>BSYO01000015.1:13773767-15175999 GCA_033239525.1 Nepenthes gracilis
TGTCAACCGTCAGCCACCAAAATTATGAATACAAGAAACACAATAATACACAATATTTTTAATGTGAAAAATTCTTTTCAACTAAGAAAAAAATTACGGGATAAATTTCGAATAAATCTACTATAAAAGTACTTGATTACAAGAACCATTTTTGAAATCCATTCACCACAATTTTGAGTAAAGAATGGGTGGTTACAACCTCTCTCAACATAACAACAATGAGAAATAAGACCAACCAAACGAAAATATGGTCTAGGAATTGACTTTAGAACTACATACCCGATCTTAGCGAAAAATAGAATCCAAATCGGACCTTAACCAAATGTTGAACATTTTTCTCATCTCTCTTCTTCTCTCCTCTCTATCTATGCAGCGCTCATTGTATAAGAATGATTTCAGAATTATCCTAAAATCACATTTGTGCGGTTTTTAACCTGGGCTGCGCTCGAGGGCCATGCAAGCGTTCCTCGAGCTCAAATGACTCTGGAATCTGCGCTCGAGCTCTACTTGAGAAATCCGCGAGTGCGGACCGCCTCTAGGCCGCTCGCCGCATGCACAAAATGCGCGAGAGCACTCTAATCCTCGTACAAATATCGCACGATCCTTCGATGACCATCCATTTATTACAACACCTACAAGGAAGTGACCAAAACCAAATACTAAGGTCATGTATATATTTTCTACCACTCTCAATGGAGACTAATAATCAAGTTGCCATGTTCAATGTATATTGTGTCTTCGTTATCCTGGAGTTTGCTAGGAGTATCAATTTTCTCTTGCTGCAATGATAACATCAAAAGTGGGAAAGCATCATGCCAACATTGAGTTGAAGCAATAAAAGAATTGATTACACAAAGGTTGTGTGCCGCTTTCTATATGATATCTCCGATGAGTTCTGAGGAAAAAAAAATCTTTACTTTACTGTCATATTTTGTACACCAATCAATGGACTTAGTTTCTCAATGGCAGTTCCCATGTTATGTCAAACGGTTCCTCTACAAGGTTTGATATCAGCATTTGGGCTGCTTGGTATACCAAATATTATTTTCTTCTTTTTTGACCATCCTCTATTATCCTTTGGTCAGATTAATTTTTTCATACGAACTTCTGTGAATGGCCACTATGTAATCATGATATTTGTTTTCAAGTGAACTACTTCTGCAGTTGGATAAAAAGTGCTCTAATTTGTTTTCTCCTCTCCCAACTTCTTTGAGCTGGTAAAATATGTGAAATCTGTGTTTTTCCCACTTAGGGCAATAAAATTTTCTATGTTTTATTTGCAGTCTTGCGCTCCCGTCACACGGTAGTTAATCGTCATTTTGAGACAAGATGCATGTTACCTTATGTGCTGGTGGTATTGGGAGCAACGTTGGAGTTGAGGCATCTCTTATCAAATTTTACTTTTCCAGTAACTGTGTAAGCAAAACGGTAGATGCTTCTGAATCCATTTAAAATGGAGAAATTGTTGTCGGTTCATGTTGAGCCAAGAGTTTAAGTCAAACTAGGCAAGATTCTGATTAGTTTCTCTTTGAGTTTTTCAAATAAGTGATCAATTTGTTTATTGGGTTGAACCATAATAGGAAATTGCTGGTCTGGCTTCTGGCCTTGAGCAAAGTAGCTCATTTCTAGTACTTTTGTGTATATTCTCCTTCAGTGTTATATGAATTCACTTGTTAGGTGTGAATGTGTCATTTCTGCACTTAAAGGGCAAAAAGGGATATGTTACCAAGGTAAAGTTTGGCACTTATTTTTGTCAATTTTTGTTACTTCGACCAGAATTGCAATTTCTGTTTTAGATGCATTTTATTTTTGTGGGTACATATTATAATCTTAGTGTGTTTTGCTGCTACTTTGTTGTCTTCTTTAGTATAAAATAACAAATCGGAGCAAGAACATAGGTTGCTTTTCATTAGCAGGTGAGTCTGCATTTGATATTTCTTGTATT
The DNA here is from genome assembly GCA_033239525.1 of Nepenthes gracilis. Lineage (NCBI taxonomy): Eukaryota > Viridiplantae > Streptophyta > Magnoliopsida > Caryophyllales > Nepenthaceae > Nepenthes > Nepenthes gracilis. The sequence continues at coordinate 13,775,713 of BSYO01000015.1, forward strand.
TTGAATTTCTGAATCATTGAACATCATAGTTTCCACCTGGTATCTTGATAACAACAGCAAGAGATCCCAAAAGTACGGCTGCATTTTGTGCTGACTTCTACTCGCTAAACCTCCATACGAAGGTAGAGCTACGGTCACTGTTCGTTTCTGTCTATGATCTATTCTTGTGAATCCTGCATTGTATATGCATTGAAAATAATGGACTATGAGAAAACCGCACAACTTGAATATTGCTGACCTATTCTGTTCATTTCTCATTTTTAGAGGCGAAATTACATTGTAAGGGGAAAAGATACTGAAGTAGGGGATAGGAGAAGTTTTTTTTTTTTTTTTTAGAAAGTAATTAAATTTCATAAATGAAAAAAAAAGACTGAAAAATTAATACGTTTTTCTTCAATTGTCTCGTCACCTGTGATACTATCTCCACCTGCTATCCCAATTATCTGCTTCTATTTTTTTTTATTATTAGAAAGAAAATAAACAATGCCCTTCTGAGCCGTAAAAACTTCTCAAAGGAACGAAAGACAGCTTCAACGGACTCCATACAGCAACATCAAAGTTGATCATTTATTCCAGTTGACTGTTTTTATGACCAGGATGCTTTTTTTTTTGAGGTTTCCCACTGTGTTTTCCAAACAGATTATGGTTACTCAGCACCATTCTGGGATTGTTCATCTTCTTTCACCCACCTCAGCCAAAAACATGTCAAGAAACGCCACAAGTGCCATTTTCTTCTGTTTTTGCACCTCAGCCAGCAAGTAACTCGGTCAAAAGCACCAGTCTTAATGCAGTCTTCCTAACAACCATTTCTAGCAGATCATAGCTGCATCCAACCAATGCAACAGCATTTCCTTGATTCAAAGTATGCCTTTCAATCATAACCACCAAGCAGCAGCTGGAAATTTTTTTGCATCGGCAAATCCAGCAGCATATTCCGGCAACAGGCTGCAGATTTTTTCCACAAGTTTGTTAAACACAGCTTCCCCAGCAAAAGACCATGGAATTCACCAGCCAAATTTTAGAAATCAGACTGCACCATTAACTTGGTTGCAATCCAGAACACCCAGCAGATGCGCCCCATGGTGAATTAAACCTTAGCACAGGATTATAAACATCTATAATTTGCAAGTCGGTTAGCATGTATATATAGCAGATAACGTGCCACAGCATCCCTAATCCATCTCGGTCTCAAGCCTGAATATTTTGCTTCAAATTCCGGATCCATGAGTTACTTTTTCTGAACATCAGAACTGAATCATTGATTGAAAAAAGGGAAAACAGTCGTCCAAACACTGCTTTAAGGCTTTAGTCTTTTTCGCGAACTCAACAAATGCAAGGAGCCTCATTTTTATTCATGGACTGCTTTAGAACAGCAGAACACAGCACCATACTTTGAACTTTGAATCTCAGAACACCGTTCTTATTGAAAACACAGCAGAACAGCAAGGAGTGCAACTGCAGCATTCCACTAACAGCAGCTACTTCACTACACAGCAACAAATTCATTTGAGTTAGATTTAATATTACCTTTACAGCATGGTGCTTGATGTAACCAGCTGCTCAACAACGAGCTAAAAAACCAGCAAGACCTGGCAGAGGAGCCACCATATCCGGACATCAAAAAACGGCAGAGCACCATCCAAGCACTGAAAGAATCCTCCCCAACAGCATGTTCATTTCTCAGCAAAAATCAGCAATTAAAACCATTCCAAACTGGAATTCAGCGAAAACCATGTGCCATTCCAAGTTTCTTCACTAGGCTTCTTAATAGCTCTATACAGTTTTTGGATGGGCCCCAAATCTGTTAACACCAACAATGCTCCAACACATCAGAACACCAAACCAGCACCCGGTGAAACAATTTATGGCATGAAATCAACAGCAGCTGGCACAGGAGCTGCATGAAAGCTGTGACCCCTCCAGCATCACCAGCAACTTCAGCTGGAAGCTCAGGTTAGAAAAAAAACACAGAGGACTGAAAGTTTAATACGTTCATTCTTCAATTGTCTCGTCACCTGTGATACTATCTCCACCTGCTATCCCAATTATCTGCTTCTATTTTCTTCTTCTTATTATTTTTTCATATCTAAATTTTCTACTGAGTTTTCCTTCTCTCTCTCTCTTTTTCTCCCTCTCTCTCTCTCTCTAGGTTGTTTTCTTTTATTCCTGTCGTCTGTTTTTTTATTATTTTTTATGCTTTTTTTTTTTTTTTCAGTTTCTCACAGTGTTTTCATTCGACTGCTCTGTCACTCGTGCTCCATTCTGTATTGTTCTCTGTTTCATTTTTCAAGAGAAGGTGCTCTGTTTTCTTCTGTTTTTGCTCGCCAAGTCGGTTTTTTTCTGCTCGCTGTGTCTTCCTATTGTCTTTCTAGCTCTCTGCTCTGTTTTTCTTGATCATTTCCTTTTAAACTTACTTAATCTCCCTCTCAGTTTTTTTTTTTTTTTTGATCGTTGAAGGTCCACGGCATTTTTTATTGAGTTTGTTAAGTTCGTGGGAATAACTTATTATGCAAATTTTAGCTTATGTTCATGTTATTTTCGTAGGTAATGCATTAAATAATAATACGAAACTTGCTAAATTAAATCCTTCACATTTTATAAAATTATAATAAAAGTTAATTATTATTGAACAAATCCACCTTAACCCTATCCATCATATTTTTCAACCTCCCTATTTTCTTAAATTACAGATCCATGAGCACTTTTTTAAGTCTCTTAATCATTGATTGAATTTGGCTTGTCCATTACTTTGCTTAGAATTTTTAAAATTGCACATACATTTTTTCTCTTGGCCCTTTAGATTCTAAAGCTACTCATTTCATAATTTGAACTTTGAATCTCCTTCTGTTGGTTGATCTATACAATAACATCCTTGGTCAAGACACACCAATAACTAATCTTCAATGTGTCTCACAAATTCATTTGAGTTAGGTTTAATATTACTTAGCTGATCTTGATGTAACTCTATTGTAATTTAAAAATCCATGTTTCCTCTCTTGTAGAGAGTGTGTATGTTATTGAGGACATCTTTCAAACCTCCCTCGTAAGAATTTCCTAGGTACCACCTACTAAACATTCTTTAAATTAAGGAAAACCATGTGTCATTCCTGGATTTCTTCATTAATCTTCTTAATAGATATATGGCTTTTGGATGGGTTGTTATTTGTAAGATAAAGTTATCATTGTATGACATGGAGGTCACAAGTTTAAGCTGTGAAAATCACATCTTGCATATTCAAGTTTTTAGACTGTATATAAGAGATTCAAAGTGATTTGAGTATTCCTCAAACCTCACACATGGAGTTTTATGCATTGGTTTGAAAAAAACATTTTGCAATCATGAAACCAACTTGATTCCCTAACATGCTTGTTTTTGTTGAGGTTTGACACCAGAATTCGCACACAACCTGGTACAACGGAAAATCCAAACCCCCTGTCAATCGACAATCACTAATTTAGTATGCACAAAGAACAAAAAGATGTACAACATTTTTAACATGAAAATCCTTTAAACCGAAGGAAAAAAAATAACAGGATAAACTCTGAATAAACTTTCACTATGTAAAATTGATTATAAAAACCCCCAAATGGTCTTCTACACAAAAGTTTGTCTATTCTAAGAAAATAATATAGTCCAAACCTATTCTCTCTTAATGGTCTTTTTTCTTATCTCATTCCTTCTCTGGTGATACACTCTACTTTGATTTTACAAGTTTGACAAAATAAGAGTCTTTTTTGCACTCCTACCCCATTCCACTCTCCTTCCACATTCCACATGTTTGCCTATTTTGATAAACTCCCGTTTTCTTTGCGGTTGCTAAAGCCTTATTCGGCCCTGGTCTTCTCAATGTTTGCCTATTCGCTTGGTATGCTCTTTATAAAGACATTAGCTTCAAATCCAACATACTCATTTAACCCAATTTTTATAGATGATTTTTTTGGCTAATCCTAGTCTTTCTACCACTTCACCGTTTGCACTTTTTAGGCAAATGGTTTTTTGGTTAACTACTACAACCAGTTTGCCCTATAGGTCAACTACCTGCAAAACTTACCAACTTTAAAATGTCAACTGCTCTACAAGTAAACTACCTACTTAGCAATACTTACCAATTTGGAAGGTCAATTTTTTCTCTTAGTTTTTCACTTATCAACTGCACTTTCAAATCCACTCTTGATTTCCGCTCCACTCCACAAATGCCACTCCAACATTTGTACCGTGATAATTCTCTTGATTTTGAATCCGCCAATACACTGCATGCTTTGCACTGCGAAAATCCACTCTTTATACATGCTTTATGACTTGGTTTGCACTCCAAAAACATCTCTAGATTTTCACTGTTACAGAGTTGCTATTGCTGCATCTTAAATCCATCCGATTTTCACTTCACCTTGCAAATGGTTACTAAAGATTTGCCTTAACAAATGGTCATTTGAATTGTTTAAATTGAACAAATGGCAAGATTTTCCTTCTGACTGAATGGTCATCCTCCGATATTTTTGGTTGGTCACTAATTTGCCTTCATGCCTGATTTTCTCAAAAGTTTGTCCAAGATTCTGTGTATTTACCATTTATAGGTTAACTTGTTGAGTTGTCCACGTCATAAGGGGGATATCAGCAATTTGATTTGATAGACGTACACTTGCTCTGTTCAAGTTACTAGTTTTGTTTCTTCATTTACATTTTTTGTGGGCTCCTGGCCATGATTTAATGTTTTCAGTTTGCTTTTGTTAGTTGTTTCACACCAGGCATATTTGTTTTGGTTTTTGTTTTTTTTTAGATAATGCATTCTTCTTTTTAAAAAATTCTCTCTTTTTATAAGCGAGATGTGGAAATTGCTATAATAGGTAATTTTATCACTGCAAAAATAGAATTATTCATGGCATAAAATGTCTGGTCAAATATCAGATCTGTTTTCCCAATTGTTGGGTTATGGGTCATTCTCGTATAGGCCCAGATCCATTTGACGTGTTGTTTATGGTGGGTAGGCCCATAACTGGCAGGCTTAATAAGAAAAACGGCCCAAAGTTCAGAAAAGCCCAGACGCATGTTAGACGGTCAACGCTAACATTGATCGCATGGAGCGCCAACCAGGCGGCTAGCGCGCTCCCTTAAGACGGTCAACATTCCTGTTAACCGGAAGTACTGTAACAGTAAGCCGCGAAAAGACATAAAACCTAATATGTGCTAGGCCTAGTTTGGCAGACGTTTTCGTACACGACAAGCAACGGTCCTTTCCCTGATTTCACGCCTTCCTTGAAGCTAATCTCCTCTAAAGAATGTATCAACTGATTCAGTATCTTCCCATGAGGAATACGCCTGATTCTCTCTTCCTACCCATGATGGAGCCTAACGGTAATAAAAGCACAAAAGAAAGGCAAATAATTTGGAGACCCATTACCCGCGTAGAAAGGAAACGACCCCATCAGATTACGCCAGTCAAGCCTTCCTACTCAAGGAAGGCCACCCAACACCAGGCAGGGATCATGCCTTCTTGGCCAAGGAAGGTTGCACTCCCCATCGTCTATATAACCCCAGAGTCTCCACTCTGGAGGGACACGATCTGAGACACGAACACAGACGAAAAAATCCAATGCAGTTCTATTACAAAAATCCATGAGCATATTTACGCTCAATCGCTTACTTTGCCAATCCCACTCTAAGCCTCCAGATTCTAGAGACTTCGCCCGCTCCCCGAGATTCGTCCTCCTAAGCTTCCACGCTTTCAAGACGTAGCTTCCCACTCGTTCCTTGCGAACATTGAGTCGAGAAACCATACTCTCGGCAAGTCAAGGGAATGTCTCTTATATCTACGGGCCAACACTCCCACCAATTTTAGTCTCGCTCTCTCTCTCTTTTTACTTATCAGTTTACCTTCTTGAAGTTCGAAAACTTGTTGCTGACTTGAATGTCGGAGTATTTTTGGTGAGATAACATCCCATCGACACCTAACCTCTTGTTTATTGTAATGGTGTGTAGGGTCTAGACTTGGAGAATAGAGTCGGATCCAAACCATCAAGCAAATCCAAATCTATTCGAATTGTCGCCGTCTGTGGAAAATGCTTACAAGAAACCAACTACGTTTCTCAAAAGCTCTTTCCAATCAACACCCTCAAACAAAATGGTGAACAGGGGTGCATTAAGAGAGCCAAGCGCGAGACGTGCTCTCACAAAACCAAGACCACGCCATTGGTGCCGTGGTTAATGGGATAGCCAATGGAATTTTGGTATCTTTCTTCCAAAACCTGGCGGAGCATATGCACAACATGGATAGAATACTCAAGATACTCTACTCCCGCCAGGAGCAAGCATAGCTGGGGGTTGCACTAGCGGTGGCCCCAGCATCGGCGTCCAGACGAGGAGGCCAGAGAAAGAAAGTTCTGGCCCGACAGACCAGAAAGCTAACCAGTGCTCCCGTGCCAGAGTCCTCACATGGCTAAAGCCGTTCAAGGCGTGAGGAGTCAGAAACCAGCTCTACCCCGGAGGAAAGTTCGAAACGGAGGAACCCCAGATACTCCTGAGTAGAATCTCGGCCCCAGGCTCAAGAGGGAGCCTCCCGGGCTACTAGATCTGCCGGAGATAGTAGTTTCCCGGCTGCTAGACAAGCTAGGGAGAGAACGGAGTTGAGGGTGTATCTCAACTCCAAAAGATCTGCTAATGTCGTTCCAGCAGATCCGAGGCTAGAGAAGATATGGAACCGCGTCTTCAAAGATGATGAGCGCACAACCAATATCGATAGATCTCACTTCATAGCGGAGATCTTAAATCATCCCATGCCAGCAAAGTTTAAAATGCCAGTCCTTGACTCTTACGATGGGAGTGTAGATCCCGTCGATCATCTCGCTCACTTTCGCACCCATTTGGGTCTACAAGGGCTAGAGGACGCAGCCATGTGTCGCTACTTCTCACTCACCTTGAAGAGGGATGCGCGCATCTAATTCCATCACCTCCCCTCGGACTCAATCCGAAGTTTTTAGGAACTTACGGATCTCTTCTTGTCCCAATATGCCTCTAGCCGTAGGGAGGAAAAACAGCCATGGTATCTATCGCACATTAAGCAGAAGCATGGAGAGAACCCGCAGAGGCTCCTGGATTGCTTGTGGCAGAACTTAGGTGGATCCCTCGACTCACAGATGAAATAAAACTAGGCAGTTTCATCTCCGTGCTGGTGCATGGAGAATTCTTTAGGCACCTAGCGCATAAAAACCCGCAGACTTTTTGGGAGGCGGAGTCTATCACTAGGGCCTACGCGGCAGCAGAAAAGGCCAATGAGGCAAAATGTCCTGACCAGCTAGAACAGCCTCACTCTTTCCCGCTTGAAGGAAAGAGGAAACACAACAGTGGTGATCACTCCCACCAAAAACACCACAGGATTGGGCCACTAGAGCAGAAGGACTAACGGCCAATCAGCCTAACGCCCTTGATTGACATGCAATCAAACATCCTCATGCAGATCCGTTGGGAGAAGTTCCTTAAGTGGCCAAAACCACTTAAGAAGGTAGAGGGAGGAAATCCAACCAAGTACTGTGATTTTCATCGACCTCTAGGGCATTCCACAAAGGACTGCAAGACCATTCAGCGGGAGATTGAGGAATTGATCAGACGGGGCCATCACACCAGGTTGGTTAAAGGCTCTTGTCAGAGCTTTGGCAATGCAGGCGGAGATGGATCGGAGTCTTCCCCACCACAAAACCGGGTTACGGTAGGAGTGGTCAACATGATCACCACTCAACCGATCAAGAATTCGACGGACAACAAGGACCAGCATGTAGGGAGGAAGAAGCAATGCAGTGCTGACACCATCATTAGTTTTAGTGTCAATGACTTGGCACATGTAGTTTCCCCCCATGCAGACCCCCTTATTGTATCTGTACTTGTTTTCGATGGTAGTGTTGACTATCAGATCAAACAAGTATTTATTGACAATAAAAGTTCTTGCGATTTGCTTTATCTCGATGTATTTTTTAAACTTGGTTTAAAAAAAGTCAATTAAAACCTGCAGAAGGCCCATTGTATGGCCTTGACAATGAGCCGGTGCCCGTTCAAGGGACAATCCGACTAGAAGTCAACCTAGGAACGTACTCGAAAAAGGCAAGTCGTACACTTACCTTCTTGGTAGTCGACTTGCCCTCTTTATGCAACATAATATTGGGCCGGCCGTGCTTAACAATGTTCGGGGCCGTCACTTTAATACCACATCTCAAATAAAATTTCCAACGCCATACGGTGTGGGTAATGTATTGGGTGACCAAGTCACTGGACGGGCATGCTACATGTCCCAACTCGCTCCTAATGACAGCACCAGAGTAGTAGGAGAACTTGACCATCGAGACGAAACAACCCTGCAGCAGGCACAATCTGGTGAGGCAACCGACCTAGTCCCACTAAATCTAGAAGATCCAGAAAAGTGCATACGGATCGGCGGCTTACTCACCAGTGCGCTGTGCAAAGAACTAATCACATTTCTGGGACGGAACACTGACATCTTCGTATGGACTCCCGCTAACATGCCTAGGATTCTGGACTGGATAATTGTCCATAAGCTGGGCCTCGACTCGGACCGAAAACCCATCAAGCAGAAGCGGAGAAACCACTCAATAGAAAAGCTGATCGCCATCTGGGAGGAAGTAAAAAAACTACTTGATGCCGGATTCATCAGAGAGGTCCAATACCCCGATTGGCTCTCCAACATAGTCCTGGTAAAGAAGAGTAGAAGAAAGTGGAGAATGTGCGTCGATTTCACCAACGTTAACAAAGCCTGCCCAAAGAACAGCTTTCCTTTACCCAGGATTGACCTGCTGGTAGACTCGACGTCCGGACATGAACTATTAAGCTTCATGGATGCCTATTCGGGCTTTAACTAGATCCGGATGAGTCCGGAGGACGAAGAGCATACCTTATTCATGATAGACTAGGGGACTTATTGCTATAAGGTGATGCCTTTTGAACTGAAGAACGCAAGAGCCTCCTACTAGTAGCTGGTAAACAAAATGTTTGAAAAACAAATCGGTCGCAATATGGAAGTCTATGTTAACAACATGCTCGTCAAGAGTAGAATCATAGGTGACCATATCCGGGATCTGACAGAGTAGTTTGAGGTGCTCCGTGAGCATCAAATGAAGCTGAATCCGGCCAAGTGTGTCTTCGGGGTAGCCTCAAGAAAATTTCTAGGTTTCATCGTCTCCCAACGAGGGATCAAGGCAAACCCAAAGAAAATCAAGTCCCTCACGGATATGACTCCCCCACGAAGCATCAAGGATGTCTAGTGGCTGACTGGACGATTGGCAACCTTGTCCCACTTCCTAGCAAAGTCTGGTGGCAAGTATAAGCCATTCTTTAAGGCTCTAAGAGGAACAAAATCAAAGGGTTTTCAATGGATGGCAGATTGCCAGGAAGCCTTCAATGAATTGAAGCAGTACCTGACTAGCCCGCCATTACTAACATTGCTCAAGATCGGCGAAGAGCTGTACCTCTACTTGGCAGTGTTAGAAGTGTCCCTCAACTCCGTCCTCATACGCCAGGACTCCGATACCCAAGGGCCCAGTGACGCGCTACCCGCGCACAGAAAAGTTGGGCTTAGCTCTCATATTCTCCGTGTGAAAATTACGGCCCTACTCTCAGGCGCACCGTATCATAGTTCTCATCGACCAGCCTCTAAAGAGCATACTCCAGAAATCTGATGTTTTTGGATGGTTGGTGAGGTGGGCTATCCAATTGGGCGAGTTCGACATTGAGTTCCGACCCAGGTCAACCATAAAGGCACAGGCTCTGACCGACTTCATTGTCGAGACCATGACCCTGGCTCTCAAAGAGCAGCCCTCAGAGAACACGAAACAGCACATGGAGGCTCCAGAATGGGTACTCCAAGTAGACGAATCATCCACAGACACAGGCAGTGGAGCAGGGGTGGTTCTCACGACCTCTGACGGGTTTGAGGTGAAATACTCCCTTAGACTCGACTTCTCAGCCACTAACAATGTTGTCGAATACGAAACCCAACTAGTCGGGTTAAGATTAGCAAAAGAGTGCTCAGCCAAGTGATTGGCTGTTTACAGTGACTCTGAACTAATCGTCAATCAGGTTAATGGGAACTTCGAGGCAAACAATCCACACATGGCCAAATACTTGACCAGGGCAAGGGAGGCCACTCGCAACTTCGATAGTCTAACCTTGGTCCATGTTCCCAGAATTGAAAATTATAAGGCCGATCAGCTGGCAAGAGCGGTGGCGGCCGAAAATCAAGAACAGTACTCGAGGAACATGATGGAGGTCCTGAACACTCCCAGTATAGAAGGGAAGGAGGAAATATAGGTCTCCGGGACAAAAATTGATGACACCTTACCTAAGGTATCTAGCGGATGAAACATTGCCAGAAGAAGTAGAAGAGGCTAGCCGGATAAAGAGAACGGTCGGCTGGTACACAATAGTCGACGGGTTGTTGTATCACCGTGGCTACTCGACTTTGTACCTCCGTTGCCTAACCCCTACAAAGGCGGACTACGTCTTAAGCAAAGTGCACATTAGGATTTGTGGATCGCACGTCGGTGGAAAAAACATGGCATTCAAGATCATGCGGTAGGGCTACTATTGGTCCTCGATGAAAAAGGATGCACTCGAGTTTGTAAATAGGTGCGAAAGCTGCCAACTTCACGGCAACCTTCGCCACCAACCATCCGCCGAGCTGAAATCCCTTGAGGCGCCATGGCCCTTCGCGCAATAGGGGCTCGACATTCTTGGCCCATTTTCCATTGCAACCGGGCAAAGAAGATTTATCATAGCAGGCATCAACTACTTCACAAAGTGGGTCGAGGCCGTCCCACTGGCCAAGATCATAGAACACAACGCACTTGAGTTCGTTCGCGAGAACATCATTAGCAGATTTGGCATTCTAGAAGTCATTGTGACTGACAACGGTGCTCAATTCTCGGGGAAACGCTTCATCAAGTATTGCACCAGCCTTGGGATATGGCTGGTCCACACTTCGGTGGCATACCCCCAAGCGAATGGACAGGTGAAGGTCACAAACCGAACGCTACTCCACGGGCTTAACACCAAGTTGGAGGACGCAGGGGGCTCCTGCATAGATGAGCTCGCCTTAGTTCTTTGGTCTTACCAAACAACTCCAAAGGAACCAACGTGTGAGATGCCCTTTAGCCTTTACTATGGGACTGAAGTAGTGATCCCGGTCAAAATCGGGCTTCCAAATCTTAGGGTGGAATCTTTTGACCTGCGGGGTAACTCCCAGAAGATCCGGGAATACCTAGACTTGCTAAAAGAAGCCCGCGATGCCGCTAGAATACGGATCGTAGCCTACCAATATCAAATCGCCCGCTACTACAACAAGAAGGTGAAAGCGCGACAGTTCGATGTTAGAGACTTGTCTTATGGAGCATCGAGGCCACGGGAAAGGTGGCCGGCTAGAACAAGCTCTCCCCGAATTGGGAAGGGCCTTTTCTAGTCTCCGTCATCCTGTGAAACGGGGCATACAAGCTCCGAAACCAGGACGGAAAGTTGGTCCCACGGACATGGAACGCGATCCACCTCAAACGCTACTTCCAACAAGAGCCCATGTATTCTGTATAATTGTATGTGATCATTTGTGTGCACGATTCAATTAGTAAAATAAGTATTTCCTTAGCGTGTTATGTTTCTATGGTATGCATATACATGTGGTTTTCATTGTAGGTTCAAAACGATCTAGGCTACCCCTAAGTCAGGAGGGTCTTCATCCTCTCATTACTAAACCCTGGTCATCCAGGCGGCCCATGAGCAGTCGTATGTAAACCCTGGTCATCCAGGCGGCCCATGAACGATCGTATATAAACCCTGGTCATCCACGCGGCCCATGAGTGGTCGTATTTAAACCTTAGTCATCCAAATGACCCATTAACAGTCTAAAAAATCTTAGGGGGCTAACATAGCACACGCGACGACTTCCTACACAAGGAGATAGCGTGATCAGTCAACGATGGTCGACTGGAGCAAAACACTCCACCAAAGCAGGCCGCCCAAGTTTGCACCTGGGTAGTGCCACCAAGCTTTACTCATAGGCGAATACTAAGCCAGCTTAACACACGCACGGCCTAGAAAACGTCATGAACGCCCAAAAACAAGGCAGGTGGCTAACTCGCAGGAGTCCTGCCAAGCTGGCCGCCAAGAACGGCAAAGAAGCAAAATACAAAAAGCAGCTGTAAAAGGCAAGAGCATGTAGCATGCACAAAGCTATTTGTATTATTACTAAATGGTAAGATACATCATTAAACCAAAAAAAAAACTACAATAACAAAAAGCTATGGAGGCAACGGTGGCCCCTGTCTGTCTCGAGGCTCTCCCACAATGCTATCGCGACGCTACACTGATCGGATTAACAAATTGATAAGATCTACAGGGAAGTCAGGATCAACCAGCTGCACAATACGTTGGCTAATGTTGATCCCTTCCCACAACCGTGCCAGCATCATGCCCGTAACCTCGTGGGGATGAATACGGAGGCTCAAGCCGTTCTCTAGGATAGCCATTTGCCCTGCAAGCTGATTAAGGCGCCCATTAACATGCTAGTTCTCCTCCTTCAAACAAGTGACCTCTACTTTCAAGCTCAAGTTCTCCACCTCCATGCCCGCCAGAACAGACTCCAGGGTAGCCGTGTCCTCTCGGTGCTTCGCCCTCAGAGCCTTTAGCTTAGCATCAAGCCAGGCGATCTCCCTGTCCCTATTGGAGATCACCATGTTTCTTTGCATAAGCGCCTTGGCAACTGTGCTCGAGACTTTATCAGCTTGCACACACGCAAAACAGAGAGGGGGTTTAAAAAGGCAAATCAAAAGATAAGGCGGGCAACAGAATTTATACCTCCCAAATTCTTCGTGTTGGCCTGTTTGGCTTGGCACCCAGTTCCGGCGCCAAAGGCTGTGAGCAAGGGAGGGGACCCACGTTGGCAGGGCTGGCGGTGACCTTAGTCATGTACTCTGCCATTGGATCCTCTGGAGTATCCTCCGTCTTGGCTGATTCCCTAGGAATGGTGGGGGGCTCCAAAATCGGCTCCTGTTGCTCAGCCGGAATTTCCACAGCAAGGGATCCAACGGACAGCTCCTGCAGCCCAAGTGCCTCGATGGATGGGTCCAAAGTCAACCCTGACGGTGCAGGCTATGCGAGAACAACGCCACCCTCACCCTAGCACTCAACCTGGCTTCATAAGCCTCAAGAGCCAGCTCCACTTCTGTCCCGGAGGCGGCACGTACACCCGTAAAACGCCCAGCAAAGAGCTAGTCTGGCCCTAAGGACAACGAAGAAGGCGCCACCGAGGATGCCCTCTTTTGCCTTGGACTGGGAGGTCTAGCATCAGACGGGCAAGGACCAATGATAAAACCCTTCTTCATCTTCTTTCTCTGTAAGGCCTCTAGCGGTTGGATTTTTAGCTTCTGGACAGGAGGCGGAGGCCCCCACTTGGCCTTCTTTGCCTCAACACAGGAGACCAAGTGGTCTCTCCGGAAATCTCCTAGGTTATCCTCTATGAGCTTGACTAGCCACTCCAGGGATGTCGTCACAGCTTCCAAAGGCGCCCCCATATATACCTCAAGCACCTAGCCCCACTCCTTGGGTAAGGGTCAGGACTCACCTATACTAACAAAAAAGAACCGGGTCTTCTAGTTCTTCAGAGAGTCGTATATGGTGGTGCTTATCTTGAGACCGCCACGGGGGGATAAAGAATCCACTCCACTCCCTGATTAAGCTTAAAGATCCCCCTAACCATTGACATTGTCAATAGCCTCGAGTGTTGACGAAGGAAAATGCAAATGGAGCATAGATAGTTGATGGCGTTGGCACGAAACTGAGCGATGAGGACCTGAAGCGCTTGAAAAATCGACATCAACTCGTCGGGGATTGAAAGGCGGAGCCCATTCCTCAAATGAGCTTCGTATACAGTCATGAAGCCCATGGGCGGCAGAAAAGCTCTGTTGTCCTTCCCTAAAACGCGGAAGGCAATCTCTTGTGGAATGTTGTACTCCACGTACAATACTTTCACGTCGTTTTCTCTCAGGATGGAGGCGATGTCGGCAACGGAGGCCATGGTCAGAACTAGGGTTTTTCTTCTTCTCAACAGAATAAGGAAGACGAAAAAGCAAAGGAAGGAGCAGGAAATTCAAAATAAAACAAGCAGGCGATTTAAAAACCTGTATGATCACGAAAACTGCCTCAAAAGTGTTCACCATCATTACCATCATGTGTCATTTTCCCAAAAGAGTGCTGTCAAATCAGATCCTCCGGCTCATTAAATACCAGGATCCTGAGCATACCGCATGAAGACACGTGGCATACTTTTGTAACAAGATGGCTAATGACCAACGCTTCCTTCTTTAAGTTGCCTGGGAAATTCCCAAAAACGATCAACAAATCCGGTCAACGTTTTGGAATTACTCAAGGCTCCTCTTCTGGCGGGAAATGACTTCGTCATCAAAAAACAAGTGCATCCCATCATGAACATGTCGGAGGCCAGAATCCTGACCACCGGCATGGAGGGCTAGTGATGGGTAGGCCCATAGCTAGCAGGTCCAATAAGAAAAATGGCCCCAAGTCCAGAAAAGCCCAAACGTGTGTTAGACGGTCAATGCTAGTATTAACCATACAGAGCGCCAACAGGGTGTCTAGCGTGCTCCCTCAAGACGGTCAACATTCTTGTTGATCGGAAGTACTGCAGTAGCCGGCTGTGAAAAGACATAAAACCTAATACGGGCCAGGCCCTGTTTTGCAAACGTTTTCGTATACGACAAGCAATGGTCATTTCCCTAATTTCACGCCTTCCTTGAAGCCAATCTTCTCTAAAGAAGGCATCAACTGATTCAGCGCCCTTCCCACGAGGAAGGCGCCAGATTCTCTCTTTCTACCCACGATGGAGCCTAACAGTAATAAAAGCACAGAAGGAAGGCAAATAATCTGGAGACCCGTTACCCACTTAGAAAGGAAATGATCCCATCAAATTACGCCAATTAAGCCTTCCTACTCAAGGAAGGCCGCCCAACACCAGGCAGGGATCACGCCTTCTTGGCCAAGGAAGGTCGCGCTCCCCACCGTTTATATAACACTAGAGTCTCCACTCTGGAGGAGCACGATATGAGACACGGACACAAACGTAAAAATACAACACAGTGCTATTACAAAAATCCTTGAGTATACTTACGCTCAATCGCTTACTTTGCCAATCCCCCTCTAAGCCTCCAAATTTCAGAGACTTCGCCCGCTCTCTGAGATCCGTCCTCCTAAGCTTCCATGCTTTCAGGACGTAGCTTCCCACTCGTTCCTTACGAATATCGAGTCGGAAAACCATACTCTCGACGAGTCACAGGAACATCTTTTACATCTACAGGCCAACACTCTGACCAATCTTAGTCTCGCTCTCTCTTGCTTTTTACTTATCAGTTTACCTTCTTGAAATTCGAAGGCTTGTTACTGACTTGAGCGTCGGAATATTTTTGGTGGGACAATATCCCGTCGACACCTGACATTCTGTTTATTGTAGTGGTATTCAGGGTCCAGACTTGGTGAACGGAGCCGGATCCAAACCATCAAGCGAATCTAAATCTATTTAAAGTTGGATCTAGGTATGGATCAGTTTGGTAGTTTAAATAAGATTACACGGGTATCGTACTAATATTATGGACTTATCGATATTATGGACTTATCAAATTAGAAAAGATTTGATTCTCTTTGATTAGGAAATACTTAATTTTGATATTTGGTAAAATTTTATTTTATTAGGAAAGATTTTATTTTCTAATGTTGATATATTGTTAATAAGAAAATTATATTTATTTCCTAATTAATCTAGGTGGAAGCTCTTTACAAATGACCCCTAATATTGGAGATATGTATTCATGTAATCAAGCAATTATTTATGAGTTGAATAAAAAAGGACAAAAGAGAGAGAAAAAGGACAAGAGAAAGATTTGTGCATCCACATTGAGTTTTGAATCGTATTCCAATCTTTACCGACCATGGGTATGCTATTCTTAGAATTACGAAGAACGTCTTTACCGATCATATTTTTACTTTGTTATTTTACATTTGTTATTACTCGGTTAATTTATTACAATGTGTCTAATTCTTATATTTATGGGTTTATGTAATCATTTTTACAAGGTATCAGGTCCCTATATTGGTATGATTTGTGTTACCATTGTTACATGACTTCTAATTTTTATATTTATAGGGTTTGTTAACCAGCACTTTTATATAGATTTGATTAGACATATCATTCTATGATTTTTTTTTTCATTTTTTATATCATTTTTCACATAAAAATTATATCATTTTTCATTGTTAGTGATTGTGGTATACTTATTAAAAATTATTGATTATTTTCTCATGGTTTAAATAAGCAATTCGTGTCTTAACAAGTGGTATCAGAGACAATTATTTGTATCTTGTATTGACCTTTTTTGAATAGAAGGAGGTTGGGAACAAAATAGTTTGTTTAAATGGTATAAACTATGATATTTGAAAAAATAAGATCAAAAATTTATTGTTTATAAAAATAATCATCTTCTGTATTTATCTGCACAAATGCCTAAGTCAAAATTTGATGAGGAATGAACTTTTGACATGAACAAGTTGATGATTATATTCGACAATTTATAGATAATAGCGTGTACAATTACATTTAAAATAAGACAAATATAAAGATACTGTGAGAGAAGTTGGCAACACTCTATACTTTAAAAATCAATAATAATAAATTATACCACTTGATGAAATTTATGCAAGTGAGGTACAATGAGGGCATATCTTTACCAATTATCTAAATATGTCTCAAGGATGTGTGGATTAGTTGAATGGTATGAGTATCAAATTTGATAATGAGTTACTCAGCTTGTGACTGTTGACTACCCTATTAGACTCTTGAGAGGTGATACGGATTACCATCATCAACACTACTCCAAATCGTATAGTGACTCTAGAAATAGCAAAGAGAGTCGTGCTAAATTAGGAAATGAGATGTTGATCACAAGGTTCTTCTTTGCACTCCAAAGTACTAGTTTTTAAGTCATCGGAAATGAAGAAAGGGTGTTGCCCTAAATCTAGTGAAAAGAGTCAAAGTAAGTCTCGGTTGATGTATTAAAATCTCAAGTACCATCACTACAAGAAAAAGGGACACATCAGGAAATATTATTATAAGTAGAAGCGTGAGAATGTAGATAGCAATGAGAAGAAAGCTAACAAAACCCAAGATGAGAAGAGAGCCTTTATTGTTACCGATCGTGACCTGTGGTTGGTATGTAAAGAGGATAAGGTGATTAATCTAATTGATCACAAGACCAATTGGGTGGTAGACAGTGGTACCTCACTCTACGTCGTGTCATAGAGGGAATTCTTTATATTTTATACTCTCGATAATTTTAGAACGTTGAAGATGATTAATGAAGGCACATCCTGGATTGTCGATTGTGGTGACGTGTGCCTTATCACCAACAATAGGACCAAGTTGCTGTTGAAAAATGTATGACACGTCTCGGATATTTGGCTAAATCTTATTTTAGCAAGCAAGCTCAACGATGAAAGATTTTGCAGCATTTCCTGTGAAAGGGTATGGAAGTTAATTAGAGGGTCTCTAATAGTTGTCTGGAAAAAGAAAGTTTTTAGCTTTTGAATTTGTAGCTAGAGATGTTGTAAGCTTCAATTGTAGCTAGAGATGTGCATGTTATTAGAAATGAGGAGTTTTCAAATTTGTGACATTAGCGGCTGAGTCACATGGACAAGAAAAGGCTGAATTGTCTAACCAAGAAGGACTTCCTACCTTGTGTGAAGGAAGCAAATGTAATATACAACGTCCAAAATCCCATCATTTATCTTAGCCATAATTAATTATCTTTTAATTAGCAATTTGACCATTTGGAAGTGAAAACGTGTCGATTCTACAACCGACCCAAGAGACACTACAAAACAATAATCACAAGATCCAAATACCATTGCTATGCCATCGGTGGCACCGACATCAACCCAAATAAAAGGCGACGTCGGACCATGTTAAGGAAAAATACCCGCCAATGTTAAAAAATAACACATAACAACAATTTGTAGAAGCTATAACCTTCATGAATCAACCGAACGAATTTAGGATCCTAACATCATCAAGTGATATGATATCATCAACCTATTGTCCTAGACATTGGATTTCATTAACATATACCACAATCCAAACAAATATGAAAACTTTCCAAGGTTATTATGATATACAAACTGATATTGGACACCATAATACAACACCTTAGGCTTCTAAACATTATTTGGAAGCCAAAACATATTACAAACCATGGCCTATAACTAAATTTAAACTAAATTATAACCATTAAATACATTAAACATTGTCAGAAAAATATAAACCAACAAAAATCATTCATAAAACAAAGAACTAAAGCTCTTTGGTCTTCATTCTTGCTCATCCGATAAATATTCATACATCTCATCTGAAAAGTTAGTAAAGCTGTAAGTGAGTGAGCCAAATGCTCAACAAGGCACAACATATATTAATGAATATGCATACTTTGTACTAAAAAAATATAATAGAAGGAATGGAGATCATGATTGGATGCAATGACATAAACTTGTGCAGGAAAACTTATATGAAGTATTTCTCGATTTCTCACGTTATTTTTTTTAATATTAATCATTAAAACATGTTTTATTCTATATTTTCTTTAGGGGCTAAGGCTAATAGACTTTGTCAGCTAAAGGGGCAGACAATTGAAGATTGAGTTATGTATACTTTCATACAACTAAAGGTTATACACTCCTATTCAAGATCTAGAGGTGGGTCATCTACATATAACCCTATAGATAGGGTTAGATGCTACTTCTTAATACTGTGATTAGGTAGAGTCAAAAATCGATATACCACTTAATATGATGAGACATGTTAAAATATACTACCCACTAAATAATCTTTGGTCCAGTTTCTTATTCTTATGAAAACTCTATACTTTTTCTTGGTTTTTCTTAGTTTTTTCACTCTTGTAGAAAATATTTACAATTCATAACACATGTTAAGATTTCTTGGTTCTTCTTAGTTTTTGCCATAATTACAAGAATTCATGTCTATACTTATATAGAAACTTAGTCATGTTAAGATTAAAAGTATAAGATGCTGAATTTTGAATTAAATACAGAAAATTCAGCAATTAATAGGATTCCAGCATACATGTTAAAATTTCTGCTCATGCAGGTCAAATTATATATATTTTCTAGTTCATATGAGATGTCTACATGATAGTTCAAAGCAAGTGTTGATTGCTGTACGAAATTAGAGCATGAATGTTGCAAATTTTCACAAAATGACGGCAAAACAGTGGTTAAAAATTACTTTTTGAAAATTCAACTTATATATTATGTATGTAAGGCAAATTCTCTCTAAATATCCTAAGCATACAAGTTGAGTTCATGAGCTTAGAATATGCAGTAACAATAGATAGAATTTTTAGAGAGAAATGCAGAAAATATCAGCTCATAGTGCAGAAAATCATCATTCTCAGTAGATTTTTAGCTGAATTGACCCACATGCAGGGTCAAGTTTATCACATTTTTGAACATACATGATGACATCTCATGAATTTTAAACATGTAAAGACTCCTCTCCTCTCCACCGAGTTCTCCCTTCTCTCTTGATTTTCAAATTTGCATAGGCAGGACTTAGGGTTGAATCTGCTCGTGTCTACAACAATGCCGGCCATGGCCAATCCCCTGCAGGCATCGCCTAGTCCTCCCTGATCTTCTCCTCCTCTGCTTTTCCCTGGTACTTCTTCTTCGTGGGTGGATTCTGCTAATTCTTTATCCCAATCCTCTCACTCTTTTCCTTTGTTGCAGAGAGATGATCTGTTTTATTCTCCTATCTCAAATGCATCCTTCTTAGAGAGTATGAAGCTGCTGGAACATCGGAATAGTCACCTGTTGGTGCAGAATGCCTTTTCCCCTGCTTTGTCTGATGATAAGGCCAACAGGCGTAGGTTTATGTCGTAAAATGGGTTATTAGATGATTTGGGGCCAGAGCCTCCGTATGATGTTGTTGCTACTGCTACTGTTGCTAATTTTGCCTCTTTCCATGTGAAATCTGGCAAGGTTCAGAATAATCCTCAATCCTCCTAGGCAGCTGTTGTTCAGAACAAAGGTATTAGTCATTGTGCTCAACTTAATTTTTTTCCACCCCATTCTGTGGATAGGGATGTGGTCACCATTTCTCCTCCTGCTGATGTTATTCAGCAGGGCCTAGACTTATGGGGGCTACGTTGGTGGGTTATTTCCTTGACAAACCATTACATTTTCTGGCTGTTAATTCCATTACATGAAAAATCTGAGCTAGATTTGGTATATGTCATGTTGCCGGAACGACCATTGTTTTTTTTCTTTTGCTTTGATTCTGAAGCTCAATTGAATTCTTGTCTAGCTAATGGTCCCTAGGCCTTTAGAGGGAAAACCATCTTCCTAAAAAGATGGACTCGGGTATGCCCATGTCTAAGGAAACCCATAAAATATTTCCTATTTGGATCACATTGTACAATGTTTCGATTAAATATTGGACCCCCTTAGACCTCAGTTGGATAGCTAGTGGAGTTGGCAAACCTATCCAGCTGGATTCTAATATGGCGAGAATAGAACAGGTGCAATTTGGCCGGGTTTGTGTTGAAGTGGGTGGTGATGATCCACTCCCTGCAAAAATCAGATTGAATTCTGGCAAGGTGTCTGATACTGATTCTGCCAAAGTTGTTGAGGTGGAGGTAGCTTATCAATGGAAGCCGTTGCGGTGTGTGAATTGTGTGAATTGCAGGAAAATTGGACATAATGCTAACTGGTGCAATCCAAAAATGAAATACAAGCCAATGGGTAGGACTATACCTACTCTCCCATCCATGTTGGATTCTCTGAATTTATGCGAGTAGGAACCTATTAGAAGTCCTAAGAACTTGGATCCTGGTGTGAAAGATAGTTATCAAGTAGACATTGATATTGAGCAGCAACTTGATCCTCCCTGTGAGAAATCGTCTTGTTTATCTCGGCTTGATCCTGGTGCTGCTCTAGGTGAAATTTTGGTTGGTCATGTGGCTTCAACATTTTTGGATGTCCTTGCTGCTATTGACAAATCACAGAATGTGGATATAAGGCATGCTGATGAGCATCTAAATTCCTGCTAGACTTATGCCACATGTCCAAATCAAGTCACTGATGCTGTTTCTCTTGAGTTGGTAGTGGATGTTCAGAAGGTTGTTCTACAGCCCGATGATAAAGTTGAGAAGTCTACAGTTAGTGATAAGGATGTCCTTTTACGGGCTCAGTTTGTGGGTGAACATTAGAAGAAGCCCATGGAGGATCAGGAGATCCCTCAGCACCCTCCCGAATTTGGGGCTGCCTCAGCATGCAGCTTTCCCGAAGAAGCCCGATTACCCTCTCATTGTGATTAAGATTCCTTAGTTGATGTTGATAAGCTGTTGATGGATCCCAGTATTGTTCTTCTTTCCACTGATGGACAGGAATCAAATCTTGGAAAATAGGTATTCCTTGCCAAGACAGTGGCAGGGGTGCATAAGTGTGGTATTTCTCTTCAAAAAGACATCAATGAGGAATGCACCTTGTTTCATATGCAGCTATTATGAAACGTGGGATTAAATGGAATGAAGCTGACGATCCGAGCACATATGCAGCTCTGATGCCCATTCGACCTATTTCAGATGCGGACCATTTGGATGCTCTAGGAAGATCAAATTGTCATGAAGTGGCTGTAGACTCTCCTGCATTTGGCAATACTCCCAGCACCCTTGAGGTTTTTCTAGAGACGGAGCAACTCAGCTCGCATATTCAGAATCAACAATCCAGGCTTGGATTTTCATTCCATCATCAGGGTGGGGACCCATATTTAAGATGGAATATTATAGAACAATCCAGGCTTGGATTTTCATTCCATCATCAAGGTGGGGACCCAACCTTATATCTAGGCACCAACATTGGATCAAACTGTAGATATAAAGGTTTGGAATATTATTTAGAGCCCAAAATAGTGATTTTACCATTTGGATTTTTGCTAGACTAAAGCAATTTGCCAAAATGCTACAAATTCTTGAAATGGCGAGAATATCTAGAGAACAATACTACTTCCTTTTGGAATTGAATGGATGTCTTATTAGAATTCCCGGATTATAATCCTCAGGCTTGAAGTGGCGGTTTCCTTTTGGATTTCCGGAATGGATGGCAGATTCTATTGCCTTCTTGTCCATTCCCAAATGGTCTTGGCTTTGTTGCCATGTATGGGCTATAAATCCATGATTTTGATTTATTGGTGTACTTTTAAAATGGGCGGTATGTATTTGGCAAAAAGGCCTAAAAGATGGCGGATTGGCCAGAAATGGAAGGAAGTGGGTTTTATTGGTTTGGATTTACTCTTTTGGTTGGTATGAAGTTCCCTTAACTTCAAATGGCCTCATATCTTTTGGAGTCAAATGCACTTTCGGACTGTATGCCTTTTCTTTACCTCTTTTACCGGTATGCAATTTTTTTTTACCATTTTTGGCTGTATGCCTTTTGGAAGCCTTTGATCTAACTGACAAGATCTTAGGTTGCAAGATTGTAATCCCTCCTATAATAAGGCTCAAAGAAAATGGCATTTGGATGACAGTTTTTATTCTTTGTGTCATTTGTTGTACAAAATGCCCAAAATTTAGTGTTTGTTTTTTTATTTTTTAATATATTTTTAATTACTTACCAAAAAAAAAAATTGGAACCAATTTTTTTGTTGCAGACTAAAGCAATTTGCAACAAAATTTAGTAGTTCAAATTTCTTCATAAAATGGAAAAATCAACATACATGTATAGTATACAAATCATGGCTTGGACAAGTATTAGGGCAACAAAGAAATGGCTTAAAGTGTACGGATTTGCTCAAATGTAGTGGCTTGGCTTTCTCTCCCTTCTCCTTGGCTCTCTCTCCTTCTTACTATTCCTGGAATGGATGTCCTTATTAGAAATCCCGGATTGGAATGAACTGGAATTGTGCGAATTGGCAGATTGAAGCACATCACTGGCATGCACATGACCAAAATGGAACAAAATTGCCGATTTGCTTGAAGTGGCGGTTTCCTTTTAAATTTCCCGGAATGGATGGCTTTTTTAGATTCCCAGAATGGAATGGATACCACTGCCTTACCGTCCATTCCCAGAATGGTCTTGGCCTGTTGCCATGTATGCTTAATTGGTATGGTAAATCACATGACCGGTTTGATTTATCGGTGTACTTTTACCGAGTTGCTTTGAAATGGGCAGTATGTATTTGGCTGTTCTACTTACAAAAAAAGGATTTGGTTGTTCTGACCGGTATGAAGTTGATGGGTTGGCCTGTATGAAGATGGCAGATTGGCAGAATGGACGAAATGGAATTCCAGGTACGGATGGCCGGCTTGGCTGAAATGGAAGGAAAGCGGGTTTATTCGGTTTGGATTTACTTGTATGCTTTTGGACGGTATGAAGTTCCTAGATTAACGCGTTGACTGGTATAAATGGCATTTGGCTGGTCAACTCGTTGACCGGCCTGTGGGCTTCTGGATCAAAAAAAAAAAAAGAAGATTTGTAGGCATTTCGGACTGTATGCCTTTTCTTTACCTCTTTTGCCGGTATGCTTTTTTTTTTACTGGTTTGGAAGCCTTTGGTCTGTCTGTATTTGCTTTTGCCGACAAGATCAGTTAAGAAAACCAAGTCTCGGAGACATTGTAAATCCACTCCTATGAATCCTAAGGATACTGTATGCTAATTTGCTCGATGGAGTTTTGTTAGTTGACTAGTTTGCCGATATGGCGTTTGGATGACGGTTTATGTATTTATTCTTTGGTGTCATTTGATGTACCATGGTACTCGGGGCATGCCCTAACGTATATGATTTAACTTCAAATCAAAAAAATAATTGGAGATAAATCATAGGTTTGTGTAACTTTTATTTTTTAATGCATTTTTAATTATTTACCAAAAAAAAGGAATTTTAAACATGTAGAACCAATAGAGTAGGATTTTGGCACATGCATGATGATAGAACACAAAATTTTATCTTACAACACACTATACTTTAGCATGAGTTCCCAAGAAATTTCTTCATAAATCATGGAAAAATCAACATACATGCATAGTATACAAGACGTAGCTTTGAAATCATGGCTTGGATAAGTATTAGAACAAAAATTCTTAGAATGAAAGGCAAAGAATAGCCACAAGAGAAGAAATGGCTTAAAGTGTACTTATCTGACTTGGACTTGCTCAAATCCTAACTTGAAACACCTCAAACTTGAGTTTCTTGGCGTTCTCCCTCTTCCTCTCTCTTCTCCTTGGCTCTCTCTCCTTCTTACTCTGAAAATTACAGTCAAAATAACAGAAATGAGCACCAGGGTCCATTTTATAACCGAGTGGCAGTTGAGCGCCAATCGGGTGCGATTCAAGTGCATCAGTTCTGGACATGCGAGTTCAAGTGTGGACTGGGCATGCATCGGGTGGCCACATTCTGCTAGTGGCCGCTTGAGCAACTCTCGGGCAAGCTATGAGAATGATTATTCTGGTTTTGGCACTCAAGCGTGGGTTGGGTTTCTCTCGGATGCGAATCCACTTGACCCATGTCCGGCCCAAATGGACTTTTCACCCAATTTTTCACATTCTTAATATCAAGTTGTAATTATATTAGTTTAATAAACAAGGATTATAATAATTCAAAGATTCAGGCATTACAACTAAGCTGAAGACTTTTCCTCATTGTATGGCGGTAAAATAACGAGTTTTGTTCCATAGAAACTCGTCCATAAAGTAGGCCAATCTTCTTAAGTTGGTCCATACCAACATACATGGTCCATTCATGGTAAAGACACTTGAAGGATCACTAAACTTCATCACATTCATTAATGATTATTCAAGAAAGCTATTGATGTATCTATTGAAGTTGAAAGATTAAGCCCTTAATATCTTAGAGAGTTTTCATACCTTGGTTGAGAGGCAAATGGAGAAGAAATTAACGTATATCCAGAGTACAATGACGGCGAGTATATCAGAGATTTGATGTGTGTTATCAGTCTCATGAAGTTTGTCACCAAAAGACTCAACTGAAAACACTACAGTTGAATGGTGTGGCTGAACAGATAAATAGGATGCTGATGGAGAGAGACTTTGATGTGTGCCTTTGGAGGTGAAACTACTCGGTTCATTTTGGGGGGAAGCCTTGAGGGTCGTGACTCATGTTATCAACTTTCACTGAGCAGTCCACTAAATGGAGAAGTTTTAGAAAAAATATGATCCAAAAAGGAAGTATCCTACGACACTTGTGCTTGTTCAAGTGCAATATCTTTGTTCACATCCCAAATGACAAAAGGACCAAGTTAGAGTTGATGACAAGACAATGTAATTTTCTCAGCAACAAAGAAGATGATTTGGGATATCGGTTCTATGATCTAATTGAAAAGAAGCTTGTTCGATTGAGAGATGTGATATTTGTTGAGGATGAAACAATTGAAGATATCTATAAAGGGGCAAAAGTTGTTTCTAGTAGTGATGATACTTAGGTTTGCAATACAAATCTTGAGTCATTGATACCAATGCCTGTTTATAATAAATATGGTGATCAAGGCAATCCCAAAGGGGAAGAAAACCATAAGACTCCTACCCTTAATGATGAGAATGATATTGTTTCTCATGATATTACTGATCCCACTGAAACCATGCCACTCCGATGATCCACGAGAGATTGAAGGCCCTCTATTCGTCTATCACCTGATGAGTATGTGTTACTTATTGATATAAGGGAGCTTGAAAGTTTTAAAAAAGTTATGGATAATGAGCACAAGGTAGAGTGGATGGAAGCCATGCAAAATGAAATAAAGTCGTTGCAGAGAGGAAAGCTAGAAGTTTACTGAATCATTACTGGGACGATGACGATTGCCCTCACACAGTCGTGAGGAAAAGTTTGTTAGGTTATGAGTTACTCTCATATGGGTTCATATCTATTTGACTTGTCATTTCATTGTTCAAACGAGATCACATGAGTATCTTAATGATATCATTGACTTTTCAAATAAAAAAAAATATTTTATTTTATTAGAAAAGATTTGATTTTTATATTTGGTAAAATTTTATTTCATTAGGAAAGATTTTATTTTCTAATTTTAAGATATTGTTAATTAAGAAATTATATTTACTTTCAAATTAACCTATAGTAGAAGCTCTATATAAAGGACCCTAATGTTGGAGATATGCATTCATATAATCAAATAATGATTTATGAGTTGAATGAAAAATGAAAGAAAGAGAGGGAAAAAGGAGAGGAGGAAAATTCATACATCCGATTGAATTTCAAATCGTGTTTTAATTTTTATTGACATTGGGTATGCTATTCTTGGAGTTACGAAGAATGTCTTTACTGATTATATTTCTACTCTTTCATCTTATATTTATCATTACTTGGTCTATTAATTAAAATGTGTCTAATCCTTATATTTGTGAGGTTTGTATAACTGCTGTTATAAGGTGTCTGGTCCTTATATTTATAACGTTTATATAACCATTGTCACAAGGCGTCTAATCCTTATATTTATATAGTTTCTATAACCAGTACTTTATAGTGATTTGTTTGGATATATCGTCTAATAATTTTTTTCTCTCATTCTTAAGAGGATTTTTTACGTAAAAATTACGTCTTATTTCATTATTAGTGATTATTATATACTTGTTAAGAATTGTTAATTGTTTCTTCACAGTTCAAATAAGTAATTCGGGTCTCAACACCAGTCATTTTGAGGTATTAGCATATGGGGAAGTTATTGATGTAAAATCAACTATAACTATGAAGAGGATATTAAGAAAGGTTTGTGCTGGGATTTTAGAGAAAAATGTTGATCAGAATCTCATGAATATGCTTCGATGAGGAGACTTTACAAGATATTTATGAGATTATAGCTGTTCTTGGATCATCAGAATCATCAAGTTGTTTCATAATTAGAATTAAATACTATAGACATACCTGAATCCATACTTAAGGTTCTTTTATCAAAGAATTTAGAATTGATTTCTTTTCCTTTACCTTTATCTCTTTCTTTATAAGAGTTATTGAATTTGTGAGTGGAGTTGCTATTATCTTTACTTTTCTTAAATGCAAAATAACATTGATAGGAAGTTGAAAACTTCCACTCATTCAAAACTGAAAAGCTGTCACAATTGCTATTAAAAACCATCAAATCTTATCTTTAGCAAATAATAGGTATTTTTGTCATTTATAGAGCATGAAGAGGAACAAAATATCATTTTTTTATTAAAGATTGGACTTATTAAAAGATATAAATTTTTTAATGAAATATAATAAAACTTATGAGATTATAATATTTAATTATTTTAATAAATTATTAAATATGTATCATATTATGTGAGATATTCTAATAGACTTAGCTATATTATGGCAGGTGCACTCAGCAGAGAATTTGAATCACGTCCCTCCCTGTGCTACGATTTCCTGCCGTTGCCTACCCCTCTCCTCCTACCTTCTTTCCCTTCTCACCGGCGCCGCCAACTATGGTTGGTTCCTCTGGGGCGCCGGAACCCTTCCCCCTCTAACAAAGTCCCATCCTCTCTATCCTTATCTCTTTTTCTACCCTTTTCTCCTATGCTTTCGTAATACCCTCTAGCACAAGATCTCCTACTCCCTCTGTTGTCTTCTCTATTCCTCCTGATGGGTCATCCCCTACAGTTTTCCCTTCCGTCTCTCATTCTTCACCCTTATCAATTGAGGCCTTTCCAAACAAATCTGCTACTCATCCTTCCCCTTCATTTCACGCCCCTGTTTCCATTCCTGCTTCTGATTCTTCGTTATCTGAGGGTTCTATTGGGTCCTTTGCTGATTCTGATTATCCTCGGTTAGTTAGCTGTCTCCTCTCGCCTCCTAACTCTGTCATCCTCCCTTTGTCTATGGCTTTTGATGTTAGCTCTCGAAGAGTGTCAGAAGTTAGAGATTTACAAGTCGTGAACCATCCGTGTTCTGATTTGGTTCCCATTTCTGATGGCGTTGCCGATATCGCAAATCTGGGTTTGTTGGGTGTGTCTGATCCAAAGCCTCCATTGGTTTCTAATGCTAGTCCCCCTTGTGCTTCCTAGTCTTCTGTAGTCCAGCAAAATATCATTGGAGGTAAGTCCTCTTTGAAATACTTTCCTCTTAACTTAGGGAATGGGGATAATGTGGTTTTAACTCCCACATCTGAAGTTATCAAACAAGGGGAGGCAATGTGGGGTGACACTCTGGTTGGTTATTTCTGTGGCAACCCCCTGCATTATCACACTGTCAACCACATTGCCAAGAACATTTGGGCTTGATTTGAGCTGCAACATGTGGCAAGCAATGATCAAGGATTCTTTTTCTTCTGTTTTTCTTCATGTAAGCTGCTGGGGAGATGTCTTGCGGGTGGTCTCTGGACATTCACTGGACATCCCTATTTCTCAAGAAATGGAAACTGGGCATACCTCTGTCTAAAGAGGAGCACAAATCCTTTCCCATTTAGATCACCATGTCAAACGTGCCAGTGAAATTCTGGACACCCCTGGGATCGAGCTAAATTACGAGTGTTGTGGGGCAGCCATTACAATTGGACCTTGTTACTGAGAAGATGGAAAGGATGGGCTATGCCCATGTTTGTGTGGAAGTAGGAGCTGATGTCCCTTTGCTCGATCATGTGAAAGTTAGATCATGGTGCTCTACTGAGCATCCTGATCAATTGTTCTTAGATATTAAAATTGAGTACCAATGGAAACCTACTCGTGGTAGCCATTGTAATAGAAAGGGGCATGCTGAACCCCAAGGTAAACCTGCAAAGGTGTTCAAGCCTACCGGTCGAATTTTGCTGGTTTCACAGCCTATTCCTTCTCAGCCCAATATCAAAAAGAAAAACCACGTTCTTGTTGCTCCTAATAAGGCTGATCCAGGCTCTAGAAATCTCCCTATTTCCAATGCCTTTGACGCCCTTCGGGATACTAAATTGGAATGCCCAATTGTCGATAGTAATGTGGCTAGGAACAGGGAGGTGGTTGTGGATGAGCTCCTCTAGATCAAATCACGCCTCTGTCACCCTGATTATGTGACGCCTGGTATTGAATTATGTTAATTCCCAGTGATTGAATCTCATCGTGCTACTAACCAAAATGATGATATCCACCGCAATCCTATTCATTTTGGTGCCCCATGGCCTAGCATCTTATTGACTCTAGCTCCTTAAATCCTGCTATGATTGATGCCATTGTGGGAGAAGCTGCTATTGATCTTAGCACTGAGCACCTAAAAGCTTAGCTCCCAAAACCACAAAGTTCTGAGTCCACGATTCGTAAATTAAGGACGGCTATAAGTAGAGCGAAACAAGACTTCATTGAAGGTGAGACCAGGTTTAATTCAGACTCCACCACTCTTGCAGCCTGGCAGACTAGCTCAGATAGAACTAAAGTTGAACTACATTCAGCTGAGGCTCTTACATGTACCAGCGAAAACCAAACGTCTGTAGATAATAGGGTTAACCTTTTGAAGAAATCTAGCAGTAAGCATAAGGGGCCTAAATAAAGAAATTCTCCTTCTCCCATTCCTCATGGTTAGCATCGCATGCTGGAATGTTCGAGGACTAAATGGGAGTATCAAAGCCCATGAGGTCAAGCATTCTATTCACTCTTCGAGATGTCCTGCTGTTAGCCTAATTGAAACTAAGGTTAGAGAATGTAATACTGCCAAAATAACCAACAAGCAGATGCCCTACTTGAATTGGGAGATGAACTACTCTTCGAATTCAACAGGGAGAATTTGGATGTCTTATTAAAAGATAATCAGAGTATTCATTGTAAAGTTAGCTCTAAGGCTAACATGAAAACATGTTATGTTTCTATGATTTATGACGCCAATTCGGAGATTGAAACATGCTCCCTTTGGGATAATCAGTGGAGTATTACTCATCACACTATTGGACTGCCTTGGGCTACCTTGGGCGATTTCAATGCAATCCATGTGCCTTCAGAATGCCTTGGTGGCATTTCGCATGCCAGAAGTGCGCTGGACATAGATCAGTGCCTGAATGACTGTGATCTACATGACTTATGCTACGATGGTGCTTTCTTTACCTGGAACGATGGCTAGGATGCTGCGACTCGGATCTATAGAAAGATGGATTGCGTTGTCATGAATAGTCGCTGGCTTTTGGAGTTTGGCACCCACAAAGCCTCCTTCCTGCCTGCCAGACTATCAAACCACTCTCCCTGTGTTCTTTCCCAGAATGCATGCAATAGGCAAAAGAAAGGTCTTTTCGGTTCACCAGTTTTCTCTTAAAGCAACCCCAATTCCTTCCCTCTGTTCAAGGGGCTTGGCAGCGTCCAATCCAAGATGTTCCAATGTTTCAGATTATTTCCAAGCTGTGATCTACTCATGATCTAATTATGCATTTAAATGTGCGCATTGGGAATGTATCTAAAGAAGTTGTTCGGACCCTGAGAAACCTTGAAGAATATCAAAAATCTACTTTCCACCTTCCTCTCAACCTTGTAGCAACTGAGGAAGAGAATTATAAAGCGGCCAACCGCCATGCCCTACAACAGGAAACAGAATTCATCCAGCAGAAAGCAAAAAACAAATGGCTCAAAGAAGGAGATCAATGCTCTAAATTCTTCTTCAATTTAGTCGCTGGCAACAACAATAGGAAAAAAATTCTCTCATTATGTAATGATGATGGTTCCCCAATGAATAGCCATGAGGAGGTTTAACGCTTAATTGTTGATCACTTCACGAAGTTGTTAGGTTCCGGTCAAATGGATTGATTCTTTGACAAGAATTGGCTTCAGCCGTTCATTTTGCATACCATCCCAGACAATATCCGTCATCAATGACTAGATCTGTTAGTGCTAAGGAGGTTAAATAGTCCCTCTTCTCAATTGGTGACTGCAGAGCGCCGAGCCCAGTTGGTTTCTCCTCTAGGTTCTATAAAGAGGCTTGGCACATCATTAGCCCTCCATTGTTGAAATAGTTCAAGACTTTTTTCATCATGGAAAGCTCCTTAAACAGATCAATCATACTCTTATCAGCTTAATTCCTAAAGCGAAACTGCCGCACAAAGTTTCTGATTTTAGACCCATTTCATATTGCAACGTTATCTATAAAATTATTTCAAAAATTATCGCCACCCGCATCAAGCCCGCTCTCCCTCTTCTAGTTGATAAGAGCCAGACCGCTTATGTGGAAGGTAAACATATTGATGATAATATTCTGCTGGCTTAGGAATTACTTCATAAATACCATATTAACAAAGGAACTCCCTGGAGTGCCATAAAAGTGGACCTCACGAAAGGGTATGACTTGGTCCAGTGGGATTTTCTGCTAGCAACTTTAGATCTGATGGGCTTCTCCCCCCAGATGGTTACCTAGATTCACCAATGCATTACTACAACCTCTTTTTCCATCAACATAAATGGTGAATCTGTCGAGTTTTTTCAAAGGAGCAAAAGGGCTTCGCTAAGGGGACCCGCTCTCTCCCTATCTTTTTGTGTTGGCCATGGAAACTCTTAATGGTAACCTAGAAATAAAAGCCCGTAGAAATGAGAATTTCCACTTTCATTGGAAATGCTAGTGCGCAAGGACAGTGATACTTGGCTTTACAAATGACCTTCTTCTTTTCTCTAAAGTTGACCCTACATCTATAAAAATTATTAAAGACTGCCACAAGGTTTTTGAAGATCTCTTAGGCCTTTCAACTAATAAAGACAAAAGTGAGATCTTTATATGTGCTGGAGATGAGAGAACCTGGCAGGAAATTTAGGACACCATGAGTTTTAAAAGGGGCACGCTTCCAATGAAATACCTAAGAGTTCCCCTCATCACCACTTGACTCTCGATGAAAGATTTCCAACCCCTACTGGACCGAGTGTTTCAAAGAGTATCCTCTTGGAAAAACCATTGGTTATCTTTTGGCGGTTGGCTTCAGCTATTCTCCTCAATTTTATCAACGATCCAAAAATACTGGGCATCTATTTTCATCCTTCTGAAAACAATTTTGAAGAAGATAGAAGGGTATATTCGTGGTTTTCTTTGGCATGGCTCCACTAAAGGCAGGTTCGCTGCAAAAGTTGCATGGAAGGGTATCTACAATGTGAAGGAGGAACGGGGTCTCCATTTAAAGAATCTTGTTGCTTCTAATAAAGTCTTTATTAGTCATCTTTTCTGGAAGCTCACATCAAAAGATCTAGCCTCAATTTCGTCGAACTGGTGTCACGCCAACCATATTAGAGACCGGAGTATCTGGACTTTAAAAGTTTCAGACACAACATCTTGGTGCTAGAAGAAAATCATAAAGCTCCTTCCTTTCCTTCACTCCAAGATTTTCCACCACATTGGGAATGGTGTAAATACATTCCTTTTGACCGATAATTGGCACCCCTTTGGTCCTCTTATTAACTACTGCACTGAAAGAAATAGGTGTGTTACTGGTTTACCGGACAATGCTAAAATAATGAACATCATTCATCAGAATAATTGGAGTTGGCCTAATCCCTTTGACATGGAGGCCGCTGACATTTTGAAAAACATGCCTCCGTATTATCCTGATGACGCTAAAGCTGATGTTATCACCTAGTGCGCTAGTCGATCTAGCAATTATACAGTGAAGTCAGCCTACTCCATTTTCCAGCAAGGCAAAGATAAGGTGCCTTAGTATCATCTTGTCTGGGGGCACAAGCATATTCCAGCTCATGCTTTTATCTTTTAGCTGGTCATGCACAGAAGGCTCTGCATCCTAGACCGACTTAATTCTTTCTTTCAATGTCCGACATCATGGATTCTGTGTAATCAAGATCACGAAACCCATGAGCATCTGTTCTTCTCATGTCCCTTCTCATCAGGTGTGTTTAGGATTATGTGCCGCCATGTTGGAATTTGCTGGCCCTATGATAATTGGCACTCAAACATCTCCTGGACTGCCAACAAATAGAAGGGTCAGAATCTCAAAGCGTATTCCTTTCGACTCTCCCTTGCTACGACTATTTACTTCATTTGGTGTGAAAGGAACCAACGCAGGTTCAACAATGCGGCTCATCTCAATGAAAGCTAGGTTGCCAATTTTATTAACAATCATGTTCATAGAAAACTTGATATTATATCCATTAATTGCAACCAAAATGATCGTTCCATCGTGACCAGATGGAGTATTAAATTAGCTGGCTGTCGGACTGCTTCATCTGGAAACATTCTATCTGCTATGGCCGTGGATGCTTGTAGTCTGCCGATATGATGGTTTATCCAAGGTTATTGTGAGCATTGTCCATTTGTAGTTCGGGAAGAAGCTGACGCAGTATTCCGGAATGGTGTTTTTTCCAGAACGCTTCAAGCATTCCGGAAGAGTCACTTTCTCCTATTTGGTATGATGGCATGAGTTGCTAGTGGCTTTTTGCCCGTGCTGTTAAGGTGCTTTTCCCTCATAGAAAACAAAAATCCAGTCCGGAAGGAATGATCTTTGTTGGTTTTATGCTTTTGCTGATCTAGTTTTTGCCAGGTTTGGGATTATTCCTGTTTTGCTTAAAAAAAAAATCCATTCCAAAAGGAATGATCTTTGTTTGTTTTATGCTTTTGCAGATCTAGTTTTTCGGTTTGGGATTATTTCCCATTTTGCTTCAAAAACAAAAAAATGCATTCCTGAAGTATTGATCTTTTCTTGCCTGGATTGCTAGTTTGTTTCCTTGTGCCGACTTGGGCATTTTTGGTAGGTTCGGTTGATATGCATCCCGGTAAAAAAAAAAAAAAACTACTGCATTCCAAATGGGATGCCTTTTGCCGGTTTGTGTCTTGTGTCCCGTATGGGGCTCATGCCCGGCAAGGTGCTCATGGAGGTTTGCTTCAAAAAAAAAAAGTTGCATTCCAGACGGACTGCCATGTTTCTTCCGGGGACTACCAGCCTGCGTCCTATGTTTTTCTTTTGCCAGTATGGTCGTTGGTCCCGGTATTCTGTTTGTACTAGTGGAGTTGTATGGGTATGGAAAAAAATAATAATAATAATGCATTTTGGAAGGACTGCCTTGTTTCATATCGGGCCTGCCAGTTTGCGTCCTATGTTTTTCTTTTGGTGGTATGGTCGCTTTTTTTCGATAGTCTGTTTGTACCTGTGGAGTTGTATAGGTATGTCATGAAAAAAGCATCTCGGCTAGATTTCTTCTGCTTGTGGTGCCGATATTCATTCTCCTGCTCGATGTGGCTTGCATTGTAGACATTCCAAGTAAGGGTTGGTTTTGGCGGTTTGGAAGCTGCCCCGGATGAAATGGTTGAGCAACTTGATGCATGTTGCCCGGTTTGGCGTTCTCCAAAAAAAAATCAGCACCCCGGCTGAGTATGTTATTTTCTTGCTTAGAGTTCCAATATGCGTTCTCTTGCCCGAAGAGGCTGGCCTTGTTGGCATTCCCGGTATGGATGGGTTTCGACTGGTTTGGTGGTCTTGTTGGCCTCGTTGTGCCCCGTATGGCGATATCCAAGGAAAACAAGAAGCCCATTGGGTAATGCAAGGTATAATGTTTTCTGCCGGTTTGGTGTGTATGCTGCTCTCGGCTTTCTCCCGGTTAGAAGCTGCTTGCCGATTTGTCTCCTGGTATGCTTTGGAATATTTTTGCCCGGTATGGGTCATTGCCCGGTTTGATGATTTGATGCAATCTACCGGTATGCTTAAGGACGAAAGGAATATGTATTGGCAGCTTCGTCCTTTCTACATGGTTTGAAGGATTTTGCCGGTTTGAGTCCCTTGCTGGAGCCAGTTTGGGTACTTGTCGTCGGTCCTATGTTTCTTGGTGAATATGATATTTTACCTGTTTGAGATCGTGTGTGGGTTTCAGACTTTACTGATTCTTTATAAAAAAATAGTAGTAGTTTTGCTTTTTTTTTTTTTTTTTGTGGAGTTTGTGTGGAATTTCTCAGCCTTGTTTACTATTTAGAAAAAAAGAGCATTTGGTTGATTGAAGGCTAATTGCTGATTGTATCTTGGCCGGCTATTTTTCTGTTATTATTTGATTTGGTTTCATGATATGTTCCATGGTTGTGCTCAGGGAATTCCCTATCATCTATATTCTATCTCTAAGTCGGCAAAATATTTGGAGTTAGAATATAATGTATTTATAATTTTATTTATTTTAATACAATTTTACTTACTTACCAAAAAATTAAAAAAAATGTGCACTCAACCTAATAGAACTTGATGGCAATTAGACATGCTACTTGTAAACAACTGTCTTGTTCCAGTTATATTTTTATTAGCTGAAGGCTTCCAATAATTGTCTTCAATGGTTTCGTGCACGTGGGAAAATTTTAGATGGAGTATTTTTAAAATGTTTCTTTATAGTTTATGCTGGTTAAAGTAGAAATCGTAATATTCATTCTCAGGATGAAGACTAGTGTTTCGCCACTTGCAATGAGAAGGAAATGTAAGCTATTATCTTTTTTTTTTTCAAAGTTTTTGAGTTGTAATTGTAGGAGTTTTGATGGATTCAGTCCTTACAGGTTCTAAGTATTGGGATGTGGGTCACTCCCATATACGCCCATATCCAGTTAACAGGCTGATCAGAGGTTTGGCCAAACTTACATAAGTACAATACTGAGATGAAGTATACGCACATCCAGTGAAGCAGTTGATTGATAACTATGTGCCATGCCAAAGGGTGTCCAGCTGGACTGTCAGTCTGAAGGAAGATTGGCCGGATTGGAGAACTTGATGACTGCCCAAATTTGAGAACTTGATGACTGGCCGGACTAACGAGCCATAGGCTAACCAGCTAGACTGCCTAGTCCAAGAGGCCACCGAACTAGCCAGACTGAAGGGTGTCCAGACTTCTGAGTCCGAAGAAAGACCGGACTACTTGTGATAAAGGATGACCGACTGTTGGACATATTTAGGGTTTATGAAAAACACGCGAAACTCGTTTCGGGTTTATAAAAGAGAGTGTGATTGAGAGATATGTATGACTTGTAAAATTAGAGACCAGTGAGTACCACTAGGTGAGAGAAAGTGAAGAAAAGAGAGAAAAGAGAGAATGAGAAATTTTCTTTCTGTGGAGATTTCTTCTGCACTCTCTGCTGCTTGGGTCAATTAAATACAAGGAGTCCAGCTATTTTATTTGGGGTTTCTGTAACTGATTTTACATAGTAAAGATTCATAGACGAATCATCTTATAGTTTTTACCTCTTATTTATAAGAGAGTTTTTCATGAAAAATTATATGTCACATTTTTTTCTCTCTGTTGTGTGGTTATTATTTATCAGCTATTTGTCGTTGTTATCATTGCTCTTTCCTGTCGATCCAATTGACTGGCCGACTAATCCCCAATAAGTGGCATCAGAAAGAGGTTATCACTATTGGCTATTAAGTTTTGCTGGAATCGATTGAGGGTGGGAACAATATGATATGTTTAAACGACACAAACTACGATATTTGATAGAATAAGATGAATGACCTATTGTTTGTCAAGACTATGCACCTTCCGGTATTTGTCACCCAAAATCTTGAGGTAAAGTTAGAGAAGAAATAGGGCTTTGAGAATAAGCAGGTTTGTGGCTATATTCAACAGTTTGTGGACAACATGTATAACCTTATTCGGAATGAGACAAATGCAAAGACACCATGGGAGAAACTAGAAACCCTTATACTTTAAAACCAGCGACAAGCTGTTTTACTTGATGAAATTGATAAAACTGATACAAGTGAAGTACAAGAAGAGCACGCCCATTGCCGACCACTTGATTGAGTTTCAAGGATGTGTGAACCAGTTAAGCAACATGGGTATCAAGTTCAAAGATAAGATACTAGGCTTGTGGTTATTGACAACCCTTCCAGACTCCTAGGAGGTGATACGAATCACTATTGTTAATATTGCATTGAACCACATGGTGACTCTGGAAATAGTAAAGGGAGCCATGTTGAATGGGGAGATGAGGCATCGGTTGCGGGGATCCTCTCGACGTTTTGAATTTTTGGTCACCAAATCATAGGGAAAGAGTAACTGGCGTAGCCCTAAGTCCAGAGAGAAGACCCGAAGCAAGTTCCAATCAAGGTATTAGAACATCAAATGCCATCACTGTGGAAACAAGGGTCACTTCAAAAAGTACTATTACAAGTGAAAGCATGAGAACATAGAAGGCAAGGAGAGTAAAGCCGACAAGGCCAGAGATAAGGAGAGAGTTCGACTGATGGTAACCACAGGTTGGCGTGTGAGGAGGACGAGGTGGTCAATCTAACCTAGCACGAGTTTGACTGGGTAGTGGACACTGGTGCATCACTCCACGCTGCATCGTGGAGGGGACTCTTCACATCTTACACTTCAGGTGATTATGGAGTATTAAGGATGGGCAATGAAGGGACGTCTTGGGTCATCGGCTGAGGTGACATGTCCTTTGTCACCAACAATGGAATCGGTTGCTACTAAGGGATGTACAACATGCCCCGGATATTTGAAAAAATTTGATTTCAGTAGGCAGGCTGGACGATGAAGGGTTTTGCAATACTTTCTGTGAAGGGGCATGAAAACTGATCGAGGGTCTCTAATAGTTGCCCATGGAAGGAAGGTGTCCAGCCTGTATGTGTTACATACCTCGATCGCAGCCGGAGAGGTACATGTTGTGAGCAATGAGGAGTCCTCAAACTTGTGAAACCATCGGCTAAGCCACATGAGTGAAAAGGGACTGAATAGTCTGACTAGGATGAACTTTCTCCGAGGAATAAAAGAAGCTAAGTTGAAAACCTGTCCTCATTGCCTGGCAAGGAAATAATGGTGAGTTGCATTTCATGGAGACTCGTCTACCAAGAAGGCTGAACAGTTTGAGTTAGTTCACACCAATGTATGCGGCCCGTTCAAGGAGAAGTCGCTCGGAAGAGCACTATACTTCATTATGTTCATTGATGATTGTTCAAGAAAACAATGGGTATATCCTCTAAAGGCGAAGGATCAAACTCTTGGGGGTTTTGGACACTTTCATACCTTGGTTGTACGAAAAATGGGAAAGAAGTTAAAGTG
The DNA here is from genome assembly GCA_033239525.1 of Nepenthes gracilis. NCBI lineage: Eukaryota > Viridiplantae > Streptophyta > Magnoliopsida > Caryophyllales > Nepenthaceae > Nepenthes > Nepenthes gracilis. Next base: position 13,813,745 of record BSYO01000015.1, read on the forward strand.
CATCCGAAGTGATAATAGCGGTGAGTACATCAAAGCATTTGATGCGTATTGTCGATCTCATAGTATTCAGTATCAAAGGACACTACCGATGACACCCCAACTGAATGGGGAAGCCGAGCAGATGAACCGAATGCTGATGGAGAGAGTTTGCTGTGTACTCTCAGAGGCAAAGCTCTCCGATTCATTTTGGGGGTGTAAGGATTGAAATTCTATAAATATACTTATTACAATAATTATGTTATGAACCCAAAAAATGGAAATTCATCTCGAGATACAACGACAATATAAAATTAATCTGTAGAATAGGAATCTATCCTAATTATATTTTATCAGGGCAAAATTAGACTATGGCACTTAAAATTATATTATCGGTTGGGACAACAAAATCTGGGTAGCATATATATATATTACCATGTTATACACGGCCACATTTATGCACAGCCCACTTAGACAAATTTAGGAGAATGAAACATGGCACTTAGGGGCACAAATCAAGCAAAATTCAGCAACATTTCGACACTTAAGCATTAGGAGCCCACTAACACTAATTTAAGGGAAATTAAGAGAAAGTGGCACACGACACCTAGGGGCTTAAGCAGGTAGCAACATCAGCGGATTTTAGGAACCATTAATACTTCAACATATGGCTAATTCACAAGGTAACAAGTCAACCACATTTAAGATGAATCAGCTAAATGAAGAGTTGATTTTTGAACAGCTCAACTAGCACTTTTGGGAGCAAAACTGATAGCTGGCAGCAACATAGTTACTTAGGTTGTGAGTTCCCTCCAAAATATTAAGATTAGTGTAAGGAAGAAGGGAGGAACGAAAGAGTAAAAAGGGAGAAAAAATCGAAGAACAGATGAGAAGAAAAGAGAGCCATAGGACTCAATTTTGTTGTGGATTAAATTTAATTTATTCTTGGCAAGAACATTGCATTTTCCTTCATTTGTTGATCAATTCTTACGGTTATCCTCAAGTATTGATTGAATCTAATACTTAATTCCCTATTGTAACTATCGAAGTATCCTGTAGAATAGAAGATAATATAGATAAAGGGCCAGTAGCATCGGAAGTTTATTCTGATTTTCAGGCTACTATTGGCTGATTCATCCCATGACAAATTTAATTTAGAAGCTTTATTAAGTTGGCTAATTCACCATGTTGTTGCATTGAAATTCTCCTTTATAAATTTGACCAGTTCAATGTGTATAAAAATTAGTTTTGAATCTCGAACCGACTAAATGCCCACTGCTAATGTACCGAGTTTTTCTTCAGGATTCTAGTTAGTTCAACCCCAATAAAAGTTAGTTTAGAAGCTTTAATGAATTGGCTAACATGCTGCGATGTTGGTGCTAAAATTATTTTACAAAAACTAATTGGTTCAGTCTAGGTAAGTTACCCTGTTACTGAACCGACAAGATATAAATTTTAACATCAGAAAAATTAGCATATAATGTTGAATTAGGTAAATAAAATACTTAAAAAGTTACCTATATCATGTGCTGATTCTGAAAAAGCAGTCGGTAAAAATTTACATGGTGAACCGATCGGCTACTGAACCGGTATAAAAACTGGATAAATGTCTACTACTATTGTACTAAATTTTTCTTAAGGATTTTAGCCAGTTCAAACCCTATAAAAATTAGTTTAGAAGATTTAATGAACCAGCTAATATGTCATAACATGGGTGCTAAAATCCTTCCTAAAAACTAACCAGTTCAGCTTATGTAAATGGCCATGATGCTGAACCAGCCAGGTGTAAATTATGGCATCAAAAAAATTTAGCATGTAATGTTGAATTGGGTAAGTAAATACTTAAAAATTTACCTGAACTAGTCCAATAACATGTGCTAATTTTGAAAAAGTAGTAGGTAAAAATTTAAATGGTGAACCAACTGCTGAACTGATCTGAGAATTGGCTACTGAACCGGCGTGAAAATCGGGTATTATAAGTGAATCGACTGCTGTACATATGAACTGGTCGGAAAAATTGTGATGAACCGGTTATTAAACCAGTTGATAAACCCAAGACCAAAAGGTTATATTATTTATTTAATTATACCAACACATATAAAAATTATAAGATCTTGTTTTCATGCTATGTATTATTGTAATTTTAGTACGTATGTATATGTCGATTTGAAGCATAAATTGAAGCTTATAGGATATTAAGCAGTACGATCACTTTTCTCAGAAAGGAGAAAAATTAAGAAAGAGAGTCAACAGTAAGTATAGAAACTTCCACAAATAATTTAATGAAACTAAGAAACGAGACTAAAGATTTATTTAGAAGGTAATATTTCATGGCATATCTTAGGATATTACAATGGTCATCAAGAATTGCCCCTAACACCGCGGGGGAGTAAAGGCGGCTTTTTGGCCCCATTTACTAGGTATAATAAGTATGTACCACCAATGTTTGGGTGTAATAAGGAGGTTAAGGATTTAAATTGTGTGAAGTGAACACAAATCTGTCATCAACTATTCGCTAAGTTAGTTGGTAAGACCTACCAGCGCTGATTTCTCAAGTTATGTAAGTTTAAAAGTGTCGACAATTAAAGATAAAGAGTATAAGATAAAGAAAGTTGAATGTATCATGAAAATATTTTTTGAATATATGTATGTTTAGACATGCATCATGATTCCTATTCTTTTCTATGATCCATTTTCAATATAAATGCATATCATGTATATATTGTGTCTTATTGAACACTTAGCTTACTATTTTGCTGTTTTCTTACCCTCCAGATGTTTCACAGGAATTCATACCTGATGAACAAGAATAGAGATTAAAATAATAGGTATATTATACTTAGATTAAGTGTTAATGTATTTAGTTTCATTTAAGTTATAATGTGTAAACTTGTAAACTTTACAAGCATCACAAGAATATATTATGTTATGGTGATGTTAGTTTAGAGGCACTTCCAGAAATTCATATGGTTATCATGTATACTTCCGTAAATTATTATGAGATGAGTTTGGGTATTTAGCAGGCATCTTTCCTGACTAAGACCTAACATCATACCCCTATATTATGATGTTGGCGCCACCAATGTTGTGGTATTCCTAAGGATTCTTTGTATGTCTATAAAACCTATCACATATTAATATTATAATAATGATTAATCATGAAAATAAGAACATGAGACATGGCAGGGGGTATTACAGAAAACTTTTTAGGGGATGCCTTGGTTGATCAAATATGACGTGGAAATTTAGGATTAATGTATCGAGAACTATTGTTATAGTTATTCTTCGTTAAGATTTTAGATTGAATTTTTACAAGGCACTAACCTATATATTAATACTTGACCAATAAGAGCTGTAAATGGCTAGCCAAAGAAGAAATACTCGAGCTAATGGACAGCTGGATAGGGAGGCAAAATATTTGAATTTGATGGAGCACATTACTGAGGTGATGGAATCTATGGTTCAACGTAACTTAGCACCAACTCCAGCCCCAGTTCCTACCCTAGCAAATCCGAGGGCATCATCCTATGATCGATTCATCAATGAATAGGTGTCCGAGTTTATGGTGAGCCAGACTCGGTAAAGGCAGACATCTGGATTCGAAGACTTAAAAAAGTATTTTCAGTTATACGATATTCTGAGGAAGATAAAGTTCTATTTGCTTCATATCGATTAGAAGGCGAAGCCGATCATTGGTTGGAAATGGAGAAGCAAGTTTTGGAAGTGCCCGAGAATGAAATCACTTGGGGCATGTTCAAAGAAGCCTTCATGAAAAAATATTTTGCCACCAGTCTTCGATAATAGAAGGAGGAGTTTATGCACTTAAGGTAGGAAAATCATACAGTTGCAGAGTACGATACAAAATATACCAAGTTGTCTCATTATATCCCTTATATAGTGGAGGAGAAAATAAGGGAAGTAAGAAAATTCCAACAGGGACTATGGAATGACATCAAAAAGCAACTGTCAACTCTAAAATTATGGATCCACAGAGAAGTGCTAGATCGAACACTTCTATTTGAGAAAGAGATGAAAAAAGAAAAATTTTTCAGGAAAAGGTCCAATCGGGAAGGCCCGAGCACAGGACCAAGCTTAGAAATCAGAGAACTAGTTAAGAAAGCCAGAGTCATGGATAAGGTAAAAAGCAGCATTGTCATGCAACCGGTGCCACGTCCGCAACCAGCAAAACCCGTATGCCCACAGTACGGGAAGCACACCTGGGAAGGCCTTGTTAAAAATTAATGGGAGCTTGCTTTAATTGTGGACAATAGGGCCATATGATTAAAAATTTTCCTCTTCCTAAGCAGGAGTTAAAGAAATCTATTATTTAGGACAAAGCTTTTGTGGTGACAATCTAGGAGGAAAAAGTAGCTCCCAATGTTGTGAAAGGTATTATCTCTATTTGTGATGTTCTAGCACATGTATTATTTGACTCAGGGTCTATGCATTCTTTTGTTTCTTTCAAATTTGTGTACTATTTAAAATCATCCCTGAGGATTCTTAATTTCTCTTCACTCACATTGACATCTATGAGTTCATCTATGAAGACGGATATTATGTACCCAAGATGTATAATTCAGGCGAATGGGTTACAGTTGACCGTAGATCAGATTCTGCTTGATATGGGTGACTTTGATGTAAAATTAGGCATGGATTTGTTAATGAATAACTATGCTAGTATTGACTATTTCTATAAGCAAGTTCACTTCGCCATTTCAGGATATGAGAAATTTCACATTCAAGGGAAAAGGTGCAAGAAGATGCCCTGTCTAATTCAGCTCTACATGCTTGACATCTGATAAGAAATGGATGTCAAGCCTATTTAGCCTATGCCAACCTATTGGGAGTCATAATGTATCGACAAAAGATATACCGATGGTGTGTAATTTTTGGGATGTTTTTCGAAAGAATTGCCTGGCTTACCACCATACCAGCAAATTGAATTTGAAGTTGAGCTCATACTAGGATTAGGTCCTATTTCGAAGGCACCATATAGAATGGCATCTGCAGAATTAAAGAAACTCAAACAACAATTGTAGGAGCTACAAGAGAAAGGTTTTATTAGACCCAGTGTGTCGCTTTGGGCGCACAAGTATTATTTGTGAAGAAGAAAGATAAAAATTTGTGGCTATGTATTGATTATTGTGATTTAAATAAGATCATGATCAAGAACGAATATCTGTTGCCACGAATCGATGACATATTCGACCAGTTGCAAGGGACTCAAGTATTTTCAAAGATCGATCTTCGATCGGGATGCCATCAATTGTGGGTTAAGTAGGAAGATGTGCCTAAGACTACCTTCTGAACAAGGCACGACCATTATGAATTCCTGGTTATGCCATTTGACTTGACCAATACTCCTGCAGCTTTTATGGATCTAATAAACCGAATATTTTGACTTTATTTGGATAAATTTATAGTCATATTTATTAATGATATCCTAATCTACTCAAAGAGTTCTGAAGAGCATGAAGTGCATTTGAGAATTGCGCTTCAAACTCTTTCGAAGAAGAAATTATTCGTGAAGTTGAAGAAATGAGAATTCTTACTCGAGGAAGTAGTGTTTTTGGACATGTAATCTCAAATGGAGCCATTTCAGTTGATCCAAAGAAGGTTGAAGCCGTTACTAGTTGGTGTCGACTTACGACAGTGATTAAAGTCTAAAGTTTCCTAGGCATGGCTCGTTATTATCAAAGGTTTGTGAAATATTTTTCCATAATTAGTATGCTTTGACCCAGTTAAGAAAAAAGGAAGCCAAATTTGATTGAATGGTTGAATGTGAACGAAATTTCCATGAATTAAATGATCAATTAACAACCACTCAAATTTTAACCATTCTTGAACGGTCTAGTGGGTTCATGGTTTATTGTGAATCATCCAAGACTGGATTAGGTTGTGTCTTAATGTAGCACGGAAATGTTGTTGCCTATGGGTACAAACAATTGAAAATTCATGAAAGAACTATCTGACTCATGATATGGAGTTGACTTCCATGCTATTTGCACTAAAGATCTGGCAATACTATTTATATGGGGAGGAATTTCTAATATACTCAGACTATAAAAGTCTCAAATATGTATGTTCATAGAAAGAGCTAAATATAAGGTAGAGGAGATGGATTGATTTTCTGAATGACTATAACTATGAGATTCAGTATCAACCCGGGAAAGCTAATATAGTAATAGATGCCTTGAGTCGTTGGATGAGTTTTGTGGCGAGATTGCAGATTAAGGAAATGGAAATGCTAAAAAGTATGAAACAATGCGATATCCAATGATATGTTTAAGGCAACCGAATGATATTAGCATATCTTCAAATTCAACCAGAAGTACTGAAGAAGATTAAGGACAAACAAGTGAATCATCCATTTTTAATGAATATTGCCGAAAATCTAAATCAAGACTCCAGAGCTGATTTCAATATTCGCACTAATGGAGTCTTAAGATTTCGAGACAGATTATGAATATCTAATAATAAAAGGCTAAACAAAGAGATTATGAAAGAAACTCATCGCTCCAAGTATACTATTCATCTTGGAATCAACAAAATGTAATAAGACTTGAGAAAGATATTCTGATGGAGAAATATGAAGAAAGAAATTGTGGCATTTGTGGGAAAGATTCTCAATTGCCAAAAATTAAAGGTTGAGTAGAAAAAGCCATCTGGCTTATTACAACCGCTATCTATTCCAAGATGTAAATGGGAGGATATCACAGTGGATTTCGTGATTGGTTTGCCAAAGACCCCAATAAGTCATGATGTTATCTTGGTCATTGTTGATCAGCTGATAAAATCAGCAAATATTTTGGCTATTCGGACAACGTACTCACAAGATTGGTTGGCACAATTATATATCAATGAAATTGTTAGACTCTTGGGGTGCCCGTACTAATTGTGCTCAATCGAGATCTAAGATTCATCTCCAAATTTTGAGAGAGTTTACATCGAGAATTATGGACATATCTAAAATTTAGTACGGCATATCATTCAGAAATAGATGGGCAATTAGAGTGTACCATCCAAATCTTGAAAGATATGTTAAGGGCTTTGATGCTAGAAATGAAAGGTAATTGGGATGATGACTTGGCTCTAGTAGAATTCACTTACAAGAATAGTTACCAAGCAAGTATTGAAATGACACCATTTAAAGCCTTCTATGGAAGAAAATATCGATCCTCGATTCATTGGGAGGAAATTTATGACAGACGACTACTAGGTTCGAAGGTTATTCGGGAGATGTCCGAGAAAATTAGGAAGATCTACAAGAAGTTGAAAATAGCCCAAAGCCAACAGAAGAGTTATGCGGATCGAAGAATGTCAAACCTGCATTTCTTAATTGGTGATTATGTTTTCTTGAAAGTATTACCAGCCAATGGGACAACCGAATTTGGAATGAAAGGAAAATTAAAATTGAGGTTTATTGGTCCTTCTGAGATCTTAGAGAAGGTCAGGGAAGTGGCCTATCAATTGGCATTACTATCAAATTTAGTGAAAGTGCATAACATATTTCATGTGTCAATACTTCAAAAATTTGTGCACAACCCAACTCACGTCATTGATTATGAGCCCCTGGCAATCGAAGAGGATTTGTCATACATGAAAGAACCGGTACAAATTCTAGGACGAAGGGATCAAGTGCTTCGTACATCGACCATTTCCTTAGTCAAATTTTTATGGCGTAATTACTCATATGAGGAGGCCACATGGGAATGAAAAGATGAGATCCGCAACAAGTATCCCCACTTATTCCCCTAGGGTATGTAATTTTTTTAAATTTTGAGGATGACATTTTTGTGAGGAGGGTAGGATTGTAAGGATTAAAATTTCATAAATATACTTATTATAATAATTATGTTATGAACTCAAAAATTAAAAATTCACCCTGGGACACAGCGATGATATAAAATTAATAGGTAGAACAGGAATCTAATCCAATTATATTTTAACAGGACAAAATTGGATTACAACAGGAATCTAATACATGACTCACTTAGACAAATTTAGGACAGCGAAACATGGCACTTAGGGGCACAAATCAAGCAAATTTTAGCAACACTTAGACATTTAAGTATTAGGAGCCCACTATCAAAAATTTAAGGGAAATTAAGAAAAAGTGGTACACGCCACCTAGGGGCTTAAGCAGGTGGCAGTATCAATTGGTTTTAGGTACCAATAATACTTCAACATATGGCTAATTCACAAGGCAACAAGTCAACTAATTTTAAGATGAATCAACTGAATGAAGAGTTGATTTTCGGACAGTTCAACTAGTACTTTTGGGAGAAAAACGGATTGCTGGCAGCGGCACAATAGGACCGAAGAGTAGAAAGGTAGAAAAATCGAGGAACAGATGTGAAGAAAAGAGAGCGATAGGACCCAGTTTTACTGCAAATTAAATTTAATTTATTCCAGGCAAGAACATTGCAACTTCCTTCATTTGTTGATTAATTCTTACGGTTATCATCAAGTATTGATTGAATCCAATACTTAATTCCCTATTGCAACTATTGAAGCATCATGTAGAATAGGAGACAATGCAGACAGAGGACCCGCCAGTAGCATCAGAAGTTTATTCTGATTTTCAAGTTGTTGTTGGCCGATTCATCCTATAAAAAATTTATTTTATATGATTTATTAAGTTAGCTAATTCACTATGTTACTGTACTAGAATTATCCTTTATAAATTTGACCAGTTTAATGTGTACAAAAACCAGTTTGAAACCTTGAACTGGCTGATTGCCCACTATTAATGTATGGAGTTTTTCTTCAGGATGGTAGCGAGTTCAACTCCTATAAAAATTAGTTTAGAAGCTTTATTGAACCAGATATCATGTCATGATGTTGCAGCTAAAATCCTTTTCCAAAAACTGACCGATTCAATCTAGGTCAGTTATCCTATTACTAAATTGGCTTGATATAAATTTTGGCATCAGAAAAATCAGCATATAATATTGACCTAGGAAAATAAAATACTTAAAAATTTACCTGAACAAATCCAATATCATGTGATGATTTTGGAAAAGAAGTCGGTAAAGATTTACATGGTGAACCGACTGCTAAACCAATGTAAAAACCAGATAAAGGCCTATTGCTGATGTACTGAATTTTTCTTTAGGATTTGAGCCTGTTCAACCCTGGTAAAAATTAGTTTAGAAAATTTAATGAACGTGCCAAAATCCTTCCCAAACACTGAACGGTTCAACTTGTGTAAATGGCTATGATGCTAAACAGGGCAGGTGTGAATTGTGGCATCAGAAATATTCAGCATGTAATGTTAAAATGGGTAAGTAAAATCCTTCAAAATTTACCTAAATTGATCCAATATTATGTGCTGATTCTGAAAAGTAATAGGTAAAAATTTATATAGTAAACCTGCTGCTGAACAAGTGTAAAAACCAGATATTACAAGTGAATTAGCAACTGTACATATGAACCGATTGGAAAATTGTATTGAACCGGTTAGTAAACTGGTTGATAGACCTGAGACTAAAAGGTTATATTATTTATTTAATTATACCAGCACATATAAAAATTATAAGATCTTGTTTTCATGCTTTGTATTATTGTAATTTTACTACGTATGTATATGTCGATTTTAAGCATAAATTGAAACTTATAGGATATTAAGTAGTACGATCACTTTTCTCATAAAGGAGAAAAAATTAAGAAACAGAGTCAACAGTAAGTATAGAAACTTCCACAAAGAATTTAATGAAACTAAGAAACGAGACTAAGGATTTATTCAGAAGGTAATATTTCCTGGCATACCTTAGGATATTACAATGGTCATCAAGAATTGCCCCTAATACCGCGGGGGAGTAAAGGCAGCTTTTTGGCCCCGTTTACCGAGTATAATAAGTATGTACCACCCACTTTTGGGTGTAATAAGGAGGTTAAGGATTTAAATTGTGTGAAGTGAACACAATTCTGTCATCGATTATTCGCTAAGTTAGTTGGTAAGACCTACCAGCCCTGATTTCTCAAGTTATATAAGTTTAAAAGTGCCAACAATTAAATATAAAAGTTGCAAGATAAAGAAAGTTGAATGTATCATGAAAATATTTTTTGAATGTATGTATGTATGTTTAGACATGCATCATGATTCCTATTCCTTTCTATGATCTATTTTCAGTATAAATGCATATCCTTGTATATATTGTGTCTTACTGAACCTTTGGCTCACTATTTTGCTGTTTTCTTACCCTCCAGATGTTTCACAATAATTCATACCTGATGAACAAGAATAGAGATTAAAATAATACTTATACTATACTTAGATTAAGTGTTAATGTATTTAGTTTCATTTAAATTATAATGTGTAAACTTGTAAACTTTACAAGCATCATAAGAATGTATTATGTTATGGTGATGTTAGTTTAGAAGCACTTCCAGAAATTCATATGGTTATCATGATACTTCCGTAAATTATTATGAGATGAGTTTGGGTATTTAGCAGGCATCTTTCCTAACTAAGAACCGACATCGTACCCCTACAGTATGATGTTGGCGCCACCATGTTGTGGTATTCCTAAGGATTCTTTGTATGTCTATAAAATCTATTACATATTAATATTATAATAATGATTAATCATGAAAATAAGAACATGGGACGTGGCAGGGGGTATTAGAGAAAACTTTTTAGGAGATGCCTTAGGTTGATAAAATATGACGTGGAAATTTAGTATTAATGTATTGAGAACTATTGTTATAGTTATTCTTGGTTAAGATTTTAGATTGAATTTTTACAAGGCACTAACCTATATATTAATACTTGACCAATAGGAGCTATAAATGGCTAGCCAAAGAAGAAATACTCGAGCTAATGGACAGCCCGATAGGGAGGCAAAATATTTGAATTTGATGGAGCACATGACTAAGGTGATGGAATCTATGGTTCAACGTAACTTAGCACCAACTCCAGCCCCAGTTCCTACCCTAGCAAATCCGAGGGCATCATCCTATGACCAATTCATCAATGAATGGGTGTCCGAGTTTATGGGGAGCAAGACTCGGTAAAGGTAGACATCTGGATTCGAAGACTTAAAAAAGTATTTCCAGTTATACGATTTCCTGAAGAAGATAAAGTTCTATTTGCTTCATATCGATTAGAAGGCAAAGCCGATCATTAGTTGGAAATGGAGAAGCGAGTTTTGGAAGTGCTCGAGAATGAAATCACTTGGGGCATGTTCAAAGAAGCCTTCATGAAAAAATATTTTGCCACCAATCTTCAAGAATAGAAGGAGGGGTTTATGCACTTAAGGCAGGAAAATCATACAGTGGCAGAGTACAATACAAAATGTACCGAGTTGTCTCATTATATCCCTTATATGGTGGAGGAGAAAATAAGGGAAGTAAGGAAATTCCAACAGGGACTATGGAATGACATCAACAAGCAACTGTCAACTCTAAAATTATGGATCTACAGAGAAGTGCTAGATCGAACACTTATATTTGAGAAAGAGATGAAAAAGGAAAACTTTTCAGGAAAAGGTCCAATCGGGGAGGCCCGAACACAGGACCAAGCTTAGGAATCAGAGAACTAGCTAAGAAAGCCAAATTCATGGATAAGGGAAAAAGTAGCATTGTCATGCAACCGATACCACGTCCGCAACCAGCAAAACCCGTATGCCCACAGTACGGGAAGCACACCTGAGAAGGCCTTGTTATAAATTAATGGGAGCTTGCTTTAATTGTGGACAATAGGGCCATATGAATAAAAATTTTCCTCTTCCTAAGCTGGAATTAAAGAAATCTATTATTCAGGACAAAGCTTTTGCGGTGACAATCTAGGAGGCAAAAGTAGCTCCCAATGTTGTGAAAGGTATTATCTCTATTTGTGATGTTCTAGCACAAGTATTATTTGACTCAAGGTCTACGCATTCTTTTGTTTTTTTCAAATTTGTGTACTATTTAAAATCATCCCTGAGGATTCTTAATTTCTCTTCACTCACATCGACACCTATGAGTTCATCTATGAAGATGGATATTATGTACCCAAGATGTATAATTCAGGCGAATGGGTTACAGTTGACCGTAGATCTATAAGCAAGTTCACTTCGCCATTCCGGGATATGAGAAATTTCACATTTAAGGGAAAAGGTGCAAGAAGATGCCCTGTCTAATTCAACTCTACATGCTCAATATCTGATCCAAAATGGATGTCAAGCCTATTTAGCCTATGCCAACACTATTGGGAGTCACAATGTACCTACAAAAGATATATCGATGGTGTGCAATTTTGGGGATGTTTTTCAAAAGAATTGCCTGGCTTACCACCATACTTGGAAATTGAATTTGAAGTTGAGCTCATACTAGGATTAGGTCCTATTTCGAAGGCACCATATAGAATGGCATCTGCAAAATTAAAGAAACTCAAACAACAATTGTAGGAGCTACAGGAGAAAGATTTTATTAGACCCAGTGTGTCTCCTTGGGCACACAAGTATTATTTGTGAAGAAGAAAGATGAAAATTTGTGGCTATGTATTGATTATTGTGCGTTAAATAAGATCACGATCAAGTACAAATATCTGTTGCCATGAATCGATGACATATTCGACCAGTTGCAAGGAACTCAAGTATTTTCAAAGATCGATCCTCAATCGGGATGCCATCAACTGTGGGTTAAGTAGAAGGATGTGCCTAAGACCACCTTCTGAACGAGGTACGACCATTATGAATTCCTTGTTATGCCATTTGGCCTGACCAATACTCTTGCAGCTTTTATGGATCTAATAAACCAGATATTTTGACTTTATTTGGATAAATTTATAGTCGTATTTATTGATGATATCCTAATCTACTCAAAGAGTTCTGAAGAGCATGAAGTGCATTTGAGAATTATGTTTCAAACTCTTTCGAAGAAGATAGTATTCGTGAAATTGAAGAAATGAGAATTCTTACTCGAGAAAGTAGTGTTTTTGGACATGTAATCTCAAATGGAGGCATTTCGGTTGATCCAAAGAAGGTCGAAGCCGTTACTAGTTCGAGTTGACCTACGATAGTGATTAAAGTCTAAAGTTTCCAAGGCATGGCTCGTTATTATCAAAGGTCTGTGAAAAATTTTTCAATAATTAGTATGCTTTGACCCAATTAACAAAAAAGAAAGCCAGATTTGATTGAATGGAGGAATGTGAACGGAATTTCCAAGAATTAAATGATCGATTAACGACCACTCAAATTTTGACCATTCTTGAATGGTCTAGTGGGTTCATGGTTTATTGTGAATCATCCAAGACTGGATTAGGTTGTGTCTTAATGTAGCACGGAAAGGTTGTTGCCTATGGGTATAGACAATTGAAAATTCATGAAAAGAACTATCTGACCCATGATATGGAGTTGGCTGCCGTGCTATTTGCACTAAAGATGTGGCAATACTATTTATATGGGGAGGAATTTCTAATATACTCGGACTATAAAAGTCTTAAATATGTATTTTCATAGAAAGAGCTAAATATAAGGCAGATGAGATAGATAGATTTTCTAAAGGACTATAACTGTGAGATTCAGTATCAACCCGGGAAAGCTAACATAGTAGTAGATGCCTTGAGTCGTTGGGTGAGTTTTGTGGCGAGATTACAGATTAAGGAAATGGAAATACTAGAAAGTATGAAACAATGCGATATCCAGTGATATGTTTAAGGCAACCGGATAATATTAGCATATCTTCAAATTCAACCAGAAAAACTGAAGAAGATTAAGGAAAAACAAGTGAATGATCCATTTCTAATGAATATTGTCGAAAATCTAAATCAAGACTCCAGAGCTGATTTCAATATTCGCACTGATGGAGTCTTAAGATTTCGAGACAGATTATGAATATCTAATAATAAAGAGCTAAAGGAAGAAATTATGGAAGAAACTCATTGCTCCAAGTATACTATTCATCTTGGAATCAACAAAATGTAACAAGACTTGAGAAAGATATTCTGATGGGGAAATATGAGGAAAGAAATTGTGGCATTTGTGGGAAGGATTCTCATTTGCCAAAAATTAAAGGTTGAGTAGAAAAAGCCATTTGGCTTATTACAACCGCTATCTATTCCAAGATATAAACGGGAGGATATCACAATGGATTTCGTGATTAGTTTGCGAAGGACCCCAATAAATCATGATGTTATCTGGGTCATTGTTAATCAGCTAATAAAATCACCAAATATTTTCGCTATTCGGATGACGTACTCACAAGATCGGTTGGCACAAATATATATCAATGAAATTGTTAGACTCCATGGGGTGCCCGCACCAATTGTGTTTAATTGAGATCTAAGATTCATCTCCAAATTTTGAGAGAGTTTACATCAAGAATTATGGACAAAGCTAAAATTTAGTACCGCACATCATCCACAAATAGATGGGCAATTAGAGTGTACCATCCAAATCTTGAAAGATATGCTAAGGGCTTTGATGCTAGAAATGAAAGGTAATTGGGATGATGACTTGGCTCTAGTAGAATTCGCTTACAATAATAGTTACCAAGCAAGTATCGAAATGGCACCATTTAAAGCCTTCTATGGAAGAAAATATCGATCCTTGATTCATTGGGAGGAAATTGATGACAGACGACTACTAGGTTCGAAGGTTATTCGACAGATGTCCGAGAAAATTAGGATGATCTACAAAAAGTTGAAAATAGCCCAAAGCCAACAGAAGAGTTATGCGGATCAAAAAATGTAAGATCTATATTTCTTAATTGGTGATTATGTTTTCTTGAAGGTATCACCAGCCAAGGGGACAACCAAATTTGGAATGAAAGGAAAATTAAAATTGAGGTTTATCGATCCTTCTGAGATCTTAGAGAAGGTCGAGGAAGTGGCCTGTCAATTGGCATTACTACCAAATTTAGTGAAAGTGCATAACATATTTCATGTGTCAATACTTCAAAAATATGTGCATGACCCGACTCACGTCATTGATTATGAGCCCCTGGCAATCGAAGAGGATTTGTCATACATGAAAGAACTGGTACAAATTCTAGGACGAAGGGATCAGGTGCTTCGTACATCGACCATTTCCTTAGTCAAATTTTTATGGCGTAATTACTCATATGAGGAGGCCACAAGGGAACAAAAAGACGAGATCCAAAACAAGTATCCCCACTTATTCCCCTAGGGTATGTAATTTTTCTAAATTTTGATGATGAAATTTTTGTGAGGAGGGTAGGATTGTAAGGATTAAAATTTGATAAATATACTTATTATAATAATTATATTATGAACTCAAAAATTAAAAGTTCACCCCGAGACGCAGCAACGATATAAAATTAATAGGTAGAACAAGAATCTAATCCAATTATATTTTAACAGGACAAAATTGGATTACGACAGGAATCTAATACACGACTCACTTAGACAAATTTAGGACAATGAAACATGGCACTTAAGGACACAAATCAAGCAAATTTTAGCAACACTTAGACATTTAAGTATTAGGAGCCCACTATCAAAAATTTAAGGGAAATTAAGAGAAAGTGGTACATGGCACCTAGGGGCTTAAGCAGGTAGCTGTATCAATTGGTTTTAGGTACCAATAATACTTCAACATATGGCTAATTCACAAGGCAACAAGTCAACTAAGTTTAAGATGAATCAGCTGAATGAAGAGTTGATTTTCAGACAGTTCAACTAGTACTTTTGGGAGAAAAACATATTGCTGGCAGCAGCACAATAGGACCGAAGAGTAGAAAGGTAAAAAAATCGAAGAACAAATGTGAAGAAAAGAGAGAGATAGGACCCAGTTTTACTGCAGATTAAATTTAATTTATTCTAGGCAAGAACATTGCAACTTCCTTCATTTGTTGATTAATTCTTACGGTTATCATCAAGTATTGATTGAATCCAATACTTAATTCCTTATTACAACTATTGAAGCATCATGTAGAATAGGAGACAATGTAGATGGAGGACCCACCAGCAGCATCAAAAGTTTATTCTGATTTTCAAGTTGTTGTTGGCCAATTCATCCTATAAAAAATTTAATTTATATGATTTATTAAGTTAGCTAATTCACCATGTTACTGTACTAGAATTATCCTTTATAAATTTGACCGGTTCAATGTGTACAAAAACCGGTTTGAAACCTTGAACCGGCTGAATGCCCACTGTTAATGTATGGAGTTTTTCTTCAGGATGGTAGCCAGTTCAACTCCTATAAAAATTAGTTTAGAAGCTTTACTGAACCGGCTATCACGTCATGATGTTGCAACTAAAATCCTTTTCCAAAAACTGACCGGTTCAATCTAAGTAAGTTACCCTATTACTCAATTGGCTTGATATAAATTTTAGCATCAGAAAAATCAGCATATAAAATTGACCTAGCACAATAAAATACTTAAAAATTTACCTGAACAAATCCAATATCATGTGATGATTTTGGAAAAGCAGTCGGTGAAGATTTACATGGTGAACCGACTGCTACACCAATGTAAAAACCAAATAAAGGTCTATTGCTGATGTACTGAATTTTTCTTTAGGATTTTAGCCGATTCAACCCTGGTAAAAATTAGTTTAGAAGATTTAATGAACTGGCTAATATGTCATAACAAGGGTGCCAAAATCCCTTCCCAAACACTGACCGGTTCAACTTGTGTGAATGGCTATGATGCTAAACTGGGCAGGTGTGAATTGTGACATCAGAAATATTCAACATGTAATGTTAAAATGGGAAAGTAAAATCCTTCAAAATTTACCTAAATCGGTCAAATGTCATGTGCTGATTCTGAAAAAGCAATAGGTAAAAATTTATATAGTAAACCGGCTGCTGAACAGTGTAAAAACCAGATATTACATGTGAACCAGCAACTATACATATGAACTGGTTGGAAAAATTGTGCTAAACCGGTTAGTAAACTGGTTGATAGACCCAAGACTAAAAGGTTATATTATTTATTTAATTATACCAGCACCATATAAAAATTATAAAATCTTATTTTCACACTGTATTATTGTAATTTTAGTATATATGTATATGTCAATTTTTGGCATAAATGGAAGCTTATAGGATATTAAGAAGTACGATATTTTTCTCAAAAGGAAAAAAATTAAGAAAAAGAATCAAGAGTAAGTATAGAAGCTTCCATAAAGAATTTAATGGAACTAAGAAGCCGAGTCAAGGATTTATTCAGATAGTAACATTCCCTTATATGCCTTAGGATATTGTAGTGGTAATCGAGGATTGCCCCTTGCACCGCGAGGGAATAAAGGAGGCTTTTTGGCCCCATCTACCTGGTATAATAAGTATGTACCACCCACCTCGAGGTGTTATAAGAAGGTTAAGTGTAGGGATCGAGATTTTATAATTCGATAAGTTAAATTAATTCATATAAAATTAAAATTAAAGAATAATAAAAACCTAGAAATTGAACCAGTCCATTTTTCCATAAAACATGCATAAAACGGTCCATTTTTACCATTTATGAGCCAGAAACTGAACCGGTTTGCTGAAATTGGTTCTTTATCCCCTTTTAAAAAATGGTTCACCCCATGATCCGCTGGTTCACCCAATGATCCACCAGTCCACTTGAGATTTCATTGGTTTGTTGTCTTAACATATTATCTATGACCGGTTCATCCATAAATTTTTGGCCAGTTTACCCAGATTTGGCATAAATGTCAAACTGGTGCAGCGGTCAATTCAATGGCAAGCTCCAATTTTGTGATTGGTTTAGTGGGTAAATTACCATAAAAAATTATTTTTCATACGTTTTCAAAATCAGTACAAAATTTTGGACTGGCTCATATAAATTGTTAAATTTTTTCTTACCCAATTCAAAGTTATGCACCGATTTTTCAAGCACAGGTCTGTTTTTGGCCAGTTTAGTGACATTTTCTTTTTATTGGGCTGAATCAGTTAGATTTTTAAAACATAAATTTATGCCAATTTTATGACATATTTTTAGTTCATTGAATTATCATAATTAATTTTTGTGGAGTTTGAACCGGTCAAAAATTTGGTGAAAATAGTAGGCAAAGATCAGTATCAGTAGCTGCTCTATTTCAACTGATTCATTCTATTAGTCTAGTTTCTTTCCATTGAATAGGTCGGTTTTATGAAACATAATTTTTCACAAAAATATGGTGATTTAGCCAACATCTTAAAGTATTTATAGTTTAGAGTTCGTGATATAAATCGATCAAATAAAGTATTAAACAACAAGAATGTAGAATAATTTTTAAGCAACAAATCAAAGTAGGAAAGATGTTCTTGCCTGATTTAATGTAGAATGATTTTTGAAACTCTTTCACCAAACTACCAAGCAGCTTCCTCTTGGTTCAGATCTCAACCTGGTTTGGCCTCTATTTTCTCCCTTTTCTCTCTCGATTTTTTTCAATTCTTTTTATAGATTTCTTGCTTTATTAGTCCTCTAGAAAGTTGAGTCATGGTTGGGATTTTTTGGTGTTTCCACCTACTCCATAAGGTGGCAAATTCTCAGCTGCCCAAGCATGCAAAATGCTTGTGTGTTACTCTCTCTTTAAGCCTCTTATTGGAATCTCATTGGTGGTTATTTGGGTTAAGCCTTCTTAGGTGCCATATGTCCCTCCAAATTTAGCCATGCAAAATTATTTTTTTTTACTAAAAATTAGTGGAAAACATGGAGGGTGTGTGTGTGGGCGGGGGGGTTGGTTGCCGTGGCCTTCTCCCCTTTACCCCACTAAAGCCTTTCTTCTTTTAATTTTTTACTAAGTGTTAAATATCAAAGAGGTGACGTGTCCCTTAATATGCAATTAAAATTTAATTGTTGGCCGGCCCTTAATATCAAAGAGGTGACATGTGTCCCTTATTAAATTTGGTTTAATTTATTATGTTGGCGGGCCCCCCTTAATTCTTACTTCCTCAAATTTTTTCTAAGTGCATGAAATTTTATATGGCTGCTGTCAGATCCTTTTAATTATAGTTTCGACTTTAAATTTTAGTTATGTCATTGATCGGAAGATACGGCAGCTTTCGGGCTACTTTTGGATACGCCGAGCAACTAATTTGATCAATCGAAATTTATTCGATTACAAACCGAGTCTAACGATTTAATTCTTATTTGATTTGAGTTATATTTAATCAAGCTGGCCAAGTTTGGTTACTAATTGGGTAATAATTTGGTGATCGGGCTCTTTTGTTATCAACCAAAATAAATTTAATTACCAATCGATTGATAAGTTATTAATTGAATTACTTCTCTATTGTTTATTCTATCTTTTATCGACTGGAAATTAAGTTGGCTTCCTTAATTAAGTTTTCATTGCGTCTCGGGGTGAGTTGCTGGCTTTTGTGGTTTTATCGTTAATAAATCTTAATTTTTTGAACGCTAGTTTAGCTAGCAAAATTATGCTTTTAAAAAATATCGATTCTTACAATTCTACCCTTCTGAAAAAATTTCATCCTCGAAATTTGCATACTTCCGTCCCTTTCGTAATCCTTAATTGGATAAGGATACCTTCCAGAAAAATCATTATGCTTCTATAACAATTCCTTAATTAAAGATTATCACAAAATATCATAGCCAAAGAGGTTATCTTAATTTATCTAAACTAAATTTTCAAAATTCCGGATCGAATCTCAATATAAGGCAAATTCTTGGTGATCGATATCAACTCCAACCTAAGCACCCACAAAAGATCATCCACTTATTCCATCAACACTTATACATTTACTAGAAACCTCAATTAGTTAAATGATCCTATGTCTCAATCCATCCTATATCCCAAAAATTCAAAATTCTCTCCTAGGAGGCACTTTTAGGAACATATGGTTGCTTACATTACCTGAACTAGTTCTTTCCCTACTTAATGGGAGACTTATACTTCTACCAAAATAAGGTCTCATAAGGGGTCCTCAATTCATGTTTCAATTCAGATCAACTCCTCAATCAAATCTCATAACCTAGGGATAAGGGTCTACATACTTTCGTTACGCTATTCTGATTGATTATCTATTTAAGAATTCAAAGTAAAAATAATTCTAGACCCAACGTTCAATTTCTCATACCATCTAATCCTAAAATTGGCACAAACCTTAAACTACAATCAAAACCTCGAAGCTAGATTTCCTAACTAACCTTGAAACTAAATGCATAGCTATATACATACATTCGCTTCTGGGAGATGACAAAGAATCTAAAAATTCTAGAGGCTTCTCATGTTCTTTATAATTCAAATAAGTTAGATTATTATTATCAAGGCCATCAGAAAATTGGTTCAAACAAATTATCTAGCAATTTTCTACTCTTACTTGTTAATGATTATGTAGCTCTGGTATTGTGTTGTCCCCTCCCTCAGCATTGTCTCATCTCCCAAAAAAAAAAAACAAAAAAGAAAAGAAAAAAGAAAAGTGCACACGCATACCGTGGTGTCCACGCTCTGCTTTGATTTTACTTTTTCTATCTTTGTGATCATGGTTCTTTGCCTATCCGGTGGCTTGGCTCTCTAGTACTAGATTCGGTCGGTTGTTGGGTGGAATGCATTGAGTGGAACCGAATGCTTGGAATGCTGGATTCCTAGTCTATGGATCGGACGATGATGCTGTTTGTGGTGTGATGGCATTTTGTGCTTGATCTTGGAGTGGAGATGACTGAAGTTATGGTGCTTCTGAAATGGGACCTGGGGTTGTAGCAGTTGAAGGATATGGTTTGCCTGGTCGTTGAATGGGGTTTGTTTGCTGCATTGTGTTGATCTGAGGGGGATGTGATATTGCTGCATTTGCATTGGTGTAGCTCTCTGCGGGTTTTGGTGCTGATTTCATTTGTACGGCTGGGTGATGGACAATTTTGAGTGATGCACTAAAGTTTTGTGAACTCTGCTTATGGGTTCTTTGGCGTGAAGGCTGGTTGGCTTGATGCAGAAAGCTGGGCTTGGTGGGAATGTCTTGCTGGGTTTACTGATATGCAAATATTGCATCTGATGCTACTCATTTTCGTCTGTGGCCATGCTTGGGGCGAGTAGGTTTTGCCACTTTTAAGATGCTATTTTGGCATTCTCTTGATGGAGTGATGGGACTGAGATTGGGTGCTCATGATGTTCGAATCTCCCGTGCTGCCTTTGGTATTTGATGCTGCAGATGATTGACGCTGGTTGCCAGAAGAAGCCTGATTTGCTGGTTCAGGCTGCCATAGCTGGTGAGATGCGGGAAGTGATGCTGAAACATGTTAAGTTGGCCTGTTTGCTACCTCAAGTTGAAGCAGGGATTGTATTGCCCATGGTATTTAGCATGATAGCTGTTATGTGGAGATGTGTTACAGGTGTATGATGGTGATGCCTTTCTGGTTTGTGGTGTGCTGCCTGCTGAAGCATTGTGGGCTTCTGTCCTGCGAGATGCTTAGGCTGCCATGATGAAACGATTGTGCTGATATCGATCCACGATGCCTACGGTTGCTGCTGGAGGCATTTGCTGGTGTTGGGGGTTTCTGGTGCTACGGTTGGGGTTGCCTCGGTGTTGCTGAGGTTTGGGCTGTAGCCATTCAGGAACGTGCTGGTGTTGGCAGGTTGGCCCCTTGCTTGTTTTCCCCATTGCTGTTTCAGCTGTTGGATGTGCAGAGACTGAAGCTGGCTTGGCCGTTGTGATGAAATCTGGATCCTATTGCTTCATTAAGATAAAGTCTATGTATTGCTGCGCCGGGCTATATCATTGGGCTGATGGGGAACTTTTGTGTTGCACTATCTCACAGAGGGAGTAACAGAATGCCTACTCATGAGTTTTTTTTTTTCTCTTCGCTTCAGACTGTTTGTGCTGGAGGTTGATGCTGAAACCGAAGCAGTAGGGAGCAGCTGTTAAATCATGCTCCTTATTGGAGGCTGGTTGCTACTGACCATTTGTGTGGATTAATTATGTCGCAGCCCTGTTTGTGCCTTCTGATGCCGGTTCTCTCTCGCTGCTTTAGTAATCGGGTTCTTAGTAGTGGAACTTTGCTGTGGCATTTTGGCGTGGAATGTTGGCTGCCTTGCTTCAATCTGGCCGAGTGCAGCTTTGAATCTGGAGCTGTTTATTTCGCACTTGATTGATGTTCCTTGGCTAATCTAGTTTCCCCGTTGGATCTACGAGTCTCGGAAGCTGTTGGACTTTTCTTGCTCTCTGTATATTCTTTCTGCTTACGTGCCAACTTTCTGCGTCTGCGTTGAAGGTCTTGAGGTGCTGGATTTGTTACTTCGGGCCTTGCTGCGAACCGATGGAATGGGGTGCCCATGTTTAGATGCTGGATGCGAGATGCAGTTTCTCTTGTATATATCAGTGCATGTCCGGTTGCTTTTTTGGCTTGAGCTGAAGGTTGTTAGGTTGATCTAGTCAACTGAGTTTGTGCCTGTTCTTTTTTTATTCTGTTAAGTCTGTAGTTAGTTGTCCTCCTAGAGATCTTAGGTATTTTCTGATGTACCACTTGCTTGGGGCATGCCCTAGCGTTTATGTTTTAACTTCAAGTCAAAACACTTGGAGATAAAACATAGATTTTATAATTTTTCTCCCTTTAATCTAAAATACTTACTTACCAAAAAAAAAATACTTGTTAATGATTAAATTCTTCAATAGTAGATTCATCAATTCTAAATTACCGATCAAAAGATGTACTAGACTAAATTCTTCTCTAAGAATCATCCTTGAACTCACAGATATTCATTACTAAGGAATCCCACAACCATCGATACAACAAATGCAAAGTCTAATCCCCGAATCAACAATTATACATAAAAATTTAGAAGAGAGTATATACTTATAATCCACAAATTAACCGTATCAGCAAAGACGCCATGAGTCCGAAACGTATCAGCAGAGTCGCTAACCGTATCAGCAAACTAAACACGTCAAATCCAAACTCTAGCAAAATAAACACTTTTTTCTTTTTGTTTGAAGATGATGAGGACCAAATCAAAACTCCGATGAAACCAACCAACCAGCGAATTGCCAAATGGTCCAAGCGTCAGGAACCACAATTTGGTTATAAATCGAGTCTAGCAATTTAATTTTTCTTTGATTTGAGCTATATTTAATCAATTGAGTCAAATTTAGTTACTAATTGGGTGATAATTTGGTGATCGGGCTCTCTTGTCATCAACCAAAATTAATTTAAGTGTTAATCGATTAAGAATTTGTTAATCGAATTACTTCCTTATAATTTATTCTATCTTTTATCGACGGAAAATTAAGTTGGTTTCCTTAATTATGTTTTTTTGTATCTTGGGGTGAGGTCCTGATTTATGAGGTTTTGCCATTAATAAATTTTAATTTTTTGAACAATAGTTTAGCAAGCGAAAGTATGCTTTAAAAAAAATCTTGATCCTTACGAGTATATTGATTTTTGTTGTTCTTTTTTGGGATCCTGGAAAAATATGCAACAATATTTCTTCTTTTCGATGTTTCATCTTTGCATTCAGTGGCCACCCTAGCAAGAGCCTTTTGTTCACTTTAGTCAATTACGATACATTGGATTATATATATATATATTTACAGTACCTCAACGTGATATGAGACTGAAATGAGTTCAAGAATCTGTTTAAGTTTTAAGGGATAGAATTATTTATTTTGTCATTTTAACCCCATGTTGTAGGATGGATCTCAAAAGAAATGAAAGAGTTTTCCTAAGAAAATTCTATATTTTATTTCACCGTACATGTTCTTATCAAAATTCTGTTGACTAGAAGAGTGACCCTTTTTATTTAGTTTTTATTTCTCTACATTCTTAAGAGATCATTGGGAGAGGATGATGAATTTCTACAGTTTTTATACCAATACTAATTTTTTCGATTTTTATAAGCAGTTCAATCTTCTAATAGATGGAAATGAATTTTTTCTAAAATTTTAATTGTATTTTTAAAAAGCAATAATTATAGTTTGGCATTATTTTAAAATATTGATGTTATTTTTTTAAGAAAAGTATTTCAATTATATTCTGCGATTTTGGGATAATGATGAATGAAAATGTAATTTTTTTGGTTGGGAATGAATATTATGGAAGAATCTTTTAAAAATTTTAATTGTATTTTTAAATAAATAATTATTTTGATTATTTTAAAATAGATTTTTTTGTTGCAATTATAGTCATTTATTTTAAACAATATGGTCAAAATTAAGGGAATGAATATTATCATCTTTATGAGGGAAATTTCAAAATTTAAAATATAGGTTAAATTTTAATTTTGATGGTTGAAATTAAAAATGTAATAGAATTTAAATTTTATTGTTTACATTATGTAAAAATTATAATTTTGAGAGAAAATATATGATTATTTTTTAATCTATATATAAAAATAAAAAAATAAGTATTTTAATATAAATTTTATATTTTAATTTTTAAAATTTGATATAACGTGAATTTTTTTTTAAAAAAATCACTTTCTAAAAAAAATATTTTATGGATATATGATGTTGATGCGTCTCTATATCCAGGTTATTACACGAATTAAGGAGTCGCTTGTTCTCACTCGGTCGGTTAAATTGAAGTGGGCCCAATCTTCACCCTATGTACCTGGATCTTGCAGACTACAAAGAGCAAACGAAAGGTTAGAGGATAGTAGGAATCGCTCTCCAATATATCCTTTGATATTCAAATTAAAAATCTTTCTTCGATGAAGAGCATGTTGAAGGAATGTAGAATGCATGGATGCAAATATGTTAGGGCAGATTAAATGTATTGTGAAGGATTAGGTTTTGAGAGTTACGTTCAATGGACAAAGGCTTTTGGAAGTATGCGCTATTTAGGAAGGGTGGTTTTTGGCTGGTTGCACTCATAAGTAGAGTGATTTTGCCGGCTCTTAGTGTGTGCTAACTAAGAGTCAAGAGTGTGCTTCTAAATGCAAGGATTGCTTGACTGTTTGATTTGGGATTTCCTTCTTGTGGTGGAGAAGAAGTATTTATAGAGTAAGGGCTAGTTTAGTAATCTTTGGGCTTTACGGCCAATGATAGCTACTTGTGTTGATCCATTGAGCTATCCCGATGATCACTTGGAATGATTATGGTAACCGTTACTATCTAGGAATAATCACCCCATTGTCAGAGTGATCATAGGGAGTGTGATATGGTAATTGCCTCATGAGAAGATTTACTAAGCCATAGCTATCATCCTTGGGCAATACGGAATCATGGGGGCGCGATCATATGGTTGCATTATGGTAAGTGCTACCTGTTTATGTGCGCTGCGCATTGAAGGTTGTCAGCTGCTGATTTGGAAAGAACGACTATCGGGGCAATGCACCATGTAGCCCTAATCACCAATTTCCTGTCGAGCATTTTCTGGTTGACCCACTTGGGCTAACAGCATTATCTTTTGGATCTTGGGCTGGAAAGATCGCACGATGGGTCATCGTTGTTCTAGGCCTTCCTTCAACAAGATGAGTTTTTGGGCTAGCCCATGGACCATCATACCCATCACTAGCCCCACATATCAATAAGTTTAAATTTTCAACTCTCAATATGTTCATTGATGAGACACTAGCTATAGGCTTCCACGCACATTCCTTCCCCAAGTAACCTACTAATTTATCGTTCAATCAGTTAGGATTTGATTCGATCTTCTATAGATTATGCTAGCGATTTTTTGTTGTAGGTAATCTTTCGGCGTCAGTGCAATCCATTTGATTTGATGCTAGATGGCCTCTTTCACAGGCTACAAATGGATGGGCTCTTTATGTTTTGCAACACAAATCGTCTTTACCAACCAAGCAATATGAGAACTCGGAGCTAGCATAAAGCCTACGCTACCACAAGTCGGGATCAAAGGAAGCTTTTCTCTAATGTTCGAAAGTGAGACCTAAGTATACACTTGATGTCTGCCTTGGTTACCCTCTTTTATGTAAGAAGCCACCTTAGTTTCCTTCTTTTACACCCATCCTAAAACCAGACCCACCATTTCCAAGCAAAATCTTGGGTTTTGGGTGGTGACTCTCTATTCCATTCCTTGGTGCCGGTGGTTCTCTCTATAGCGCTACTTCTAGCTCTGGGAAGACAAAGGGTTTATTCTCTTACCCGTCTAGAACATGTTGTTCTATGGGTTGGGATTCCATTTCAGGGAAAAGAGTCTTTTTCATTTTTCTTCTTTTTTGTTCTCGGTCGCTTGAGGTGGAAGGTGCTAAGTCTTAGGATTTTTCTTAGTGACTAAGAGTTTTCTTTCGATGCCCACCCTTGGTCGAGTGGGCTTCCCTTGGGGAAGTGCCTCCCTTTTTAGGTGCCTTTCCCTGGGTTAGTTGTAGTCGAGTTGCTACTCCATGTACTTTTATTTCTTTGTGTCATATGTCCGCTATTATAAATTTGTACCTTGTAAAAGAATTAATGAATAGAACTACAAAGCATTTGTTTGTCTTCAAATTGTATGGCTTCAATATTCTTGCATAATGTGAATAGTTGAAACACTTGAATGTTGCTTTCTGTTATGCGATTTATGACAGTCTGACAATTTTGATCACTGGCAACTCGATTTTTTGATAATTTGACCGGCTATAATGAGTCCCGAACGCATGGGTAGGGCATAAACTACTCAAACTTGTCTCGAGCTCATCAGGGTTATTCATCACCAGTCTGCTGCTGCTTTGAAAAGGGGGCATGTTAGGGCATTGTTACCAGTGTTATGCTACCAACTTGCCAATCTAAGCCTCTGGGCCATCAAGCTATCAGCGCGTTGTGTAGGGAGATGAAGCGTCAATCAACATGATGACCCAACAAACTGACGTGCTATGGTATTTTGCAATGTGGGCACATATCGCAATTATCGTGGAGGTGTGCCTCTTCAATATCCTTAAATGACACCACAATGTTTGTTATTTAAGTGCTAGCTCTTAGTCATTTTTGCATCTCTTCATTCCACCAGTATCTCTACCCTAGTTTGTTATTTTCTTTTTTGGTTTGCACTACTTTTTGAATAGCTCCATGAGGCATTGCTGATATTTTATCCACCCTTATTGGCAAAGTGATAGAGTCTTTGTACAATAAATATCATATCCCGAGCATCATTCAATACATTGTGCCTAGCATGGATGATGCAACTTGCTCTCCTCATCCAAGGTTTATAACCATCTACGTGGAACATTTGAAAGTTGGTCTTTGCATTCCGTTCATGAAGGAGTTTTGCAAGATTTTGAGGGTATTGGAAATCCCTATGGCTCGCCTCCATCAAAACACTTTTCAATATCTTGTGACTCTGTGCATCTTCCTTTGCATCAAAGGGCTTTCTCCAAACACTCATACCTTGAAGGTGATCTTCCGGTTCAATCAAGATGATGACTAGATCTCCTTCACTCCCCGCAAGTAGTTCAAAATAAGTGGGGGGAATCCAGACTCTGTAAAGGATTGGAATGACCATTTCTTTTATTTGGCAGTCACTCCCGAGTGGAAGATTTCAAATAAATAGAGTAGGGTGAATATAGCCTATGCTGGTGGTGTTCTAAAGAATGAGGAACGGATGGCATGACTGCAAACAAGGCTCATCAAAGAGTATGCCGACATCTTGCATCACATTGACTATTGGATCTCCCAAAGTGTGCTGGATAAAGTGCAGTAGGAGATTTAGATGGAGGGGACAACGCCTCCGCCGCATTGTCTTGTTGCCCCAAGAGAAAGCTAAGGGGTCTACTTTCCCGAAACTCTCCTAAGTTGACATCTGGCAAGGTTGTCCCTCAGCCATCGACCATTTTTGATAAGTGTTGGGCTATCGACGAGTCCTATGCAAAGGTGCCAGCTCCGGTTGCTAGTGAGTCATCGTAGAGGCCAGGCTTTGATCAATCTTTGTCTGATGACTTGGCCTTTAGTGAGTTGCTTGAAAAGCTAAGGGCAGTGAGCCCCCAATGAATTCTACTGATGAAACATGGGATCCATCAACTAGCGGATCAAGCAAACTGATCGATGCCGTGGTAGTAGCCGAGTGTGGGATCTCGATCTTGGTGACTTCTTCTCCTGAAGCATCTACATGTGCTCGTCCCACCTTTTTCCTAAGGAGGGTGTTGGTAACGATCAGGTGAAAGAAGTAGTTGGAGATAATTTAAAGGTTACGACTACAGCTAATGGGGTGCCTCACCTGGAAGCACCAACACTTGATCCCCTGGATTCTTTGGTTATGCTTGCTCCTCCTCCAAGTTTTGAAGTGCCTCTTGTCTATCATGCAAAGCCTCTGCAGTTCTTGCTACTTATGGCTGGGGCTGCAGCCAAGGGCTCTCCTAGCCTATCATATCAGGGAGGTCCATCTCATTTAGAAAGTCCATCCTACTCGGAGATACTACTCCACTAATTTCTTCTTTTCATACTTTTCCATGCCGTTGATGACGGACCATTCTATCTGGCTTGTTAGAAGCTGGAAGTGCTTCATGTATTGGCGGAGGCTCGAGGATATGGCGCCCCAACTGAACACTACTATTGTCAAGGCTCCATGGAGTGAAGAGCGAGGTGCCTATCTCAACCCAAAGCGTTCAAGTTGGAAGTGAGATCCCAAGAGCTCGAGGATGAGAATTATCAAGGCACTAGATCGGATCACCTTACTCGAGGATGAGCTTTAGAAGACTAAGCAACAACTCACCAATCTTCAAAGCAAGTGTGTCTAGACCATTCCGGCCAAATGAAGTCAACCATGTAATGGGCGAGAGGTTATGAGGCATCATCTGGTTTTGTAGGTGATTTGCACCCTTAGTGGTCCCAGGCTTTCTTGTTGATTTCCTTGATCTAAGGAACGTTGGAACTTGATACCAAACTGACCTAATTGACTTCTTGGAGAAAGGAGGGGGCCCACACCACACCCTTTGGGGGGCCCTCAATCTTAGGATTGTCACCCGATTGGGTCATGGGCATAAGCAACATTGTTGCTTTTTTTGGATGGACTTTCCTTGATGTATATGTAAACTTTTTAATAAATCAATGATATTATTTTAATCATTGTTGTTGATATTTTTGAGTTTGAGTTGATTTTCCTATCCAACACTGATTCTATTTTCCGGCTAAGTACTGTTGCTATCGTTGCCAAGCTTGGTCGATCATCTCTATACGTATGTGCTCTTTCTCGCAAAGGGATGTCGCAACACTAGGAGAGACTGTTTGCAAGCTAAGCGGTATTGCTATCATTGCTAGGCTTGGATGGATGTATCAATCTAGTTGTGCTCGCTCCTATGAGGAGGTCATGGTACTAAGAAAACCTAATTGCCAACTAAGCATTATTGATATTGTCGTCGGGCTTTAATGGAGTCTAGAATATCACCTATACTTGATGGTGCTATTCCCAATAAGAGGGAGTTGTCACACTTGTGTATCAGGTCTTTGTCTGCCAAAGTCTTGTTTGGTATTTACTACTCATTTGAGTAGGTCCGACTTTAGTCTATAAGCTCCT
Organism: Nepenthes gracilis; assembly: GCA_033239525.1. Classification (NCBI taxonomy): domain Eukaryota; kingdom Viridiplantae; phylum Streptophyta; class Magnoliopsida; order Caryophyllales; family Nepenthaceae; genus Nepenthes; species Nepenthes gracilis. The sequence continues at coordinate 13,842,995 of BSYO01000015.1, forward strand.
AAGTCATAGTACTTGACCATTATCGACTGATGGTACGCGTTCCTATTAAAAGAAGTTGTTCACACATGCTGAAAAGCCCCCTAAGGTTTTAGTAGCCACTTTTTTGGTCCTGGGCCATAATGTTTGACCTTATTTAGGCCGCTTGGTCGTTTGGATCGAATTTTAGGATTCGACCTCCTCTGAGTCGCTCGATTGTAAGAATAGAGATTTTGAACCGCACTTTTAGTAGGTTGATTCATAGTTGAAGGATTTTACTTGACTTAGGAACAATCTAGGCCATGGAATTTATGTAGGCACTCAAGCATTCAAATGGACATGAGAGGCAAGATAAAATAAATGACTACTTTATTAATTAAAACATGGTAGCATCATGCAAGTAGTTTGCATGATATGTGCAAAACATACCTATGCTAGGCAGTGATCTGTTAATAGTGCTTCTAGAGGTGGGTTGCATTTTATACCCATGGGATCAGTTCTTTATTTTGAGTGTGTAGCTTGTATGTCCCATTTTGAAGGATCATCAAGACTAGGAACAGTTGATCTCAACTAGGAGACAACTTGTTCTTGTCGACGGCTTTGCCCATGCCTTCTACACTTCGAAGAACTATGTCCTCCACCTTGGACTAGCATACTTTCACCTTCTCCTTCCAATACCAAGCGATCTACTACTAATGAGTTGCTATGCACAAGCTTGTTGCGTTTTGGGCTTCTTCAAACATGTCGAGATACTCTCTGAGTTATAAAGATTTGCTTAGTGGGTCAAAACTCTTGATTCGAAGGCTGAGTAGATCAATCTTTACCGAGACAACCGCCTCAGTCCCATAGTATAAGCTAAAGGGTGTTTCATGTGTAGGTTTCCTTGGAGTCATTTGGTGGGACCACAACACGAAAGGTGGTTTGTCTACCCAAGAGCCCCCTGAGTCTTCAAGCTTTGTCTTTGATCTGTGTATCAGCATTTTCTTCATATTTTCACTTGCTCGTTTGCTTGCATATAGGTGACGGAAGTGTGAACTAGCCTTATTCCCAAACTTATATAGTACCTAGTGAAGTGTTTGCCAATGAATTGGGTTCTGTTGTGAGCGACTGTGACCTCCGAAATCCTAAATCTTGATCCGATGCTCTACCAATCAAATTTGATGGCATTCTACTCAGCAATCCATACCAATAGGATATTCCTACCCATTTGTGAAGTAGTCGATATCAACGATAATGTGCTTCTCCTCCCAAAAGCGACAAGCAATGGGCCTAAGATCTCGAGCCCCTACTACACGAATAGCCATAGTGAATACAAGGTTGGCAGCTCTGCATGCGGTTGGTGTGGAATGTTGGCATGAACTTGACAGTTCTCGCACTTTTTTTGTGAATTACACGGCGTCTTTCTTCACTATTGGCTAGTAGTTATCATGCGGCATGGTTTTTGAATGTTGAGTTCTTACCATCGACATGTGACCCACAAATACCTATGTGTACCTCGTTCGACCTGTAGTCAACTTGTTTTGGCATGGGACACCGTATGTATAGGATTGGGTATCCTTGTCGGTACAGTCTATCATTCATGATGGCGTACCAACCTGCTATCTTTTTTATGTGCTTGGCATTGTCAAGGCCTTGGGAGCCCAGTAGAGTGCAGAAGTGATCCAAATGGTTCATCAGATCAAACTTTCATCGTAAGGTACCTAGTTTAGCATCTTGAATGTACGAGGAGGTGGGTGCATTTTGACCTCCCTTGCAAACGGAGACTTTCTCAAGTCGGTGGAGTGTCTGTTGACACTTCATGAGGCTTCTTCTTGGGCTGAAGGCCTCCTATCTTCTCAACAACAGTGTGGATTCTGCTGCTCTGGGTTTCTATCCCATGCTCTGAGACTTAGTTAGTCCTCTAGCCGCATCTGGCCCTATCGCTCAGAGCCTCTCGGGCCTCAAGGTTGTCAGGTCGTTGGGTCTTCTTAGCGGGCTGTATCTTCCTCTGGTATCTCCTCTTAGATGCATGGGTCTTGAAGTTGAAGGTTGGAGCCCCCAACAGTGGCACTTTTAGAAAGGTATCGATGGTTTAGCTTGGATATGGTGTCCATCTGAGAAGCGAGCATCTACACATCAAAGGCCGATCGTTTGTCCCCATGACTACCCACAGAGGAGTTGTCACCACGTGAGATGACATCTCTGGCTAGTGGCTGGCTTGTGCCCTAGTATGGGCCATGTTTGCTATTGTGGTTGGACATTTTAGCTATTTCCACAGACGGTACCAATAATTTATATTCGAATTAAGGTCATTACATGAATTAGGGAGTTACTTGATCTTGCACAGTCGGTTGAACTGAAGTAGGCCTAGTCTTTATCACTGGAAACTTGGCTCTTACACACCACAAAGAACAAACAAAATGTTAGAAGATGATGGGACTCACTCTCCGGTATATCCTCCAATATTCAAGTCAGAAATATTTCTTCAACGGAGAGAAAAATTGAGGAATGTAGAACATGTGGGTGCAAACGGGTTAGAGGTATTGAGTGTATTGTGGAGGATAGGGCTCCAAGATGTGCGCTCGTCGGAGAGTGGTTTTTGGAAGTATGTGCTCTTTAGGAATGGTGGCTTTAGGTTGGTTGCACTCATAAGCATAGTGGTTTTACCGGCTCTTAGTGTGTGCTAATGCCTAAGAGACAAGAGTGTGCTTCTAAATGAAATGATTGCTTAATTGCTTGATTGGGGATCCCCCTTCTCTTAGTGAAAGGATATTAATAGAGTGAGGACCAGTTTAGCCATCATTGGGCTTTATGGCTGGTGACAGCTGCCTGCATGGATTTGCTAAGTTGTCTCGACAATTATGAGGGATAGTTATGGTAACCATTGCTCTCTAGGAATATTTGCCCTACTATCAGAGCGATCATGGGGCATTATATGGTAATTGCCTTCTAAGAAGATTTAGTAAGCGACAACTGCCTTTTTAGGTGATACACAATCGTGGGGGAATGATTGTCAAGCTATATTATGGTAAGTGCTGCCTGCCTATGTGCACTGTGCTATGAAGGTTGTTGGCTGCTGTGCTGGAGGGACAACTGCTTGAGCAGCACACCATGTAGCCCTAATTGCTCGTTTCCTATTAAGCAATTTTGGGTTGACCCACCTGGATTAACCGTATTGCCTTCTGAATATTGGGTTAGAAGAGTCACACGGCGGGCCACCACTATTCTATGCCTTGCTTCCTAAAGCGGGCTAAATTTCTAGATCGGCCTATGGATCACCATACTCATCAAGTGTTATAAGATATTTTTAGACAATTTTTTAGAATATTATTTTTTTATATTTTTAAATAATTTTTGCATATATATATTTAAAAAATAAGATTATTATTGGTCTACCTTTGCTCAAATAAAATAATAGAAAATTTTTTTATGTAAGATGCTTCATTTTGTTTAATATTATTTATGTGTCTCAAAGATTTAAATTGTTAAACAAATTAAAAAATCATCTTATTCGGATATCCGATCAGAAATGAGTTTGGTCTATGTTACTTAGAATCTAAATCTTACACATCACAAGAAGATAAAGAAGAGGCAAGAGAAATACGAGATTTACTCTATAGTATATTCTTCGATATTCAAATTAGTAATCTTTCTACTCTGATAATAAATATGCAAAAACATGATTGTGTAAATGCAAGTGGATGAGGATTGAGTATTTTTATTTGGAGGATTGTATTCCTTGTCATGCACTTGGTTACAAGAGCTGCTTTAGAAGTGATACACTCATATGGAAGAGTGTTTGACTTTGTAGTCTATAAAGCTTTCATCTTTTTGAATGTCCTTTTGTCGTCCATCAAATGTCCCCCCTCTTCTATAGGAGAAATGTTGTATTTATAATGAGGGGTGTCATTTAGTTAGCGGACCTCCAAATTAATGTATGGACATTATGCCTCTTCAATTTGAAAGGAGTTACTTGTGTATGTAACTGCTCCTTTCAATTAATGATTGAACCATATGGTTTCTGTCCATTGAATCAGTACGGTAATTGCCTAACACTATCCATTGATTAATCATTATTGCTATTTCAATATTGGGTGGTTCGAGTCGTGTCTCTTAGACCAACCATTATACCCTTTGCTTCATAGGCTGTGAGGGATTTCTACTAGGCCATTGTTGCTTGGGCTATTCTTCCTTCCATGTAATACATTTAGGCCACCCCAAATACTACCATACCCATCACTAGCCCCATGTTGGAAGATTTGAATTTCAACTCCCAATATGTTCACAATGGGACACCAACTACAGACCTTCCATGCGTGCTCCTTTCCCCAAATATTCTACAGATTTGGTGCTCTATTTGGTAGGATTTGATTAGATTCCCTACATTAATATCGAGATGCGTTATCTTCTCGAGATTAAATACTCACTGATCATCCCTCTTGGCTATAAATGGCGAGACTCTTTATACTTTACATCATGAAGCTTCTTTTGCTTGCCAAATGGTATGATTGTTCGAAATTAACATGGAGCCTTCGCCATCACAAGCCGAAGTCAAAGGGAGTTCTTCCGCAACATTTGAAGTTAAGATTTGAGGACGCACTTAAAGTCTGCCTTAGTTACCCTATTTTATATAATAACCCACCTTGATTTTCTTCTTTTACGTCTATCCCAAAACCGAGCCTTTATCATTGTAACATGGTTTCTGGTTTTGGCACATGGTTTTTGCTCCCATTTTAGCTAGAGATGGGCAATTCTGCTACTTCATCTCTCTGAGGAGGGAGTTTTTTCCTTTTTTCTATAATTGCCTCCCTGTTTAGGAATTGTGCAATTCCAAAAAGGGCTACTACTATTTCTCTAGGGAAAACTTTTCTTCCTTTTGCATCCATCCCAAGATTGCCCCATGTGTTGCTGTATCGGTGCCCCTTATCTCATTGTCCTCATAGAGGTGCTCGAGACATATGTTACAAGATCAGTTGGATTACTCTAGTGAAATTGCTACTCCATTTATTATTTATCCCTTTTTGAGTTGTACTTTTACTATTGTAAATTTGTACGTTATGAAAGGAATTAATAAATAGAACTACACAAATATTTTTGCTTTCATTGTATGGATCCAATATTCTTATATGATTTGAATAGTTGAATTGCTTGAATGCTATTTTTATTATATAATTTCTGATAATCTAACAATTTGAACTACTGATAACTCGATCTTCTGACAATCCAACTTATAATAATATACTTCAAACACTCAGTTAGGCATTTGTGAATTAATCAAATTAGTCTCAAGCGTATGAGGATTAGCTGTCACCAGTTTGCTATCTTAGAAAGCAATGTGTCAAGGCATCATAACCTACGTTGTGCTGGAGATTCGCTAATCAAGGTGTTAGAACTATTAGCTATCTACCTATTGCGCTAGGAGGAGTGGCATTAGGCCATCATAACAAACACAGTGAAACTGATGCACCACAACACTCTCCGATGTAGACACGTGTCTAACCATTATGGGGACATGCCTCTTCAGTGCCCTTAAACGATGTCATTCCTAAGCCAAAGTTTTGGCTATTTAAACTCTTGCCTTATGTCTCTTCTGCAATTCTTTATATATCAAATCGCTCTACCCTAACTCGCTCTTCTCTTCTCACTTCCATGGCTTCTCGAGCAACTTCCCAGGGTATTGCTATGATTCGGTCTATCCTCACTTGCACTGATGTGGATGCTATATATAAGAAGTATAATATTCCCACTGTTGTTCCATACATAATGCTTGAAGCTGATAATAGATACTACGCTCCTCGGTTTGACTTCATTACCATCTATAAGGCCTATCTGAAGGAAGGCCTTTGTATTCCTTTCACGAGAGAGCTATACAGGATTTTGGAGGCCCTTGAGATTTTGATAACGCACCTCCACCCTAATGCTCTTAGATACTTGATTTCTTTATGCATTTTCTTTCGTCTTTATAAGCTTCTCCTAGATGCCTGGGTTATTAATGTAGTCTTCCAGTTTAATCAAGATGCTAACTGAATTTCTTTTACCCCTCACAAGAAGTATAAAATAAGTGGAGAAAATCTAGATTCAATGAAGGGTTGGAAAGACCAGTTTTTTTCATATCACAACTCCTTCTAATTAGTCCCTCTCCAACAAATGGGTTAAAGTTAACTCTACCTACTCTGGAGATATTTTGAAGGTTGAGGATCATATGTCTTGGTAGTTGACAAACCTTATTAAAGAGAATGTTGTCTCCTTACAAAGGATGGGCACGGAAGGCATTCACTAATGTCAAGTGGGAGGTCAAAATGGAAGGGGAGGATGCCACTACTATCGCGTCTTGCATTCTTATATCCATTTTAATCATAAGAAACATATAATTATCTTAACAATCTGTAAATCACAACAAATGATAATACAAAGGATCCAAAATACAATGCCAATCATCAATGGCTCTGATATTTTTTTTCAACAATAATATAAATGTAGCTTGTAATCAAAAAAAATGCCAACTAAAATTCTAATATTCATCTTAGAAAATTACACAGAAACTTACATAATAGTCATATGGAATTGGCGGACACGCTTCTAGATTAAAACAAATACAATCCTGAGGTGCTTATAAAATTATGAGTTCATATATCATTATTTAAACTAAACTAATTACATCATTACTAATTACCGTATAACTAATGGTTATTCTATACTTTTATTCACCAGGAATAAACTTCTGCAAAGCATCTGAAGGAAAAGAAAATAGGAAGAGTGAGTCAAATGTTCAATAAAAACATAATAGTCAAGTACATATATATTTTTATTAAAAATATATCATATAGAGAAATAGAGTTGTGATACATGTAGAAATACATATATACTTTCAGAACATTTTCATGATACAATTAATTTTTCTTTTTCTTGTATTGAATTCTTTTTACTCGCTTGCTAATACTTCTTACCTTTACTTAGCTTGAGGAACCAAGGCTAGTAAGTTTTATCAGCTAATGGAATGTTCAATCGATATCTAAATTGTATTCAATCATCAAAGGCCTTAATTTTCTTATTTATATCACAAAAACAAGATGGTACTACCTATTGTCTTCCAATAGACGGGGCCAAAATTACAAAGTGATACTTATTCAGACAATGATCTATAATATAATATCTTAAAGCATGATAGAGAATAGTATCTGCTAAAATAAAAATCTTTGGTTCAATTTTCTTACTTGTTAAAATTTTATAGTAGAAGCTCTTATTCATAATCTTGCTTCTTCTTTTTAACTTTCTCATCTTAGAGAAAATTTATATTTTTATGATATTATATTAGCATCCATTTATATATAAATATATCATATGCATTTTTAATAAAATCACGATAAAGTATATCGTATATTTTCATAATAAAATTATATCAATGCATCACATAAAAATAAGTTTATATAAATTTTAACACATGCTGGACTAATTTTTATGAAACATATTATTCTACTTTCAGTCCATAAGTGCTATAATTTCACCGGTTCACTAACCGGTTTGGTCCAATTTAACTTTTCTTAATCGGTTTAATCACAAAGTCGGTTTATGGATCGGTTCGACCTTCCATAATATTTTATCAGATTTATCACGTGATCCCGATTCACCATTATCTATAAAATAAGTGGCCGGTTCATCATTTTAAAAGGGCATATATGAACTGGTTCACTTATTAAACTATATCATGAAATTGGGCAAGTCAGCTGGAATTGGTTCGGTTTCCACTTCCAACAGCAAGTTCACTTAAAGATGAGCTAGTTCACATGATATTTAATTAGTTTACTATCTTAACATGTCATATTTGATCATTTTATCCATAAATTTTTGGCTAGTTCACCCTTTTTTAGCAAAATTGCTAAACTAGTGCAGCAGCCAGTTTAGTAATAGTGTCCGGTTTTTGGGCCGGTTCAATGGGAAGATCATCATGAAAAATTACTTTTCATATATTTTTAAAATTAGCACAAAATTTTAAACTGGCTCATATAAATTTTGTATTTTTAACCTTACTTGGTTCAAAGTTATGCACTGATTTTTTGTACATACTTCTACTTCTGGCCGGTTCAGTGACACTTTCTTTTCCTAGGGCAAGATCGGCCAAATTTTGTAAGGTAAATTAACGCCAATTTTATGACATAATACCAGTTCATTGAAGTATCATACTTAATTTTTGTGGTGCTTGATTCGGCCTAAAACGTGGTGAAAATAACAGCCAAAGTTAGCACCAACAGCTGCTCTATTTTCAGCTGATTAAATCTACCGGTCTACTTTTTTCAATCGAACCAACCGGTTTTATGAAGAATAATCTTTCACAAAAATATAGAAAATTAACCAACATCTTAAAGTATATATAGAAAAAATTTTATGGCATGAATTGACCTAATAAAGCATGGAAACATTCAAACATCAGCAAGGTTCAGCAAAGTTTAACAACTGAACTGCATTTTGACATGTTGCTAAACGTTTCCTAGTCTAGTATGGATTCAGTAAGGATTTTAAGTATTGGACCAACAATACTTCAAGTTAATATCAAGAATTAAAGAAAAAATCAAAGAATGAGAGGTGTTCTTGCCAGATTTAATGTAGAATAATTTTTGAACTCCTAACTCCAAATAGCCAGTAGCTTCTCTCGGTCAATTTTTCTCCTAGTTTTTAGCCTCTTTTTTCTCCCTTTTCTCTCTCTGATTTTTCCTCTTTTCTTTTATGAAATTCTTGCTTTGTTAGGCCCCTAAAATGTTGAATCATTGGTTAAATGTTTTGATATTTTCACCTGCCCCATAAGGTGGCAAACTCTCAGCTGCCCAAGGGTGAGTTAGCCATGAAAAAAGGTTTGTGTTTTCTCCTCTCTTTAAGCCACTTATTGGAACCTCATTGGTAGTTAATTGGATACATGTTAAGCCTTCTTAAGTGCCATGTGTCCCCCAAATTTAGCTATGTAAGAAATAGTTTTCTTGTAATTAATAAAAGAGGGGAACGTGGAGGCTGTGTGTGTTGTGTGAGTGGCTGCCGTGCCTTCTTTCTCCCCTTGCCCCACCAAAATCCTTTCCTTCTTCTAATTTTTACTAAGTGTTAGATCATGGGGAGGTGACATGTGTCCCTCTATAAGCATTAAAATTTAATTGTTAATGGTGTAATAAAAATTAGCTTAATTAATGTATGTTTGTCGGCCCCCCTCTAATTCTTACTTTCTCTAATTTTTCTAAGTGTATCAAAATTTTATATGGCTGTTATCGGATCCTTTTATTTATAATTTTGATTATAAATTTTAGTTATGTTGTTGATCGAAGATACGACAACTTCTGGACCACTTTCGAGTTCGCCGAACTATTAATTTAATCAATCGAAACTTGTTCGATTACAAACCAAGTCTAGTGATTTAATTCTTATTTGATTTGAGCTATATTTAATCAATCGAGCTAAGTTTGGCTACTAATCGGGTAATAATTTGGTGATCGGGTTATATTATCATCAACCGAAATTAATTTAATTATTAATCAATTAAAAATTTATTAACCGAATTACTTTCGTATAATTCGTTCTATTATTTATTAATCAAAATTAAAGTAAATTTCATCAAATAAATTTTTATCACATTTCAAGATGAGTTATTGGTTTCTAGGTTTTTACCATTCATTAATCTTAATTTTATATAAATTAATTGAGTTTATCGAATTACGAGTCATAAAATCTTGATCTTTACAACCACCATCCCTTTTTGTTGACCTAAAGGGAAGCCTAGAGAGATTTTAATCTAGGACTCTCCTATAAGGGCAGCTTGTAGGGCAGTTCCTTCCTCAACTTCCTCTACCAACCTCAACCTGACCCTCGACAAGTGATATAAAATGATGACTATGTTGTATTCCGGTAAGTCATCTTGGAGGTCGGGTTCTATCCATTCTTCTTCAATTTGCCTAATTTTTGAAGAGGAAATTGGATTTGTTGAGGGCAATGAGCTCCCAGTACCTTCTGTTTTAAGAATAAATGACCCCATGGAGGGCAAATCAAGAGAACCGATAAACGTCCAATTCATGGCTGAGTACAGGGTTCCAATTTTGGTTAGTTCATTGCTTAATGTGCCTGTCTCAATGCCTCCTGTTGTTTTTGTTGAGGAGCACATTAATAATGATCGGGCGATTGAAGAATTCAATGATAATAATCTGGAGGCCATAGCTATAGAGGAGGTGCCTTGTTATGAGTCTTTGGCATCTAAGTTCTTGCAGATTTCAAGTGTTTCTCCTTCTCCTCCTAGATTTAAGGTCCCTCTCTATTGCCATGTCTTGCCTCTATCATGCTAGAGGCCTCCATCCATATCTGGCCCCGAGGCGCTTCCTAATCCATCTTTCTAGGAGAGATCGTCTCTCATTGAGGTACTACCTACTGAACTCTTCATTTTATAATTACACTTTTTTTCCATTGTTGTTTCTAACTAGTCGTTTTGCTTTACAGTCACAGAAACTAATACGTTTGGTTACAAACGAGCTGTAGCAATAGGACGTTGAGATCTCTCATCTGTCGCAAACATTTCTCAATCTTGTGGTTCTCAGGGAGATGGAGATTCGGGTGGATGCTGCCATTGTCAAGACTAAGCAAGTCAAGATTAGGCCGATTTCCTCGATCAAGAGTTATCCGAGTGGATTGCAAGATTCTAAGAGTTCTATGATAAAAGATCTCTGGCCTTGAATCGAGTCGCTTCTCTCAAGGATAAGCTCCATAAGGTTAAGCAGTAAATTGTTAATCTCTTCTCATCAAGTGTGTTCGACTCAAAGGAGAGCTAAGGACTCATCCCGTCCGAAGGAAGTTGGACCTACCTTGGATAATAGATTCTGAGATGGTTTCCATAACTACAGGCAGAATCGTGTCCATGGTTACTCCCGACTTTCCACTAGGCTACCTTGATCCGAGAAATTTCGGAGCACCTCATCATTCTGACTTGACTAATTTCTCGGGGTTAGGTGGGGAGCCACTGCCACATTCACCAAGGGGCTCCTAGCCTTAGAATAGTCGTTTTGTTTGAGTGTAGGCAATTGTCAGTGTTTTGTAATCTTTTGATGGGCGCTTTCAATCTCCTTGTTGTAAATATTGACTTACCAATAAATTAGTCAAATTGTTTTGATCATTGTCACTGATATCTTTTTATTTACGTTGAATCTTCTTACTCAACATTCATTCTATTTGTCAACTAAGCATTATTGCTATTTTTCGAACTTTGTTCAACATATTTGTCCGATTGTGCTCATTCCTATGAGAGGACGTCGTAGCACTTATGTTGTAAAAGTCTCTTTGTGGATAATTAGGTTTGGTTACCGCAGTCACCAAACTTTGATGAAGCCTAGACCATCTACCACACTAAGCTAATGGTGCTTATTCCTATTAGAGGAAGTTGTTGCACTTGTAAGTTAGGCTCTAGTTCATTAACCGTCATCAACTGATTGTGCTCTTTCCTGTAAAAAGATATCATCACACGTATGCTAAAAAACTTTCTAAGTTTTCTTTTGTTTTGACTACTTTATGGAGGATCGGACTCTTATCTACAATCCCCCAGGCCTTTACATTTGACCTCGTTTGGACTGCTTGATTGTCTAGATTGAGGTTTTGTGTTTGACCTCACTTTGGCCACTCAGTTTTCTTGACCGAGGTTTTGCGTTTGACTTCACTTGGGCAATTCGGTTGTCTTGACCAAGGTTTTGATTGTGCTTTAGTAGGTTGACTTATTGGTGAAGATGTTCACCTAATTTTGTGTCTATCTAAGCTATTTGATTTTATACAAAGACACACAAGCATTCACATGAAAAATTAATACAATAAATAAATGACATTTTCATTAATTGTAACATGTGTGCAAAATTTAATACATGCAATCCATATGCCATGTACAAAATTTACCCATGTTCAGAGGAGGTCCACTGATAATATTTCTTAAGGTGGATGAAGTTCCATATTCTTGATACCAGTTTTTCATTCTGAAAGCGTAACATATATGAACCGTTTTGGAGAATCGCTAAAACTAGAAATGACTCCTCCTAATTAGGGGACAGCTTATTTTTGTTAACGGCTTTTCCTGTTGCCTCTATACTCTATAAAATTAGGTCTCCCACCTTAAATCGATGAGCTTTTACTTTTCAATTGTAGTACCGAGTGATACATTGCTGATAAGCAGTAATGCGTAGCCTTGCTACATCTCAGGCTTCCTTGAGTATGTCATAATACTCTCTAAGTTGTTGGGAGTTGCTTTGTGGTTTGAAACTTTCCACTTAGAAGCTTATGATAGTTTGCATCCAGCTCATATGGGCTGCTCGGTTGCTTCAACCAAGGTTTTGATTGTGCTTTTAACAGGTCGATTTGACAAGTGAGAGTTTCACCCAACTTAGGGTTAGTCTAGGTCACTTGTATTCATGCAACGACAAGCAAGCACACAAATGGGCAATCAATATAGTGAATGCATAGCAATTTTTATAATATGAATGGATCCGGTTTCAAGCACTTTATATGTGGTATACAATTCTTACATCTATTCTACTGGAGTTTATTGATAGTATTTTTTAAGATGGATGGGGTTCCATATATTTGGGACTAATTTTTTATTCTGAGTGGGTAGTTTATATTTACCATTTTGGAGAATTGTTGGGACTAGGATCGGTCCCTCCCAATTAGCAGACATCTTATATCTATCGGTGATCTTGCCCAAAGCCTCTATGCTTCTCAGAACTAGGTTTCTTATCTCGAATTAGTGAGCTTTCACCTTTTTGTTGTAGTACCGAGTGACCAGTTACTGGTAAACCGCTATCCACAATCTTGCCGCATCTCAAACTTCCTCAAATCAGTGAGCTTGCACTTTTCAATTGTAGTACTGAGTGATGCATTGTTGATAAGCAATAGTTCATGGCCTTGCTGCAGCATCTCAGGCTTCCTTGAGAATGTCGAGATGCTCTCTGAGTTGTTAAGAGTTACTTTGTGGTTTGAAACTTTCTACTGGGAAGCTTATGATAGTTTGTGTCCACCTCATATGGGCCGCTTAATAGGTTCAACGGGTCTTTGACCGTACTTTTAACAAATCGATTCAACAAGTGAGAGTTTCACCCAACTTAGAATTAATCTAGGCCGCTTTGATTCATGCAATGACATGTAAGCACACAAATGGGTAATCAATGTAATGAATGCATAGCAATTTTATTAATATGAATGAATACGGTTACAAGCACTCCATATGTGGTATACAATTTTTATCTCTATTTTCATGCAGTTTATTGGTAGTATTTTTTGAGATTGATGGCATTCCATGTATTTGGCACTAGTTTTTTATTCTGGATGCGTAGTTTATGCGTACCATTTTGGAGAGTTGTTGAGACTAGGAATGGTTCCTTCCAATTAGCGGACAACTTATTTCTATCATTGATCTTACCCATAGCCTCTATACTCCTTAGAACTAGGTCCCCTATCTCGAATTAGTGAGCTTTTACCTTTTTGTTGTAGTACCGAGTGACCCGTTACTGATAAACCACTATCCACAATCTTGCCGCATCTTAGGCTTCCTCGAATCGGCGAGCTTGCACTTTTCAATTGTAGTACCGAGTGATACGTTACTGATAAGCAGCAGTGCGTAACCTTGCTGCATCTCAAGCTTCCTTGAGCATGTCAAGGTGCTCTTTAAGTTGTTGGGAGTTGCTTTGTGGTTTGAAACTTTCCACTTGGAAGCATATGATAGTTTTCATCTGACCTCATATGGGCCACTCAGTTGCTTTAACCGGGATTTTGACCGTACTTTTAACATGTTGATTCAACAAGTTAGAGTTTCACCCAACTTAGGGTTAGTCTAGGCCGCTCGTATTTATACAACGACATTCAAGCACACAAATGGGTAATCAATGTAATGAATGCGTAGCAATTTTATTAATTTAAATGGATACAGTTACAAACACTCCATATGTGGTATACAATTTTTACCTCTATTCTGCAAGAGTTTATTGATAGTATTTTTTGAGATGGATGGCGTTTTTGTATTTGGCACTAGTTTTTCATTCTCAGTGGGTAGTTTATACATACCATTTTGAGAATTGTTGAGACTAGGAATGGTCTCTCCAAATTAGCGAACAACTTATTTCTGTCGGTGATCTTACCTATAGCCTCTATGCTCCTCAGAACTACGTCCCCTATCTCAAATTAGTGAGCCTTCATCTTTTTATTGTAGTACCGATTAACGCATTACTGGTAAACCTCTATCCACAATTTTACCGTATCTCAGGCTTCCTCGAGTAGATCAAGATGCTTTCTCAGAAGTCAAAAATTACTTTATCAGTTGAAGCTTTCGACTCGAAGATTGGGTAGCCCAATCTCTAACAGAATAACCATCTCTATCCCATAACACAAGTTGAATGACATTTCTCATATTGATTCCCTAGTGGTTGTCCAGTAGGATCACAGCACAGTGATTAGCTCATCTACCAAGGAACCCCCTGTGTCTTCCAACTTTGCTTTCAACCCATATGATAAAGTTCAATTCGTCACTTCCACTTGCCCATTCATTTGTAGATAGGCAATGGAAGTATGAACTAGCTTGATTCCCAAACTCATACAATACTTGGTGAATCTCTTATCAGTAAATTGGGTTTCATTGTCAATCATTATGATCTTGAAAATTCCAAACCTATAAATGATGCTCGACAGGATAAACTCGATCACATTTTGTTTAGTTATCCTCTTTTGTGGGAAGGCCTCCACCCATTTTGTGAAGTATTTTATGACAGCTATGATAAAGTTTCTCTATCCTGATGAAATGGGTAACTGGCCTAATATATCGAGCCCTCACTGGGCAAATGGTCAAAGTGACTATAAGGTCTAGAGTTTTGTGTGTGGCCGATGAGGGATACTGCTATGAATCTAACAATTTTTGCATCTCTTTACGAACTCTATAGCATATCTCTTCATCATGGGCTTGTAATAGCTCTACCACATAATTTTGAACACCAAGTTCTTGCCTCCTACGTGTGACCTATGAATTCTGAGATGCACTTCGCTCATCGTATAGTTAGCTTCGATTGGTGTCAAACACCACATGTAGAGGATGAAGTACCCTCTTCGGTACAGTCTCTCATTCATGAGGGTGTAACAGCTTGCTATTCTTTTTATGCGCCTAGCATCCTTCAGGTTTTTCGGCAGAAGGCCTTTTTTAAGATACCTTTTGTACGAAATTATTTAGGTTTCGCCATCTAAGATCTGAAGTATCTCTTTTTCTAGGACTTCTACACTTGGGATGGTGAGGATTTCCCTCATTTTTCTAGTGTACTACTCAAGGTTTTCAATTGCTGCCACTTGTTCCAACTAATCCATCTTCCTGTTGTCTTTCTTTGGGATGTGGTGAATTTCAACCTGATCAAATGACTCGGTTGCACCCTTTACTATAGTAAGATATTTTGTGAATAATGGACTAGCTGCCTCAAAATTTGACGATCAGCTCTGAGTCACTATGAATGATCAAGCTTCTAGCTGAATATTCCTTCGCTAGTTTAAGCCGAGCTAGTAAGGTTTCATACTCAATGACATTATTGATGGCCAAAAATTTGAGTGCCACAAGTATTTCATCTCTAATCCATCCAGAGTTCTTAAGACCATGCCAACTCCATTCCCTAACTTGAATGATGAACCGTCCACGTGTAAGGTCTCAGCCGAAGCCTCTTCTTGTTGATGGGGGTCTTTATGCTTCTCAAGATCATTTGAAATTGGATCGTTGTGTTAATTATGAAATCCATGAGAGTTTGACCTTTTATGGTCAGTCGTGCTCGAAATTCTATATCAAACTCACCTAATTTAACAGTCTATTTAATCAATCGTCCAGAATTGGGTTTTTAGAGGATCCCTCTTAGCGATTGATTGGTTAGCATGACGACCTTATGAGCATGGAAATATAGTTAAAGCTTTCTGGCAAAGTGGACTAGTACAAGAATGATCCTTTTGGCATGCAAATAACGAATCTTAGTGTCCATCAGAATTTTGTTAACGTAGTAGACAGGTCATTGTATCTCAAACACTTGCTTGACTAGGATTGAGCTTAGTGCCGTATCAAATATAGCCAGATAGAGGATAGTTCCTCACCTTCTTTCAGAGAAGATAAGAGAGAAGAGTTGGTGAGGTACTCCTTTAGCTTTTAGAAGGCTGATTAGTTGTCTTCTATCCATTGAAAACCATTTACCTTAGTTCCTCTTAGTGCATTAAGAAGGGAAGATACTTCTCCGTAGATTTTGTTAGGAACTAAGAAAGTACTGCAAGTCTCCTAGTTAACCTCCGAACTTCCTTCACGGTTTGAGGTAGGTTCATGTCCATGATTACCTTTATTTCTTGAAGTTCGCTTCATTTCCTGATGAGACATTATGAACCTAAGAAATTTTCAAAAAAAAACTCCAAACATACAATTTGATTTAACTTCATTTGGTGTGCTCGAAGCACCCCAAAAGTTTCACTAAGGTTGCAAATATGGTTGTTGACTAATGTGCTTTTGACGAGTATGATGTCCATATATACCTTGATATTCCTTCTAATTTGTGCCTCAAATATCTTATTCACTAACCTTTAATACGTTGCTCCATATTTTTTAGATCGAAAAGCATGACTCTGTAATAGTATGTCTCTTAATCAGTCATGAAGGAAGTGAACTTTTTATCCTCGGGACTCATCCAAATCTAGTGGTATTCTAAATAAGCCTCCATAAAATTTAATAGGTCATACCCAGATGTCGAGTCCACCAATAGATTGATTCTTGGTAACAAAAAATTGTCTTTTAGATATGACTTATTCACGTCAGTAAAATCAATATAAATCTGTCATTTTCTGTTACTTTTCTTGATAAATACTACGTTTGACAGTCAGTTTAAGTATTGGACCTCCCTTATGAAGCTTGCATCGAGAAACATTTTGACTTTCTCTCTCACGGTAATCTGTTTCTTAATGGAGTGGTTTCTCTACTTCTACCTTACCGACTTGTGTTCGGGATCAAGGTCCAGCCTATTGACCATCACCTCGGTCGGAATCCCCGACATGTTCATGAGTGTCCATACAAATATGTTTGAATTTTGTCGAAGAAAAGCCATCAGCTATTCATGCAGTTAACCCAGTAGAGAGCCTCCAATTTGCATGCATTTCTCAAGCTCGTTCGAATCTAACGAGATTTGGTTCCTCTTCACATTAAGAAGGAAGATAACTTCTCTGTAGGGTTTTGTTCGTCTCTTAGATCAAATTCTTTAAGTCTCTAGTTAACCTCCAATTGACTTGAGATAAGTAGTATATTCGGTCAATACCTTTATTTCCTAGAATCTCTCCCATTTCCACATGGTATCATTATTTTATCTTCAAATGTGGGATCAATGTCACTACAAAATGAAACCAAGTAGGATTGTTCTAATATCTATGAATGATCATTTCTAAAACCGAAGGTAAGTCAACTACTAGGAAAATGAGCATTCGAGTTTCACTTTGGGTTGTGTAGGTTTCGGCGAAATATCTTTAGTGTGACTTCTAATTAAATTATTTCCTGAACTCCATTCTAATTGATGATGAACCATTGACATATAGATTCATTGTCCAACCCAAACTCACCTAATTTTTAACAAATAAGGGTCCCTCGGCAAATATCATTTGGTCCTTTTTAATTGGACTAGTACTAGAATGATCCTCATACAAATAGTTTAAAGTAGGTATCAAGATATAGTAAATTTCTAAAATTTTTATTATCAAGTGAAGACTCATTTTAATTGATCTTCAATTCTAGTTAGTATTCTAAAATGAGTAAAGATGTAACAAGAAAGTTGGAATGTCCATGATTACCTTTAGTTATTCTAATGAGTCATAAAATCATTTTTAAAACTAATTCAATATCATTTCTTATTCCTAACCTTTGTTTTTATTATTGCTTGATAGTTTTCTTTCAGGGTCAAATAAAGCATTGGCGTTTTTATTTTTGTGTCGAGAAATTTTTTGACTTTCTCTCTCATAGCGATCGGTTTTTTAATGGAGTGGTTTCTCCACTTCTACCTAACCCACTTGCGTTCGGGATCAAGGTCCAACCTATTGACCATCACCTCTCATCGAATCCCCGAATAGATTGTTTGTGGGTATCCATACAAATACGTCTAAGTTTTATCAAAAAAAGCCATTAGTTGTTCATGCGGTTTGACCAATAAAGAGCCTCCAATTTGCATGCATTTCTCAAGCTCGTTCGAATCTAACGGGATTTGGTCGATTGACTTACCAGACTAACCTTGCTGTAGGGTTGTTTCGTCTCAGAGATCAAATTCTTTAATGGGCTAATTTGGAACTACCTGATTGATTTGAGATAAGTAGTATATTCGGTCAATGACTTGGTCTCCTAGGATCTCTCCCACTCCACATGGTATCATGAATTTTATCTTCAAATGTGGGATCAATGTCACTACTCTAAATGCAACCAAATAAGATTGTCCTAATATCGCATTGTAAACCGAAGGTAGGTCAACTACTAGGAACGTGAGCATTCGAGACGCTATCTTTGGGTACATCTTTAGTGTGACTTCTAATTAAATTATTTCCTGGACAGGCATGGATTCATTGTCCAACCCATATAAGGGTCCCTCGGCCAGTCTCATTTGGTCCTTTTTTTAATTTGAGTTTAAAGTAGGTATCAAGATATAGTAAATTTCTAAAACTTTTATTATCAATGAAGACTCATTTTAATTGATAATTTAGAGTACCGTCTGAAATGAGTAAAGATGTAACAAGAAGGTTGGAATGTAGAGTTACTACATGAGTCATATCATCATTATTAAAACTAATAATATCATTTCTTATTCCTAACCTTTGTTTCTTATTGCTAGAAGTTTTCTTAGGGTGGTTTGGATCTTTTATTTTTGTGTCGAGAAACTTTTTGACTTTCTCTCTCATGGCGATTGATTTTTTGATGGAGTGGTTTCTCCACTTCTATTTAATTCACTTGCGTTCGGGATCAAGGTCCAACCTATTGACCATCACCTCCATCAGAATCCCCGGCTTGTTTGTGGGTATCCATACAAATACGTCTAAGTTTTATCGAAAAAAGCCATCAGTTGTTCATACAGTTGACCCAATAAAGAGCCTCCAATTTGCATGCATTTCTCAAGCTCGTTCGAATCTAATAGGGTTTGATCGGTTGACTCACCAAACTGACTTTGCTGTAGGGTTGCTTCATCTTGGAGATCAAATTCTTTAATTGGTTGATTTGGAATTGCCTAATTGACTTAAGATAAGTAGCATGTTCGGCTGGTGATTTGGTCGCCTAGGACCTCTCCGACTCCACATGTTGTCATGAACTTTGTCTTCAAATGTGAAATTGATGTCACTACTCCGAATGTAACCAAGTAGGATTGTCCTAAATCGCATTGTAAACTAAAGGTAGGTCAACTACTAGGAACATGAGTATTCAGACGCTGTCTTTGGATACGTCTTTAGTGTGACTTCCAATTAAATTATTTCAGGACTAGCATAGGTTCATTGTCCAGCCCATAAAAGGGTCCCTCAGCTGGTCTTATTTGGTCCTTTTTTAATTTGAGTTTAAAGTAGGTATTAAGATACAATAAATTTCTAAAACTTACATTATCAATGAAGACTCATGTTAATTGGTAATTTAGGGTATTATCTGAAATAAGTGAAGATGTAACAAGAGGGTTGGAATGGGGAGTTATTACATGAGTCATATTATTGTTATTAAAACTAATGACATTATTCCTTATTCCTAGCCTCTGTTACTTACTAGTAGAAGTTTTCTCAGGGTGGTCCAGCGCTTTTACTTCTCTGCAATCTTATTGGTATCATGTTCATCATTCTAGCCGCTACCCGATATGTGGTTGCTCTTACTGCCCTAGCTCATCGTTTTTGGCACTCCTGAGGGCTTGCCCCAAGTCTCTTAGGAATCTATTGAGATATCTTTTTTGGATAAGGGCCTCAATCTCTTTTTACATAGTCTAACAGTTCTCGGTGTTGTAACCCAAAAATTGATGTTAGAAGTAGTATTTCAATTAGTCTCCTCCTTTCGGTTCTTGAACAATTTGGGTCAGTTCAAAATTTCTCGTTCCAGATCTGTATCAAGGCATTCATCCGAGTATTATTCAAAGGAATTAGGTTAAAAGGCCTGTACTCCCTCCTAACACTTGATTGTATCCTTGATTTCTTCTTAGTTCTATCTGTGGACATTGTGTCGACTTGAGTTGCCATCGTCTCTACATTTACATTTGTGATTTGACAAACATTTTTATGATTACCCTTTGTCAAGTCGTCGCCATGAGAAATAATATCCTTGAGTGGTACGCTTGTCTGGGTTTTGGTGTTGGCCATGTTCTCTCTTCTTAATTGGGTGGCTCAATTATCAAATATTTACAAACAGTGCCAATAATGTATCTTGAGGACCAAAATTGTTATACGAACTAATAAGTAATCTTGTCACTATTGAACGTTTAAACAGTGACGGGTCCAGTCTTCATAACTCTGAATTTAAATCCTGCACACCATAACAAAATAAATAAGAGGTAAATAAATATGGGACTTGCTTTCCGATATATTTTTCGATACTCAAATCAGTAATATTTCTATTCGAATATAAAAGATACACAGAAATGAGTGCGACAATATAAAGTGGATGGAGATAAGTGTATGTATCAAAGGTAATACTCCTTTTTGTGTACTCGTTTGGTTTAGTAGCTTTTATATTTATACACTCATCTAGCGGAATGGTTTTGGCGTTTGTGCACTCACCTAATGGAGTGTCTGACTTCATTCTTCCTCGTTACATTTTCATCATCTGCTTTTTTTTGGGGGAAAAGTTTTATTTATAATAAGAGGCGTTGTTTGGTTAGTGAGCACTTAGAATCAACGCGTGACATGATACCGCTTCAGTCCATTTGGTGAGAGGCGTTACTTGCATGTATGACAAACGCCTCAATTAATTGGCAAGACCACCTGAGTTTCAATTATTAGATCGACTTAGCCACTAGCTGTATTCGACTATTAAACGGTTCATTATAATACTTTAATATTTGGCTATTCAGGTTGTATATCCTGGTTCATTTATTTATGCACTGTTTGCCTTATGGGTTCTTAAGCGTCTTTTATTAAACTGCCAGTATTTGAATCTCTTATCCACTTTGGGTTGGTCCGTTTCTAACATTACCATCAAAACTATTTTAATTATATTTAGAAAACAAGTTTAAAATATATTTTGTACATGTAATTTTTAAATTTAAAAAATTGAGAAATTAAATAATTAAAATTTTAAAAAATATATTAAAACTAATTATTTTTAAAAAATTAAATTATAATTATTTATTTTAAGATAATTAAATAAAGTATAATCTGCAATCTTCGTCTTCGAATCCGGCAAGTTCAAGGTTCCAATGTGAGGTCGCAGCGGCATGAAGTCTTTCACGGGAGAGAACGGAAAACAAATACTGGCGAATGACGATCGACTTCCCTCTGCTTCTGCCACATCAATACATTATTCTGTATCTGCCTTCTTGAGCTTCTAATTCTCCTTGACGATCACTCCAATGGCTTCTCATCTCTTTGTAATGCGAAGTTTGTGCTCTGTCTGACGCGCATCTTTCTTGTTCAAATCCAAAGGTCAGGGTTTACGCCTCATAAATGGATTCCTTTACATATATTTCAATCTTTCTGCAATTAATGTGGTTGACTTGCATTTACGCTTTTTATAATCTGTTAAATGCACACACACACACACTCTCTCTCTCTCTCTCTCTCTCTATTGTTCTCTGCCTTGCTTCTCATGTTAATTTTTACTTGTTCTTCTTCTGTTAGTGTAAAAGAGTGATTAACTGCTGAAATCTTTGGTGAATGAAAAGCTTTTGTAGGATTTTGTTTGATTCCTGAAAACACTTCCATTGCTTTTGAAAAGCATTGGTGGATCATCTTTGATTTTGTTTAATCTCTCCTTGTTTAGTATTGCTTCAAATAGCTTGGTTTGTGGTGCTGATCAGCTTGTCGCTTTTGATAGGAAATGCAAACGCAAAGCTTCTAAGTCTCAGTGCTCTACATTTCACAGCAGAAATCCGTCTACTCTCTTCAGAATCACGGACGCCTCACTGAGTCGGAGACTGATGAACACTAAGTGCGAGAGCGAAGATTTGAATATCTCAGACAGAGAAAATCCTCTGATCAAATCAATCGTTAGAGACGATCGAGTGGAACTCGTTTCACAAGTTAAGAGACTCGCCGCTTCGAACAAAGCTAACACCTCATCGGAGCAAAACAGAGGCAGACTGTACCAGCCGATGGATCGGAGCCTCGTCTCGAAGCTTCTTCACTTGTGCTGCGAGTTCGACTCGGCTGACTGCGCGGCCGCCTTGTTGAACGGCGATATCATAGGAAGGGTGCCTCTCATTAATGAAATCGACAGGGACACCGGTCGCTCGCCGCTGCACACGGCGGCAGAGTGCCATTCCTGTCGCTGCATTGAGCTCTTGCTTCGAAAAAGAGCTCGTACGGACCTGAAGACCAAGGACAGTTGCGCGCACGTAGCTCTGGAGCGCTCTCTCCGTTGCAGCAGGTCCGTCCAATGGAACCCGTCGTTTTCGTATAACTTATAGAATGAAAGCTTTTCACTTGTAAATCCTTTTCCTCGAATGAAAGAACGTTCCTTTTTCGGTAGCTTTGTTTCTTTATCATTAGTATTTCTCTGAGCACGCTCATTAACACAGCTCTTTCTCTGCAATAATTTTTTCCAAATTCCTGAGGTATTATTATGACAATTAATCTAATGAACATGGTTAATATTTGGAGAATACAAAAACAACTTGCAGCTATTTGCACTGACAATGGTAAGGCCAGATGTACGTGAAAGGTTGCATGCTTATGTTTAGAAGCTGTTGATTGGTTACGATATTAAAAAATAAAGTTAATTAGCTTTTCGTAGTCATTAATTTTTTTACCTTCTCGACTAATCATTGCAGGATGGACGTGGATTGGAGTTCAGAACAGTCCGTGGATGAATTGATTCTTCTACTCGGTGACACGGTACGTTTCCTTAGTCCTTTTTTCCCTTTCTCGGTGGGTTAAAACATATACGTCTCTTCGTCAATGAGAAGTAAATTGTTGATTTTTTTTTTTTTAGCTTGGGAAAATGTCAATTAATTAATAATATAATTTAAGTATCTGTTTGCCGTCCTTTAATTTATTCTAATATCAAATGTTGCAGGATTTAACGGCAATTAGACTTTTATCCGAGAAGACTAAAGAGATTATAGATGTGGCATACTCTATAGCAATGGAAGGGAAGGTGGTTTTGTTGGCTGCACTTTTGATGCTCGCAGCGGATAAGGTGACCTCCGTTTTGGAGGTCAGAAACGAAGTTGACTTGGTTTTGGAGGGGAAAGCAGAAGGTCACTTGAGTTTTAAAGAGAAGATGACTGTCTATGATTGTGTGATCAGGGAGGCTTTGTTTCTCAAACAACTAGGAAATAGCACGTCATTGAAAGTGATCAAACGTAGCAGTAAATTGATCAAGAACGAGAATGAGGAGCTAAGGAAGCTTTTGCTATGCGAAATAGAGCTTCTACAATTCTTTGGAGCTGTGCCCTGGAGTGCTTCTACGGACAAGAGAGTGGCCTCTCCACTAATTCTTGCTTCTCAGGTTCATTTAGTTGTTCTTTATCCCCTTAGAAAGTAGGCATGATCATGGCCGATTGAAATAGCTGTATGAAATAAATTTAGCATGCCTTTGAGTAAAAATCATGGCAATTCATAGTTCTACAAGTGGAATGCAGTAGCATGTCCTACATTATTATAAAAAGGATTTGTCCCTTGGATGGTGAGTAATGGTGCAATAAAAAGGTTTCTCTAAAGATCATGGGCTTAAACGATGAAAAATAGTCTATATGCAATATAGATGTAAAGTGACATAAGTCAGACACTCTCCAAACCCCAATGATGTGGCAAACATGCAATTGTAGGCCGGGGATGAAGCCGTGATGAAGTTGATTTTGCAAACAAACATTGATGTAAATGATGCTGATGCTGATGGAAACACTGCCCTTCATTGGTGTCTTAAGGTGTTGAAGGGGTCAAGCCCTGAGCAGTTAAGGTGTGTATGTGAATATAAGGATTCCCAACTCTTGCGCTTGCTTTCTCTTACTTTTCACCAAATGCTGGTTTCTTGTTGCTTCATTCTAGGATCTTGCTGCTTTTGCTTAATCACGGTGCTCGAGTAAGCCAAAAAAATAAGTTGGGACTAACGGCAAGTCATATTGCTGCTGCTAATGGAAATCCACAAGCACTTGAGGCATCTCATGACATTCTCATCAGATTCCACTTACCTCTTTTTGTGGATGCATTTGTAATTCCACTTCTTGTTATTACAGATCCTAGTACATCAGGATCCTTGTACTGTTCACGCAACATCAGAATTGAGTGAAACCCCTATATTTTTCGCTGCAATGAATGACTCAATGGAGTGTGCTAGTATCCTCCTTGGTTTTGGAGCAAGCACAGAGGTCTTCAATTTGCGGTCAGAAAACACGTGATTTTTATTCATTCATTACTGCTGCTTTTCTTTTCTTTTCAATCTCCCTTGGTTCCTAGCTCATCCTTATTCCTGGTTTTGATGAATCAATATAAGCTGCCTCTATAGAGGATGCATTTGAATTCCTGACACTTAAATTATACTATAATAATGTTCAGTAGACAGAGACCTATAGATTTGGCCAAGTCACAGGAGATGCGCTCTGCTCTGAGCCAAGTTAATGTAATCATAAGTAAGTTTGTGGACCTATGTGCATATAACCTCTAAGATGTTGAATAAAATTAAAGAACAAACTCCTGCAGTCTGTCCTATATAAAGATGGATGTATTTTGTTTATCTGAATGCCATTGCTTCCATTGTGCAGTCAACAAGGCTTCCAAACAAAAGGGTACTGGTGGTTTGCATGAAGATGGGTGTATTTCAGTGTCTTCTGATTTACACCAGAAAGAATCGGGAATTGTTGTAGAGAGGTGATTAACAATTTACTAACAGATTGATCCAGGAAAGTTGATGTTTAAGTCCTTCAGATTTAGATCAGAAGTTGTTTCTTGCAATGCTTTTATATTGCAGTACTGGCTCCTGTATGAAAACTGGTAACTGCAAATACTTTGGATCTCCAACTGGATGCATTAGAAGGGGCCCATGCTTCTACAAGCATATGGAAGAGGATATCAGGAACTCAAAGTTCAGGATGCGACTTGAAAATTTTGACATGGATGACTGCAAGCAAAAAATATTTGTAGGAGGCCTCCCACCATATTTGGACTCTGGTTAGAAATCCTTGCAATCCTTTAACTACAATCCTCAATTGCCTGTTCTTCAGTTTGTATAAAGAATTGATTCTACCCTCTCTTGTCCATGCTGTCTTCTTATCTTGTTAAGCAGAGTCACTAGGTCATTTTTTTGAAGAGAAATTTGGACCAGTCAGACAAGCCCGAGTTGTTGAAGCGAAACTGACAATGGAGAACAATCTTGTGGGTTTGGCTTTGTCACTTTCAAGGATGACCGGTCTGTCTTTGCTGCTGTTGATTCCCATTATGTCACCATTTGGGGTGAGCAAGTAGAGATTCAAAGTTTTCTCTCCAATCACTCAATATCCCAAGAGAACCACAGAATTCAACCACAAAAACAAGATGATCAAGAAGAACAAAGCCCATTTCAACCTCAATCAGCAAGCATTGATGACAAGAGTACATGCCACAACAGACCTGAGCAGATGTCATGGGCAGACCGACTAGTCAAAGGACCACCGTCATGCAATAAGGAACCGGAATCTCAAGTTTTCTCAACTTCACTAGACCATAAGATGCCTGCTTGGTATATTACACTAAAAAAATGGCTACCTGAATTCCTGAGAAAGGTGTCAAACAATGCAAGGGAAGGCGAATTCTATGCCCTCTCATCACTGAAGGCTGACTTTAGATCAACTTTTGGTTTGGAACTCGATCATGCCTCTCTCGGTTACTGTAAGCTCAGTGACTTCATGAAGTCTTTGCCTGGGCTGTGCCACATTAGAGTCGTTCCTGTAGGTGGCATTGGTGCTGCCAACCACATGGTCCTTATGCCCATCATTTCCCGTCCTCCACCATTAGTCATACCATCTAGAGATGATCATGCACTTTCTGCTGTCGTTCTTTCACCATTAGATGCACCATCAAGAGAGGATCATTCACCCAGCTCTCTTCCGCCATTTCAAGACCAAGGAGACAGTGATTCTGATGACCACAAGTTGTCTCTTCAGGACCTTTTGCCCCCTTCTTGTGAAGATATTGGCCTCATCCAAAGTGATTCTGAGGACAACTGCTGCAACAAGGTTTCTCAGAAAAACGAGTCTCTTGGCAATAATATGACAGCTGTGAACCTCAGGTTCCTACAATTTTTGAAGCCAGACACCATTTTCCATGGTCGAACATGGCTGTGGAATGGAGGGTTCAAAGATTTAAATGAGCCGTACAGGCCAAGACATTTGGTTTTAGAGGCCCTTGCCCAAAAGAGGAAGGAGGTTTTCTTCCTTCGGACTTTTGACTTCTATGATGTAAGTGATGATCAAATATGCTAGTAATGCTACTCTGAGCATTTTGAACATGCACATGGGCATAGAGAGAGGATTTGGGTGATATAATATCAATCAATTCATACATTTATTTATATTTATTAGTATGAATAGATGGATGAAATAAAAAATATGGACATAGAGTGACCAACTTTTTCCTTTGTGTGCAGGACTACAAGGCAAGCGTTGAGCGCAGAAGCTGTTTTGCCTGTGACAAGAGTATGATGTTGTGGGCCAACTATCCATGCCAACATCTGCTGTGGTGTGGTGACTGCAAGTTTATTGCTATGCGGGTCGCTGCTGTTGGCACTTGCAGTCATAAATGCGTGGTGTGCGATTCTGTGGTGGAGCATATCAATCTGTTGCCATGGACAAAAACAGACCAGCAAATAATTTTTGACGAAATTCATAGAGAGACGTCATTCCCACCAATTGATGCTACCCATTTGCGGAGGTAAATATTTTGTTAGTGTGTGTAACTGTGTTTGCTTGTGCCTGTGTCTACGTATGTATGTATGTATGTGTGTGTGTGTGTGTGTGTGTGAATGCATGCAAAAGTTGCCCATCTTATTTTATTGGCTGTTTTTCGGCTCTCCAAACAGGAAGCCGAATACTATTTCACAACAGCTGGCAGATATTTCGAAGTTACCATTCTGATCTGCCATGTACAAATTAATAAAAGAGACATACCATCGGAGACGGAGGCCTTGCACTCTCTTCAGCATTTCCTGGGTTTAACAGGAGACTATACTTGAACTCGTTTCAGGAATGAATGATGTAGCAGTAGTTAAAAAAATGTATAGGTGACACATCCCCTACCTTGATACTTCAAGTATTAGTTGGCTCATAGAGCTCGTGTTGTCAACCTATCACTCATCTAACTGATATTTTGTCGATCAATTGACAAGTTTGTACGTTGCTAAAATGAAAGAAGATGTGAGTAAAAAAACTGAAAGATTAAACTTCCATGAATATTACAAACAAAGGAAATATGATTTTAAGGGGGTTTTTTTTTCGATTAAAGCTAAAAGATCATAAATTATAAAAGTAATAAATCAAATTTCATTTATTTGTTCAATCTCTGGATCTAATGATATAAAAGTTGCCAAAGGTTATGACTGTCCGTATGGGAATAAGTAGCCACCTAAGTTAAGGTTGGGGCTGGTGGACCCTGCCCATGAAAATGTAATAAATCATTGTTTAAACCCATTAATATTAAGAATAGAGGTAAATATGTGTTTGTGTGTTTTTTTAAGACAAAGTAATGACTTGTAATTTTATTGCATGTAAACAAAATTACTAATTTAGACATTTAAATTGAATTATCACAATTTTCATACATATAATATAAAGTAAACACAGGTATAAAGAGAACATAAAATTTTAAGAATAAAAAAGAAACTTTTAAATAATAAATCTATAAATAAAAATTTTTCCGGTTGTGAGTTGCCAGTTAAAAATGCTTCATAAAAAAAGAGTTGATTTACATACTAAAAAAAAATGGACTAGATACTCTAGCCGACTAGTTTTAAACATGTAATTATTTAAGATCTTTTTTAGATTTGTAAATTTTTAGCTATTCAAGTATCATTTGTGATGGGTCCCGGAACCTGGGCCCAAAATCACAGAAGCAGGCCCAAAAAGGCCGCATAAAAAGGGCTGGCCCAAAAGGCCCATGAACCCGGCCAAATTGAATAATCGCCTGTTTAGAGCACTGGGCCGCCTCTGACCAACTAAGATCCCTTTAAGACGGGGCCACCAGAAAGACCAAAATAACCCAGACACAATCGGCCGCCTGGCACGCTCACGACACGCCCGACTGCAGGCCATGCCTCAGCGCCGTATTCGCAGGCGGTGGCAGGTGTCCTGATGTGTGTCCCTATTATGGTGGTGGCGAACAAGTATGCAAGGACACTGACATGCACTTCGATACGCGCCACATGTCGCCTTCCTAATGCATCACATTCTCTATAAATACCTAACTCCAAGACCGAAGAGGACCTTTGGCTTCGAGACTCTCCCCTAACCGTGACTCTAGCAAAATCCCTCAGAGAAGAGAGGAAAACGGAGAAGTGATATTTCTAAGTTGTAATCACCCCGAGGACGCTAAGTTTCTCAAGCTTCCACCGTTGCATTTCTTCTTCATAGTGCGATTTCTCTGACTACACGTCCACCACCGTGGTTTTCACCATTCACCCATATCAAGGGTTTTCCACGTAAACTCAAGTGTTCATCCCCCGCTCCCATGCCTTCGCTTACTAGACTTCCGTTCACTTTGCTTGCTCCACGACCGTCCGCGCGTGCCTAGAGGTCCGCTTGCACTCAAACTCTCGTAGCGGTCAAAGTTATTTGACACGCATTGCGCTCTGCCGTCGTGAAGCATCAAAGTCACTTTCACATTTTCTACGAGTAACCAACAACCTAAGCTTCAAATCTTACAAAGGTGAACACAAGGGTAGGGCCCCCGGAGAAGCCCCCGAGAGAAGCGGCCTCGCAGACGGAGGCGCTAACCTGTGAGCGCTGGGTTGAGAATCACCCCGATCCAGTGGTGAGGGGTTGGCCGCCCAAGCATGTCACAAGCCTTTGTGACCTCCTCTCCAAAATCGACTGCCGGCTCGGCAGAGGCGGCTCAGGTGGCCTCATGCCGAGGCGCCGCAAGTCGGGAACGAAGGAGGCAAAACCAAAGACCTCCCAAATGAGAGAAACACCAAGAACCTGTGTGGCCCAACAGCCAGAGCGCCACAAAGGGCAGAGGACTCACCGAGTCCCTCGGGTTCGAGTGGAGAAAGCCCCGAGAGATGCCATTCGGAGGCCCAAGGAACCACGCACCGCAACGATCGTGGAGGCGGTTCCCGAGATGTACTCCCAAGAGGAGCCATGGTCCCGCAGAGGGCCGTGCGTGTCTCGAGCCCATGAGTTAAAGGCACTACAGAACGAAGAAGGACGGCTGCCCCACCGAGGGAGGCCAGGACCGAGAAGAGGATGGAACTCCGATGCCTGCGTGGAGAGCAAATGAGGAGTAGCCAATGTACTCCAATCTCCGTTTTCTATGGAGATTAGGACGAGGACGCTCCCAAAGTTCAAGATGCCCAACTGGAGCCAGATGACGTGGCGCGGTGATCCCATGGATCACCTTAACCATTTCTGTGGAGCACCCGAGCCTCCGTGGTTTGACGACAACCATGTGCGATCCTTCCTCTCGACTCTAAAGGGGGACGCCTTGCGGATGTGGTTCTCATCGGATGCCCGCGCGACTCCATCCGCGACGTGGGAGACTCCAGCGATGGCTTTCTGTCCCGGTTCGCCTCCCGGCGAAGAATGGGAAATGTACCGGCACCTCACTCGTGTCAGCGAGGACCCGAGGAGAGCTTGAGAGGATTCTGGCTGGGTTCTCGCGGAGGCCAAATGCAAATCCCGAGGTCACCGACGAGGTAAAGTTGAACGCCTTCCTCTCGCCCTCGAAGGGGGTGCTTTCTTCAAGCACCTCATACATAAAGGCCCACACCTTTATAGAGGCTGAGGCCGTGGCTAGAGCCTACATAGCGTAGAAGAGGCCTCGAGAGGATCAGCACCCTCGGACAGGCCGCGGAGGGAAAAAGGAAATGGGGGCTATCAAAGTCCCTGTGACGACAAAGAAGCACCATAAGGCCGAGCAGAGCTCTCTGGCAGCGCCACGGCCAATCCATCTCACGCCGCTAAACGATTCCAGTACCAACGTCCTCATGTAGATCCGGGGAGAAAAGTTCTTAAAGTGGCCTGTGTCACCAAGAACCCGGGCGGCGGGGACCAAACGGTAATGTGATTTCCACCACGGGGTCATAGCACCGAGGATCGCAGGACCACAGTTTGAGATTGATGAGCTCATCCGAGAGGACACCTCGGCCCGCCCCGTGGTGAGGCCGACACCACGAGCTCGAGGATGGTGGAGACGCAGAGCCCCCCAGGAACCGAGTGGCTGCGGGAGTCGTGAACATGATCTCCAGCCGACCGGCTGGGGGAGAGGACGTGGACTTGCAGTAGCGAAGAGGCCAAGAACGGAGCTCGGAAGTGAAGACGATGTTATCTGCTTTAGCAGTAGGGACTTAGATCATGTAACTTCTCCTCACTCCGACCCCTAGTTGCAACCGCACTCGTTTCAGATGGAGCAAATGACTACCAGATGAAACGAGTATTTGTTGATAATGGGAGCTCTAATTTGTTATATCTCGACGCCTTCTTCAAATTAGGGCTTAAGAAGAATCAAATGAAAGCGCTAAGGGCCACTTACGCGTCGGACAACGAGCGGGCTGCCACGTCAGGTATCATCCACGAGGTAATCCCGGGAACTGCTCCGAGGACCATCAAAAGTCCTCACCTTCCTCGGTCCGTGCCCGCCCTCGGTCTACAACGTGATACCCTGACGGCCTCGCTTGACCGCGTTCAACGCAATGACCTCCATCCACATCTTAAGATGAAGTTCCCACCCCGTGTGGGGGTAGGAGAGGTCCTCGAGACCCGGTCAATCGGACGGATGTGCTACTTGGCCCAGACCGAGCAAGTAATACTCCATGACCCATGGCGGCAACCTGACCTCGGGGACGAGGCAACACCCCGCACGCTTTCTGCCAAGAGCCTATTGTCCGAGTACCATTGAATCCCGCGGATCAAGAGAAATATGTCCAAATAGGAAGCTCACTCTCAGAGGCAGTGAGGGACCAACTCGTCAGTTTTCTACGGGAAAACTCGAACGTGTTCCCATGGTCCCCCAGTGACATGCCCGGGATCTCACCCGAGGTCATCGTCCACAAATTGTTGCGTCGACCCTCGCACAAGCCGATCGATGGGACGGAGAAACTATTCCACGGAGAAGTTGGCCATCCGCGAGGAAGTCAAGAAACTCCCGACGCTGGATTCATCCGAGAAGTCCGATGCCAACCTTGGCACAACGTGGTCATGGTGAAAAGAGCAATGGGAAGTGGAGAATGTCGTGGACTTCACCGACCTCAACAAGGCGTGCCCCAAGGACTTCCCATTGCTAAGGATCGACCACCTTGTGGACTCAACGTCCGGCCATGAACTTTTAAGCTTCATGGATGCGTACTCCGGTATAACCAAATCAAAATGAGCCCCGAGGACGAGGAGCACGTCATTCATGACGGACCAAGGGAGGACTTTATTTACAAGGTAATGCCCTTTGGTCTCAAGAACGCAGGGGCAACTTATCAACTCGTGAATAAAATGTTTAAGGACCAGATGGACAGAACGTGGAGGTATACGTTGACGACATGCTCGTCGAGCCTGGTGAGTAGCGATCACGTGAGGACTTGGCGAAGACCTTCCATGTGCTCGAGCCCATGGAATGAAGCTCAACCCCAACAAGTGTACGTTCGGTGTTTCTCCGGAAATTCTTGGGCTACATCGTGTCACACCGAGGAATCGAGGCAAACCGGCAGAAGATCCAAGCAATCCACGACACACGCGGTCTCCACAAACGGTGAAGGAGGTACGTGCTCCATCGGGCGCGTGGCCGCCTCTCCCGTTTCCTAGCGAAATCGGCCGAGAAGCACCTGCCTCTTCAAAGCGCTAAGAGGAACAAAATCCTGAGATTTTCTGGGCAGGATGATGACCCCAGGAAGCTGTTCCAAGGGCTCAAGAGCTACCTCTCGAGTCCGCCTATTGGCTTCCCTCGGCCAAGGCGAAGAGTTATACATGTACTGTTCCCAGGTCCTGGCACGGCCGAGGCTCGGATTTGGTGACGAGAGCAAAGATGGCAAGCAACAGCCCGTGTATTACGTCAGCCAAGACTCGCAGCGCCGAGAGCAGTGTATCCTTGACGAGAAGGTCGCCTCGCGTTGGTTTATTCCTTGAGGAAACTCGTGCCATACTTCCAGTGCACAAGGTAATAGTCTTAACCGATCGACCTTTAAGAGTCAAGCTTGAAACCCGAGATCTCCTAAGGGGCTGATCAAGTGGGTCATCGAGTTGGGTGAGTTTGAGCATTGAGTTCCATCCGAGACCAGCCTTAAAGGGACAGGGCACTGCGGACTTTCGTCGAGACAACGGCACGCCTTTTCATGACGAGGACCGGACTACCACGACGAAGTTCAAAACGTAACCTCACATGGACCTTGCACGTGGATGGCTCCTCCATGAAGGGCGGTCGCGAGCAGGGATCGTGTTACGCACACACCGAGAGAACGGAGATAAAGTACTCGTTGACATTGGGATTCCGGCTCTGAACAACGCTCGTAGAATACGAGGCCTTGCTGGCGGGACTCGACTCGCCAAGGAATGCTTGGCTAGAGAGCTGCGTCATCTATGGGGATTCCGAGTCGTGGGTCATCAATCAGGTTCATGGGAACTTCGACAGCCAACAACGGCGGTGTCCAAGTACCTTTCAAAGGTCAAGGACATGATCGTGGGAATTCAAGACGACCGAGTTCATCCACATCCTGCGGAGGAAAACGCCAAAGCCGACACCCTCGCTCGAGCCCACAGCCTCCGAGATCCTGAACAAGACGCCGGGAATGCGAGAGATCCGGAGAGGTCTAGCATTGAAGAACCCGAGCGGGAGGTAATGCAGTCGTGGGATGAGCACATGGATGACTCCCTACAAGTTTCTATCGACACGCTCGTTGCCCGAGAACCCGAACGGCTGGAAGATAAAGAAGATATTGGTTGGTATACGATCGTGGGACGGCCGGTTGTATCGACGAGGCTTCGGCCCCCTACTGAGGTGTCTTACCTCCGATAGCCGAATACGCCCGCAGAGGTGTATCTCGGAATATGCGGATCCCATGTCGAGGAAAGAATCTAGCCTTTAAGCTCATGAGGCAAGGATACTACCGCCGACTATGAAATATAACGCCATGGATTTCGTACGCAAATGCGAAAGTTGCCAACTCCATAAAAACATGAGCCATCGCCCCCACACGTAACTCCGCCACTACAATCCCCATGGCCGCTTGCTCGGTGGGGGCTCGACATCCTCGCACCATTCCCTCTCGCCCGGACAAGGAAGTTCTTGATCGAGGAATCACTACTTTACCAAATGGGTGGAAGCGGTACCACCGCCGAGAATAACAGAAAGGGTAACGCAACGGAGTTCCTCCACAACATCGTGTGCGCATTCGAGTGCCCGAGTGCATCGCGACCGATAACGGAACGCAGTTCACCGAAAGCGTTCACCAAATCTGCGCGAGCCTCGAGGATCAACCTAGTACACACGCCATGGCGTACCCGCGAGCCAACGGACAGTGGAAGTAACAAATCGCACAATCTTACACTCGCTAAAAACCAGCCGGAATTATCTGGAGGGCTCATGGGTACATGAATTGCCTCGCCCTCCGGTCGTATAGAACGACGCCACGGGAGTCCACAAGAGAGACCCCTTTCAACCTCGCTACGGGGGTCAAAGCTGTCATCCCAATAGAAGTATGCCTTACAAATCCCCGGTTGGATGCTTGGCCAAGAACGGATAACAACCAAAGGCTCGAAAAGTCTCGATGCCCTTGAGGAAGTCCGCGACTGGAGCGAGACTTAGGTGGCAACCTACCAACAACGGGTGGCCCGCTATTACAACAAGAAGGTGAAGGCGCGGCCGTTCGAGGTCAGATCTCGTATTAAGAAGCGTGAAGCCACGGAAAGATAGCAGGAAGAAACAAGCTCTCACCAAATTGGGAAGGGTCGTTCTTAGTCTCGGCCATCCTTCGAGGAGGATCTTACAAGCTACGTACCCAAGATGGCAAGCTGATTCCCCGGACCTGGAACGCCGCTCACCTAAGGAAATACTACCAGTGAAAAGCGGGCCGTCTCCGACAAACAAAAGGTCATAACAAAAGTTAACTGGAACAAAAAGAAAGAAAGAAAAAGAGGCACTTGTGATAAAAGTCAGGGATTTCTTTTATTCCATAAAATACAATACAATGATACAAAAAGAAGAACAAAGTCTAGCCCTCACAGGGGCCCCGAGACGGAGCGGCTCCTGATGACTCTCCCAAAGATGAAGGACTAGCCCTCGCGGCTCAAAGTCCCCAAATGGCCTGATGGACGAGGACCCGCCGAGGGACTCACCAAAGACTCCTGAAATGGCCTCGCCCAAGACCAAACACGTCCCGAGGGGATACGGCAACTGCTACAAGTGGATCCAACACAAGCAAAGAGGGAAATCAGGGTGTAGGACCTGCATCAACCTAGGACACAAATGGATACCATCCTAACTTGACCGCAATGCCGAGCCATCTCAAAGAATTTGCACCGAGGTCCTTTGCGCCTCCACCAAGGATTCGGCCCTGCTAGGAAACCATGTCCTGCCTCCGAGAGCTTAAGGGCTTCCTCGGATGAAGCAAGCGCCTCCTCGGAGGAAGCAAGCGCCGTCGGCCGGTAGTTCTCTTCTTGACTGGCCTTGAGGACTCCGCCTCTGTCGAGACCGAGCGATTTCGCCCACCCCCCCGGCCAAGGCCACCAAGCGATCCCGGAGCACGCAGACGTAATCAAAGATATTTAAGCACCAAGGTTGGCGAGGAGTCGAGACGAAGAATAAGGGCAACAACACCCGAGAGATGATAGGGTCCTCGCAGGCAATCTCCTTTGGGACCTCGGGCGCGGGTGCACTCCGCAGCGCCGCAGAACATCAAGAATGGCCTCGTAAGGACCCTCGGGGGTGGGGGCTCCACTACCTCCGGGCCAACAACAACCGGGACCTCCAAGGCGCGGCCATTGCCTCCTGGCCGAGAAGGTCAAAGATCTCCCGGCGGTGACATCAAGCGCAGCCTCCGCCTCATGAGGCTCTATGGCCTCGTTCAAGACCGGCCTCCTCCAAGGCACCAAGGGCCTCGGGATGGACCTCGACACTGCAAAGCGGTGCTGCGACGACCTCGGGGCTCCGTGGAAGGGCCGACGTCAACCGCACGCCACCCTAACCATGGGGGCTATGACGCGGTCATCCTCCGAGGAAGACTCAAAGAACAACACTCGGCGGATCCCGAGACCTCAATCCGCGGCTCTTGGAAGGCCGCTCGGAGGGCTCCCGAATCACAAGAGGACTCTCTCTTTCCTCAACTTCTTCTTCTTCTTCTTTTTCGAGGCGGCAACGGCGGAATCACCGGACGGCACCGTCCACTTGGCTTCTGCCAGCTTTTCGAGGGACAGCCGATGTTCTTCTTCCCTTGCTTGACGCCCTGTGTTCAAGAAAGACCAAATCCGTGACCTCCCTGGCAGCCTCTCTCTCTTCGTCAGTCACGTTGGAGCCGTACTTACTAGTGATGTTTCCCCACACGGAGGAGAGCTCCCACTCGTCGACCACCTTGAGGAAGAAAAACTCCGTCCTTCCACCTTTGGTGGAATCCGGGTTCCCACCGCTCATCTCGAACTTCGGGGCGGGGTCATGGCGATCCACTCAAGAGTCTGATTGAAGCGGAACATGGTCTTCACCATGACCGCCTCGAGGGTTTTACCATGACAACACAAGACGCACAAGGAGACCAAATACCGATGGCATTGGGTCAAGCTTCACGAGTGGGACACCCAACTCCTTCATCAAAGCGCGGAGCTCGGCCGAATGGGAAACGACGTCCACCTTTAAGGTGAACTTTGTATACGGTAATGTAACCAACTGGCGGGCTGTTCGCCTTCTCGGCGGCGCCTGGAACCGCCATCGAGTCCGACGCCGGAATGTTATACTTCGCCCTGATCTGCTCAAGATCTTGTGAAGTGAGAGAAGAGATAATCTCATCAACACCAGGAGCCATGGTGGCAAGTAAGAAAAGCAAGAACGTCGTGAAGGCTTTCAAAGGAAACTAAGGGAAGGAAGAAGAAAGCGCGAAGAATAATGAGGATACGACGAAGGATTTAAAGAGGTTTTTGAAAACATGAAGAGGCGCCCTCATCATGATCGTTCCACGTGTCAACTCCCCATACGCAGTAGGCAGGCGTAGGCCTTAGGGTTTCCTGAGGCGATGTCACATCAATCGTCCATCGCATTCAATGCTCCATGGGAAGGGGAAACGGCGGCGAAAGGTAGGTCTCGGGATTCACAAGAAGACCCCGGATGTCTTTCACACCAGCAGAATACTAAGACCACGGACTGTGATGGCGAAAAGACACTTGCAAGGCATGTCAAACGGCTGAGTCCTCGAACCGCTTGACATGGGGGGCTTGTGATGGGTCCCAGAACCTGGGCCCAAAATCACAGAAGCAAGCCCAAAAAGGCCGCATAAAAAGGGCTGGCCCAAAAGGCCCATGAACCCGGCCAAATTCGAATAACTACTGTTTCCGACTTGTCAGCCGCCTTTTACAGAAGCTAAGATCCCTTTACGATTGGGGACCACCAGAAGACCAAAATAACCTGTGACGCTACATTTCCGGCCGCATGCAACGGCTCCCGACAAGCCGTACTGCAGCCATGGGCCTCCCGAGCGCCGTATCCGATGTATACCTTCTGATGGTGGCGATGGTGGCGACACCACGACATGCCGCCACGTGTCGTCTTCCCTACGGCATCACATTCTCTATAAATACCCAACTCCAGCAGCTGAAGAGGGACCTTTGGCTTCCAGACTCTCCTAACCAGACTCTAGCAAAATCCTCAGAGAAGAGAGAAAACGAAGAAGTGATATTTCCTAAGTTGTAATCACCCTGAGGACGCTAAGTTTCTCAAGCTTCCACTGTTGTATTTCCTCTTCTTCATAGTGCGATTTCTCGGACTACACGTCCACCACCGTGGTTTTTCACCCTTCACCATATTGAAAGGTTTTCCACGTAAACTGAAGTGTTCATCCCCTGCTCCCGTGCCTTTCTGCTTACTAGACTTCCGTTCACTTTGTGTTGCTCCAATCTGACCGTCCGCGTACCTAGAGGTCCGCTCGCACTCAAACTCTCGCGCGGTCAGAGTTATCGGACGCAACAATTTGGTTTCTTCAAATCTATTAATTTAATTCCTCCAGCTAATTTACTCCTCAAATCTATGCATGAGCAATGTTGAAACATTATATATTATAAACTAATAAATTTAAAGTTTAATTTCATATAAAGTGAGAGGTCTTAAGATAACGAAGCATTCATCTCAAAAAAGAAGAAATGTCCCTTAAGAAAATAAAAAGTTCTCTCAAATCTCACAATTTCACTCTCGGTTACTTAAAAGAAGCTCACTTCTACACTCTCAATCTATCTTCCTCATTCACTGCTAATAAGAATAATATTTGGTTATTTAAAAATTAAAAAGTAAAAACTTCATATTAATGCAGTTGAGTAGAGTAGATAGTGGCAAAATCTCTTTTAGCTTAAACTGAAGTCGCACGAACCTTGTGTAAAGCAGGTACCAAGCAACCACTTAAACTTTTGACGTGTGAACGACCTATACTTAGAATCTGAAACTCCATGACTAGAGAGAGCACTTACGTTGCAGATCAATTTTGGTTTATCTCTAACACGGTTAGTATAAACACATATTTCATAATCGTTTTATAGGTTTGTTACATTGTCCCGATGTGATTGTTTTATAGTGTCACTCAAGCAGAAGTATGATACGCTTACCGCTGGCTGGTGCAAGTTCCGGTGGAAGAAATTAGGGAGGGGAATTCAGACGGGGGAGCAAATAGAGGTGAAACAGCCGAGATGCTGGAAATGACTGAGGTAGGGTAGAAGAGACCGAGGTGAGGAAGAGAAAAACCGAGGTAGGGGAGAGAAGAGACTGAGGTAGGGAGAGAAGAGGTAGGAGAAAAACAGAGAGGGAGAGTGGCGAGCAATTAATTCCTGCCTTCTCATTCATCAGTAATAGCTTTATACAGTATTGAGCTATAACCCGTGTAAACCAAGCAAAAGCAAAGCAAGGAAATGTAAAAACTAAAAATGGAGAAACAAAACTTAAGCATCATGTGCAAGCAACATGTGCAAATTGGTTAGTCTAATTGAAGTTACATGTAAAGTTGGTTAGACGTAATCTCGAATTTCGTGGAAGTCGTGGAGTGCGGTTGCTTACTGACGTTGGTCCACGTGATGTGTTGAAGGAGGAGATGT
Organism: Nepenthes gracilis; assembly: GCA_033239525.1. Classification (NCBI taxonomy): domain Eukaryota; kingdom Viridiplantae; phylum Streptophyta; class Magnoliopsida; order Caryophyllales; family Nepenthaceae; genus Nepenthes; species Nepenthes gracilis. The sequence continues at coordinate 13,881,538 of BSYO01000015.1, forward strand.
CGTTTCTGAAGGTGACTTGGCAATGCCTGTAACATTGTCACCCCCATCGAACAGAACATTGTCCTCAATGTTGAAATCCGGAAAGTCTTGATGGAGGGCAGCGATGTCCTCCCAAGTGGCATCCTCAGTGGTCTGTGTTTCCCACTGAACAAGTACTTGCGAGAGGGCTTGGTTGTTGCGGACGATCTGCCGAAAGCCTAGGAGTCGTTTGGGTTTTAAGAGTGGCTGGGATCCGAGTGTTGTGGTTGGCAGTTCCAACTGTTGTTCATGATTTGGCTGGCATCGTTTGAGCAATGAAAGGTGAAATACATTATTTATCTTGGACTCTGCTGGCAGCTCTAAGCGGTAAGCAACGGCTCCCACGCGCTCTAATATGCGGTATGGCCCGTAGTAGCACTTGGCAAGCTTGTTAGACTGTCGGTGGGCAACGGTGGACTACCGGTAGGGTTGAAGCTTCACGTAGACCAGGTCTCCGACCTGGAATTCCTTGTCCATTCGGTGCGCGTTGGCCTGATTTTTCATACGGAGTTGAGCTAGTTGTACGTTCTCCTTGATGCCAACAAGAGCAAAGGTAGAGCGGTGAGCAACTCGTCAAGAGAGGCCAAGTTTGAGGAGCCTTGAACGTAGTCGATCAGGGAAGCAGGAGGCCAAGGTTGATGGATGAATGCCAAGCCGTATTATAACTCCACTCCGCCCATGGCAAATATTGAACCCATGTCGTTGGCTGTTCTGTGGCAAAACAGTGGAGGTAATTTTTCAGGCAGCGATTAACAACCTCCGTTTGCCCATCCGTCTGCAGATGATACGCCCTACTGGTGGCCAGGCGGTCGCCTTGCGTTTTAAAAAGTTCTTGCTAGAATGTGCTCATGAAAATAGGATCTCGATCGGAAATGATGTCGGTGGGAAACCCATGTAGGCGACAGATGTCCCTCACAAAAACTTTGGCCAGTTGTTCCGCTGTAAAGTCAGTGCCCAAAGGTAAAAAATGGCTATATTTAGAGAGACAATCGACCACCACCATTATGACTGTCTTGCCGCGGGAAGGGGGCAGATGTGTGATGAAATCCATTGAGATAGAATCCCATATCTTGCCTGGTATGGGTAAGGGTTGCAGCAAGCCGTGTGGTGCCCTGTTGATCGGCTTAACTTGTAGACAAACGGGGCAGTTGGCAATGAAGTCTAAGACCTCTTTTCGCATATTTGGCTAGTAAAAAGTTGAGGCAATCCGGGCAAGAGTGCGTTGGGTCCTAGCATGCCCCCCGAGAGGAGAATTGTGGTATTCAAGTAAGATAAGTTCTGGAAGCGCTGATTCAGCTGGAACCAATATTCGGTTGTTGTAGAAAATGAGGCCATCTTTCCAAGAGTAATTTGGGTGATTTTACGGATGTTCCTGAATTTCACGGGCGAGTTGTGCTGCAGTGTTTTGCTGAGTATAATACTTACGCAAGGCTGTTAACAGAGCTATGATCGGTTGTGAGACTGCTTGGATGGCCATACATGAACCGGGCAAGAGTTTAGAGAGTGCATCAACAGGGCCATTATCGCGGCCAGCCAATATACGACGTCAAAATCATATCCCAGTAGCTTAATAATCCATCGCTGTTGGTCTTTTGTGTGGATAGGTTGGGTTAATAAGGCCTTGAGTGGCTGATGATCTGTTTGGATAACAAATTTGGTTCCCAGTAAATACTGCCGCCATTTCTTCACTGCTTCCATGACAGCATACAGTTCTTTCATGTAGGTGGTGGTGCCCTGGAGCTTCATACAGATCTGTTTACTAAAGTAGGCAACCGGGTGTCCATCTTGTAATAAAACGGCCCCAACTCCATGTCTAGAGGCATCTGTCTGAACAACAAATGGCTGAGAGAAATTTGGAATGGCCAGGACGGGTGTGGTGGTAAGTGCCTTCTTAAGTGAAGTGAAGGCTTGTTCTGCGTCTGCTGTCCATAGAAAGGAATTTTTTCGTAGCAGTTGGGTTAAAGGAGCGGAGATTTTAGCGTAGTGTTTGACAAACCGACGGTAATACCCGGATAGCCCGAGGAATCCCCACAACTGTGACACACTGGATGTTGTTGGCCCATTTTGGATCGCTGCTATTTTTGCTGGTTCTACTGCTACCCCATGCTCAGAAACAATGTGGCCCAGGTAGGATAAGATAATTTGCTGAACTCACACTTTGATAGTTTGGCGAAGAAGGTCTGAGTCCAGAGAATGTGCAGTACCTGCTCCAGGTGATTTAGGTGGGTGTCCCAGGAGGGGCTGTACACCAGTACAAAGCGCCATAATTCCGACCGGAAGATGGTGTTCATTTCAGACTGGAATGAAGAGGGTGCATTGGATAGTCTGAAGGGCATCACGAGAAATTCGTAATGTCTGTCAAGAGTGCGAAAAGCTGTTTTGTGGACGTTTGCATCATGGACGTGCATTTGATGATATCCCGCTCGCAAGTCTAGCTTGGAGAACACCCGCCCCACCGATAATTCATCCAGCAACTCATCCACAGTAGGGATGGGAAATCTGTCCTTAACGATGACAGCGTTGAGGGCTCGGTAATCTATGCAGAATCGCCAACTTCCATCTTTTTTCTTGACAAGAAGAATTGGGGAGGAAAATGGACTTGTACTAGGTCTGATAATTCCCTCATCCAACATGTCTCAAATCAGTTTCTCCATCTCGGTTTTCTAAAAATGGGGGTATTGGTAAGGTTTCATGTTGACAGTTTCTGTATTTTACTTGAGTGTTATACGATGGTCAGTGGTACATTTTGGTGGCAATCCGTGAGGAATGGAGAAAACGTCTGTGAATGTGGTGAGGAGGCGTTGACGGGCTGTAGCAAAACTGGCTGGCATATCAGATCGTATGGAAGTGGGCTCTGGAATTGAGGGAAGAGTAGTGTCCAGTGGAGCGTCGGGTACAGGGATGACAGTGAGTTTGAAGTAGGTTGCGGTAGAGTTGGTAGTCTCGTTGTGTCGAAGTTGTCCCAGAGTCATGGAAGAGATGGAGGCTGTTTGGAGACCGTGGAGAGTGAGTTGTGTTCCCTCATATCCAAAACTCATCCATAAGGCCTTATAGTCGAAAAGCACAGGTCCAATTGTGGCTAGCTATTGAACACCAAGCACCACATCTGCTCCATATATGGGTAATAAATAGAGATCCACCTTGAATGTGGACCGATCTAGGTCAACGGAGACATTGGAACATATACTTTCACACTACAGGGAGTCACCATTGCCAACAGTAACATTAAGGTGCTGTGAAGGGCCAATGGTCAGTTCCAGGTTTTTGGCCAACCTTGTCTGGAGAAAGTTATGGGTAGAGCCACTGTCCACCAAGATGATCACCGACCTGCCCCCTGTGTCCTTGCAGGCGTAGCGTGGATGGAACAAATCGACCTTCCAGCGCATGTAAGGAGATGGTGGGAGTTGCAATGGAAACTGCTGTGAGTGCTTCTTAGTCTGGTGAGTTTGCTGACTCGAGTCCACTGTACACAGGATCTACTTCTTCCAATAGCTCTGCAGTTGTGGTATCATCATCCACCAACATACACAGGAACTGTGGTGGTTTACAGCAATGCCCGGGTGAAAATTTTTCATCGCAATTGAAGCACAATCTGTGCTCCCGCCGAGCTACCATTTCAACGGGCGTTAATTTATTGATAGGTAGAAGTGTAGGATACCCCGAAGAAGCAGTTGTGGTTGGTCTAAGTGGTGTCACCAAGCTGGTTACTGGAAGGTTAGAGATCGGAGGCCTGTGACCTGAAGAACGCCCTGAATCAAACTTCTCCTCTACCAGTTTGGCCGTACCTATGGCTTCTGGTAATGATAGGGGCTTGAGTAACAATAGTTTGCGACGAATATCATCTCGTAGTCCCGAGATGAAGCAATTCAACAAGTTGACAACGATGAGCCCAGACGTACGAGTGGATAGAGTCTCAAACTCCATCATATATGCTGTGACAGTTAAAGTCTGCCGAAGCTTGTAGAGTGTGGCCTCTGGATTTGAATAAGTGGATGGTCCAAACCTCAATTTGAGATCACGAGCGAACAACTCCCAAGTGGAAAGTTGCCTGGTAGCGTGCATCCATTGATACCACTGGAGTACCGCACCAGACATATAAAAAGCAGCGATGACCAATTTCCGTTCGAGTGGAGTTCCATGGTAGTGGAAGAATCGCTCAATTGAAAGAGCTAGCCGAGGACATTCTCCCCAACGAAGAATGGAATCTCTAGTTTAGGAAGCCTGACGGCGGTCAGGAGTTGGAAATCAGTGGTTGCTTGGGAAATCATGGGTAGAGTGTGAGTAATGGTAGCCGGATTTGCTGGAAATGGCGGTGGTGTAGGTAGCAACGGTGGATTTCCAAGATTTATCCAATCGAAGTAAAATCTCAGAAAGAGACTTTTGGATGAACTCATTCCTAGAGGAGTTAGACGAAATACCTTCGCTATATTGCTGTACAGTCGCCGACACTTCTTTCAATTCCTTCGAAAGAACTACGATGGAATCCTCCAATGTTTTGTAGTGGGTCATCACTCTCTCGGTCATTGTCTCAATGAAAGCACCAATGATACGCTCACAGCTGGCTGGTGCAAGTTTCGGTGGAAGAAATCAGGGAGAGGAATTCAGACGATGGAGCAAATAGAGGTGAAACGTCCGAGATGCCGGAAATGACTGAGGTAGGGTAGAAGAGACCGAGGTGAAGAGAAAAACCGAGGTAGTGGAGAGAAGAGACCAAGGTAGGGAGAGAAGAGGTAGGAGAAAATCAGAGAGGGAGAATAGAGAGCAATTAATTCCTGCCTTCTCATTCATCAGTAATAGCTTTATACAGTATTGAGCTACGGCCCGTATAAACCAAGCAGAAGCAAAGCAGTGAACAGAAAAACAGAAAAAATGAGAAACAAAACCAGAAGCATCATGTGCAAGCAACATGTGCAGTTGGTTAGTCTAATTGAAATAACATGTGCAGTTGGTTAGACGTAATCTCCGAATTTCAGTGGAAGCCGTGTGGTGCAGTTGTTACGACGGTTGGTCTGCGTGGCAGCTGTTGAAGGAGGAGATGCCGTTTCTGAAGGTGACTTGGTAATGCCTGTAACAAAGTTACGTAAACCTATTTACCAAATTTACACCGGCTATTACTCAGTTAAAAAATTCATCATTTTATTTTAATTAAATATTATTATAAAATTTATATACCTAGATGTAAAGCATAATAATTATAATAATATAATAAACTTAAAATAGAATTTAATTTATTAGTACTAAAGAAAAATTATGTTTTCATAGATCCATGAGTTAATCCATTTATTGTAACCCTTTCTTCCTCTATTGGTACGGTCCCCTTTTTTTATTCTCGTGTCATTGGGTCTTTCGTCGTTAAAGTTGACATCATATATTACATGAAAATAAGTTAGAACTGAAATGAGCTGGGAACCAGCGCAAATTACCATACAAAATTTGTACGGATAGAAAGATCGCTTTAAATCCTGGCCCCATGACAGGTTCCTGTCTTGGACACTCGACATAATTGACGCTAAATAACTGCAAAAGTTGGAGAAAACATACAATTCTCACAAATGAGGACTGCTGACAATCATTATTTCCTGCCGATCACTTAACCAAATGGCGTGTTAGTGTGTCGTTGATACTTGTTATAATCATATGTGAAGAAAAGATTTTTTAAAAAAAAAGTAAAAGTAAAACACTCCACGTACATAGATATGAAAATACTAGGGATCCTTTTTTTTTTTTTACAGGGATTATTCATATTAAAATTTTATAGTTAAGATTTTTAAAAATTAAAGGTAGTTATATTTTTTATTTAATAAAAATATAAGATATTAAAAAGATGTTTTTCGAAATTTTTTGCTCATAAAGAATAGTCTTCCATGGTCTTTTAAAAATCTATTTCAATATTAATATTTTAAGATTATGTGATTGTAAAAAATAATATTCTTTTAAGTTTATAAACATAAATACATGTCAATTTTTACTTACCAAAAAAAATACATGTCAATTTTTAAATATTTTTATGAAATAACAAAATTTTAATGAAATTCATAATCAGCTTTATTTATATTTTTAATATTTTTATTTGAAGTATTTGTTAATTTTATAAGTTTCTAAATAGTATGAATCGTACTAGTAAAAGAAAAAAAAAAGTTCTATGAATTAATATTAAAAGATAAAATATAATCCTTCTATCAGTGTCTAAATATTATGATAGTATTTATATTACTGTGTAATATTTTTAATAACTTAAAAAGTATTATTAATAACTCATATTTCTAATAAGTTAATATTTACTTGTTAATATTATATATGTATAATATCTTATATATATATATATATATATATATATATATATATATATATATATGTATAATATCTTTTATATATATATATATATATATATATATATATATATATATATATATATATATATATATATATATATATACATGGAAGTGTTATTTGATATTATAGATTTTTATTAAAAATCACATTTCGTGTTTACTATGCCATTATACATTATCATGGGCAAATATGCAGTAATTATAATTAAGTCAATTGATCCCACTAAAAAGGTATAACTATATAAATGTTAAGAAAAAATATTAAATATGTTAATAAATAAACTAAAATATTTTATTGATCCAATTAAAAATTTTTATTAGCTTCATTAAATTTATTTATTAATTACAATATTTAACTTATCACTCTAATTTTAATATTTTAATCTTACTAAGCTTTTATGTATATATTTAAAAAAATAAAAATTAATCAGTAAATACATAATAGAGGCACGTCTGACCCGCCACTACTGCCGCACATTTCATCCCCTCTCTCAGAAAAATTGGTCGCTCACCACCTTTTGGGAATTGAGTATTTGGTACACCCGATAGATTTGTGGTTTTAAAGTGTGTCCAATAGAAGTGCTGTAACGACCTAAACTCGAATCCCCAAACCTGACTCGAACCGTCGAAGTAAAAGTCTCGAATCATCTAAAATCATCAATTATACGTCATCAAACAACTTAAATGAACTGAATTCAATCACATCCTTATCATCTAAACACCATCAATAGTAATCATAAATGTATCATTAAATAAATACCTTAATAGTAATAAATAGCTTCAATAAATGATATCGATTTTTGAAATATCAATCATCATAAAGAAAATCTAATAAAAATTGAACAGTAATTGAACCACGAAAATCTTAAGTCTCTATCTTGGAAGCCTTAATATCTGAAATCACCTATGCCTAGAGTTTACACACGCGATCTATTTTATCTTGATATCAACTTATCTACTCTCGAGCAAATAAAATATAAGCGTAAGTCGAATACCCAATAAGTAAAAATAAACAACAATAGATGAGTATAATAAAGTATCTTAAACGATAAAATAATGAATAAAATTAATAATCACATGTAATGTATCAACTACTGTCCAAAATTCAACAACAAGTTGGGTCTATAATCCCGAAACCATATGAATAACTGGATATCAGGAACAATATGGATTCCACTGAATCCGATTATCAACTCAATATGAGGTAACAACTGTATGAATGATCAAGAACTTTTATTGACCTTATTCTACTATAGTGAACCAAAGACCACATATTTATACCCCCAATGGTTGGGTAAGTGTAACGAGGTTATCCATGATATCAACTATCCCTACAATCCTGCAAGATGCTGTACCCATAGCTTGGCATACTATCCGCGATACCTCTCGCCAAATGATACCCCGAATATCATCTCTTACGATGGTCAAATGGTTATAAATATCCCTCCTTAATATCAATGACTTCGACCAATTGTACAAGATAACAAGAATTCGATTATTCATCCAATTTGAGGTCACGACTGTACGAGATAACAAGAATCTCCCTGGACCTTATTCTACCACAATGAACCAAAGGTCGTGTATTTTATACCCCAACGACTGGGTAAGTACAACGAGATTATCCATGGTATCAACTATCCTTACAATCCTCTCAGAAGCTGTACCCGTAGCATGACATACCATCCGTAATACCCATCGCCAAATGATATCCCAGATTTCATCTCCTACGATGGTTATAAGGTTATAAGTATTCCTCTTCGATATCAACGACCTTAACCTCCGAAATGGAATCGGTATTGAAAAAGTATAGATTACTTCAAGGTCTCATAAACTCTCATTCGTTCGGATACCGTAGAGTTTTCGTATAACCTTCTTTTACTTTTTACAGAGTGCCAATAAAACATACGGACGTCACCAACGTTAATACGAAGAATAATTTTACCGAATTTCATCAATGAGATACAGAAAAAATTACGTAACCGACTATTAGTATTTCAAGCATACCAATACACATGCATAATTTCTTATCACGTATTCTACCACCAATATAAATCAATATACATAATGTACCATCCTATATATATATATATATGTGTGTGTGTGTGTGCGCACACATACATACACACACACCAACAAGTACACGCTCCTGGATGCACACACAGTAGCACACGCTGCTTATCCTCACACATGCACACAGCGCACACACTGCCGGCAACAGCCACACGCTGAACCAAGCACACGCACCTAAGTTGCCAATCCACTTCTCACCATCTCCATCACAAAACTCGCACAACAGATTCATACGTATCGCGTACTTCCCATTTACCCACCAGATCTATTTTCGCAACCAAACCCAATACTATGTTTATCCACTTATCATTCGGTTCTCATCCAGACAAAGGAATCTCCACTTTCACTTTCAATTATGTAAATCGAGAGAAATTGCAACATGATTTTACAAATTATTCAAACCCCAATGTCAGCGACCACCCTCCCCAATTTCCAGTTTCCCTTTCATTTGTGTCGTGGCTCTATTTACCCATGTTCTAATTTAGGTATCAAAAGACACAATCGATTCCCTTAAAATCAATGTTTGCAACAAGAAAGTAATCATCAACAAAATGAATGGAAGGATTTACTTATAAAATAACGAGGTTCATTTTATATAGCTACCTTCGGTCCCTGAACCCGGCTGGAAAAACAAAAACAGAGCACCGTGCTGTGTTTTCGAACGATAGCGCCGAATTCCCAAAATCAGGGGGTATGACATGTAAAACCGACACTTTATAACTTCAATGGACAATTTACAAAAATCCCAATTTATCATTAAACCCAAGGTATTGATTGTACTTTCATGAGTCATGACTCTGCACCCAAGTTCCCAAATTTGAAACCCTCAGTTTCGCCGTTTTCCTACCAATTCAAGCATAAAATCAGAGATTCAATATTAACAAGAATGAAGGAAGAGTTTATTTTGCAAGATAGGAATTTTACTTGCCTTAATTTCGTGATCGGCGACGATGGCTTCCTTCGACTTCGTGCATTCTCCTTCTCCCCCGTTCCTCCTCCTTCCCTAACCCTAATGCCGCCTTAAATAAGGAGGAGAACCCGGTTAGGATTTGCCCAAAGTTTTTATATGGGCCTCGATCTCCTTCCTCCCCCACCACGCCTTCCTTCTTCCCCCATTTTCCTCTTTTTCCTTGTCCTTCCTTTTCTTTTTCCTTTTCTTTCTTTTCTTCTCTTCTTTCCTCCTTTCTTTTTCTTTCTTTCTTTTTCTTTTTCCTTCGGCTGATCCTTTCCTTCTCTTCTTATTTATTATGTATTTATTATTATTATTTATTATCAAGTATTATTATTATTATTATTATTATTATTATTAAATATTATTGTTATTATACTTAAATAATTTAATTTCACTAATTACTCTAAATTTAATTAAGTGGCTCCACATTTATTCCTAAACCCCTTGATCTAAATATTCTAATTTATTAGACCCACATAACCGTCTGACTATCCAAATTTTAAACTCAATGGTAATAAAGATTAATTATCATAATTAACTATATGAAATATTCTAGGCGTTATAGGTGCAGCTTTGAGGTACGCCATTCTTAGGGTGACTTAGAGGTGTGCCCTACTGATGGGTGTCTTAGAGGGAGAGAGATGGAGAGCTTCCACCTGAGAGTGGCTGCTGGGATGAGGAGCACAATGCACCCGTGAGTGGGATGGCTGATCGAATGTGAGAGGGACTCCTAGGCAATGACAATGGGGGTGAAAACTCTGCATAGTCTTCTTTTTGGTTTTTGGCAGTTAGGCCATCTATGGCAGTCTCTACTAAGAGTTGGCGGAAGACTTGGTCCTGGCAGTTGCGCTCAATGAGAAGTGTCTTGAGAGAGGGAGAAAAAGGAGTTGCACCAAGGGTAAATGGCCTCAAGAGCGTTAGAGAGCTCCTTACCTTTCTATGTAATTGAGGGCGGAGATCGCCCTCTCTGTTACTTCCTCTCTTGAGGTTTTCTGTGTTCTTTGTGTTCTTTGACCACCAGAGGCCCCCTTCTCCACTGAGGAAGGAAGGTGTTTATAGGTGACAGAGGCAGTTCACCCTAGCTTGAGCCCCAAGGTTGGACAACTGTCTCTCACTAGATTGCTGAGCTATGTAAATAATCATGGGTGGTTGTTGATGGTAGTTCCCTTTTTGGGAACAATTACACAATCATGGATATTTGTCATAGCAACCGTGGCTGACCTAAGGATATCCTTTCCTTCTCTAGGCCATTCCCTAGCTGCAATTATCATAGTTGCCTTTAGAGAAGATTTACTAGGCTAGAAGGGCACGTGCTCGTAGGGGCGCATGGGCCCACCTACCGGGTGTGGGCCGCCTAGCAGCTGGGCCTACACTGGATCGAGCTGCGCAGAGGCAAGATTTGGGGCTTAGTGATTTGGCACCCTATTTGGAAAGATTTGGGGGCGATTTGCTAGTCCCACCAATTCTTTGCGAATAGTGCTATCAAATGCAATATCCTCTATTGATAGCTTGCTGACCCCCTTTTTAGGCTATAAATTGAGGGCTTGAAAATGCACTTGAAGTCTGCCATGATGTCTCTTCCTCAATTGCCTTGATGATGTAATGCAGATAGTCTAGGTGTGGGACCGTCATTATCTTCCTCTCCCTACTAGCGTCACATAGTTCTTGCCAAGGCGGCTGAGTAGAGAGGCTACTCATCCCCCGGAGGGTAGAGGATCGCTTCTCTCCCTTCCCGTCAGGGCATATAGCTAGCTCATCTATTGCCTATGTAGGACTATAGGCAGCTGCTAGGGGCGGAGCTTCTGAGCCCCCCGAGTCTGGGCAGAGCTTCTAAGTGATTAATTAAGTTGTTAATTAGATAATAAATTATGGGTTAAATGTTTATTTTAGGATCAGGATTTGAAATGAGAAGTCCTAAGGAGATGCCTTAAGGATTGAGTTTGATTATTTCGGTTTGAGGTTCTAATTGGATTAGTGTTTTGTGAAAGGATTAAGAGTTGGTAGGAGACAATAGGATTTACTTTGGCTTTGCATGTTAATCATTTGATGAAAGAGGAGTGCCGAGTTTATTTGATATATGTGACCACATTTGGGAGTCATTCTGTGATCATTGAGAATATTCTCATAATATGTGAATTTGAGAATTTTTTTTGAAGGATTTGCTTGGATTATCTTCTAATCAAGAAATTGAGATGCTATTGAGGTTATGCAAAATTGATACCAATTTTGAGAACTCCTTATAAAATGGCCCTATTTGAATCAAAGGAATTAAAATAATTATTACAAGATTTGTTGGAGAAAGGTTTTATTTAGCCGAGTTTATCATCCTAGGATGCTCTTGTGCTTTTGGTGAAAAAGAAAGATGGATCAATGAAGTTATATGTGAACTATTAGAAATAAAATAAGATTACGATAAAAAATAAGTATCCCTTACTAAGAATAAATGATTTGTTTGATTAACTGCAAGGAGCATGGGTGTTTTCTAAAATTGATATGCATTTGGAGTATTGTTAATTGAGGATTAAATGGGATGATATATCCAAGAAAGCCTTCAGGATGATGTACAACCATTATTAATTTTTGGTGATATCTTTTGAGTTAATCAATGCACCGACATCCTCTATGGATCTTATGAATCGAGTATTCAAATCATACTTTAATCAAGTTATTGTGGTCTTTATTAATAATATTCTGATTTATTCAAAGAGTTTTTAGGAGTATGAGATTCATTTAAGGATTGTACTATAGACTCTAAGGGAAAGATAGTTGTTTGCCAAATCGAGAAAATGTGAGTTTTGGTTAGAAGGAGGTATCATTTTTGGGACTTATTATTTCTAAAGGTGGTGTATTTATAAATCCAAAGAAGATTGAACCGGTGGCAAATTGGGATTAACCAACTAATGTCACGGAGAAGTGCAATTTCTTAAGTCTGGATGGTTATTATAGGCTATTTATTAAAAACTTCTTGAGGATTGTGGTGCCATTGACATAATTGACACAGAAAGAAGTGATTTTATTTGGGATAGGATTTGTTTTTTAAATATTGAGGACTTAAAGGAAGAAGTTCTAAATGAGGCTCATAGATCAAGGTGTACAATCCATTCTAAAGTGAATAAAATATATCAAGATATGAAGAAGGATTTTCTAGTGACGGAATAGGAGACGGGAGATTGCTATATTTTGTGACAAGGTTCATTGTATATCTATATAAGTGAAAGCTAAGTATATGAAACCTCTAGAGTTTTGCAACCCTAGATCCTATTTAGATTATTTTCATATTAATTTTAATTTTCGTATTTTAGGTGTGATAAAAGTAAATTAAAATATTATAAAATTTTGAGGAAAGATTGAAATTATAGAGTGGCACCCGAACACGCTTGTGTTATTGTCAGAATACTAATTTGGATTTTAGAATAAAAGAAAAAAATAAAAAAATAATATAATTATAACAATAGTAATAATAATAAAGAAAAGAAAACAGGAATCCGTTGGTGTTGGGGAGAGAGAAGGAAGGGTTTCATGTGTAGTGGGAAGGAGGAGGAGAAGGGAGAGGAGGAGAGAGGAGATCGATGCGTGGGAGGTCGATCATGGTGAGCAAAGGAAGTGGCCAGCAATGGCCATGAGAGGTAGCGGTAGCAGCATGGGAGGCTATGCGCAAAGGAGAGAGAAGGGTGGCGCACTGGCAGGAGAGAGAAACGTCCGATTTGGGTGTTTTGGGATATTCTTTCTTTAGATTAGCAAAGTATAAGGTTAATGCAAGTATCATCTACCCCTATCCTTAATCTAATTTCGTATCTGATAATATTTGACTACTATTTAAAAATTTTATTAACATGTATGCTATTTTTATAAACCAAATATGCTTATTCTGTACATACATGTATGTTTTATTGGTTGTGCGGTGGTTTTACATTGATATTTATAATTTTGAGGATTTTTGAACATCCGGATGACATTATGTATATTTGTATATCTGTATGTTGTGAAATCATAAATCAAGTCATACATCGGTCCACGGTATGCTGCCGGGGTAGGATCACTACAAGACCATGGTGGTTCAAGACCCAAGGGGTCGTTACATGTGATCTAAGGTATGAGATATTGGTACCACTCCTAACGGGGTAGCTTAGTCCCGACAGGGACGTATGTATATGTGATCTCCCTTCTACCGGAAAGAAGGTGAAGTTTGTTATATTTGACCTACCCTACTATATATTTAAATGAGAACCATCATAAGGAATTAAGGAAACAATATATTTAGATATCTTAGCATATAACTAAACTTGTAGTTGCACCCAAAGCTGTGGGTGATAAAACATAGTAAGTTCCTAGTCTATGGGAGATAAAGCACATGGATGACCTTGAGCTGTTGGCCTCAATCACAACCGATATAGTCATGGTTACCGAATGAGGGTAACACTTCTTCAAGTTGGTATTATTTATCTTTGGTTCTCCAATTTCGTACATACTTTATATTTCTGCATGTATTTGTATGGATAATGATTTGAGATATGTGATTTAGACCACGGATGGGTGATAAGAATGTCTCGTACGTATTGATGTGTTAAGTCCCGAAATAAGTTTTATATTTATATGCTTTGGTTCGATATTTTCTTTAATTTTAGTATATAAGATATGAGATTTGGATCCGAATGATGGTATGTGTCCCACACGGATGTAGTGACGTTCACGATTATGTGATGTGACATCAAATTATATGATATGATATTGTCTATAAGATTTGACAAAATTGCTATTTGTTATGATTATGTCCTAGAGGAATTGTTTGATATAGATAATGATTTAGTATAAGACATCTTCAACACAAACAACAAATAAGAGGTTAGAGGACCGTCGGGATTTCTCCCACCACATTGTGTTTTATTTTTCTCAAAATGAATGAAATGTCATGTGATATTCATTTCTAATGAAACGATTGATATGTATGTTTTTGGGTGATGCAATGAGCGAGTATTTCTTAATGTATCACGGCCCGGGTGGCTAACTTCCCGCTCTGACGCGATGGTGATCATGAGAGAAGCGTTTTCATATTCTTATCCGATTGCTTTCTGTTGTGAACTAAGTGGTAGGGATAAGCTCTCTCTTTGTAGGGAGAGGAAGCTCTTACATGCTCCTCCCGATACTCTCCCTAATGCCCGTGGAGATGTTTATATTAGGTATGTTTCTAATCTCGAGGATGTATTATGGTTTCCCTTGAGTTATTTATGACCGGATGAGGGCTTTGGCTCATGTATAGGAAATATTTTCCTCTTTTCGTTGTTTTCCGTAGCCCATATTTGAATACCTCACTTGCCCCCGATACTTGGATATCTTTCGTTATTGTAATTTTATTATCTTGGGACAAAATTATGATTATCCAATTGTTTGATATGGATGATGATTTAGTATAAGACATCTTCTTGAATTTTAGGGATTTCACAGACATTGTATTTTATTTTTATGCCCAAAGGTGTGATATTCATTTCATCGAAATATATTGTTTTGTACTCAATTTATTTTTGACTCTCACACGTTTTCATATTTTATCCCTTCAAACTAGTAGTATGATACTAATTGTTTTAGACATGATTGAAAATATCTTTATCGGATATGTTTATATTAGGTATGTTTTTAATCTCAATGAATTTTATTTCGTGAGGGCTTTTCCTATGTATGAAAAATATTGGCGTTATAATTTGAATGTCATTTGGAAAAGTTATGTATTTTATTGTCAATTGATAAAGTGAGATCTCATTTTTATTATATTGCCAATATATCACATTCTCGAGCAATAATTTTTATGGAATATATTATCTTAGATTTTATTTTTCAATGACATTGTATTTATGGTCATGACACCAATTGATTTCCATCATATTACAATGAATTTTATTTCGATTTGCCTAATCCAAAAATAGGATGTCATTTGGAAAATTGTGGATCAATTGACAAAATCGGCTCATTTCTTGCCAGCCAGGATTACATTCTCAAGCAATAATTTGGATGTCTGTATATCAATGAGATTGTAAGGTTACATTATATTCCATCTTTGTTAGTTTCCGATCCTAATCCAAGGTTTATATTAAAATTTTAGGAAAGTTTACATATTGAATTAGATACCAAGTTGAAAGTTAGTATGGACTTTTAGCTACAGACAAATGATCACTCAAAGTGTTGCAACAGAAACACGTGGGTCCATAACCCGCAAGTCACAAGATCTAATTTGAGCTTTAAAGTGAGTGATCATGTATTTTGAAGATATTTCTTGGGAAAGGAATTTCAAAGTTTTGGATAAAATTGAAATCAAGATTCAATAGGCCATTTGAAATTCTGCAACGAGTCGAAAAGGTGGCCAATAGATTAGCTTTGCCTTTAGTTTGGTAGATTATCATGATGTCTTCCATGTATCGATGTTGAGGAAATATATATATGATCCTTTGCATGTGATCAAGTTTGAGTCAATACAAATTGGTGAAGCTTTATTGTATATTGATGTTTTGGCTCAAATTTTTGACAAAAAGATCAAGTGTTGAAGAATAAGACAATCTCCTAAATTAAAGTGTTTTGGAGAAATCAATCAATCGAGAAAGTGACTTAGAAATGTGAGGAAGAAGTTTGGAAGAAATATCCCTATTTGTTTGAGTTTTGAGGTACATAAATTTTGAGAATAAAATTTTTTTAAGGATAGGAGAAATGTAAGGCCGAGTCTTTGATTTATGGTAATCATGATTTATTAAATTGATATGATTAAAGTTGATGCAAAAATATGATAAAAATTGGGTTAAAAGTCAAGTTTGGACTGATTTGTACTAAGAGAAAGGAAGCCTGATTGGCGCCTGACTAACATCTGAGCACCAAATACCATGAGCCAATGCCCGATGCACACCTAAGAATAGGCTCGAGCGCTCATTGCCCATGGGCTCTGTGCCTGATGACACCCAAGCTGTGCCCGAGCGCAGTTGTCCAGTAGCGTGGCACCTAACATGCGCCCAAGTGGTGTTCAAGTGCCATTTAGTATATATATGACCTTTTGTTTAAACATTTATCATTTTTCAAGGAATTTGAGAAGGGTGAAAAATAAAACGAGAAGAAAGAGGAAGAGAGAGGGCCAAATAACTCCAAATTAAGGGGATCAAAGCTTGAATTTTGATGAATTGGAGTTAAGGCAATGTGCTACTGAACTTTTCTTCCCCTTTTGCTACATTTTGCTGAACTCCTTGAACAATTATTATTCCACTGCTCATGTATGCGATGATTTTTGAAGCTATAGAGATATTATTTAACATCCATGTGTATTTCTATAAGGTTCTAGATTTTAAATAACGTAATTAGAAGGTAATTAAGATAATAATTATAAATTTAAGGATTAAAGAAGCAGAGTTGAGAGACCAAATGGTTCAATGGGAGCAAGAATTTTCGTTATTTTCTCCCGACGCCCAAGGCATACTCAAGGCGCGTATGGGTAGAATGCCCACATTCGAGCCGTGCTCGAGCATGCCCGGGGCATGGGCTGGAAAAATGGTTCACTTAATGAGAGCCTAAAGGATCAAATCTTGCACTCAAAGACCATCCCACTCATGAAGGTCATATGGAAAAATCGTTCCCACGAGGAGGCGACGTGGGAAAGGGAGAACGAGATTCGGGATAAGTATCCCCACCTATTTCAAAGTATGTAAGTACGTTCTATTTCAAAGTATGTAAGTACGTTCAATTCTAGGATTCGTTAATTTCAAAGACGAAATTTTCTAAGTGGGGAAAGTTGTGAGGTTCTAGATTTCAAATATAGTAATTAGAAGGTAATTAAGATAATATAATTAAGGATAGGCTTAAGTGTACACGGAAAATTAACTTCAAAAACATAAAGAAAGGTCGGAGGGCCCGATGCCTGGGTGGCACCCGAGGTGCGCTCAGAGCATATATGGGCATAATGCCAGCTCTCGAGCCGTGCTCGAGCGTGCCCGGGACGTGGACTGGCAGAATGATTTGCTTAATGAGCGCCCGAAAGATGCTCGAGCACAGCCCTTCGGGTGCGCTGGCCCTCGAGTGCCAGTCCGAGTATAAAAACACGTTTAGGATTTTTATGCATCATTTTCAATGATCCAAAGAAAGAGAAGAGAGAGAGCAAATGAGAAGGGAGAAAAGGAGGAAATTGAGGCTCCCGAATTCAAATCTAGCCTTGAGTTAGTAGAAAAGTTATTGATCGGGTCAAGACAATTACATTCATACCCTCTTCTTTCTCTTTTTGCACTATTCATCTTGATCCCTTTAGGTATTTTTGTCCCGATACCCAACCATACTTTTATTTTCATGATATCCATGCATTGAACATACATATATTCCGATTCCATGTCCGATTTATAAGATTTGTGTCATATTTCGTCCTCCAAAACCCTAACCCGTGCCCCATGGCCTTTACTCCTTTAAATTAAATTTTATATATGATTTGGACTTAGAAACTTGAAACCATAGTTATATGGATGTGGATATTTTGATTATTTGATATCTACTCACATATATTTCATGTATGTTAATTTTATGTAAATCGAAATATTATCGGACGTGAATCGGGATATTTACTTACATGTACATTATTTATACCATCTTGTATATACTTCAAAAATTACGTTATATGTATTTGTAAATGAAATTATTGTCCAAAAACTCTAAAATTATATTTGGCACATTGTGGTAAGGAATTTCTAATTTTCCTCATGCTTTATACTCATTATACATGTAATTCAAATCATGTGGAACCTAAATTCATAAAAATGAATATCGTTCATTTTGAATCGATGATTTATACATGCCATTTTGATGTATCGTTCTCCCAAGGTGAGAACTAAGTGATAAGAATGAGTATGAAATTTTTCAAAGAATAAGTAAATATAAAATTGAATCGATGATTTATATTTTAAATAGTAGTATTCCCTAACATACTTTAAAATATTATTGTGGAAGCACTATGATTGTCTCTGGGTTATGGGAGATATTATGGCATATGTTTATGTTTCCGTATATCGGGTTAAAGATATACCGCTCATCACGGGGTGTTAAATTGCTTTGGTTTATACTTTAGAATGTGTAAAAATAAATATATTCATTTTCTTGTTTAACTGCACCGTTAGCTGGTAAGCCTATTGGCTCTGATCCGTAATAATAATAAGTTTTTTTTATATTTTAGAACCTAAAAGGATCAGTAGTAAAATGATAAAGAAAAATATGTTTTGAAAAGGTATTTGCTCATATTTCACATTTATACATTCATACCCTACTTTTACTCCCTCCATTTGCTTTATTTTATAGATATTGATTATTGTTCTTATTATATTGTACTTTACTGAGTATTTAACTCATTCCTTACTATTTATCCTTTTTTCAGATCAGCACGCAATTTTACCGGATGAGGCGGAGTGAGGATTAGGAGTCGGCTAGGTATGAAGACTTGAAGGAGATCTTTAAGGACTTAGTTTTGTAGTTTTACACTTTAAAGAGCTTCCTTGTATATTTTGATGGTTTTGTATATATGGATATATATGTATGATGATAATATACTCGTAGTATATATGTATAGTTTTGTAGCTTTTGGATCCTGTATTATGATGTGTAGATGTATATATGTATATTATATAAGGATTTATAACAGGTTGTATCAACTTGATAACCGTTTTACTGTTAAAACTCTGCCGGATTCCAGTTAGAAAATACGGTCCATCACAATTTCTCTTAAATTTGTTGTAAAAGTACATGAATTCCATGTCTAAACTCAAGTATATGATTTAACCTTGCTAAATTTTGCATTTTATCTCTGATGTATGTCTGAAAATTTGACAAAATACCTCTACATGTCTAAATTTTATATGTAATATTCTTGCATGGCTATAAATTGTTAAACTCAAGTTCTTACATATCAAATTATATTCTATATGTTCTAAAATATGGCTCAAACTTCCTGCATATTTTGCTGAAATCATACATTGCTAAATTTTTGCTGACTCCTACATAGTTTTTATAGAAATTTTTTGCACTATACTAAATTATCATCCCATATGTTTAAAATTCATCATAGTTTGATTTGAACAGAAAGTATAAGTTCTTCATAATATGAAATTAAAAGAATTAAGTGGAGAAATCCACAAATATGTTAAACAATATCATCATTTTGTTCAAAGATGAGAAAATTAAGAATTATGAAGAAAAGTGTAGAGTTTTTCTAAAATTAAGCATTGGACCAATGATAATTTTAGTGGGTAGCATATTATGGTATGTCCTAATATATTATAGTGGTATATCGATATTCAAACCTATTTAACCACGAGTTAAAAAGTAGCTTTCAACCCAGTCTATAGAGTTATATGTAATTGGTCCACCTTCGAGTTTTCAATAAAAGTGTATGGCCTTTAGTTGTTATACAACCCAAACTTTGATTATTTGCTCATTTAGGCGGTAATGCCTACTAACTCTAGTCCTTAAGAAAAATCAGAATTAACTATATTCTGATGATTTAAATTAAATAAGAGGGTAATAAGGAATCTAAAAATGCATAATCTAAATTTCCTAGTCAAGTTTCATGAGAATTCCAAGACATTGCATCCAAACATGATCCTTAGTCTTTCATTTATAATTTTTAATGTAAAGATATGTATATATTCATTGTTATTTAGTATCTTGTTAAATTTTTAGCTCATTCTCTTACTATTTTTCTAATCCCCTTTAAATGAGGGACTTAGATATATACAAGACGATCAACAATTGAGAAAAAATCAATTCGAAGAGTTCGGTTGAAAATTTTAATGTTCATTATGTTGTTATATTATGGTTTTCAGTCAATATTCAATAGTTGTTAATGATATTTTATGGAATCCAGACAATATTTAACAGGTCTAAATATTATATCGTTGCTTTTGGATGATAGTTAATACTTTGTGTTGAGTTTGGACAGCATTTAATTATGTTTCAAATAGCATTGGGATGTCTATAAATGTTGTATTGTGTTATCGGTCAACTTCAGATTGATGTATGTTGTAGAATGAGCTTTCGGATAGTAGTTATTATGTTACAATGCGTGTTACATAATCAGACAACAGGTTACGTTTTGGATTGTTGTTTTTAAAGTCTCAAGATTATTTCAGGTTGTTCGGTGATTGGTAGTTAATAATTAGATTATGGTTTATACTTTATTTCTATAATTTGTAAACTCTAATATTTGCAATGAATAGGTATCGCTTCTTATATAAGATCCAACGTCACATTTTTTGGTAATGTCAGGGCCAGATATTGACGTGGAGCTTTTTGGATCCTATGTATATCTTATGTTGTTTTAACTGGTCGATCTAGGTATCGACATACAGTTCACGTATATGGTTAACTAAGTTGTTAATCGGATAATAAATTATGAGTTAAATATTTATTTCAGGATCGGAATTTGGGACATAACAATTGAGGTAAGGATGTAACAATTATGTCCCTACTCTATAATTTTTTTAAAAGAATAGAAAAAATATGGTAATACTTTTGAATAATTTTTTATAATATAGATATTTTGATACTTTAATATTTAAAAATTTATAAAAACATCTTCTTTCATAATTTTGTTAAATATATAAAATAAGAGCTCTTAAGTCTTAAAAATCCAAGAATTGAGGGACTCTAGGTTACCGGCAGGGTTGCCACCCTCAATCCTATGAAAATTGGTACAAGAGTGTCTTATGCTTGCTCGAACAGCTTCAAAAATCACGTCAAGCCTAGTTGTTACTCTGTCCTCCTCATCGGTCCTTCGCTGTAAATGGTGTGATAGGAGGTGTAATTAAACAATAATATTTACCATTAAATACCAAAGTTGTGGGGAGGAGTTTTTCATTGTTAGGAACAGGAGGAATTGTCAAGGAGGGATCACTATAGTAGCACCTGTTTGAATATTTATGGGCATATATTGGACATCATCTTTTGATCAAGAGTATGAGCTAGTGGGCCATAACTTAACACATTTTTATGAAACAACATGACTTTGTCTAGATCATCCACATGAAATGATTCATTAACTTAAAATGTTCCCAAGAATCTCTTATTTATGTATGAGTTCATCCACATAAGCGTTTCCATTTTAATGCAAATCTCCCAACATTTTATCTATGACTCATACCATCTTGGTAACTATCTATGGGCTATATTTTGCTTTCGCACCAACCATCTCTGGGCTAGTTGTTCATGGGCTTCATCCTTATGTGGAAAAGGCAAATTTCACATAGTTCTGCTATTTATAGGCCACGTCCGTG
The DNA here is from genome assembly GCA_033239525.1 of Nepenthes gracilis. Lineage (NCBI taxonomy): Eukaryota > Viridiplantae > Streptophyta > Magnoliopsida > Caryophyllales > Nepenthaceae > Nepenthes > Nepenthes gracilis. Next base: position 13,903,182 of record BSYO01000015.1, read on the forward strand.
CTTACAAGGGGCCAATGAACATGTTATAACAGTAATATCTATGGGCTTTTTAAAACTTACATACGAATTGAACCATTGACACTAATAGCAGTTATTAGAATCGAAAGGAACCATCAATGAGAGAGTAAACAACGTATCCCTTGTGCAAACCCGTGCAGGCAATGAACACGAATAAGATAGAGAAAGAGCAAGAATATATATATATATCCATGCATGTAAAATGTTATCTTTTATATAAAAATGCTAAACTAATAGGTCATAAATCAATATAAATTTACTTCTTCTAAATCCATCATGAGAAATAATTTATCAACTTTCAAAAACTCCATAGGGCATATATATTTTTGGTAAGTATAATTTTAATCTTTATCCTTAAATTTATCATTGAATAAAAATTTAATGGCAGAAATTTAAAATATAAAAAAATAATGTATGGTATTTTTGTATATTTTTTACAATATTAAAATCAATTAAATATTTAATCTAATAGTAATTTTTATAAAAAAAAATTAATCGTTTAGATGATTTTTTTAAATTTTAAGTTTTATCAGTTAAATTTTTTCTTATCCAACTAATAAAAAGGAGACCCACAACTTGTCCCTTGGATTTGTTCCCCTGTCTCTTGTGAACTCTCGCATTGTTCTCACCTTTCTCCAAATTGTATTTTTGACAACTACTGAGTTATACGACCACTGGATCTAAATTATTATTTATAAATAAAGGTTTAAAAATTTTCAATTTTTATAATTATTTATTTGAAAATAGTTCTTAATATCTAATTCTATTAGAGAACTTAGATAGGAATAATTATTTTAGGGAATATTTATTATTATGGAAATTAAAAATAATTAGCACCAAAGGAAAGCTGGGTTCATTCATTTCGAGAGCTCATAGGACAAATAATACCGGTAGGTCGTTGTGTATTATACTTAAACCTCACGCATTAAACAATATAAAGGCATTTGTATAACTTTAACTTACAAGAAATCATATAGTATAACAATAGTATTATGTCATTTACATGTAGCACTAATTATTAAAAGCCACAAATTATTTTATAAATTTATGTTGGATTTTAAAAGACACCTCTTGCTATGGACGGGCAAGTAGCAGGGAAGCGTACGAAGGAGAGGATAGAGAGGAGTGGGTGAGATAAAAAAATTAATATTTAGGTTTTTTTTTATTATTATTTTTGAGATGTTATCAGATGATGCAGTATCCATTTATGCAACTGGTCCTATCAATATATAAATTATGCATTATTTATTAAAAATATTTTTAAAATAGTTAAATAATACTTTTTTTAATATCGCCCAGGTTAGCAAAGGGTGCAGGAGGAGATGGGGTGGCATGATGGTAGAACAAGGCTCACTTATCTAACATATAGTTTTTCTCTGATGCGGTTCAAGGAAAGCAATTTTTTACCGTGATCTAAGTAATGAGTTGGTCACTAATCATTTTAATTAATTGCCACATTATATGTTTTTAGCATCGGTGAAATAACCATAATTAATTGTAACAATTGTGAGTAGTTTATCGACAGTTACTTGAAGGACATATTACACATCAGGCAACACATGACGGCTGTTTGTCTTGGTCCATTTTCTTCACTTTATTGACATCCTGGACTTCGTTTTCATAGCCTATGAGGTATTGAGCCTTTGTCACACTTGGGTCCTCATGTGTTTTGTTGATGCTTAGACCTTTTTCCTTCTCCCGAGCCTATCGATTGGCCCCATATCTGCATTAAGTTTTGACCGAACCTAACAGCATCTGTATAGATCTTTTTAGATAAGACTCATCCAACACAATTTTTTTCTTATACTTCATTAAAGAATTCGTGTCCCTTACCCGCAAAAAGTTAATTATATTCCTATGTTCATATTTTTATATTGTAAAGGGATATAATTTCTTTTTATATGTATCTTGGTATATTTTATTTTTATTTTTTCACATTATTTTAATAATTGAACCTTTCTTTCTAATTTTTTAAGGGTGCATCAAAAAAATCTAAGCAAATCATATTAATGCACACCTCAAATATATATAGTAATTCAAATAAAGTTAAGCTAGACTGTTAAACATTTCTATTCGAATCCTATACACTATAATATCAAATAAGAGAATTAAAAGATATGAAAAGAAATCCCTAATATAATTTTCAAAACTCAAATCAATAACTTTTTCAAAAAAATTAAGAAAAGTGTAAGAAATTAAGGATTTTAGATGGTTCAAAATGGAGGATTGTGTTTCAAATAAATAAAAAATGGAGGACTAAGCTCCGAGAAAATGAAAAAAATGGAAAACTAGGCTCCGAAATTGATTGAGTTTTTATTATTAAGAGGATTAGAACTCAATACTTGTTCTCCAAATCACTCTTTCTTTTTTTAGGAGAAGTAAGCTAATTTATAATTTTACTACCAATTTGTAACAATTTTTGAAGAATGATAATTGATCATAATCAAAAATATTCTCTAATTGAATTTTGAATAATCCAACCATTTTATATATTTTGAGTTTAATACTTGTCTACAAAGTACATCAGTTGCCTACTTGATTTACTTGATTATTCTTTAGTTTATGTAACCGTCTAGTAGGATTAATCTTTTGATTTAATTAACTGTCTAACCACTCAAAATATTAGCATTTAGTATGTTTGGCACTCCACCTACTCAATGGCTTGATGGTTCAATCATTCCATTCAGTCATTTGATTTATTAGCTCGATCAGATTCCCATCCAATCCATACTTGGCCTTTCTTGTTCGGATTTGGCTCTAACAATTCGGCCGATTCAAACATCTTTATAAATTTAGTATTTGTGGGTCCTTTATACTAATTGGTCAGTTTAGCTTTAACTTTAGGGTTTAGCCAATATGTATATAAATATTTATTGATTTATATACTCCATCCACCACGTAAGTTTGATTTTTATTTTGCTAAAGGACAGATTGAATTTATTACACAGTTGCTTTATTGAAAATGGATAATATATAATACAAGATGTGCTCTAGAAATTATTCTTTTAAAAAAAAAAAAAAAAAGGCTTATTGATGGGTCCAGTATAGATCTGAGCCAGAACCAATGAAGCCCAGTTGGAAGAAAAAGGGTCCCATCAGTAGAAGAGCCCAGCCCAACGACGGCATCCCAAGAGATTTAGAAGTAAGGCTCACATGACACCCCAAGTACGTAGCCAATCAGTGTCGCTTACACCCCTACAAAGGCGACTGCAGGCTGCCAGCGCAGGAGGCGCCGGCTTAGGGGATGTCAGCCAATGGGAGATAAGGTCAACCCTGACAAGTCGTAACACACGCCGCCCGAACAGTTGCTCAACCAATCCATGCGAAATCAAATAGGCCTGTGTTGGTCATGCCCAACAATGGTCTCCTCACCTCCACAAGGTAATAACTAACACCCTTGGCCACCGGCAACACTCAGCAGCCCATAAATCCCGACAAGCCCCTTCTCGGAGATCCCGACTCCCAAAATGCCTTCCTAAAGGAGCCTACAAATACCCTCTCCATCAGTAGAGAGGGGAGGATTCCCACTTCCACAAACTTCCTAAGCGGTGTCCCGAGATAGAAATCCTAATCCGACCAACTAGCACTCAAAACAGTAAGGACAAAGAACTAGCTCTCTTCCCGTGAACCACTGCCACACTACGGCAGTGATAGTGAGCCACTCCTAGCAATGCAACCAAGGGAGCACAAGCCTCCTTCAAGCATCCCACGCACTCCCCGCATCTCAGCATTCCTACATTTTCATCACGTTTACTTCCACGTGTGTATCTTTTCGTTCCCGAGAAAAGATTTTTGACTTAAACGTCAGAGTATTTACGGTGGGATAACCTCCCGCCATTCTATGAGGTCTTGTTTGTAGTTTGTAGTACGCAGGGCCTAAGTTGAGAAACGCGGACACCAGACCTGTTTGTGATCCGACCCATCTGAGGAATCCAAAGGCTCCCTAATCCACACGAAAACTTGAACCCAGGAACACATCATTGGCATCATTTGTGGGAAAGACAAAAAAGTCTAACCACTTATCTCAACATTCACCCTCCCACTCTAAAGATGGTCAACACTAGAGCGCAAGAAAGCGCACCGGCTAGGGACACTGCCGCACACGGCGATGACCTCTCTACGAGTAGCCATGCTGGCGAGCAGCCCGAATCCAATGTGTGCAAACCAGCTGCTGATGTGGACAACATGAAGCAGATGCTTCAGGTGTTGTGCGCTCGAGTTGGAGCACAATGGATGGGAGCCACCCCCAGGGCCCCAAGCGTCGACTTCCAGGTTGAGGAAACCTCGGGCAAGGGTCCCAGTGGCAACAACAGTCAAGGCTGACAACGCCGAGGCCTAAGCAGCCTCAGCCAGTAGGGCCCAATTGACACTTCGAAGCCTCCCAAGCAGGGATGCACAGGAAGAAAGCTTGGAGCAGTGGAACACCCGTAACTCCCACAATGACAAGAGGCACACGACCAGAGGAGAGGGCTCATGTAGTACGCGACCACCCCTCGCGGGCAATCACCATGACTTGCATGAGCCCCAAGAGAACTCTGAGCTCTAAGACTTCATCAATACAAAAAGGAACAGGTCCACCTCTCGGATAGAGGAGAAAGTAGAAAAGATATGGCAGCACGTGTTCAAGGGGGAATCCGAGGAGCAGGCACTCGACCAGTGAAAATCATTGTTCGCCATGGACATCCAAACGCAACCACTCCCCCTCAAGTTTAAAATGTCTACATTGGACGCGTACGACGGGAGTACGGATCCGATGGATCACATGGACTAGTTCTGCACACTGCTGTCCTTCCACGGAGTAAGCGAGATCGTCATGTGCAAGTGCTACCCCCTAACGCTCATAGGGGATGCTAGGCTCTGGTTTCATGGCCTCCAACCCAACTCTATCCAATCCTTGGACGAGCACACCAGTGCCAGAATCCGGATGAGAGCCTAAAGAGGTTCCTCAACCGCTTCACTAGCGAAGCTCACCGCATCCCCAAGCTCTTAGACAAGATGAAGCTAAGCTCCTTCATCGCCACACTGGTAGTTGAGGAGTTCTTCAAGTATCTAGCACACCAATGCCACCAATCCTTTTGGAAAGTTGAGGCCATTGCTTGGGCCTACATTGTGGCCGAGAAGGCCAACGATACAAAACTGTCCCGAATGAACAGATGGATAGCTAGAAGGACCGACCACTAGGAAGAAGAGAAACAAAGATGACAACCGCTCTCAGAAACCCTGCAAGCAATCGAGGTCCGAGTTGAATGTCCAAAGGGAGTACAGGCCCCTGACTTTAACGCCCCTAAACGACACTCGCTCAAACATCTTAATGCAGATCTGAGAGAGAAGTTTCTAAAGTGACCCAAAGTGCAGAAGAACCCAAAGGCTGGAGACAAGATGAAGTGTTGCCACTTCCACTGGCCTCTGGGACACACCACAGAGGACTGCTAGACCCTACAGCGGGAAATCAAAGACTTGGTCCACCGGGGGCACCTCACTCGATTCCTGAAAAGTTTAGGGATAAACCCAAGACCTCCAACGATGAAGCCAAAGTGCCGCTAAGGAACCATGTCATCGCCAACGTCATCAGTATGATCTCGAGCAGGCCAATCAAAAGCAACGACTAGGACTAGCCCGAAGCCACATCCAACAGAAGAGAGCAATATTAGGGGCTAGGGTTGATGTCATTAGTTTTAGGGACGATGATATGACACATGTAACTTTTCCTCATTTAGATCCTCTTGTTGTATCACCCCTCGTTTCAAATGATATACTCAACTACCAATTGAGACGAGTTTTTATTAATAATGGAAACTCTCGAGATTTGTTGTACCTCGATATATTTTTTAAGCTTAGTCTAAAAAAGAACCAGATGAGAGCAACCGAAGGATCTCTGTACAGCCTGGACAATGAACCAGTGCCCATGCAATGAGAGATTCAACTAGAGGTCACAATGGGAACTCACTTGTATACAACTACGCGTGCGCTTATGTTCCTCATTGTCGACCTACCATCGACCTACAATGCCATTTTGGGTTGACCGTTCTTGGTCACCTTTGGGGCCGTAACATCAATTCCTCACTTAAAGGTGAAGTTCTTAACCCCATCAGGAATCGGGAAGGCGTTGGGCAACCAGATGATGGGGAGAACGTGTTACCTATCCCAAGTCGCCCCCGCCGCTCCAAGCCGACCAACTGATGACCTAGACTTCCATGATGAGGCATCGTTGCAATAGGCTCAGTCAGGTGAGATGACGGAGATGGTCCCTTTGGACCCCAACAAACCTAAGAAATGCGTGCACATGAGAGATCCCTCTCCACGCTAATCCATAGCCAACTTGTGGACTTTCTCAGGTGAAACTCCGATGTCTTCACATGAATTCCTGTCGACATGCCCAAGATACCCATCGGAATAATGGTTCAGCAGCTGAGCCTCAATCCTGGTCACATGTCTGTCTGACAGAAGTGTAGGAAGCACTCTGTCGAGAAACTAATAGCCATATCGGTAGCCAACGATAGGAATGTGGAGTTCAAGATGTTTGAACTATAGGAATGGATACCCAAGATGTTTGAAGCCCAGATCGGTAGGAATGTGGAGATAAATGTTGATGATATGCTCGTTAAAAGCAAAGTAGCCAATGACCATGTCCGTGATATGGTAGAAACCTTCGAGGTGCTTCGAGCCCACAGGATGAAGCTCAACCCAGCCAAATACATGTTCAGGGTAACCTCTGAAAAATTTTTAGGCTTCATAGCATCCCAGCGCAGCATCGAAGCGAACCTAAAGAATATTAGAGTCATCCTCGACATGAACCCTCTGCGGACCATGAAAGAAGTCTAGAAGCTTACAAGGAGACTTGCCGCCCTCTTGTGATTCCTGGCTAAGTCTACGAAGGAGTATCTACCATTCTTCAAGGTCCTTAGGGGGACGAAGGCGGCCGAATTTCGATGGATGGATGAGTACGAGGCTGCATTCTAGGAGTTGAAAGAGTTGAAAAATGGCAAGGCTTTTTATTTTTTCATTTTGTTGAAGAGTTAAACAATAGTTTTTCGTTGGTCCTATATATTGTACAAGATGTCCTGATGATTGGTCAAGTGGACCATAAAGCTGGGCTAGTTTGACATGGAGTTCTAACTGAGGCAAGCCCTAAGGACCAAGCCCTTGTGGACTTCAAAGATGAGATGGCGACCCATATTCTCGACACCCCAGACCAAGTCGAAGACACGAGCACCATGAGTGCCCTTGTGTGGACCCTCAATATCGACAGGTCAACCATGCAAACAGGCAATGGGGCTGGAGTTGTACTCGGAACCCCGATAGCTCGAAGATCAAGTACTCTCTGACCCTCGAGTTCCCAATCACCAACAATGTAGTGAAATACGAAACTCTCCTCATGGGGCTCAAGCTAGCTAAGGAATGCTCAGTGAGAGCATTGGTCGTATGCAGAGACTCGGATTTAGTGGTGAACCAGATTCTGTAAATCTTTGAGGCATCAAACCCGCAGCTCGCTAAATACCCAGCAAAGGTGAGGGCCCAAGCCAAGGCATTTGAGAAATTTAAGACCACATCCCTCTAGAGCAGAGAACTGGAAGGATAACCAGCTAGCCAATGACACAGTGACAGGATCTCAGGAGCAGTACGCTAGGAGCATGCGAGAAGTTCTACCCGTGCCTAGCATTGACGGCCCGGAACGTGAGATGCTTCAGATAGCCGAGGACAATAATTAGATGACCCTGTTCTAAAAATACCTGTCGAACAGAGCACTACCAAAAGATCCAGAGGAGGCCAAGTGAATAAAGAAGACCGCTGGCTAGTACACAATCATCGACAGGGGATTATACCGGCGGAGGTACTCAAGCCCTACCTGAAATGCCTCACGCCAGAGGAAGCCGAATGTGGCTTGCATATCGGAGGAAAAAACCTCACGTTTAAAATTTTACGGTAAGATTTATTCTGGCCCATGATGAAGCAAGACACCATGGACTTTGAAAAAAGTGTGAGAGCTATCAAGTTCATGGATCCCTGAGGCACCAGCCACACATGGAGCTATAGAGCCTGCAGGCGTCGTGGCCATTCGCACAATTGGGGCTCGATATCCTCGGGACCATGCCTTTGGCCTCCGGATAGAGAAAGTTCATCATCGTTAGTATTGATTACTTCACCAAGTGGGTCAAGACAACTGCCCTGGCATGCATAACTAAATAGAATGCGACGGAATTTGTCTGTCAGAATATTATTTATCGGTTTGGGATTTCCAAGGTCATAGCAACCACCAACGGAACCCGATTCACTGACAAACGGTTCACCAAATATTGCACAAGTTTGCATATCGGACTAGTTCACACGTCCGTGGCCTACCCACAGGCTAACAGCTAGGTCAAGGTGACCAACCGGACACTGTTGCTTGTATTGAACGCTAAACTTGAGGTTGCAGGTGGGCCGATGAGCTACTTCTATGCTCTGGTCGTACCGCATGACCCTGTGGGAATGGACATGGGAAACACCCTTTAGCCTCTGCTACGGGGCTGAAGCGGTCATCCCCATCTAAGTGGGGCGTCCCAGCCTTCGGATCAAATGCTCCGACCCCGTTAGCAACTCCCATCGGCTCAGAGAGTGCCTAGACCTACTCCCGGAATCCCACAACGAGCGTGCCTGAGGACAGCAACCTTCTAGCAGCGCATCACTCGATACTATAGTAAGCGGGTGAAGGTTTGCCCACTCGAGGTTGGGGATCTGGTCATCTAGAGTGTAGAGGTGACAAGCAAAACCGCCCACAGGAGCAAGCTCTTCTCGAATAGGGAAGGCCCATTCCTTATCTCGGCGATCCTTCGAAACGGGGTGTACAAGTTGCACACCTATGATGGCAAACTAGTCTCTCAGACCTGGAATGCCACCCACTTCAAGAAATACTACCAATGAGCCGCACACACATGCCTAGGTAAGATGTGCATACATGAATTGGAATGCTTGTATATGTACCACGTTTCCATTAATAAAAATGTTATTTTTATCTCCTCATCTGACTACCCATTCGATTGTGTTCTTGCTTGCCATTTTCAAAAACGAGAATGGCTTAGACTACCCCTAAGTTAGGAGGACATTCGTCCACCTGTAAAAAGAAAACATGGCCTCGCGCCGAGTCGGCCTACATGCGGTTGAATTTTGAGCTTTGGCTCCATGTTAAAAAGCTCTTAGCGGCCACAAAACCTTGGCTCCGTGTCAAGTGGTTTGCATGCGGTTGAACTAGCAGGATGGGGGGCTCCGAAAGCTCCCAATGAAATGGCCATCAGAAACTTAGGGTGCCTAAGCGGAAGGCATGCAGCGACCTTTTTAGAAGAAGAGAGCACCATCAGTCAATGACAGTCGATGGGCTAGGACCAAGTGCACCAAAGAAACAACACCCTGAGCAAGGTTGAGCACCAAAATAGTGTCGTGTGCACGACCTAAGACTCACAGTCTAGCTACTGTGGTCTCAAAACCCAGTTGGCCCTCGGGAGACTCCATAGGGCATGCGGCGATGTCTGATTCATTAGAAAGAACATCCCACTACACGCGAGATGTGGCGACATTCTCAACCAAGGACAAGCACAGGGCAAACGACTCCCAAAGCAAGCCTTGGCAACGATAGCGAGACAGCTTAACCAACATGACAAGAAGATCCGTATCATTCAAAAAAAAAAAGAGAGAGATGAAGAAAGAAAAGAGAAAGGAAAGTATGCTTCATTCAAGCTGGAGATTACAAGGTTTCTCTCAAAGGGCTATACAAAAAAAAAAGTGAACAAAGAGCGTGGCTGCCCTACATGCTTGATGGTCCTGTCTCTTCCGGAAAATCAAGCACAAGCTATCTTCGATTCCATCATTACATGGGTCAAAAACCCCAGCAAAGATGCCTAGAGCCGCGACAAAGACTATGCGTCGACATAGGTGTATGCCGTCCCAGAACCTCGTGTCCAACACTCAAGCCATCTCCTCCGGAGAGAGCCAGACTTGCAAGCTAGCCTCAACATGGGCACACCGGTCTGCAAGCTAGCAATTAGGTCCCCAACCACCAACAGTTCACCTTTTAGCCTCTCGTTCTCCAGCTTTTGGGTGGCAACCATGCCCCTCAAACGTTGCTCAGCCGCCCTTTCACCCTCTTCTTGAGCCCGGCGGGTGCACTCATCCGGTTGAGAAAGAGCAATGTAGAGGAATCAAATCACATCTTTGATCTTCAAAAGGGAAAAAGGACGATGAGCCAGTGAGTCCCAGTAACATGGGACACATTGCACAAAGGAAGTTGACAGACAAATTTCCAACTTGATGAGAGGAGAAATCATACCTCAATGAAAAGGCCCCTCCGTAGCGCCAGGCGGGTCTAGCACGGCTTCAGGATTGAACATGCCTGGGGTCTCCGGCTACTCAACAGCCTCCTCCATCCCACTCGCCAAAACCTCACCGGTCGGAGCTTCAGCAACGATTCCCTTGATCGCAACGGCCTCTGCAACAGCCTTAGGATCAATGACGAATAGCTCGGGAAACACCCTGACCGGTACATCAACCGCCTCAATAGTATTCACGAGCACGGCAGCAGGCTTAAGATCGACCACCTCAATAAGCTCTTGTCAAGCCGATCACTGCCTCCTTGGTGCCCGCCGTGACCACTCCTCCAAAAGACTCAACTAGCCACTCACTAGTGGAGGGTCCCGCCTCGACGTCAAAAAGGGAACTTGGCGGGGACCCCTCGCCCGAGTGAAGCCCAACCAGGGGAACACCATACTCCACCCAAACGACGGCCAGAATCGGAGAGTGCTTAGCGACCCCCTCATTCAGCTGTGGCTCTAGCTCCTACACTGTGACAATGGCCCCGGTGAGCGTCATCGCGGCAAACCCATCGGACTGGCCCAACACAATTGGCAATATCAAGGCCCTCCTGCTCGAAATGCCTTCGACGCCCCTCAACCTTTTCAACGCTGCCACGTCCTCTTTAGAAGAGAAATCCAGCGACAGTGACGAGCCACTTTGCTAGGGTGACTCCCTCAACGGCTCTCTAATAACCAGGGCCCCGATCTTCCTCTTCTGGACAGCAGCCACCGCCTCGCTACTCACGAGCTCCCACCTGACAACCGTGAAGAGCTCGGAGGTTAAGTAAAATCCCCTACGTGGGGAACGTATTGATCTCCACCTAGATACGATTGATCATATTTTTCTTTTGCCTCTTTTCCTCCTTGCTAACGCTTTTTGAGAAAAAATCGCTCACGGGACCCCACTCGTTGGGAATGTCCAACTCTGGAGAAGCCTTTAGGAGGAAAAAGCAATTATTCTAGTTTTTTTACTGAGTCAGGGTTCATCCTCCGAAAACTGAAACCTGGATGAGGAGACATCAAAATCCAATCTTTCGATTGGATAAAGCTAAAAATCACCTTCACCAAGCGCGAATAGAACTCACAATCGTGAAAACGGACGAAGACGCACATGGATACTAGATAACATATGACATTAGGGTTAAGCTGTGCCACAGGAATGCCAAGCACCTCAAAGATCCCGTACAAATCTAGTTCCATGGGAAAGCGAAGCCCACCCTTCAGGTGATGCTCATATATAGTAATGAAGCCCTTCGGGGCACATTCGCTCTCCCCCCTTCACCAGGAAGGAGATAGGCCTAGTCACTCGAGATATAGTAGTTAATCCTCAAAGCGGCGAAAGCACTCGCTGAAAGGACTGACTTGATATCACCTACTCTCTAGTGAATGGTGGAAGAATGAGATCTTTTCTTCTTCACCATGGATCCTCAAAGCAGATAAGCGCAATGTGTGAATGGCGTGGGAATACATCGTTTAAATAGGCAACGTAAGAGAAGGTCAAGTGGCGTCGCGTGAGAAAACATAAGGGTCGCCTCAAATGTTGGCCATGACATACATCCCTTCAACAGAGCGCGGCACGTCTGTCCAAGGCAGCCCATTATGATGCCCGCGAATAGCTCCCCCCCTCACACTCTGTAGTCACCTACCAAATCCCAACCATCACACTATGCAGCTAATGCAAGGATATCAACCATCAAAAATGACAGCAGTAATCCATCCAACATCAAGACCAGAAGGGCAAAACAAGTCATCCGAATACAACAAATCACAACTGATGAACTGCTCTATCACAAAGAAATTTTATCGATAAAGTTTCTTTATAGAAAAAGTCAATCAGTGGTCTCAAAATAAAATGTCACTATCTGCCATCGCCGGGCTCATCGCCGGGCTCAGCAGGATTGGGAGTCAGGAATTCAATCAACTCCAAGGCATCTCCGGGCACCCGCATTCCAAGAGTCGTGGAGGCCCATGCGAAAGCCAGGCACCACTAGAGAAGCTATCCTCCGACTGAGTCTGTGACAAACCGTGTTTCCTACGAAAATTCGATTGAAAAAACGACCGTCAAATAAATATAAAACCTGCAAAATATCCTATATAACAATAAAAATCCATCTAAATCAACTTTGACACATTCGAAACCACAACAAACCACCACAGGATCCAAAATCACAATTAACAACATGTGGCACCGGCGTCATAATTTTGGGTATGATGTCGAATCAAACAAGATACTACTAGGTACATAATTAAACCACATAAACTTGCAAAAGCAACTATATCATCAAATATAGTAGAAGCTAGACTACATATATAATATCATCATCAACGGTATACATGACCATCAAATAATACAATATACTCTATAACAAGGTACAAAATCACAAATCTATGCTTTCAAACTATCCTCTAAGATCTTCATGCCTAACCGACTTCTAAACCTCTACCCCGCCCTATCGAGTATAAGTTCGTGCTCATTTGGAGACAATGAAAACAGTAAGAGTGGGCCAAAGTTAAACAAGTGCAATATAAATAAAGATAAGAGACAATACAAACAAATTGAACAGGAAATGAGATAGGAACATAATATAGAATGCGCAACGTGAAACGTAAGCAAATGCATTCACGGAATATGAGTAGCCTATCATATTTGATCTTTCTTTTCTTGGGGTTCCATATTATGTATAAATTTTTTTTATGTTTGCGAATTAGGGCCCGTAAGACGTTCTAACTAACGATACGGGAGAACGAGGAAATGATCAGGATAACCTCATGATTTATGGTCATACGCTCCTATTATCTACCCGGACGTGGGCCAAACAAATCACATATGCCCCCATGTCCCCCCGAGCTCAGAGGCAATCCTTGTTCTTCCACAATAATACAGGGTGCCAAAGACATCACCTACTCCCATAAGCGGCGAGGATACGCGGTCAGGGTAATTCTTAAGTCTCCATTGTAATATCAATGACATGCCATGGGATACTACCCTCTAAACATAAATTCGTGGTCTTGGTTTAATGATTTCTTAATTTTTGAGGGAAAGTTCACCAAATGTCTTTCACATAGTTTTCACACTAAGAGAACGTATCATTCATATAACAAATTATGACATTCCTTCCGTATACCTTCATAATTCTCATATTTTTTATGGGCTTAAATCTTCACATGACTTTAAACATATAGACAATTTAACAAGACACTTTGAAAGGATTAGAAAATCCTTACCACATCGGGTCAAACGTGACATTGGAGCTTCTAGACGATAATTCCTTCACAATTGGTTAACAAACACATTTTTCAGAATAAATAATTTAACACAAGTAAATATATAATATATATATATGTGTGTGTGTATATATGCAACTTAATTAACAATTAAACAATGCAAAATTTACCAAATGGCCTCGGGTGAACGGTACTTGCGCATGAACGGTACCCGACTATGTATATCGGACGATTATCAAAAATTTGAAAATCCAATGGGTAAATTACCAAATTCAAGATATGGGTAATCATAATCTCAAGTCAATTTATGCATAAAGCTCAAAATAAATACTTAAACAAGATCCGGCCACATCTTGGGGTTTTGTTGAACGGATTTACACATAAAATCATCAAATTGGATATCTAATTGGTAAATTAACGTGTACAAGATATGAACATTGATATTCTAGTCCCAAATTAGGAAAAAGCCCTAAAAATTGGAGGCCAAAACCACCCGAGTGTGGGGTTAGGGTTTTAGTACAAAAACCGATCATTTTCTATAAATTTAGATATAAAATTCATATATATGCATAATCAAGTCATGGGTATCACAAATACATACATGAGTCGGATATTGGGATAATAATACCCAAAAAGGATCGAACAAAATAAAAAAAAAGGAGAAAAGGGTATGAGTACACTTGCCTCAACCTGATCTATAATTTTTCCAACTAGTTGAAAGTCAGAATCGGATCAAAAAGCTCCCATTTTCTCCTTTCTCTCTCTTCTCCCTCCCCCTCTCTCTACCCAAAACCCTTTGCTTCTACCTTCCCCCAAAACCCTCCCCCTCTATGTACTATTATTATTATTATTATTATTATTATATTTTGTTAGGTTTTTTTTTAATTCCAAAACTCAAATTAATACTCAATTGATCGAACGGGCGCACCACGGGTGCTAGCCTAACAAGTCTAAATATCTTTCAAAATTTTATAATATTTAATTAATTTTTATCACACCCAAATTACCCAAAATAATAATAAATAATTTTAATTAAATCGGATAAAAATTCATGATATTACATTCTCCCACACTTATAAAAATTCTGTCAACGAAGTTTAACGAACCTCAAAACTTAATAATAGGGTGATTGTCCTTCCGGATTTCACCTTCGTACTCCCAAATCACTTTCATAGAGAGACGATGATTTCTAGCGAACCTTAATCATTCGAATCATCCTAATCTTCAACGTCTAATACCATTTTATCTAAAATCAAGATTGAAACATTGTTATAAAACAATTCCTAATCTTCTACATTGGTTAAACCCAATCATAAACCCATTCCTCAATTATCGGTATATAGAGGCATCACGATAATCCACCCAAATTCAAGGGTAAGCCCAATTATTGATTACCTCTCCGACGTAATACAAAATCACAGACAAACCAACAGGCTCTCACCTCAATACCTCCTAGGTCTTGAGAATGATCTTCCATTGGATCCTTAACCCCATTCCAAAATTTTTGAGCCAAGGGCTTGCATGCTTCTATTGTGTTACTCTGATTAACTATTTATCAAGACATTAAGAATCCTCTTGCAACTTGTGTCCATTGATTTATATCGAACTCCTAGGTCACCTGACAATTATGAACCTAAGAAAAATCCTAATGACTCGATACAACTAAAGTAGGGTCTAAAAATATTTAGATTACAATCAACCTAGGTAATACAATCGAGCAACTACCCAAAAGCCTCGAACTTGAATACTTACCCAATCTTATGGTCTTGTTAGCATACCAATGAGCCAACTTATTTGACCCGTATGCATTACCCAAATTCGTGATAAATGGAACATCCTCAAAAGCTAATCCACAATTATTCATATACCCAAAAATTTTTGTCGTTCTAACAATTCCGAAATAGAACCACAAGGACTTCTCATCTCATAATTTCATAGTTTCAATACTTCAAATGCAATTCTATCTCCCAAATCAAGAGCACGACCTCCCATAGCCCAAATATTGGAACCTACTTGCGGAACACCTTTCACATCTCCTACGAAGCATCAAAAACATATTAAGTCTAAGGACTCCCAACATCAATTAACAGCACTAGTGTCTGCATTTCTTAAAAGACACTGAGGTTCATTATCACAATTCTTAAATAGGTTTATCTATTTGCACTAATGCATAATCATATCCTCTGTATGACATGACTACTCAAACCTTTAAGAATAGCTAAACAATAACTACATCCATAAGTAAAACCTATAAACCCTCGAAGCATGATCCAAATTGCTAACTTCAAACTACGGTTGGAGTAATTCCGATCATGGGCTTCTCCCCCACTTATTTCGAGGGTAGCCACCCACACACGAGGCAGGAAAAGTACAAATATAAGCCTTCTTCAAAAGCACCACATTCTACTACAACTCACCTGATCCATCAGGAATTTTCCCGAACAATATGGACGACCGTTAACCATTCAATCCTTGAAAGTTATTCCCACGTATCTTACTCTAATGGATACTGATGCCTTCCTAGTCAAATGCCCCACAAACGCTGCAGTCCTCGAGGAACACTTAACGGACATCCTACCGGATTCACCTAAACACAAGAGAAACGCACACTTTTGTGACATCAATCAATCCTTTCCAAAAGAGCCATCACTCAAATCTCTACAAAACCGCATATATGCTACCAAAGAATCCGCGGGCCCAATACAACATCTTCCCTTACCAAAACTCACACTCTAACCTCAATCGAACACATGGCTAATAGCCTTCCTATTCCATAAGACAATCGTCAAACAAGGTTCACACTCCCTATGATTCTTTGAATTCCTCAACGAGACCATTACAATACTGACCCAAATATGGCCGAAAGATCCAACCCATAAAATTCATAGGTATGCCAATAAATCTACAAACCTAAACGGCATCATGGGAACTTGTAACGGCCACATCTTTTCCCGATTGTTGCCACGAGCACAATTCTCAATTATCACAATCAACAATGCTATGGGCACAAATTGATCTTAGAAGTCATCAAGTCCTTGCAATAGTTCAAATAATTCACCTATTCACTCATAGTGCCTGCTTGTCAAATCATTCAGCTCCTAGGTAACCAAATTTTCAATGTCCACATATTACCTCATCGGTTCGTCATATGTGCCTCAAAGATTTTAGAACATCCCACGGCGACACCTAACCAATGATTTCTCTATTTTGTACGAAATCCTTATAGATCAGTATCAATTTTGACACAATCTCAAATTATTAACTAAAAGATCAATCACGTAATCTTCCTTCCAAAAAATATCCTCAAATATTCACATGGCCAAACTTCTCAGTGACCAAAAATGACCTCTAGATATGGTCTCTTATGCTAAGTAGACTGGGTGCAAATCCTCATTAAACATTTCACAGGCAATATGATACTAATTTCTTGATACCTAGATCAATTTGGACTCATACTCAAAATCCCACAATCCAATTGTAGAATGTAATATCCTTACCAATCCAATTCATAATGACATGACGATTTTCCAACCAAACTACCACCAAAATCAAATCAAAGCTTGATACCTCAAAATAATTCAATTCAGCCCAATCAATCATATCTACAAACCCAAGGAAAAATCGTAAACATCAATACCGCTAGAACCATGCCTAGATCCTTAGATAAAGGAGTAAATTTAGGAATCACCAATGAAGACATAGATTCAGGATCCCAAAATGTTACATGGGCCACAATATCAAATCCAAGAATCTTATCTTCTATCATAGCGACGACACTCTACACCTTATGTCATCACCACAGAATTCCAATTCAAGGCACTAGCCTAATCACTGCCTGACCCATGGATAAGAACAATATTCAATCCTATAATCGAATTGACTACAATCAGAAAGATGCTCCCAAAACTTTTCAAGAAGAATATCTATCCAAAATAGAACACCCATGAACATACTCTACAATATCTCTTATCTTCCCAAACATAGGATCACCGCAAACACCATTTTAATTCACAGGATTCACATCTCAACTTCTACAGAATCCGAGCCACCCAAAATTTAAACACTTGATCATTATTATATCAATCATAATTCGTCATCCTTGGATTCACAAACACTAGGAATCGAATCCAAGTCATCCGAACCTCGAGCCCACGATTTCACCTTATCCGTCTAACTTGCCACACTATACAAGTTTTCCCCAATGCTAAGTCCTCGGACCAAGGTCATCCTAAGTTAATCCTCAAGGGATCCTTCTTCAACATCCATCCCCTAGTTCTCGTCCGAATAAGACCTTCTAAGATCTTCAAGTCTCGCTATTTCATTTAACAAATTCAGATGCTCATCCTCTCTATCACATGGTTGACCACTTCCATGTTTCAACCCTCACCTAGGCGGCATGATTGGCTATGGATATCCTTCCTAGAACAAGAATAATATAGGTTAGTTCCTAATTGAGACACTAACCATAGTAGTGTAAGATAGATATTTTAACTTACCCACCAATTTCTCGATTAAGGCACTAACTAGGATAGCGTGAATTGATAATCGAACTTAGCTACTGATCTCGACTTAATCTTAACCTAAGTAGAATAAACAAGGACAACTAGAACTATCCGACCTATCTTAGTCATCCTATGCCTCATCTACTTATTCAATCTATCTTATTCTAGTCTAAACTTTTGTATAAGATTTAAATCAAATCTAAGGTGTCTTTTTCTCTGATACCAAAATTTGATAGAATTTTGGCAGAAAAACAACCCTTAAATAAATACAAAACTTATATCAACTCCAAGACATCCAAAAACCACAACAAATCACACAGGACCCAAAACCACAATTAACAATATGTGGCACCGGCGTCATAACTTTGAGTATGATGTCGACTCAGACAAAATGCCACTAGGTACATAATTAAACCACAAACTTTCAAAAGCAACTATATCCATCAAATAAAGTAGAAACTAGACTACATATACAATATCATCATCAACGGTATACATGACCATCAAATAATATAATATACTCTATAACAGGGTACAAAATCACAAATCTAAGCTTGCAAGCTATCCTCTAAGATCTTCATGACTAACCAACTTCTAAACCTCTATCCTGCCCTATCGGGATAAGTTCATGCTATTCTGGACACAATGAAAGCAGCAATGGTGACCCAAAACTCAACAGGTATAATACAAATAAAGATAAAACACAATATAAACAAATGGGACAAGAAATAAGATATGAATATAATATAGAATATACAATATAAAACGTGAGCAAATGCATTCATGAAAAATGAGTAACTTATCATAGTTGATCTTTCTTTTCTTGGGATTTTATATTATGTATAAATTTTTTTTATATTTGCAGACCAAGGCTAGTAAGTTGTACTAGCTAACGATGTGGGAAACGAAGAAAGGATCATGATAACCTCATGATCTAAGGTCATACGCTCATATTATCTACCCGGACATAGGACAAACAAATCACATATGCCCCCATGTCCCCTGGGGAGCAAAGGTAGTTCTCATTCTTCCTCAATAATATCCTAAAGTGTGCCAAGGACATCACCCACTCTAATAAGCGGTGAGGATACGCAGTCAGGGCAATTCTTGAGTCTTCACTGTAATATCAATGGCATGCCAAGGGATATTACCTTTTAAACATAAATCCATGATCTTCATTTCATGATTTCTTAATTTTTGAGGAAAAGTTCACCAAACTTTTTTACATAGTTCTCATACCGGGAGAACGTATCATTCATATAACAAATTGTGGCATTCCCTCCGTATACCTTCCTAATTTTCATATTTCTTATGGGTTTAAATCTTCATATGACTTTAAGTATATACATAATTTAACATAACACTTTGGAACGATTAGAAATTCCTTACCACATTAGGTCAAACGTGACTTTGGAGCTTCTAAATGATAATTCCTTCACAATTGGTTGACAAACATATTTTTCAAAATAAACAATTAAACACTTGTAAATATATATATATGTAACTTAATTAACAATGTAAAAATTATACAAAATTTATCCAAGGGGCTCGGGTGAACAATACCCATGCATGAACAGTACCCGATTATGCATATCGGATGATTCTCAAAAATTCGGGCATCCAATGGATAAATTACAAAATTCAAGACATGGGTAATCATAATCTCAAGCTAATGTATGCAGAAAACTTGAAATAAATGCTTAAACTAGGTTCAGGCATATCTTAGGGTTTCGACGAACAGATTTACACATAAAACCATCAAATTGGATATTCAATCGGTAAATAAACATATACAAGACATGGGTATCGATATTCTAATCCCAAATTAGACAAAAATTCCAAAATTTGGAGGTTGAAACCTCCCAAGCACAGGGTTAGGGTTTTAGTATGAAAATCAGTTAATTTCTATAAATTTAGACATAAAATTTATGTATATATATAATCAAGCCATGGGTATTACAAATACATGTATGGGTCGAGTATCGGGACCATAATACTCAAAGAGGATCGAACAAATATCAAAAAGAGTAAGAAAAAATGGCATGGGTGTACTTGTCTCAATCCAATCTACAACTTTTTCAACTAGTTCGAAGTCAAATCAAACTCGAGAGCCCTCATTTCCTCCTCTCTCTCTCTCTCTTCTCCCTCCCCTATCTCTCTCTACCCAAAACCCTCTGCTTCTACCCTCGCCCTCTACGTAATGTTATTATTTATTATTATTTTCTTTTAATTCTAAAACTCAAATGGATACTCGGATAACCGAACGGGTGCACCTCAAGTGCTGGCCCAACAAGTCCAACAGTGCTCGAGCGCCCTGCGCTTCCTTGGCCCATTTCGCCTCATTTTGCTTCAGTACTAATTTTTTTTATATTCTTAAACCTAAATATGATTTTTATCACATAATTAATCCATAATTATCATATTTTAGAATCGGGATCTCACATCAGTAAAGTAGAAAAGGATGTCTCCAATAATGACGATAGCCAGTTCTATTATGCTAACCCTAAATCCTTGACACCGATGCTAATTTATTATGAAGACGGTAATCGAGGTGATGGTGGGACTCCTAGGCTTGATAGAGTTAAAAATGCATATGAGGATGATACTGTCCCTCATGATGATTCTAGACCCGCCAAGAACATCCTACTCCGATGATTCATAAGAAATCGAAGGCTCTCCTCTCTCCTATCGACTAATGACTATGTGTTGCTTACCAATAGTGGAGAATCCAAAAGTTTTGATGAAGTGATGGAGGATGAGTATAAGTCGAAGTGGATGAAGGTCATATAAGAAGAAAAACATTGTTGCAAAAGAACCACACATTTTAGCCGACCAAATTTCCTAAGGGCAAACGAGCCTTGAAGAATAAGTGGGTCTTTCATTTAAAATCTAATGAGAATATCCCATAACCAAGGAACAAAGCAAGAATGATTATGAAATGGTTCAATCAATGAAAGGGTATCAATTTCGAGGAGATTTTTACCCCAATTATTAAGGTGTCTTCAATCAGAGTGGTGCTTGGATTAGCCACAGTTCTTAATTTGAAAGTTGAATAATTAGAAATGCAGACAGCTTTTCTCTATGGTGACCTTGAGGATAAAATCTACATTGAGCAACCGAAGAGATTCTGTGTTGAATGGAAGGATTATTTAGTATGCCATATGAAGAAAAGCCTATATGTGTAGAAGTAAACCTCAAGACATTGGTATAAGAAGTTTTAGTCTGCTATGGTAAGTCAAAACTATCAAAAGACTACTTCAAACTATTGTATTTTCGTTCAAAAGTTTTTCATAGACAACTTCATTATTTTCCAGCTCTATGTGAATGATATACTCATTATTGGATGAAATGTCTCCCGAATCACCGAATTGAAGTTACAACTTGAAAAATCCTTTTCCATGAAGAATTTGAGGCCGACAAAGAAAATTTTGGGTATAAAAATATTTCATAACCATAAAG
The DNA here is from genome assembly GCA_033239525.1 of Nepenthes gracilis. Taxonomy (NCBI): domain Eukaryota; kingdom Viridiplantae; phylum Streptophyta; class Magnoliopsida; order Caryophyllales; family Nepenthaceae; genus Nepenthes; species Nepenthes gracilis. The sequence continues at coordinate 13,924,708 of BSYO01000015.1, forward strand.
TAAGGAAATCATGGATGTTTTTAAAGAGCTACGTTGATAAGGTATTTCAAGTCGATGAGTACTTTGTAGACCAATTATTTTAAATTGAACAACCAATAATACCCTTCTATAGATGACAAAAAGATAAACATGAGAAGCGTCCCTTACTCTTCGAGGAAGTGTGTTTGATGTATGTTATGATGTTTACAAGACTGAATATCACTAATACTGTTAGAATAGTTAGCCATTTTCTTTCAAATCCCGATAAGAAGTATTGGTTCGCAATAAAATAGATGTTGAGGTATCTCTAAAGAACTTCTAAGATTTTCTTGTGTTTTGAAAATGACAAGTCACTTATGGTTAGATACACTAATACAAACATGGTAGGTAATGTCGACTCTTGGAAATCCACATTGGGGTATCTAGTCATATTTGTGGGAGGAGCTATTTCTTGCCAATCCATGTTGACGAAGTGCATTGCTCTCTTGACCACCGAAGCAAAATTCATTATTGTGATGGTGGCAAGTAAAGAGATATTGTAAATGAAGAATTTTACCTGAAAACTTGACTTCAAGTAAAATCGATATATGCTATTTTATGACAATTAAAGTACAATTCACTATTGTAGAAACTCGTCATTTCATTTTAAATCAAAGTAAATTATTGTGAGGTATCATTTGGTGTGGAATGTCATTGACTCAGAGTTGTTAACACTTGAGAAGGTTAAGGTCGAGGAGAATGGATCGTCATGATGATCATGATCAAAGTGATACAAAAGGGGAAGCTTAAAGTTTGCCAAACTATAATTAGGATGATAATTGTCCCCACACGGTTGTAAGGGGATGTTTATTGAGTTATAGGCCACTCCCGTGTGGTCCTATGCCCATTTGAAATGTCATTTGACAGCATGGATGAGGATGTACATGCATTGAAGAGGGCACATTACAGAATGGCACGTGACGGACGTCTGATTGCTGCATGTGCACTGATTCTAGATCAAAAAGCACCTGAGAAGCACCCAAGGGATGCACAAATGTGATTTCTTGATTGTCTAGTGTCTGATGCACACTAAAAGAGGGCGCTCATGTGATGATTATAGTGGGCTTATGCATGATGCACACTTGATGAGTACTCAAGTATCATTCCTTATATAAATACGTCTGACGTGATTTTAGAGTTATCACTTTTCAATTGTTGACAATTTGAGCACCGATACTATGAGAAAAAGAAAAGAAAGAGAGAGAAAAGATAGAAGACGAAGGTTCGAGTATCTGAGTGAGTTCCTAATTGTGTTTCAACCTCCATCGACCTTGATTACGTAGCTCTTGAAGTTGAGATGGACATTTCACTAGTCTTATTTTTTTTCTTTCATCTTGTACTCATTATTACTCAGACTTATTTGTTACATGGTTTTGTATCCTCATATGTATTGGGGTTTGTGTAACCGAGCATATATTATATACTGGATATTTAGAACGTATAGTCCATGATTTTTCTCCCTCGTTTGAAAATAGAGTTTTCTATGTAAAATCATGTGTTTTCTATTATTTATGATTATTACTTATTTGTTGTACATTGTTAATAATTTTCTCATGGTTCAAATAAGAAGTCTAATTCCTAACAAAATGTACCATTGTGGGACACTTTATTTTAAAAAAAAATAAACAATTCCTTTCCCATTAGTGAAAGTTGCCCAATGAAAATTTTAGGCACAACTTGGCATTAAAAGTATTAGTGAATGAATCACCTTTTCAGTTTCAATAGTAGATAGTGTTGGCGTTCGGATGGTCGGCCAGTCACGAACACCCAGTGGCACACTCATAGGAAAGGGAAGGAAGGAAGAAAATAAGAAAATTTAATACCATATATTTTACGTGAAAAATTCTTCTGAAATAAGGAAAAAATCATAGGACACCAAACCCACGTATAAATCACTAAGAATGAGATTTTAGTTACATAAACCACACGAGGTGGAACTGAAGAATAGAGCACAAACAACACTCTTTGTGTTTTTCTCTCACAGCTCTTTTTTTCTTCTACTCTTCCTCTCCTTTATCTCATACAAAAGCTTTACTCTCCCCTATTCTAAGTATGCAAATATATATTCCTCTATCTCATACAAAAGCTTTACACTCTCCCCCATTCTAAGTATGCAAATATATATATATATATATATATATAATAAGACAACCAACCACCCTAGCTGTATGGTGGTTGGCATACAACTCTCAAGGCCTACAATAGTAGGCACACCCATGTCCTGCAAGCGGCGCATGCAGGCTTCCAAAAGATGATATCTTTCAACTACTCGAAGTGGTAGGTCAACTGTACGTCTACTGTAATTGATAGTCTTGCAGGATATCCATTTCTAACCGACCGATCAATGCCCACGTTGACCTAGATTTCTCGCGCCAAATACACTTTTCACTATCCGCGGACATTCAGTGCATGAGTCCTCAAACCTTAGCCTCACAAGGTCCTCGTACATTCTTGAAGTCTTCGAACCATCAGGACTTCTACACGGGAGTGACCCCTAACAAACTTCCCCTCACGACCGGGTGGGAACAAAATTAGCTAGCCCAACGATGTCATAGCAAACTTTTAGCTTTCCATTGGATAAAACTTTGGTCATCATATCTGACCCATTTTCATCTGACCAAACCTTCTCTACTAACAGTTGCCCTTCTTCAATAATATTTTTCACCCAGTGGTATCAAATATCAATGTGCTTCAATCTCGAATAGAATGAGGAGTTCTTACACAAGTGTATCCCACTTTGGCTATTACAAAGCACTGTAAATTTTTCTTGCCTCATGCCCAATTCTTGAATGAACCTTTTCATCCATAACGTACCCTTGCTAGCCTCGGTCACAGCAATAAACGCAACCTCCGTAGTAGAAAGGGCAACACACTTTTGCAACTTAGATTGTCAAGAGACTGCCCCTCTGAAAATTTGACCAAATATCTTCAAAAGGATTTTTGAGAGTCAATATCTACGGCCATGTCCGTGTCTGTGTAGTTGACCAATTGGAGTTTCTCTCCTCCAAATTGCAGACACATCTTTGAAGTCCCTTGGAAATATCTAAGAATCCACTTCATAGCAAACCAATGCTCCACCCCTGGATTTGAGAGAAATCTGCTAACAACACCAACCGCATGGGCAATGTCCGGCCTGGTACACACAGCCGCGTACATCAAACTACCAATGACTGATGAATAAGTTATAGTTCTCATGCTAGCCTTTTCCATGTTCGAGGACGGATATTGCTTCCTACTTAACCTGAAGTGGTTAGCCAGTTAGGTGCTCACTAGCTTGGATCTGTCCATATTAAAGCGCTATAGCACTTTTTCAACATAGCTCTCTTAGGACAACCAGAACCTCTTATTCTTTCGATCATAAAATATTCTAATCCCAGAATTTCCTTCACTGGACCGAGGTCTTTCATGGCAAATGATTGTCCCAATTGCTCCTTCAACTCCTTAATCCAAGCACTGTTTTGTCCGATAACCAATATGTCATCCACATAGATGAGAAAGATGACAAAGCCATCCTCAAAAAATATCTACACAAAAACGCAGTGGTTAGAAGTAGTCTTATGATATCCTTGTCCAACCATGATAGACTCAAACTTCCTATACCACTATCTGGGAGCCTGTTTTAGTCCGTATAGCTCTTCTTCAGATAACACACTAAACCTTTCTTCCCCTTGACCCTGAACCCTTTCAGATGCTCCATGTAGATTTTCTCTTCAAGATCATTGTGGAGGAATGCTTTCTAAACTTCCAATTGCTCTATCTCTAAGTCTAGAATAGCTGCCAAACCAAGTACAACACGGACCGAGCATATTTTTACCACTGGGGCAAATATCTCATCAAACTCAACCCATTTCCATTGATTAAAGCCTTTTACCACTAGCCACGCCTTGTACATTGGCTATGTGGTATTATCATTAGTCTTTAAGCGAAAGACCCACTTATTCTTTAGGGCACTCTTCCCCTTAGGCAACTCAGCCAAATCAAATATGTGATTTTCATGGATAGAGTTCGTTTCTTCTTCCATGGCTTCTAGCCACCTGCCTTATTCACATCTTTCATAGCCTCATCAAATGTTTTAGGCTCTCTGGTTTCAGTGATCATAACATACTCACTGGATGGTAGATGGACGAATGACCATCTATTTCTCAAGGATCGTCGGACAAGGAGATCCTCGGCCGGTCAAGGAGCAACTTCATCTTGGTCCTCCTCTTCAGGTGCTGTAACTGTCTCACTATTGTCCTCGAACACATATGGGCGATTGTCCTCATCCTTAGGGGGTACTGGATGGACAATTTCTAAACTCACTTTGTCCGTTCGGCCATCATCAGACTTGGTCTCCTGCCAATGTCTTCAATCATTTCATTCTCAACAAAAATCACATCCCTTGATTGAGCAAGTCTTTTCTCAGTAGGATCATAAAATCTATAGTCTAATTCATCTTCCCCATAGCCTAGAAATACACACTGTTTCATTTTTTGCTCCAATTTGCTCCTTTCATCTCTCGGGATATGAACATAGGTTTTGCAACCAAATACCCTTAGGTGGTCATAAGAGGGTTCTTTGCCCGACCAAATCTTCTCTAGCACCTCACCCTTTAATGACTTGCTGGGCGACCTATTGATAACATAGGTCACCATCTTCAGGGCTTCGAGCCAAAAATATGAGGAAGATTTGCTTCAGAAAGCATGCATCTTACTCTCTCCAACAATGTGCGGTTCATCTGCTCGGCCACACCGTTTAACTGTAGCATTTTTGGTGGTGTCCTCTAATGTCGGCTACCATGAGACCTACAGTAGGTAACAAAGGCCCTAATGTAGTCTCCCCCATTATCATTACAAACGGTCTTCAATTTCATTCCCGTCTATGCTCCACCAAAGTATAAAATTTCTCAAATATACCGAGGACTTGGTCCTTGGTCTTCAGTGGGTAAACCAACAACTTCCTAGAGTAATCATCAATGAAGAAAATGAAGTACTGGGATCCACCAAAAGACTTCTCCTTAAATAATTCGCACACTTCTATATGGACAAGATCAAGCATATCGGCCTTCATAGAGGATGAGTCTCCATGGAACGAGACTCTACGCTACTTTCCGTCCATAAAATGAGGACACGTCTTTAGTCCATCTTCCTTCAACTCTAGGATAAAGCCCTTCCTGGCAAGGTGACACAGTCCTTGTTCGCTCATGTGACCCAACGTTCGGTGCCACAAGTCCTCGGACTCCTTGTTGGTAATGGAGTTTGCATCCCTAGTCTTTGCACATGCTTTTATCAAGTACAGATTAGAAGACTTTTTTTCCTCGTGCTAAATCAGAGACCCTCTAGTAAGCTTTCATTCACCTTTACAGAAGGTATTATAGTAACCTTCATCATCCAACCACCAACTGAAATAATATCCGGTCGAATATTAGGGACATGACGAACATCTTTCAACGTTAGCCTTGTCCAATTATTGGTGACCAACATGTTCCCTCTTCTAACAACTGGAGATATCCATTCATTTTTCATCCTTATCACTCCAAAGTCTCCTAGAGTGTAGGATGTGAATAAACTTCTTCCTAACGTAGCATGCGGATAAGCGCTAAAATCGACCACCCACATGGACTCATGGTCCATTAAACTTCCATGTGTTCTTCACATGTTAGTAGAAGGTTGCCTCTTATGACCACAGAAATCAAGGACTTTCCTCTCCTTGTCTGTCATCGACTCCTTTTCCTAGACTCGGTCACAAATATCTCGGACTGCGAAGATGTTGAAGCCTCTTGTGACTGCCTTGACTAATTCATGAGTAAGGACGCAATGACTCATCCAATTTTAGCGTATCTTTTTTAAACAGCAAGGTGGTGATGATGTGGTCATGAGAAGATGGCAGAGAGGCCAGTTGTGAGGTCCTAAACCCAAAACATGCTAATTTGAAAGTAATTAAAATAATAATCGAGATGAGACTAGATAAGCATGGGAGAATGAGTTTCAAAAATGAAGAGAGTGGAAAATCGGCTACGGGTGCCAAAATCCAATAATGGCCTGCTCGCCTGGCCCCTGCCGCACTTGAGCGATGGCCCGGAAGGGACTTTGCGCTTGCCACGTGCCTACCGCGTGCTCAAGCGCAGACACGATTATCAGCCACCGACCTGCTTTCATTTCATTTTAAAAAGGGGAAGGGGGTATTTTTGGCAACCATGAAGCAGCAGAGCTCGAAGGAGGAGAGGAAGAAAAAGATAAAGGAAGGCCCTTTTCACCAATTTTCACCCGATTAAAGTTAGAAAAATGGTAAATCGGGCAAAAGCAAGTGTATCTCCAACTCCGTTCTTCGTTTTTACCACATTTTGAGTTCTCCCTTTTCTGTTTTTTCCGTTCTAAAACCGTTGCCCCTCGTAATCGGCGTAATTAATGCATGTTTTTGATAAATATACCGCTAAACTTGATATTTGTACACGATTATCATGCATTGTGGCCTCGATTTCACGATTCGATTCTCGTTTCATGTTCATTTTGTGTCCGGATAGATTTACCGAAATACTAACTCAAAAATTTGAAAATTTTTGATTTAAATGCATGATTTTGTATATATGTTTGGATTTATGGTCTTGATTTCTTAAATGTACATGTATTTAGCATCCATTTTGTGTCCGAAAGCTTTGTTGAAACCCTAAGAACGAAAATGAAGGGATTTGGTGATTTTAATCCAAAAATTTTGACTTGTAAATATTGATTTATAACGAAGTAATGCATGTGTTGCGATTTGTATTTAGAAATTTTGCATGGAAACATTCTGTTAAATTACTGTGGGACTTATAAAGTAAAATGAAGGGTTTTAGACCATTACTATGTATTCTTGCATAAATCTGAAGGATTTAAAACTGTTACTATATATTCTAAAATTGACTGAAAAGTTACTGTGAAACTCTAACTGATTTCTAAAATAAAAAATGGCTTACGGTTATGAAATAAGAAGAAAAAATATTTCTGACACCGTTATTTAGGACCCGTGACTAATATATAGTCAGGTTAAGTTCTCTACCATGCCTTAGAATGTTATTGTAGTAATCGAGGATAACTCTGTCAATATATCTATTTGTGATCCGCCATTCCTTAGGGCGTTAAACTAGAAGGTAATTTACTGTTATCGGCCAACAACTGTACTAAATCCCGTAAGAAGGGATATCCCATGAGACAGGACGACTATTACTGGCTTTGATTGTGTGCAAACACAATCAATCCTCGATGATTCGCCCCCTATGCTAGTAGGGTTTACTTGTTAGGTCCTTTACTGATATGATAAAATTTTCTATAATTTATATAATTGAAATAAATTTTTGCTTTCTGAAGCCTATCTTATTGATTTAGTATTAACAAAGTATAATTACACTGACTTCTGCTTTCTGAAACTTGAGTGTTTCTATTTTTCTAACAGTTCTGTAATCTCCTACATCATACTCTACTATAGTTTCTATAAGTTACTACTTTATAGCAATTATACTTTAACATGCATCTATATCCATTTCTTGCATTTCATTATGCATAAAAGTTCTACTACACACTTGCATGTACCTTATTGGGTTTTGACTCACTATTTTTGTGAGGTCCCACATTAGCTAGGGATGGAAAACAAAGAGCGCTTTTTATAAGGCGTGGATACCTCCTCCTTGTGAACGCATTTTGGGAGCCATGGGCCTACTAGGGACAAAACCGTGCGGGCTTGGCCCAAAGTAGACAATATCCATATACAGGTACCTGGGGACGTTACAGTGGTATCAGAGCCAGAACCCGGGCTGTGTGCCAGCGAGGACGTTGGGCCCCACAAGGTGGGTGGACTGTGAGGTCCCACATTGGCTGGGGATGGGGAAAGAAGCGCGCTCTTTATGAGGCGTAGATACTTCCCCCTTGTGGATGCATTTTGGGGGCCGTGGGCCTTCCATGAACAAAACCGTGAGGGCTTGGCCCAAAGCAGACAATATTCACATGCGGTTGTCTGGGGACGTTACAAAATTTTGTGAGATCCCACATCGGTTGGGGATGGGGAACGAAGCGCGCTCCTTATGAGGCATAGATACCTCCCCCTTGTGGATGCGTTTTGGAGGCCATGGGCCTGCAAGAACAAAATCGTGCGGGCTTGGCCCTAAGTGGACAATATCCACATGCGGGTATTTAGAAACGTTACAGTGGTATCAAAACCAGAACCCGGGCCATGTGCTAGCGAGGACGCTGGGCCCCACAAAGTGGGTGGACTGTGAGGTCCCACATCGGTTGGGGATGGGAAACAAAGCGCGCTCTTTATAAAGCGTGAATACCTCTCCCTTGTGGACTCATTTTGGAGGTCATAGGCCTGCTAGAAACAAAACCATGCGGACTTGGCCCAAAGCGAACAATATCCACATACGGGTGCCTATGGACGTTACAATTTTACTATTTTTTTCCCTCTAAATGAGACTGTAGAGTTATTACCGGACGAGAAAGAGTAATCTAAAGCTCAATCTCAAGACTTCTGAAGATCTGAAGCATTTTAGAGAAATTTTTAGAAAAACAGTTGGATGTAAAGACCTAACTTTGATATATGGATTATATATATATATATGGATTTAATATATAGAATGCATGTGATGTATGTGATGAAATAAAAATTATACTTTTGTAGGTTTATAGTTCTGCTTCCGCTATATATTTTTTGGATTTCTATACAGGTCCTAGATGGCATCTCCTATATGTATCTGATTTAGTGGATTGGAATATATATAAGCTATTGATGGTATCTGTGATCCTGTGAACGTGTATTGTAGGAAAAGTTGTTGTTTAATGGATAGTTATGTGCATGTATTGGTTTGTTATGCAAGTTTTTTACAAGTTCATATTTCTATTTAGCCCAATTTTAGAAAAAAACTCTATCCATTTTTTCCTAGAACTTTAAATGAGTCTTGGGTTTTTGTTCCTGTTCTGAATAACGGAATTAATTGAAGAAAAAAAATTCATTTCGTCACAATTGATATCAGAGAAATGAGATACTTTAGGAATTGATCGATCAAAAAGTGGAAGTATAGGCTTGAATTTCTATATTGAATTTCTCTGGGAATAAGTCAGGGTAGCTTAGGCAATTAGGACTTTTAGGAATCGGTCCTTAGGTTAGGTTTAAATTTTATTAAGTTATTAAATATATCTTCCTTTAACTGATTTCTTGATGTTACAATGTTGTGTTTACTTTGATTATAGGATGGCTAGTATAAAGAATAGAAGAAATAACCATAGTGGTGCCAATACTCTCCACGATCAGGAGGCTGCATATGTGGACTTGTTGGAAAGAATGACAAACGTGGTGGAATCTGTCGAGCAGAGGCATATGGCTCCGGTCCCTGCACTCAAACTAGCTCCAGCATTTCTTGCTCCTATGACATATGACAGATTTACAGCAAAGCGAGCACCGAGTTTTCCAGGTAAGTCTGATCCGACAGAAGCGGATGTATGGCTAAAGAGAATGAAGAAGATTTTTGCCGTGATCCGGTGTACTGATCAGGAGATGGTCACATTCGCAGTTTATAAGCTAAAAGGAGAAGCTAATAGCTGGTTGAGTATGAGAAAAAGGGCATTAGGAGTGCCCAATGATGAAATCATATGGAAAATATTTGAAGATACGTTTACAAAAAAATATTTTTCATCCATCCTCCAAGATCAGAAGGAGTAGGAGTTTATGAGGTTGAAGTAAGGGAATATGATGATGACAGAATATGACACAAAATTTACCGAGTTGTCCCGATTTTTTCCCTATTATGTGGAGAACGAGTTAAGGAAGGCGAAGGAGTTTCAGTAAGGGCTACGAGACGTTATTAGGAAGTCGCTGTCAATCTTGAAGCTCCAAATTTACGCTGAAATTCTGGATAGGGCGGTGATCTATGAGAAGGAAGTAGAGACAGAGAGATTCTATGCAAAGAGGACTACTAGCCGGGTAGGATTCATTATTGGATCTAATATGGGATCTTTTGGACTATCCAAGAAGGCTAGGACAACTGACAAGGGAAAAAGCATTGTTCTAGCTCAGTCAATGACTGGTTCTAGAACATCAGCCGTTCAATGCACTTTCTGTGGGAGAAAACATCTGAGGCAAGTATGTCGTAAGGTATTGGGAGTATGTTTTAGATGTGGACAGTAGGACCACGTGGTGAAGGACTATCTATTACCTCCAATGCTAGAAGGAAAGAAGCCTACAATTTCTGCTAAGGCCTTCGTAGTAACCGTTCAAGACCCGGAGGCATCTTCAAACATTGTGGAAAGTACCCTCTCTATTTGTGGAGTTCCTACTTCTATATTATTTGGTTTGAGGTCTACCCACTCCTTTATTTTTTCACAATTTGCATGTTGTATTATATCTATCCTGTGTATTCTAGATTATAAATTGTCTGTATTAATCCCATTGGATCCCCGTGATTACTAATGTTATGTATCTTGGATGTATGGTTGAGGCAAATGGAAAATGTTTGACTGTGGATTTGATATTGTTAAACATGGATGATTTTGATATAATTTTGGGGATGAACTGGCTGGCTAAATACTATACTAATATTAATTATTTTCTGAAAAGGGTATGCTTTGACATTCTTGGGATAGAATCTTTTTCTTTCAAGGTATTAGGAAGAAGGAAGTTCATGTACTAATTTCTACTTTGCATGCTAAAAATTTGATAAAAAGTGGGTGTAAAACTTACCTAACATATGCCTACACCACTGAGAGTCATAATGTGATGGCTAATGACATCCTAATTGTTCATGATTTTGATGATGTATTTTCGGAGGAGTTACCTGGATTGCCTCCACATCGGGAGATTGAGTTTGAAATTGCTATTGTTCCCAATGTTAGTCCGATTTCTAAGGCTCTTTATCGTATGACTCCGGCTGAATTGAAGGAGTTAAAATTACAATTGCAGGAACTGTTAGACAAAGGCTTTATCAGACCGAGTACATCTTCTTGGGAGCACCGGTATTGTTTGTAAGGAAGAAAGATAGGTCTTTGCGGCTGTATGTTGACTATCATGAGTTGAATAAAATCACGATTAAAAATAAGTATCCTCTAATGCATATTGATGATTTATTTGATCAATTGTAAGGATCTCGAGTGTTCTCAAAAATTGATTTGAGATCCGGTTATTATCAGTTGAGGATTAAACTAGAAGATGTAGCTAAGACTGCTTTTCAGACACATTATGGCCACTATAAGTTTCTTGTTATACATTTCGGCCTTACGAATACTCCAGCTGTTTTATGGATCTGATGAATAGGGTGTTCAGGCCATATCTGGATAAATTTGTGATGATGTTTATTGATGATATCATGATATATTCAAAGGATTATGAGGAACACAAATGAAATGATATCTGCAAATGCTCACCACTAGATTCGAAAAATACGAATAAAAGATGACAATATATTTGATGAATTCTATGTGTAATTAAATGATATTGTAAATTTCACGTTTAATTTAGGAGAACAAATTCCTAAAAATAAGATTGTTAGAAAAGTTTTACGATCTTTACCTGAATGATTTAGACCAAAAGTTACTACTATTGAAGAAAGCAAATATTTAAATAAATTAAAAATAGAGAAACTTGTAGGGTCCCTTCAAATTTATGAGCACACACTACCACAGTCAAGAAAGAATAAATTAATTGCTCTAAAATCAAGTAGGGAAGAGAGAAATCGGGACTCCGATAAAGAATCATGTAGTGATGACGATTTTTTCTTATTTGTTAAGAATTTTAAAAAATTTTTAAAGAAAAATAAATCTTCATCAAATAAATTAGATGTGGATTTAAAACAATCATCTAAATTTGAGAAGAAAGACTGACGTGAAATCAAGGATTTCAAATCAAAAAATATCCAAGGAGTTCAATGCCATGAGTGTAAAGGTTTTGGCCACTATCGAGCTAAATGCACAAACTTTAAACACCAATATGGTCAAGCCTTTAAAGCTAATGTGACCTTAAGCGATGACAAAAATAAGAGGTTGAAAAATATTTTGAAGATGACCCTATCAAGTACATAGCCTTTATGACCAAAATGCATGAAAATTCAGTAAAAATTTTAATCAATCTGATGACTCTGAGAATGATTCAGAAGCTAAATTTGATGGGCTTCAAGAAGTATATGATAAATTGTTTAGGGAATGTTTAAAATTAAAGAAACTAAATAAAACCTTAAATATAGATTTTTGGAAAAAGAAAAATTAGATCAACAATCCGAGTTAGATACTAAAGTTCAAGAAGTTGAAATTTTGAAAAACTCATTTACTAAATAAATCACAATTCTAAAATCTGAACTTGAGGTTACTAGAAATTATTTGAATTAATTTTTAAATTGGTCTAAAAAATTAAATCATATACTCGGGTTGGAAAAAATTAGTGGAAATAAATAGGGTTTGGGGTATGTTGAGAATATTCTCCAAAATGGCGTGAAACCTAAAACTATTTTATTCCCGGCACAAAAATTCACACCAAAACACTAAAATATCCAAAATCACTAAGCAAACGCCTCGACGTGTGGATAATAGATTTAACTCACATTATTTTATTGATCCATATAGCCTAAAAATCATGAACAAACCCACCAAGTTTGTTCCAACTTGTTATACTTATGAAAAGATTGGCCACATTCGTCCCACTGCTACATCATGAATTTTCCGTACAACCAAAGACAATGGCTAAAAATGAATAAACTTGTTGATCACATTCAGAAATTAAATGAACAAGTAAAAAGCTTGAATGAGAAAGTAAATTTGGTGAGACAAGTATGGGTCAAGAAAAGTGAGCTTCATTACCCTGTGGTCATTCGTGACAAAAAGGGGGAGACCTGTTTCACTTTAATAATGGGAGATTAGGGGAGGCGTGACTATTTATATTAGGGGGAGACATGCTATTTTCGTGAGGGGGAATTTGTCTTGGATTTATGTATTTTTTTTTTTTCATTCCTTTTACTACTGTATATTGGTTTTCTACTTCTATTATTATCATTTTATATCATGTCTTTGTGGTATTAACCCTCTTTGACCAAGAAGCTCAATTATAGTATTGACGTGGTAGTCACAACATTGACACAGCAGTGCTAGTGTAGATTTATACATTTTCTTATTGTATCATTTATATTTCTCACTAGGCGTAGATTTTTATATACACGGGCTTTATTTTGATAGTGTCTAAACCTTTGCTTCCCTTGTATTTATTTACTTTTATGGGTTTTATCACGAAATTGTCAAAGGGGAGATTGTTAGGGTCATTTTTATGATTGGCATATTTCGTGACCATTGTAATATTGTATCAATGTCGGATTACAGATTGTCAAAGTACTACATCAACATACATCCGTTGCTGTCCATTCCACCTTCATGGATACCACGTCAGCCGTGTTCTTTCCAGCTGCTCGAGCCCGAAATCCCAAAGCCCCGCGCTCTCCATGAGCTCTCCTCCCACTCGACCCCAAAAACCCGAAGTATTGCGCTCGCTGTGAGCTCGCCATGAGCTTGAGCGCAAAATCCCAAAAGGGCCCGCTCGCTGCTCGCCACTTTGGCACTCGAGAACACATAGAGTTTCTCTGAAAATCCTCCATGCGCCTACCGCACGCTTGAGTGCCACGGCAATGGGCAATTTTTGAATGCATTTTATTGCGCCCTCTATATATACTTATCTTATATTTTTGAAACCCTAGGACTCTTGGCAGACAAGTTTCATGCCCCACTTGAGAAGAACCTTATTCATACTCCATTGATCTTACTTTTTTTGAGAAAACCAAAAGTTACAACTTTGAGATTCATGTTCTAACAAGTTTTCTCTACACTTTCTCTTTACCGTTTAAATACTTCCATTCTTCTATCTTTGTTGGAGACGTCGGTACATTAAAGAAGGAGACCCGATCATATTCGGTAATTCAAGTGGTTCAAGAGGAAAAATTGATGTGAAGACCGGAAAGTGTCTAGTTCTGTTGCCGCGGGAAAAACCAAGGGTTCTTTAGTAGAGATCACAAGATGGGAGTAAGTCGGTTAGGTTAGCGTATCGTTACCACACGATCTATAAGTTGATTTTCATAGTGTATTGCTTCCCTAGTCATTGAGGTCCTGAGGGTTTTTCTCGATTACCATAGGTATCGAGTTTTTCTTCGTCACCAAAAATCATATCTTTTTATTATTATTTATCCTCGTTTATATTTTGCATACTTGTCATTATCGTTAGCATTTAGAAATAAATATTCTTTACGTGTATTGAATATTTAATTTTTATTAGTTCCGCTACTTTTATTAGGGTTGAAACTTGATTGTAAAATTTAGGACAAAAAGTCCTTTTTCAAATAGAAGTTGTCCATTTGCCTGTCATGCAAGAATTTCGATCTTAGCCTCAAAGCATGCCCAGCAAAACCTACATTTGTTTATAAGGCTAATGGTCATTTGCTGGAGGATTGTTGGGAAAAGGTTGCTCAACCGACTTATCATATTAAAGATGATTCGGTTGTTATTTCCATGTTGATACCTTATTTGGCTATAACTACTAGTAATGTCTTTGAGGTGTGATCATAGTCCATAGAGGTGGAGAGCATTTGGCTATGCTCCGAGTTTGGGGAGGGCTGTGCGAGAACCTAAAAGGGTTAACTCGGGCATGCTATCAAATAAAGATAAAGGAAAGTTTGTGGAATGGGCACTAAGGAAACTTGTTACAATGTAAACAAAAAAAAAAAAAAAAAGTAAGATCATAAAAGAAGTATTGCCCTTTCGCTGGTAATCAAATGATTCACATCAAGTGTTGAAATATTTGAAGCCTTATTAGGCCCGAGAAGATTAGAAGTGTGAAAGGTCTACTCAAAACATATAGCCTTATATGTGTGGATTAGTTGAAATAAGCGTAGAAAGACCTAATTATAATAATGTAGCCCTCTCTATTATAAGAGGAGTCGGATGTGGAGGATTAATTATACTGGTAATGAGTCTTCTTGGATCTAGGTTGGTTGAAACCCTAGGGATGTCAATATTTTCAACTTGGATGTTAAGGAGCAAAGTATATCTTGCCTTGTTAATTTTGGCTTACCCAATCTGTCTTGCTCTTTTGGGTATGGCCTTCATTATGATAGCGATAGAAAAGGCTTTTGTGATCCCTTGAATGCTGAAGCTGACCATTGGGCTGCTAAGCAATGTGCTTGGGTGATATTAGCATGACATGGATATCCTCGGTGGCAATATTGTTGACTCGGGAATGAATAACTTTATGAGTTGCATGGTGAGAAGCGGTTTTCAAGATCTCTCTTTCGATGGATGCAAGTTCACTTGATGTAACTAACCACAGTAATGACCTTGATCATATTTTACTAAAAGTTGGATAAATTTCTTGGTAATAAGGCTTGGCTTAGTGCTTATCGTATAGGGCCAGACTTGATATCACAAATATTTTTTATTACTTGTGTGTGCTTATTCTAGACAAGTAGATAGTCAAGATGAAAGTCAGTTTCAAATTTATAACCATCATGTCTTTGATCATCTAATTTATAATTCTTAATCAATAATTAAACTAAATTATCCTTCAATTTTTAATACTCAAAATTTAATTATTTATTCCACCAATTTAAACCTAAATTAACATTGAAATATAAATTTATATCAAATATTACTATATAAAATAAAGTCATCCACAAAAGTTATTCTGAATATTTATAATTACATGATTTCAAATCATTCGTAAGAAAAAAATTTTCAACTAAAATTAAAAGTATTAAAATTAAACTTCTAAAAAGAATACTGAAATCAAATATAACCGTAACCATTTTGATATTATCATAGGCCTATGGCCGAAAAACACATACCAATCTAAGTAAAAACGATTAAGCCAAAACCAAAGCTCTAATAGTGTCGAATAAATTAAATACATGTATTAAAATAAGAAGGCTTCTTATTCCACAATAATAAAAGCCCTTTTTCACTCTTTCATATACTAGGTGATTTCAAACTAATAAATAATTAGAAACAAAATAATATATATATATATATATATAATTAAATATAGTCAAATGAAAAAGAGATAAATTACTAAAAAATCAACTAGCTATTATAGTTCTGTTTCATCCGTTTACATTAATATTAATACATTAAACATTAAAAGCCATAAAATCGATCAAAACAATCAGCCTATCTTTCAATCCCGATTTCCTGCAATATAATTTAAGCCATCTAATATGAAAAATTAGTAAAATTAAGATAAAAGTGAACTAATTACTCAACAATATATATATGATTTCATATGTAGATATATAACAAAGAAGCACATTGGAGTTCTACAATACTCAAAAATTTGGCATGTGAATAAAATTATGTTTTGATAATTTGTGTTAAAACAAATTTCTAATAATCAAATTATATTCAAATTTATATAATATCATAAATCATACCAAAAATATATGTAAATACATAAAACATACTCTAATCGTGTTAACATATAAAAGGACCAATGATCGGTAATTACTTTACCATCAAATGGAAAATATCAAAACTTGGATAATAATTATTTATAAATAACCAAAGACTATACACTACTATTCAAAATCCATAAGTGGATCATTTACGTGTAACCATATAGATAAAGCCAAATGCCATTTTTGGATTCACTAATGATAAGTTATATAAGAATGTTTAATGCTTTATACTTATTCAATCTGAAAACTCCATTTAAATATGAATATTTCTCAATTTTTCACATACTAAAGATATATACTCTCTCCATTAAAACTCGTGTAGATTTTTTTTAATTACAAACATGCATAGATAATTATATGGTAACTCAAAACATGTAAAAACATATAACTAAAACTTAAAGACATGTAATAACTTTTTAATAGAGAATTAAAAGCAAATAAGAATAGTATTGTAGAAATTTAATACTTAAACATAATACATAGATTCAATATATATTTTTATAAAATCACATGAAATAATAGTAGATTCACATTCTATAAAAGTATAATTATTTTATTTATAAAAATAATATATATATATGAGCATTTAAAATAATAAATATTTAAAAGTTGCAAAAAGATCAGTAATAAAATAATAAAAGGTTTGGATATATTTTCCATCACTGAATTTCTAACAAGAAATCTTTAATTTTACTTTAATTTTCTTCTTCATTCTCTTTTTTTTTTTTTTTTTTGCTCTCCCTCTTCTCTTTATCTCTCTTCTTTCAAAATTTTAGTTGAAATAACATAAAATCAATCATTAAGACTATTTATTGAAGATTGGCATATGTATACCTATCAAGCACGAATCACTAATTAAGTATAATCTAATCCACATACAAATGTCCATTATACACATATCATGTGTAAATATTCTTTTCTAAATATGCATATACATTTTTTTGACATATATTAGATGCAACTAATCTACCAAAAATACACATAAGTACCCCAAATATTTCCATTAGGTACACATATATTATCTAAAATACATATGAGTATAGTTCAAGTATAGATCAGAGACTACTCAAACTTGCTTATTTTAATTCAAAACTTAATCTTTTAGTCAAAATCTTAATTAACCTAAAAATTTATCAATTTAGTTAAACTAATTATCATTAAAAGAATATTTTAAAATTCATATGATACAATAACTTTACCACAAAACACCCTAAGTTTGCTAAGGTGATGGCTGATGCTTGAAAATTGAGTTCTGATATTATTCCTATGTTTCATATTGTATCCAAACTTAAGTGTGTTAAGATGGTGATGAAAGACATTAATAATGATGTGGATGATATTAGGTAGGTGATCTCGTTGGCCAAATGGAGACTTCCATTGGCTCAAGTGACCCTCCAACCTAACCCCTTTCTGTGCTCTTCCATTTTAGAATAGAACTTCTTCCATATTGATTTTGTTAATGCTATTCAAATAGAAGAGAAAATTATTAAAACAAAAGGCTAAAGTTAAGTGGAAATGGGAAAGATATTTTTCTTTGGTAGGACTGGTGACATCCTTTGTGACCCTTACTATCACCCTCATGAGCTGGTTCACTCTAGGGTTAGGCCTCCCATAAAATGTTGGAGCTGACTCTGTCATTTATGACACTAGATGGAGATGACCTATGCACGCCCATGTGGCTGTTGATTACTTCATTATGACATGGCCCAAATATAATTCCAACTTGATCACCATCGTTTAGGTGCTACAAAACAATGGAAAATTCTCTATTAAATTGGCATGGAGAATTTCTAACCCTATCTTTTGAAGGTTATTTAGGCGATCTAGTTTGGGGGCCATCATACAACCCATCTCACATGTTTATTCTCCGATTAACTATCTAGGATCATTTGGAGACCTTAGATACACTGAATTTTCGACACATCCCCTCAAGGCTTGTCTTTTATAAGAGTGAAAGTGAATAAATTAATCACATTTTCTTCAAATGCAATTTTACCAAATATATATGAGATATTACTTGTAGGAGAGTTGGCTGTTCATGGCCTTAGGAGGATTAGAATAGAACAATAACTTGAGCAATGATCAAATGAAAAAGTAATAATGAGAACAATCGGAAGTTCAAAACTAATGCTTACAGCTACAACCTACCACATTTACAAGGATCCGAACAAAAGTATTTCTGATAGAGACAATCTAGTTAGGGGTGAAACTACTATTCCATTAATCTAGAATTACTTTAGGGTGAAGTGCTCTTGATTAAGGATTAAGCAATGTAAAATCATGTCGATTCCAATCCATCTCTTTTATTCTACATTTGTACCTGTAAATTATTTTTCTACCTTTGTTTAATTTTGAAACTAATGGATATAGCAAAAATTGGGCCTGCCCAATTCCAATACATGGAAGGATGAGAGGCCCAAGTAATAATGTCTCAGTAGAAGACACCTCTGAACCTATGAGACAAAAGGCACAATGGTTGAGCCAAAGGACATGATTCAAACCACCAAACATTGAAGAATCATAATGGATCACTAAATGAATTACTTCAGGCGGTGGCAACAACAATTCTAATAGCTAGAAGTCAAGCAGTCCAACCATTGAATGAGGGCAGCCATTACATACGCATGTAATGCCCATTACTATTGAAGAGACATCATACCCATGTATTGATTCAAAGATCTGTCAATCAAATGACGCATTTTATTATAAATATAGCATCTCTCCCAAAGAAAATAGAAAAGAAATGAGATGACAAAGAACTAAAAGGAAAAGAGAGAAAAAAAAGTGAGACACTCCACCAATCGAATATATAATTCACAAAATTAGACACTCCACTAATTTAGTGATCATCCAAAGCCATTCTACCAAACAAGTATACCAAATAGAGTATTATCCTCCAAAAAATACATATCCCTATCTAATTAATATTCTTGCACTCATTTTATTATATCTTTATCTTCCGAGTAGAAAGCTTTATGACTTAAACGTTAGAAGATATATTAAAAAATAAGTCTCGTATACCTCTTACCTCTTATTTGTCTTATAGTATGCAAGATTCAAATTTTGAGTTATGAAAACTAGATCCATTTCTGTGTACCACTCAACTGAGAATAGAGGACATAGCCAACACTAGGACCTAGACCAATGTACCAGCCAAAGACGTTATCTCACATGGCAATGACCCAACAGTGGGTAACCATGGAAATGCTCATCTAGCCACCAACGTAAATGTGGAAATTCTAATGGCCCAAGTGGACATAACTTCAACTCCCAGAAATGGAGGACACACCCACTAGAGGCTCCTTCCTCCAATTCCCAAACTTCAACATCTAAGAGGAAGAACTAGAAGGAAAAGCAGTCAACGAAAGAGGTGATTATGCGGTCTGACAACCTTGAGGCCCTAGCGGTCACAAACAACAAGGCCCAGACTCGGCTAAAGGGACAACTAAATCTTAGAGCATGGGATAAAATCCTAGAGTGGCAGAATCCACATTGTTCTCAAGATGTAGGGGGGCCTTCAACATGAGAGGAAGCTTCATAAGTACCAAGTTGAGAAGAGCCCATAGCAGGTTGGTTTAACTTGTCTCCCCAAACTACAATAAATGAAGGACCTTTCGCAATACTAAGAGGACTGCATCCACCTTCCAGGTGGAGGAGAGAATCAGAAAGATCGAGTAGTGGCTATTCCAATGAAGTACAAATAGATCTTCGGTCGACATGAGCAAGTCACCATTCACAAGAGAGATCTAGATGTAGCAACTCCCTTATAAGTTCAAAATACCAACCCTGGAGCCCCACGATGGAAGTTCTAATCGCAGGACCATCTAGGCCATTTCTGTACTCTGTTGGGATTCCAAGGCTTGGACGACTTGGCCGTTTATCTTTACTTCTCACTGAACCCTCGAGGAGATGCATGAATTTGGCTTTACCAGTTGCAACCAAATTAAATCCAAACATTCTAAGAGCTGGTCAACAACTTTCAATCACAATTTGCATCCAGTTGAAAGGAGGAAAAGTAATCATGACACCTTATCTGCATCCAATTAAAGGCCTAATGAGAATCTAAAGTGCTTCTTGGCCCGGTTTAACACAGAGGCACTAAGGATATCGAAGCTAACTAATGATGTGAAGCTGAATTCCTTTATGGTGACTATGCAATCAAGTGAATTCTTGAAATACTTGGTCCAGTAAGAGCCTAAGACCTTTCTTGAGGTAAAGACCATCACCTGTGCATACATTATCATTGAAGAGGCTAACAAAATGAAGAGACCAAAGTGTAGACCACCATCCAGGGTCAATGAGCGGGAAGAAGAGGAATAGAGACAGCTCAGTCACCTGAGATTCTAGGAAGCAACTGAAGACAGAACTGAGTGTATAAAGAGAGTTCAAGTCTTTGAACCTAACTTCGTTGAGCGACATTTTGATGAATGTCCTAATACAGATTCGAAACAAGAACTTTCTTAAATGGCCAAAATCGCTTAAGAACTTGGAAGGAGGAGACCAATCTAAGTATTACTCTTACCATCAATCTCCAAGTCACAGTACCAGGACTGTCAAATTCTGTAGAGAGAAACTACGATATTCATCCAGAAATGATATCTTAATAAGTTTTTAAGAGACACAAGGCAAGCCTCCAAGAATACAAATGACGACAAGCTGGGTTAGCAAGAGTAGCCTCGCAATCAAATTACGGTCGGAGTGGTTAATATGGTGTCTACGAGACTACACAAAAATAAAACTTTAAACTACCCAGAGAAGACTTCTAGAGCAAGGAGTAAATGATAGGAGCAAGAAATGATATCATTAGTTTTAATAATGACAATTTGACTCATATAATAACTTTCCATTTTGATCATCTTATTATATATGCACTTATTTCAAACGATACCACTAACAACAAATTAAAATGAGTTTTTATCGATAATAAAAGCTCCAAAAATTTACTGTACCTTGATACATATTTTAATCTTGAACTGAAAAAACCAAATGAGACCAGCCAATGGACCCTTGTACCGACTAGATAATGAACCCGTGTCGATCCAAACAACCATTCAACTAGAGGTCACACTAGAACCGTACCCAAAGATTACGTCTCACATACTCACATTCCTAGTAGTTGACTTACCATCAATTTGTAAGACCAATTGGAACAACCCTACTTAGTTGTATTCAGAGTCGTGACGTCGATTTCACATTTAAAAATGAAATTCATGACAGCATGTGGCATAGGAGAAGTCCTAGATAACCAGGTTACCGGCCAAACATGCTACTTATCGTAAGTCAATTTCGAATCAATCGATTGAATATTTGACCTCCGAGATGAAGCAACACTACTGCAAGGACAGTCTAATAAATCAACCAAATAAATCTCACTAGATCCAAGTGAGCCTTAGAAATGTGTGCATATCAAAAGCTCTCTTGCGAATCACTTACATAAATAGTTGACAACTTTTTTTGAAAATCTTAAATATATTTATATGGACACCCGTTGACATGTTTGATATTCTAGTTGTGATGATGGTCCATATGCTGGGTCTTAGTCTTGCGAATAAGATGATCAAGAAGTCAAAATCTACTTGACGCAAATTTCATAAGGAAAGTTTAATACCCAAACTAGCTGTCAAATATAATACTCGTCGAGAAAAGAAACTAAAAATAGTAGTCGTGTGTTGACTTCATTAACATGAATAAAGTATGTTTGAAAGTTAGTTTTTCGCCATTAATAATCGACTTGCTAGTGGACTCAACATCTCGGTATAAGTTGTTAAGCTTCATGGACACCCATTCAAGTTACAACCAGATTCGAATCAATCTCGACGATGAAAAGCTCACCTTCTTCATAACTGATCCCGGGATATACTGTTACAAAATGATATCCTTCGATCTGAACAATGAGGGAATCACATACCAAAGGCTAATGAACAAAATGTCGAGGCACAATTCAGAAGAAATATGAAGGTATATGTGGACATGGTTGTCAAAAGCATATTAACTGATGATCATATTTGTGACTTAGGTAAAGCTCTCGAGGTACTTCGAGCGTACCGAATGAAGTTAAATCCAACAAAGTGTGTTTTCAAAATAACTTCTAGAAAGTATCTTGGTTTATCATGTCTCACCGAGGAATCGAAGTAAACCTTGAAAAGATAAAAGCTATCATGAATATGAATTTACCTTAAACCGTAAAAAAAGTCTAGAGACTAACTAGGAGACTCGCAACACTCTCTCGATTTCTAACAAAATCTATAGAAAAATATCTACCCTTTTTCAAGACCCTGAGAGGAATTAAGGTAAATAATTTCTAGTGGATGGAAGACTACCAGACAGCCTTCCAAGAATTGAAGGAATACCTCGCCAATCCACCTCTTTTGACCTCTCTAGAAAAAGGCAAGGAATTATACCTCCATCCAACAATATCCGACATAGCACTAAGCTTAGTCCTAGTCAGCCTAGAGTTTGAGGTAAAACCACCGGTCCACTACGTTAGTAAAATTCTGACAGATATTAAGACTCATTACTCACATGTTGAAGGAAAACTCTAGCATTGGTTTACTCTATCAAAACGCTATGACCGTACTTTCAAGCTCACAAGATCATTATCCTAGCTAATCAACCACTAAAAAGGATAGTGTCTACTTGATTGATCAAGTGGATTATCAAATTAGATGAGTTTGATATAGAATTTCAACCGTAACTGACCATAAGAGGTCAAACTCTTGTAAATTTTATAGTCAAAATGATAACCTCAATTCCAAAAGATCCTAAGAAGTAAGACGACACCCGTCACCAAGAAGAGGCTTCGACTTGGATCTTTTACATGGACGGATCATCATTCCACTCAGAGAATGGAGTAGGCGTGGTCCTGAGAATTTTAGACGGATCAGAGATGAAATACTCAGTTACACTCAAATTTTCAAACACTAATAATGTTGCTGAGTATGAGACTTTATTGGCCGAACTTAGGATAGCGAAGAAAGCTCAATTAGAAACATAGTCGTCCACAGCAATTCAGAGCTGATTGTCAACTAAGTTACTAGGAATTTCAAAAATCCAATCCATTGCTCATAAAATATTTTGCTAGGGCAAAAGGCATGACCGAGTCATTTAACTTAATGAAAATTCTCCACATTCTGAGAAAAGACAATTGAAAGGTGAATCAACTAGTAAAAGCAGTTGCGATTTAGAATCTAGAGCAATATGCTAAAGAAATGGGAGAAATCCTCACAACCTTGAGTGTAGAGGTCTCGAGAGAATAAATGCTTCAGATCTTAAATGGCAAAACTTGGATGATTCCATAAATAAGGTACTTAGCGGAAGGCCTTCTACCAAAAAACTCGAATGATGCCAAGTGCGTAAAAAGGATAACCGGCAGGTACATCCATATGGATAGAAAATTGTACTAAATAAGGTACTCCACCACTTACATGTGGTGTCAAATGTCAAAAGAAGCTAACTACATACATAACGAAGTGCATATCGGGATTTGTTGTTCACACATAGGGAGTAAGAATTTAGCATTCAAAGTCATGTGGTAGAGTTACTATTGGCCCACAATGAAGATGCCATGAAATTCGTAAGGAAATATGAAAATTGTCAAATCCACGGTAACGTCCCACATCAACTGTACATAGAACTTCAAACTTTGTAATCGCCCTAGCCGTTCGCTTAATGGGGACTTAACATATTAAATTCATTACCCATAGCATCAGGATAAAAAAAGTTTGTCATAATCGGCATTAACTATTTCA
Organism: Nepenthes gracilis; assembly: GCA_033239525.1. NCBI lineage: Eukaryota > Viridiplantae > Streptophyta > Magnoliopsida > Caryophyllales > Nepenthaceae > Nepenthes > Nepenthes gracilis. The sequence goes on from BSYO01000015.1 coordinate 13,948,891, forward strand.
TAAAATGGGTAGATGCCTCTCCACTAGTGCAGATAACCAAGTAAAACGTAATAGAGTTTGTTTGGCAGAGTATTATATGCAGGTTTGAGATTCTCGAGATCATAATGATTGACAATGGAATCTAATTCACTACCAAGAGATTCATCAATTATGGTATGAGTTTAGAAATCCGGTTGGTTCACACTTCTATCGCCTATTCACTGGCAAACGAGTAGGTAAAAGTAACAAATCGAACCCTACTACATGGGTTGAAAACGAAATTAGAAGACGCACGTGACTCTTAGGTAGACAAGTTGCCTTTCATGTTGTGGTCCTACTGGGCGACCCCCAGAGAACCTACGCAATAAACGCCATTTAGCTTGTGTTATGGGATTGAGGCAATCATTCCGATAGAGATCAAATTACTCTACCTTCGAGTCAAAAGTTACAACCCACAAGGTAACTCCCAATTATTTAAAGAGTATCTCAACTTGCTTGTAGAAGTTTGAGATGTAATAAAGTTGCGAATAGCGACTTACCAGTAATAAATCACTCATTACTACAATAGAAAGGTGATAGCTTGCTAATTTGAGGTAGGGAACCTAATTCTATAGAGTATAGATGTAATAGGTGAAATCACTAACTAGAATAAGTTATCCCCTAACTGGGAAGGGACCTTCCTAATCTTAACAATTCTCTAAAACAGTGACTACAAACTATGCACCTAGAATGAAAAATTGGTCTTAAGGATATGGAACTTCGTCCACATTAAAAAACACTATCAATAAACTACACCGAATAAAGGTAAATCCTGTACACGACATACGGAATGCTTGTATGATGTATTCATATTGAAATTAATAATACTACCATGCATTTATTATATTACTCATGTGAATGCATGTGTCTTTGCATAAATACAAACAACCCAAATTAACCCTAAGTCGGGTGAAACCTTCACCTTTAAATTGGTATACTAAAAGTATGATCAAAACCTCTGTCAAGACAATCGAGTGGTCCAAATAAAGTCGAATGCAAAGGCCCATGGGGCTTACGGACTGAAATCTAACACCCCTAAAGAAGTGAAAATAAAAGAAAATTTAGTGAGTTTTTCCAATATGCGTGTAACGACATCCTCCTACAAAAAAAGCACCATTAGTCAAAGATGATCGATGAATTAAGGACCAATGCATGAGTACAATGACATCCCCTAATAAGAATGAGCACCATTAGTTAAGTGTGGTCAACGAACTACACTCCGTCAAAGCCCGGTGATTATGGTAACCAAAACTAGTTAATCAAAAAGAGGCTTTCTTAGCGTTTGTAGTACGATGTCCTCTCACAAAAAAGATTACCAACAAACAAAAAGAGATCAACGACATTCTCTCATAGGAAAGGGAACCATCAAACAAAATAAGGCTACGATGTCCTCTCACAGGATTGAGTATGATCGAATAAATACGTCCTACCAAGCCCAACAACAATAGTAACCGCACTTAGTCGGCAAACAAAACACATGTTGAGTAAGAAAATCAGCATTTAGGAAAACAAAATCAGTGATAATGATCAAAACAATCTAATTGGTAATTGATGATTTGACATTTACAACATGGACAATAAAAACATCCGAGAAAAGGTTACAATGATGCTGTCATTTGCCTACATTCAGACAACGTGACTATCATAAGGTTGGGAGCTTCCCGGAGATTGTAGCGTAAGATCTCCACCTGACCCTGAGAAATCCTTAATATACAAATGGTGAGGAGCTCTAGAATTTCTCATGTCAAGGAAGCCCAGAGGAAAGTCGGGAGCGATCAAAGATACGATCCGCCTACAGCAATGGTATCCCTTCTAGAATCTATCATCCTGAGCAGGTCCAACCTCTTTCGGACCGAGACGTATCCTTAACTCTCCTTCGAGTCAAGCACACTTAATTTGAAGATCAATAAATTACTACTCAACCTTTTGAAGCTTATCCTTGAGTGAGGCAATCCAATTTAGAGCCAAATATCTAAAGTACAGCGAGAATGAGGCTAGCTCAAATCTTATGCATGGAATGATGAAAAGCCCAAATAACAAAGACCTAATAAAAGACGCTTCTGAGCCTATGAGATAAAAGGTACAACGATTGAACCAACGGATACAACCCAAATCACCAAGTATTAAATGATCATAATGGAGTATTAAATGAACTGCTTCAGGTGGCAGTTGCGACAATCCCAATAGTTATAAGTCAAGTGGTCCAACCTTTGAATGAAGGCAGTCGTTACATACACATGTAATCTCCCTCACCATCGAAGAGGCACCATACCTATGCATTGATTTAGGGTTCCGCCAACTAAATGGCACTTCTTACTATAAATATAGTCTCTCCCCTATAGAAAAAAGAAAAGAAATGAGACAACAAAGAATCAAAAGAAAAAGAGATAAAAGAAGTGAACAACTCCACTAGTCGAGTATACAATTCATAAAGCTAGACACTCCACTAGCCAAGTACATCATCCAAAGCCACTCTACCAAACTAGTTTACCAAATAGAGTATTGCCCTTCAAACAAACATATATCTCTATCCAATTAATGTTCTCACACTCATTTTCTTATATCTTTCTTTTCTGAGTAGAAAAATTTTTAATTTAAATGTCGGATGATATACCGGGAAGTAAATTTTATATATCTCTTATTTGTCTTATTGTGGTGCATTGGATCTAGATTTTAAGTTATAAAAATCAAACATATTTCTGTTCAGACGCGAGTGTAGGACAAGGCAGTTTTCTAATTCGTAAAATAATTCGGATCCTTGAAACGTATTAAAAATATAATGTCTTTTTAGTTTTCTTGTTTTACTTTCTTTCTTGTTTGTGTTTTTCTGTTGGATGAGGTTGGTAATTTTGTCCTTTTCAGCTTTTCCCAGAGCTTTCATGTGCACATATTTTTAAAAATTATATAAAAATTTACTTAATCACTAAAAATTTATATTAAAAAAAAACTAATTTAAAAATGCTAGGGATGAAATTGAGAAAATCTGTGGCTAATTCTCTGAGAAGCCACTCGTTTTAATTATAGGTTTTGGGGAAATAAGAAATAATTTATAATAAAAGAGAAATTATTTGACATTTAACATAAAATAAGTACAAATGTTAACAATATTATTGGTAAATGGAAATATTTTTAGGAATATTTATTCCTTAGATACAAAAAATAAATAATTGAATTATTTATTTCTTAATTTAGAAAAATATTTATTTCTTTAGTAATAATTATTTTCTATTATAAAGTAATTAAATGTAAAAATAAGTATTTTACTAATAATAATGTGAGAATATAACTTTTATTTCCGCTAGTCAAACATAACATTACAGTTGTGGATGGGAGACAAGAAAGTAACACTCTACTTAATTTTAAAAAAAAAAAAAGAACCAAAAAAAAAGTATTTATCATTTAACTATGTCAAATCGGATTTGGGTGCATTATTTTTGTTAGGATATGTGTTTGATATATGGGTGGTCTCTATTATTAAATAAAAAAATAACTGGAATGAATTTTAAGATATAAGAAATAATATAATATTTTTATAGATTTATTTTTAATATTAACATCAATTTAATATTTAATTTAATAGTTAAATGATAATTTAAAAATTAATAATTTTTAAAATTTTTAAATCTCATTAGTTAAATTTTTTTTTTTTTTATCAAATAGATGAGATGAAGATATATTTAGAACATCTTCCTAAAAAAATATACCATCTCCAAATTTATTTCATTAGACTGTTGAGAATTTACTATTACTATTAATTATTTATTATTGATTTATTAGTATTATAATTTATTATTGTTACTGACGTCATATATAATAATATTATTAGGTTAAAAAATATTTTTATTTGATATGTTTATGTTATGTGTTCCTTATTATTTTTTTAAAATGGATCAAATATGAACTTTCAAAATGTTTATTACTAAAAGAAAACTAGTATTAAATTTAAAGTAGTGACTTAATATTTATATATTTAAATGGCACAGCTAAATCACATAAATAATAAAAATTAAAAAGATCTTTAAAATGATAACATATTTTAAAGGTTATTGTCATAGATTATACAAATGTATTATCTTAAGACTTTTTATTTTTTTAAAAAAAAAAGATAATTTAAGAGATTTTTCAATTTTTTATATGTAATTAATTTATATAAAATTATAAAAAAAAAAAATCGATACAATCAAATTGACAGAAATTAAAAAGAGGATAAGCCAGACGCCTTTCCACTGTGTAAAGTTCAGACGACGTGAGAGCGTGTGCATGGAATTCAATTGATTTTCTTGCGAAATGATTTCCCCACGAGCTTTAAGCATGTGCGATACCTACTATGTACTTCATAACAAGTGTTCTATTTTAATTTTTAAATCAGAAACATGGTAAATATTTATCATTTATTTTTCATAAATTTAAATTAGACATTTAAAAAAAGGTGACTTCCCTGAAATTTTTAGCATGCCTTGTCATCTGAGCTTGAAAAAATAAATTGGTGATAGTCGCTTTATTAGATCTCGTTGGATGTGATCTAAAATAAAAGCAATTCGATCCAATTAAATATAAGACTCACAAATTGTAAATTCTTAGAAGATTATCAAGAAACGGAGTAACTCAATTTGGAACGAAAGTGAGTCTAAAATATGTCCAAATATATAACATGCTGACTAACCAAATTGTTAAATGACTAAAAATATTGAAGATTAGGATGATCAATAGCCTAACAAAAATATATTCAATTTTAAATCTTAACGAGTATTTACATAAATCAATAGATAATTAGCCGTATTAAATAAAAAATAATAGTCAATAAATAAAAAATATTAAATATTAAATAGTTATAAAATCTAGATAATGGTCAAATATCAACAAATATGATACTTTGGTTAAACAGACATACCGACTTCAAAAAAACATGCTAGTTAATATTAAGGTCATAAATACACAAGTTTCATTTAATCAGAAAAACCAAAATTAGGAAGCTAAAAAAATAAATATAAAGCTCTTATTTCAACACACTGACGTTCCTCCAATACCATCGAGCCAAGCCCTCATATTCGATTAATCTTTTACTCTCAAACTCATCCCGTTCCCTCTTCATCTTTTATTCCCATAAAAAAAATTTAATTTTGGTGTTTGAAAATATATTAAAAAGTGGATCCTATATTTGCTCATCTCTTGTTAGTTGTTGTGGCCTGCGAAATGCAAATTAGAAGATTTGGAGGGCCTAACTCAATGCAATCGATTAGCAATTCAAATCTTAGGTAGGCGTCAAATCTAGAAATACGGGGAAATCATCATGGCATATATGAATTATTAGCTTAATCTGCCTCAACAAGTAGAAGCTCGGTTTCCTTTTTTAAAATAAAATAAAGTAAAATAAAAACGTCATTGTGTTAATGTTGGACAGCAGTTTTTTTTTTTTTTTTGTTTTTTTTTTTTTGTGATAAAAAAAAAAAAAAAAAAGGCTTTCATTTTCAGCTTTGGGGCCCCAGTGACATGAATCAGGAGACCAGCTTAGCTGGTCATTCTATATCAAACCAGGCCAAAACAAAAAGGCTTATTATCAATTTAGGGTTAGTCTTTCTTCAATTAGTTGGTCATCGCACAATAAACCCGACATTCATTGGTTGGTACATTGTGTGGCGGTTGGACCATCAATTCTTGAGGATAATTGCGTAATTTTCTTCTATTATTTTCCATATTTCGTGTAAATTGCAACAACATAAATTTATTTGTAAATATCATCCATCAGTTAAGTTCAAAACTATTACAATAAAAATTAAATTTTTTTTTAAAAAAACTTACTTTCGCAGCACCAAATTACCCTTGTCAGATGTTTCGTTAATCCGAGCTAATTTGGCGGGTTAACATTATGGGAAAAAGCTAAGGTGTCAGGCAAATGGAATAGTAATTAAGCAGGTAAAATCATTCATGTCAAGAGTATCTAAATCACCAAGTTCAAGTTAGCACATTTAATATTTTGGTAGAAGTAGTACTGACCAAAATTCATTTCTTATGGAGAACTGCTGAAGATTTTAACCCTGTGTTATATTTGCTTTGCATGAACATTAGATTTAGAAAAGTATGATGTAAATGACAGATATAATACAAAAAGAAAGTATTTGTACTGGTTCTTACTTTTTAAGAACATTCGACCGATTAGTTTTTCTTTTGATAATCTTTTAATATATGAGACTTTTATATTATAAATTTTTATATTATATAAAATGTTATTTATATATTTAACTTTCAATTTTTTTGATAATCGAACGACTTGGTGTGGTTTTAGTTTGGCATACTTTTTTTTTTTTTTTTGGGTTTCAGTTCAATTTTAAATTACCAGCTTTCAAATTAGTTATTTAAAATTATAATTTATATAATAAGATATTATGTGAGCGTTTTAAAATAACAAATTTTATATATTATGTTTTTTATAATCTTAATAAAGATACTGTAATATTTAAAATAGATGTAACTAAACCAGTTAATTGATAGAATTGGTTTGGTTGCTGCTTCAATTTTTATCAAACTAATTTCATTGAATCGGATTGAAAAAATATATATTGACTTATTAAAAAAAAAGATAAAGAAAAGGGCAGTTAGGAAAATGAGAAGGCCCCGGGGATATAAATATGCATTATTAGGTTAAAAAAGGTATATGCTCAAAGGACTCTCTCTCTCTCTCTCTCTCTCTCTCTCTCAACCGCGTTTCATGACTGCCGCAAGCACTACAGGATCATCTAGCCAGTCGGAAAGCTCCGGTAGCAGCAGAGAGATGGGGCGTACTAGGATGAAGAGGAGGAGAGCGGTGGAGATCAGAAGATCAGATGAAGATTCTAGAGGCTCCACCACTTCATCTTTCACATTCAGGAGCGTTAGGTATGGCGAGTGCCAAAAGAATCACGCGGCCAGCATCGGCGGCTACGCTGTTGATGGATGCAGAGAATTCATGGCCAGCGGGGAAGAGGGAACAAGTGGCGCGCTCGCTTGCGCCGCCTGTGGCTGCCACCGAAACTTCCACCGGCGGGAGCTGCAGACGGAGGTCATGTGTGAGTGTTCCTCTCCTCCTTCCGATGGGATCTAGCATAGTGATTAAGTAAATAATCATGGTTATGTGGCTTCGAATCTTGATTTTTGAGGTCAATCTAATGCCCCCTTCTCTCTCTTTCTCTCTCTAAAATGATTAGCCAAGTGGGATTTCATTAATTTTACGGTTTGATTATCTATGTAAAATATGCTGTGTTATGGAGGCGGCATCAGGCCTGGAATTTGTGATCCCTAACTTGCTTTAAATTCTTATTAAGATGTGAGTTGAATAAGCTAAGTTCATCCCTTGAAGAGACTTCTATATAGTTTTTTACTAATTTGTTATTATAATAGCAAGTTATGTTTCATTACATGACAGGGGCCAAATGGGTCTCCAACCAAACTTTCAGCTTAATTTACATTTATTTGACAAAACCTGTAAAATTATGAAATCTGTTGGCATTTCATACATCTGCAAGAGTTGGACAAGAAAGTTGATCTAACAAGTTCGATGTGGACGGTTAGCTTGTATAAGAGATATATCAATAATAAAAACAATTTTAATATAGTTTATTTATATATTAATTAGTATATTAATATTTAAGTAGATTAAGACTTTAAGATATTATAAAAACTGTTACATAATCTATATACATATGCATTGGTTTATACAAAATGATAGAATTAAAAGAATCTAAGTACCCTGTATAATTTATATTAATATTCCGTGCATATATAGAGAAAAATTGTTAACTAAATTGGTAATTTTAGTTAATTATGACAAGTCAGTTTCAACAAAAGTGTTTACGTATTGATTTTTTATTGGTTAGGTTTGGTTATTTACCTTCGCTCATAAGTCCCGTCCAATCCGTACATGTTAATATAATTTGTAATGATAACTTAGAATGTAATACTTATGTTTGCTATTACGAGTTTAAATTTTATAAATTTGTGTTAGAACTTATTTTATATATAATCTTTGCAAAAAAAATTATACACCCGAAATTTATTCCATACTTATAAAATAATAAAAAATTTATTCTATATTTATAAAATAATAACGTGGATTCTCTGTTACCGGTGAAAGTCATTTCAAAAGCAATAGCCTTTAAATGTGTAGTCTTGATTATTTCTCCTAAGTATTCAATGCTAATGTCTTTACAATGAGGACATGTGACAGAGAGGATTACACACTAACTCAATAACGCTTTCCAGCGATGGCCATCTAATCCCGAGTGAGACAGTTTAATTAATCAGAGCATTCACCATTTGCGGCCCCCTACGCCCTTAAGTTAAGATTTGAGGGCCACGTAATATCTATCGTGCCGGTTGTTATGCCAAAGCAAATTTCTAATTATGCCCTTGAAAATTGTCAAAGCACTGACTCCCTTCGTTCTCCGTTGAGCAGGCTACATTTCTCTCTTTTTTTTTTTTTTTTTTGTTAGTTGCTACATTTCTCATAGATAGCATTCTCAAATGTTTTAATTCAAACTATCGATTTTTAAATAGATGATTTATTTTTAAAAAAATTAAAAATAATTAAATTAATTATTTTAAATAATTAAATCATATCTATTTTTCTTTTTGCTTGTATAAAACTTTGATCAAAGAAAGATTCAACAAAGTTTTTTAATTACCCATTGGTAATTAATTGTTTTTACCTATTGGTAATGATTGTATCGTCCTTTAATTACCATTTTTTTCTATATTTGTTGAATACTGTTTTGTAAAATGATCAATCATTTTAAAAACCTAATATGTGAGCTAAAAACTCCAAAATTAGTCACACATTATCGTGATCCGTTGACTTCTCATGATCAATGTCATTTACCAAAAAGAATAATCAAGAACTCGAGATTGAGTAAAAACACGTTGGCAATTGTAATGAAAGCTACTACTTAGAATATATTGATAAAATATGTCGTTAAATAGAACTGTTTAAGTTATAACAAATTATTCATTCCATTCATAGGTATTTAAATTTTCAAGTAGTTCAAAGGAGAAAGATTATCTTTTCTCAAATTGTTGGATAGTTATGCAAAAACTCTACCTATTCATCAAAATGAGCTCTGAAGTTAGGCATAGAGCACATAAATCAGAGTTGTGGAGAGCAAAGTATCTGGTTTTTGTTAGTTTTGATTTGGGTAAAATTCAAATCTTGAATATCTAAGGCACATGAAATGTTGAACTCATGCATCTTGTCTCATGTAATTCCATATAACTCTCACAACCATTTCCTTCAACGAAAGTAAGAATGAATGTTGTCACAATAGATGCTCCATTTCAATTTAGAGATTAAAAGTTTAAACTATGAAAATAATTTCTTCGTGATTAATCATCCCAATATAGTATAGGAAGCCCTTTATTGTCTGAAATACACTAAAATTTTGTCTTTATTTTTATTTTATTTTTTTGCTATTGGCCTAGTTAGATTTTTAGATCTAATATTTTTAGGAGTTTACATTAGTTATCATGATTGTATTGTCATCTTATAGAAAACACTAAATGTGCACAAATTTTTATGTCAATGTAAACAATTACTGAATAAAAAAAAAGGTGTTAGAATTCGAGCCACGAGAGCAAATTCGCTATAATTAAGAAATAAGACTGTATATGTCAAATATTGTTGAATGTTAACTGTTTGTTTGAAAATTAAGTGTGGTGCAATATACTATCCCTACGAGTTTGATAAAAAAAAAAGTCATATTTTGGTTGATGAATAAATTGGTAATTAATTATGATGACATAGAAGATGAGAATTATCAACAAATGTAGATTCCAGTCACATTAATGACCTACCTAATAATCGAAGCTGTGCTCCATCTCTGGCTCACTGATTGAACTACAGAATATAACAGCCAATTGATTATTGAGCCCAAATTAAATGGGAAGGAATTCCTGCGTACGGAACCAAACATCTTAGGATGATTGATGCTGTCAAGTTGTTATCTTACATCCTATTATCTTCCCATAATTAAGAAATGATGGAAGATGAATAAAGAAAACTGTTGGAGTTATTAATTAGTAAGGAACGATTATTGGACGTGAAAGTAATAGCAATGACGACATGCATTAGCAAGCTAGAATACCCTAAGCCTTGAGAATTTTGAGCCTTTTCCTTCATCTTCCTGGCTAGCTGGGACACTTCTGTCAATTCCTCAACTACCCTTTTCACTTATTGTTGAAATTCCATACGCTTCTCCTTATTTGTTTGAAAAAAAGTCCATTGCTTTTGCTAAAGATACCTAATTGGCAGGCAAATGTTCAAAACATTTAGGCAAAAGGGAGGTGGGCTTGACTTATTGATAAAATTACCGAACTGACAGTAGTAAGTTTGGATGCTTGCCGGCTTGAAGATGAACAAACAACAGTTGACCATTTGCTAATATCAACACTGAAAAAATAAATACTAATTTATAACTCCGACTCATAAAACATATTGAATTAAATCTTTTTGCTTAAGGCAAATAAACAACCAAAAAGTTTTCAATAATATCTTACATAAATAAACTTTGAGTTCTTTTTTTCATATATTTTTTATTTGTTCCTCGATAACACAGAATTCGGGAAAGCCATTCAATTGAGGTATTGAAATGTTGTGCTCTCAGCATATCATTTTCTCAGGACTGAAGCCTAGATGGTTATGTTGTTTTTGTTTAGGAGAAATAAGGAGACCCAACAATTGTTGGCTAGGAAAAGAAAAGCTTACAAAGAAGCTAGTGGATTTCATCCCCTAGTTTAAAATAAGGGAAGCAAATTTGGCTCGGTAACCTACTGTCCTTCATGATCAGTTACTCCTACCACACTGATAATACTTTTCTTTCTTAGATATCTAGTTTGATAAGTGTTAAGTGTAGATTACTACATGGTCAAAAAATTAATCATTTATTCTTACTAATTGTCTTTATTTTCTTTAAAAGGTCAGATAATTTGTCAAAGAATACTACCTAATAAAACCTAGTTCAAGAGATTTAAGATACCATCTTACCTTAAATATGTTTTTTAGACTTCCTTTTCTAATAAAAAAAAATTACTTGTTTTCTTTTAGTGAATATCATATATATTACAAAAGTATTAGTTTAATCATATATAGAATTAATGGATCGAAAATCTATATTGCAATGACTTTGAGCCCCATTTGCTCTCCTTCCACTTCTAATAAATTTACCCATCCAGTTGAAAGTATGATAATGCGGAGAGATTAATCAAGTGGCGAATCCCTTTATCAGCTAAATTCGAGTAATAATCTAAGTAAATATTATGATATTTTAAAAAGTCGAATTGGAATGTCAAGGATAAATCCACGGTCACGGGTTCATTCTAGTTGTGTGCATTGACTACTTGATGCATGCTCTTAAAGCTTGTTTAAAAAAAAATTGTTAATAATTATTTTTCTTTCTTGTATATAAAATCCTGGCATATTTTCATTTATAAATGTCATAGATAGTGTCAACTTTTTCTGGTTATCTCACTTTTGCTAATTAATTATTTATGTATTTTAATTTGATTTTTTAATATTGTAAAAATGTAATGTTGTACGGATACACGGGAATATAAATTTTCCTGTAGACCTTTTAAGACTGCTTCAGCGCGTAGGCCGCCGCAGCCCGCAAGGGATTCCCCCAACAGCTGCCTCAGACAGTGACAGATTTAGCATTCGCCCGATGGGATCACTTTGGCGGTAAACGGGACTGATACGTGAATATTTTATTTATTTATTTATTTATTCGGTGGATATAAAATTTAAAACTAAATAAAATCGAAGTTAGACTGAATACAAGTCGACTTTTTATAAAACTTTGTGACCGTTCAGTTGGGTTAGGCCAAGAATTATAATCTTATTCGTCCATAGTTAAAATTGGCCTGATTTATAAACTTTTTTATTTTTATAAATTTTTATTAAAAATTTCATATTTATATAAAAAAGTTTATAAAAATATCAAAATATTTTTAAAAATATTATATCTAAATCACAATTTTACCTGATAATCATATTTTAAATAAAAAAATCTTTACATAAAAACTATCAATTTGATAGAAACACCAATAACAGACTTATCCAAAAGGGGCAAGTGGCCCAATATCAACGGCGGCCCATTTGTACTTGGAATAGTCAATCTTCATTGACCGAATAAGTAGCAAGTAGGCCGATCGCGATCCAGAATAAACGCAGCTCATGTTTAAATTGGCCCACACGCGCCTTCCCAAGCCTCAACAATTATCTACTCTAATTCTCCGCATCCCTAAAAAATGCAATCTCCACTACAACTGTAACCTTCTAAAATCGAGCGCATCCCGAAGGAAGACGCACGAATCGGCCCACGATCCACAAAGGGCAACCTAACGATCGCTACACACAATATCTCCATGGAAGGAAGGAATCTTCCTTCATTATTGTTACAGCCCTGAATAGCGCCCGCGTGCCACCTAAGGAGGGTAACAATCCCAACAAAATGGTAGGCATCCCACCTCACTACATAAAAAAGTCAGCGGAAACCCACGACTATAAAAGGCTATAAAGATTCATTTCACAAGCATGTTCTCTCGTCTACTAAACACCCTCTAATATACTCAAGCTTACCGAAACTCTTCATGCTCTCAAGTTTTCCAATATTCTCTCATTTTCTCTTTGTTATTAGTTTCCTGCGGGTTAAGTATTAAGAGAAACTACTTATTGCAAATATTCACAATCAAAACTACTCTATTCAAGAGTGCACCGCTCACCATCATTCTCAAACACATCCCTTGCATCCATCTTTGTATTTACTGTATTTTATTTTCTAATTTTCAGAAGATATTTGTTGACTTGAGTATCAGAATATTTTTATATGACTAAATTTTACCATCATCTAATCTCTTATTTAAAATTATAGTATGTAGAATTCTAAAATCAGTGGATAGAAACCAAAATCTGATGGACTAGCATGACTCAAATCTATTTAAAATTTAAATCTATAGCACATCACAATTATACAATAACTTATTCTATTAAAATAGTTTTTTAAACGGAATATGTATTTAAAATAAAATATTTGTTAAAAAAATTATAATTTGAGTTTAAGTTGAGAATAATAGATTATTTTCACCGATCATAGAATAGCAAAGGAATTTTTCAATGAGTTTCTTTTTAACAGGTTCTTAAATCTCATTTAACTATTAATATCTTTAGCAATTACAATTATAAAAATATTATTTTATATATGTATTTAATTAATAATAAAATTTTAATCCAATCAATAACTATTTTATTTTGATTTTTAAATATTTTGTTATTTAAAATATCTAATATTTTTATATAAAATATTAAACTGATATGAATAATACTTTATATATTATAAGAATATAACTATATTTATTAATGTAAAAATTAAAAGTATAGATTTTTTAATTAATATTTAGGTTTTTTTTTTTATAATGGCACTATTTATGTTTATGTTCTAATATATGACTTAAAAATACAATATATTGCTAATTTAATAAAAATAAAACTAACTATACTAGAATAATTTGAAGAATCATTATTATTGATGGGTACTCTCATAGTGGACTGGTTTAGGAAGGAAGAACGACTCAAATCCACGAAGGCCCACGCATTGGCCTAAATGGTTAACGCGAACCGTTGACTGGACGAAAGGCCAATAAACCAGTATAAGGACGGACGACCGGGCACTGCGACAAGATCGACATTTTTGTTAACCAATAACATCGTAATGTGCCTCTCCTCGAATCAGCCTTTATACGGGCAAGGCCAATTTGACCCTAACAGCAGCCTTTCTTCCCTAATTTTGCACTTCCCTAGAAGGAACCTCCATAGTAACGCTCACCAAAGTTTCAAGACTCACCTCATGAGGAAAGCGCCGATTCTCTCTCCCTGTCTCCGTAAAATGATAGCCTTTACAAAGCACGGAAGGAAGGAGAACCTCCCAAGGAGCCGTTACGCCATTAATACTAGCACCACAAATGGAAGTCGCCCACAAAGCGCCTAAATCCCATGCTCCTTCTTAAGGAAGGATTCTCAACCTCACAACTATAAGAAGGCCGTGGAGTCAACACTCTAAGGAGGCCTTCTGAAAGAGAACAAATGCTCTCATACTCATACGAGTTACTCTGACATTCATATCCCTCTTTCTAGTGGAATCCTCAAGAGTTCGCCCGACGTCTTTTCAAGCTCTCACGCTTTTAGGACACCCATGCTCTTAGTACTTCCTGTCACCACGGTCCCCAAAAATCGAAAGTCAAGAATTAATGCTCTTCATGAGCGGCACTAACCTCTCCCAGCGAGAGCTAAATCATCCTCACAAACACTCTCTACTTCTCACATTCGTTACATCCTTTCTTCTACCTTCTCGATTCTTGGAAAGCTATTTACTGATTTGAGCGTTAGAGTATTTTCGGTGGGATAATATCCTACCGACACTTGACCTTTTGTTTGTCTTAGTGGTGTGTAAGACCCAAACTTGGTGAATGGACCCGAATTCAAAGATCGATGTAACCCGAACCCGTTTGAAATTTGGTTCCATAATGCATCATTGGCGCCGTCTGTGGGAAACGCTTACAAATGGCAGCAACGTTTTCTAGAAGCCCTTCTCAATCAATACCCTTAATCGAAATGGTGAACACAATGGTACAAGCAAGCGAGCCAACCAAAGATGTGGCCTCATCCGACCAGGACCATGTCACTGGTGTCATGGTCAATGGGGTGGCCAGTGGGTTCCAACGCCTTTCTTTCAAAACCTGACGGAGTATATGCTAAAAACCAACAGGATACTTCAGATATTTTGCTCCCGTCAGGAGCAAGCGCAGCAAGGGGTGGCATCGGCAACAACACCTGAACCGGCATCCAGACAAGGAGGCTAGAGAAAGAAAAGACCGGCCCAAAGGCCTGGAAGGCCAACCAATGTTAGAGCACCGGAGTCTTCACATGCTCAAAGCTGTCTAAGGTGTGAGGGGTGGGGAATCAACGTGACCCCAGAGGAAAGTCGGGAATGAAGGAACCACAGATATTCTTGCGTAGAATCTAGGCCCTAGGCTCAGGAGAAAACCTCCCGGGCCGTTAGATCTACTGGTGACAGCAGTCGCCTGACTATTGGACAAACTAGAGAAAGAACGAAGTTGAGAGGACATATCTCAACTTCAAAAGATCTGGCAATGTCGTTCAAGTAGATCTGAGGTTAGAAAAGATATGGAATTGTGTCTTCAAGACAATGAGCACACAGCTAATATTGACAGATCTCCTTTCATAGCGAGATCTTAAACCATCCCATGCTGGTAAAATTTAAAATGCCAGCCCTTAACTCATATGATGGGAGTGCTAGTCTTATTGATCATCTCGCCCACTTCCACACCCATTTGGGTCTATAGGGGCCGGAGGATGCAGCCATGTGCCGCTGCTTTTTGCTCACCTTAAAAGGAGACGTGCGCATCTAGTTCCATCATCTCCCATCGAATTCAATCCGAAGTTTTCAAGAGCTTATAGATCTCTTCTTATCACGGTATGCCTCTAGCCGTAGGGAGGAAAAACAACCTTGGCATCTATCGCACATCAAGCAGAAATATGGGGAGAACCCACGGAAGTTTCTGGATCACTTCGTGAAAGAAGCTATGCGGATCCCCCGACTCACGGAGGAAATAAAACTAGAAAGTTTCATCTCGGCACTGACGCATGGAGACTTCTTCAGGCACCTGGCACATAAGAACTCGTAGACCTTTTAGGAAGCGGAATCTATCACTAGGGCCTATGTGGCAATAGGAGGCCAACGTGGCTAAACGTCTCGAGCATACCGAATAGACAAGCTCTTTCCCGACTGAAGGAAAGAGGAAACACGGCGACGGTCAACACCCCCGACAAAAGCACCACAGGACCCGGCCGACAAAGCGCAAGGACTACGGACCAATCAGCCTAACGTTCCTGACGGACACGTGCTCAAATGTCCTCATACAGATTCGGGGTGAGAAGTTCCTCAAGTAGCCCAAGTCACTTAAGAAGGCGGAGGGGGGAAATCCAGCCAAGTACTATGATTTCTATCGATCTCTCAGACACTTCATCGGGGACTGCAAGACACTCCAGAGGGAGACAGAAGAGTTGATACATAGAGGCCATCTCACCAGGTTCATCAAAGATCCTGGTGGAGTGTACAGATTGGCAGCTTACTCATCGGGACACTGCGTGATGAGCTGGTCATGTTTTTATGGTAGAATGCTGACATCTTTGCATGGACCCCTGCGGACATGCCCAGGATTCCGACCAAAGTAATGGTCCACAAGTTGGGCCTCGATCTCGACCGCAAGCCCGTTAGGTAGAAGCAGAGCAATCACTCAGCAGAAAAATTAATCGCCATCTGGGAGGAGATAAAAAAGCTGCTGGACACCGGTTTCATCAGGGAGGTTCAGAACCCGGATTGGCTCTCGAACGTCGTCTTGGTAAAGAAAAGTAATGAAAAATGACGAATGTGTATCGATTTTACCGATGTTAACAAAGCTTGCCCGAAAGACATCTTTCATTTGCCACGAATCGACTTGTTGGTGGACTCAACATCAGGCCACAAGTTGTTGAGTTTCATGGACGTGTACTCAAGCTATAACTAGATCCAGATGAACCCGGAGGATAAGGTGCATACCTCGTTCATGACCGACTAAGGCACCTATTGCTACAAGGTCATGCCTTTCGATATGAAGAACGCTAGCACCACACACCAACGGCTTGTGAACAAGATGTTCAAAAAGCAGATTGGCCGTAACATAGAGGTGTACGTCGACCATATGCTCGTCAAAAATAGGCACACCAAGGACCATATACGGAATCTGGCTGAATCTTTCGAGATACTCCGCACACACCAAATAAAGCTGAATCCAGCCAAGTACATATTCGGAGTCTCCTCTTGGAAGTTCTTGGGTTTCATTGTCTCCCAGCTAGGGAATGAGGCAAACCCAGAGAAGATTAAGGTCCTCGCTGACATGTCACCACCGTGGACCATCAAGGACGTCCAGCGGCTAATAAGACGACTGATAGCCTTGTCTTGCTTCTTGGTGAAGTTTAGAGACAAGTACCAACCTTTCTTCAAGGCACTAAGGGGAACAAAAGTAAACGGGTTCCAGTGGATCCTAGAGTGTCAAACTGCCTTTGACGAATTAAAGTGATATCTGACCAGCCCACTGTTGCTAACATCACCTAAAGACGAAGAGGAGCTCTACCTCTACCTAGTGGTATCAGAGGTGGCCCTCAGCTTAGTCCTCATATGCCAGGACGCCGACACCAAGCGTCCGGTCTATTATGTGAGGAAAATGTTGACCGGTTTGGAGACACATTACCCTCATGCAGAAAAGCTAGCCTTGGCGCTTGTTTTCTCCACCCAAAAGCTTAGATCTTATTTTCAGGCCCATCGCATGATTGTTCTCACCGACCAGCCTCTGAAAAACATTCTACTAAAACCTGACATTTCTGGGCAGTTGGTAAAGTGGACTATCGAATTAGGAGAGTTTGACATCGAATTTCGGCCTCGGCCAACCATCAAAGGGAAAGCTTTAGCCGACTTCATCGTCGAAACCATGACCCTAATTCTCGAGGAATAGTCTACTAGGGACGTAGAACAACACGGGGAAGAATAAGAATGGGTCCTCAAAGTGGACGGATCTTCTACGGACTCCGGCAGCTGATCCGGAGTAGTCCTAAAAACTTTAGACAGGATTGAGATGAAATACTCGCTCCGGCTCGACTTCCCGGTGACCAACAATGTCGCTGACTATGAAGCCTTGTTGGCTGGGTTGAGACTGGCTAAGGAATTCTCGGTAAGGCGGTTAACCGTCTACAGCGACTCTGAACTGGTCATCAACCAGGTTAACGGAGATTTCAAAGCCAACAGCCCCGACTTAGCTAAGTAGTTGGCTAAGGCCAAGGTGATCAGCAGGAGGATTGACAAGATGATCCTTGTTCACGTTCCTAGAGCTGAGAACTAGAAGGCTGATCAGCTTATTAGGGCGGCAGCAGCCAAAAATCCAAAACAATACTCGAGGGACATACGAAAAATTCTCAATGCTCCCAACACGGAGGAGCGAGAAGCAATGATGATCTCCGGAGTAGAAAATTGGATGACCCAGTACTAAAAATACCTGATGGATCAAGCGATTCCAAAAGCCGCAGACGAAGCCAAGCAGGTCAAAAAGACGGCTGACTGGTACACTATGATTGATGGATGGCTATATCGACGTGGCTACTCGACCCCCTACCTTCGGTGCCATACTCGAGAGGAGGCCGACTACGCCCTAGGCGAAGTCCATCTCGGCATATGTAGATCGAATATTAGTGGGAAGAACTTGGCATTCAAAATCATGCACCAAGGTTATCACTGGCTAACGATGAAAAAGGATGCGCTCGAGTTCGTAAAGAGGTGTGAAAACTACCAAATTCACGGCAATCTTCACTACCAGCCGCCTACCTAGTTGAAATCCCTCCAAGCCCCATGGCCATTCGCACAATGGGGTTAGATATTCTCGACTCGTTTTCTCTTGCAACAGGGTAAATGAAATTCATTATTGCTGACATTAACTACTTTACCAAGTGGATTGAAGCCATCCCGCTGACCAAAATTACAGAGCATAATGCTCTTGAATTTGTCCGTCAGAATGTAATCAGTAGATTTGGCATCCCCGAGGCTATCATTACTGATAACGGAACCCAATTCTCGAAAAAATACTTCACCAAGTATTGCACCAGTTTGGGTATCAAATTAGTCCACACTTCGGTGGTATATCCACAAGTAAATGGGCAGGTGGAGGTTACCAACCATATGCTACTCTATGGTCTGAAGATCAAGCTGGAGAATACAAGGGGCTCCTGGGTCGATGAGCTACCCTCCGTCCTATGGTCCTACCGGACAACTCCTAAGGAGCTGACTCGTGAGACACCCTTTAACCTCTGCTACGGGACTGAGGTGGTAATCTCGGTCGAAATTGGGCTCCCGAGTCTCAGGGTTGAGTCTTTCGACCTACGGGATAATTTCCAAAAAATTTGGGAATAATTAGACATGTTGGAAGAGGCCTGCGAGGCCTCAAGGCCATGGATGACAGCTTACCAATAGCGGGTTGTGGCTATTACAACAAGAAGGTAAAAGCGTGACACTTTGAGGTCAGAGACCTGGTCTTGCAAAGTATCGAGGTAACAGGCAAGATCGTCAACTGAAATAAACTCTCCCCGAATTAGGAGGGTCCCTTTCTAGTCTCCGTCGTCCTGCGAAACGGAGTGTACAAACTCTAAACTCAGAGCGGCAAGTTGGTTCCTCGAACGTGGAACGCGATCCACCTTAAGCGTTACTTTCAGTAAAGGCACAGGTAAGTCAACCATCGACATGCATATAGGAATACTTGGCATATTATATCACCTCACTATTGATTCTTTTCTTCTCCTTACGCATGTTTATGTATGTTTGTAGGTTTACACGATCTAGACTGCCCCTAAGTTGGAAGAGTTTTCACCCTCTCGTAACCAAACCTTAGTCATCTGGGCATCCCACGAGCGGTCGTAATAAAACTATGGTCACCTAGGTGGCCCACAAGCCATCGTAATGAAACTCTGGTCCATCCGGCATCCCACGAGTGGTCGTAATAAAACTCTGGTCATCCAGGTGGCCTACTAACGGTTAAACTAAATCTTGGTCATACAAGTGGCCCATTCGCGGTCAAAATCTTAGGGGGCTCAACCAGCGCACGCCACAGCCTCCTTCGCTGGGAGCGAGCGTGATCAGTTAACAACGGTCATCATTAGCAAAGGCTCTCCTTCCAAAAGTTAGCCACCCTTGTTCACACTCGAGCGGCATCACCACAGCTTTACTCCCTCATAAGCACGGATCAGGCACGACACGGCATTCGGGTAAACCTACTCGAAGACTCAATCCCTTCGAAAAATGCCTATAGTGTCTTAAACAAGGCGGACGACCAACCCATGCACAGAGTTGGCCAGAAAACAGAGTAACGGAGGAATGGGAATCACATTAAAGGCAAAAGATACGAAACGTTAATGAAACAGTCGATTTATTGATTATGTTCAATCATCGATATATTATCTACAAAAAACCAGAGCCACAAGAACTAAGGAGGGGCAAAATTCCTAGAAGGAGGCGTTGGCGAACTGCTACTATTCCTGGGCTCCCCCATGAAGCACTCACAATGCTGGGTAGAACAGTTCTCCAAGTTGAGGAATTCAATTGGAAAATTGGGATCAATTGGTCGAGTAATACGCCGACTAATGTTGATCCCCTCCCATAGCCGTGCCAACAGCATGTTCTCAACCTTGTGGGGACGGATACGTGTGGCTAGCTAATTCTCCAGGGTGGCCATTTGCCCCGCAAGCTGGTCAAGGCGTCGCATGGTCTCGTTAGCCTCTTCCTTTAAGCGAGTGTTCTCCTCATTAAGTCTATCGTTCTCCTCAACCAGACCCGGCAACACGGCATCTTTAAGGTTGGCATTCTCCTCTCTAAGCCGGGTAACCTTAGCCTTCAGGTTGGCAAGTACTAATCCTAGAGCAACCGCATCATCCCGGTGCTCAGTCCTCATTGCTTCCAGCTCCTCGTTGAGCCAAGCAATCAGGTTGTCCCTATTAGCAATCGCTAGGTATCGCTAGCCAATTTCCTTAACAACAGCAGTAGAGACTTTTTCTTTCTGCAAAAATGATAAGTATTAGCAGCGATTAGACCAAGAGGAAGGGTAGGCAGCGAAAAGTTCACCTGCCAAATCCCTCACGCTGGAAGCACTGGCCTAGCACAAAATCTTGACTCAGATGGTGGAGGACCAGAGCGGAACCTTCTCGAGCATACCCAGCGGTAGCCTCTGCTGTAGATTCCTCCAACAATTCAGCCACAAGGTCATCCATCTTCGACGGCTTTCCAACATCAGGCCCCTCTAGCCTTCCCACGGCTCATACAGGCTCCTCAACGGCGGCCTCCTCCGTGATCTCAACCCTAACCTTGACCGCCGGTTGAGGTTCTCTGATAGCTGACACTCTTGGCTCCCCTAAAGTCTCCTCAGGAGCCGGCTCGTCAGATGTCGCAATAGCTAGCCCAACAGGACGCTCAATAGGCACCTCCCTGGGTTCCCTGGTAGGTACCTTCTCCGTCGGTTCAGCGACGCCCTCAATGATGGCCTCTGGGGAAGGTTCCAAGCTCGTTAAGCACTCCGACTGCGGGAGGGCAAGAACAATATAGCTAGGGGCGGGATACAACTTCTCCCTAAAAATCTCAACGGTGGAACCTTTGCCGCATATGCCAGAGCTATCCGCTATTCTGGCCAGCCGGCCAATTAGCACATTCTCAGGATTAGTGGAGGAAGATGAGGAAGGCCTTACTGCTGCCACCGCCATTGTTGGACTAATGGGAGAACTACCGTCGGATGACTTCCTGATTGCAAGGGCCCCGATTCCCCTCCTCTTGGCGGCTTTTATCAGCTTTTGTTATGGTAACGGAGGCCCCCACTTGGCCTTTCTGACCTCATCGCGAGAGACCAAGTGGTCTCTCCGAAAATCCAAGTGATGTTTATTTACCAGCTTGAAGAGCCACTCCAGGGACTCCGTCTCCGTCTCAGTAGGAGTCCTGGTGTAAATCTCAGGAACCTTGCCCCATTCCCTGCCAACGGCCAAGACCCGTCCACATAAACAAAAAAGAACCTGTCCTTCCAGTTCTGCAAGGAGTCGTAAATAACGGTGCTAACCTGGAGATTACCCCGCAGAGCTAAAGAGATTCACTCCGCTCCTTAGTTGTCCTTGAACAGGACTCTCATTATCTCCACCGTCAACTTCCTCGAATGCTGACGAAGAAAAAATACAGAACGTGCACAGATACCGCACAGCATTGGCGTGAAGCTGTGCAACAGGGACCCCGAGGGCGATCAGAATCTCCCGTAACTCGTAGGGAAGGGGAAGGCGTAGCCCATTCTTCAAATGGGCCTTATAAATGGTGATATAATCTTTAAGTGGTGAGCATGCCCTATCTTCCTTATCAGAAACGCAGGGAATGATCGCTTTAGAAACGTTGTACTCAACATATAAGTTTTTCAGTTAATCTCCGTGAGGCTTGAAGTGCAACAGGAGTTATGAGCATGGGTGTAAGGAAAGAAGCGATGCAACATAGAAAAAAAATACTCACTGAAAGACAAAGGAAGGCGTGGGAAATTCAAAAAGGAGATGAACGGGCCACTTGAAGGCAACACAAACGCCAACCAAAGTAAGCGTCTCGTAAACAACGCCATCATTACTGCCACGTGGCGCCCCTGAACGGGCCATGACGAACCAGATCCCTCGATGCATAAATTACAGGGATATCCAATTCACCATGTGCAAACACGTGGCCGCCTTTTTGTCTAAACAAAATAACTAATGATGGCACGTCACTCCACTCCCACAAGTCCTCTGGACCTTGGCCTTGACGGTCAACAAATTTGGTCAACGTCTCCTTTAGCAAGTTCTCCGGACCTTAACCTTGACGGTCAACAAATTCGAACAACATTTTCTTCAAAAGGTTCTTGGGACCTTGACCTTGACGGTCAACAAATCTGGTCAATATTTTCTTCAAAAGGTTCTTTGGACCTTGGCCTTGGCGGTTAACAAGTCCGGTCAACAATCCTTCAGCAGGTTCTCCGGATTTTGGCCAAGGCGGTTAGCAAAACCACTCCACTTCTCCTCTGGCATGATCGTCGGATTTTGGGCTTAGACGGTCAATGGATCCAGTAAACGGATATTGGCGAACTCCAAGCCATGCGACCCATCAAGGACATGCTAGAGGTTAGAAATCAGACCACCGGTATCGGGGCTAGTGATGGGTACTCCCATAGTGGACTAGCCCAGGAAGAAAGAACGGCCCAAATCCACGAAGGCCCACGCATTGGCTTGGACTATCAACGTAAACCGTTGACAAGACGAAAGGCCAATGAAATCAGCATAAGGACGGACGATTGGCACTATGGACGGTCAACATTTCTGTTGACCAATAGCACTGTAACATGCCTCCCTTGAATCAGCTTTACATGGGCTAGGCCCAGTTTGACCTGCAGCAGCTTTCTTCCCTAATTTTGCACTTCCCTAGAAGGGAACCTCCACAGTAACGTTCACCAGCAGATTCAGTACTCACCCAATGAGGAAAGCGTCGGATTCTCTCTCCTGTCTACTGCAAAACAATAGCCGTTGCAAAGCACGGAAGGAAGGAGAACCTCCCAAGGAGCCGTTACCGCCATTAATACTAGCACCACAAATGGAAGTTGTTCCAACAGAGCGCTGAAATCCCACGCTCCTTCTTAAGGAAGGATTCTCAACCTCACAACTATAAGAAGGCCGTGGAGTCAACACTCCAAGGAGGCCTTCTGAAAGAGAACAAACGTTCTCATACTCATACGAGTTACTCTGACATTCATATCCCTCTTTCTAGTGGAATCCTCGAGAGTTCGCCCGACGTCTTTTCAAGCTCTCACGCTTTTAGGACGCCCATGCTCTTAGTACTTCCTGTCACCACAGTCCCCAAAAATCGGAAGTCAGGAATCAACGCTCTCCACGAGCGGCATTAACCTCTCCCAGCGAGAGCCAAATCATCCTCACAAACACTCTCTACTTCTCACATTCGTTATATCTTTTCTTCTACCTTCTCGATTCTTGTAGGTTTTTTATAATTTTGGGTTATTAAAAAGCAAATTATCATAAATTAAATTTAATTGATCAGTTTTAGATAAATAATATCCTAAGTAAATTTATTGAATAATCCATTAATTAGTAATTTTTATTTATATCAGATGATTAATAATTTATTAATAATAATTAAAAAATATTAAATTTAATATTTTGCGTATTTTGAAAAAAAAATTGTACAGGTATATTCTAAAAAAATAAAAAAACTATATCATGAAAAAACTACAAAATAAAGAATAAAAAATTATTTTTTAACTAAATGCGGTCTCAGTTGGTGTGAAATAAGAAGCCAAGTGGTTAGGTGGATCCCACCTGTAGAGAATTATTTTAAATTAATTATCTCATTATTTTATGCATCAAAACAGGCTACCCAGATGCCACTCCTTTTTTGACTAAATCTTCCTTATTTTTTTTTCTTTTTATTTTTTATAAAAAATATTCAATATATCAAAAATATTGTATTATTTTACGGTGATAAAATTTATTAATAGATTAATTTTTTATTTAAAAATAATTTTTGATATTAATTTAAATAATTAGGAGCACCATATATTGATATACTATTATTAATATTGTACTATAAGTTTTCTCCAATGGGGTATCTTGTAATGTATGGTTCGGCACAATAGCACATCAATAATTTAATTGATTCCATATGTATTTATTATAAATTTGCACTTCACCAAATCATTAATTGCATAAAAAATTTAATAAAAAATTCTATTGATCACGTCGCCACTCTTACCAAACTTAGAATATGGGATCATGTAACACAAAACATGTATTTTATATTTATTTTCCTTTTATAAAATTTTTTAATAAAATCTATATTAAAAAATAATAATAAAAAAAGAGCGTGAAGTATACCGCGTTGTAGGACCCCGATGCTCTACCAAGCTTGCCCCACCTGTCCCATCGGATGGCGGCATTACCCCATAGGCTTAATGGTCTAATGGCTCAAAGCCACAAAGGAACAACATCACACAAACACCATGTTAGAATTTAAATTAAGTCATATAAATTTTTATAATTTTTATCACATCCTTAAATATTTTTAAAAATTTAGATAAATTTAATTTAAATTTTAAAAAATTAGATATACTATTATGAAAGTTAAAAATTTTTAATATATACTAATATCAAATGTTAAAAGGCTCAAAATCTTTTATACGGGGAATAAATTTAAAACATCTTCTTTCATAAATAATTATTATCTATTATTATTTGATTACTTACTCGTATTTTTATACTATTAACTAGCAACTTCAATTTGATATTATTGACACTTATTGTTTTATTGTGATTGCGTTTATGATTAACTTTTATATTTAAGTGTGCTTAAGGGGTCCACTTGATTGGTATTCAATCCCTAACGAGAGCAGATGCACCGTATGATTTTGTAGTTACAAAAAATTGAATTGTGATAGCTAATATCAGAGCATGACGTATGAGATGAGGTAAGAAAAACTTAAATTTTTAGAAAATGATTATACAGTGAGATAATGATGGTACAAGCAACACTACAATTGACCACTTAGACAACTTTTGCAGCACATCCGGTAGTCCTCTCAAAGCACTTGAGTGAAGAATAACTGAGTTTTAAGCTTAAGATGAATCATTTGATAGGATGAAAAGGTAAGTAGATAGTCTCACTGACCAATTGAGATTCCTTAAAAAGGTAGTCAATGACCTATCTGACCATATTCGCCAATTGAGATCCCTTAAAGATGCTAAGCTTACTGGTACGGTGAGCCTAATAGGGCATGCTGTCACGAGTAATAGCAATGCATTTGATAATGGCTCAGTTAAGCCTCTAGAACCCAGTTTACATGGTGGCGTACATGACTTGAAGGAGCTTGATAAGTTTATTTTTTATTTGGAACAATACTTTAATGCTACAAAGATGGATTTCGATGAAACCAAGGTTTCTAAGGCAATAGGGCACTTGATTAGTGATGCCAAACTTTAGCGGCATACTAAATATGAGGAAATTATTTAAGGGAGAATGAACATCGACTTGTAGGAGGACCTCAAAAGAGAACTGGTAGAACATTTCTATCCATAAAATATTAAATTCACAGCATGAAGAAATTTGAAATAGATTAAGTGCATGAGGACAATCAAGAACTACATTAAAACTTCCTTGGCAGGCATGCTAGACTTAAACATGTTTGTCAAGGATCACCTGTTATGACCCAAGAACATAATATACACAGGTCAAAAATAAAATCAATAATAATATTTTCATCAACCATAAAAATTCAACCTGAGTGTAACAACCCGAACACATACAGGATCTAATATAATAAAACTCGCACAAGACCTTATCGGATATAAATTCGGACAAACATGATATACAACCTGCTATCCAAACATCGCAATGGAGGTCTCCAAATATAATAACTCATCAACATTTTCCATACAAGGATCATGGGCATCCTTCGTCCATAAATAATAACTATAACACATTCTTGAGATAAAAAACATACCAACATAAAATCTCTACTCACTGGTAGAGATCTGCCGCATCAATTTACGTCCAAACTCCTACAAGTATATCCAAGTCATTAGTCAGAATGAATAAAATATAAAAACGTGAGTCTAGAGTTCAACAAGTATCGTATATATATATGTAAACAATGCATATAAATCAGAGAAAATGGATAACAATACAACTGTATCAAAACAACAACATAAGGTTCGTAAATCTTTGAAAATTGAAGAGATATCTCGTACTAAATTATTATCCGTATTAAACAGTCTCTTCGGGATATAATCATAATAAATAACGATCCGGTCAAATATCATAGACGATTTCATATCATATGATCCGAGGTCACATAGACCGTAACCGTCACCACATCTGTGTAGGACACATACCATTGTTCGGATCTAAATCTTATAATGCAAAAATCGTGAGAAGATCACTGAAACTAAAACACGAATCAAAACACGTTCCAAACTTATCACATATTTATACGTACGAGACATTCTTATCGTCTAACTGTGGGCCAATCAGTGTATCTCAAAATCATCCTCCATCTAAATATATGAAAAACAACAAAGTATGTACGAAATTGAAGAACCAAAGATAAATAATACTAATTTGAGGAAGGGTAACCTTCATCTGGTAATCACAGCTATATCGCCTACGATTTAGGCCAATAGCTCAAGGCCATCCATGTACTCTGTCTCCATAGATTAGGAATTTGCTCACTATATTTTACTACCCGTGACTTTGGGTGCAACCTCAAGTTTTAGTTATATATTAGGATGTCCGAATATATTATTCCATCAATTCCTTATGATGGTTCTTATTTAAATACACAATGGGGTAGGCCAGCACCAAACGTCTTAACTTTCCTTCCAGCAAAAGTGGGCCATATCATATACGTCCCTGTCGGGACTAAGCCTCCCAATCGGGAGTGGTATCAATATCTCATGCCTCGAATCACATATAATGACCCATCAGGTCTTGGACCGCCATGGTCCCATAGTGACCTTGCCCCCGACAGTATGTATGATTAATGCAAAGCCTCATTCATGGTTCCACAATTACGGATTCACAAATATACATATATACTATTCAGGTGTCCAAAAACCATCCAAATCATAAAGACCCATGTAAAATTACAGCACGACCAGTAAAACATACATGCATATATATAAGTAATAAATTAGGTGTATATAAAAATATATACATGTTAGTAAAATTTTTCACAGTAGTCAAAACACATCAGAAATTAAATCAGACCAATAATAGAGTTAGAGGATACTTGCCTCGACTCTATACTCCGTAGATTTGAAGAAAGGATGTCCCAAAGTACCCAATTGAGCCTTTCTCTCTCCTGCCTCACACATGCCCTGCGTGCACAGCCCTCTCCTCTGCGCGTGGTGCCTCCCACGCTGCTGCCACCGCCGCCGCTCCTCTTCCATCATTCCACTACCGCGCCACCTCACTGGCAATCTCCGTTGCCCTGCATGGTTGTCGTCAGCCTTCTCAACATCGCCTTGTCTCTCCTGTTGCAACCCTCTCTCTCTCTCACGTGGCTTCTCCCCTGTGCAAGGCTTCCACCACGCCGCATCGCCTCAGCCAGCGGCTGCTGTGACTTCAGCCGTGAGCCACCATCACCGCCGCCTTCCACCACATCGTCGTTGCCTCTAACAGCTGCTGCCGGCATCCACGATGGCCTCACCGAGCACCGTCAGCCACCGTCAACACCAACCACTGCTGCACCACCCGCGACCACTGTCGTAGCCCACCTGCACCACCGCCACCTCTTCTTCTTCTCCCTTCTCCTCCTCCTTCCCTATTCTTCTTCCTCCTTGGCCTACATACCCTGACTCTCTCTCTCCTCCATTCTTTCTCCACCGCTTCTCTCTCCCCAATTCCCCCTTTTTCCTATTCTTTTCTCTTTTTTTTTTATATATATATATATATATATATATATATTCCTATTTTACTATTCTTTTATTCTAAAATCCTATCGTACTCGGGCAATAATACAGGCGTACCTCGGTTGCCACTCCATATTTTTGATCATTCCTCAAAAATTTTATAATATTTTAATTTATTTTCACAACATTCAAAAATACCCAAAATTACAATTAATATTAAAATAATTCAAATGTAATCCTGGAATATTGCATCACCACTTTCACTCATCGATAATTTGCATCTAAAAGCCTAGATGAAATTATTTAGATAGAATTGTTAGATTTGACTTTAATCCAAAATAGTGCCAAATGGTTTACCGACTAAGCTATTGAGATGGGTAACCGCAACCAAGGGAATGATAGTAATCCTTTAAAAAAGTCGATGCAAAGTGCATCCAGAGTCAACTAGTCAGAAACCAAAGCTAAAATTGGAAAGACTTTTGAAAAAAACTGTCACCAATGAACTCTCAGAGTTCCAATGAAAGTATCAGCACATTAGTAACTAAGAATGCATCTTCTGGAGGGTGTTTATTGTATGATGGGTTTCGTTAGGTAGCATAATATTTGTACAAAAAAGCTCTGAGTGTACTATAAGGAGAAAGGATCAACTTGAGTTAAGAGATAATAAGAACAATGTGGACTAAATTTGCATAGGCTTGATCTTTTGTGATGGAATGTGTCATAGTCCACCAATGACCTCCGTCAATAATCATACATCTAACATGAATAATAAACTTTACATAAAAAAAATGAATGGGTGGACTTAAAATTTTATTTGCATGCATAGGATTGAAATTGGTTGGTCATCAAGTCGGCCAGAAAGTAGGTCAGTCATAACTAGGTTGGTCACATCTTAACCGGCTAAGAATCATGTTCGGTCGGCCAAAGATGCATGAAATGCCACTAGGAACAAAAATTGTTAACCATAAAATTCAATGGAAGTGTCTAAATATCCTCTTTATTTACATAGCAAAAATCATTATACAAAAGTTTTCAGAATATCCCAAAATATATCAAGGTCGATTATGCATTACTACAAAAATCCCGATCGACCTTCCTGCCTAGTTAGGCCGTTCGACTTCACTCTTTCTTGTCCGACATAAGGTCCTAGTTATCTGAGGGTAAAAAAACAGTAAGGGGTGAGCAACAGCTTAGTAAGGTACTAATGCAGAAAACATGTGTAATTATAACTTCAAAGCAAAATCAAAGGAACGGAATGAGAGCAACTTGCATATAGAATCTAAAATATGAGTCGAAGTCAATATCGTGAGGACATGAAGACATGAACCAAAGTTATTTTTATGAGAACCGGTTTTCAAAATGAGTTCAAAGTCATGTTTAAAGTTTCATATCAAATTGACTATATTTAAAGTTTGCAACTACTCGATTATCAAACTGACTACATTTTAAGCATGTAGCTACTCGGGCATCACATATCAAAACTAGCTACAATTAATATCTGTAACTACTCGACCATCAACTGGTTACATTTTAGACATGCAGCTACTCGACCATCACATATCGAAACTGGCTATATTTAAGGTCTGTAACTACTCGACTATCAAACTGGCTACATTTAAGGCTTGCAACTACTCAACCATCAAAACTGTCTTAAGTTTCAAATGACCGAAATCCTTAAAAACATACAATGTTACTTTTACAAATGGTGAAAAACATGCAAGCAGGTGACATCTTAAACATGTAAACTGATTCATTAATAGCAATTAAACATGCAAGATAACCGGTGCACAATTTTCAAGTATGAACCATGAAACATAATCTCACATGTAAAATATAATACATGCACTGATCATGAATTTCCTTCATAAAGTATGAAAAGTATTTATCATAATCTGCATTACGTAGAAACATAATGAAGAAGAATATTAAAATAACATTAGATAGACAAGAAAACATCTAAGGACAAAATATGGGGTACAATTGCCTGATCTATGAACCCCCTTACTTAACTTTGATGGAATTTCTTCCTCTCCTTCTCTTTCACAGCTTCTTTTAGATTTTCTAGCTTCTTCCCCTCACCCCTAACTCCAGTATTTATAGGCAACGAGGCAGGTGAGAGTAGGTGTGGTAGGTTACCTACTTGCTACTTCTTTCCTTTTTTGTTTCTCCTTCTAGAAGGTCAATGGAGTAGGTGGGAGTAGGGTATGGCTTATACTAATTCTGATGATCATCTTACTAACTCATTTTTATACTTAAAGTCCTCGGCCTTATTATGGGTCCTCGGACTCTTTATGATGTCATCGAATGTTACTATTTATTTTCAAGCTGCGTTTTCTTGGGCATTACGGTTAAATCTTCCAGATTCTAGACAGCTCCACAAATTCTGGACAACTTAACAATTCAGTCTGGTTAAATTCTCCAAATTTCGGACAGCTTCACAAATTCTCGGACAACTATTTTAGCAAGTCAATCTCTTAACCGGACAACATTTTATTCTTGTCGTCTATCTTCTCCGGGAATCCTCTCCAAAACTTTACTCTGAATTTCCTCTCCGGAAGTCTTCTCCGAAAATTTACTCAATCCTCTCCGAAAATCGTTTTCGAAAATCCACTCAATCTTGTTTTTAATACGGGCAACCATCTTTCAAATTGGTCACCCATCTGTTTTGGTCAACTTATTTAGTCTGGCCGGTCATCTTAACTGGCCATCTACTTCTTTGGTCGATTGCCATAAAAGCTGATCAACTACTTGCAAATTCGGTGAACTCTTTCGGTAGGTCAACAATTTAGCCCGCAGGTCAACAATTCTTTCCGGCCATCTTACTAATTTGGTCATTATTATAATAACTTCCTCGGCCATTTCCATTAAAGCCGGTTGACAAACCAATCTGGTCAACATGCTATCTAGGCTAATTTTTTCATTAAGGTTGAGAGATTGAATTCTAAAAAAAACTGATCCTTACAATCTACCTCTTATACTTCATAGAGAAGCATGCCTAGATATCCCTTAAGTCTAAAGATCTAATATATATATAAATCCAAGTGAATGGCAAAATTGCCTGTGTTATATATGACACTACTGCCACTTACAATCTTGTGGTTGGGACTAAAGTGGATAGACTAGATATGTGGTTGGAGCAATATTGTGACAGATTAGATAAACTAAATACCACCTGTACATAATATCTATCAAAATCTAAATACAAAGCACAATAATAATCATCTATATATATAAACCAAATATGCACATGATCTAAAAATATGCCACCACATCAGTGACTCGACATTGACTCAAAAATACGATGTCAGACTTTGAATAAGAAAAGATGCCTATAAAAATATCAATCTAATATACACATATATATCCAACCATATTGCGAAAGCAAAAATACGTGCCTAACAAACTTTCTTTAACCTGCACAACGTGGAACATTCCTATTTCATGTCCATAAAATAATCCAACGCAAAAATAACAATCATGTCCATGACCAAACACAAAATCGGTAGCTCTGAACAACATAAAATATCACACAGGCTGACAATATCGCCCAAAAATCCATAATATATCAAAAATCATATCCGAAACCAAACTAACTAATCTACAATAAACAATACAATCTAAACCTATCTAAAAATATAATAATACATAAACAACAGAACCAGCAAGCCTAAACCTTTCCAAATCTCCAATCTAGCTTATCGGGTAAGGATTCCTGCATTTTCTACTCATCTGAAGGTTAGTAAAAATAGTAAAGAAGTGAGTCGAATACTCAATAAGGTACAAATATAAATAATAACAAATGAAGCATACTTAAAATAAATGAAAGGCATAGAATAGGATCATAATGCAGATACATAAGTATAAAACATAATCAAATATATTTTCGGAACACATTTAACTTTTCATATTTTATATCTGATTACTTTTATTTCTAAAACATAGAAATTTATTCATATTTAGGGATCAGGACTAGTAGGTTTTATTAGCTAATGGAGTAGCAAAATAAGGAACGGAATATGTATACTTTCACACATTCTAAGGCACTACCCACACAATTCAACACCCTGATGAGTAGTATACCTTTAACTCGAATATACTGGGCCATGGTCCTTGTTGCCACCAAAAGCTCCCCGTGGCCTAGGGGCATTTCTCGACCTACCGCTGTAATATCCTAAGGTATGTCAGAAAATATCACATTCTAAATAAAATCATTGGTTTAATTTCATGATTACTTTTCATATTTTATTTGAAAGACCATAAAAATTGACATAGTCCTTTTATTTTTGATTTTCTCATTTCAGGAGAAAATACTAATAACAAATAATAAATTATAGAGTTTCAAATTACTTGATACAGATACATATTTTACATTCTTGTGAACTTATACAGATATGTATTCTCATATTCTTGGAAACTTAAGTCTTAGACATAAACAGATACATCTTCATAAACTAAAATTCGAATTTGGGATCTGGGGTTCCAAACAACTTCAAGGATTTTTATAAAAATATACAAAATAGATAATCTTTACAATATCAGTCCATATACTCAACATATGGGGAATTTTCGGAAGGAAATTTGGATATTTAAAGGACTTACCCGGACATGTGAAGCATCATATATGAAATACAAGTGATAAAACATCATAATACTTGAAGTCATGGCATGCATGGGGTTATGGTTTCCAATTTAACATCACATTTCACTTAAACTTCGAAATCGGACGAGAAATTGACATATATACACGTTTTTCATACATACACTTTAAAATTGGGAGGCAAATAAACATATATGCATATTTAACACATGTATATTTTAAAATCTAAGTTTAGACGGGTATTTAAATAAAAATATCTGGAAGGAATAGTAAGAAACGAGTGAAAAGAGAAAGAAAAGTATAGAAGTGCACTTGTCTTGACCTGATCTATAATTTTCTCAACTACCTCCACATTGGAAACAGACTTGAGAGCCTTGATCTCCTCTTCTTTCTCATCACTGGTGCGATCTCTCTCTCTCCTCTCTTCCGTTCTCTCAGCAAAATGACAAAAAACATAACGTAGGTTTTAAATAGCCAAATTTGTGCTCAAGCGCCAGTCGGACGCAGGGCCATTGGATTCCATGGTTGAGCATGCCTCGGGCAAGAAGCCACTGGAAATCGCGCCCCTAGCGTGCTTATGATGCCCATCGGGTGTCCTTTCTCTCTCTTCTGATTTGTTTTTGAATTCTAATTTCTTACATATATTTAGTCTAATTTTAATCATATTAATTTAATTACTCATAATTATTATATTTTAAAAACTGGTACCTTACAAATATAGTGGTAATATAAAGGTCAAAAATTCAAAGGTAAAACCCACCCTTGATATTCTCAATTATGTGCCAAAGCAACTTTATGATAGCACCTATAGATAACTTTATCCTGATATTGATGATAGACTTTCTTAAAATAACTAAAGGGGTGCCCATGCCCTAGCTGAATTTGGAACTCATCGTGGGTGAATGCCTATGTTGGGTGAATGCCTCCAAAAAACTTTGAAAGAATTTAAGAAGCAAGGCAAGACAAGATGTTGCCTACATTCCAACTTACGATGGCTTCGATAGAAGGCTAGCCTACATTCTTTGCGATATTGCTAGCAGAGGAAGGCATGGAAGTTGGGTTACCGCCGCCTGAAGTCAGCTCTCTCTTTGAGGAGTTTGAGGATTTAATGCCAATGGAGTTACATGAGGTACTTCCACTTGAGAGAGTGGATCACCTTAACAAATTAATACTTGGGGCAAGACCACCTACTTGATAATTGTATTAGATGGCACCCCTGGAGCTAGCAGAGATTCAAAAATAATTAGATGAGTTGACTAGCTTGAGTTTCATTCACCTTTTGAAAGTATCTTGTGGAGCTCCCATCTATTTTAGAAGAAACAAGATGTGGGCCTACATCCTTACAAAGACTATATAACTCTAAATAAGATGACTATGAAGAATCATTATCTAATTCCTTTTGCTAAGTCTCTGGCACAAATTTAATATATTGAAATCAAACTCTAATTTAAACCCATAAATAAATATTTAATCAACTGATTTAATCCCAATCAAATATTAGGAGATAATATTAAAATAAATACCATTAATGTCAAGATTGAGTTTAAATTTTTACCTTAATCACGATTAAGTAAGTTAAGATAATTAGAATTAATTAAAATTACGGTCAAATGAGTAAGAAAATTGGGTTAAAAGTTAATTGTAGATTGGGTTACTATGAGTTGATGTTTGCCTGACGGGTGCCTGACATAAGCTTATGTGTATATTGGATAGGGAGGTCGCACCTAACTGTTACCTAAGTGGAGCCCAGGCGCATTTTTTATGTACTCGTACTTGATGCATGCATGAGAGTTACTCGAGCATGTTGAGGTAGAATGTCCATTCTTGATATGCGCTCGATACGGTACTCATGTGACACTGTTCCTAATCTCGTCGATTGACGCATGTCTGACGGGAGCTCGAGAGCCATTCTTCTATATATATCATATCTGACTTATTTTCGATCATTTACTTCTAGTTTTTGAGAGAGGAGAAGAGAGGAAAAGAAAAAGAGAAAGTTAGAGAAGATAAATTAAAGTGATTTCAAGTAAGATTTTGGTAATTTAAAATTAAGGTAAGTGCATCTTCAAGCCTAATTTCCTTTATTATTGTTTTTTTTCTCATTTTCTTAAATATTTCTTATTTCAAATGATCATACATGACATATTTTCGTAACTAAAATATTTATATTTTATATATATGTAATATTCTCTTCATTCTTCTACAATAATGTATGAAATTTATATTTAAATCCATATATATTATGTTATTCAGCTATTTCTATATTTGTCTTTCATATATGATATGTATTTCTGATATAATACTCTTACATATTTGATTTTCATATAAAATGTTCCTACATGTTGAAATTTACTAGGTATATGTTCTGCATGTCCTAAAAATTTATCTATTTGTCCATGCATACATATCATCTAAAATAAAAATGATAAAATATCATCAATATTATTAATTTTTCTGTAATTATATTTAAAATTTTTATAATATGTCATCATATATTTTAAATTAAATATGTCCAAATTTTTATAGTAAATTATATCATTTTATGATAAGAAAATTAAGAAATTTGAAGAAAGATTCTACAATATGTTAAAGAATTAATAATATTTTTTTTAAATGAGAAAATACAATGATTATGAAAAATTGTATAGAGTTTTCATATATCTAAGTATCAAACCATTGTAATAAATTCAGCGGGTGGTATATTATGATATATCATAGTATATTATAATGGTGATCAAGGTTCAAACCTATCATTCGTGGATAAAAGCAGCATTCAATCCTGTTACAATGTGATATGTATGATGGCCCACCTACGGGTCTTGAATAGTAATGTAAGACCTTTGGTCGTATGAAATAATTATAATCCGAGTTTTAATTATCCGCTTTTTTAGTTTTTAAGGCTCTATTGGCCCTTGATCCCAAAGAAATTGCATATTTGAGTAAGGATTGCATGGCACAATTTGTGTAAGAATATAAAAAAAAATTAAAAAAAGTTGTGTACATTTGTCACGGAAAAGTCATAGCATTTCATTTAAATTGTTTTATTACTCATTCTGGCATGTTTAACGAGAATTGTATGTTTAATTATAAAATTATATACCTTACTGAACTCTCGATTCACCTTTATTTATATTTTTTACTAACCCTTTAGATTAGCGACTCGGGTACTTATAGGATGAGTATGATCAAGAGAATAGACATTCAAAGATATTAGAATTAGAAATGTTGGTTTTAATGATGTATTTTAATTTTTAAATAGTAACTTAGAATGATTATGATATTCGAATGATGGTTTGTAAATTATGATATTAATATTAGTTTTTAATTATGATTGTTCAGATACTCTAATTTTGATTTAGATATAACTTATTACGTATAATCCAACGTTATAGTATAGTCAGTGTTCTAGCCACTTGATGATGCGACAATTTTGGATCCATTGATTAGGTTATATCATTTTTATTTTGGTCGGTCAAGGTATCGAAGTAAAGTTCACATCTACCGTTATTTAGGTTGCTAATTATTAATATATTAATATCATTAAATATTAATGATGGGATCTTATTTTGGGATGTGATAATTAAATGATCCAATAATAAATAAATAAATATCAAAACATAAGGTTCCAAAGCCATATCCAAAAATTGGCTCAGATAACTTGTCTCTTGATACGCTTAACCTATAAGTTAAAAAAAGCATTTTTAATCTGAAATTAAAGTAACTAACAATATATCCAACATTGTATTAGATTATAATTCTTGTCTCCTAACCAAATACAATATTTTAAACTCAAAATAACAAACATTAGTCTAAATAATTAAAATACATTCAATACATCTAAAACTTTCTGAAATTATTTCTTCCTAAAAGCCTCTTCAATACCCAAATACCATGTCAATATTTTTGAGCCCACCAATTTAAATGGTTAGAAAAAAGGCAGCAAAAACGAGCCTAATACTCAATAATATAAATGTAATTTTTATATATTTGATATAGTAAACAAACATGTAAAGAATGAAATACATGATCAAAAATAAAAATACCGATAACGTAAAAAACACAATAAAACAACTAAAAAACGTAGAGCATCCAAAGTCGTGCAAATATGTACGAATATAAAAGCCAATGAAAGTCATTTGAATAGATGAGTACATAAACTTAAAACATGTTAAATTCATGTAGTGCATTAAAATCAGACATGTAAAAAATTTTCAAACGTATAAAAATATAAAATATGCAAAAATCATCCAAGCCTATAAAAATGTGAAATATACAAAAACAGAATCAAGGATTGATGATGAACTCATCAATAAAGGTTAAATATTAAAATTTAAGTTATAATTTTTTCACATAACCAAAGGTCAAATGTAATTATTTACGATATGTGGATAGATCAACTACATATTATTTCTAATTATTGGGACCAAATACCACTTTTTAACTTGTGAAAGTTAGGGTGATCTATGGTTTACAAATCATATACTAGTACATATTTAAATACATTCCGTTAATTTTTTATAATAGTTCTTATTTAATCAAAATTAAAAACTCTATATCCAAATATAAATATACAAATATTTTCTAAAAATTAGGGAGACAAATTACTTTTATTAAAATTAAAGTAGATTTTTCTTAATATATCCGCAAATTAAACATACACAATAACAAATGTACAAATATTTTAGGATTTTAATATGACATTTATAAATTTAAGATATAAGCTTTCACAAATTTTATAAAATACGAATTAATTGACATGCATGAAAGATATAATTAAAGAAAGTCAGTAAATATCATATATGTGAGTATTTAAATAAGAAATGTCAAAGATATTTTAGCAATATCTAGTAATAAAGACAAAATAGGACTAGTTGAACTTGCCCTACATTTGATTTACTAAATAATAGCTTGTATTCACCGTAAATTAATATGGATTTACTTTATCCTTCATTGTCTCTTTTCTTCTCTCTCTCTTTTTTTTTTTTTATCTTTTTCTCTCTTCTCTAAAAAATTTTAAAAAATTAAGTAGAATTGTTCAGAAATCTCATTAAATAATAGACTGGTGCTCATGTGTCCATTAAGTGTACATCAAGTGTGATTCCTAAATCATGTTTGCATACGAGCATCTATCAGGCGTTGAGATTATTAAACAAACATGTATTAGTGCCTATTTTGCGTATATTAAATATAATGGTTTTGCCTCAAACATATTCATATATGTCTCAGTGCACATCCAGGTGCCACTTGACCTTAACACACTTCGATCCATTATTTAGTTTTTGACACAAACCTATCATTAATTTAAATAATTTATCAATCCACTTATATTAATATAAAATAAATATTGGGGCTTAGATCTTCATTTCTCCCATCTTTATAAAATTTCATTCTAGAAATTTACAAATCTTAATGAAGAAACAAGTGGAGTTACTTAACCTAAATCTCGTCTTCTCATTTCTATATAGCTTCCTTACAAAAATTTTCACAATACTTTAACTAAAGAAATAACATTAATATGGATGACTTGATTCCATCATCCCAAAATTTAAATCAGTTCTTCAATATAAGTGAAATCCTCATTGATCATCAACGATTTACACTCAATAATGTGTAAAATGTCATAAATATATTTACAAATCATTAAGGCATAAAGGATATCATAAATATCTCCTAGGGTTGGAGGCAAGACTAATTTATAAGTCACTTCTCCAATTCTCTACAAAATCTTGAGCGGTCTAATAAATGTGACGGAACAGATTTTTTTTTTTTTTTTGATTCCGTCATTCCTAACACAATTGAAAATCTAACTAAACCGATTGGGTGCAGCACAGGATCATAGATGCCATCTAGGACCCATATACAAGTAAAGCGGAAGTTATACTAACACTTGTGGAAGCATTCATTTTCATTCCAAAATATTCATTTCTGATTACATAGCCAAAACGTTTAATCATAGAAGTCCATCAAAACATTACAATAATATTTCTCCAAAATAAGCTTTTGAGATCTTTAATCCTTCAGACAAGCTCTAATTACTCCAACTCATCAGGCACAAGCTCTAACGCTTTATCTGTGGGGAAAAAAATATAAAACAGTGAGCCGAGGCCCAGCAAGTTACATGCACATGGGTAATAAAACGATGATGCAGAACGGTCATGTAACTATGCATGAATCGGAACGGTAAATCGAATGCAGTCAAAACATACCTCGATGTTGCTATACTTCAAAATCGTGAATTGGTACAAGAACGATAAACAAGAATAAAACATATCGGTATCGGTACGATAAACGGTGAACAGTACATATCATATCGGTAGACGGTCTTTCATATTCGGTAATCGGTATTTCATATTCGAAGTCGGTACGGTAACATAACATATCAAGAGAAGAAAACATTACTTCATATCATATCGGTATGACACTCTCACAAGATACCCTACTAACCGAGGGGCGAATAATCGAGATAGATTGTATTCACTCCACACAATCTAAGGCCGGTGCATCATATGGGTATCCCATCTCACGGATCGGTGACGGTATGCCACCCGAAGGTAGGCTGGTAACGGTAATTCCCTCTGTCCATAACGCCCCGAGGGTAGGGAGGACCACAAATAACTCCATGGACAGAGCTATCCTCGATTACCACCGAAAAGTCCTAAGGCATGCCGGAGAACCTATCTGGGCTATAGTCAGTCCCGGGTCTTAAAATAACATGAAAACTTCTCTTCTTAAAAAAAAAACATTTTTAGTGGCCGTAGTCTATTTTCTGTACAAATCCGAAGTTCGATTCTCAATGCAAGCCGGAGTTCATTTTCACATTAAGGACGGAGCTCTTTTTCATGAGCAAAACCGGAGTTCATTTTTCATTCAAGCCGGAGTTCCTCTTTTGGCAGAATAGGAGTTCAAAAGCCGGAGTTGATTTTACGTTAATGGCGGAGCTCTTTTAAAAGCCAAGTTCATTTTTCATTAAAGACGGAACTCTTTTATAATAGCCGGAGTTACTTCTTTATTAACAAAGCCAGAGTTCGTCTTCTTATACAAGCCGGAGCTCTTTTTCTTTATTACGGACGAGGTTCATTCTATCTTACAAGCCGGACTACTCTTTGGACGGAGTGCCTTTTGGAGTACCTTTCTCAAAAGACGGAACTCTTTTGGACGGGTACTTTTCCGGACGGCTTACTTTTCTTAAGGGACGTAGCTCTTTGGACGGAGCTCATTTTCCCTTAGCAGGACGGAGCTCTTTTGGACGGAGTACTTTTCAGACAGCTTACTTTTCTTAAGGGACGGAGCTCTTTGGACGGAGCTCATTTTCATTAACAGGACGGAGCTATTTTCCCTTAACAGGACGGAGCTCTTTTGGACGGAGTACTTTTCGAACATGTACCTTACTTTTCTTAAGGGACGGAGCTCTTTGGGACGGAGCTCATTTTCATTAACAGGACGGAGCTCTTTTCCCTTAACAGGACGGAGCTCTTTTGGACGGAGTACTTTTCAGACAGCTTACTTTTCTTAAGGGACGGAGCTCTTTGGACGGAGCTCATTTTCATTAACAGGACGGAGCTCTTTTCCCTTAACAGGACGGAGCTCTTTTGGACGGAGTACTTTTCAGACAGCTTACTTTTCTTAAGGGACGGAACTCTTTGGACGGAGCTCATTTTCATTAACAGGACGGAGCTTTTTTCCCTTAACAGGACGGAGCTCTTTTGGACGGAGTACTTTTAGAATGACTTACTTTTCTTAAGGGACGGAACTCTTTGGACGGAGCTCATTTTTATTAACAGGACGGAGCTATTTTTCCTTAACAGGACGGAGCTCTTTTGGACGGAGTACTTTTCAGACAGCTTACTTTTCTTAAGGGACGGAGCTCATTTTTATTAACAGGACGGAGCTCTTTCTTGTTAACAGGACGGAGCTCTTTTTCCTTAAAAAGGACGGAGCTCTTTCTTGTTAACAAGACGGAGTTCATCAAAAGCCGGACTCCTTTTCCTTCTTAAAAACCTGAGTTCTTTCTTTCATAAAAGTTAGAGTTCTTTTAACAACAAAGGACGGAGTTCATTTTCTTATACGGGCCGGAGCTCTTTTTACACAACGGCCAGAGTTCGTTTTGCCTTATAGGAGGTGGATATTTAATGCAGAAGTAGGAAGTCAGAAACAGAGTATACTTCAATATTCTCAATATGAACTTAAAAGCAGAGCAGAGCACACTTGCCATATTCTTAAATTATCACTTAAAAAGCAGCGTCTGATATAACTTGCAGTAAAACAGGGGCTTAGAAACGGAGCAGAAAACACTTGCAATATTCTCAAATCATCAATTTAAAAACAGCGTCTGGTGTAACTTGCAATGAAGCATGAGTTTTAGAAACAGAGCAGAGTATACATGAGCTTGAAAATGGCGTCCGAGGTAACTTGCCTGACGGGCTGACTCAATTTTCCTTCCCTTCTTGTCTGACAGTTGGTTTCTTCTTGGCGTCCTCCTTCACTCCCTCCTTACTGCTTGCGTTTTGCCTTTTTGCCAAACCCAACCACCCGACGCTGTGTTTATATAGAAGAGGGGTTTGGTGGGGTAAGTGGGGTAGGTGACTTACTTTGGTACTTGTTTGCAGATAGTAGGTGGACTAACTAGATTAGTTTACCCACTCCATTTGGTCGCCGCCTAGTTGGATTCTAACTAAATCTCACAGTTTATTCTTTGTTTATCCGGTTAACTCTTTGATCAATATTTCGATCGCTGCGGTCTCAATTTTGTAACCTTTCAAGAAATCCGGCCAACTCTCCAATTCCGGTCAAGATCTTCGAATCGGCCAACTCTTCAAACCGGTCAACTTCTTATCATTCGCTCCGTCCATCACTTTCTCATCAACTTCGGATTTATTTTCCTTCATCGACTCCGGATTTCTTCTCCGCAATTTCTACTCCGGTATTCAAGGACACTTCGGCCTCATTTCGACAATGCACTCCGGCTTTAAAGCCACTTCGGCCTCCTCATGCTTTCCGGTCAACACGCGTTGACCGGATTATGCCTGCCTTCATACTTTTCCGGTCAACATGCGTTGACCGGCTCTTGCCTTCTCCTCAACATGCCTTGACCAGAGTATCTTCGAATCCGGTCAACGTTTACTAAGTCCGGTCAACTTCTTTTCATCCCTTTTCCCAATTTTTCGGTCAATATGAGTTGACCGGGCAACCTCAATTTTCCCGGGTCCTTGATCACATTGGCTCGATAATCGAGATTTTCTATGTTTTAGAATGGCCGTCACAATCTCCCCACTTATAAAAATT
Source organism: Nepenthes gracilis (assembly GCA_033239525.1). Lineage (NCBI taxonomy): Eukaryota > Viridiplantae > Streptophyta > Magnoliopsida > Caryophyllales > Nepenthaceae > Nepenthes > Nepenthes gracilis. The sequence goes on from BSYO01000015.1 coordinate 13,990,863, forward strand.
TCGTCCTCGAAATTTGATGATCCTTACGGTCTCATAATCACACGTATTTTTATATTACGGGTTTATTCCCTCATACAAGGATTACCCTAGGAAACCTTAAGCATTTGATCATTCTTATTCTCTTATATCGGTTCAATCCAGGCACTTACTGATTTTCTCAGCTTTTGATATGAGGATGGTCCTAAGAATTCCTTAAGTGGCCTACGGTATATGCTAGCCATTCCTCTAATTGAATTCGATACTTCAAATGAATTCTATGAACTTCCACTTCAGTTCGTTCCAAGCTTCAAAAGATTCTGATCATAAGGATGTTAACCTAAATCTTAATTTTCCGAGCTATGGTTTCATGCAGGGCTACCCTGATTTAAACAGTTCTAGGATAGTCATTTTATGAAGACAACCCTAAAATCCTTGATTTATATCCATTCCTCATAAATATCTCTCACAGATCCTCAATCCATAACATGAGAAGAAGTCCTAATCTACGACCGTCTCTGTGAATTTGGTTCAGTCTTAGACCATTGCTCAAGACCTCAAGGTCCTAACACTTAATAGCCTCAAAATCTCAATATCCATGTACCAAAGGAAATAACTTTTCCCAAACCCTCAACCTGTGGCAAGATCAAAGCCGCAAATTATACGATCACCACTTGGTTCAATGTGGCTTCATATTCCATTGTCCAATTCATTACCTCTACACTTAAACAATTTTAAGACCTCGTTGGCATGCGAATCGCCACAATATTTGAAATCAACCTGAGGGCATCATTTGGTCGTCATTTAAGTGAAGACATTTCATTAGTGATTTCAAGTAATTCTGATAAGGGATTCCTCCCCTAATTTACCCGAGAGTACTAATTCTCAACAATCTAGAAAAGTTCATCCTCATAAAATTATCAGATCAGAATTATCTTTCAAGTGATTCTTCGCATATCCATTCGAAGACTTCTGACATCAACTATTGATCTTAGTATTCTCCTCTGTCAAATATATTAAGATCCATTTCTAACCTTAAATTTTGTTCAAGGGATCATTCTTAAGTCCTTAGAGGTTTCATCACAAAATTCCAATTACAGGTGGAACAATTCCATCCCACGGATGTCTCCCCCACTTTGGTGATTACTTATTAATCCATATAGCATACATATGTCTATATAATCAAGAAACAAATCAAAATTTTGTGATTAAGAGAATACCTTCCTCTGCATAATACTTAAACTTCTTTTTCTTTCGATCGTTTGGTAATGGGCAATCCTTTATCAGGTGACCCAACTTTCCACATCTGTAGCATGCTCCTATTGCTTTATAACAAGTTCTTCCCAGGTGATTCTTTCTACAATATGCACATTTAGCAGTTGATGTTGGCAATTTAGTCACTGACAAAACTTCGATAGTGCTCTTCCCCGCATCCACCATTTTTGCCCTCTTGGATGACTCCGATGGTTCCATATGTGAGTTCCTACTAGGATCCTCCCAACTAGCAGCCCTTTTTGTAGAAAATTCTTGTGTCCCTAACTCTTCCTCGAGTACTGAAGCCCTTTCCAGGATCTCAGTATAGGTTTAAAACTCCTGGATCACTAACTCATTATCGAAACATTGGGTAACTATAAGTACTTTCTTCAATTTCCTAATCCGGATTTTTGCATTCGGCGGATCTGCTTCTCAATCAAGGGGAGTACTATCCTGACCATATCTTTTCCTCCTTTCATTAGCCATCCTAAAATCAAGACAGGTGCAACATTGAAATCCCAAGAGTCAGTTAGAGAAAAGAACATATTCATCAATTTTGTGAAATTCAAACTTAGCCTAGGAGTCAACTTCTTAAAGGTCCTAATCACCTTGGTTACCTAGGCTTAATCCTACGAAAATTTAGTAGAAAGATTCAAACCTATGCTTCCGCTTTTCGATCGATCAATTCCTAAGGCATCTTAACTCTCTGATACCAAATGTGACGGAACAGATTTTTTTTATATTTTATTCCGTCATTCCTAACACAATTGAAAACCCAACTAAACCGATTGGGTGCAGCACAGGATCACAGATGCCATCTAGGACCCATATACATGTAAAGCGGAAGTTATACTAACACTTGTGGAAGCATTCATTTTCATTCCAGAATATTCATTTCCGATTACATAGCCAAAACGTTTAACTATAGAAGTCCATCAAAACACTTCGGCCTCATTTTGATAATGCACTCCAGCTTTAAAGCCACTTCGGCCTCCTCATGCTTTTCGGTCAACACGCGTTGACCGGATTATGCCTGCCTTCATACTTTTCCGGTCAACATGCGTTGACTGGCTTTTGCCTTCTCCTCAACATGCCTTGACCGGAGTATCTTCGAATCCGGTCAACATTTACTAAGTCCGGTCAACTTCTTTTCATCCATTTTCCCAATTTTCCAGTCAACATGAGTTGACTGGGCAACCCTTAATTTTCCTGGGTCCTTTGATCACATTGGCTCGATAATCGAGATTTTCTATATTTTAGAATCTGGGTCGTCACAATAAACCTCATATTGAACATCTCTTTCAATCCAAATATAGAGACTTCCTTTGATTGAAATATTTTTAAAAATAAATGATCTCTAACTTTGAAGTCTAACTCAGTCCTCCTACAATTTGCATTACTTTTTTATCATCATTGAACAATTTGAAGTCGATTTCAAATCAAATACATTTTTTTCTGCTTATAAAAGTCCTTGATCTCAATTTTTTTCTCAATAAATTAGGAAATGACATCTTCTTCCATATAGTACTTCAAAAGTTACTATATTAATACTTACCTGATAACTATTATCTTAAGTAAACTCGACTAATGATAAATAGTCATTCCAATTTTCTTTTATCTCCAAAGCTGATACTCTTAGCATGTCCACTAAAATTTGAATCTTCTGGTTTGACTGTCGGCCCATCTGTGGATGATATGTCATCCTAAACTTTGAATTGGTGTCCGAATACCTATGTAAACCCTCGCAAAATTTGACTATAAATCTCAGATCTTGATCGAATATAATTGGGACGGTCCGAATTTAATTCCACACATAAAGCCGCCGTCAAGTTTTAAAAAGATAATTAATAAATAAATATTAATGGACATAAAAATTTTACTTCTCTTTTACATCGGATTGATTGAGGCCGAACGGCATGAGCTGGCTATCCGATTTTAATTTCACACCAGGCCGGCCAACATTAAGTTTAGCCGGACTTGAAAATTTGAGATGCTTATTAAACTTTTAAATATCATTAACCATAAAGAAATCACAGAAACATACTACAACATCCATAGAGTCATAAACAGCAGAATCATTTTACAAGTCTTCACAAAACATCAAAAGGAAATAAAATTAAATCAGCTCCGGCAAGCCGAACCATTTGGCTACACCATAAGGTTCTACTCAACTTCATCCTCCATGAACCTTTCGTCATTTGAAAACAATAAGAGTGAGACATAAAGCACAGCAAGATACTCATATGCAGAAAACATAAACATATACATAAGCGGAATCAAAATAGAGTTTTATAACATAATTTAACATACGAAAATCATCATATCGTTTCTTCTTTAGTTTGGAATTTCCTTATTCTCTTTCTTCTTATCTTGTCTTCGGAAAGCTCATAAAAACATTGGAGATTCTTATCATCTTTAGGGACCGGATGGGAGCGGACAACATCGAGGACGGGCTGTGTGTAACCCCATAACCTAAAGCCATATCCTCTCGTTATGCTCCCCAAGGTGGGAGGTAATGCCTTTAACCCGGCATACAGGGCCGTAGTCTAAAAGTCTTATGCCACCAAAAGGTTCCCACTCGTGGCCTAGGAGGCAATCCTCGAGTGTCACTCCAATATCCTTCATCTATCTTTAACAGCAAGCTTAATGGAGATTCGGTTCATAGTTTATATCTTTTAATGGCCATCCTTCGTAGTTCGAAAGTTGAAAGTCGTAGAGTTCCACTTGCTGTCCGGATTACATGCATTTTCATATAGCCTTGTTCTTTACTTCATCAGTTGAAGTCTGTATTATCTTAAAGCCGAAGTTCTTTTCTTAGAAGCCGGAGTCCATTTTTTTTTAAACCGAAGTTCTTTAAAACTGGAGTTCAAAAGTCGGAGTTTTTTTCAAAAGTCGGAGCTCTCGAAGTTCTTTTCTCAAAAGGACGGAGTGCTTTTTAAAAAGGCCAAATCATTCTTGAAAAGGGCGGAGCTCTTTTTCTTAAACGGATGGAGTACTTTTCTTTAAAAAGACGGAGTGCTTTTTCAAAAACGGGCTGAGTGCTCTTTCTTAAAAGACGGAGTGCTTTTTCTTAAAAGGACGGAGTGCTTTTTCTTCAAAAGTCCAGAGCTCTTTTTCTTAGAAGGACGGAGTACTTTTTCATTAAAAGGGCGGAGTTCTTTTTCTAAAAGGGTGGAGTACTTTTTCTTAAGGGTCGGAGGTCTTTTTTTTAAACATGTAATTATCAAAGTTCATATCAATTGACAAATAATCATATTTTCGAGCAAAACAAAACCGAACATTATGAATAACAGAGTTTCTTTTAAACATGCGATTAAGAACGACAAATCACACGAACAGAATAAACATCATAAATACATAATTTCATAAGAATATCATATATACGTACGTAGCAAACATGCATAATCATAAACTTTAAAAACAGGGGTGAGTATCTTGTTTAGATTTCTTCTACTTTGCCTTGATCTTTACTCTTACCTGGGTTTCTTCTACTTTGCATTAATCTTTTAGCCTAGAAATTCTTTTGCTTGTCTTTTTCTTACTCCTCTAGTTCTTATTTATAGGCCTTAGGTTTGATGACAATTATTAATGATTGGTAATACAGGGAGAATGTTTCATTATTAATGATTGGCAATATAGGGAAAATGTTTCCTATTTATGGCTCTACATTTTCCAAAAAATTTCCTTATTAATTAGACCATTTATGATTTTATATTTCCAAGGAGTTCATTAATTCCTAGTTAACTGAACGTAACGGGATTTAGATTTCTTAATTAATTCCTGGTTCACTGAACTTAACAAGATTTAGTTTTCTCATGTAAACACATTCAACTACTTCTACATGACTTCCGGTCAACACCTGTTGACCGAATTATCAATTTCGGCTTTCCCATAATCTACTCCGGCCTCCAATACACAATGCTACTCTGTCGTTTAAGACCACTTCGGCCTTATAATGTACTCCGACCCTTACTGGAACAAAACCCGATTTCAAAACATGTTCAAGGCCGGTTTTGCTTTTCTTTAAAGTAGCTGGTCTTGATAATGATGGAGCCGGACTTGTTTTGCACCAAGGAATAACCAAACTTCTTTTTTTTTTTACTAAGGGGCAAGCCGAACTTCTCTTTATCAAGTAAAAGTCGGACTCGATTTTTATCAAGGAAATCCGAACTTCTTTTCATCAAGGAAATTCAGACTTCTTTTCATCATGCAAGGGCCGAACTTGATTTTATCTTAAGGCCGATTCACTTTTCTTTTTACATTTTTTGGTCAACTGGCATTGACCGGATTATAAGGACTTGATAACTGGAATTTCCTATGTTCTAGAATCTGGGCCGTTACAATCTCCCCTACTTATAGAAAATTCATCCTCAAAATTTTAAATGAAGTTACTAACCTTGAGAAAATAAATAGGGGTATTTGTTCCGAATCTCTTCCTCTCGTTCCCAAGTTGCCTCTTCGAGTCAGTGATTCTTCCAGAGCACCTTTATTAGAGCGATTGATTTAGTGCGTAGTCTTTGTTCCCTTCGAACCAAGATTTTCATTGGTTCCTTTACATAGGATAAGTCATTGTCAATTGTCAAAGGTTCAAACTCAATTACATGAGTAGGATCATGGACATACTTTCGAAGCATTGATACAAGAACACATCATGTACTTCTGCCAAGTTTGGAGGTAGTGCAAGTGTGTAAGCTACTTCTTTGATCCTTTCTAGAATTTCAAAAGGGTCAATAAATCGTGGCTTCAGCTTTCCTTTACCCCGAATTTGTACTTCCCCTTGGATGGCGATATCTTTAGGAATATAAAATCGCCTTTTTTAAATTCTAATGCAGATCTCCTCCGGTCTGTATAGATCTTTTGTCTACTTCGGGCTACTCAGAGATTCTCATTACTAACTTTATCTTTTCTGTCGTCTCTTTAATACTCAGAGATCCTAAACCTTAATGTTCCATTTGGCTTAACATGAAAATCACTTTGGGATTATTTGTCCAACTCACTCATGATTTTTTACAAGGAAATTTCACTCGCTTCTCTCTTCATTCAAATTTCTTTTTGAAATTTGAACGCGTCTTCTGCGGTGCCAGTCTTCTGGCCGGGCGGTGCCGGAGCCGGCCATGGCCGGCCTCCTGGCTGCTCTGGCCGGTGGTCTCCCGCTCCCGTCTCCACATTCTCTTTTTTGGACCTCTGTTCTGGCTTCGTCGGCGGCATCAGAATCCTCGGATGTAGCCGTGAAACCGTCTTTTTGCTGAATCAGATTGGGATGGAGGCGCTTGCCGGTTGCCCTGGTGTAGCTTTTTGGGCTCGAGCTGACTGGGGTCCCTGCTGGTACCAAAATCACATCTGACGAGGCTTGTGCCGATTGGATTTCTCCTACTCTCTGGGGCTCTTTTCGGATTTCTTCTCTACTCATCCTCGAATCTCGGTTACTTCGGGTTGCTCTCCTCCGGATTGGATGTGCTCTATGCTCTGGCTGACGAGGTTGAGAGCCCAGTCCCTGGTTTGCTCTGTAGAAGCCATGGGTTGGTGCCTATGGTTTCTGCTGCGTTCCTTTTCGGGAGCAGATGTCCGAACCTTAAGCTATTATGCGGCTCGCTGGATATGCCGCTGACGAACTGTCCTGTGCCCGGTCTCTGAAACATCTCTGCCTGTGAGTCCTTTCCTGTAGGATGGGTTGAGGGGAGCCCGGTTTTGCTCTGGATTGGGTTTTATATGCTGGAATGACGAAGAGATGGGAGTGGCCTGGTTTGGATGCTGGTAATCCTTCTGATGCTGTGATTGTTATGGTGGTTGGTCTACTTCTGCCATTTTTGTTCCTCCAGTTTATGTTGAGGTACTCTTCGTTTTTGCTGTTCTCTGAGCTGATGTTTGAGCTGCCCTCACCTGTCTCTGCTTTTGCATCTGGTGGACTTAATTCGTCCATCTTTGTGCAGTCGCTGGGGTGATGCTGCTATTGGTGACTCTTCGGCCTATCTTGTGATGGTATTCACTGCTCCTACAATCAGACGGTTCCTAGTTTGCTGGCTCTGGTGTTGCTCTGCCTATGTCTCCTTCCAGGTGGGAGGTATCGGGGTACCGTGCAACTGGCTTGGGGATTTTGGGTGTGGTGACGACGAGATGGCCCAGGCCTTGATTGGTTGATTGAGCTCTGATGTCATCTGCTTTTGCTGATGCTGCTAGTATGCGGGAGCTGTAGGGATTGAAATAAGGCTCGCTGCTATGCTTTGATGCTGCCTCCAATGGTCTGGTGCGGATTAAGAATTGGGGGTCAATTTGATATCCTGGTGATTGTGTCTGCATTTTTTTCAAGCTGCTTTTGCTGGTGCTGGCCTTGCCCACGCCTTGCTTTTAGGTGTTTCTTGATTGCAGTATGAAGGTGCCTTCATCTGCCTGTCAATGAAGATGTTGAAGGCTGGTGTCATTTGTTTGATGTTGCTGGTTTTGATGAGGCTCAGGCATTCTGTTTCTTCCTATTGACTGGTTTGGGGGAGCCTGTGCAATGGGTTAGGACTTTTTTGGCTGATGTTTTGTTAAGCTGGCGTGGCATTATTAGTTGCAAATGATCCTTCTGAGGAGGGGGTTTCCTCCTGCTTGCTGATGCCTGAAGTGAGGAAACTATTGGCATGGTGCTGGTGTTGTGGGCTGCATCTTCCATCAGTTGTATGCTCCTTGTGCTGATGGATTTTGTTTGTCCCTGATGCTGTTGATCAGTAGCTCCTGTTGGTCTTTGTCCCTGGTGTAGTAGGCCAGAGCCTATGCTTTCACCTGGGATTTTAGCTTCCATTGCTGTGTGGATGTGTATCTGGAATGGAGTCTTTAATGCAGCTAGTATCTAGGATACAATGCTTCTGACGGCAGATTGATGATGAGGCTGGCTGATGATGGTGGATGCTGCGAATGGCTGGGTGCCTCTTTTGCTGCTGGTGCCATATGCTGGTGCTGATGCTTACTTGGCCTGCGTGAAGGTGGAATGGCTGAAATTCCAGGTCCCTGCTCATGTTGATGTGCTGATCTGATGGGAGCCCCTGGAATGTGCAGCTACTGCTTGATTTCTTGCTGGCGCTGGAGTGGTGTTGTGTTGCTTTCAGCTGCTGGAATACTAGGGGTGCATTTTCTTTTTGCTTATGTATAATGACTCTGTTCATTTTCGGTCTTTTAGATTGTTCCTCTTAGAGGTTTTTTTTGTAATACTCTATGATGTACTAATTGCTCGGGGTATGCCCTAACTTTTTATGTTCTAACTCCAAGTCAAAAAACTTGAAGTTATAACATAGGTTTTGTAAATTTCTTTTCTTCCTTTAATCCAAAATACACACATACTTACCAAAAAAAAAAAAAAAAATTTACAAGGAAAGAATCATTCGCCTGACATCCCTTTACCTCATTTATCACCTCTGGCTGAAGGAATGACAAAATTATCCGCTTTCCTTGCACATAACGCTGGACATCATAGTACATGAAACAGTCCAGCATCTCCATTTTCTTGGCTTGCATTCTAGCCAAAATACTAGTTTACCGACTTAGTGCATCGGCGACTATATTGGCCTTTCCTGGTTCGTACCGGATTTCATAGTCATAGTCCTTCAGGAATTCAATCCACCTTCTCTGCCTCATGTTCAGTTCCTTCTGGGAGAATAAATACTTTAGACTCTTATGATCGGAGTAGATCAAGAATCTCTCACCATACAGGTAATGCCTCCAGATTTTCAATGCAAATACTACTGCAGCCATTTTCAGATCGTGAGTTGGGTAATTTCTTTCATGATCCTTCAACTGTTGGGACCCATAGGCAATTACCTTTCCGTATTGCATTAAAACACAGCCCAACCCAATCTTTGAGGCATCGCAATAAACAATCCGTCATCCTGATCCATTTGGAATGGTCAGAACCGGAGCAGAAGTTAACCGGTCTTTAAGTGCCTGAAAACTTTCTTCACAATCATTGGTCCACTCAAACTTGGCATCCTTCTTTGTTAACTGCGTGAGTGGCAGAGCGATTTGGGAGAAGTTTTTCACAAACCGTCTATAATATCCAGCCAAGCCTAAGAAGCTCCGTACTTCAGTCACAGAGGTTGGCCGGTTCCACCTTACCACTGCTTCCACTTTCATAGGATCGACGGAAATCCCTTCTTTGGAGATGACGTGTCCAAGGAATTCCACTTCCTCTAACCAAAATTTACACTTTTTCAATTTGGCGAACAACTGGTACTCCCTAAGGATCCAGAGTGTAGTCCGTAAATGCTCCTCATGTTCCTCATAGCTTTTCGAATACACAAGGATGTCGTCAATAAAGACGATCACAAACTTGTTCAAGTATGGTTGAAAAATTCGGTTCATCGAGTCCATAAAGATGGCCAGAGCATTAGTCAACCCAAAAGGCATCATTACAAATTCATAGTGCCCATATCTAGTCCTTAATGTCGTCTTTGCTATATCCTCCTTTCTGATCCGAAGCTAATGATATTCGGATCTAAGATCAATTTTTAAAAATACGCAAGCTCCTTGTAATTGGTCAAGGAGGTCATCAATCTGTGTCAGAGGATATTTGTTCTTGGTGGTAATTTTGTTCAGTTCACGATAATCCACGTATAATCTCATGGTCCCGTCCTTCTTTCTTACAAAGAGAACCGGTGCTCCCCATGGTGACACACTTGGCCGAATGAAACCTTTATCTAATAATTCCTGTAGTTGCTGTTTCAATTCTTTAAGTTCGGCCGGTGTCATCCGATATGGTGCTTGGGATATTGGTGCTGATCCTGGCATCAATTCTACTCCAAATTCCAACTCTCGCTAGGGTGGCAGTCCAGGTAATTCATCAGAGAATATGTCTTTGAATTTCCGCACCACAGGAATCTCTTTGGCCAGAGATTCTTAACCTTTAGTAGTCACACTAGCGAAGGCTAGATAAGCTTGACACCCATTACCAATCAAGTGTCTGGCATGAAGGGCCGAAATGAAGCAAGATGCTTCTTTACGCTGGACTCCTTGAAAATAGAAAGGCTTGTTTCTAGGGATGGCGAATTCTACTTTTGTTCGAAAACAATCAATCTTGACATGATATCTGGCTAACCAATCCATTCCCAAGATTGCATCGAAGTCCTTTATTTCCAGCAAAACCAGATTAACAGGCATCACGTATTCATTTAATTCTATCGGACACTCTGAAAATGCTACATTTAAAATTACGAACGACCCTGTGGGTGGGGCGACCATCAATGGGCAGCCAAGAACTTGAGGAAGGGTCATAAGATACTTTAAAAATTCATGGGAGATAAATGAGTGAGTAGATCCTAAGTCAAAGAGTACATGACTAGAAGTGCCACAGATAAAAAGTGTACCTTCCACAACCTCCGTAGAGGTTTCGGTCTCCTTTGCAGAAACGACAAACACCTTAGCTGGAATAGGAGACTTAAATCCTGGGGCTTGTTTGGCGAGTGGGCAATCTCTGATCATGTGTCTAACTTGACCACAGTTATAACAAACCCCCAGCTTCTTATAGCAAGGCTTCCCTTCATGTGATCTCCCGTAATGATCACATGCATTATTAGCCGGAGTTTAGGAAATCTGTGCGGATCGATTCTGCGCCCCACTGGACCTCGATGGTCTTGCTTTCTTAGAAGGGCCTCCACTAGTACTGGCCCTTGAAGTCTGACTAAAAGTCCTTTGCCTGAGCAATGCTCCTCTCTCCAGCTCCTTCTCATGATAACAGCCTTCTCGAGCACCTCTCCATACGTAGACAACGTCAGAGTTGAAAGATGCCTCATAATATTATCCCTTAATCCCTAAAAGAACCTCCTAGCCTTCCTTTCCTGGTCTTCCACCATATAAGGGGCATAGCGAGATAACTCTGTAAACTTTGCATCATACTCCGCCACAGAGCGAGTACCCTGCCTTAGGTGAAGGAATTCATCATCCTTCTGTCCATGAAGATTAGCAGGGAAGTATTTCTCCAAAAACGCTTCCTAAAATATTTCCCAACTAATATCCCGATCTGGCACATTGAAAACTCTCTTCTGCATTTCCCACCAGTGGTGGGCCTCACCCATCAACTTATGGGTGGCATAAAGAATCATGTCTCCAGCAGGACACTTAATTACCGCAAACACCTTCAGTCGTTGGATCCAAGTGTCTGCCTTCAACGGGTCGGGTTCCCCTGAGAATTCAGGAACTCTCTCGTTGGTAAAACGATCATAGACCGACCTCTCTTGATGAACTGGAATTGGGGTGGTCACTGGAGTTAGTGGAGCTGATGGAGCCAAAGCTTCTATGCCTTCAGCCATCCGGTCTAGCAGGTTCAAATATCTTGTCTCCCTATCCGGAGGCAAGATATTTGACTTCAGTGATGACCTTCATTTCTGAAAGAATATTTTCGTCAGTCAACTAGCCAAGGGTAGCTATCACAATTTACTCCGTCCAGAGCAAAAGTAAAACCAACCCCCCTTTTTCTATAACTAATCCTGTCCTAAGTTTCCGTGTTGATTCAAATTGACCTCAAACATCTCAGTTTTCTCTCTGATACCAACTGTGACGGTCCGAACTTAATTCCACACATAAAGCTGCCGTCAAGTCTTAAAAAGATAATTAATAAATAAATATTAATGGACGTAAAAATTTTACTTCTCTTTTACACCAAATTGAGTTGCATGAGATGGCCATCCGATTTTAATTTCACACCAGACAGGCCAACATTAAGGTTAGCCGGACTTGAAAGTTTGAGATGCTTACTAAACTTTTCAATATCATTAACCAAAAAGAAATCACAGAAACATACTACAACATCTATAGAGTCATAAACAACGGAATCATTTTACAAGTCTTCACAAAACATCAAAAGGAAATAAAATTAAGTTCTTCATTTAATCAACTCCGGCCAGCCGAACCATTTGGCTACACCATAAGGTTCTACTCAACTTTGTCCTCCATGAGCCTTTTGCCATCTGAAAATAACAAGAGTGAGTCACAAAGCCCAGCAAGATACTCACATGCAGAAAATATAAACATATACATAAGCGGAATCAAAACAGAGTTTTATAACATGATTTAGCATACGAAAATCATCATATCGTTTCTTCTTTAGTTCAGAATTTCCTTATTCTCTTTCTTCTTATCTTGTCTTCGGAAAGCTCATAAAAACATTAGAGATTCTTATCATCTTTAGGGACCAGACGGGAGCGGACAACATCGAGGACGGGCTGTCTGTAACCCCACAACCTAAAGCCGTATCCTCTCATTATGCTCCCCGAGGCGGGAGGTAATGCCTTTAACCTGGCATACAAGGCCGTAGTCCAAAAGTCTTATGCCACCAAAAGGTTCCCTCCCGTGGCCCAGGAGGCAATCCTCGATTGTCATTCCAATATCCTTCATCTATCTTTAACAGCAAGTTTAATGGAGGCTCAATTCATAGTTCATATCTTTTAATGGCCATCCTTCATAAGTCGAAAGTCGTAGAGTTCCACTTGCTGCCCGGATTACATGCATTTTCATATAGCCTTGTTCTTTACTTCTTCAGTTGAAGTCTGTATAATCTTAAAGCCGAAGTTCTTTCCTTAGAAGCCGGAGTCCATTTTTTTAAAAAAACCGAAGTTCTTTAAAACCGGAGTTCAAAAGTCAGAGTTCTTTTCAAAAGCTGGAGCTCTCGGAGTTCTTTTCTCAAAAGAATGGAGTGCTTTTCAAAAAGGCGGAATTATTCTTAAAAAGGGCGGAGCTCTTTTTCTCAAACGGACAGAGTACTTTTCTTTAAAAAGACAGAGTGTTTTTTTTTTTTTTCAAACGGACGGAGTGCTCTTTTCTTAAAAAGACGGAGTGCTTTTTCTCAAACGGGCGGAGTGCTCTTTCTTAAAAGACGGAGTGCTTTTTCTTAAAAGGACGGAGTACTTTTTCTTCAAAAGTCCGGAGCTCTTTTTCTTAGAAGGACGGAGTGCTTTTTCATCAAAAGGGCAGAGTTCTTTTTCTAAAAGGGCAGAATACTTTTTCTTAAGGGTCGAAGGTATTTTTTTTAAATATACAATTATCGAAGTTCATATCAATTGACAAATAATTATATTTCCAAGCAGAACAAAATCGAACATCATGAATAACAGAGTTTCTTTTAAACATGCGATTAAGAACGATAAATTACAAGAACAGAATAAACATCATACATACATAATTTCATAAGAATATCATATATACTTACGTAACAAACATGCATAATCATAAACTTTAAAAACAGGGGTGAGTATCTTGTTTGGATTTCTTCTACTTTGCCTTGATCTTTACTCTTGCCTGGGTTTCTTCTATTTTGCCTTAATCTTTTGGCCTAGAAATTTTTTTGCATGTCTTTTTCTTACTCCTCTAGTTCTTATTTATAGACCTTAGGTTTGATTACTATTATTAATGTTGGCAATACAGGGGGAATGTTTCATTATTAATAATTGCAATACAGGGGAAATGTTTCTTATTTATGGCTCTATATTTTCCAAAAAGTTTCCTTATTAATTAGACCATTTATGGTTTTACATTTCCAAGGAGTTCATTAATCCCTAGTTAACTGAACTTAACGGGATTTAGATTTCTTAATTAATTCCTGGTTCACTGAACTTAACAGGATTTAGCTTTCTCATGTAAACATATTCAATTACTTCTACACGACTTTTGGTCAACATCTGTTGACCGAATTATCAACTTCGGCTTTTCCATAATCTACTCCGTCCTTTAAGACCACTTCGGCCTTATAATGTACTCCAGCCCTTACTGGAACAAAACCCGATTTCAAAACATGTTCAAGGCCGATTTTGCTTTTCTTTAAAGTGGCTGGTCTTGATAATGATGGAGCCGGACTTGCTTTGCACCAAGGAATAACCGAACTTTTTTTTACTAAGGGGCAAGCCGAACTTCTCTTTATCAAGTAAAAGCTGGACTCGATTTTCATCAAGGAAATCCAGACTTCTTTTCATCAATGAAATCCGGACTTCTTTTCATCATGCAAGGGCCGAACTTGATTTTATCTTAAGGCCGATTCACTTTTCTTATTACATTTTCCGGTCAACGCCAGTTGACCGGATTATAAGGACTTGATAACTGAAATTTTCTTTGTTCTAGAATCTGGGCCGTTATAATAATTAAGCTTGAGTCTATGATACCTAACTATTTTATTTATATATAGTCTTAGAAAACGATCCATTGAGAATGTCACCCTAATGTCAATAAAATGAGATGACTTGTTTAACCAATCAATAATCACTCATATTACGTCATGATGCCTTAATGTTTTTGGCAAACCCATCACAAAATTTATTATTATTTCCTCTCATTTTCAACTAAGAGTCATCATTGGTTGCAGAAGTTGGTTGGCCTTTACATATTGACAATTTATACACCTTTCTACAAAAGTTTCGATTTTTCTTTTCATGTTTCTCTACCGAAAGTTCTTTCAGAAATGTTAATATATCTTACTTATTCCTAGGTAGATTGTGTACTTAAATTGATGAGTTTCATTAAAATTTATTCATTTAATTTTAGGAACATATATTTGATTTCAAAACACCAAAATTCTATCAGTCAGAATGTTAAAATCAGCTCTAAATTTTTTATTCACATCTCCGGCTATGTCTACCAAAAATAGATCATTCATTTATATTTTCTTAATTTTTACCAAATATATCCGAATGTACCTAAAAATATAATAATATTATGTGTAGAGTATCTTTTACTGTCACTCTCCTTCATCCTATCAAACATCTCTATTTCTTTAATATTCAAATAGACCATTGAATTTACCATCTTACGACTCAAAGCATTTGCATAATGTTAGCATTTTTTGGTTGATATTAAATTTTATAACTAAAGTCATTTAATAAATTCATCCATCTTTACCTTATATTCAAATCTTTTTGAGAAAATAGATACTTTAAACTTTTATAATTCAAGTATATCAAAAATTATTTCCATATAAATAATGTTTTTACATTTTCAATTCAAAAATGATTGTTTCTAACTCCAAGTTGTGGTTAAGGTAATTCTTCTCATAAGTCTTGAGCTACCTCAATCCGTAAACAATTACTTTTTTTCATACTATATTAGCACGTAACCTAGCCCATTCTTAGATGTATTATAATAAACCATATATCCCTTAGATCCTTTCAAAATAGCTAAGATTAGTGTGACTGCCAAATAATCCTTTAATTCCTAAAAACTTCTTTTACAATATTCATCCCATCAAAAACTAACCTTCTTTTGCATCAAGCTATCATTGGTATTACAATATTTAAAACAATGCTCCACAAATCTTCTAAAGTATCCAGCCAACCCAATAAAACATTCCACTTCCATTATGGTTGTTGGTTGGCTCCAACTTGTTATCGGTTTATTCTTTTTTAAATCAACTAAAACACCTCATTTGGTAATAATATGGCCTAGAAAAATACTTCCTCGAGCCAAAATGCATAATTTTTCAATTTAGCATATAATATTCTTTTCTAAGTGTTTGCAAAGTAATCCTCAAATGAATTTCATACTCCTTGTATCTCTTTGAATATAGACATTGTAGTGGCGTTAATTAGTCCAAAAGGTATTATTAAGAATTTGTAATGATCGTACATTATTCAAAAGGTCATCTTTGTTATATCCTCCTTCTCGACTCGTAGTTGATCGTACCTCGGTCGAATGTCAATCTTCAAGAACATTCGTACTCCTTGTAATTGATCAAATAAATCAACTATTTTTAGCAATTGATACTTATTATTGATAGTTATATTGTTCAACTCTTGATAGTCTATATACAAACTCATAGACCTATTTTTCTTCTTTAGGAATACAGCTAATGCACCCTAAGGTGACACACGTGGTCAGATAAAACCATTCTTCAATAATTCCTACAGCTACTTCTTTAATTCCTTTAACTTTGAAGGTGCCATCTAATACAAAGTTCTAGAAATTAGCACAGATCCTGACATTGCTTCTATCTCATACCCAATCTCCTTATTCAACAGCAAACTAAATAAATCTTCAAAAATTGCATCATAAAACTTCTTTATTGATAGAATCTCTTCTATCGGCACATTATGACTTTCGACAGTGGTAACATAATCTAGGTATACTTGATATTATCCTTTTATCAAATAGTAAGCATGAAGGGTAGAAATTATATAGGTTAACTCTTTTTATTTGTTTCCTTCAAAATAAAAAGTCTCACAACCTAGAATTAAAACTTACACTCTCTTGTGAAAACAGTCCACATTAATATGAAAGCATACAAACTAATTTATATTTAAGATTATATTAAAATCATGCATGTTTAATAAAATTATGTCTATTGCCAACTCAAATCCATATACCCAAACTTCACACTTAGACTATATAATATTAGTTATCAAAGATGTTCCCATAAATGTAGATACTACTAGCAAATAATCTATAACCCTAGGTAGAGAATGCAAATGGCATGCAAATTTAGGAGATATAACTAAATATGTAGATTCTAAGTCCAACAATAAATGTGATAAAGTCTCAAAAATTAGAAACTTTTCTCCCACTACCGAAGGAAACACATTCGCATCCTTAGCAATTGTAGTAGAAGCGCTCACCAAAGCATTTGCCATCTAGCTGCTTGCCTCAAGATGCAAGGATAGTTTTTAATCATATAGTTAGACTGGCCACAATTAAAATATGCTTTTAACCACTTGTAATATGGTTGTTTTCTATCGAATTTATCACAATGTGGGGACATTAGTTTTGATTGTTATTGTTTTCCCAATGAGCCTTGAGTTCTACTTCCATTCTCATTCCCCTATCATAAGACTATAACCTCTAATGTGGTCCTCCCAAAGCCAAACATTAGTGTGACTGAATGGATTATTTTTCTCTAATAAACTTCGTCAATAACATACCAAACTAGTGCCCATAAAATTGAAACACATATTTCTACAGAAAATCGGATAGAGAGTCCTCTAAAAATGGATAAAATCCATACAAATAACCTGTAATAAATAACCTATTCAAGATATACAAGTAATTAAATCTCAATATTCAACATCATCACAAAACATGGGATCAACAAATGCGATATCATCCATGACTCTAATATAGTACTACTAAACTACCGTATTGGATCTAAGAGGGGTGCCATCTAGGACCAAAACAAATCCAAATATCAAAAATAATACGGAAGCAACTATAACCACATATCAACCAACGGAAGTAAAAATAATACATTCATTAAAGTATAAAAGCATTCTATATCATCATAATATACAACATTCATTCAAAATACTAACTATATACATTCACAAGTCCTCAAGGCTTTCAAAATCTTCAAGGTCTTCAAGCCCACAAGCCCCTTCCTGCTTACATATCCTATCTTCAGTCATTATCAGGCTTAAACTTATCTAGAAGGAGAAAATAAAAGCAAGGGTGAGCAATTGCTCAGTAAGGAACCCAAAATAGTAAGAAGATACAAATATCATATAAAATATGTAAAATATAAAGACAAAAAACTTAAAAGAAATTTAAGAAATCAAACATGTATGCAAACGAGGCAAAAGCATAAATCAATGCATAAACATAAAAGAGTAAGGTTCAAAAGTTCTTGGTTCTTCATTCAAATGTCTTATCCAAAATCCTCATTCAGAGTCCTCATTCAAAGTCCTTATCCGAAAATTTAAAGTTCTTATTCAAATGATCCGAAGATTCGAAATTCTTATTCAAATGATCCGAAGATCCATAATTCTTATTTAAATAATTTGAAGCTCCAAAATTCTATTTCAAATGATCCAAAGATCCATAATTCTTATTCAAAGTTCATATCCTCCAAAATGTACATTCTGAGGGCAGGATGGCTCTCTTGTTCTTAATTCAAAGTTCAAAATCTCTTATCCTCATTGTTTACATCCCGAGGACATGATGTTTAATTAGGCCTAATTGTTATTTAACGTCCTGTGAAAGGCGGACCACACATCACTCCACGGACGGGGTCATTCTCATGGTATGCCGAGAAAAATACAAGCCGAAGCCTCCGTATAGTTTTGAAGCTCATAATCTTGAAAACATGGATATTTTCGAAAGTTTTTAACGGATAGTTCCTCCTTATTTACATCTCGATGGTAGAATATTCAAAAGTTCTTAACAAATTTTAGGCAACATAACTTTTACAAAAATTTCGAATAAAAATTGCCTAAATAAGTTTAAACATTTCATCAAATAGTATTTTACTTCAAAACTCAAGATTTATAAATACCGTATACTCCATTTTCGAGCTAGGGTTTGGGGTGAAGCTTCCAGATGCAAATCGAACACCAAATGCATGCTAAACGACGAAATCAAAATCATAGATCACCATATTTATACATAAACATAAAATCTATCCAATAAATCATGAGAAACATGCATTATTTGGAGTAAATCTTAGAGAAAGAGAGTTTTAGAGCATTAATACTGAAGTGGAGATATTGAAAAGAGATAATAAGGGAAAATAAAGCTTATGATACACTTGTCTCAGCCTGATTTACCGATTTTATTACAATGATTGGACTGGATGAGGCATAGAATCCCTTCTCCTCTTTTTCTCTCTTCCTCCTTGCTCTGTGTCTTCTCTCTCCAAACCCTTCCTCCCTTCCTTTTTTATAAACCTAGAAGAAGGTTGGTGGGTTAAAAATGTGACCGGCGCTCAAGCGCCTATCAAGCACGCGATGAGCGCTAGTCTGGATTAATTGACATCGCCTAGGTGGCTCGAGTGAACAACAAGCTTGGCCATTTTGTTTTTCAATGCCTCCTTTGCGATCAAGCGAGCAGCATGCACGGGCCTTTTCGGAGCAATCTGTTTTTGGCGCCCTCTGTTGGGCTCGAGCCTGCAGCAAGTTTAGCCTTGCATCAACCTGCACTATGATAATTTTTCTAATTTTTTAAAAATCTACTTTGCCAAAATTTAATTGTATTAATTATATTAACTTAATGACTAAGATTTATCATGTTCTAGAAAGTGGGTCATTACAATTTCTCTCACTTATAGAAATTTCATTCTAGAAATTTAACGAACATCGAATTTTCTTAATCGGAGGAAACTTTTCTAATGTTCCCAAGTTATTTTCTTAATTAAATGATTATCTTAGGAAACCTTAATAATTCAAATCGCCTTGATCTTTAGTACCTAATTCGTTCTATAAAAATCTAAATTTACCAAATTCAAAGGCAAACCCAATTCATTAACTACTTCTCCGACTTAGTTCAAAACTTCAACGGTCAAAGATCCTTGCTTCAATTTATCCTCAGCCTCAAAAGTAGTCATTCCTTCTGAGCCTCAAATCGAACCT
Source organism: Nepenthes gracilis (assembly GCA_033239525.1). Lineage (NCBI taxonomy): Eukaryota > Viridiplantae > Streptophyta > Magnoliopsida > Caryophyllales > Nepenthaceae > Nepenthes > Nepenthes gracilis. The sequence continues at coordinate 14,010,374 of BSYO01000015.1, forward strand.
TAAAATATATGGGTTTACTACAATTTTGTTGTGCAACTCTAACTAATTTTCTAACTATGAACCATCCAATTGTAATCCACCACCAAATCCAATTTAACTTGGCACGCACAATTCTGTGATCAAATTTGGCTAGGATTTTGACATAAATCTCAAATTGCAATCAAACTTCAAATCAAAAATACTTTATATTCTCATAAATTCATTGGTATGTCGACAGCCCGACATTTCCTAAAATAAATAATCCATAATATACATCTAAATTATACAGCAGCCATAATTAAAACAAATTTCAAGATAGCCATACAATAAAAATAATTCCTACAAATCCTCAAATTACAGCCAGATTAGAAATTATAATTGTAACAATCATCTAAAAATTCGTACAACCTTGGGTCATCACCCAAAACCTCAAACTCAAATACAAAGTAACATTAAGATCTCGTTGGCATACCGATAAGCCAATTGATTCTATTCGAACATGTTATTCATAATCACGATGGGTGGGTCGTCCTAATCTTCCTGAAACAAAACCATAATGACTCCTCATTTCATGATTTCATATTCCTAATGCTTCGAATACAATTATCTCCTCCCATAATTAAAGTAAGCATCCCATGTGGAGCACCAAAGACACATTAAATTCCAAGGCTTTTGATATCAATTATTGATCACACTCTTCACTTTTCCTCAAAAGACGCTAAGATCCACCTTTACCATCCTCAATTTATCACCTGCACTATCGCATACTCATTTCCTTTTTACGATACAACTCCTTAAACTTTTAGAACTATTGGACAACAATGATCCCCATAAGCAACACCTATAAATCTTAAGGTAAGGACCTCGCTAACTAACCCCAATTGTGGGCAAAGCAATTTCAAACCATAAGCTTCTCCCCCACTTTGCTCGTGGGTAGACACTTATCATAATGCAAGAATTAACATGATTCTAACCTCTCTCAAGAGCATTGCATTCTACCATAACTCACCAGACTCATTAGAGGTCAATTCCAAACAAAAGGGTCAACAATTTTTCCTAAATTCCTTGAAGGCTACCTTCACAAGTCCCATTTTTATAAGTACTAATTGCTCCTAAGCTAAATGTCTCACGGTTCTGCGATCTTCAAGAAATATTTATCGGATTGCTTATTAGATTCAATTAAACCCAAAAAGATCATACACCCACACAACATCATTCGATTTTCCCAATTAACCACTACTTTAATCCCACAGATTCAAAATCATGCTATCGAAGATACCACATGCTTCACAGGGTACTTCCTCAAATTAAACTCGCATTTCTTTCTCGATCGGCCATTCGGTTAATAGTCGTTCACAATTTATAAGGTCCACAAAAGAATGTGTAGGCACAACCATGGAACAATCTAGAATTTTTGAGGTGGACATAATATAACATGCAAATCATGGGGGAATAATAGATACACAAATCCTGAATCAAATAAAACAGAAATCAAATCTCTACAAATAAAAAAATACCTTCAGCCACAATTGGGGATACCTCAACATCCTGAACTGTCACTGCAAATGCTTTAGCTGAGACAACGGGCGTTTTACTTTCAGCCTCTTGGGTAAGGAACAATTCTTAATCAGATGGTCCTACTGACCACAATTAAAACAGGTCCACGTCCTTCGAAAATAAATTTCTCCCGAATGCTTCTTCCCACAATGATCACAGTATACCATAGATGTCTGGGAAACTGACACTGACTAAATTTCAATGCTATCTTTCCCTTTATTAGACACTTTCATCTTTTTAGAAGGCCTTGAGGATCCTAAACCTGATCCTGTACTAAAACTCACCTAGCTAGCTGCTCTTTTACCAACATATTTTAAAGTCTCAAGCTCTTTTTCAAGTATCGGAGCCCTATCTAAGATTTCAGTATAAATTTGAAGCTCTTGGGTCACCAACTGACTCCTAATTTCATCCCTTAATCATTGTTGAAATTTCTTGACTTTTCTCAATTCATCTTCCACAACATAAGGTTCATACCATGACAATTCAGCAAATTTTGCATCATACACTGCCACAGTGCAGTTTCCTTGCCTAAGTTGCATAAACACCTTTTCCTTCCAATCCTGGAGAAGTGGGATTGATCAGAAGATATGTTAGAAAATCTTCAAGGGTATGAAGCGTGTGGCGATGCAAGAACTTGTACTAACCCTTCCATATGTTATCAAGTACTTTGAGGTGTAGATCGAACACACCAAATTTGCCCTTAGGGGGATCTTCTTGTGAGAAGGGTATCAAATAGCCTCCAAGAATAGAAAGATGAACAAGGTTGAATGATGCTATGTAGCCTAGGAGAAGGAGTTGGTAGAAATCATGTACTATCTAAAAATATGGAGACATTATTTGCTTGGATCCGAGTTCATTGTGAAAATTAATAACTCTTCTACCAATCACATCATCACACAATCAAAGTTAATCACAAAGAAGAATCTATGGTAGGAGTTCTTTATGAAATTTGACTTGAAGCTAGAATATAAAGTTGCATGTTGCAACTAAGCTACAGATGTCATTAGTTAAAGATCGGACCTCACTACCATGTCTTAAATATCTCATTTATTGGTAAGCAGTATTACTATGATCATTAAATAACATATAAAGTTATAATTAGAGAATGATTCAATGGTCATGACTCTAATTGATTTGATTATGAAAGACTTGAAGCATTTAAGTTGATGATAGATTATTCTTCACAAAGAGATACTAAAGTTTCATACCTAAGGTTGAGAAGATTGAGAAGGATACTTCTTTGGGAATATTATGACACTCTATGGGCCAGTCACTCATAGTGACAACATATTCTGAGCCTACTTTAGAAGGTCTATTATTGGCCCAAGATGAAAGAGGATATGATGAACTATATGAAAATCTTACTTATTAGCAAGACAAAATTGAATGTTAGAATATAATGGGATTGTTCGAACCCTTAACTACACTTGTAGACCATAGAAAAGTATTTTTCTTAATTTCATCACTAGGCTACCTAAGGTTAGTGAGCACTTGTGCATCTTAGTGATTGTAGTTGCTTCTTAAATTATGCCATTTTTGTTCCAATATCAAGGAATTATTCAAGAGAGAAAGCAACATTCCTTTTCTTCAAGTACATAGTCATTAGGAAATGCCCCAAAACTATTATGAGTGAAAGAGATAATCAATTTGTTGGAACCTTTTGGTTAGAACTTTTTAGAGTGCTTGATTCAAACTAAATATCTCATCAAGTTATCATTCTCAAACTGATAGTTAGGTGTTTACATTTAATGGACTACTTGTGTCATTTTAAAAGCGTTAGTTGGAAGGATTTTGTAAAATCCTCAATGTTGTTCGATTTTATTTTAATACTAAAAATATTCTTCTTTAAACAAGGTTCTTTTTTAATATTATAACATATCAATAGCCTTTTTTCATGCATTATGTCCGAGCCATAAAAAGCCAAGTGTTATCGAGCTTACGGAGAATGCCAAGGATTGCTTGAAATCATTTCATCAAATGAAAATGTTGACAGATCAAAAGAGATGGCTTGTACAGTTTAATGTGGCAAATCTTGTAATGGTGAAATTTTCCCTAGAGCAAATGCGATCTCTCAGAGGAACAAACAAGAGCTTACTTTAGAAATTTAAAAGCCCTACCTAGATCATTATTCCTGTGTGTATGACCTTGTACAAGATAGATATTTTAGAATAATGAAATGCTACCTAGTCTTCCATGTAAATTGTTCAAAGTCATATTTTTTCTGAAAGGAACTAATTATTTTGAATCACTAATAATGTTTCGACCCATCAATGAATTTATGGAATAAAAATTATAGAATGTATAAAATATGTAAAATATATTTTAATTTAGATGTAAATAGTAAATAATAAAAGTAATAATAATAATAAAGATGCAATTTTTGGTGATAAAGTGAAATCTTGACAACCACAGCTATCGAATAAAACCATTTTGGTTTCAACGGTTAGGAAAGATATATACTATAAAAATTAACTTTCAAATCGGATAGTACAAATTTGTTAACTTAATCAACTTACTCCTATCTTAAAATCTCTACCAATAAACTCTTTGGATTTGCCTACAACAATGAAATCGGATGCCTTTCAATCTTTAAGTCATTCTTTCCTCACAAATTGTTAAATTACTGTACACCATAGGATCCTAATTTTCACGCCATCGATGTCGCCAACAAAGGTTTACATGTGGGAAGAGGCGTAAAAGGTAAAGTATAATGTGATGAGAAAATTTTGGCAAGAAAGCACAATTGTCAAAGTTAAATTTTCTCAAGTTGAGAAATTAAAAGCATAAAAGATTGATTTTGCACTGAAATGGCCATCAAAAACTCAAGCAAAAAGTTTTGGGTAAATAAAATAAGACGACTATATATATATGAGGCTCAAAAAGCTAGGTTAAAAATATGGTCATTGGTGAAATGTGTGTCGTAGCTCAAGCGCACGACGGGAGACCTTAGAGTTTATAGGATACAGCCAGCAACGCTCAAGTGTGGATCGAGCAAGCTTTGAGCGCTAGGTCTATTGGATTCGGGGCTCGAGAGAGGGTTAGGCGAGTAGCGGGTGAAGGCTTATAGAAAATGGGACTCGAGCGCTGGTTGGACAAGCAACAGGTGTTGATTTATAGAAGCAAGGCTTCAGTGCTGGACGGGCTAGTAGCAGGCAAAGCCCCTCAGGAAAGGCACTCTAGCATGGGTTGGGCACAATGTAGGCATGGAATCGGGCAGGGCACTTCCAAAAATAACAAGCAATATATTCTAATGTAGATATTCATAATGATATGACCTTCACCGATAGTAGACAGATACGATTATTGAGTATTCCAACACATAAATTAGCCAAATAATCTCCCCACTTGGTAATTCCGTAATAAAATCTCATCCAAAAATAATTCAAGATACAAGAGAAGTATCGGTTCATACGCCCCAAGATATAACCCAAATACATAAAAATCTATACCTGGTAGATACCAGACACAATACAAAATGCAAAGGGCTAGAAAAAATACAAAAGAGATGCCATGCTAAAAAATAGCTGTTGCTGTGCCTGATCAACTATGGTTAGTACAAAGATAGAAAAAATAAAGTACACAAATAGATCACAATTAAGGACACTATAATAGGAATCAAAAGGAAACAAATGACATAATTAGTAAACATGAATCAATAGTATGCCCTTGTGTTTGCTATTTCGTGGCAGTCGTGACTCTGGATTATTTTCTTTTTTTGTTTGGTTCCCGTATGTTACTTTCCTTGATCCTTTTATCTTTCTTTCAAGGCGTGTTCCATGGTGGTGCTTCGGTTTTCCAGAGCGATCATGTTCTAATTCTAAATTGGCAAAACACTTGAAATTTGAATATAGTGTTTCTTTGTAAAATTTTTTTCTTTAATACAACTTTACTTACTTACCAAAAAATAAAAAAATAAAAACATGAATCAATAGCACACAAGACTCTACCTATAAAAAACAAACTGAACGCTCCCCAAAGAGAGGTACCCCAAAGTAAGATAGCTACTTTCCCAAACAAAGATAGCTCCCCCAGTAAAGTCATCTCCCCTTTTTTAAAACAAAGGGCCAAAGGGAAGTCATCACTCTGAGCCGAAAGAATCATCGAAAGACGGCTAAGCAGAAGAATGATGAGCAAACTGTCACCACAAACGAACGAGCTCATCCTCTTGAGTAGTAAGACGAGAATCAAGATACTCAAAATCGGCAAGAATATCTAACTGCAACATGGTGTGGGAAGCACAGAGGCACTCCTGTGAAGAATAAAGTTGCTCAAACCGATCGATAATTCAAAAAGTTGACCCATAAGTACAGAGGAGGAAGAGGTAGAGAACCGAGGAGGATCGGATGGACCAGCTCACAAAAGATTAGTGTAGGACGAGCCTGAACAAGATGGGCTAACCTTAGTCATGAAAGGAGGCACCTAAGGGAGGAGCTCATCGCGAGGATCAATAGAATCCGTAGATGAGCACTGAGTGTGCCACTGGCTTTGGGCAAACGTAGTGTGGGTAATGGGCTGCCCAAGTGGCAAACGTGGAAGATTGGGAAGTGGGACTCCTAAACATTCAACAAGTTGTTGAATAAGACAACCATAGGGAAGGTTATCATCATTTTTAGACATGAAATGAGCTATAATGTGGGAGCAGAGGTGGGATAGTAGATCAATGGGATGCCCACTCAAGAAAGTAAACAGGAATAAGGCCTTATCGAGATGATTGGATGAAAAGTGAGTGACTAAAAAAATATTTGTGAGCATAATTTGACTCATGACTATCCTTCGAGGGGAAAGATGTTTAGTTTTAAAAGACCTCCCATTCCATTCCATGAGAGAACCTTGAAAAAAAGATGCGATCTCATGGTGGTGTGGTATGGAAAGCAAGGAGTAAAAATAGTCAAGATTTGCAACCCGAGGTATATTGAGAACCCGAGAGATCACACCTGAGGTAATCTAGAGATAACTATCCTACAAAAAGATAGAAATGGCATGAGGTTGATACTCATGAATATTGGAATAAAATTTTTGAACTAAAAGTGTAGATGGAGCAGTCAAATTGGTAAGAACCGGCTCCCAATGGCAATCCATGAACATGGAAGAGATGGGCAAGTCGAGGGAGGTAAGGTTAACTTTCCGTTGGAAAGATAAAGTTGCCTTTGAGACATACAGGGAAATGAACGATGCTTCAATGTTAGCATTGATGAATTGATTAGGAGTTGAGCCCCCGCCCAGTCTACGACGCTTATCAATTGATTTGCAAGTAAGGGATTTGCCCTTAGTAGACATCTATAGGGCAGAAATAGTGAAGAATTCAAGAGATATGCCAACCACAGCCCCTTTTTCTGTGTAGTAGTCAAACAAAAGGAAATAAATACTCAAGGTTGAGCAAAATAACATAGAAAAAATGGCAAATTTGGAGCAAAATAGCATATAAAATAGTATACCTGGTAGAAATTTGAGGAAAGTATGAAGAAATCAAGCAAAAACAAGAAGAAAACCACATGCGGACATGGGGGTTGGTGAATTGCGTCCTGAACAATGCCGCCACCGTTAATGGTGGAAGGAAGCTTAATAAACCTATAGAAACCGAAGAGAATGGAGAAATTGCCTTGGAAATACCAAAAATCGAGGAGAGGAGATGCGGATTTAGAGGATTTTTGGAGTGCTAGGAGGTAGAGAGAGAGAAATTGTGTGGAGAGAGAGAGAAGTGGTGAGGGTTTGAGGGCTGTGCATGCTTTGCACTTGAAGATAAAGGACGACACTCAAGGCATGCAGCGGGCGGGGCACCCCTGTATTTGGCACTCAAGTGCCAAGTAGGCACCAGGGGGCACAATGAACAATCCTTTTTCATTTGAACTTTTTACATAAAATTTTTACATGATCAAAGAAATCAAAATTTTCTCGGATAAAGTCAATCGATGAATATTCGGAAAAATCATCTACAACCATTAGAATATACTTCTTACCCCCATAGACTTTTGGTCTTAGAAGGTCCCATAAGGTCCATATGGATCAGTTCAAAGGAATGCGAGGTGTGAATATCACTTAGAGAGGGATGGCAAGTCCTAATTTGTTTACTAAGTAGGCAAGGACCACACACATGGTGTTTGACATTGGATAATTTTGGAAGGATCTCAACAAAGTTTTTCTTTAAAATTTTGGCCAAATTTTTAAAATTTAGATGACCAAGACACTGATACTACAATTTTGCAAACTTGACTTTAGTGGGATAGCATCCCAAGACAGGACCAGGTTTGATCCCGTAGAGATTATCAGAAGTTCTCCTACCTTCCAACACAATAGAGCCCTTTGTGTCATATATACAACCTTTTTCTTGAAGGAATCTTACATCAAAATTTTCATCATAGAATTAGCTAATACTCAGAAGATTAGATTTAAGCCAGAATATATACAGGATATCACACTGTTTTGAGAGCTTAGAAATACTAATCAAGCCTTTGCCAAGGATGGGAGCCTTCACTCTATCACTAAAGACAACCGTCCCATTGGGATGGTTAGTCAGTAAAAAAAATATGACTTTATTATTGCACATGTCTAGAGCATCCACTGTCTAGATACTACAGTTGAATGATTTTGAGCTTTTAAGGTAATGTAACTTTACAAGAATAAATTTTAGAGGTATGTTTTAGATTGCTCTTCTTTATTCATATTTTTCTTTCCAAATTTACCTTTTGATTCAATCTTTTCACTTGGTCATTTAGCTATTGAATATGATTAACCAAATTTTTTATTTTCACACATTGTCTTTGATTGTACAATTAGTCGATGGTGTGACGGTGGGGACGTATATGCCCAATTTGCCCATACGCATGGCAAGTAGGCATAAAATTTGGGAAAGTGTTGAGATTTATGGATTGATATCGAAAGTAAGTGTTAAACCCAATTGATTTAGAAGGTTCTAGCAAGTTTATTCACAGTCGTTTTATTATTTGGTTTGGACAAGAATTTTGAACTAATTTGGTTCTCTGCGCTTTTAGGCACAGACTTAAAAGGTTTTGGGGTACCAATATTTTTGTGGAGATTTTTTACGGCGGGGATAAAAATTGGTTTAGAATGCTGACCGTTTTTAGAAGCGTTCTGATATAACCTAAGCCATTTTTGTTTCTTACAAACTTTCTCATTCCCAATATGTGATCAAACTTTTGAGTTTCGCTTGAAAATTTTTTAATATAATTATTGGCATTTTTGAGTTCCAATTCTAAAGATTTGATTTCAGCAATTAAGGACCCATTCAACATCTCTAGTTTACGATATTCAATAATGAACCGTTCTAGTTTTGTTGTAAGTTTTGCATTTACTTTTTCAAATTCAGTTAATTTACTATTTAGGGATTTATTAGTTTTCTTTACTTTTATATATTCCCTAAAAATTAGTCATAAGTCACTTGAAGACCATCAAATTCATTATTAGATTCCTCTCAAGAAGAATCTCGGTAGTTCAAATTGCGCACTTGTGGCTTCATCACCACTAATAATGGAAATCTTAAAGGCCATAAATTTACTTCTTCCTCTTTAGATATGTTTTACCATATTTTTTATCCTCTGTGCCATCTGAGAGTGACATGTTTAAGGCTTTTCCTTTTTGATGTTTAAAATTAGGACACTCGGTCCAAATGTGATCGAATCCGTGGTATTTATAGCATTGGATTCCTTGAGATTTCTTATTTATATATATATTTATTTTTCATTTTATCTTTCTTGACCGAGTTATGTGACAATTTTATTTTCTTGGAGGTTCATTTGTTATTTTTATTTTTGAAAATTCTTTTAAAATTTTCAACAAACAAGGCAAAGTCCTCATCGTTGCATGACTCTTTATCAGAATTATGATCTCTATATTCTTTTATAGTTTTTAAGGTAATTGATTTATTATGTTTGGATTGAGGGAGAGTATACTCATAAGTTTGTAGAGAACTAACCAATTCTTCTATTTTTAATTTATTGAGGTCTTTGCTTTCCTTAATAGTAGTGACCTTGAGTCTAAAACATTTAGGTAGGGATTATAGGACTTTTTGGACGATTATATTCTTAGAAATTTGTTCTCCTAAATTGAATGTAGAATTAACAATGTCATTCAATTTAGTATAAAATTTGTTAAAGGTCTTGTCATCTTTTATGGGAATATTCTCAAACCTAGTAAGCATTTGCAATTTAGAATTTTTAACCAATTAGATTCATCGTGGGTAATATCAATGATGTTCCATGCCTCTTTTAAGGTCTCACACATGGAGATACGCTTAAATTTTTTAGGGGATATAGCTATAAAAATAGCTTGCAACCCATTACTATTCAAATTATATACATCAAGTTCTTCGTTTTTCCATAAGGATAAAACTTTCGGTTCATCATTTGTGGTACTTCTTGGTGGAGTCTACTCAATTTGAGTGTTGAGCCCACACGCGCTAATCCATCAATTTGAAAAACGATCTCATACGAACTTTTTAATTCATGTAGTTACTCCCATCAAAATAGGAAAGAATAGACAACAATTGACTGTTATGCATCTTGATCAGAGTTGCAGATGGAGGTGAGTCTCTAATACCAATTGAAAGGAACTAATCATTCCGAATTACTAATAACGTTTTGTCCCCTCAATAAATTTACAAAATCAAAATCACAGAATATAGAATAAATATAAAATATATTATAATTTAGATGTAAATAGTAAAAAATAAAAGTAATAATAATAATAATAACGTAATTTTTGGTGATGAAGGAAAACCTCGATAATCACGGCTATTAAGTAAAAATCCTCAATTTCAACAGTTAGGGAAGATTTATACTATAAAAATTAACTTATAGATCGGGTGGTATAAATGTACTAATCTAGTTGACTTAGTTCCATCTTATGATCTCTACCAAGGAACTCATTGAATTTTCTCGTGACAACAAAATTGGATGCTTTTCGGTCTTCAAGTTAATCTTTCCTCAGAACAGTTGAATTATTATACACCATTGGATCCCAATTTTTACGCCATCGATGTTGCCAACGAAAGTTAATAGGAGAAAAGAGGTGTAAAGAGTAAAATACAATGTGGTGAGAAAACTTTGGTGATGAAGCACAATTGTTGAAGTTAAGTCTTCTCAAGTGGAGTATTTTAAAAGCACCAAAAATATTAGATTTTGCACTAAAAAGGCCGTAAAAACTTGAGCAAGAAATCTTGGGTAAGTAAAATAAGATAGCTATATATAAAGAGGCTTGAAAATCTAGGTTAAAAATATGATTGTTGGTGAAATGCATGTCGTGGCGCTCAAGCATGGCTCGAGGGCACGGTAGGCAAGCTTAGGGTTCTTGGGAATACAGCTAGTAGTGCTTGAGGGTCGATCAAGCAAGCTTCAAGCGCTGGGTCTACCTGGATTCGACGGTCAAGCGAGGGTCAGGCGAGTAGAGGGTCAGGCGAGTAGAGAGTGCAAGCTTACTGGAAATGGTACTCGAGCTCTGGTTGGGAGAGCAGTGGGTACCGGCTTACTGGAAAAGAGGCTCGAGCAATGGTCAGGCAAGCAACGGGCACCAGCTTACTAGACACAGGGCTCAAGCGTTGGGTGAGTGAGTAGTTGGCAAAGCCTCTTGGGAAAGGTTCTTAGGCATGGGTCAAGCACACGACAGGCATGGAATCGAGCAGGGCATTTTAGCAAATAACAAGCGATATATTTTGATCCAAATCTTCAGAATGTTACGATCTCCACTGATAACAAACAAATAAAGTTATAAAATATGTCAACATATAAATGAGCCTAATATTTTTTATATGGAAAGCACTGTGTAACATTTCATAGCAAATCAAAATTTGAATGATGCCACTACTAGAAGAGTTTATAGTTAGTTGGGATGCGACAGGAGGTGACAGCATTTGTTGAAAAGAAGAAGAAAATGTCCCTGTAAAGTTGAAGGAATGACCCATTGAAGGGATGTGGTGGCAAATGCACCATGCCAGCCTAATAATGTGAACAGTGACAGGTAAAACAGTCTTATGAGTGCTGATTTGCACCGATCACATATACATTTGGCAATAGCTGGCTCTCTGAACTGACCGTGGGCTATATGTTTTAATTAAAAAAATTGTAAATACAACCTTTTACTTTCTGATCACATTCATACAATTTTCTCTACTCACTCACTATTATTCTATAATAATTGATGCTTAATTACTAATATAATTTTTTATTATTAATTTTTATATTTAAGTTATATATTAATATTTTAGAATTTAATTATTAGTTATAGTACATAATTTTTTTAGTTTTGGTATTAAGAAATTTAAAAATAATTCTTATTATAATTTTATACCGATTTTACTACATATCAATACCGATTCTGATATGTCAAAATCACAACTTACCATAGATATCATTACTTTTTCTAGTTCTAATCACTTTTAGAAAATATTTTAATAGTGTATGATAATTTTTTAAAATTAAATTAGTTAACCATTAAGAATTAATTACTTGTAAAAAATATAAAAAATATTATGCTTGTGAAAATTGTAAAGATACCAAATATCCAAAGAATATATAAAAAATATGAGAAATAAAGTTTATCATCAAATCAAACTAAACTAATATTTTTTAATAGTGTAGAACTAAAAACATTTCAGTATAATTAGAGACTAAATCAATGAGGATTAACGAAGTATATCATTCACTTCAAGAGCTATTTTCTTTTGACAAAATGTTACAAGTTTAAAAGGTATGTGCAATGCTTGCAATCCTTTATTATGATATATTATTAAATATGATGTTGTTTGTCTTTTTTATAATTTAAACAAGTATTAATTTTAGAATTAATACAAATAAAATGTTATATTTTTTGAATAGTAATGTATAGTTATCATAAAATAACTTACTTTATATTTATGACACTGCACATTATATTTCTAAATAATAGAATTTATAAAAATGATTAATTTTAAAAGTTTTGAGCACTCACACATTACATCTATAATTTTTAAAGCAATTAATACAATTATAAATGAATATGAAATATTCAATAAGATTTTTTATATTATTTTTAACAATACTTTAAATAATAATAATACTATTTTTTTATTGAAATCGTAATATTTTAAAATTTTTAAAGGTAAATTATTTCATATAAAATATACATGTGATAATATTAATTTTTAAAGTAATTAATACTATTGTAAATAAATACATAATATTTAATAAGATTTTTTCTATTACTTTTGGTAATACTTTAAATAATAATAATATTATTTATTTATTTAAAATTATAATTTTTGAATTTTTAATGATAAATTATTTCATATAAAATATATATAATTTTACAGTGTTATCTCATTATCTGGAGAAATTAAAGAATATTATTCTATTTATTTAAATATCTTTTTTTAAGAATAGTAGATAAAGATATTATACAGATAGAACAGACTCAATTATAAAAAAATAAAAATTAATTTTTCAACATGATAAAACTCAAATTACCAGGCGTTGGACAATAGATACCATTTTCGTTGAGTTTTGATCATCTTTTATAACAAAAATATCTTATTAGATGAGTTAATTACGAATATCGATTGAACGATGGCTAATTGATTAAATGGTTTTTAGAAATATTTTGTTTTAATAATAATGAATTTGTAAGTAATTATTACACAATATAAAATCTACTATGAAACTAATTATTGCCATTTATTAACGACATTACTCTTTAGCAAAATGATTATAATTTCTACTACATTGTACCAACAATGTGAGTTGATGGGTCTGGCACCATGGGCCGACCCAAAGTCCGAATTACAGCAGATCGATGGCTTGATAGATTCTCCTCTTAGGCCAAAGCTCAGTGAATATTTGAGAGATATCCGCCAACAAAGTGTATCCCTAGGGAATGACAAGCATGGCCCTACAATATTTTTTAAGAAAGGGTATGATTATCATACTTGCATAAAGTAGTCACGACAACTATTTTGACAAAACAGTCAAAATCCGCAAAGCCTCCATCCGCATGGCGTGTCTTCTCAAGAAACAATGTGCAACCATTTGACTTCCCCAAGAAATGTCATGATTGCTATGCCAACCCCTAGGCACGCTAGAGGAGATAGCTCAACAAATTCGCGAGAACAACCATCACTAGCTAGGTGCCCTAAAATAGGCTTTGTAGCCCTCAACCTACATATACCTCCTTCCCTTTGCAAGAATAGGGAGGCTTCTCTCCTTCCAACGAAGTAAAAGCCAACTCCATGAAAATGGTGAGAACCATGCCCAAACATCCAAAGTATACTCTCTCTCTCTTTTTCATTTTGCTTGAGGGCTATTTTGCTACATATGTGTTCTTAACTTTTAGAACAATACTTCAATCTAGGCTCGTGGCAACATAGACACTGTTTCGGCTTCAAACTCCTGCATCGCTTGGTCGGTGAGGTCAATTTCACATAGCAAGATAAAGGAAGCCCCTCCACTAGTAGCAAGATAAGAGTTTAACGAGAACCCTCATTGTAGCCCAATCCTCTATCTCTCTAATCCGCTCCCTAACCGAGTGCACTCAGTAGGGTTTAGTCCTCTATCTTTCTAAGCAACCCCCTGGCCGAGCGCATTTAGTGGAGTTTAGTCTTTCATCTCTCAAAGGCGCCCCCTGACCAGGCACACTCAGTGGAGCTCAGTCTTCCTCTCTCTAAGCCACTCCCTGGTCGAGCGCACTCAGTAGAGCTCAGTCCTCCATCTCTTAAAGTCACTCCCTGGCTAAGCGCACCTAACAGAGCTCAATCATCTATTTTTCTAAGCAACCCCTGACCGGGTATACTTAACGGAGTTCAATCCCCCATTTCTCAAGGTTGCTCCTTGATCGGACACACTCAATGGAGCTCAATCTTCCATCTCTCTAAGCCCTCCCTAGTCGAGCGCATCACTAGAGTCCTCCATCTTAAAGTTGCTCTCCATTCACGCGCACTCATCAAAGCCTATCCTTTGCCTCTAAGACAGAGTTGGGCACACCCATTGAAGCTCAATTCTCCGCTAACATTTAATCTACCATTATATGTATCTACAGATACATATCTTGTAATCCCCCATCTTTCTCTTAATTCTCAGTCTTCCTCTAATATCTTATTTGTTAATTGTGATATGCAAGATTCAGATTAAAATTTATGAAGACCTGACTGTCTTGAACTTGACCGACTAGGGAAGATCAAGTGATTCCCTAATTCTTACGATAATCTAGATCCCAGGATCACATCATCGGCGTTGTTTGTGAAAAATGACTAAAAAGTCTAACCATCACGTATCATCAAAATAAATACGGTCAATACTCGTACTCTAACCAACACAATGGCCAAAAAAATCACCTCCTATGGCGATGACCCCCTCAGGTAACCATGGCAACGTATGACCTGGCTTTGATGAGTATATGCTCATTGCCTAACAAGGCATCATACTTAAACTGCTCCAGGCCCTATAATCTCATCTAGACGGACGACGGCTGGAGGCTCCTTCCTCTCATGCACAAATGTCAGCACCCAAAAGGAGAAACTAGAGGAAATGACCGCCCACTAAAGGAAAAACTCATTTGTTTGACGACCTTGATATTCGAGAGGATGTGAGCGACATGACCCACTCTTGGAAGAACGATTGACCTGATCTCGAAGCACAGGACGAAAGCCCAAAGCAACTCAGCCCAAGCTGGTCAATTAATTAATTAGTTATAATTTTTAAAATTTAAAATTCTAAATAAATTTAATAAATAATACTAAATTTTAAAATTTGGATGTGACAAACTAAAAATATAGGACCTAACAAATCAAAATCCGCACAAGACTTCATTGGATAACCGTCTGAACAATCTAAATATGATCTAGTCTACAAGTATCGTAACAAAAGCAATAATTTAACCAAAAATTATAATTAGATACAATATAATATTCAAACTATTTTTGAAATAAAACCATGGGCCTATACTAGTCAATTTTAAAATCTAATTATATCAAATATCAATTTAAATCATAATGAATCTAAAACTCACCAAATCAAGTGAATAGTTGACAAATCACATCCTTACCTCTACAATACATCTGAACGTTCTATTTTGAAGGGATAAAATATAAAATACGAGCTTAAAGTCCAACAGGTATCATACTTAAATAAAAGGAACCCAATGAATTAGAGGGAATGTCAAATGGATAAAGATCCAATCAAGCATTAAAATAAATCCAAATCATCGATAAAAAAAACTCAATAAAAATCTAAGATTTAAAATTCAATGGTAATCCCATACTCAAATTAAATATCCAAACTCAAAACAAATAGCCAATCAAAAAATAGTTATCATCATTATATTTATATATATAAATAGAAGTGATCCAGACCAATTCTAATAAGTCAATATCTAATCCAAGTCTGAGTCCAAGTTTGAGTCCAAGTCTAAATCCAAGGCTTGATCAGCATGTAATGTGGGGTAGAATTCGATAATTAGATGATCCAATAACAGCATAGAAGCCAATACAGTATCACAATAGATAATCCAAAGGTCTAAATCAAAATATATTGTTAAAATCGTTTATACGAGATATACCAAAGTTCATCTGTGGACAAAATCGGTGAATTTTAAATTCAAATCCGAATTCTAAATTCAAATCAAAATCCAATACAAATTAATGTAGAAATACAAATCATGTATCAAATTTGAGTTTTGATTATTTAAAGACTAGTTTGAGGAAGAGTTATACATATTCTCGGTAACCTTGGACTATATCAAATGCAGATTAAGCCAAAATGCTTGGCCACCCATGTATTCTATTTTCCGTGAGTAAGATTGCTTATTATATTTTATCACCCGTAGTTTTGGATCAAATCCTCAAACTTGTCTGATAAATTAGGACGTTTAAATATATTATAATGTCAAATTAAATCATCTAAATGAAAATAGCCACTACTCCAAACCTTTCGTACCAGCGAAAAGAAATTTTTAAATAATAAATCTCCCAATTGGGAGTTAATCAGAATACCTAATAATAAATCTAAATGTAGTGACTACAATCTGACATATACATGTAAAAATATACGAACTGTGTAAGTTTTATACATATTTCTTTATACACATACTGATATGAATATATATAATGCCTCAAAATTACTCATTTTTTTTATAGGCTGACATAATCTACCAATATCAATAGAATTAAAATAAAACTCTTAAATAACTAGTAAAAAGGTCATGTATGCACAAGAAAATAAATAGACTAATTTAAAAGTGTATCTGCGAGTTTAAAACCTCCAAATCAAAACAAAAATACATTAAATGTGAAATTAGATAAAAAAAAAATAGGGTTAGCAGATATTTGCATTGACTTTATTCTAAACAGATTTATAAAAATGATGCTCTGAGGTACCCAAATTGCATGCTTCTTTCTTTGCTTTGCATGTGCTCCCTTCTTTCTTCTCCTTCTCCTCTCCTACCACATCGTACCTCTGCCTCTCTTCACATTTCTCCTTCGCCGACGGTGGCTCCGATACTGGTAATGGCAGCAACCATGGTGGCAGTAACTTGGTGATGACAACGGTGGCATGCAAGCTGACAATAGCTTTCTCTCTCTTCACCGTGCCTCAAACCCTATTTCCACGATTTTGACCAATTTCTCCCAAAATTAGTGCATACAACCCCAAAATCGGCATCCACAAGGAGAAATGAATGATTTACTTGGCTCAATTTCAACCATTTTCTCTGGCAACGGCGGCGGCCATTCTGTTTCAGCTTACGATTCTTTCCTCTACTCATGCTGGTGCACAAAATAGAGGGTATTATTACGAAGAGGGTTTCATCGGCTTCCATCCCTGGCAACAGCTCCTCAACTGACCATGGAGATGGTAGCCCCGCACCGGCTTTCCTCTTTCTTCTCTTTTCCTTCTTTGTTTCCTCTTCTTTTTCTTTCTCTCTCCCTGACACCCACCGCCTCTTTTTCCCTTTTTCTCTTCTTTTTTATATTATTATTATTATTATTATTATTATTGTTATTATTATTATTATTATTATATATTTTTTCTATTTTTTTTATTTCATAATCCAAATTGATACTTGGTGACAACACGGGCAAACCTCAAGCGACAACACAACTAATCTAAATATCCTTCAAAATTTTATAATATATAATTAATTTTTTTTCCTCCCAAATTATCCAAAATTATAATTAATATTAAAAAAATTCAAACAGGATCCGAGATGTTGCAGGTGATGCCTTTGCTATTTTCGAGACGACCAAGAACCTTTCGCCCACAAAGAAAGCTCCTACAGTACCGACAGGCACCATTTCATTCTCTCACTAGGGTGAGAGGCACGACCCAGAAAGAGCTTCCATAGTGTTTAGCTCTTTGCTCACAATTAGCTTCGCTGGAGCGAGAGGCATGACCCGAGGGCTTGGCAAGGTCAATCCCATAGCAACACCTCTCATTGGCATTGTGCAAAGCAGTAGATCCTGCAGAAGTTATAGTGATTCTCATGATGGGAGGCTTGACATGCTTGGCCCGCTACCTATCCCATCATAACAAGCATTGTCTGACCAAATACCATACTAGTCCGGGTTACCTGAGGTCGTATCGACTGATAACGGAACTTGAGCCACTAGCAAACGGACTACTTAGCACCATGACAAGGCACTGGCCTTCCTACTTGAGGTGAAAGACCAATTCCCACAAAGCATAGAGGCCATAGGCGTGAACATTGACAAAAGCGCCTCAACGACTCTCCAGGGTGGTTGCGCAAGTCGTGAACATGGGACGATTAACTGGTCCCAAGGGCAAAGCACGCCATCCACCACAAGCACCGTCGATGATTCTATGCCAAATCTAGGTGAGTCTTACATGTATCATACGGATTACTTGAACAATGCTTTAATTAATAAAATAGTCATTCATTTATGCTTAATCTGCTCATGCAAGTGCTTGCATATCATCTCATGACATCAAACGATCTAAACTGTCTCTAAGTTAAGTGAACTTTTATTTGCTCGTAACTCAACCTATGAACAATCAAAGAACCTCAGTCTCACCTACCAAGCGACTCATGTGCGGTCGAATTCTGAACTTCAATCTTGCTACCTAGCAGCGCATGTGTGGTCCAATTTTGAGCCTTGGTCCTGCTACCAAGTGACTCATACCCTGTCGAATTTTGAACCTCGATTCCATTACCAAGAGGTCCACATGTGGTCGAACGCAAAACCTTAGGGGACTTTTCAACGCATGTGTGATGACTTCCTCATGAAAATGAGCACTATCAATTAACAATGGTTGACAAATTAGGACCAGCCGTATGAAAGTTATGATATCCTCGGTGAGGACTAAGCACCAATCTGACCACGTGTGGGCGACGACCTAGACTTTGCTAGAGCTCGATGACTGGGGCCATGAATCCAGTTAACCCTTGTGTATCTCACAAAAACCCATGCCACAATGTCCTTCCAGAGAAAAAGTACAAGCAGACGAACAAGTTTGGTTAAGCTCAGAACGATGATAGCAATGCGTAGTTGGCAAAGAACTTTTCCGTGCCACGACCTCCTCACAGGAGGGAGCACAATCAGATAAATGTGTCCGGTCAAGCTCGGCAACGATAACAATGACACTTAATCGGCAAAGACAAATTGACCCACAATCAAAGACATCAGCAATAATAACTAAAGTAGTCTAGCTAATTTATTAAGGAATCAAAATATACAGCAAGGGCATTCGAGTGCCTCTAAAAGGTACAAAAAGCTACCTAAACTCATGGCTCGACCAAATGACTATCCTATGGTAGAGGGCCCCAAGCGAGCGTGGGGCATGCCCCCCTCCTATCCCTGGGAAGTCCACCACGTTAGTGCGATACTGAGCTTTGGTGTTTCTCAGATCAATGAAGCCAACAGGGAAGCCCGGGATCACCAAAGACATAAACCACCGGCTGAAGCCTATGCCTTCCTAGAACCTTTTATCCATGGCACGACTGACTTCATTAAGTTGGAGTCAAGACCTTAGCTCTTCTTCAAGTCAGGAATAATCCCTCTAGAGGTCAGAGAATTGCTGCTGTGTCTCCCGGAGCCCATCCTCAAGTAAGGCGATCTGATCCAGCGCTTGAGCATTGGTCTCTGGGAGCTCTTGGAATCTCGCCTTTGATTCGGATCATGCCCGATTGAGATAGGTGGCCCGCTTTTCACTCCATAGAGCTGCGATGATAACAGTATTCATTCAACACTCCACATCTTCCAACACAGCAAGATCTACATGCATCTAGGATAGCCATTAAAATCGACTTCCCTCCAATACAGCGCCCTCTCCACCACTTGGAAAGCCTCTTGAACCTACCAAACAACAAGTGACAGTTAGTCAGAAATGGCGGCAAGAAGGGTCCCTCTCTAAGGAATGCAAAGTGCTACCTATGGTCAACTATCTCGAGGTGGGAAGCCCCGAGCGAGTGCGGTGAAGGCTTTCTTTCTATCTCTGAAAGATCTACCAAATCAAATCAATATCAAGTTCTGGCACTCCTCAAATCAAAGGTGCCAATAGAAAAGTCTAGATGCGCAAACTTTCTCCAAGCAGAGTCAAGTCCTCAGCCCTCTGCCTCTTGAGGCATAATTGCTTTGGAAGTCAGCAAGTCACTGCTCTACCACTTAAAGCGCATCCTCACAGTGAGGTGATCTGATGCAAAACCCAAGATTTTTTTCCTGTGAGCTCTTGAATCTCATCTAAGACTTGGATAGCTCATGGTCGATGCAAGTGGCCCCCTCGTGACTCTAAAGCCTTGGCAGTAGTAGCACTCACTCAGCTCTCCATCTCTCTTGCCACTTGCTCTCGAAGTGTGTCCTCCTAGTGAGGCAATCTGATCCCAAGCCTGAGATTCTTCCTCTGTGAGCTCTTGGATCTCAGCTAAGATTCAGACAGCTCACGGTTGATGTAAACTACCGCTCGTGACTCTGGAGCCTCAGTAAGAGTAGCGCTCACTCAGCTCTCCATCCCTCTGTGAGCTCTTGGATCTCACCTAAGATTCAAACAGCTCATGGTTGATACCAATGGCCCACTCATGACTCTGGAGCCTTAGTAGTAGCAGCACTCACTCGACTCTCCATCCCTCTTGCTGCTCACTTTTGAAGCACGTCTTCATAGTGAGGCGATCCAATCCCAAGCCAAAGATTTTTCCTCTATGAGCTTTTGGATCTCACCTAAGACTCAGATAACTTACGGTCAAAGTTGATAGCTTTCTCTTTACTCTAAAGAACTTCAGCTTCTAGAAACAAGTCAACTAGGAACAACAAACTCGCAAACGTTACACTTCCTGCACAACAGCTCCGTCTCCCCTCGTAGCTTGCTGACAACTAGCAGCCCTGACACACCACTTTCCAAGATTGTAAACTGACGGCGTACAACCCTGATAGGCTTGAGACTGATTAGACCTACTTACATCCCAATTAATCGATCGGGATGAACCGCTAGGAGTCAGGATCACCAGAAGACTGAGTCGCCAGTGGTCCGGATTGTCCGATTGCAAGACGTCAAGGAACAGAAGGATACATTCAAGTGCTCTAATCATCCACATCATTCAAGGACATTGGAGACATGCAATGCAAGAATAAGCAATGTTCGGTAGTTCCACCCATCAATTCTTTCTACAAAGTATAAACTTTTGATAGCGTACGTATGACACAGGAGGAAATAAAAAATACTTGCAGTAATGACTTGACTACAGTTACCCAATCGATCTTTGCACAGATAGACCCCAAAAGAGGGTAACTAAGGCATACTTCAAATGCATTCTCAGCTTTAGCTAAATTTCGGGTAAGAATCTCTGCCAATCCTAACTCGTGGTTGTGTGGGCTCCATGCCAACTCTGAACCCTCATGCCACTCGATTGGTGAAGATGATTCATGATGTGAGGCATCGAGAGCCCATCCATTCATAGTCAAGGAGGAGAAAGACCAATATTAAATCAAGGAAATTGTGCTAACCCTAGAAGATCACCCTCACCAAAGAATCGCCATCGACAGAGAATCGAATCTGTGCCATATCCTTCCAAACAAAGCAAAAGTATGTAAGACGTATGGGAAAGGGACACGCGTACGGACCTACACAGAGACGCCCCATCATTACATACCGGGGTTGAAATTTCGAACCCCCTTCATGGGGGCTAGTGATGGGTCTTGTACATGGACCAGCCAAGAGTTCAGATTATAGCAAATCAATAGCCCGATGGAGTCTCCTCCTAACCCAAAGACCAGTGAATATTTGCAAGATATTCGCTTGTGCAATGTATCCCTCAAGAATGACAGGCATGGCCCTCCAACATTTATCCAAGAAAGGCTATGATTACCATACATGTCATAAGGTGGCTATGACAACTGTTTTGATAGCACAACTAAAATCCGTAGAGCTTTTATCTACACGGTGTGTCTTCCCGATGAGCCATGCGCAACCTTTTGACTTCCCCAAGAAAGGCCATGATTGCTATGCCAACCCCTAGGCACGCTCAAGGAGATAGCTCAACAAATCCGTGTGAGCAACTATCACCAGCCATAGCCCTCGCCCTACATATACCACCTTCCCTCTGTAAGGAAAAGGGGGGTGTCTCTCCTTCCAATGAAGTAGGAGCTAACTCAACGAAAATGGTGAGAACCGCACCCAAGCATCCAAAACATACTCTCCCTCTCTTTTCTTATTTCTCTTAAGGGCTATTCCAGGATAGATGCATCCTCGACTTTTAAAACAACACTTTGATCTATGCTTGTGGCAGCGCTGGCTCCGTGCTGGCTCCGAACTCCTGCACTACTTGTCTGGTGAGGTCAATTTCGTGTAGTAAAGTAAAGGGAGCCCCTCCACTAGTAGTCAAAGAAGAGTTTAACGAAAGTCCTCATTGGAGTTCAGTCATCCATCTCTTTAAGTTGCCCCTTGGCCAAGCGTATTCAGCGAAATTCAGTCCTTCATTTCTCTAAATTGCTTCCTAGCCAAGTGCACTCAACAGAACTCAATCCTCCATCCCTCAAAGTCATCCCCTAATTAGACACACTCAACAGAACTCGATCATCAATCTCTCAAAGTCGCCCCATTGCTAAGCATACTTAGTGGAGCTTAATTCTCTATCTCTCAAAACTGCCTCTAATCGAGCACATTCAGTGAAGCTCGATCCTCCATCTCTCAAAACTGTCCATGGTTGGGCACACTCAGCGAAGCTCAATTTTTTATTTCTAAAAGTCATCCCTGTCTAGGCTCAACCAGCAGAGCTCAATCTTTCATCTCTCTAAGTCGCTCCCTAACCGAGCACACTTGGTGGAGCTCAGCTCTCCATCTCTCAAAGCCACCCCATCGCCCCCACGGCCCTGTGAACTTTGTTAGAGCTCAATCCTCCATCTTTTAAAACCACCCCTGGCCAGGCACACTAAGCGGAGCTCAGTTCTTCATCTCTTAAAGCCACCCCCTAGCCTAGTGAATTAAGTAGAGTTCAATCCTCCATCTCTTAAAGCTACCCTTGGCCAGGCGGACTCGGCGGAGTTCAGTTCTCCATCTCTCAAAGCCACTCCCTAATCGGGCGTACTCAACGAAGCTCAATTCTCCATTTCTAAAAATCATCCCCTGGTCGAGCACATCCAAAAGAGCTGAATCTTTCATCTCTCTAAGTCACCCCCGGTCAAGCACGCTCAGTGAAGCTCTGTCTTCCATTTCTCAAAGCTACCCCTGGTCGGGCGCACTTAGTGGAGCTTAATCCTCCAGCTCTCTAAGCCGCTCTCCCACAGAGGATATCACTGGAACCTAATCCTCCTTCTCAAAGTTGCTCTCCAATCGAGCACACTCATCGGAACCCCTCCGCCGCCTCTAAGCCACTCCCAATTGGGTATACTCATCGAAACTCAATTCTTTGCCAATACTTCAATCCCCCGCTACATGCATCTACACATATATATCTTGTATTTCTCCATCTTTCTCTTATCATAGAAAGATTTTTAATTTGAGTTTCGAAAGATATACAGGGAAACGAGTTCCCACCATCCTCTGACTTCTTACTTGTTAGTTGTGATGTATAGGATTTAGGTTCGAAGTTACGGAGAACGAACTTGTTTCAACTTGACCTACCGGGGAAGATCAAGTAACTACATAATTTGTATGATAACGTAGATTTTGGAATGCATTAAAAATAATATAAAATTTTAAAATTAATTTTAAGTAAATATTTAAATTTATCAAAAATAATATTTGCTGATATTATATTTGCATATATATTTTTAACAAATAAAATATTAAAGAAATTCTCTAATACTACCCTACCTTGTTATAATTACAGACCCTACATAAATTTATATGAATATATATTTATCTTGAGAAGTCCTATAAAAACATTAGGATGACCAAAAACATGGAAAAAATAAGTATATAAGTCCATCACATCTTGCATACATTATGTAACTTATATGCCCTATTATTTTTATTGGAACCATCCAGTTCTATGATAGAAGCAGGCGGCAATCATAGAGGTGGTTTGGTACCTTTCGATAGACAAGATTTACTTCTTTTTGTGTAGACTCAATATGAATTACAGTCGATTAGTAAAAATATAATATTAGATGAACTTGTCACTACTTGTAGTCTAACCATATTTCCAAAAGTATAAATAGTCAATCAGAGTTTAAAATTTTAAAATAGCAAAATACTAATAAGCACATATTTTTCATACTTGTATTAATGATAGGGATTTATTAGTCCCACTAGTTAGTACAATATCTTTTGAATCAGCCTTAAACATCATGATAAAGTAGTTAAAGAAAAAAAAGTAAGATGACATTGTAGATAATAAAAATATATATCATCTTTAAATATTAATTAGATATAAAAAATCACGTCAAAAATTTAATTATTTTAAATTTTAGTAATAAAGATAATTCTAAAAGTAGTCATAGCAGAATAAGTGAAAATATAAGTAGTTAATTTTAAAAATAAGTGTTATTAGATGTAATTTTTTTCTTACTTTTGTAATTTATTATATTGAACATTTGATAGAATTACTTAGATATGATTTAGTTTTTTCATAATATTTTCTGTACTTTATTTTTCATATTATATAAATCTATATATATATATTTACTAAATAATGATTACGCCCGAATTGGTAGCTTACGTGATGTGTTGGTTTAGCACATAAAGCCACCGGTGGCTCTGGCATAACCAAGTTAACACCACTATAAAGAGGCAAGTTGGGAATTTGTTAAAAAAATTAGACTAAAGAGATGGTAGATGGAAGCTACGTTGAAAATTAAATCAACGAGGATGTCTATAATTAGTAGGAAAATATGTTAAAATCCAAACTAAACTACATAACTTTTTATATAATTCTTTTCACATTCTTAATTTTTTTTAGAAATTTAATTTAAATTTTACTATTATAAAAAAATTCGATACTCTATTATAAAAAATTATGACATTTAATATATACTAATACCGAAATTAAAAATGTCAAAAACTATATATTGGGAAATAAATTTAGGAAATTTTATTTCATGTCTAATTGTTACATGATGCTATTGATTATTAACTCGTGTTTTTATACTCTCAATCCACTATCTAAGTGCATTTGATATTCTCCATACTGACATTTTCTTATAATTACATCCAAAGATCGACCTTCATATTTGTTTACTTAGCCAGTGTCTATCTCCCAATATAAGGGGACATAATGCATAATTTTATAGCTATAAAATTCAGACCATAATATCTCGTGGGGTAGCCCCTCTCTCCCTTGAGCGGGTGGGTCTTTTTTAAAAAAATATATATTTTTTATTTTTTAATTTAATTTTTTTTGAACTTCTTTTGATAGTGTATTACCCCTTAATTTTTTATTATTTTTTATCTATTTTAATTAAACTTTAAATTATAAACAATTAGTATAAACTTAATTTTTATGTGTATATATATATATATATTCTCCAGTTAAGAAAATAAATAAAAAAATTTTATTATTTTTTATCTCTTTTAATTAAACTTTAAATTATAAACAATTAGTATAAACTTAATTTTTATGTATATATATATATATTGCACAACAAATATCATCTATTATCCACTTATGAAGCTCTCTCTCTCTCTTTTAAGGAAAAATCATCATGTATATTTTCTTTAGCTTTTAACTATTTTGAAAAAAATCCTCATTAATATGAATCATTTAAGTTTTTTTATTTTGTAATATAGCGATTGCCAAGTGATTTAATTTGTATTTATTTTTTTCATTTAAATATGAGAAATTATATTGTAATTTTTTTTTTTTTATGTTTCTTTCGTCCTTTATCGTTTATGCCTAATGAGCGGCAACTACGAGCGATTTATTCAACAAAGTTAGTCAGCCAATTGAACTTGCAGAAGAAAATGAAGAAGGAAGCAGGGATCGGGCGTGTGATGGCTCTTACCAAATCTGGCATCCAGTGCTTGATATGCACGCGCTAATGTGGTGGGTGGGTGGGCTTCAAAAGAAAGTTTATTTAATTAAAACAGTAGGCAAGCAGTTTGAATCTGGGTCTAGCTCGCACTTTATTTAAATAATACTTTATTTATATAAAAATTATTTAAATAGTTGTGGCCACTCTTCCTATAAATAGGGCATGGCCCACTCTCTGCATTCAGTGCTTGGATTTCACGCGCTAATGTGGTTTGGGTGGGTGAGTGGAGCATAAAATTTCATATAATTAATTAAAGCCATAACCCACTTTTTCTTTATATAAGGTTCTATTTATTTTAAAAATTACTTGAGTAAGCCATTCAAATTTAGGCATGACCCACTCTTTCTTTAGATAAGGCTTTTAAAAAAATATACCTTACTAAAAACGGTTAAGTTAAAATTCAAAAGTAGGCTTCAAATTAAATCATACGGCTTAAATTAAATTATTAAATTTAAAGGGTTTATGTTATATTTTTATAATTTTAATCTAAATTATTTAATTTTTATGATTTAATCTAAATAATATTATTCAATTCAAAATTATATTTTGAGTTCTGTTTAATAGGATTGGCCCACTTTTCTTTTAAACCTATGCATTTAGTGTCTTATGTGCATGCATGAAAATGGTCTGAGTGGGTGAGTTGAGAAGGAAAAGGTATTTTATTTAATTAAAATTTAGTTGGGTAGCCCATTTACACTTAGGCATGGCCCAACCTTTCTTTCAAAAACGTTTTATTTATTTAGAAATTTACTCTTATTTTAATTAGGGCATGGCTCACTATTCCTTTAAACGTGCTGATCCAGCACCTGTTATGCATGTGCTACGGTGGTGCGTGGGTAGGGATTCAAAGAGGCTCCATCTTTTTATTTTTTATTTTATAATCTAAATAGTTAATATTTAAATAAATAATTAAAATTTAAATTTTTTTTAAGAATATAAAAAAATTAATTTAAATTAATTATTAAATTATAATTATTTATTTTAAAATAAATGGTTAAAATATTAAAAAAAATTAATCTCTATCGTTTGGATAAATATAGCCACCCCCAACGTCCCAACCCATGGGTGGGTGGGTGAGTGGAGTAGAAAAAATTGCTTAATTAATTAAAAGTTAGTAGGATAAGTTGTCTGGATTTAGACATTACCGGTTTTTCCTTTAAGCGATGTTTTATTTATTTAAATGAATACTTTAATAGACATGGCCACTTGCCCTTTAAATTGCGCATGGTCCACTTCTCCTCCGAACGTGTGCATCTCAACAACCGGTGAACTACTTTATTTTGCATAGAGATAAAAAATATTTATTTTTTATATTTTGATTATTTAAAATTTTGTTATTATAATTTTAAAAATTAAAAAATTAATTAAAATTAATTATTTTAAAATAATTAAATTATAATTATTTATATAAAAATAAACCATCAAAATATAAAAAATAAATCTCTTTATTTTTTTTATTTGAAAAATAGAACCACCTCAATTGTAGCATGCACACGCTAATATTGTGCGTGGGTGGGTGAATAGAGCACAAAATATGTTTAATTGTTAAAAATTAGTTGGTTAAGCTGTTTGAATTTGGATGTGACCCACTTTTTTATTTTTATTTTTATTTTTATTTTTTAATATGGCTTTTTTTAAAAGGGTTCGGGCTTAATGGACCGGTGGCCCAATTAAATTCATGGAAGTGTTAAATGAATAGCGCAAGTAACTTTGCCTAATGAACCTGTCTAATTTTGGTTGGGTAATATTTATATTTTGCCATCGATTTTCGACCTAATTTGATGTCAAATTTGTTTTTACATTTAAGATTATAAGTAAATAAATTTTAAGGCTCAAATGTTTCAATAAAAGGCAATAATGAACAAAAACGCATTATATATAGAATGTACAAAGTTTAAAAAAGGTTTATTTAAATATTATGGTGACGAGTTGAACAATTTAATGATAGTTGATTTAATTAAAATTATCTTAAATAGCTTTATACTATAATTCACACGTAAGATATGTTGGATTGTTCAAACTAGTTTTGAAGACTGGTTACCTATTAAATTTAGGTAATATTTTTACGTACTTTGATTTTTGGAAATTTTTTGTCAATATTTAGGGTCTTTCCTCCTAAATATTGTATTTATTTTGAACTTTCTTGTATAAACCTTTAAAAACCTTTGATACATCTTTTGGACTATTCTTTTCATACTGAACCAAGCAACCAAAGGTGTGGAGTAAATGTTAAATGAAAATTTCTCTATATTGTGACATAAAAAAAAAAATTATCTCTATAAAGCAAATTAAGATATTGATAAATGATTGAATATTGCTAACTCTTGAATTTTCAAATTTAATAGTTTAAGAAAATGCCATAAAAAGTTCAATTGTGTTCAATTTTATAGATACAGATATTTGTTAGTTATTTTTAGCCCAAGATTTTTCAAAGGATGCCAATATTTTATGACATTTATTTGTGATGACTCACATTATTGTTATCATTATCTACAATCTTATAATGCTCAAACATCGAATTCTTTTAAAGTTTCAATGTTGACAAGAGTCAATAATTGATATAGAGATTTAAGTTGTGAGACTTATATAGTGATGGTGATTAATATTATAAATACATTGAATCAAAACAATAATTAGGCCCATTTGCTCAATCTCTTCAAGCACAAGGCAGTATAGCACAACATACAGTATCATGGACTCCTAGTTAAAGAAAATTGTTGAAAGAGGGAGTCAAATATTAAGTTATTACACTATTTTTGTTTCTCTGTAAGGTGATATTTTAAAAATTAATGTGTATATATTAAATCAGGTTCTTACTAAATTATCCATGACACAAAAATTGGGATATGGACATGCAAAAAGTTTAATTTAAAATATTACACATCTAGATTTGTGTAACAAAAGTAGGATGTACAATCTACAATATAAAAAGTTAAACTTAAAAAGTCTAATCAGTTATTTCTTATGATACTAAAAAAAGTCTACAGAATTTGGATTTTACCGTCTCAAGTACTCTTTTATAATTGTGAAATGATGATGCTAAGTTTCTTGAAATGACCAAATTAGTGAGAGCATTATGTTTGAGGAAAACTGAACTTGTTAGATCATTAAATGACATATGATTCCTTTATTTCTAATAATGATGTAATTGAGGATCATGGACATATGCAACACCGATAACTAAATCATCTATAATGAGTCAGCTATCACTAAAAATATTGCTCAACTTTCATATATAGTAAGTTAAAAAAGGAAAAAAATTAAAGGAGGTCATATCAAAAATAGGAGATTTTCTTTCTTTTTTAATTGTTATATATATTTTCTAGAGCTTGATTTTGTCATTGAACAATGTAATGATTCAGTTATATTCCCACAAGCCATGAGTGTTTTGAATTTCTCAAAGTTGTATGATGGTATGAATGATTAGTTTACCTAAAATTTAGAAAAATAATGATAAAATTTAGTTAAACTTCCTATTAAGGTATAATTATTAGCTATAAATGGGTTTATAGATGACTAAAAGAGACTCCAAATATAATATAAAATTACACATTATTTCATTTATTGTTAAAGTATTTACCCAAAAGAAAGGTACTCATTAGCATGAGATTTTTCTCTTTTACCAATGAAGGATTTTCTTAGGATAATTGTGGCATGTGTCTCATTGGTTTAAAGCTCCAACAAATCATTGTGAGAACAATTTTTCTTAAGGATGATTATTAGAAGAGATACATATGGAATAATTTGAGAGTTTTTGTCCAAGCAAAAATAGTCATGCTAGATAAAAATATATATATGTATGTAGGCTTAATTTTTCCACAAGTGGAAACTAAATTTAACTATGTGATTTTTAGCATGACATTTTGTAAAGAATATGTTTGTTCATTTTATGTTAGTAAATTCAAGGGAAGTTCATATTTTTTTTTGTCACAAATATAAATGGTATTTTATTTGTTAATAGTAGTTTAGAACTACTACTAAGAATTTTTCTTTAGTCATTTCATAGAAATAGAATGGGTGAAGCCTCATGTATTATTAGTATAGAAGTTCACATAAACAATATTAAGAAATTATTTGTCTACCTCAAAAGGCCAGATTAAATGATGCTATACAAATATACCATGAAGAACTTAAAACTATCTAGTTGTCTATTGCAGCTAAACACTCAGATCATATTCTTAGACTTCCTTAGTTAGGACTTTAGTGTATACTTAACTCCAAAATAGACTTGATATTATATATATAGTTTCAGCCTTACAAAGGTTTCATAGTGACATTAATTTGGATCATTAGAGAGACAATCTGTGATGTTCCAACAATCGATTTCTAGTTATCATCTGGCAGTTCGTCTTTTTAGCAAGCCAATTAGTTTAGTTGTCCATTCTCTAAAAATCCATGCCGTTTTGATAGTCTATTTTGTTGATTGACCCATTAATAAATAATTATTGCAATCATTATGGAGAAAATGGCGAAGAGCTATTTTTATCGACAATGGAATATGTGTAGCATCTTATGCTTGAATTCATTTAACAAGCTAGGTGTTTGGAAGATAAACTGGAATTTATGAGACTCTTTATTCATATTATTAGGCACTTTTTTTTAAAAAAATAAAAATCTAAATAATGAATTTGACACTTCAAAAATATTAAAAATGATAAGCAAATCACCAACAAATGACCAAAAAAATCAATCTCGATAACCTGAACAAAAACCTCCACTTTGGCTGCCGAGAGCTACTCAACAAAAAATGGAGATGCCGTGTTAACTATGTCCACCATGAACTTAACCCAGCCTCAGATTGTATGACAATGTTGGAAAGAAAGTCGATTGAAGAAGTCAAAATTTGGAGGCACTACCAATTTTGTGTTTGATATTAGGTTTTCTTTTTATGAGTCTCACACTCAATGAAAATATAATTTGCCAGTTCTAATGCTGCAAGGGTTTTCCGTCTAAGGTTTGTGTGAAGTTCATTAAAGCAAAAATATTTGTTAGAGGTTATGTAAGGCGGCCACAAATTGATGACTGAAATACTAGGTTTGAAAGGATCTCCAATGGCAGACATTAACTCAGCCACAAGCTAATCGTTTAACAATCTACATGGGTATAAAAATGCCCTATTCTAAGTTTAGGGCATAATCCTAGAGTATTTAACACAATGAAGTACCTCACTAAGCTTGGGAAAAGATAATGGGAAGATTTTAAGCATCTTGTTGAGATTTGATTTAAAATTTTTCCTCTAGTAAACTCAGATATGTTATTATAACCTTAACCTTAGGACGCATTATCGATTGATTACTTATTTTTTCACTATATTCATTTTATTATAGGTTGTTCAGCGTATTCAGAATTATATACAATTAATTATTTATATGGGTAATTTTAAATGACTTTTAGAGGAGGGTTATTTATAACTATATATTCTATAGTAAATTTGTTTAGGGTTACCATATAATTTTTTTTTTTAATTTAGAAGAATTTTTTATATTAAATATTATTATTTAATTTGTATGCATACTTGTATTATATTCCTTCTATTCATTTAGGAGAAAAGGGTAGCGGACGACTGATGAGGACCTGAGTTTATTTTTGCTGTGCCATGTTGTGAGTGTTTATATCCAAACAAATGGTATTAGGAAAAAGGGTTTTTGGTATGAAAATTATATTTGATTGTGTCATTGTCAAAGAGTCCATCATTCTCCATTAAACAATTTAATGGAAAATAATTTCATTCTTCTGCAAAAAAAGAGTGATGAATTTTTTATTACAAGAATGAGTAGTAAAAGTACCAAGGAAGAAGAAAAACAAATCGAAGAAATTATTGGGGGAAGAGAGGCAAGACATGATAAATTTAACTAATTATACAATCAAATTATTTTTTATGGATAACACTCAAAAAGGTAATTAGTTTATTCAATTTAGCAAAAGTACAGATGAAGAATGAAGGATAATGCAAATTCAGGTAATTAACAACAAGGTTATATATAATGAAGCAATTTTATGACCATCAGTTTTCAAAAAGAAAAAACTTTGAAAAGTGTTTGGATAAGTTTCACAGTATGTTAATGCAAATGTCCACAATTGACATGAATATCAATAAGAAGGACAAAGCATTGATTTTGTTGGCTTTACTGTCAATTTTATTATAATTATACTATTATTTAAGAAAGACTCACCTAGTTTTAATGGGGTTATCGCCTTTTTACTAAAAAAATAAGTCTATACAAAAAATAATATGGTTTTAGGATTGCTAAACACCTTGGTATCCACTAGAGGTTTAAGGCATGGGTGACCATTAGAGAGAGATAACAAGGTAGAGAGCAGTAACAGCCAATTCAAGCTCAAGGACAATAAATACTTTTATTGTGGTAAAAATGTCACATAAAGAGGGATTGTTTTAAGATAAAATAGGAGAAGATTGCTAGTAGCGAGAGGTAAGGGAGGAGGGGTCATAATGGTAATGATCAGACATCTATTGTTACTTCTAGGAGCTTTCTAACCATTGATAGGGAGAAAATACATAGTTTTGTAAACCATGAGATGTATTAGGTGATGGATAACATATCCTCATTCCTTGTGACGTCAAAGAAGTCTTTTTTCATCTCCTATGTGCTTGAAAACTACAAGGTATTGAAGATAGGAGATAATGGCTCATTGAGGGTAGTTGGCATTAGGATATTAACTTGTAGGCAAACAATGGAATAAGGCTCATATTGAGGGGTATGCAACATACTCTAGACATGACGTTGAATTGAGTTTTTAACTGCAAACTTGATGATGGGGGCTTTTATATTATATTTGGCAAAGGCTAGTAGACGCTCACATAAGGTTCCACATTTGTAGCAAAGGGAGGCAAACATTTAAGTTAGTATTTGATGAAGGTTTTGATTACTAAAAATTTACTAAGGTGGCAACGCTGTCAAAGTAAAGGAAGTGGTAAAAGAATATTTTAGACGCAAAAAGGAGGGATATTTAAATTGTTAAAATAAAATAATATAGTAATAGAATAATTATTATTAAAAAATAGAATAATGTGAGAATAAAATTAAAAATTAATATTTTTTATTTGGTTAGCAAATCAAAATAGGTAAAATTAAATTTGAAGCGTACCAGAATCTGGATTCGTAATGGGTCTCAAATATGCGTTCTTTATGAATTAAATCTCCACTCCATCTTTAATGATCCAGGACCTATGCACCACAACAAAACCAAGAATTAGAGTACAATTGAAGTTTGTCTCCCGAAAGACACTCTGACGCTCAAATCAGTTCTTGTATAAGAAATAGAAAAAATTCTAAAAAAGAAAAAGTCAAAATGAGTATTTGGTTTAAGATTTTTTTAATATAATCCTTCTTTATTTAACTATCCAAGCAAAGGATTTATCCAAGTAAGGGATTTTTTAAACGGGGGATCCTCCTCCTTCTCTTGGATGATCTTCCCTTTTATACTATATTCAGATATCCGTTTTTTCAGAATTTGTGATGTTACTACGGATAAGATTAACTGGGTAGCAGTTAATTGTAGCAGTTCTGGCTTCAGAATTCCAATTGAAGCAGTTAAGGTTTTTAAAATTTAACTGTAGCAGTTTGGGTCTCCAAAATTTAACTGTAGTAGTAGCAGTTTAAGCGCTAGAGGAATGGGATGGGCCCGTGTTCATGGGCTTCAATGTTGTTCAACTCATTTTGTATTATGGACTTGGTAGTCTTTCTTTATGTAAGCCCATCATTAACAGTACTCATCACTAACCCCTCACGCTAGAGGTTTTGAGCTTTAAACCTCTGGTGTATTCATTGATGGCAAACTCTTTTCTGGTCTGCGCTCTATTACTAAATTGATAGAGACATGTCGTAGTTGACTTCCTCAAAGCCAAATAGGGTTGGAGCTGGTTGGGAGTGAATAGAATCTCAAAATACATATGCTTTCTAGAAACATAAGATCTTCAGAAGTCAAAGTTTTTGGAAAAATAAGATAAGGTTTTCAAGAGAACGAAGATCTCCGGAGGAAAAGGTCACCGGAGAAAACGAATGTCTCCGGAGAAGATGAAGGTCTCTGAAGGAAATGGAAGGTCTCTGGAGAAAACGAAGGTCTCTGGAGGAAAAGGTATCCGGAGAGAACAAAGGTCTTCAGAGGAAATGGAAGGTCTCCTGGAGAAAATGAAAGTCTCCGGAGGAAGAGATCTCCAGAGGAAAATCTCTCCGGAGAGAATGAAGGTCTCCGGAAAGAACGAAGGTCTCCGGAGGAAAAGATCTCCGAAGAAAAAGGTCTCTGGAGGGGTTCTATCAGTAATAATCAATTTACTTTGGGTATTCCAAAGCAATTTGTAATCATGTCACCTCAAAATCGTGCGTCTTTTTAATTTAAAAATGGCGCTCCTTTCAAACCCAAAAATTTTCTATAAATCTGGCACTGTTTCGCATCCATTTTCACTTTTTGTCTTCAATCTTCAAACCGTAACTTTCTTTTGGATTGCTTTTGCTTTCCTGTTACTTTTTTCTATTATAGAATATCGCTCCATGATTGTTCATGTCGTTGAGACCCGATCCGTGCTTATTGGAGATGAAGTCGAGAAATTGTATTCCCAATTTGGAATACCTAGGGAAATCCCTTACGCTGTGCCAGGTGAAGATGAAAGAGCCTGTAATCTGCCCGATGACTACATTTCTATTTACGACATCCATATCATGAATGATCTTTGTATTCCTATTACCATGTGCTGCTTCAAATATTAAAAGATTTTGGCGTTCCCGTTGCCAAATTTCATACGAACGCAATTAGGTATCTTTGCACTCTTTGTATATTTTTTCGTCTCCGTGGTTTAAAGTTTAACTCCACCGTAGTCAAGGTTATTTTTCAATTCGTCCAAAGCAGCGACTGGATTTCGTTATCTCCAAGGGAGATAAATCTTTTCAGGCTAATCCATGAGTCTGTAAAGGATTGAAAAGATAGATTTTTCTTTCTGAAATTATCTGTGGGCCTTCCTGATGGATGGAGAAGAGTTACCGATTCATTAACCAGTAGGGTTACTTCTCAAGATGAGAAGTATGCTAAACCGTTTATTGACATTCTCCAAGAGAAGGTGAATTCTTTTTCTAATAAAAATAAGGATCATCTTCTCTCACCATAATTGTTGGTCTTTACTGAGTAGGTGACCAGTGCGGAAGAAACAGTGGATGTTACTACGTCTCCACCTAAAATACGTAAAAGAAAAGTTGATGGGAATAAAGCCAAAGCTTCCTCATCAAGGCGGCAGTGAGTTATTTCTCAATCTATTGAGGAAAACCCTCCTGGCCCTGGGCCAAAAGTTTTACATATTGGGAGCACAGCTTTAGACCCTTTTGTTCAAACGGGTTTGGAGCTAGAGTTGGAGACGGGTTTAATACCCGAAATTGTTTCTGGTGAGCATTTTCCAATAACTTCTATGGAGCCCTCGAGCATTCATGGGATCACGAACCAATTGATTGACGTTGGATAATCTGGTGAGTGTGGCCCTCAAATTAAGGCCGAAGACGTTCGGATTGAAGAGGCGTTATTGCCTGCCTCATCTCACACGCAAGCTGGGCCATCTACTTATCAAACCACAGTTCAGGAAGCTGTTAGAGTGGCTGGTGAAGAGGAGACTTCTCATCAAGGGTCTCCAATTACTTTCTCATTTCCACCGGAGGCTGTTGACCAACCTCCTACATGGCCTATTACTCCGGTATAACAATTTCAACACCTCGCCCAATCCTACTAGAAGACGGCCTGAATCAACCTTGGAATTTGGGGCAAGAATTTCTTTGACTGAGGTGCCCTTAGAGCGGCATTTCTCACCGTAAGTTTTAGTTAATCCTTTTCATTCAGTTGAGAAAATTTTCCTTCTTCCAACTTGCTTATTTCGTGATCCCACAGGATGACAAAGTGGTTGATTCACTAAAGATTAGCCTTCATCAAAGGAAGTTGTGGATTCGTCAATTGCTTGGTGAAATTAGCAATTTGAAGTTAACCCAAGTTGATCCCAATGTTCTACAGCTGCTCCGAGATCAAAATTTCAATCTTCTAGCCGAATTGCGAAGTACTAAGGAAGATCTTATACTGGTCAGCCAACGGAATAAAGAACTTGAGAGTGCCAAAGATGCTCTTGAGCAAGCCAGTCATCAAGTTGAAAATCTTCAGAAAGAAAACGCCCGTTTGCGTTCTGAGCTTAGATCTTGTTTCAAACCGGAGGATTTGGCTCATGTGTTGAATGATAGATTTTCAGATGGCGTCAGTTTATATAAACAAGTCACTTTGCTAGTTGACCCACAATTTCCAGTCAACTTTTTTGATGAGAGAAATAGGGATGCACATTGTTTATCTGATTTATGGGGTTCTTTTGATTCTCGAGAGCCAAGCTCTTCCTATCTTAGGAGGTCCCATGATGATCGTTTATCTAATCATATAATTTTGGCGTTGTAAAAGATTATTTGGGCTAATAATATACTAACATTTCTTTTAACAGTATACTTTTTACGTAAGTAATCATTTGCCGATCAAGCCTTTAGCTTTATTCTTAATTAATGTTGGCTTTAAAGAAATTGGGACCGTGAATTACTCTCATTTCCAATTTGTTGGCCATGGTTGATTGAAGGTGCTCGTCCCTGAAGAAGGGAGTCAAAGCAAGCATGCTAAACAGCCCTCTAAGGTTTAATCATTTAACCGGTTTGGTTGGCCGGAATGGGTCCAAATTTTTGATCGCAAACAGACTGCTCGATAACTGTATCGAGGCTCTTTTGACCACCTTTGGGTCAGGAAACAAGTGAGATATAAAAATCTCACCAGACTTAGGGGCAATTTAGACTAGTTTAGTTCAAAATATTTTTATATGCGCACATACACATTCAAACAAAACAGTAATAAAAGTTAAATGGACAAATTCAAATAAAATAATAATAAAGATAAAATGAACAGCAAAATATTTTATTAATACTAAATATAACACTATTTCATGAAAAGCTTACAGTGTTCATTTGGATCTTCAAATGCTACTGATAGAACTTCTTTAAATGGATTGCATTCCATGTTCAAGGCACCAATTTACCGTTCTGACTGCGCAATTTGTAAGTGTCATCTCGAAGAATGGCTGACACAATAAATGGACCTTCCTAGTTTGGAGATAATTTATTTCTGTTGAGAATCTTTCCATTGGCCTCTATACTGCATAGGACTAAGTCTCCAACATCAAACCTTTGAGCTCTAACCCTTTTATTATAGTAGCGTGCAATTCTTTGCTGATAAGCAACCTTTCTCACCTTAGCTGTTTCTCGGATTTCATGGAGCATGTCAATATGCTCCCGGAGTCTCTTGGCATTGCTAGGAGGATAAAAGTTTTCAACACTTAAACTGGGTAATCCAATCTCTACTAGAATTACAGCCTCTGTTCTAAAGCATAGGCTGAATGGAGTCTCTCAAGTTGGTTCTTTGGGTGTGGTTCTATAAGACCACAATATTGAAGGCAATTCATCGGACCAGGAGCCCCCAACATCTTCCAGTTTTGTCTTCAATCCATGCAATAGAGTCCTATTAGTTACTTCCACTTGCCCATTAGTTTGGGGGTAAGCTACTGATGTATGAGCTAGCTTGACACCTAAACTTTGCAATATTTAGTAAAACGTTTCCTAGTAAATTGAGTCTCGTTGTCGGTTATTGTAACTTCTGGGATTCCAAATCGGCAAATGATACTTTGTCATACAAACTCCAAGGTATTATGTTCAGTTATCTTTGCCAAGGGAGAAGCCTCCACCCATTTAGTGAAATAATCAATTCTCATGATAATAAACTTTCTTTGACCAGTGGCCATTGGGAACAGGCCAAGGATATCAAGCCCCCACTATACAAAGGGCTACGGTGTCTGTAAGGTATTCAACTCAGCTAGTGGTTGATGAAGTATATTTCCATGTAGCTGGCAGTTTTCACACATTTTAACAAAATCCATTACATCTTTCTTCATAGTGGGCCAGAAATATCTTTGCCACATTACTTTGAAGGCTAAATTTTTACCTCCAATGTGAGATCCGCATATACCAAGATGGATTTCGCTCAAGATATAATCTACTTCCTCCAGAGTCAGGCATTTGAGGTATGGAGTTGAGTATACTCGACGATATATTTTCCCATCCACAATTGTATACCAACCCGCTGTTTTTTACATGCTTGGCATCTTTTGGGGTCTCCAGCGAAATTCCATTAGTCAAGTACCTCTAATATGGAGATATCTAATTTTCCTATTTTGTTACTTGTAGAATTTCCTATTCGTGCTCCTCAATACTTGGAGTTTCCAGAATTTCTTGTGAAAATTTTGAATATTGCTTAGGGTTTTTAGTGGTTGCAGCCTTTACTAGCTGATCTGCTTTTCTATTGTCTGCGTGGGAGATGTAAACTATTTCCAACTTGTCAAAGCCTTACTCCATGCTTTTTACTTTTGCCAAATAGTTTTTAAGTAATGGACTTGCAATATTAAAACTTCCCTAAACTTGGTTCACAATCAATTCAGAATTGCTATACACAATCACTTGCTTCACCGAACATTCTTTTGCCAGCCTGAGCCCAGCCAGCAATACCTTATACTTAGCAACGTTGTTAGTGGCTGAAAATCTAAGTCTCAAGGAATAAGTGATCTCTTTTCCATCAGGAGTCTTCATAACTATCCCAACTCCGCTTCCAGACTGCGTTGATGACCCGTCAACAGAAAAAGTCCAATTAGGTATTTCCATCGTCCGGCAATGTCTTCATCTCCAATAAAGGTTACTGGAATTGAGGTTGTGGTTTCAACGATGAAATCTGCCAAGGCTTGGTCTTTGACCACTGGCCTTGGTCTGAACTAGATGTGGAATTCGCTCAATTCTATTGCCCATTTTATTAATCTTCTGGACATATCAGGAATTTGTAACAGAAGTTTTCAAAGGTTGGTTGGATGAGTACAATTATTTTATGAGCCTAAAAATATGGTTGTAATTTTCGGGCTGAATGGACAAGTGCCAAGGTAGTTTTCTTTGCAAGTAGAGTAACAGGTCTCGGTGTTCATTAATATCTTATTGACATAGTATACTGGCCATTGTATATCCAATGTTCTCGGATCAAAACTGAACTCAATGCTGTCTCCGAAATGGCTAGGTATAGATATAAATCTTCACCTTATTTTGGTGAAATCAATAGAGGTGGACTAGACAAATAGTCCTTTAACTCTTGAAAAGCAGTCTGGCAATCAGTTGTCTAAATAAAATCATTTGTCTTGGTACCTCTTAAAGCATTAAAGAAGGGGAGGTATTTTTCTACTGACTTTGCTAGAAACCATGATAAGGCTGCAAGTCTTTCATTTAACCTCTGGACGTCTTTTACTGTCACTGGTGGTGCCATATCTATTATGACCTTTATTTTCTTAGGGTTGGCTTCAATCCCACGCTGTGAGACTATGAAACCTAAAAACTTTTCGGATGTCACTCCAAAAACACACTTAGATAGGTTTAACTTTATTTGATGTTTTCGGAGTATCTCGAAGGCTTCCTTTAAATCTAGGACGTGGTCATACGTGATTTTACTTTTCACAAGCATATCATCTACGTACACCTCCATGTTTCTGTCCATTTGAGCCTCAAATATTTTATTTACCAATCTCTAATAAGTGGCTCCCGCATTCTTGAGACTAAAAGGCATCACCTTACAACAATATGTGCCTTGGTCTATCATAAAAGAAGTATGTTCCTCGTCCTCCTGGCTCATCTTGATCTAGTTATACCCAGAATATGCATCCATGAAGTTTAGCAGTTCGTATCCGGTGGTGGAGTCCACTAAAGTATCTATTCTGGGTAGTGGATAGCTATCTTTAGGATAGGCCTTATTCAAATTGATGAAGTCCACGCACATTCTCCATTTTTCATTACTTTTCTTCACAAGTACTACATTAGAGAGCCAATCAGGATATCGGACTTCTCTTACAAATCCAACATCAACTAACTTCGTCACTTCCTCACGGATTGCAATAAGTTTTTCTATGAAATGGCTTCTCTATTTCGCCTTACTTGGCTTATGATTGGGATCAAGTCCAAGTTTGTGGACTATTAAATCCGCAGGGATCCCAGGTATGTCGACAGGAGACCAAGCAAATATATCTGCACTTGGTTTGAGGAGGAAATAAGTTGAACCCGAAACTGCCCGAAGAGAGAGCTTCCAATTTGCACATACTTCTCTGGATTATTTTGGTCAAGAAGTATACGTTCAGTTGTATCATCGAACTAGGCTTGTTGTAATGTCAGTTCATCTCGGCAGTCCAAGTCTTCAACTGGCCGTTCTGGAACTATTTGAGTTACTTATGTTAGGTAGCAAGAACGACTAGTGACTTGGTCACCTAAGACTTCATCGACGCCTGAAGGTATCAAGAATTGCATCTTTAGGTGCAAGATAGATGTTACTGCCCCAAAAGTTGTTAAACATGACCGGCCTAAGATGGCATTGTAAACTGAAGGCAAATCTACCACCAGAAAAGTAAGCGCATGAGTTGCTATTTTGGGATACGTTCCTAACGTGACTTCTAGTTGTATTATTCCCTGGATAAAGACAGGTTTGTTATCCAGTCTATAAAGGGGTCCATTTGCAGGTTTAAGTTGATTTTTCTTTAATCCCAACTTAAAGAAGGCATCCATGTAGAGTAAATTGCTACTGCTTCCATTATCAACGAAAACTCGTTTCAATTGGTAATCAATTTTACCATTTGAAACGAGCGCAGTTTCTACAAGTGGATCGGAATGGGGAACTTGTACATGGCTCATATCATTATCATCAAAATAGATTGCATCATTCCCATTTTCTACCCTTTGTCTTTTGTTTCCTACATTAACCGCCCGGTCCAGAGTGTGCTTCTTTTGTGGCATGGTTGATATCATGTCAACCACTCCTACTGCTACTCTATTCCTTGGGTGCTATTAATCCTGCTCTTC
Source organism: Nepenthes gracilis (assembly GCA_033239525.1). Lineage (NCBI taxonomy): Eukaryota > Viridiplantae > Streptophyta > Magnoliopsida > Caryophyllales > Nepenthaceae > Nepenthes > Nepenthes gracilis. The sequence continues at coordinate 14,051,249 of BSYO01000015.1, forward strand.
TTCTCCCTTTTCCCTACTAGCTTATTCCGGATCTTTTACAAATTTCTTGAGATACCCCTTTTTTATGAATTCTTTAATCTCTTTTTGTAAAGTCTTGCATTCTTCCGTGCTGTGTCCTCAAGATTGATGGTAATCACAGTATTTTGATTGATTACCTCCTTTTGGGTGTTTGACCGATTTTGGCCATCTCAGAAACTTTTTCTCTTTTATCTCCATAAGAATATTTATTTTGGAGTCATTTAGCGGGGTTAAGTTTGTCGGTTTATATTCCTTTTGAGCCCCTGACTCAAACCTGGAAGGCCTCTTTGGGCTGTGAAGTCAATATGATCTCCGCTCCTTTTCCTTCCGTATGGTCCGTGCTGTGAATGATCATCTCGTTTTGACTTTTTTGCTTCATTTGCTTCTTCAGCCGCTATGAAAGCTCGAGTGATGGTCTTTGCTTCTGAAAACGTTCTGGGATCCTTATGTGCCAAATGCTTAAAGAAGTCACCAAACTCCAAAGTATTCATAAATATGTTCAATTTAACATCATCAGTAAGCCAGGGAATTCTCCTAGCTTCTGAAGTGAATCCACCCAAAAAAACTCTTCAAACTTTTCCTTGACCCTTGCTTGATACGGGCCAAGTGCCAAGGTTGTTTTTTGATCCTCCTATTGGAGGCAAATTGAGACAGAAAACAATATGCTAATTCTTCAAACGACCGGATCTAATTTGCTGCCAAACGATGGAACCAAATTTGAGCATCTCCCTTTAGTATCAGGGAAAAACACTAAGACATACTCATGTCGTCCAATCCTTGAAAGCTCAAATGTGTACGGAAGTTGTCTAAGTGGTCCATTGGGTCACCACTTCCATCGTAGACTTCCAAGGTAGGCATTTTGAATTTATGGGGAAGTGAACAAGTTCTGATCTCAATCGTAAAAGGAGACCTTCTCAAATCTGTATAGTCCTTTTTTACACTATCACCGAACAAGCGTTGGAAGACCTTCTCCAGTTTTTCTTCTACATGAGGGATAGCAGTTGTAGCTGATCTTTTCTCATTGAGGTAATCCCTTAACTCTGGACGGTTTGGCCAGTTAGAGTAACAACTTCCTTCAGCGGGCTGCGGGTTGCAGATACTACATCAAGATTAGGAAGTCTCCGTTCGTTCCTTGAATATCGAGGATTTCACCGTTCAGGGCTTTCTTTCTCAGATCTCGGGCCCAATCATCCTTCTAACCCAGAACAACCTTCTTCCCTATTATTGGAATGCTTTCTTACTTGGTCAACAAGTTGCTCTTCATTTCTCAACGGGCATCTCCTTCTCTGGTTCTTTTTTGAAGTAGGAGTGCTTGTGGTTGAATTTTGAATTGCTGGCGGGACCACTTGCGGGACTGCTTGTTTTTGTTGTCCCAACTAGGTATAAAGAATTTGAAACATTTCAGCCATGTTCGCCATTCTTTCACTCATTGTTTCCATCAAAACTATCTGTATATCTTCTTCATGACTACCTGCTATAGGGTCATTGCCAGGGGAAGTATTTGAATGTGGTGTTTACTATAGTTGAATGTGGTGGTTAGTTGGCTTTTTGTTCAGGATGTTCCTACAGACGGCGCCAATGATGTCTACTAGAATCCAAATTCATGACGGGTCTTGAATGTGCGTTCTTTATGAATTAGATCTTCACTCCGTCTTTGATAATCCAGGACCTACACACCACAATTAAACCAAGAATCAGAGTACAATCAGGACTTATCCCCCGAAAGATACTTCGACACTCAAATCAATTCTCAACTAAGAAATAGAGAAAATTCTAAAAAGAAAAAGTCAAAATGAGTATTTGGTTTAAGATTTTTTTAATATTGCCCTTCTTCATTTAACTATCCAAGCAAAGGATTTATTCAAGTAAGGGATTTTTTAAACGGAGGATCCTCCTCCTTCTCTTGGATGCTCTTCCCTTTTATACCATGTTCAAATGTCCATTTTTTCAGAATTTATAACGTTACTATGGATAAAATTAATTGGGTAGTGGTTAATTATAATAGTTCTAATTTTAGGAATCTAATTGAAATAGTTAAGGTATCCATAATTTAACTGTAGCAGTTTGGGTCTCCGGAATTTAATTATAGCAGTAGCAGTTAAAGTGCTAGAAGAATGGGATGGGCCCGTATTCATGGGCTTTAATGTTGTTCAGCTCATTTTGTATTATGGACTTGATAGCCTTTCTTTATATAAACCCATCAATAACAGTACCCATCAAAATTAGAATTTAATTTTTTAATATTTGATATACAGTAATAGTAGAAGGAATAACTAATAAATTTATATAAAATGACTTTTAATTTTAATATAAAAAATAATATTCTAACACATACTAAAAGAAGTGGGGCAAACCTTTTTTTTTTTTTTTTGTAAGTAAAAGAAGTGGGGTAAACCTTATTAAAATTAGATTGCAAAATTAGTCTAATCTTAATAACCTAAAATTTTATAAAATTTGATCAAAATATATTAGTATTATAGATAGACACAATTAAAAATATATACCTTATTTATTTTTTGAATAAGAAAAATTTGCTGGTAAAAGTAATTAATTTGAGCTGACCCAATGCAGGTTATACATTATTTATAAGTATATTTTTATTTTAAATAAATATAAATTATTAACATTATATTTTCATACAATTAATAAATTTTATATAAAAATTATTTATTTAAATATATATTTAGCTAATATTTTTATATGTATATTCTCATATATATATATATATATAACTTTGAATTAAAAAAATACCTAAAATAAAAATATAAATGGGCACGATTTTGACTTAGGTGACTAGGCCGTATCTAGTTCAATCTAACTTAACAATTATAATTTTTTTTTTTCTAAACACAATATGTATTTGATTTGAATCATATTTTTTATGTACATACTAAAAAAATTTAGTATTTTTTATTCCTTATTTTAAAAAAATAATAATTTATTTTGAAATCGTTATTCCTATTGATGGTGCAATTAGAGAGTTAAATAATAAATTTACTATAAATAAGCTAGGATTAAAACTTTTAATTTTATCCTACTAAACATTTTACAAGTATTTTGGTGGAGCGAAAGAAAGTGCATTTAAGTTTGTGGAGTCCAATGATGAGATTCCCGTGGATGGAAGGCTACTAGCGGGCAAGAGATGGAGGCTACTTGCCGGAGAGGTGAGGTCCGCCACAAGGCATTGAGAGATGGTTTATTAGGTTTTGGATTATTCCTTTATAGGTTTTATGCCCATTTAATATATTATTTGTCGGTTTTGGTGTCATAAGGATGTCTTGCTCAAGGTTTGCATGAAGACCACGAGTTGATGACTTTAGCAACAGGTCTAGAAGAATTTCCAGTGGCATACTAAAAGTGAGCAACGAGTTGTCCACTTATAAAAGGTTACGTTCTTGTTTTAGGACATAATCAAAAAGTATTTAACACAAAGAAATGACACATGAAGAGTGAGGAGAAAAAATGTAGAAGATAAAGATTTTTGCATCCAGTTACTAAGTTTAAGTTTATTATTTTAATTTTAGTCATAGGATATATTGCTAATCAATTACTTATTTGTCATAACATTTTTCTTTTATGGGTTGCTATTTGTATTAAGAATTGTATATAATCAATTATTTATATGAATTGTTGTGATGGCTTTTAGATGGGATTATTTATAAATATATATTTTTATAATTGATTTATTTAAAATTTATATTATAAATTTTTTTAATTGAGAAAACTTTTTCACATTAAATATTATCGTGCAATTTATATTTTCAGTTACGTTATATTCCTTATGTTAATTTGGGAGAAAATTATCATGTCCTAAATCCCGATCCCGTCATTGCAATTATTAACAATTTAATTATCCAATTAATTTTCAATTGATTGTGAACGAGAACCTCATGTTAATACAACAATTGATCAAAATAAAATAGCATAATTTGAACATAGGACCCAAAAATTGCAACGTCATTGTGTGGCTTCAACAATGACCAAATCATAATATCAAATCATACGTAATAAGTTATATCTAATTCAAATGAAATCAGAGTAAATAACATCCTTAAGATATTGAATAAACCAAATTTCCATCTCATGTCAACTCTTACACAAATCCATTGCCTGATTAACATAAACATTTAACTACTATCCAAAAATTAAAATACAACATCAAAATTTTATAAATTATAATTGTAATTACTTCGATCAACTATCTCTTCAATCTAAATCATCTTGTAAGTACCAGAACCTTTCATTTAAAGGGGTTAATGAAAATAGAAATAAAGAATGAATCAAAAGTTCAATAAGATATATAATTTTATAATTAAATGTACATAATATACATTTAAAACTTATTAGAAAGAATAATGCATCAGATTTAATGATGTGCTTATAAATTTTCATTATAGCATATAATCAACTTTTTAATTTTTCTTAACATATTCTTATTTAAATCCATTTTATGAAATCATGCTCAATTATATAAATACATAGGGGCCAAAGGCTAGTAGGGTCTCACCGACTAAATGAACAGATAATAAAAGCTCAGGTTATATTTATTTCTATATAGTTAGATATTGTACACAATTATTTATAACATGTAAGTGAGTTATTATATATATAACCCTGTAAACTAGGCTTACATGTAAATATTCTTATCATATTCTTATTCAAATCCATTGTATGAAATCATGCTCAATTATATAAATACTTAAGGACTAAAGACTAGTAGGGTCTCACTGATTAAAGGAGTAGATAATAAAAGCTTGGATTATATTTGTTTCCATATAATCAAAGAATGTACACAATTATTTAAGACCCGTAAGTGGTTCGTCATACATATAACCCTATATACGAAGCTAAGCGCTACTTTCACCCGTGGATGATAGGTTCAAATTTCAATTACCACTATAATATATTAAGATATATTATAATATACTACATGCTGAACTAATTATAATGGTCCAATATTTATACTTATGAAAACTCTATACATTTCTTCATAATCTTATATTTTCTCAATTTGGAAAAATATTCTTAATTCTTAATATAATTATAGAGTTTTTTTAAAAAAATCAGTAAATTATTAACATGCATTGAATAAAAATGTGCAGGTATTTAAGCATGAAGATTTTTAAAGTACACAAAGACTACTTTTTGAAATTTATAACAATCAGTATAATTTATTGTAGAAAAATTAGTAACTTCTTTTACATTATCAATAGACAGTGAAAATTTGTGAATTTTGAAACCTCCAAGACAATTTTCAAACATGTAGGAATACCTTTAAATATATAGAGTATCAAGTATGAATTTAAAGTATGTAAAAGCCATTTAATCATAATTTCAGTACATGCATGAAGAAATATTATATAAATCATATAAGTGATACAATATACATAAGTTTAGATATAAATTTCATATATTTTTACAAAAGAATGGAGAGAATTTTATATGCATGTTAAATATAAATATCTTAGTTACGAAATCATATCATGTATGAGTATTTGGAATGATAAATATTTAAAAATTAAGTAAATAATAGTAACAAAGAAAAGAAGGTTCGAATATACTTACCTTAATTTGAATTTATCTAAAATCTTCCTTGGAATCATTTGAATTGAGCTTCTCAAGCTTCCTATCTCTCTTTCTCTCTCTTCTCATTTTCTTCTTTCTCCTCTCTCAAAACTCTATAGAAAATAATCAAAAATTAGCCTAATATTTAATTTATACTAAATTGGCGCTCGAGTGTGCATTAGATATGTGTCAAGTGCCATAGCTAAACTCTATGACGCACGAGCATTGCTCAAGTGTGCGTTGAGGATTGACTACACTAGAAAACATTTTTAGGTGTTCCCTTGAGCATGTATCGAGTGCAAGTATATTGAAAGTATCCTCAAACTCTGATCAAGTGTAACCTCTCTACCCATCCCACATATAAGCGTGCATTGGATGCCAACCAAGCATATGTTAACTCTATGTGGCCCAATCAATTCTTATCTTTTGACCTAAGTTTCTTCCTCTTTTGATATCAATTTTAATTACTTTAACTTAATTATAGTTACAATAAAATTTAAACTCAAACCTAACATTTCTCCTATTCTTATAAAAATTTTATCCTTGAAATTTGATGTACATTATTAAAGAAACAAATACGGGTACTTCTCCCAAATCTCGTCTTCTCTTTCCCATGTCATTTCTTCATATGAGTGGTTCCTCCACAAGACTTTTACCAATGGAATTACCTTTATCCGAATCACTTGATCTCTTTTTTCTAAAATTGAAATCGATTCCTCAACATACGTCAAGTCTTCATTTATCCTCAACGATTCATATTTAATAATATGCAATGGGTCATGAACATACTTTCGAAGTATAAACATGTGAAACATGTTGTGAAATCTCACAAATTTAGAGGTAGAGCTAATCTATAAGCTACTTCACCTATTTTCTCTAAAATCTCGAATGGTCTCATGCTTTTCAATTTTAATTTTCTTTTAATTCCAAATATCAAAATTCCCTTTGACGAAGATGTCTTGAAAAATATGTGGTCTTCAACATCATTACTCAATTCTGATCTTTTTGATTAGCATAGCTTTTTCTGCCAACTTTGAACAACATTCAACTAATCATGAGTAAACAAATCTTATCAGATGACTTTTAGATACTCCTAGTATCAAAAGTCACCTATCTCCGATCTCTTTCTAATGAATTAGGAAATGATATTTTCTTCCATACAAAATCTTAAATGGGACTATACCAATACTCACTTGATAACTATTATTGTATGTGAATTCAACAAATGACAAATAGTCATCCCAATTTTTCTTCATTTTTAAAATTAAAACTCTTAACAACTCTTTTAGAATCTAAATCGTTCACTTCAATTGTCCATCTATTTGAGTTAGGTTATGCTGATTTTAATATTGGTTTCCAATTCTCAATGCAAATTTTTTAAAAATTTTGCAATAAATCTTGAGTCTTGATCTAATATAATAGAAGCTATCATACTATCACTCTAACCATCTCATTAATATATAATCTTGTCAATCAATCTATAATCTCCCAAAAAGCATCATGATTTCTCGGCATTCTCGGCAGTCCTATCGTAAAATCTATTATTATTTCTTCCCATTTCCAATTGAAAGTCAATATAGGTTGTGGCAGGTCGAGTGGCTTCCTATACTCAGCCTTCAATTGTTGGCATATCAAATATCTTCTCACATAAGTCATAATTTTTCTTTTTATATTCCGCCACCAAAATATTTTCTTCAAATCTTGATACATTTTGTTATTTTTCAGGTAGATTGTGTACTTCGATAGATAAGCTTCGATCAAAATTTCTTCTTTCAATTCTCTAATATCCGACACACATATCCGTTTATGAAGCCTCAAGACTCCATCAACCCTTATACTGAAATATGCTCTAGGATCCCTATTTAAATCGTTAGCAATATCTACAAAGAATGGGTTATCTATTTAAATTTCTTTCATTCTATCCAAAATTCTCAGTTACACTTGAAAATAGAACAATATTATCAAAGTACTTTGGGAATACCTCTTAATATCATATTACTTCATATATTTTAACATCTTTATTTCGTTGATCTTCAAATGAGCCACAAAACTTATTGATCGATGATTCAAGACATTTACCACAACATTGGCCTTTCTCGATTGGTATTAAATTTTACAATCATAATATTCAAGAAATTAATCAATTTTCTTTGTCTCATATTCAATTATTTTTGAGAGAATAAATATTTAAGACTCTTATGATCCAAATACATCAAAAATTTCTCTCAATGAAATAATGTCTCCAAATTTTTAGTGTAAAAATTACCATCACCAATTCTAAGTCATGTATTGGATAATTCTGCTCATGTGTCTTCAATTGCCTCAACCCATATGCAATCACTTTCCTATGTTATATCACGATACACCCTAATCTGGTCTTAGATGCATCACAAATAATCACAAATCCTCTGGATCTTTTAGAAATTGGGGTTGTTATTAGATGATCCTTTAACTCTTAGAAACTTCTTTTACAACCTTCCGACCAATTAAACTTGACTTCCTTCCACATCAATTGAGTTAAGGGCATAATAATTTTGGAAATATTCTCCACAAATCTTCGATAATAAACCACAATTTTTAAAAATCTCCTAACCATGGTCACCATTGTCATTAACTCTAATTAATTATAACTTTAAATTTTTTGGTCAATTAAATTCCTCTTTTCAAAATGATATGACCCAAAAGTCAAAACTTACACTTCTTTAACTTAGCGTACAAACTCCTCTCCTAAAGTGTCTAGAGTACAATCCTCAAATGTATCTCATACTCTTCATAGCTCCTCGAGTATATTAAAATATCATCAATGAATATCAATATGAACTTATAAAGATAGGGTTGGAATATTCGGTTTATTGAGTCCATGAAAGTTGTAGGGTGTTAATTAACCCAAAAAGTATAACTAGAAACTTATAATGCACACACCTCATTGGGATCGCCATATTTGCCACATCTTTCTTCTTAATCCTTAATTGGTAATACCTCGAAAGAAGATCAATTTTTAAAAATATTTGAACCCCTTACAATTAGTCAAACAGGTCATCAATTCTCAACATTGGGTACTTATTCTTTATAGTAATCTTGTTCAACATCTAATAATCTATGCATAGTCACATAGACCCATCCTTCTTTTTCATAAATAATATCAGAGCATTCCATGGGGACACACTTGGCCGGATAAAATTCTTTTCAGCAACTCTTGTAATTGTTGTTTCAATTCTTTGAGCTCTAATGGCGCCATTCTAGAAGGATTCTTCAATATAGGTGCCACTCTAAGCATATTCTTAATTTTGAATTTGATCTCTCGGTTCAATTGTAGTTCCAGAAGATCTTTTAGAAAAATATCTTCAAATTTACATACTACCGGTATATTTTTCGTGGGAATGCTATGACTCTTGTTCATGCTTGCATAAGTCAAATAGGCTTGACACCTACTTTTTATGAATGGTAAGTATGCAATGTTGAAATCATATATGAAAATTATTTATGTATTATTTCTTGAAAATAAAATTATTCACATCTCAAAATTAGAAAATACACTCTCTTATAAAAATAATCTAAGCTAGCATGGCAACTAGCTAGCAAATCTATACCTAAAATGATACCAAAGTCATGTATATCTAACAAGATCAAATCTACTATCAACTGCAACCCATTAACCCAAATAATGTACCTAGGATAAATAATATCTATAATTAAAGATGATCCCGTAGGTGTTGACATTACTAATAAAAAATTCATAATCTACGGGGATGATATTAAATATATAACAAATTTAGGATATACAAATGAGTGTGTTGACTCGAATCTAAAATCACATGAGCTGAAATTTTAAAAATAGTAAGTTTACCTTCAACCATCGTGAGTAATGCATTTGATCTTGGATTGTCAATACAAATGCTCTTCCCAAAGCACTTGGCTTTCTCACCATTTGCCTCAAAGGATGAGGGCAACCATTGATCATGTGGCCGAGTTGGCCACAAATAAAACATGCTCCTAAGATATTGTAGCACAGTCTTACTCAATGAGACTTTCCACAATGAGGATATATAGGTATTGATTGTTGAGGGTTCAGCACACCCTGAAATTCAGCTCATTTTCGCCCTTTATCCATCACCTTTAATATTTTATGAGATGCCATCATCTTTAATCTTTTATTTTAGAACTCCTTTCCAACTCTTGTTCAAATAGAAGAGTCTAATCTAGCACATCTTCATAGGTGCTTAATTTTAGCATTACCAGCTACCTCCAGATTACATCATTCAGATCTTATAGAAACTTATTTACTTTTCTTGCCTCATCATAGACCATGTGAGGGCCATTGCAGGATAACTCAGTGAACTTGGTATCATATTCCTCCACAATCTAGTTCTCTTGATGCAAACGGGTAAATTCACCTTCCATTTACTCTCTCAAGGTTGTTGGAAAAACACTTGTCCATAAAGGTTTCCACGAACATGTTCAAGAAATTTTCTCATTCTTTAATCTCATAACTCATTTTTTTTTATTGACCACTAATTGTTAGCTTCTTCCTCTAACATGTAGGAGGCAAACATCACTTTATCTTCCTTAGGACATCGAATCACGGCAAAAACCTTGTCAATCTAATAGATCTAAATCTCCGCCTTCATAGGATCTGGATCCCCCATAAAATCCGACACCCTCTCATTTATGAAGAAATCATACACCGTTGTCATTGGGTTGGCCATCATCGGCTCCGGGTTATATGATCCTCAAGCCATAGATTCCATAACATCTGCTATCTTGGCTATTATAGCCAAATACTCCTCTTATTGATCAGGGCAAGAGCTAGGTTCAACATTTTCTTTTCGTCCTGACGATATCTTTAAATTATAACACAAAATAATTAATCACATTAGATCTTCAAACCAAATAAGACATTTCCTTATGACTTCTTTAATACCACCCTAAGTTATCACGTCCCAAGTTTTTATCCCGTCATAATAATTATTAACAGTTTAATTATCTAATTAATATCACAATTAATTAAGGACATAAACCTCACGTTGATACAACATCCAACCATAATAAAATAATATAATCAAAACACATGACCTAAAATTTGTCACGTTATCATGTAGCTCTAATACCGACCAAATTATGATATCGGATCAAACGTTAAAGTTATATTTAATCCAAACAGAATCAGACTAAACAATGTCCATAAGATATTAAATAAACCAAACATCCATCTCATGTCAACTCTTATACAAATCCATTGTTTGATTAACATTGGCATTTAACTATTGTTCAAAAATTAAAATATGACATCAATATTTTATAAATTCTAATTCTAGTCACTTCAATCAACTATTCCTTTAATCCAAATCATCGTACAAGTAACTGAACCTTTCATTTGAAGTGATTAGTAAAAACAGAAATAATAAGTGAATCAAAAATTTAATAAGGTATATAATTTCATAATTGAGCGTATATAGTATATATTTAAAACATATCAGAAAGAACAATATATCAAATTCAATGATATGTTAAGAATTTTCATGATAGCATATAATCAACTTTTTAATTTTTCTTATCAAGCTTTTATTTGATTCCATACTATGAAATTATACTCAATTATATAGATTCTTAAGGACTAAGGGCTAGTAAAGTCTCACCAATTAAAAGAGTAAATAATCAAAACTTGGGTTATATTTATTTTTATACAATCAAAGGTTATATGCAATTATTTAAGACCTATAGGTAAATTATCATACATATAACTTTATAAATGGGATCGAATGTCATTTTCACTCATGAATAATAAGTTCAAATTTCAATTACCACTATTATATGTTAAGGTATGTCTTAATATACTATTTACTAAATTAATTACAAATTCGATATTAATACTTATAAAAATTCTACACATTTCTTCATAATCTTAAATTTTTTTAATTTGAAAAAAATATTCTTAATTTTTAATATAATTGTAGAGTTTTCATTCAAAATTAAATAAATTCTTAACATGTATTGTATAAAAATATGCAAGAAGTTAAGAATGCTGATTTTTAAAGCACATGAAGACTACTTTCTGAAATTTATAACAATCAGTATAATTTATTGTAGAAAAATCAGCAACTTCTTTTACATTATCAATATGTAGAGAAAATTTATAAATTTTGAAACATACAAAATAATTTTCAAATATGTAGGAATACCTTTAAATATATAAAATATCTTGTACGAATTTAAAACAAGTAAGAGCTATTTAATCATAATTTTAGCACATACATAAATAATTATTACATAAATTAACTAAGTCATACAATAAATATATGTTTAGATATGAATTTCATACACTTTTATAAAAAAATAAAAAAAATTTTATATGCATATTAAATATAAATATTTTAATTATAAAATCATGTTATGTATAAGTATTTAAAATATAAAATATTCATAGAATTAAGAAAAAAACAATAACAAATAAAAGAATGTTTAGAAATATACTTGTCTCAATTTGAATTTATCCAAAATCTTCCTTGGAATTACTTAAATTGAGCTTCTTAAGCTTCATCTCTCTTTTTCTCTTCTCCTTCTCTCTCATATCTCAAAACTCTGAAAAAAATAATTAAAACATAGCCAAATCTTCAATTTATATTGAATTGACGCTCGAGCGTGTATTAGAAAATTTAATATATTTTAATTTATATTTTAATTATTTATTAAAATATCCATAATTTTTATATATTTCAATTATTAACAAAATTTCATAAAAAAACTAAATTAAGTTATGTATTTTTAAAAAAGTATATTTTCCGAAATGGGTGCCAACACACAACCCAAAACAAATCTTTTTTTTTTCTTTGGTAAGTAAGTATTTTGGATTAAAGGGAGAAAAAATTACAAAATCGATGTTTTATCAAAACAAATCGGCCAAAACCTCAAGTTTTTAGGAAGCAAGTGGAAAAAATTACCCCCGCAATCAAAACACCAAAAGAAATTTGTCAATCGTCAGGTTTAGCAGTAACCCAAAACAAATCGTAAAACAAGTACCCGAAAAGATTTGTTACTATTTTATTTTTTACTAATTTTTTTTTAATTAAACAAGTCTAATTCATTATTTTATTAAAAATTATACAATATATTAAACATACAATAATATTATTTAATAACATTATTAATGAATAAAAAATGAAAATCTTTTTGAAATTTGTTAAATTTAATTAATTATTCTTACATACAATAATTGAATATTTTCAACATTATTCAATAACACAAAACATTATTTTTAACATTAATTAATTATTTTATTATATTTATTATTATTTATTAGCATGATTTACCTTAATAAGAATACAAAAATAAATAATAAAAATAAATATCATATTATTTAAATATTAAACTTTTTCATCGTGAAAAGTCTCCAGGCTTTCCACGAGTTCCGATCCAGTGGGTCCCCATGTAACGAACATCTTCAGAGTAATGTCCCATCTCCATGAATTTTTTCCCTTCCTCGGTTGGGATGCTAACCATCAGTCTCATCGTTTTCCTTCCGATCTGTATTGATGTTCTTCATTTGTCTGTCATCAATCCGTCAATCGCAGTTTTTCCCAATTGGGTTGTTTCTGAGCCTGTCAAACTGGGTGAATACCGTTGGAATTGAGTGTATCAACGGTCCTGACGCTTGAAATGTCTTCGTTTCTGTGAAGCGATATGTCTAACGGACTGATGGTTTCTTTATGTGCATTGCCTTTTGCGATTGATATGAGAAAAGAGAGTCCTACCCCACTTCAGAGATCGAAATGTCATGAACCCCGGTGCCTTTTCTTGGCATGCAAACTGGGAAAGCCTATGGGTTGTGTTGGCTTTAGGGATTCAGTGTCTGGAAACTTCAAATTTATAAAGCAAGACAATCATGGAAGGTCATTTGACAATTCTTGGAGGATTAAGAGTCTGAGGGCGAAAGGCGAGGATTCTACTGAAGATGCAGATGGCAGAGAATCAGAGGATACTCTCCGGGCCACAATTAAAAAGAGAAAGAAGGTTCTAGCTATGCAAAGGGAACAACTTCAGCAGGTATTCTTATATTGATGCAATTTATTGTCTGACGTACATATACTTGTTGGGTTTTGTCACTCCGTTGTGGGTGGTTTAACAAACGGATACGTCATCGGAAGATCGCATAGGGCTTGTGCGAAGTTCATAGTACTACAAACTGGCTGTAATAGATGACCAGAGAAGATTATTTGCCAGAGTAGGCAAATCTTGGAGAAGACTATTTGCCGGAGTGGCAAATCTCAGAGTGATTATTTGCTAGAGTGACAAATCTCGAAGTAGGCAAATGCCGGAGTAGTATTTGCCGTAGTGAAAATCCGGAGTGGATTTCACTTGGACGGACAGCAAGTTGTGACGACCAAAGTGACTAGTGACGACCGAGGATAATAGGTGATGGTCAAGGATAGCTTGATTGGAAAGTTGGCAGCTGACTTTACTGAGCAGTTAACTTTCTAGAGTTGGTAAGCTTTGCAGAGTAAGTAGTTGACATATAGGGTATGCGCTGTTTGTGTTGAGCAGGTTGACTTGCAGTGCATGAACCGTATGGAAAAGCGCAAGAACTGGTAAGTCGCAGAAAAAAATAAAGTTGGTGTGACAAATTATTTACAAATCAGGCTAGGTGAGTAGATGGGGTTTGAAGTCAGAGTTTTTATAAGAGTGCACTGGGCGCTTCAAGCAAAGTACAGTAGAAGCTATAGCGGTCATGATAGCGGCCGTGAGTGTGGTGAGAACGGTAGCATAGCAACGGTGGAACGCAAAAAGGGAGTGAAACGGAGCAAAGTGCAGAAGGGAGTTCTCGTCATTCACCGTTTGCCGCCACACTTATAAAATCAGAGCGAGTAGAGCACTACCAGTGAGAGAAAGGAGAGAAGAAAAATAGAGAGATAAGATGGAAGGAAAGTTTTCTTACTTTGGAGATTATTTTTCTTGTTCTGTCTCGGATGTGTTACTAGTATTCTGTCACAGAGGTTATTTGTAACTAATTTTACATAATGGAAAGCTTTTTTGGAATTTGTCCCGTAGTTTTGTTCTTGATTAAAATGGGTTTTCATGTTAAAAACGTTGTACATTCTTTGTTCTTTGTTTCTACTAAATTGGTGGTTGACGGTCAATGGGGGGTTCAGGTTTTCCATTGCGTGGCTATCATTTTGTCCGCTTAGTTTTGACCGACCGGCTTTTCCTTACCCCAACAAGTGGTATCAGAGCGAGGTAGTAAACCTTCCGTTTGATGGCATCATCGTCGTGGAGTTTGCCATTTAGTCTGGAGCAGAAAGAAATGGTACAAGTACTTTGGAGAACAAAGGTGGAGCCAGTAGGGTCAAGGGCGAAGCTGAGGTGGCTAAGGTGGAATGTAAAGGAGAATAATTTGACCGCGGAGAAGCAGCTGAAGGAGAGTTGGACTACTCCAGATTTAGTGGAGTGAAAGAAGGTATCTTTCAGGCTTACGGAAGTCGGCGTCGAGATCTCAATTGAAGAAAAATTGCTGAATGGTAGGCGATGATAGTCGCTGGGAAAAGGCGAAGGTTCCCCCAACAAGGTTGTGAGGGAAAGTTTGTCGGGTTTGATCACTCCCTTGTGAGTAGTTCAACAAACGGAAGATCGCATGGGGCTTGTGTGAAGTTTAGAATGCTGTAAATTGGTTGCAATGGATAACCAGAGAAGATCATTTGCCAGAGTGTCAATTGCAGAAGTGGAAATTGCCAGAGTGGACAAATGCCGGAGTGGCATTTGCCGCAGTGGAAATCCGGAGTAGATTTCCATAGTGGAAATCCGAAGTGGATTTCACTTGGACGGACAGTAAGTTTTGACGACCAAAGAGATTAGTGACGATTGAGGACATCAAGTGATGGTCGAGGACAACTTGACTGGAAAGTTGGCAACTGACTTTGCAGAGCAATTGACTTTCCAGAGTCGGTAAACTTTGCAGAGTAGGTAGTTGATATGTAGGGCATGTACCGCTTGTGCGGAGCAGGTTGACCTGCAGAGCATGCGCCGTATAGGGAAGTACGGGAACTGGTGAAGTTGCAGAAAAAGACAAAGTTGGTATGACAAATCATTTGCAAAATCAGGCCAGGTGAGCATATGGGGTTTAGAGTTAGGGTCTTTATAAGAGTGTATTAGGCGCTTTAGGCAAAGTGCGGTAGAAGCTGTAGCGGCCGCGAGTGCGGTGAGAGCGGCAGGATAGTAACAGTGGAACGCAGAATGGGAGTGGAACAGAATAAAGTACGGAAGGGAGCTCTCGTCATTCACCGTTTGTTACCACAATTGTAAAATCAAAGTGAGTAGAGTACACTACCAATGAGAGGAAGGAGAAAAGAAAAACAGAGAGATAAGAGGAAAGGAAAGTTTTCTTACTATGGATATTGTTTTTCTTGTTCTATCTCTGGTATGTTGTTGATATTTTATCTCAGGGGTTATTTGTAACTGGTTTTACATAGTGGAAGTTTTTTTGAGTTTGTCCCATAGTTCTTCCCTTGGTTGAGAAAGATTTCCACGTTAAAAACGTTGTACATTATTTGTTATTTGTTCCTATTAAATTAGTGGCTGACGGTTGACGGGGGGGGTTCGGTTTTTCTGCTGCATGGCTGTCATTTTGTCCGCTCGATTTTAACGACTAGCGTTCCCTCACCCCAACAATACCGACATGAGATTCTATTCCTGGGTTAGTTGTCTTTCATGCTTCTATTTTTTGATTTGGAATTTACATATTGAAGGTTTGCTTTATTTATCATGCCACAACAATTCCTCGTATTTTCTTTTTTCCTCTTCCTTTTCATTTTCCTTTGCACATAGTTATTGTTAAATGGAGGGGACATCGGCTGCCCCTATGGGAATTTTATTACCAATAGGAAGTTTGGTGTTACCTAGATAGGGGAAAATTTGTTGGGGAAAAGTAACGCTGATAAGACAGGGGAATCGAGAGGAAAGAGCGACGACGCACAATCACACACACAATAAAGAGGAAGAGAATCAAGACACAGTATTTTACGTGGAAACCCTTTTTCTAAATAAGAGGGAGAAAATTATGGGATACTTAGTCTACAAAAATTTTACTATGTAAATTTGGTTACAAAACTCTCAGAAAATAGAGTACAAGAGTAGAAAATGGCAATTCATTGTTTTTCTCTACTTCTACACCTTCCTTTCAAGTGGCAGCAGTATACATATGTACACAGATGAATCTACTCATTCGGTGGTGCATGCTCTGCCAGTTTGGATGCGTGCTTTACAAGACTGCCACCTACTCTGTAAAGCCGCCTTCCTCCCCTTTGCAGTTGACTTGCTTTAGAAAGTCAGCTGCCAACTCTAAAAAGTTAACTACCCGCTTTGTAAAGTTAGCTACAAATTCTGAAAAGTCAACTATTTGCTTTGCAAAATCAGTTACCAACTGTCCATGGCAGCTTTCTAGACAAGCTACCCTAGGCTAATTGCCCCCTTCGGCAATTCCACTTCGGAAATTCTCTTCACTCCGGCTAAATGTCATTCCGGCTAATTGTCTGTCATCAGGTCAAGCATGCACGATGAATACAACAATATTTCCTCTCAATATTGCACCTATGCATATTTAGCCAAACCTGTTGGTCTGCCAATCAGATATGAGCTCCCACGGAGTGACCTATATCCCAATAAAATTGAGTCTGTGGAGGTTGACATTTTTAAATTTACTATGAATAATTTCTTTCGACAAAGCTGAGATGTCAAGTATTGTATTTTGTTAACAACATCAATTTGCCTCTTATGACTTCTGATTAATGTGCCAGTGCATACGAGAGTCCCATATCGTAGTGGTTTCAGGAGAACCAGATGCACACATTCTTAGCACTATATTGCATAGATGATGCTTATGCTGTTTGAACACATGACTTCAGTGTTACAATGGAAGAACATTATGGTTACTCTATGGTGGGGGAGAAAAGGACTCTTCTACCAAATTTGCTTTTTGTATTGAAAATTCAATATTATTCATGTGGGGGTAATGTCGTATTCTCTGCCCCATAAAACTGTTGAATTTATTTTTCTAATTCTTATATGAGGACATCAAGAATGGACAGTTAGGACAGGAAGCACAGTTGTATGATTAAAGGAATGTCTAAGAGTTTGTTTCTTCAAGCTTAAAACCTAAGCGGTTTGTGGTCTGAGAGTCAGATTAGTAACCTGTAGCTGAATATTTTTTGAGCAAATATTTCATAAACTACCATCATTATGTAAGTATGAAGAAATTTCTCAATATGTGAATTAGCAGATTCGTGGTCTGCAAAAGATAGAAACAGAAGGAAAAAGGAAAGAACGCTCAAACCACAGGTAGAGCTGTGAATGCAGTGAAGAGATGAGAAAAGAAATGAATCAACATTATTCTCATTCCATGCATTAGCTCTATCAGAAGCAGTACATATATAGCAAGGTGAAGAATCTCGTCTAACAAATTCATCCTAGCAGTTCTAACAGAAAGAACAAAGGAATATCTATAACTAACTAATGTTTTTACATTCCTCCTCAAGATGGTAGGTGCAAATTTTGCACACCCATCTTGCCTAGTTAGAGAAGAAATCTGCTAGTGGCAAGCGGCTTGGTCATCATGTCAAAGAGTTGATGTGCTGTGGGAACATGGAGAGTGCAGATGATTCTTCGCTGAAGCTTTTCCGAGAAAATATGACAGTCAATTTCAATGTACTTTGTTCGTTCATGAAAAACTAGGTTAGTGGCAATACATAAAGCCGTTTGACTATCACATAACTGTGGAACTAGCTGTGTATTGACGATAGTGAGATCCTTTAAGATTAAGGTCAACTAGGCTATTTCCCAACATGCTAAGGTCATGGATGTTGGGAATTCGGCCCAAATACACACCATCGGCACAGCGGAACAAACTCAAATCCCCCCGTCAATCGCCAGCTACCAAAATTGTGAGTACAAGGAATATAACAATGTTTAACAATTTTTAACGTGGAAAACCCTTTTTAACTAAGGAAAAAAAACCACTAGACAAGCTACGAAAAACTCCACCATGTAAAATCGGTTATATAAACCCCTGAAACAAAGTACCAACAACCAACCAACCTGAGACAGTGCAAAAGTCTCCTTACTTTTCTCTCTTTTTTCACCCTAGCAGTGCTCTTTGCTCTCTAATTTTACAAGTGTTTTTAACCGTTTTTCATTTGTCTTCAACCCTAAAGTGTTTCACGTGCTTTATAATGATGTTTGGCCCGAAGTGGATTCTCCGCCCTCCTAAAAATGCATTTCTTGCGTTTTTACAATGCTAAAAACGTATTTTCCACGTTTTACAATATAGGCCACTGGGACTGGTAGCCGGGCCATCCTTTAGCATAAGCAATCCAATCGTCCCTCTGACTCAATAGTCCGGTCAACGTTCTACACCGCAATCCGGTCAGCTTTCTGAATCAATAATCTGGTCGTCTATGCAGTTCAATGTTCGACCGCCCTTCAGCCTCTCTGCCGAATCTCCTTTTGGACTTGGCTCCACCTGGTTGCCACTCGGCCTCTGCTCTGATATGGTCGCCCCTCTGCCCTGGATCCGATCTGGTCCTCGCACAAACCTACGCGATCTTCCAATGACCTTCCGTTTGTTAGAACACCCACAAGGGAGTGACCAGAAACCCAATAATGGAATGGTATTCTACTTCAACCGATGATCTAAAGGTGGTTTGTTGCTTCTTGGATTTCCAAGAGATGAGGGAATTCCCAATAAATACTGGGAAACCATTGATGAATTGGCATTTGTTTGAACATAATGCCCAATGTACATCATTAAAGGCCTTAGGATGAAGCTGAGATGAGGAAAGGAAGAAGAGACCCTGTCTAGGAGGATCCTTGATGTATTGGAGGATGTGATGAGCAGCATAAAGATGTGGCTGCTGAGGAGTGCCCATGAACTCACTCAATTAGTTCACCGAGTATGCCAAGTCAGGTCTTGTAATGGCAAGTACAACAGCCTCTGATTAGTCTTCTGTACTCATCAGGATTGGCCACTAGTTTTCCTTCAAGTCTGCTAAGATTCAGATGTTGTATCGTGGGTGTTTTGGCAGGTCTGCATCCAAGGTACTCAGCATCCTCAAGTATCCTAAGTGCATATTTTCTTTGGCAAATGGAAATTCTTCTTGAAGATTTGGTATTTTCAAGGCCGAGGAAGTTTTTCAGATTTCCTAAGTCCTTGAGTTTGAATTTACTATCCAAAACATCAGTAAAATAGTTAATAAAGGAGATATCATTTCCTGCCAATATTATGTCATCCACGTAAACCAATAAGGCTGTGTATGAGTTTTCCATTTTCCTTGTAAATAAGGAATTGTCGGTCTTCCATTGTATGAATCCTTGTTTTAAAATGAAGGATGATAGCTTGGCGAACCATTGTCTGGAGGTCTGCTTGAGGCCGTAAAGAGACTTGTTCAACTTGCATGCAAGCATCTTGCCTTTCTGCTCATGTTTGGAAGTTCATATCCTTGGGGCAGATTCATATAAACATCTTCATATAAGTACCCATGCAAAAATGCATCATTAACATCTTGATTTAGAAATGGAGGCAATTTTTTCAGTGACAAGTTTTGCTACTGGAGGGAAAGCATCATGGTGATCAATGCCTGCTTGTTGTGAAACTTTTAGCTACTAATCAAGCCTTGAACCTTTCTACTGTGCTATCAGATTTCAGCTTTCCTTCGAAGACCCATTTTGTTGGTGACTGCAGTTTTTCCTTTGGGCAAAGGGAGTGGCAGTCCAAGTGTTGTTAGAGACTAGGGCATTCAGCTTTGTCTGGATAGCCCCACACCACTCTGGGTGTTGAACAGCTTCATGATAGGTCATTGGCTCAGTTTGGGAGGAGAGTGAGAGAAGAGGGGGTTTATGTGATGGCAAAAATTTCTCATAGCTAAGAAAAGATGACAAATTATAAGGATTATCTGGGTATTCTTCCATAACTGACATGTCAAATTGTGACGGGGAATCACCAATGCTTAAATTGCAGTGGAAATCATTGAGCTTTGTGGGAGCTCCTTTTGATATGGAGGATTTTCTGATCAAGTCCTTAGAAGAAGGCACGTCAAGAGGCATAGTGGAATGCTGTGAGTCAGGTGGTACATTATCTACTGAGATGTCAGGATGAGAGGTACGGCTGGAATTAATGTCTGGTGTGGAAACATTGGGGAGACTATCTGGCAAGGGATTTGGAATGACTCCAGAGCTCTGATGTGAATCAGTGGGTAAACAAGCATGTTGGAAAGGGAATATGGATGCATGAATATAACATCTCTGGACTTGAAGACATTATGTGTTTGAAGATCATAGAGCTTATATCCCTTACCTCATGTTTGGTTTGAGGGAATAAAGTGGGAATAGAATTTGTATTCCCTGGGAATAGAAATTTATCCGTTTAGTTACAAATTTAATTGAGAATAAATATTTCCTGGAAATTGTTATTCCCACAAATAGAATAGAATTTCTATTCCCTGGTAATAGAAATTCCTTCGTTTGGTTATAAATTTAACCGATAATAAATATTCCCTGAGAATTGTTATTCCCACACATGTGAAAATAACAATTCCCACAAATTATTATTATTATTGTTATTACATATTATTATTATTATTTTATTATTAGGTATTGTTATCATATATTATTATTATTACATATTATTATTATTATTATTATTATTACTATTCTCACCTTATTCCTCATACTATTCAACAAACCAAACAATGGAATACTAATTCCCACATTATTCTATTCCAACAACTAAATATGATAATAACAATTCTAACTTTATTCCCATCCTATTCTATTATCTAGAATAACTATTATATTTTCACCTTATTCCATTCCAACAACCACAGAGATATTTAAGAAATATACTCTATATGGCTCTTGGATCAAATTTTGTACAATTTCTTTTGAGTGTGGAGCCTAGTGAAGACACTTGAAGACTCTTAAGTGTGAATATGATGGTGGGACAAAGTGAAGGACTTCATAAGGTGATTTATTCGAGAGATTGGGACTAGGAATCCACTTGATGATGGAGGTCATTGTGAGGACAATCACTCCATAAGGTGATGTATTCGAGAGATTGGGGCTAGGAATCCACTCGATGATGGAGGTCACTATGAGGATGCAATCACTCCAAAATTTAAGGGGAATTTTGGACTGGAACCTTAGTAATCTGGCCACATTAAGGATGTTTTGGTGCTTGTGCTCAACAGCTTCATTTGTCATGAGTGTCCACACAAGTGAGTTGATGGATTATTCCTTTTGCTACAAAGAATTCTTCGAGATCAAATTCAGAAATGTTATCTGATCTCAACCACTTGACCTTGCTGTTAAATTGATTTTCTACCCAGGCACAAAAGGACTGAATCATGGTTCTGGTTTGTGACTTAGAGTGCATCAAGTATACTCAAACAGCCTTGCTGATTTCATCAACAATAGCGAGAAAGTAGTTGTAGCCATCTCTGGAAACTATAGAGAAGTGGACCCAAATATCACAATGTAAAAGATCGAAAGATCGAATATGGATGCTAGGATGCTACTACTAGCTGAAAATGACAAATGTGTTAGGGTCACCCCCTCGTGGTATTTTATGTCCACAGACTCAAAAGATGAAAAACACGCGGACTTTTGGAGTAATCCGAGAAGCCTGTCATGACGGACGAGAACTCATTAGAGGCGTCATGTCCGAGAGGTTGCTGAGGACATAGACGAGGACTCTGAAAGCATAGGTGTTGACTCACTCTCTCCATAGGCCTGCTGTAGTTGCGTTTTGCAGGTGGGCAGTTGACCTACTCTGATTGGAGGCAGCTAAAACTTTCTAGGTGTCAGGCCTGTCACTCTGTCACGCCGGGCGTGCGCCTACCGTGGCAGGCTTAGGGGGCGTGGTCTTACCACCCTACTGCCAGTAGGGTGGCTGACCGACCACTAGGCCCCTTGTGTATATAAATAAAGGCTTGTGCCCTTACTTGTCTGGTAGGTCTTTAGAGCAATCTTGGAGTGAGCTTTGAGAGAGCTGTGACAAGCCCTGTTTTAAAGATAGAGAGAGAAATACCTTTTAGAGAGAGATTATGAGATATACACTTGTGATTATTTTCTTTTGTTTGAGCTTGTGTAGCTAACATTATTGTAAACAATCTATACTTTATAGTGTATTCTTTAGTGATTTTTTCCTTAGTTAAAGAAGGGTCTTTCTACATTAAAACTCTCGTGTGTATTTCTCTCGTTTTTCTATCTCTACTTTTGGCCGTTCGTCCGAGAGCTTTGCTCTGCTGCTGTCCGAGTATTTTCTCCACTCGGTCACCGTGCCTTCCGTTTTTGCGCCAACAAGTAGTATCAGAGACAGGTTTGGTTCTTTGAACGGTGATCTTATTGCTGGCTGCTATGGAGGTTGGAAGAAAAATGACTTGCTTAAACGGAACCAACTTTGGCACTTGGCAAAGCAAGATATCGGACTTGCTCTTTGTGAAGTCCATGCATAATCCCGTTTTTGCCACACAAAAGCCGGCGACAAAAACGGACGAGGAGTGAACGTTGGAGCACAAGCAAGTGTGTGGCTATATCTGGCAGTTCGTGGACGACGTGTACAACCACGTTCGCGAAGAGATGAATGCCAAGGAGCTTTGGGAGAAACTGCAAAAGCTCTATGCCTCCAAGACCGGAAATAACAAAATCTATCACTTGATGAGGCTGATGTAGATTTAATACGAGGACGACTCATTTGTTGCCGACCACCTGAATGAGTTTGAGGGCTGCGTGGACAGGCTGAGTGGCACGGGGATCAAGTTCGAGGATGAGGTCCTTGGACTCTAGCTCCTAGCAACCCTCCTGGACTTATGGGTGGTTATAAGAATAACCATTGCCAGACACAGCTCCTAACGGCGTGGTGACTTTGGAGGTGGCCAAAGGAGCTGTGCTGAACGAGGAAGTGAGATGGCGTTCTCAGGGTACTTCCACCTCTTAGCACTCCGAGGTCCTCGTCACCGAATCAAGAGGAAGGAAGCCGAGAACGTGGCCCAAAGTCTGAAGACAAAGGGCGGAGTAAGTCACGTTCTCGGTACCAGAACATGGAGTGCTATCATTGTGGCAATAAGGGCCATATCAAGAGATTTTGTTACAAATGGAAGCGTGAAAATGCTGGAAAGGAGAGGGGTGAAAAGAGACGTGGCGAGGAAGAGTCTTCGGTCTCTGTTGTCACAGGAGGTGACCTCCTTTTGGCTTGCGAGTCTGAGAACTCTGTGAGCGTGGCTTAGCAGGCCTCTGACTGGGTGGTAGATTCTGGCGCATCCATACACGTCACCTTCCGGAGAGAGCTATTCTCTACTTACACTCCGAGTGCCCCAGGAGTGTTGAAGATGGGCAACATGGAGATGTCCGAGATCATTGGACAAGGCGACGCCTTCTTGATGACAAACAGTGGAGCCCGCCTGATTTTGAGGGACCTCCGATATGTCCTCGATATTCGTATGAATTTCATTTCAGTAGGATAACTTGATGATGAAGGCTATAGCAGCGCCTTTTGTGACGGCGGTTTCAAGCTGACAAAGGGTTCCATGGTGGTTGCTCGAGGAGTAAAGGCCTCAGGCCTTTACGCGCTGAAAGCCAAGGCAGAGGTGGCAGAGGTGAATGCCACAAGATGTGTGGAGTCCTTGGGCTTGTGGCACAAAAGACTCGGACACATTAGTGAGCAGGGCATGAGTCATCTGGCCAAAAATAGTCTCATCCCAGAGATGGATGGAGAAAGGCTGAGGACTTGCCCTCATTGCATGGCAGGGAAGCAACGGAGAGTCTCCTTTCAAGGAGACGCATCTTCCAGGAGGTCCGAGGTCCTAGAGCTCGTCCACACAGATGTGTGTGGTCCCCTCCCGAAAAGGTCTTTTGGAGGAGCACAGTACTTTGTCTCCTTCATTGACGACTGCTCAAGAAAACTGTGGGTGTTCCCGTTAAAGACTAAGGATCAGGTTGCGGGAACTTTTGAGCAGTTTCATGTTCTCGTTGAGCGTGAGACCGGGAGAAAATTGAAGGCTGTCCGGACCGACAATGGTGGAGAGTACATTGGGACGTTTGATGCCTATTGCAGAGCTCACGGCATCAAACATCAAAGGACTCAACCGAAAACGCCACAGTTGAATGGCGTGGCCGAGAGTATGAATCGCACCCTGATGGAAAGGGTCAGGTGCATGTTGTCCGAGGCCAGGCTTCTGGGATCTTTTTGGGCCGAGGCCTTAAAGGCGGCCGCCCACGTGATCAACCGGTTACCTAGTAAGCCTCTGGACGGGGAAGTTTCAGAGAAGATTTGGACCGAGAAGGAGCCAACAAACAACCATCTTCGGACATTTGGCTGTAAGGCCTTTATTCATGTTTCGAAAGATGAGAAGAGCAAGATAAAGCCAAAGACAGAACAATGTGTCTTTCTGGGATATGGCGAGAATGAACTTGGGTATAGGTTCTATGACCCAAAGGAAATAAAGCTGGTCCGGTCCCGAGATGTGGTCTTCATTGAGGAAGAGACCATCAAGGACATTAGGAAAGAGAAGAAGTCTCAACCCAATACTTCCCGGACGGACAGAGTTGATGTTGATGCTGTCCGTCCAGAGCCTCTTGAGTCCGATCTCGGCGGATCAAGAGTGGCGAGCAACCATGCTGTGGCGGTTCCAGCACCTCAGAAAGATCAAGTTGAAGATCTGGCCCCTCAACAGGCCGAGGTGGCCCCTGTGAGACAATCGTCTAGGAAGAGATGTCCATCCGTCCGCCTTCCAGCAAGTGAATACGTCCTCCTCATTGATGTTGGAGAACCTAAAGATTTTGGCGAGGCCATGTGAAGCGCTCAGAAGGATAAATGGTTTGAGGCCATGGAGGAAGAAATGACATCTCTCTTTATGAAAACCATACCTTTGAGCTGGCTAAGCTACCCAAGGGGAAGAAGGCCCTAAAAACAAGTGGGTCTTCCGGCTGAAGACGACCGAGGACACAAGCAAGCCAAGACACAAGGCACGACTTGTGGTGAAGGGCTTTGGTCAACGCAAGGGTGTTGACTTTGATGAAATTTTCGCACCCGTTGTGAAGATGTCCTCGATCCGTGTGGTGCTCGGACTGGCAGTGGCTTTGGATCTGGAGATAGAGCAACCGGACGCCAGGACAGACTTTTCTCCATGGAGATCTTGAGGAAGAGATCTCATGGAGCAACCAGAATGGTTTTGAAGTCAAGAGGAAGGAAGGACTAGTGCAGTCGTTTGAAGAAGAGCTTGTGCGGTGACAGCAAGCTCAGAAACAGTTTATCTGGAAGTTTGAGTGCATGCGCGATCGGACGAGGATGCCATATGACTACTTCCGACCACTGTGTCTTTGTCCAGAGATTCTTGAAAAACGACTTTGTCATCCTCCTCCTTTATGTGGATGACATGCTGGTTGTCGGACAGAACAATGCTCGGATCAAGGAGCTGAAAGAACAATTGGGACAGTCTTTCGCCATGAAAGACCTCGGACCAGCGAAGCAGATTTTGGGGATCAGAATATTTCGCGACCAAAGGGACAGGAAGCTCTGGTTGTCCCAGGAAGGCTATATTGAAAAGGTGCTTCAGCGATTCAACATGGAAAGCTCCAAGCCTGTCAGTACCCCTTTGGCCAACCATTTTAGGCTAAGCAAGTAGCAGTGTCCGTCCTCGGACACTGAGAAGGCGCGCATGAGTAAGATACCTTACTCCTCGGCCGTAGGAAGTCTAATGTACGCGATCGTGTGTATCCGGCCGAACATTGCTCATGCGGTTGGCCTTGTGAGTCGATTTCTCTCAAACCCAGGGATGGAGCATTGGTCCGCGGTAAAGTAGATTTTTAGATATCTTCGTGGGACCTCCAAGACGGGTTTGCAGTTTGGAGGAGAGAAGCCTCAGCTGATTAGGTACACGGACGCAGACATGGCCAGGGACGTTGATTCTCGGAAATCAACGTCCAGATACTTGGTGAAATTTGCGAGAGGGGCGGTCTCCTGGCAGTCCAAGTTACCGAAGTGCATCGCTCTCTCGACTACGGAAGCAGAGTTCATTGCCGTGACTGAGGCCTGCAAGGAAATGCTTTAGATGAAAAGATTCGTCCAAGAGTTGGGTATGGCAAGAAACGTACAAGGTCCTCTATGATAGTCAAAGTGCCATTCACTTGTATAAAAACTCCTCATTCCATTCCAGGTCAAAGCACATTGACGTGCGATATCATTGGGTGAGAGATGTTTTTGATGATGGGTAGCTATTAATTGAAATGTCCGCTCGGATGACAATGGTTCGGACATATTGACCAAAGTTTTACCGAAGAGAAAGTTGGAAGCTTGCTGTGATATTGCCGGTCTAACTAACTTTACTCCCACCCGGTCGTGAGGGGAAGTTTGTTAGGGTCACTCCCTCGTGGTATTTTATGTCCGCGGACTCAAAAGAAGAAAAGAATGTGGACTTTTGGAGTGGTCCGAGAAGCCTGTCATGACGGACGATGACTCGTTAGAGGTGTCAGGTCCGAGAGGTTGCTGAGGACATGGACGAGGACTCTGAAAGTATAGGTGTTGACTCATTCTCTCCGTAGGCCTGCTGTAGCCGCGTTTTGCAGGTGGGCAGTTGACCCACTCTGATTGGAGGCGGCTACAACTTCCTAAGTGTCAGGCCTGCCACTCTATCACGCCGGACGTGCGCCTGCCGTGGCAGGCCTAGGAGGCATGGTCCTGCCACCCTACTGCCAGTAGGGTGGCAGGACCACGCCCCCTAGGCCCCTTGTATATATATATAAAGGCTTGTACCCTTACTTGTTTGGTAGGTCTTTAGAGCAATCCTGGAGTGAGCTTTGAGAGAGCTGTGGGAAAGCCCTGTTGTAAAGATAGAGAGAGAAACACCTTTTAGAGAGAGATTGTGAGTTATACACTTGTGATTATTTTCTTTTGTTTGAGCTTGTATAGCTAATATTCTTATAAATAATCTATACTTTATAGTGTATTCTTTAGCGGTTTTTTCCCTTAGTTAAAGAAGAGTCTTTCCACGTTAAAATTCTCGTGTGTATTTCTCTCGTTTTTCTATCTTTACTTTTGGCCGTCCGTCCGAGAGCTCTGCTCTGCTGCTGTCCTAGTGTTTTGTCCACTTGGTCACCGTGCATTCCGTTTTTGCGCCAACAAAATGAAGTTGTTTTGTCAAATGGAAAATTGCTCATTTCTATTGTGTAAGATCAGCTGAATTCTCGGTACAAGTTTGTGCAACATGGTGAGATGAGAGTCAGACAAATGGCATAGCCTGCAGTGCCATATATCAACAACTTCATGTACAAAAGTAGAACTATTCGGAAAAAAAAAAAAAAAAAGATTTGTCAACTACTGGTGGAGCAGAAATTTGATTTTCCACTGACTTTGTCTCCGGGTTGCTGAAGGTGATAAAGGCCATCCTTAAGCATCTCTACTCCAATCATCCTCCATATATGTGACTCCTGAATAAGGCATATGTTAGGCAAAAAAATCTGACAGCAGTTCTGTGAGGAAATTAATTTGCTAATGGAGATCAAGTTGACCTTAAACAAAGGAACACATAGGACATTAATTAGAGTAAATTAATAAGATAGCCAGGCATTGCCTGGGTGTGTAACTGGAACAATCGTTCCATTAGGTAGGCTGTCAAAGTTATTGGCACAAGTAGAGATAGTGGTAAGTGGGAATTGGAACAAACCATGTGATTAGTGGTTGCAATCTCAATGATCTAGGAGTTGGGGTGTTCGTACTGGCCAGAGAAATTAGAAAAACACATGGTTATATCTGAGAAATTATATGTTGAAGGGTGATCTGTCAAAGGATTGGATGGTGGTTGGAGAGTTCTGGACTGATTCACAGAGGCATTAGCAGTGACATGCTAATTTTTAAGTTGAGGTTTGAGCAGCGCAAGGATTTGCTGGTACTGTTCTAATGAAAGACTTGGCTGGCATTTCCCCATCTTCCTCTATTTCTCTGAAAACCAGGTGGAACCATGTAACTTGTAACTTTGGCTCTGGTGTGGCCTGAGATACCACAATGACCGTAGATGGGTCTATATTTTCTGCTGTTGCTGCTGATTTACTTTTCACCACCCTTGTTTACAGAAAATTGTATGTGAGGAAATTGATGGAAAGTCTTGCAGGCATGTTCTGCCACCTTAAAGTTCTGCTGAGAGACAGAAACCATTTCTCTGTCTTTCATCTTGCAACAGTAGGGAAAAAAACTTGTTTACTGGAGGAATTGGGTCCATCATCAGAATATGGGCCCTGATGTTTGAGTATGCATCATCCAGCCCCAATAGGAATTGCAAAACACAGCATGAGACTGGTACTGATGTTCCTGATGAACTGTTAGAACAAATTGGCTAGGGTCTACAATTGGCAAGTTCTTCCCACAGTGCCTTGTGTTTAGTGTAGTAGGTACTCACCGATCCATGATTTTGTGAAACAGAGGCAATAGCCTTTTAGAGCTGGTCGATTGTAGGTCATCTCCATGGCTAAATCTCTTTAAGATCTGTCCATATGGCAAAAGCTGAATCCATATAGATATGTTTTGAGCAAAGATCTCTTGACAATGAATTCATGATCTAAAATGAGAATATGCCATTACATCCTCTCCAAGTTCTAAGCAATAGGCCGGCCTGATCATTCAGTTATCTGACATTACTATCCACGAAGCCAACCTCATTTTTGGCACTTAAGGCCATAATCATGGATCTGCTCCATGAGAAATAGTTGTGATTCATCAAAACAGAGGAGACCAAATCAATTCGTGGGTTATTTAACTACTATCCCCATCACCCTCCTTGAATCGATTCCACTCAAACAACTCCTTCAACTTCAACAATCCATCATGCTTTGAATTTTTGAAGTTGGAGAAAGAGTTATTTAACTGGAATCAGATTGAGGAGGGTGATGAGTAATTTTAGTGGCCATGGCAGGGAACACCTTAGTATATCTCTGATATCATGAAGAAATCCCTAAATCTGTGAATCAGCAGATTCGTGGTCTGCAAAAATAGAAACAAAAGAAAAAGGAAAGAAGGCTCAATCCACAGGAAGAGCTGTGAACCCAGTGAAGAGATGAGAAAAAAATGAATCAACATCATTCTTATTCCATCCATTAGTTCTATCTGAAAGTTGTACATATATAACAAAGGTGTAGAATCTCTTCTTAAGAAACTCATCTTAATAGTTCTAGCAGAAAGATTAAAGGAACATCTATGACTAACTAATATTTTTACTAACTCAGCTGAAGGGAAAGTATTGGATCAGTCAGGATTCAGGGTTCCAGATACCTGTGGTGTATAACATTAACAAATTACCATCTGGTGTATAA
Organism: Nepenthes gracilis; assembly: GCA_033239525.1. Lineage (NCBI taxonomy): Eukaryota > Viridiplantae > Streptophyta > Magnoliopsida > Caryophyllales > Nepenthaceae > Nepenthes > Nepenthes gracilis. The sequence continues at coordinate 14,081,165 of BSYO01000015.1, forward strand.
TATTAAACCCTTCCTCTTTAAAATGGCATGTATTTACACCAGTTGATAATAGCTATCTCTTTAGTAAATAAGTGGGGTCTATGTGTAGTGACTTGAATTATGAAATCATAAATGAGCAAAATATACTTCCAGCAAGACAAATTTTCTCCTTTGAGAGGCAAACAAAATTGACGGGTGGAGGGAGAACAAAACTTATGACCTCTCCTTTATAATTGACCTATAAACAATTACCATCCATGTACAGCTCCATGGAGCATGTCAGAGTTTCATGAGCTCACATTTGTGGTTATGAGTCCAGATGCCTGGCATTACAGAGGAGCTGTGGTTCCTTTCTAAGTTTGCCAAAAGAAAAAAAATAAAACAGTGGGAGGGATCATTTTTAAACTTCTTGAATGAATTGGATGAAATAAAAAATGAAGTGGGTAGCCTCAGTGATCATGGAAATTTTCTTTCCTACTCTTTGTTCCTATATTTGTATATTATTTCTGTGAAAGGAAGGGGTTTATGATGTTGAAGTTGTTTGTAGGGGGCATATTTATGTTTCAGAAGATCTTCTTGTCATTAGGATTCCGAAAGTATTGAATGAAGCTCTAGGCCTCGTTTGGTTAAAGTTTCGTTTGAGTTTGCACAATTCCTAGGAAGACACTTCACAGGAATGCCCTTTGTCAAATGTAGCTACTGGGAAGCCTGATTGTAGGTCCTTGCTTCAAAAGCCTACTTCCTGAAAAGAATGATGCAGCAGTAAGTCCCTGATATAATATTAGCACTGAAAGTAGCAAAATAAGGGTAGTAAGGTCAATTTATTTTTTCAACTATGTTGGTTAATTTACTGAGCACTCCAAAATAAATAGCTTCCTCTATTAAAAGTACAGCTATCATAAGGAATTTAGATGCCCTTTGACTTATTTTTTTCTTGATGCAAACAAAACACAAGCCAAATCTCCTATTTCTTGGGAAGTTGAACTTCCTAAGCTAACTTACCATGGACCAAACAAAACCTTAAGCAGGTAAAGATGTCGTTGACTTGAGGATATTGTGTCCATTTTGTTTCACCATATATCAGCCACCAAGAGATAATAAGAGTGAAAGTAAAGAAATGCTGCCAAACTCAAGGTCCTCTATTAATGATTTAAAAAGTTATTGTGTCAGCTTTTGATTCTATATCATGAATTAATAGTTAACCGTCTCTAATTTAATGCTTATAATTACACAACAGGGATCTAAACTTAATGGTTGGTGGTTATCCTGGGTCTGGAGCCATGTAAGGTGAGCATATATTGAGTGATCTGATTTTTGTCAACCAAAAATACAACTCTTCATTAATTGGTCAACAGCCTCTATAATATTGCAACACTATGTTACACCTCTTTGCACTGTTGACAAAGTGAGGTGCTAGGCATTCCCTTTGTCAGCCAATGAAGACAAATAACTCAAAGCATATTTCTATGGGATCTTTTAATTTAATATTTTTTCCATCATATATCACCTTTTTAAAGAAAGCTTGTGCATTTTCAATTTCCTGTCCTCTCTCCTTTGCTTCCCTCCTCCACCTTTTTTTTATTGTAACTTACAAACACTTTGATGTAGGGAAGGGAAGAAGAAGAGAAAGAGGGAATGGGGGAAGCATGTAAGAAAATAGAGAAAAGGGGAACACAAATATTCCAGGGGAAAAGTAGGAGAAATACAATCTCTCAATAATAATTCCATTTATCATAATTTTCTAATTAATGACGACTTAAGATAAGAAAATAATAGATATAATCTTATGTAAGTATGCCGGAAACTACCAAAACGATGAAATTTTGGGAATCCCCAATATTTGACAAAACATAGAAATAATTGAATTCAAATAAACTGGCAAATCAAATCCTAATACATAAATCTCCGAGATTTTGGCATCAACTCTCCTGGGGTGGTATAAACTCAATCCGGTTAAGCAAGAATCCTAAAGTCCCTCTCATTATGTCCAACCACAAGATTTGACAATTGCAGATGTGTAATTGGTGGCTAGAAACTGATAGCTCCACCACACTTGCATTCCTTTTCCTTAATACATATTCTCATCCATTTAAAAGAAAACATCTGCGTAGTACAATCGGATTGGGAGGGGTTGTTTTGCTGGTCAATCTGTTGGCTAAATGCAGGGTGACAGATCATCACATTTTCTTTGCATTATTTCTTACCAAGGGACATGTTTTGTGTGTGTGTGTGTGTGACACAGAGGGAGAGAGAGAGCATTATAAGAGGGAACTAGTTTTGAGACTTGTTTATAGGCATGTGAGGAATGGATGTGTATTTTTGTGCTTGCTTTTTTATTTTCTTTCTCTGTTCAAGTAGTTTGGGAATCCAGCGGTTAACCTTTGTAATTTTTCTTTTCGAATTTTATGGGATTTTTTTGTCGGAAACTGATATACAATTAGGGAGTTTCCAATACACAACTGGTGGAAAATATAATGCTTGTTGAAAGAAAACTTCTTACTGCCATGCAGATGAAATTGCTTTTATTTTCACATTCTCTCTCCCTTTCCTCCATTGAAATGAAATATTTTTTGTGTTCTTTTATGAATTTGGATTAGTGGTAAAATTTGTTTTAGCACGTAAATATTTAATGAGGACCTTTTGCAGAATGCTGAAAGAAAGAATCTGGTTTCCTGTATTGACAGTAGAACCATTAACCTCATGGATGATGAAGTTTCTTCTGTAGAGGGTGAAAACTCTTCTTATAATCTCAGTTGCTCAAATAATGAAGAAGTTATTCCTAGAGATTATGCAAGTGGCACTCTTTCCAGCAGAAATGTCCATTCTGTTCCAAGCAAGGCACAAGATAATTCAACCTCTGCATCTAGTGTTGGTTCAGGTGAAATGGAAAGGAAACTTGTAAAAGGCTCATCACCTACAAAACTTTCCTTGTTCATAGATCCCCCCAAGCATATTGAAAAGATTACTAAGGTACCAGAAAGCCTTCCCTCCCTTTTGCATGGAAATTTAGCCAATGGAAAAAGGGAGCCTACAGAAAGCTCATTATATGAAGAGATTTGTTTGGAAGCGAAGTCAGCAGAAAAAACTGAAGAGATAACTATTCTATCAGATTTCCTGTCAACATCATCTGAATCTTCCAGCCTTGAAGATGAGAAGGATCAAGAGTTGGAAGAATCAATAAAAAAGGATATGAAGTCAGCAGAAAAATCTGAAGAGATAACTATTTTATCAGATTTCTTGTCAACATTATCTGAATCTTCCATCCTTAAAGATGAGAAAGATCACGAGTTGGAAGAATCAATAAGAAAGGATATGAAGTCAGTAGGAACAACTGAAGAAATCACTATTCTATTAGATTTTTTGTCAACAACGTCTTCATCTTCCAGCCTAGAAGATCAAAAGGATCAAAAGTTGGAAGAATCAATCGGAAAATATATGACATCAGCAGAAAAAACTGAAGAGATAACTATTCTATCAGATTTCCTGTTAACAACATCTGAATCTTCTAGCCTACAAGATGAGAAGGATCAAGAGTTGGAAGAATCAATTAGAAAGGAGGAAACCGATAACACAAAAGAACCTGCAAATGATGACGTGAAGCCTCCTCCTCTAGCTGGGGCTAATGTGATGAATGTCATATTGGTTGCAGCAGAATGTGCTCCTTGGTCTAAAACAGGTATTTTTCTGTTAGCCCTGTTTCAATATAAAAAAGATTATTGACAGTAGATGATGTTCTGCATGTCCCTTTTGCTTGGTTTGTCTTTGGGATGGATGTCTGATTGGACAAGGGCACTGCTTGAATGGAGACCCCATAGGAATAGTTTGTTTCCATCACAATTGATGTCTCCTGTTTTGACTATGCTTTAGTTTCCTTGTCATTTCTAAAGCACCAAAAAAAGATATATAATGTGGACATCATGGATGAAAAGATTTAATTTTATTTTTTAATTAGATTTGATTTTATTTCCAACTAAAAAGATTTAATTTTATTTCCCATTTGATTTTATTTTCAAATTAGTAAAGTTTGCTTTTCTTCGATTAGGAAAGATTTTATTTGATTTTATTTTTTTATTTTTGAAAGTTATGTCATATTTAGTTAGGAAATTATATTTGTTTTCAAATTATCTTACGATTAGGATTTTTCTATATAATAACCCTAACTCTATTGTTTGAATCAATATTAATGAATTTAATAAAATTTGAGTGATTGTGATTTTCTTCCTCTTCCTCTTGGTCTCTACTTCTCTCTCTCCCTTGGTCACTCCTTCTCTTCCCCCTGATTCTCCTCCTATTTCTTTCCCTCGTCTCAGTTTATTCTCCTTCCCTACATCAAAATTGGTATCAGAGAAGGTTCCTCTTTCCTACATTGAATTGTGCTTGTCATTCTTTTCTCTTGTTCCTTCTACTTCTCACCTCACTCTATTCCTTCTCATTCACACTCTTTCTCCTTTTCTCTTGCCTTCCCTTTGCTACCCCTTCCTTACATTACAAAGGATCTAGAATCAACCATTAACTAGAGCTACTACTACAAGTAGAATGGCCATATCTACATCACATATTGCCACCTTGCATGCTCATTTCATTGGACAAGAGTACAAACAGGTATGTGGACTAGCAAATATATGGGGTGATGGAGTGGTGTCAGAAGTATTAGCCCATCTAGATAATTGTGTAGCCACTCATCTTGTGGTTGGGGAATTGACTATAAAAATTTTACTCGACGGGATCAAGTTTCAGCCACTCGGGAGGAATTGATGCGAACATAATAGATGAAGTGATTTTATTTTATTTTCAAATTAAATTTGATTTTATTTCCAATTAAAAGAGATTTGATTTTATTTCTGATTTGATTTTATCTCCAAATTAGAAGGGATTTGATCTTATTTCCCATTTGATTTTATTTTCAAATTAGTAAAATTTGATTTATTTGATTAGTAAAGATTTTATTTGATTTTTTTTTATTTTAGAAAATTATTTCATATTTAGTTAGAAAATTATATTTATTTTTAAATTATTCTAGAATTATGATTTTTCTATATAAAGGCTAATCAATATTGATGAGTTGAATAAAATTTAAGTGATTGTAATTTCCTTCCCTCCAACTTGGTCTCTACTTCTCTCTTTCCCTTGGTCTCTCATTCTTTTTCCCTGGTTCTTCTCCTATTACTTCCCCTCCTCTCAATTTATTCTCCTTTCCTTTCCCTACTTCCCCTTCCCTGCATCAATATATCTTTTGGGATTTTTTGTTTTTATATCAGGAAGTCGATATATGTCCAGTTATTGTGACTATTTCCTTTTCTCCCCTCAAAAAGCAAATATTTGAGATCAACATAATGTTGAAGTCATTGATGTCAAATGCTTAGACAGTGTTTGAGTTTGGGTGGTTGACTTATGCTAGCTATATCAAGGCTATTTGCTTGGTACTTATGACCATCATTTACACGAGAAAGAAAATGGCGATGGTGGTACCCTGTATTTCATTGAGATCTACAACAATTTTTGCCTGCCGATGGAAAAATAAAGAATGAGAGGGAAAATGTTGGCAGTTTAGATTGTTTGGTCCAGAAAATGGATGCTTATGTGTATGGGAAAAAACACATCCACAGGTTTTTGATTAATGCAAAGTTTAGCCATTCTACTAACCAACTATTCAGTTGTTAATGTATCATGACTTATATAGCTTTGTAGAAGTTTTGTCTATCTAGTTTCTATTTCACAGAATGATTTTAAAGAGCTGTCTTAGGTGGACTTGGTGATGTTGCTGGGGCTTTGTCAAAGGCTCTGGCTTTGCGGGGACATAGAGTAATGGTAAGTTGAATGGTTTTCTTACAATGATTTACTCTCTTTCTCCCAAGATAAAGCACAGCTTTTCATATTGGAAAAAGTTAAATACCAAACTTTTATCCCAGGAATTTAATGATTACTGACTGACTTGGATATTATTCTTTTTTTCTCATTCCTTCCAGCAATATACCTATGGTTTTTAAATTTGTAAGTTGCAAACTATGGCGTTTTGTCTTTCTTTTTCAAACAATGGTCCTTTTGGACTACGAGAAATGAAGGAAAATAAAATAGCTAAAGCAAATTCTTAACTGGCTTTTGAACAGTCTTCCCGTCCTATTTTTACCATATTAGACTTGACATTTCCAAAGTTCAGAATGACAGCTAAAAGATATCATGTTCATATATTTTTATCAAAATGCTACATGACCGAAGATTGGTGAAATAAGCATATTTATCTGTGCTTTTTATGCCTCTTTGCACGTGTTTGTGTCATTTAGTGACTGTTTTTAGGCCATGTAAAATCAATGTCATATTCTTATGTTGGTTGAAATGGAATTGTTTCCCTGTTTGGGGCATTTTTTAGGTTGTGGCACCTCGATATGGTCATTATGCTGAACCTCAAGATACAGGGGTTTTAAAAAGATACCGGGTGGATGGCCAGGTAAATGAATGTGATTGGATATGTTTAACTCATTATCCTGCTAGTAGAGGATGAGAAACTGGTAACAATGTTCAACTTTGCAGGATATAGAAGTATGCTACTTCCAAGCCTACATTGATGGAGTGGACTTTGTATTTATTGAAAGTTCTTTATTCCGTGGTATCAACAACAATATATATGGAGGCAGTCGTCAGGTAAATACATGCATTCTCTTGTTATTTTCTCAATCAATCTCGAAATAATGTTTGGTGGAGGATGGTTGTCTTGAGATTATGCCCCCTGCACAAGTTTTACTGTGGTCCTACATTGTAGATTTATCACATGATTTTATTCCAACCCAATGAGTGTTCTTAATTCAGAGAACCAGCATATACTTTGTGCCCCTGTTTGATCCCATATTTTCTAGATGTGATGGGATCCAAAAAAATTTGAGCTGTCAAAGGGCATTGCCAGGAAGCATGTAAACCCTCCCCTGTGTACACAGCTTGGGTTTGAGTCCTGTTTTTAAGCACCAAAAAAAAAAACTGTTGAGGCTTCTATTGGTGATCTACTATTTGATGCCCATCACTTTAGTTTTTCCAGGGCAATCTTGTCTTTCATAATCTTTGCCCTTTTACATTTATGGTTCTTTCTGCAGGATATCTTGAAACGTATGGTTTTGTTCTGCAAGGCTGCTGTTGAGGTATAATTCATGAATCATGTATTCTTATGGAAATTATCTTTAATTTTTCTGTCTTCCTTTTGTTTCTTGTTCTCCAAAAAAGAATCCTTGTAATTAATACATACCTCAGGGTATTGCCTGACAGTAGACAGAGCAACCAAACTGAAATTAAAATTTCCATAATTTTGAGCATTGACTGCCACTCAATTGATCTTGTAAAGAAACCATTGGAAGATATATAAACATATTCCCTTAACCTCGTAGCTCTAGCCAAATTGCAATTTGATGTAACATCCAGTACAGGATATTCTGTATTGGTAGGGAGGATTGATTTATGCAATTTACCCTTTGTGGAGAATATATTTCTTTGTTTCAAACCGATGACCTCTAGATCAAATTCTACTGTTCCAATGACCTAAAAAACTGCAATATACTCAATTATCTTACTTGCAGTTATTAGTCTACTGGCTAACAAAGTCACCCATGGATGGTGTCAAGAAACAGGTTTAGGATCATCCATTTATTAATTGAAATGAGAGTTTTTAACACAAATTGAGGGAAACTCAATCATATGGAACTGTTCTTGTGGATGATAATTGGCTATCTGATATTTCACTGCATAAAGAAAAGAGGATGCAACATTAAATGGCTTATGTAGTCGTGCCACAATCAGATGACAGATGTAACATCCTCTTATCCTCAATTAACTACTGTTACAGCTAATCAAGAAGATACAAGAACACATCAAACAGATTGCACTTCAGTAACATTTCACACCTCAGCAATTCTGGCAATAAAAGTACTTAAGTTACTCTATCTTGTTCTGTCGGGCCTGGTTACTGTTCCATTGCCTTTGGTTCGTTCTAATGCTTCTTTGTCCTTTGATCTTCATGTAACATCTTAGCAACAACCTTTTCTATACTGCATGCAGCTTCATCTCGATTATAGTACTGGAATCTCAGAATCAATGCCTCACTTCCTCATTGGTGGGGGAATGAGTTGGGAGAAGCCATTATAATGGTCATTATTGGCAATTAATGTGGTAAGGGTCAATATTGACAATCCTTAAATATGAATATTTATGCAGTGAATATGAACGACCAAACAAGTGTGATGTCAAGCACTTGAAGCAATAATATTGAGATAAGGAGTAGACAGATCAGATAACATTACCTACAAAGTAGATCAAATGAACTTCTGTTGCCCAACTATCATGGTTCCGTTCTCAGTTTAAAAAAAAGGCTCTTGATCTTGAAAGAAAAGTCACAATCATCCTACGTCCACTAATCATCTACTATAATAACTCCTGGGAAAGAGCTCAACCTAATAATCCTGGCTTACTAGCTTCGACCTGTACATGCATTGAAGTTTTGATTCACAAATGTTCATACTCCAAAAGTGATTGAATCAACTCAACACTTGCTACAATTGAAAATATGCCGTGTTTAAGAAATGAAATACAGCACAGTTCACTGAATGAATAAATACATAAATGAAGTTCCTTGATTATTGATTGTGTTGGAGATTTATATTGATGGTGAAAAGCAGTCAAATCTTTAATTCAGTTAAAAATGCATATATAAGCCCACATCAAATAGGTGACACTAGCGACATTGGTGAAACTTCTGCATATATTTTTTTATGAATATATATGTATAATTCGATTTCAAATGATAATTTCAAACCATTATCTGATGACAAATATAGTTATTGAACGTGAACTGTCTGACTGGATATCCCTACAAACTACACTTCTGGCTATGTGTGCTGGATGTCTGTGTAAGAATATCCAAATACATTCAGGCTCTATTTGGACTCTGGAAACTTTTTAGGGAAAATAAAAATTTGATGTTAAATGAGACCAAAATGCAACGATTTTAAACAAGCTTTCAATTATTTTATGTCAGCCAACAAATATTCATAGATCTAAACGGATGGTTGATCCTCGAATACTCTCCTTAAGAGACTTAGATGGTGTCACTTTTTTTGGCTCAGTAAACCAATAGATTGTTTTCACTTGATCTTAACTGGCCATCCGTCAATGGAATGGGTCTCTTCATCACCTAATGAGCGTTATTTTGCTTCAAGTCAGATAACAGTAGAAATAATTTATCCAATTGGAGCTATATGAACCAGACCTCTGATGAAGGGATGGAACTTTGAAGTCCATTACTCTCGTTCAAGAAACTTCCATTTTACCTCAATCAACAACCAATTTACCTTTCATCTTTAATCAGGATACTTTTAAGGGCAACATTGGTAATTTGACCTTTTTAGCCGTTACTGTAAGCCTTCCCACAGTGAAGAAATGTTGTTGAACAGAAGATTTTCTTTGTTGAACCCAAGAAGCCACAAAAAGGTAATGATTGGTGATTGCCACCTCCACGACTGCCGTGATCACCACTACCAACATCCAATTACCACTGGTTGTTGATGAACAACGCTGAGAACTTGACAGGACTTATGGGCTGTTAATACTCCTCTCCAATGTGCCTTGCCAACAGAGTTAAAAATACTGATGGTGCTAATTATGTTGATTTTGGGACTGAAATGTACTATGGTGCCCAATATTATTCTGAATGGATCAAACTGATGCTGCTGCAGAAGATAGTACAAATACTGAAGTTATTAGATTCAGAGGAAATTGGGCCCAATAGAATGTCTGGTGGTTTGGAGATGCGAAGGTAAGGGGGAATTTTCTGTTTCTTGCCTCCATGATAATCTTTCACAGAGCTCTGGGGTTTGTTTTCCTCAGAAAAATTACAGGGGTTCACTATTCCACTGAAAGTTTCTTGTTTAGCTAGGGAAGTTTAATGTGGAAGTGTCGGATTTAGATAATCTACATAAAGGAGGAGTTTCTTTTGCAATCTGCTGTCATTATGCGGAAACAAAGCAAAATAAATTTCCATTTGAATTAGCTGGTTGGCTCAGGGGTATGCCTTAATTGGGTATTGACATTGCATATCTAAAGTTGTTCATTCTAAGTTTATTTCAAAGCAAAGATCTCGGAGTTTACATTATTTTTCTTAGTATTGATGTTGTTATGTATCATTTTGACATCTTTCTTTCACAAGGCAAGTAAACTGTAGATTTACTTGAGAGACTAGTATATTGCATCCAAAATTATATGATACTTATATGGATCCAAGAATCAAGTTATCTCAAGATGACGGGGATATCTGTATTGAACCAAAAAATTACCGATGACTACTTGATAAACTAAATTACCGTATCGTGGCTCGTCAAATATTACCTTCCCTGCTAGTTTGTAAGTTAGTTTTTGTCTTCTTTTCATGTTCATTATTGGGAGATTGTAATGTTTATTGAAAGAGGATGTTTCGTCCCAAATTACACAACAATGTTTCAACCCCGTGTAAGATTAGTCGAAGCAGTACAAAATTAAATATTCAACACACGTAATGACTATTTATTTCTAGATGCCAACAATAATAATAAGCAAAAACAATATATATGATAATAAGCAATAATAAAAAGACATAATTTTTTGTGACGAAGGAAAAACTCAATACCCATGGTAATCGAGAAAAACCCTTCGGGCCTCAACGGTCAGGGAAGAAATGAACTTGAAAATCAACTTACAGACCGGATGGTAATGACACGCTAACCTAGCCGACTTACTCCTATCTTGTAATACCTACCAAGGAACTCTTTGGATTTGTTCACTGCAACGGAACTGGATACCTTCTGGTCTTCACGTCAATCTTCTCCCTCGAGTCACTTGAATTGCCGAACACTACTAGAACCCAAAGTTTACGCTACCAACGTCGCCACGAAGGTTATCAAGCGGGAGAATTAAATCGGTAAAGAAAAAGTGGTGAGAAAACCCATTAGAACATAAAGCACAATGTTGTAGTTTCAGTTTTCTCAAATAGAGCAAGATTAATGGAGTAAAAGTTAGGTTTTCCTCAAGGGTGCTCTAGAATTACTTCAATCAATGTTTTCAAAAGATTAGGGCAACTGAAAATGATGTGGGTATTTATAGAAAGCTCGAATCCCCGTTTAAAAAATAGAGCCATTGTCGCGGCGCTCAAGCGAGGAGGTGTGTAGTGAGCGGATGGGTTCGGAAATTTGGACTCGATGGCGTGGAGAGCATACGGCAAGCACAGGGGTTTGGGATTTTGGCTTAAGGGGTGGAGAGCTTACGACGAGCGCAGTGCACTTGGAACCTGGAACAGACAACTACGAAAATATGTTGATGCAGCACCTCGACGAAATACAATCCAACATCGACACATAATTACATATAGTCACGGAATATACCAACCATAAAAAATGATCCTAACAATCTCGCCCTTTAACAATTCCATGACAAAACACATAAATAAAAAATATATGTGAAATACGGGTTCAGACACTATCAAGATAGAACTCGTATACAAAAAAATTTACACTTAGTGAGAAATAAAAATAATGCAACAAGAAATATAAAAATCTACACTAGCACTGCTGTGTTGATGCTCTGACTGTCGCGCCAAGACTATAACTGTATTACCTGATCAAACATGGTTAGTACAAACAGGTGTAATACAAGATAATGTAATATGACGGTAACAATAGACAAAGAAGACAATATGCAGCAACAAAATGAATCAAGGAAGAACTCTCTCTCACAAAAATAATGAATATAACAAGGACTACTCCCCCTTTTTTCACGAATGACCAAAGGGTAATGGAGCTCATTCTTCTTGAGCCATATTTTCTTACCGCGTTTCATTATATTGCTTAAATTGATCACTTGATCATTTAAAAGGTTGATACAGATCAATGAGATGTTGTCTTTGAGTTTTGCCAAAAATTATTTTGACGTGATGTTACGGGACAGTAGGGGCGAATATGGCCAATAATGCCGCACCCATAGCAAGTAAGTACAAGCATAGTGGGTTTGTTCATAACCTTTTAGCTATATGGATGAGGCATAGGATTTGAGCTAAATCTTTTTTCTACACGTTGAGGCACCAATTGAGAGATTTTAAATGTGTTAATATTTTGGAGTGGGATTTTCATGGCGAGAACGAAGACAGTCTTAGGTTACAGGCTGTGTTGGAAAATGTTCTCAACATATCCCAAACCCTTTTTATTTTCAGTAACTTTCCCAAGTCCTAACATATGGTCCAATTTTTTAGACCCATTTAAAAATTATTTCAAATCATTACGAGCAGTCTTAAAATTAGATTCAAGAATCGTGATTTTTTCAATAAAAGAGCTTTTTAATTGCTCAACTTCTTGAACTTTTGTGTCTGTTGGGTCCCATGACCTGGCCCATAAGACAGGCCCAGGCCCACGAAGCGGTTCGCAGCCCAGAAGAAGATCAGAGGCCCACGAGGAAGTGTTAGCCCAGCCAATGGGAGAATGGCACGAGCCCACAACGGAAGGAGGCAACGGTAACCTGCGGCGCATTAAATGCGTCGCCGGAAACAGGACAAAAGGGCGGAAAGGCTAGCCAATAGAGGCGTGGCTCGCGGCGCACGCACCGCTCATGTAAAATGCCGTCTGCAGTAGCCAACCAATCTCCGCTCGGGGAGAATCGGGCGTGGTCAACGACGCCAAGCGTACGTGCAAGCACGGCAACAAGGTCAGCCGGGCGTGACCACGGCCCATGACAGCGACTGGGGCGCGCAATAGCCAGTAACGGGCGTTTTGGCGCCCAAGAATCCAATGGGGTGAGGAGTATAAAAACCCTCACCCCCACAGAGAAAGGGATCCTTTGGGAACGCGAGAACTCTCTTGATCTTGATCAACTGAACGATCAATCGGGAGACCTTGAACTCTTCGATCAAACAACGATCCGAAGAGAAGATAGCATCAGACGTCCTCAATCGTTTCTCTCCCTTTTCTCTCTGAAAACACAAGAGAGACGAGTCAAAGCAGAGCTCTGCCTCGTCTAGCTGACTCGCTCATATCCCAGTATCCGTCGAGATCACGGGAAAGTTAGCCACCCGTTGCGGTGCATCACGGAAGCCAGGCCTTCCAACACCTGCTCAAAACTCTTCCCCACATCATCGCATAAGCACTTCCACGCTTTCACAAAGATTTTCTCCACGCACCACCTTAGCGTGCGCATTTCCGTTTATCATGGGAATATTGTCGACTTGAGGCGTCGGAGCGGCCTTAGTGGGAGAAATCCTCACGAGACCCTTCACCTCTTGTTCATTGTTTGTGTTGTGCGAGTCCGAGGTTTACAGAGACGGAGACCGGACCTTTCTTCCGGAGCGCCCGCACGCTTAGGAATCCGAAGGCTCCCTAATCCGTACGGCAACCTCGGGCTCGGGACGCAACATTGGCGCCGTCTGTGGGAAACTGACAACAAGCCAAGTGTCTCTTTCCCAACAAGCAGCTGAACAACCAAGCATGGTAAACACCAGAGCGCAAGCCAGTGCTCCTGCGGTGGAGACCACCGTCCAGGATGGAGTTCCCCCCACGGGGAACCAAGCAAACAACCAACCGGAGCCGGGCACCCGCCACCTGGCCGCGGAATTAGACGCCCTGAAGGAGATCCTCCTCGCCGTATGCGCGAACACCGGAACCGCCGTACTGCTGGCCGCCCCTCTAGCTGCTCGCCTCTACTTCCAAGAGAGAAAGGCGTCGAGAGGCCACTCGCAGGAGGCGAGCCAACCGTCTCGACCACGCAGCGGCCCCAGCCGCACCCAGTGGAAACGGCCAGAATGAGGCGGAAAGCCGCCTCGCCGATGACGACAGGAGGACAGCCCGAAGGGCGCGACCCCGCAACTCGCGTGGGCAACAGGAGGCCACTGACCGCGGGCTCCAATGGGGAGCGCGCCCCATGCAGAGCCGCCACCCCGACAAGCTCGATTTAACCCCGGGGAATACGGAGCTCCGCGATGTCCTCAACGCGAAAGGGCTATACGGATCCTTCGATGGAAGAGAAAGTCAAGGTGTTGTGGGACACCCGCATAAGGAGAAGCCCACGCCCTCCTCCGCCAATCTCCGCAGGTCCCCCTTCGCCACGGACCTGCGGACGCAGCCATTGCCGAGCAAGTTCAGAATGTCTATCATGGAGGGATACGACGGAAGTAAGGATCCCATGGACCATCTCAACTGCTTCCGCACCCACCTCTCTCTACAAGGGGCGAGCGAGGCCCTGATGTGTCAGAGCTTCCCCGTCACCCTTAGGGGCGACGCGCTACTCTGGTTCCATGGCCTCCCCCCGAACTCCATATGCTCGTTCGACGAGCTCGCAGACAGCTTCCTGAGCCAGTTCGCCTCCAGCAGGCGGGAGGAGAGGCAACCATGGCACCTAGTCCGCCTCCGCCAGAGGACGGATGAAAGCCTGAAGCGGTTCCTGGACCGTTTCATCACTGAAGCACGGCGGATCCCGCACCTCTCCGACGAACTGAAGCTCAACGCCTTCGTCGCCACTCTGGCGGCGGGGGACTTCTTCAAGCACCTGTCGCACCAGCGCCCGCAGACTTTCAGGGAGGCGGAGACCATTGCCCGGGCGTATATCACGGCCGAAGAGGCCAATGAGGCAAAACGCCCCGAGCGGGCGGATCGGCCCCCGGAGGCCTCCGAGCTTCGATGAAGAAAGAGGGACGGCGACGCCCCCGGCCGCTCACTGAGCGCCGAGCAAGAAATAGCCGCCGGGCCTAAGAAGGATTACAGCAGGGCCTCTTTGACTCCGCTGAATGATAGCCGCACGAACATCCTGATGCAGATCCAGGATGAAAGGTTCTTCAAGTGGCCAAAGACACCCAAGGGTCCTGGGGCAAAATGACTGCCGGCATCGCGCCCAGCACCACCACTGTCTGGGACACTGACCGAGAACCGCCGCACCGCAGCAGGAGATCAAGATCCGATCCGGCGAGGACACTTGAACGATTCGTGAAAGGCTCGGGCAAGAACCTCGCCCTCCGAGGGAACCCAAACAGCCACCGAGAGCCCGCACAAAGAAATGGCATAGTCCACATGATCTCTTCCACCGACGCAGCAAACACCGGCGCGGACCACGGGAGGTAGCTTCCAGAGTAAGCGGGCGGGTTAGGGGTTAGGAATGATGTCATTAGCTTTAGCAACAAGACATGGCACATGTAACTTCCCCCATACTTGACCCCCTCGTTGTATCGGCCCTTTCTTTCTGGTGGTGATGACTACCAACCTAAAACGGGTCTTCATTGATAATGGAAGCTCACAAAATTTGTCAGATCTTACCGCGTTCACCAAACTCGGGACTAAAACGTAGCCAAATGAAGGCAGCAAACGGACCATTATACGGCTTGACAACGAGCCTTGTTCGGTAAGACAAGGGATTATACGACCGAAGTCACGATGGGGACTCACCCACGCGCTACGACGCGCGAGTTGGCGTTCTCGCATCCGACCTTCCGTCTGCCTATAACGCCATACCCGGGCAGACCTTTCCTTACGGCCTTCGGCCGTTACATCCATCCAAAGACTGGGTAAAATTTCCCACCCCTCGGGAGTGGGAGAAGTTCTCGAGACCAAGAAATGGGGCGGACGTGCTACCTGTCCCAAATCGGTCCTGGGCGCCGTGCGGACTAAGTGAAGACTTGGACCTCCGCGACGAGACGTCGCTCCAACAGGCCCAATCAGGGGAGGAAACTGAGGCGATTCCGCTCGATCCCTCGGATCCAGAACGGTGCGTCAGCGTAGGGAAATCCCTTCAACCCGCAGATCGCGACAGGACTAATTACCTTCCTACGGACCAACTCCGATGTGTTTGCATGGGGCTCCGCTGACATGCCCGGGATATCGGCCGAAGTCATAGTCCACAAGTCGGGCCTCGACGCGAGCCGAAACCCGTCCGGCAGACGGAGGAACCACTCCGTCGAGAAGTCGGGTCGCCATCGTGAAGAAGTGAAGAGGCTCTTGGGCGCGGATTCATCGAGAGAAGTCCAATACCCGGAGTGGCCGTCCCAACGTCGTGGCCGGGTAAAAAGAGCAGCTGCAAGTGGCGGATGTGCGTCGACTTCACTTGACGTGAACAAGGCTCGCCCCAAAGATAGCTTTCCGCTCCCAAGGATCGACCACCATGGGACTCCACATCCGGCACGAATCGCTGAGCTTCATGGACGCGCGTACTCGGATACAAACAGATCCGGATGGACCCGAGAGGACGAGGAGCACACTCGTTCATGACAGACTGGGGACATATTGCTACAAGATGATGCCCTTTGGTCTCAAAAATACAAAGGCGCAACTTACCGGCGCCTCGTAAACAAAATGTTTGCAGCTCAAATCGGGCGGAATGTGGAGGTGTACGCCGACGATATGCTCGTAAAAGCAAGGTCGCAAGCCACCACGTCAACGACCTCGACGAGACCTTCCAAATCCTCCGACCGCATGGGATGAAGCTCAACCCGCCAAATGCGCTGTTCGGGGTGACCTCTGGAAAATTCTTAGGCTTCATTGTATCCCAAATAGCGGAATAGAAGCCAATCCAGAGAAGATCATGGCAATACTCGATTTGAACCCTCCGCGCATAATAAAGGAAGTCCAGAGCCGACAGGCGGATAGCCGCCTCTCACGGTTCCCGCCAAGTCACCGAGAAATACTTGCCTTCTTCAAGGCGCTAAGGGGCACCAAGTCACACGGGTTCAAATGGAATGAAGAATGCGACGGCGTTCAGGAAGTGAAGACCTATCTCTCCAGCCGCCCGCCGAGCTCACCGTGCACCGAAGGAGAAGATCTCTACCTGCACTGCAACGACATGCCTTCCGCCCTCGCTCCGTGTTAGTTGCGGAACATGAAGGCAAGCAAAGAACCGGTGTACTACGTGAGCCGGTGCCGACGGACGTAGAAGCCCGTTATCCACGCTACCGAAAAGATGGCGCTGCACTCGTATGCGGCACGGAAGCTGCGAATTCTACTTCCAAATACACCGGATCATCGTGCTAATGATCAGCCGTTGAAGACGATTTCGCGCAGGCTGAGACGTCCGGCCGACCGGGTCAAGGGGTCAAGAGCTCGGGAGTTCGACTCGAGTTCCGACCGCGACCGCCGCGGAAAGGGCAAGCTCTAGCGGACTTCATTGTCGAAGCGGCAACGCCAGAGCAAGCAGAGGATAGCAATCCGGAGAAGATGACGGACGGCGATCTCGCCGTATGGACTCTCAACGTGGACGGATCGTCAACCCCGGCAGGCAGCGGAGCTGGTGTCGTGCTAAGGACGCCCGAAGGCATGGAGATCACATACTCCGCTACACCGGCCTTCCCGCCACGAACAACGCTGAGAATATGAAGCCCTCCTTGCGGGCCTCGCGACCGGGCGAGGGAGTGTTCCGCGCGGGCACGCCGCTCGTGCGTAGTGATTCCCGAGCTCGTGGTCAATCGGTGAAAGGGAACTTGGCCCGCGAACCCACAATTAGTGAGGTATCCGGCAAAAGTAAGAACCCCGATCCCCGACCCTGGCCACCCGAGATCGAGCATATCCCGAGATCGATAACGAACGTGGCCGACCGGCCAGGCGACGCGTCGCGTAACCGCGAGCAAGACGCGAGGGAGCCTGTGGAAGTTCTAACGCACCCGGATCGACGCCGAGGACAAAGAAGTCATGCGGTGTCGACACGGGATAACTGGATGACGCCGTACATGCGGTTCCTGGCTGAGGGAACCTTACCAGAAGACGCCAACGATGCCAAGCGAGTCAAGAAAATGGCGGGATGGTACACGATTCTGAACGGAAGGCTGTACAGACGGGGATACTCAGCTCCCCTCCTGAGATGTCTTACTCCAGAGGAGGCCGACTACGCGTTGGCAGAAGTACACTTGGGGCTGTGCGGATTGCACGTTGGCGGGAAGAACCTAGCATTCAACGTCATGCGGCAAGGCTTCTACTGGCCCACCATGAAGAGGGACGCTATGGAGTTAGTCCGCAAGTGTGAAAGTTGCCAGGTCCACGGCAACATGACACACCAGCCGCACACCGAGCTGCACTATCTCCAGTCCCCATGGCCGTCGCGCAATGGGGGCTCGACATACTTGGTCCACTTCCAACGGTCACGGACAGAGAAAATTTCTGATCGTCGGCATCGACTATTTTACGAAATGGGTGGAAGCTGCCCCTCTCGCTAAGATCACTGAGCACAATGCGACGGAGTTCCTCCGCCAAGGCATCGTTTGCCGCTTTGGGATCCCTGAGGTTGTGGTGACTGATAACGGGACCCAATTCACTGGGAAACGCTTTACAAAGTACTGCCGCGACCTCCGCATCAAGCTGGTACACACGTCCGTGGCGCACCCGCAGGCCAACGGGCAGGTCGAAGTTACCAACCGCACGTTGCTGCATGGGATAAAGACCAGACTGGAAGACGCAGGGGGCTCCTGGGTGGAGGAGCTACCATCAGTGCTATGGTCGTACCGAACAACTACGAGGGAATCAACAAGGGAGACGCCTTTTAACCTTTGCTTCGGAGTTGAGGCAGTGGTTCCCGTAGAAGTGGGAATGCCAAGCTCATGGGTCGAACACTTCGACCCGACCACCAACGCGCGTGGCTTCGGGAAAGTCCGGACTTGCTCTCGTGTTCGGGACGCCGCGCAGCCTCGGACCGCCGCCTACCCGGCGTGAGTCGCACGATACTACAACAAGCGGGTGAAGGCACGCCCACTAGAAGTTGGAGATCCGGGTCTCCCGAGCGTAGAGCGTGGGAAAGACCGCGAACAGAACAAACTCTCCCCGGGATGGGATGGGCCGTTCTTCGTCTCCGCAATCCTCCGGAGCGGGCGCACAAGCCGCGCGCCTGAACGGTAAACTTGTCCCACGGACATGGAATGCCGCCAACTTAAGGAAATATTATCAATGATGCACGATCGATCCGTAAGTCGCACGCGCATACATCATGATGAATGCTTGAGCATGTTTTCGCCTTTTGATTAACATTATCGCTCTTATTGTCGTATTGCATATTCATTCGCGGTGGATTGATGGCATGCATTGCATATCCGAATCAAACGACCTAGACTGCCCCTAAGTCGGGAGGACAAGCGTCCGTCCGTAAAATCAGTCCTTGGCCCAGTGCCAGACGGTCCAGAGCAGACCGTCTCAGGACTCCGTCCTCGCGCCATGCGACCCGGGGACGGCCTTACTCATCATGGCCCCGCGCTAGTCAGCCCGGAGGCGTCCAGCCATGGGCTGAGACACAGGATCCAGGCGATCCATCACAAAGGCTAAACGCCAACGACCCACGCGGTCAAAGCAAAAGGCCTGGGGGCTCCTTGGGACCCCCCCTCTATGGCCAACAAAACCTTAGGGGGCAAAGAATCGCAGGCGTGCGGCGACCTTCTTCAACAGAAGAGAGCACCCTCAGTCTACCATGGTCGTGGGCTAGGACCTCAACTTGGTGTTCATAACGCTTTGAGCAGGAGCGACACACCTCCCGCAATTATACGCGACCGAGGCCTAGACCCAGGAGTCCGGTTAACGCGGCCTGACCACGCGCTAGCCCTCGTAGGCTCCGAGGATTAGCGACGACATCCGCTTTACCGGATCGAGCTCCCCGAACGTGTGAGCTGTGATGACATCCTCTTACGAAGGACGAGCACCACGCAAGAAGGCGCCTGTATAGGGCCTTGATCAAAACGGCTCCAAAGGGCCCAATACTCAAGCACGAAGCATGATCCAACAAGTAAAGCGAAGCAAAAGGCGAGCAACACTGTATGATGAGGAAAGCATGGACGCGGAATGCAAGCAAAAGCTTCTCATTTCTACAGACGTTATACAAGCGACGGACACGATACAATAACAGAAACTGAACTCGAAACTTAACGGCGGCAGAAACTAATCAGTAGGACTCGACGGACCCGCTTCCTCAGGGAACGTCTTCAGGCGCGACGCTTCTCCTACCCCGGCGTTTCCTGGATGAAGGACGCCGGCTGGGACGTGAGGAGCCGCCAGGGAGACGATCCTGCGGCACAAGCGGATACCGTCCCAAAAGCGAGTATCCATCGCCGACCGCCACTCTGAAGGAGAATGCTGACCGACCGCGTCTACGACTAGTCCAGTGATCCTGTCCTTCGCTGCAGAAAGGAGGCCCTCCAGCTGCACCACTCTCCGCCGCAGCTGCCCAACCTCCTCAGTAAGGGATGCGATTTGAGCCAGACTGCCGCGGGCGAGATGATGCCCGTCAACGATGATCCGCTCAAGGCTGCCGCGGAAAGAGTCGGGCCACAAGACTCGAGGGGGACAAGATCGTCGAGAGCTGCGCGCAGAAGGAAAGTTAGAAGCATGACCAAAACGAATGAAGAAAGGAAGAAGTCCAGAAGGAGACAACCGTACCAGAAGATGTTCAGCGCGCATGAAGCGTGTGAAACTGCCCAGAAGAGCCTCTCTCTGGGGCTCGACCTCCTCAACAACAGGGGGAGGGCTGGCTGGAAGGCTGGCCGCCGTAGGAGCGCTCGCAGGCTCTTGTCGCAAGGACGTCCCGGCCGCCCCTTCGCCGGCCTCTCAAACTGCCCTCATTTGAACGTCGCCAACCACTGAACAGGCCGCCCGCGCCAGCTCATCCAAAGAAGCCACTCCCTGGGGCTCAGTCTCCCCGACTGCATGAGGAGAGCCGACCGAAGGCCGGGCACCGGCAGAACTCTGGGGCCTCGCCACGAGGGCGTCCCGGCCCCCTTCGTCTACCGCTCCCGGAATAGCGGCGGAGCGGTCCCAAATTTCCTCGAAGGTGCGGCTAGAACTTCGGGAGGCCCATATACGGAAATGGGCTCAACAAGAATCGCAGCGGCCTCGCAGAACCGAGCCTCTCCTGCCGGCTCGAACACTCGGTAGCAACCGGACTCTCTCGGATCTCAAGAACGACAACGCCACTCAACGCCCCAATGGGCGCCGCTGGGCGGATCCCAGCAAAGTAGAGACTCGACCTCGCAGACTTCGCGAGCGGGGCGGAGCCGCGGTCGAAGTCGACGAGAGTGCGGCAGATTTCCCTCGCGACGAGCCCCCCGGCCGCTCTCTTCGGGCCGGCGGCCGCAGAGGGACCGCGACTCGTCTCTTCGACCTCCTCCGGGAAGTCTTTCCAGCCTTCCTTCAATCTTTTAAGTCTTTGCGGCGTCCTCGTCATTACTTGAGGAACGCAGCAGAGAGCAGCTCTCCGCCTCAGTCTCGACCGGCGGCCGCGAAGCTCCCGAATCCCCGGGACCTCCCTTGCCTGGCCCTGCCACCGCCCAGCCAGCGGGGGGTCCCCATCTGGCAATCTCGAACATCACGGAGGTAAGGTAGTGGCCCCGATCTTTGAAGTTCTGTTCCTCAGCATGAATGGTGGAAATCAGCTTCGAGGCCTCTGCGATGTCCTCCTCGGTGGGCTTCTCCCTAAGAAATCCGAGATCGGGCCCACACGCTTGGAAGCTCGTGCTCGAAGGGTACTTCCAGAAAGAAGAAACGCTCTTTCCATCCCTTCACGGAGTCAGGGTTGGTGCCGCTCAAGTCGAACCCCGACCTAGGGGTAAGAGATGTCCAGTCCTCCGACTCCGAGGCCCGAAAAACTACCCTAGCCGCCTTCGCATCAAAGGTACACTGGTGCATGGTGGCGAAGACACACAGAGAAACCAGATAGCGCAAGGCATTGGGATGGAGCCTTGCCAAGGGAACGCCCAGCGCGTCGACTATCGCGTGTAGCAAGCAGTGCGTAGGAACACGGAGACCCCCCTTCAGATGATACTCGTATACTGTGAAGAATCCGTCAGGTGGGGCGTGGGCTCTGTCCTGAGGACCAGGAACTCGGGAAATCAACTCGCTGGGGATCACGTAATCCACCCTAAGGGAGGCTATGTCCGCCTCAGTCAGGATCGACTCGGTGTTGCGAACACCATGGCGTACGGCTCTGGAGAATTGGGAAGAGGAAGAAGTTCCTGCTGTCGAAGCCATTGGCGACTCAACGATCGCAAGTGTAAACCAGGAAGGGAAATTCAGAGGAAGGAAATGAGGGAGATTCACGTTTGGCTTAAATAGGCAACGCCAAACCATGAGGCGGAAACCGAAACGCCACCGCCTCAGAGATGTAAACACGTGGTGGCATCTGGCGCACTACGCACCCTCAATCGATGGCAATGATGGCTAGGCGCCAGGCTGCGGACGCAACCCCTCAAAGAAATGGAGCTAGGGGACACGCTGGCGCCGCCGCATTAAATGCGGGATTACGACGGCAAAGCCGCCAGCGACGCGCATGATAAAAAAAAAAAAAAAAAAAAAGAGAAATCGCCACGAAACGAGAAACCCAGCAGACGAGACAGTGAGACAATGCAAAAAGCCAGTTCTCATTACGGCAAAACAACTTTGTTACAACGGCAGGAAAAGAAAAAATACAACAAAAGCAAAACGGTCAGCGATTCCGGTGATCAGAGGAGGAACTTTGAACGGGATAATCCACCAATTGGTCGCGGGTCCTGGCGGACGCATTACGAGGATCTAGGACACCCACGCGGAAGCCTGGATCCTCCAGTAAAGCAAGCCTCTTGCAAAGCCTCATGGCATCAAAATATCTCCGATCAAAGTCCGGACTCATATCCTCCAGCCGGAACATCGTCCTCATTTCCGCCCTTGTGCCATAAAGAATCTCGATCCGGGTGTCGCCGCCCAAGTTGCTCTTTTCTTCCCGAAGTGCCAATATGCGGCCTTAGCGCCCCCACATCGGCATCCGCCAACCGTACAACCCTGGCCTCCGACTTAGCCAGAGCGTCCTCTAAGTGTGCGACGCGTGCTCGCAGCCATTCCGCTTCGATCGTTAAAGCCCCTCGACGCGGTGGGACCCTCTCGAAACCCGGAGGAACTCCCAGGCCCTGAGGGGGGCCGGCAACCGTGGTTTCAGAGCGAGCCTCCCCTGAGGAGTGGGCTCCAGAAGACATGGGAGCATGAGAACCGGATTCGGACCCAAGGAAGGAGTGCTCAGCGTCGCTAGAAGAGCCTTCAATCGACTTCGCAACAAGAGAATACGCAGAGGAAGATTGAACTGCCAATGAATGGTTAGGTGCAAAGGCGTGCCGAATTTCAGAGAAAGCGGCGCGTTTAAATAGGCAGGTCTCCTGGAAAAACGGCGAGCCCAAAGAGCGGAAAACTTTTAAGAAAGGGCCAATCGAATTCCACCACGTGGAGGCCCTGAAAACTCGCGCGTTTCCAAGACGGAGTGACGCCTCCTGGACACGCAGGAATTAAATGCGCCAGCAGCGCAAGGGACGTGACGAGAACCCCATGGGCTCCCAAAGAACGACACGTGGATCTTCAGGGCAAACGCCCGGAAACAGAAAAGCATTTACGGAGAAAAAGACAAAAGCTGAGGACAAAAAAAAAAAAAAAAAAAAAAAGGGCTACTTCTTTTATTAAATACTTTTTGTAAAGTACAAGGACCGCAACCATGAAGTCAAGCGAGAAAGAGGAGAGAAAATCAGAGTGCGAAGCCCGGTATGTCTCGCGAAGCCCCAGAGACCCCCTGCGAACGACGGCGGCGTAAGCAATTTGCACCGCGAACCAGCAGAAGCGAGGAGCATCCCGGTGGGAGTCTCCAATTCAATCCACCGGGATGCACAGAAGCATCAAGTCGAGCACTCCGGAAAGTCCGATGTCAAGCCCAGCTTTCCCGGAGGGGCTACCTACCTCGCACCCCTTCTATGGCTGGTCGCACCGGCACGGGCGCGGGCGAGACTTCTCCTCCGAAAGCCGCCGAAGCGGAGAAGATACTCGGAGGAAGTCAAAGAATCCCGCCCACCACCAGGCCACAACCAAGAAGGAGGCGCATGACAACCGGAATGATCGAGCCATTCTCGTTAGCAAAGAAAACAAGCCACAAGGCTTGGACTACAACGGTCTCCATCAAAAAGAACCCGGCATGCAAGTGGTCCATCCGACTCCTTCTCGAGTGCCCGCGTGGACGGCAAAGCCAGAATCTCCTCATCGCCTCCGATTCGTTGGTAAGGGATGAACTTCACTCGCTCGAGTGACTCCCAATTTATAGATATAACACAGCCGTCCCTTCACCGGCGCGACACGGCATCCAAGAACGCCTTTTCGGCAACGAAGCGGTGTCCATAAGTCGACGAAACCCAAGACGCGCGCAATCTCGGGGCGAGGTGGACGTCGCAACAAAGACCTGAAAAGCCCGCCTGGCCTTCGGAAAGGCGCGAATCGGGAAGACGATAAAGAATGACGCTGGCACGAGGAAGGGTATGAGGCCGTGGAAATGGGCCTAATGACATGCCAAAGCCCGACCACCGGCCAGGCATGCACGGGGCTAGTGTTGGGTCCCATGACCTCGCCCATAAGACAGCCCAGCCCACGAAGCGGTTCGCAGCCCGTAAGAAGATCGAGGCCCACGAGGAAGTGTTAGCCCAACCACCCGGGAGAATGGCACGAGCCCACAACGGAAGGGAGGCAACGGTAACTCGCGCGCATTAAATGCGTCGCCGGAACAGACAAAAGGGCGGAAAGGCTAGCCAATAGAGGCGTGGCTCGCGTAGCCGCGAACGCCATCCGCTGCCCATCTGCAGCGCAACCAATCTCCGCTCGTGGAGAATCGGGCGTGGTCAACGACGCCAAGAAGCGGCAACACGGCAACAAGGTCTGCCGGGCGTGACTAGCTGTCCACGACAAATACCAACCGCGCAATAGCCTCAGTAACGGGCGTTGGGCGCCCAAGAATCCAACGGGTGAGGAGTATAAAAACCCTCACCCCCACAGAAAGGGATCCTTTTGGGAACGCGAGAACTCTCTTGATCTTGATCAACCGAACGATCAATCGGGAGACCTTGAACTCTTCGATCAAACAACGATCCGAAGAAAAGATAGCATCGACGCCCTCAATCGCTTCTCTCCTTTTTCTCTCGAAAACACAAGAGAGACGAGTCAAAAGGTAGCTCGCCTCATCTAGCCGACTCGCCATATCCCAAAGATCCGCCGAGATCACGGAAAGTTAGCCACCCGCATGGCGGTGCATCACGGAAGCCGTGCCTTCCAACACCCGCCAAAACTCTTCCCCACATCATCGCATAAGCACTTCCACGCCACAAAGATTTTCTCCGCGCACCACCTTAGCGTGCGATTTCGCTTATCATGGGAATATTGGTCGACTTGAAAGGCGGAGCGGCCTCGGGGGAGAAATCCCCCTGCACTTTCACCTCTTGTTCATTGCTTGTGTTGTGCAGTCCAGTTTACAGAGACGAGACCGGACCTTTCTTCCGAGCGCCCGCACGCTTTGGAATCCGGGCGCTCCCTAATCCGTACGGCAACCTCGGGGCTCGGACGCAACATTGGCGCCTGCCTCGTGAAACTGACAACAAGCCAAGTGCTCTCTTTCCCAACAAGCACTTTGAACAACCAAGCATGGTAAACACCAGCACAAGCCGCGCTCCCGCGGTGGAGACCACTGGCCCAGATGGAGTTCCTCCTACTGGAACCAAGCAAACAACCAACCGGAGCTGCACCCGCCACCCGGCCGCGCGAATTAGACGCCCAAGGAGATCCTCTCGCCGTATGCGCGAACACCGGGACTGCCGTGCTGTGGGCTGCCCTCTAGCGGCCCAGCCTCTACTTCCAAGAGAGAAAGGCATCGAGAGGCCACTCGCAGAGGCGAGCCAACCGACTCGACCACGCAGCGGTCTCACCCGCACCTGAAACGGCCGATGAGGCGGAAGCCGCCGCCGATGACGACAGGAGGACGGCCTGTAGGACGCGACCCCCGCAACTCGCATGGCAACAAGAGGCCACCACCGCTGGCTCCAATGGGAGCGCGCCTCCCATGCAGAGCCGCCACCCCGACAAGCTCGCATGAACCCCCCTGGGGGAATACGGAGCTCCGCGATGTCCTCAACGCGGCTGGGGCTATACGGATCCTTCGATGGAAGAGAAAGTCAAGGTGTTGTGGGACACCCCGCATAAGGAGAAGCCCACGCCCTCCTCCGCCAATCTCCGCAGTCCCCTTCGCCACTGACCATGGACGCAGCCATTGCGAGCAAGTTCAATGCCGGCCATGAGGGATACGACGGAAGCAAGGATCCCATGGACCATCTCAACCGCTTCCGCACCCACCTCTCTACAAGGGGCAAGCGAGGCCCCGATGTGTCGGGAGCTTCCCCGTCACCCTTAGGGGCGACGCGCTACTCGGTTCCATGGCCTCCCCGAACTCCATATGCTCGCTCGACGAGCTCGCAGATGCCTTCCGAGCCGCCCGCCTCCAAAGAAAGCGGGAGGAGAGGCAACCATGGCACCTAGTCCGCCTCCGCCGAGGACGGATGAAAGCCTCAAGCGGTTCCCGGACTGCTTCTATCATCAAGCACGCGATCCCGCACCTCTCCGACGAACCAAAGCTCAACGCCTTCATCGCCACTCTAGCGGCGGGGACTTCTTCAAACACTGCCGCACCCGCCCGCAGACTTTCAGGGAGGCGAGACCATTGCCCGGCGTATATCACGGCCAAAGAGGCCAATGAGGCAAAACGCCCGAGCGGCGGATCGGCCCCCCCTGAGACCTCCAGCTTCCGGTGGAAGAAAGAGGGACGGGCGACAAATGGGCGCTCACGAGCGCCTCGAAGAGCTGCCGAAAACACGGGCCTAAGAAGGATTACAAAGAGGCCTCTTTGACTCCGCCGAATGATAGCCGCACGAACATCCCGATGCATCCAGATGAAAGGTTCTTCAAGTGGCCAAAGACACCCAAGGGTCCTGGGCAATGACTGCACGGCACGGCTAGTACCACCGCCGGCCTCGGGACACTGATCGAGAACCGCCGCACCCCGCAGCAGAGATTGAAGATCTCGATCCTATGAGGACACTTGAAGCGATTCGTGAAAGGCTCGGGCAAGAACCCGCTCCCTCTAACGGAGAACCCAAATGAGCCACCAAGAGCCCGCACAAAGAATGCAAGAGGATAGTCCACATGATCTCTTCCGCCGACACAGAAACACTGTGCGCGATCACGAGGTAGCTTCCACTAGTAAGCGGGGTTAGGGGGTTAGGAATGATGTCATTAGCTTTAGCAAAAAGACATGGCACATGTAACTTCCCCCATACTCGACCCTCGTTGTATCGGCCTGTTCGGCCGGGGTGGTGATGACTACCAACCTAAACGGTCTTCATTGATAATGGAAGCTCATAAAATTTGTCAGTATCTTACCGCTCACCAAATCGACTAAAACGTAGCCAAATGAAGGCAGCAAACGGACCATTATACGGCTTTGACAACGAGCCTGCTCCAAAGGCAAGGGATTATACGACCGAAGTCACGATGGGGACCCACCCGCGCTCTACGACGCGCGAGTTGGCGTTCTCGCCATCGACCTTCCGTCTCGTCTACAACGCCATACTCGGCGCACCTTTCCTTACGCCTTCGGCCGTTACATCCATCCCGCACTGGGTTGTAAAATTTCCCACCCCTCGGGAGTGGGAGAAGTTCTCGAGACCAAGAAATGGGGCGGACGTGCTACCTGTCCCAAATCGGTCCCATGGCGCCGTGCGACCAAGTGAAGACTGACCTCCGCGACGAGACGTCGCCCAACAGCCCAATCGGGAGGAAACCGAGGCGATTCCGCCGATCCTCCTATCCGTAACGTGCCAGGCCAAGATAAAATCCCTTCAACCCGCAGATCGCGACAGACTAATTACCTTCCTACTGACCAACTCCGATGTGTTTGCATGGGGCTCCGCCGACATGCCCGGGATATCGGCCGGGTCATAGTCCACAAGTCAAGCCTCGACGCGAGCCGAAAACCCGTCCGCGAGCGAGGAACCACTCCGGCGAGAAGTCGGTCGCCATCAGGAAGAAGTGAAGAGGCTCTTGGACGCCGATTCATCGTGAGAAGTCCAATACCCGGGAGTGGCTGTCCAACGTCCGTGCCGGTAAAAGAGCAACTGCAAGTGGCGATGTGCGGCCGACTTCACGACGTGAATAAGGCCTCGCCCTAAAGATAGCTTTCCGCTCCCAAGGATTGACCAGCTCGTGGACTCCACATCCGGCACGAACCGTTGAGCTTCATGGACGCGTACTCGGATACAACCAGATCCGGATGGACCCGCAGGACGAGGAGCACACTGCTCATGACAGACTCAGGACATATTGCTACAAGATGATGCCCTTTGGTCTCAAAAATGCAAGCGCAACTTACTGCCTGTGAAAACAAAATGTTTGAAATCAAATCGGGCGGAATGTGGAGGTGTACGCCGACGATATGCTCGTAAAAAGCAAGGTCGCAAGCCACCACGTCAACGACCTCGACGAGACCTTCCAAATCCTCCGACGGCATGGGATGAAGCTCAACCCGGCCAAATGCGCGTTCTGGGTGACTCGAAAAATTCTTAGGCTTCATTGTATCCTGCCGCGGAATAGAAGCCAATCCGAGAAGATCAAGGCAATATTCGATTTGAACCTCCGCGCACAATAAAGGAAGTCCAGAAGCTGACAGGGTGGATAGCCGCCCTCTCACGGTTCCTGGCCAAGTCAGCCGAGAAATACTTGCCTTTCTTCAAGGCGCTAAGGGGCACCAAGTCACACGGGTTCAAATGGAATGAAGAATGCGACGGCGCCAGTGGAATCAAGACCTATCTCCACAGCCGCCGCCGCCAGCTCACCGTGCGAAGGAGAAGATCTCTACCCTCGCACTGCAACGCCGCCCCGCCTCGCCCCGTGTTAGTTGCCATGAAGGCAAGCAGAACCGGTGTACTACGTGAGCCGAGCGTCACCCGTTATCCGCACGGAGAAAGATGGCGCCGCACTCGTCTATGCGGCACGGAAGTCGCGACCCTACCCAAATCCCCGATCATCGTGCTAACGTCAGCCGTTGAAGACGATTTTGCGGCAAGAGACGTCCGCCGACCGGTCAAGTGGGTGAGCTCGGGAGTTCGACCTGAGTTCCGACCGCACCGCCGAAAGGGCAAGCTCTAGCGACTTCATTGTCGGGCGCAACGCCAGAGCAAAGCGTAGGATAGCAATCCGGGAGAAGATGACGGACGGCGACTCGCCGTATGGACTCAACGTGACGGATCGTCAACTCCAGCAGTGAGCCGGGTGTCGTGCTAAGGACGCCCAAGGCATGGAGATCACATACTCCGCTACACCGCCTTCCCGCCACGAACAACGCAAGAATATGAAGCCCTCCTCAAGGGGGCCCGCGACCGGGCGAGGGAGTGTTCCGCGCGGGCACCGGGGTCGTGCGTAGTGATTCGAGCTCGTGGTCAATCGTGAAAGGGACCAAGCCGCGAACCCACAATTAGTGAGGTATCTCGCAAAAGTAAGAACCTCCGATCCCCGACTCCGGGTCAATTCGAGATCGAGCATATCCCGAGATCGATAACGAACGTGCCGACCGGCCGCCCGGACGCGCCGCCGTAACCGCGGAGCAAGACGCGAGGGAGCCTGGAAGTCCTAAACGCACCCAAGACGACGCGAGGACAAAGAAGTAATGCGGTCGACACGGGGATAACCGGATGACGCCGTACATGCGGTTCCTGGCTGAGGGAACCTTACCAGAAGACGCCAACGATGCCAAGCGAGTCAAGAAAACGGCGGGATGGTACACGATTCGAACTGGAAGGTCAGACAGACGGATACTCGGCCTCCTCCCGAAATGTCTTACCTGCAGGAGGCCGACTACGCGTTGGCGTATAACACTTGGGGTGTGCGGATCGTTACGTCATGGAAGAACCTAGCATTCAACGCTATGCGGCAAGGCTTCTACTGCCCACCATGAAGAAGGACGCTATGGAGTTCGTCCGCAAGTGTGAAAGTCACAGTCCACGGAACATGACACACCACCAAGACACCGAAATGCACTATCTCCGATCCCCATGGCCGTCAGCCAAGAATGGGGGCTCGACATACTTGGTCCACTTCCAATGGCACGGACAGACAGAAAATTTCGATCGTTTCAGATCGACTATTTTACGAAATGGGTGGAAGCCCCTCTCGCTAAGATCATCGAGCACAATGCGACGGAGTTCCTCCGCCAAGGCATCGCTTGCCGCTTTGGGATCCCCGAGGTTGTGGTGACCGATAACGGACCCACCCACTGGGAAACGCTTTACAAAGTATCGCCGCGACCTCCGCATCAAACGGGTACACACGCCCGTGGCGCACTCCAGCAGCCAACGGCGCGCGTCGGTTACCAACCGCACGTTGCCGCATGGGATAAAGACCAGATCGAAGACGCAGGGGCTCTCGGGTGGAGGAGCTACCATCGGTGCTATGGTCGTGACCGAACAACTACGAGGAATCAACAAGGGAGACGCCTTTTTAACCTTTGCTTCGAGTTGAGGCACGGGTTCCCGTAGAAAGTGGGAATGCCAAGCCTCGCGGTCGAACACTTCGACCCACCCACCAACGCGTAAGCTCTCGGAAAGTCCGGACTTGCTCGGTTCGGGACGCCGCATGCTGCTCGACCGCCGCCTACCGGCTAGCCGAGTCGCACGATACTACAACAAGCGGGTGAAGGCACGCCCACTAGAAGTTGGAGATCCGTCCTCCGAGCGTAGAGGCGGCTGGGAAAGACCGCGAACAGAACAAACTCTCCCTCGATGGGAGGGGCCGTTCTTCGTCTCCGCAATCCTCCGAGCGGAGCGCATAAGCCGCAAGCGCGCCTGTAACGGTAACTTGTCCCACGGACATGGAATGCCGCCAACTTAAGGAAATATTATCAATGATGCACCCGCGATCCAGTAAGTCGCACGCGCATACATCATGATGAATGCTTGAGCATGTTTTCTGCCTTTTGATTAACATTATCGCTCTTATTGTCGTATTGCATATTCATTCGTGTGGATTGATGGCATGCATTGCATATCCGAATCAAACGACCTAGACTGCCCCTAAGTCGGGAGGACAAGCGTCCGTCCGTAAAATCAGTCCTTGGCCCAGTGCCAGACGGTCCAGAGCAGACCGTCTCAGGACTCCGTCCTCGCGCCATGCGACCCGGGGACGGCCTTACTCATCATGGCCCCGCGCTTAGTCAGCCGGGCGTCAGTATGGTGAGACACGCGATCCAGGCGATCCATCACAAAGGCTAAACGCCAACGACTCCACGCTGTGGCCAAAGAAAAGGCCCTCGGGGCTCCTCGGGACCCCCTCTGGCCAACAAAACCTTGAGGGGCAAAGAATCGCGGCGTGCGGGCGACCTTCTTCAACAAGAGAGCACCTCGCCTACCATGGTCGTGGGCTAGGACCTCAACTTGGTGTTCATAACGCTTTGAGCAGGAGCGACACACCTCCCGCAATTATACGCGACAGGCCTGTGACCCGGGAGTCCTGTTAACGCGGCCAGACCGGGCCGCGCTTAGCCCTCGTAGAGGCTCCGAGGGCTTAGCGGCGACATCCGCTTTACCGGATCGAGCTCCCAAACGTGTGAGGAACAGGATTTACATCCTCTTACGAAGGACGAGCACCACGCAAGAAGGCTGTATAGGGCCTTTGATCAAAACGGCTCCAAAGGGCCCAATACTCAAGCACGAAGCATGATCCAACAAGTAAAGCGAAGCAAAAGGCGAGCAACACCGTATGATGAGGAAAGCATGGGCGCGGAATGCAAGCAAAAGCTTCTCATTTCTACAGACGTTATACAAGCGCGGAGACATGATATAACAAATAAAACCGAACTCGAAACTTAACGGGCGCGAAACTAATCGGTAGGACTCGACGGACCCGCTTCCTCGAGGAACGTCTTCAGCGCGACGCTTCTCCTACCCGTTTCTGGATGAAGGACGCCGGGCCGGGACGTGAGGAGCCGCCAGGAGACGATCCTGCGGCACAAGCGGAGTACTGGCCCAAAAGCCCTAGTATCCATCGCCGACCGCCACCAAGGAGAATGCCGACCGACCGCGTCTCACGACTAGTCCAGCTGATCCCGTCCTCCGCCAGCGGAAAGGAGGCCCTCCAAATGCACCACTCTCCGCCGCACCGCCCAACCTCCTCGATGGGGATGCGATTTGGAGCCAGACTGCCGCGGGCGAGATGATGCCCGTCAACGATGATCCGCCAAGGCTGCCGCGAAGAGCCGGGCGCACTCGAGGGGGACAGACGTCGGGAGCCTCGCGCGGAAGGAAAGTTAAACATGACCCAAATGAACAAGAAAGGAAGAAGTCCGAAGGAGACAACTGCATTAAGATGTTCAAACAAGGCATTTAAGCGTGTGAAACCGCCCGGAGAGCCTCTCTCCGGCTCAACCTCCTCAACAACACGGGAGGGCTGGGCGGAAGGTCAAGCCGTAGGAGCGCTCGCAGCTCTCGCGCTAAGGACGCCCCCGCCGCCCTCTCGCTGGCTTTGAACTGGTCAGCCGCAGAACGCCGCTTGACCACTCGAACAGGCCGCCCGCGCCACCTCTCATCCAAAGAAGCCACTCACTCGGCCTGGTCTCCCGATGCATGAGGAGAGCTGACCGAAGGTCGGCAACGGGCAGGAATCTCTGGGGCTCGCCACGAGGGCGGCCCCGCCTCCTTCGTCGGCTCGCTCCGAATAGCAGAGGGGCGGTCCCACCTCCGAAGGTGCAGCCGATCTCGAGGCCCATATACCTAAATGGGCTCAACAAGAATCGCAGCGGCCTCACAAAGTATCGAGCCTCTGGTGCCGAAGCTCCATTTGTAGCAATCGACTCTCTCGATCTCAAGAACGACAACGCCACTCGCGCCCGGTGACGCGTCGCCAGTGGGCGGATCCCAAAGTGTAGACTCGACCTCGCAGACTTCGCGAGCGGCCGGAGCCGCGGTCGAAGTCGACGAGAGTGCGGCCGATTTCCCTCGCGACGAGCCACCCGCCGCTCTCTTCGGGCCCGGTTTTGCCTTCGATAGGACCGGCGACTCGTCTCTTCGACCTCCTCCGGGAAGTCTTTCCACTTCCTTCAATCTTTTTAAGTGCGGCAGCGTCCTCGTCATTACTTGAGGAACGCAACAGAGAGCAAACTCTCCGCCTCGGTCTCGGCCGGCGGCGGCTCCGAATCCCTGACCACCCTTGCCCGGCCACGACCTCCGCCTAAGCCCGGGTCCCTATCCGGCACTCGAACATCACGGAGGTAAGGTAGTGGCCCCGATCTTTGGAAGTTCTCGTCCTCGGCGATGAATGGTGGAAATCGCCGAGGCCTCTGCGATGTCCTCCTGGTGGGCTTCTCCCAAGAAATCCGAGATCGGGCCCCACGCCCTTGGAAGCTCGTGCTCGAAGGGTACTTCGAGAAGAAGAAACGCTCTTTCCATCCCTTCACGGAGTCGAGGTTGGTGCCGCTGTCGAACCCCACGACCTAGGGGTAAGAGATATCTAGTCCTCCGACTCCGAGGCCCGAAAATTACCCTAGCGCCTTCGCATCAAAGGTACACTCGGTGCATGATGGCGAAGACACAGAGAAACTAGATAAACGCAAGGCATCGGGATGGAGCTCACGAAGGGGGAACCCAAATACGCGACTATCGCGTGTAGCAAGTGCGCAGGAACACGAGACCCCCTTCGATGATACTGTGATGCTCGTAAAGAATCCGTCGGAGTGGGGCGTGGGCTCTGGCCCGAGGACCGGGAACTCGGAAATCAATTCGCTGGGATCACGTAATCCACCCTAAGGAGGCTATGTCCGCCTCGGTCGGATCGACTCGGTGTTGCGAACACCATGGCGTACGGCTCTGAGAATTGGGAAGAGGAAGAAGTTCCTGGCCGCCGAAGCCATTGGCGACTCAACGATCGCAAGTGTAAACCAGAAGGGAAAGTCGAGGAAGGAAGTGAGGGAGATTCACGTTTGGCTTAAATAGGGTAACGCCAAAAACCATGAGGCGGGAAACCGAACGCCACCGCCTCGGAGATGTAAACACGTGGTGGCATCCGGGCGCACCACGGACCCTCAATCGATGGCAATGATGGCTAGGCGCCAGCACCTGACGCAACCCCTCAAAGAACAAAGCTAGGGACACGCTTTGCGCCGCCGCAAATCTAACGGGATTACGACGGGCAGCCGCGCATGATAAAAAAATAAAAAAAAAGAGAGAGAAATCGCCACTTAAACGAAACCCGAAGAGACGAGACAAAGAGACAATGCAAAAGCCAATTCTCATTACGGCAAAAACAACTTTGTTACAACGGGGAAAAGAAAAATACAACAGCAAAGCAAAAACGATCGGCGGATTCCGGTGATCGGAGAGGAACTTTGGCGGATAATCCACCAATTGGTCGCGGGTCCCGGCGGACGCACACAGGATCTAGGACACCACGCGGAAGCCTGGATCCTCCAAAAAAGCAAGCCTCTTGCAAAGCCTCATGGCATCAAAATATCCCCGATCAAAGTCCGGACTCATATCCTCCAAATGAACATCGCCCTGCATTTCCGCCCGCGTGTCATAAAGAACCCGGTCTGGTGTCGCCGCCCCGTTGCTCTTTTTTCTTCCTCATGCCAATATGCGCCTTGCGCCCCACATTGGCATCCGCCAACCGTACAACCCCGGCCTCCGACTCGCCCAGGCGTCCTCTAAGTGTGCGACGCGTGCTCGCGGCCATCCCGCTTTCGATCGTTAAAGCCCTCGACGCGGGACCCTCTCAAACCCCGAGGAACTCCCGTGCCCGAGGTGGGGCGGCAACCGTGGGTTTCGTGAGCGAGCCTCCCCGAGGAGTGGGCTCCGTAAGACATGGGAGCATGAGAACCGGATTCGGACCCAAGAAAGGAGTGCTCGGCGCTAGAAGAGCCTTGATCGACTTCGCAACAAGAGAATACGCAGAGGAAGATTGAACCAATGAATGGTTAGGTGCAAAGGCGTACTTGAATTTCAGAGAAAGCTGCGCGTTTAAATAGGCAGTCTCCTGGAAAACGGCGAGCCCAAAGAGCGGAAACTTTTAAGAAAGGGCCAATCGAATTCCACCACGTGAGGTTCTGAAAACTCGCGTTTCCAAGACGGAATGACGCCTCCCTGGGCACGCAGGATTAAATGCGCCAAGAATAGCAAGGGACGTGAGGGCGACGGAACCCCGTGGGCTCCCGAAGAACGACACGTGGATCTTCAGGGCAAACGCCCTAAAAACAAAAGCATTTCACGGAGAAAAAGACAAAAGCTGAGGACAAAAAAAAAAAAAAGAGGCTACTTCTTTTATTAAATACTTTTTGCTAAAGTACAAGACCGCAACCATGAAGCTGCGAGAAGATGAGAGAAAATGAAGTGTGAAGCCCGGTATGTCTCCTGCCCTGTGGAGAGCCCCGCGAAACCACTCGCGCGAGCGGAATTGCAGGCGGGGGCAGGAGCATCCCCATCCCGTGGGAGTCTCCGTAATTCAATCCACCGGGGTCAGAAGCACCAAGTCGAGCACTCGAAAGTCCGATGTCAAGCCCAGCTTTCCCGGAGGGCTACTTACCTCGCACCCCTTCTATGGCTGGTCGCACCGGCCTGGCGCGCGGGAGACTTCTCCTCCGAAAGCCGTCAGAAGCGGGAGAAGATACTCGGAGGAAGTCAAAGAATCCCGCCCAGCCAGCCAAGCCACAACCAAGAAGGAGGCGCATGACAACGGCGGAATGATCGAGCCATTCTCGTTAGCAAAGAAAACAAGCCACAAGGCTTGGACTACAACGGTCTCCATCAGGGAACCCGGGCATGCAAGTGGTCCATCCGACTCCTTCTCGAGTGCCCACTAGGGGCGGGCAAAGCGAATCTCCTCATCGCCTCCGATTCGTTGGTAAGGATGAACTTCACTCGCCGAGTGACTCCCCATTTATAGATATAACACGGGCCGTCCCTTCACCCGGGCGCGACACGGCATCCAGTGAACGCGTTTCGGGCAACAGCCGGTGTCCGCAAGTCGGGACGAAACCCAAGACGCGAATCTCCGGGCGAGGTGACGGGTCGCAACAAGACTAAAAGCTCCCTCGGCCCCCGGAAAGGCGCTAATCGGGAAGACAACAAAGAATGACGCGGCACGGGAAAGGGTATGAGGCCGTGGAAATGGGGCTGATTTGACATGCCCGTTCCGACCACCGCCCCAGGAGCATGGGGCTAGTGTTGGGTCCCATGTCCCGGCCCATAAGACAGCCCAGCCCACGAGGCGTTCGCAGCCCCGGAAAAGATCGAGTCCCACGAAGTGTTAGCCTACCAATGGGAGAATGGCACGAGCCACAACGGAAGGAGGCATCGGTAACTGCGCGCGCATTAAACGCGTCGCGGAATTGACAAAGGGCGGAAAGGCTGGCCAATAGAGGCGTGGCTCGGCGCAGCCGCTAACGCCATTCGCGCCGCCGTCTGCAGCAGCCAACCAATCTCCGCTCGAGGAGAATCGGGCGTGGTCAACGACGCCCAAGAATACGTGCCAACACGCAGAACAAGGCCACGGCGTGACCAGCGGTCCACGACAAGGGACTGGGCGCAATAGCCTGTGCAACTGGACGTTTTGGCGCCGAAATCCAATGGGGTGAGGAGTATAAAACCTCACCCCCACGTGAAAGGGATCCTTTCTCGAGGACGCGAGAACTCTCTTGATCTTGATCAACTGAGCAATCAATCGGGAGACCTTGAACTCTTCGATCAAACAACGATCCGAAGAAAAGATAAGACGACGTCCTCAATCGTTTCCTTTTTTCTCTCGAAAACACAAGAGAGACGAGTCAAAGCAGAGCTACACCTCTAGCTAACGACTCGCCATATCCCAATATCCGTCGAGATCACGGGGAAAAGTTAGCCACCTGTCATGGTGCATCACTAAGCTGCCTTCCAACACCAAGCTCAAAACTCTTCCCCACATCATCGCATAAGCACTTTCTTCGCTTTCAAAGATTTTCTCCAAGCGCACCACCCTTAGCGTGCGCATTTCCGCTTATCGGGAATATTGCGGACTGAGCGTCGGAGCGCCTTCGTGGGAGAAATCTGAGACCCTTCACCTCTTGTTCATTGTTTGTGTTGTGCGGAGTCCAGGTTTACGAGACGGAGACCGGACCCTTCTTCGGAGCGCCCGCATGGCAGAATCGAAGGCTCCTAATCAAATCTTACAACCTCGGGCTCTTGACAGTGTCTAACTTCGGTTAAGAGCTAATTTTTCTTTTTCCGTTTTTGTTAGTTTATGCTTTAGTGATACATTTGTTTTCATGATTTATAGACATTATTTAAACAATTTATCATAAGCATCCTGAAGGTTATACAATTCAGATTCTGGCTCGTTCTCAGAGTCATCGAATAATTTAAGACTTTCTTCTAAATGTTTATTATTTCTATACATTGAGGCCATAAAAGCCATGGACTTGACAGGGCTATCTTCAGTGCATCTTTCATCATCTTCTTCATCATCGCTCACGGTTGCATTAGCTTTTAAAGCTTGACCTTATTGGCGTTTAAGATTTAGACATTCAGTACGATAATGGCCAAAATATTTACACTCGTAATATTGAACTCTTAGGATATTTTTCGATTTGTATTCTTTAATATCACATCGATCTTTCTTATTAAGTTTAAGCGATCTTCTTGAATCCTCATTAGGTTTGTCTGTGGAAGATTTATTTTTGTTTAATAATTTTTTAAAATTTCTAACAAATAAGGTAAAATCATCATCGCTATTCGATTCTTCATCGGAGTCCCGGTTTCTCTCTTCCCTACTTGATTTTAGAGCAATTGATTTTTGTTTCCTTAACTATGGAAGTATGTGCTCATAAGTTTGAAGAGATCCTACAATTCTTCAATCTTCATTTTATCAAGATTTTTACTTTTTTCGATTACGGTGACTTTAAATCTAAATCGTTTAGGGAGTGATCTAAGAACTTTTCTGACAATTCTATTTTTAGGAATTCATTCTCTTAAATTAAACGAGAAATTCACAATATCGTTCAACTGAGCAAAGAATTTATCGAAAGTTTCATCATCTTTTATACGGATTTCTTCAAATCTAGTGATTAGCATTTACAATTTTGAATTTTTGACAAGTTTGGTTTCTTCATGAGTGATTTCAAGAATATCCCACGCATCTTTTGATATCTTGCACATAGAGATACGTTTAAATTTTACGAAAAATACAGCCATAAAAATAGCATGTAATCCATTACTATTCCAATTACATAAATCAAGTTCTTCTTTTGACCGCAGAGATAAAACTTTTGGTTCATCGTTGGTTGAACTTTTGGGTGGTGTCCATCTTATTTGAGTGCTAGCCCAAACTTGCTGAGGAAAGCTTTCATACAAACCTTCCAATGCGCATAATTATTCCCATCAAAGAAGGGAGACACAGATAGAGATCTACTGGTATACATATAGATTTGGGGATTACAAATCGGGGTAAGTCTTTGATACCAATTAAAAGAGGCCGTCTGGTCCCAAATTACACAACAATGTTTCGACCCCGTACAAAATTAGCGAAAACAGTACAAAATTAAATATTTAATACACGTAATGTATATTTATTTCTAGTTGCAAACAATAATAATAAGCAAAATAATATATATGATAATAAGCAATAATAAAAAGATTATTTTTTATAACGAATGAAAAACTAAATACCCACGGTAATCGAGAAAACCTCTGGACTTCAACGGCCAGGGAAAAAATGCACTATGAAAATCAATTTACAGATCGGGTGGTAACGATGCGCTAACCTAACCGACTTACTCCCGTCTTGTGATCCCTACCAAGGAACTCCTTGGATTTTCTCGCGACAATAAAATCGGACACCTTCTGGTCTTCACATCAATCTTCCCTCTCGAGCTATTTGAATTGCTGAATACCACTGGAACCCAAAGTCTACGCTACCAACGTCACCACGAAGGTTATAAAGCGGGAGAATTAAATCAGTAAAGAGAAAGTGGTAAGAAAACCCGTTAGAACATGAAGTACAATGTTGTAGTTTTGGTTTTCTCAAATGGAGCAAGATTTATGGAGTAAAAGTTAGGTTTTTCTCAAGGGGTGCTCCAAAATTGATACAATCAACATTTTCAAAAGATTAGGGCAATTGAAAATGAGGTTGGTATTTATAGAGAGCTTGAATTCCCCTTTGAAAATTAGAGCCATTGCCGTGGCGCTCGTCGTGCACTCGAACGAGAAGGAGGCGTGTAGCGAGCGGATGGGTTCGGGAATTTTGGCTCGAGCGAGTGGAGAGCTTATGGCGAGTGCGGTGCACTTGGAACCCAGAACGGATAGCTACGAAAATATGTTAATGCAGCACCTCGACGAAACACAACCCGACATCGACACATGATTACATATGGTCACGGAATATGCCAACCATAAAAAATGACCCTAACACTTATTATGAGATATCTAAAGAGTATCTCATGACAAGGCTTACATTATAATGATCATGGTCATACTTAGATCTAGGGTTATTCTGATACTGATTTGGTTGGGTCACTGTATAATCAGTGTCTACCATTGGCTATTTTGTTTTCTATAGAAGGCAACATTTTGCCGTGTAAGAATGAAAAATAAAATGTAGCAGCCAAGTCAAATACAAAATCAGAATGTCATGTGTTGACATATAGTGTGTAGAAATGTGGTTTCAATAATTACTTCGTTCTCTTAGTCGTAAGGGTTCTAAATTTTCTCAACAGTGGAGAGATTATTAAGTAGCTACCACATTATATCAAATTCGGTATAGACCGCACAAATGCACTATAGAAGTAGATTATCATTTTGTTATTGAGAAACTCATAACAAAGGCTGAATCGACATTATCACGATAGGACTTTAGATCAACTTTGACATTTCATCATCATTAGCTAGAGTTCAAGTTGTGAATATTTATAATAAGATGGGAAGATCATCTATGTCCAAGCTTGAGAGAGTGTGAAAATTTTCTTACCATTAGTGGTAGAATATATTCCTTTATAAGGGTATTTTAACCTTTGTACTACGGTGTGAAAAATCCTATATATACATAAATATATCTTCAACCCTAAGTGAGAGGATTTCCACAAAGCTGCCTCCATTCTTTTATTTCTCCTATTGTACACTATTGTTCCATGAAGGCTTCCCTTCAAGCCTCATCTTGATGTACCCTTAAAATATCTTAAAATGTGCATCATACCTTCTACTGTAGGACACAATAAAGTGGATATAAACTGAAAGGCAATACCTAATTGTGTCATAACATGATAATTAAGCTTATAAAATAATTGTTGGTACCTCTCTTGTTCAATGAAGGTTTCCTATCACTGGGAGATAATTTCATTCCTAGATCCATAGGAGTATTATAAGGTTTTGTACCCAACATGTCTGTATATCAAAATAAATCCAATATAGATTTCATCTAATAAAAAAAGCCACAATGATACCCTGTAACTTCAATACCAAGAAAATAATGCTAGTTTCTTATATTGTTAGTATGAGAGAAATATTTTAACAACAGTAATGCCAATATTGTCATTAAATGCACATTGAAAAGAAATACACCTAGTATTAGAATAATAGTAGAATATAGAGTGATAACTACTACAAGGTGAGAGCCCAAACTCTTGCATAACTTCATTTAACATTCCTAACCAAGAGTCAAAGGTTGTTTCAAACATAAAATGACCTTTTTAGCTTGCAAATGTTACCCAACGGGTGGTCACTCCAAATAGATGTCTTCCGAAATGTCACAAACATTATTATAAGGGCCAATAAGTAGTGGCTAGAGACATAAGAAGCTTAGCATAAGCCATCTAGGCTACAAGTAAAAAGGTATCAATATAGTCGACCCCATAAGTCTAACCCTTTGCCATTAGAATGGACTTTTAACCGGACTAGAGAACCATACAACGGATTGGTTTCTTCCTAGAAAGTAAGGGGACTAGATTCTAAGTTCGATTCTTCTCAAGCATGATCATTTCTTCCTCCATAACTACCTGCTAGCTAGGATGAAAATAGCTCTCAAAATATATCAGAGCATAATAAGATATTCCAATGCAAACACAAAAGCATGTGGAGAAGAAGAAACACCAAAATATAATATAGTAGCAAACA
Source organism: Nepenthes gracilis (assembly GCA_033239525.1). NCBI lineage: Eukaryota > Viridiplantae > Streptophyta > Magnoliopsida > Caryophyllales > Nepenthaceae > Nepenthes > Nepenthes gracilis. The sequence goes on from BSYO01000015.1 coordinate 14,122,074, forward strand.
AATGATATTGAGAACAACTAGGAGATTCTTCCACAGGACAATCGGAAGGTCCCAAGCTATCATCTAATGAAGAAAACATAATATCTATGGATGCGATGACTAGTGCCTTAGTGACTGGTTCAGGTGCAGCTACATGAGAAACTAAACATCTGACAATAGCCATGAACATAGGTTCAAGTAATAGGACTAGATTTTACAGGAGGTGAAGACACAACTTTATGAATAACCTTATATGTAAAAATATCATTATCGAGATGATAATTTGATGATTGACCAGAAAAGAAAAAAAAATCACTTGAATGCCCTGGGATGCAATGTTGCCCCTTTTGAGTATGGGTATATTGAAGAAAATAATCTTCAAATTATTGCCCCCAGGGTAGAATTATGATCGTAACATGCGCATTGAAAATTCTGCAGGATAGATAATGCAATAACACTACCTCACTCAAAAAAAAAAAAAAAAAAAAATTGAGATATCCCATTTTACAAAAGAGAGCTCTTGCAACTCTAATCAATGTCTATTCTGTCTTTCGCCACTTCATTCTATTGGCGGTATTGGTACAAGATGAATGATGAAGATGTCAAGAAACATGCAATAGTGTAACTTGTCTGACAATAATAGTATAGAAGAGGAAGCTTGACCGATAAGTAATTGTGAATAATCCTTACTAAAATGGTTATAACTCATTTATGAAGACAACATGTGCACACATGGCCTATTATCACCCTAAGATACGATCCTTGCACATACTGATTTTGAATTTGTAGTCGTGTTTTCATGTAACATCTAGCACTAATTCGGTGTTTGACCAACTCCCCATAATAAAACATGTTAGTTCTTCATCATTGCTTCTTTTACCATGACCGCCACAGCCCATATCTAGGCCACCACCTTGGCTAGGGGTGTTAAACCAGTGGGAGTATTTGTGCTAGTATTGGAACCGCCATGGTTGGAAGACGACTGACAGTTTCCAATACTAATTTTGGTACCATTTTTGATAAAATATGGTACATTGGGATATCAGTATTACCAACAATACTGTAGAGGAACCACTATTTTCTATATTTTTAAAAAAAAACGCATCAAAGTAGCAATATTTTGATTTTTGAAAATATCAAAACAACGTCGTTTTGATAATTAGTAACTCTTTTTAAATTAAAATCATACCTCTCATCAATTCAAAAGCACCATCACACAAACAATTTCAATATCGCCCCCCTCTTTCTTTCCCTCTCTGCCATCTGTATTCATCAATCTTCATTATCCTTACTAAAGGTTGAGATCGGTGAACTCTAATTGTACAAATTAGATACTAATCTAAATCCTACTTTATTTCTAATTTATACCATAATCAGATTTGATAATAAAAATTCTTATTTGTAAAGTTATAGATTTATAGCAGAACTGTGGAAATATTTTTTTTCAATAATTAAATCTTTTGTAACTTGTAATAAAATGTTTACAATTTTTCATAATTTATTTTGTGTTTTTAAATAAATTTTAGGAAAAAAATTATACTTATGTTGCATTACTACCTCCTCGGATGATATCAAAGAATCGGTACTGCTTGGAATCAGTACCGTGCAGCACCAATACTACCCAGAACTAGTCTTTCATGAGATCGGTACAGTTGGTGGGACATTTTTTAGTCCTGCTTGTATGGTTGTACAGATACCAATTTTCATGGTATTAGTCCTGTTAGTACAGCCTTACACTCCTAACCTTGGCTGACTGAAGGTGTATGGCTCACCAAAGCTATCTGATCAACTAAACCAGCAGTATCGGAGTGTGATGTGTCACGAACTACTGTTAGATTCGGGAAAAAATATTAGTCAAGGAAGTCATCGTAGATCCTACTAAAATCTGGGATCATGAAGATTCAATTCAAGTTTTAGCCAAGCAAGAGAACATAGAATGGCTAATTGCTCCCGTTCATGCATTTTCTTTACATCAGGTAGTAATCAGCATAAGTTTATTCACTCTGCAAACATAATCTGTCACATTCCATTAATTCCAATCCAGATGATAGAAAAACTTGGGTATATCAAAAACTCTAGATGTCATATTTTCCGAAATAGACTAAAAGTTATTCCTACAAATCATTTACAGTATTTGATGTGCCTCTAAAACAGCTACCCTCTGTTCCATCAAAAGTATCATCATAAAACCATGCTTCTTCCCCAAGAGAATTAGAATGAGGATCATGGGGATCATCAATTTGGTGACCCTACTTATTGATTTCCCGTATAGCAAGCAAAACAATTCTCTTCCAGTATGGATGATTTGTTTCAGAAGTCATTGATTGGCAATACAAGAAGACATGGTTGAAACGGTTTCAAAAATAATAGTTTTAATTCACTCAGTCCATATTTGGTAGCCATTAAAATCAATGAACTATCACAATGCCAACTCGGGATAGTACAATCCGAAAGCAACCCAAAACAAATTAACGAACAACCAAAATCAATAAAAGAAACAACAAAGAAATAACAAATCAGCAAACAAATACTGATAAATACCAGCAGCATAAGCACAAGAGAAAAGAGGACCACACAAACAGAGAAGAACAAAGCACAGAGGTGCAATACTCACACAGTATAGAAGCACTATTCATGCAAGTAGCAGAGAAGCACTCCAAAATTCTAGCCACAGCTCTGAGAAATAAAAAGTTAATATCTGACACCATGTAGAAAGAAAAGAAAAGAACCGGGGGGGTGGGGGAGGTGAGAGAGTCACTAAATGGAGAAATCCTCTCAATAGGGTTTTGGTGTATGCACACACATTTATAGACTTGGTTACAAATATACTACAATGGCTAAAATACCTTATGTATAGCCTTATAGCATTCTAACCGTAAGATTTGTATTTATTTCCTATTTGCATTGAACTTGAGTAATGCTCCCTTGGCATCCAATTAATTCAAAGGTGAGACCTTTACGGTTTCAATCGAAACCTCATAATGAAACCATGGCCACCTTTGGTGTTTTTTGGGCCTACCTTTTCTGCCGAGGTGAATTTCATGGAAATTTGCAAAAACAATGAGAAAGAAATGAAAGCGATGGGGGTTGGGATGAATCCTCTAGTGACTGGATTCACCAATCCAAATGTGAACTGGTTTGCTTGAATTTTCCATATTCTTGAGTCCTGACCACTAGAAAGTAATGAAGCTTGGTTTTTCCAGGTTCCTTGGCATGTGCCTTGTGGTGGGATCTGCTATGGTGATGGAAATTTGGTTTTTATTGCAAATGACTGGCATACTGCATTGCTGCCTGTATATCTGAAAGCATATTATCGTGACCATGGATTGATGAAATATGCAAGATCAGTTCTTGTCATACATAACATAGCTTATCAGGTTTGTTTTCTAAGTGTTTTAGTAGTCACCATAGAAATTTGCAGAACCATTGCAAGCACCAACAGCTTTCTTGAGTGAACAGATTGAGCAGCCGTCCATCACTTCTTTCTTCACATAATAATTTGTGCTTGTCTTGACAAACTTGCAAATGATCTGGAATTGGGTTATGCATATAGCATTATCAATTTGTCCTGCATAATTCTTCCTCTGTTCCATAATGACTACCCTTCTTTTCCTCCTGCACTTGCGTTGTTGTCTTGTCTAGTATAATTTAGCAATCCAGAACTTCCTTCCAAAGGATTTTGCATGAAATAAATATTCAGATGCTTTTTCGTTGTGTGATTTCAATGGTTGTCATAATAGAAATATATTTCATTCCAAAGGGGGAACTTTTCTGTACTTAGCTTATTAATTAATGTGGTTGGATTATGACGAATCGTTTGCTTATTCTTCCCATTCATTGGTTAGCAAAAATGGACCATGGTTGCTGGTTTGTTTAGCTTTTCCTCTCTTTTTTTTTGTCATTTGGGGTGCCCAATTGCATCTTCTGATAAGCCTTACGAAATGAATATGAAAGGGGCATTAAATAGCGCCTGCATGGCGTATTCATAGCTGTATCGACTTAGGTGGTTTTACTTTGACAAATTGTTTTTCTATTCTTCCATCATCAGTTAGCAGAAATGGGCCATGTCGATGGTTTACCTATATGATGTGATGTCTGTCATGATGCATGCAGGTTTTTTTCCCCCTTTCCACAAAAAATGACCATGTTTTCTACTATGATAAAATTTGAGATTTTAATTTTGGCCTAGGAATTCCTTTTTTCATTTTTTTTTTGGGTTTTTTGAGTCACTGCAATGTTCCTTCATGCAGGGATTTGTCGGCCGTTACCTAGTGTTGGTTGCCGGCATATCAATTGTTACTTTGTGGTGGCGAGGAAACCGTTGTGCGTCGCAAGCCACGCTTGGTCTACCTCTTGCGTTGGGATTGGCCGGAGGATTGCAGCTAAGCGGCACAACTCATAGTTGGCAGCGTTGACCTCCTCCTCATTGACTTGTCCCCTTTGCACTGCGCCTGTCGCCTGCAGCCGCATTAATGAGTTGCAGGTGACGCCAATTGGTTGCGAGCACTAGACTGCCACGTAGGCCGTTTTTTAATATTGGGCTAAGCTAGCCACTTAGACTGCTGCTTCCTAGACTAGGCCTTACGTTTCATTTGGGCTTCACTATTTCTAGACCCAACACTAGCCCCCCATGTCTGGGACGACTTGTGGTTGAGGCCTAGCATGCCTGCTTCGGGTCCAGCTGGTCACCGCACTACCCTCCTCGAGATGCGCTAGGCTTTGTCTTCTTCTGGCGTTGTGTCTTCCCCAGATAGTCATGCAGGCTTTTTAGGTACTGCAATGATTCGATGTTCTGAAGGGATAGATTCGCACGCCTAAGATCACATCAGTATTGAGAACTTTTCTTCTTCATAAATGACAGTTATCGAGGAGCGTGCCCAGCCGAGCACGAGTAGGATGCCAGATCGTCCATAAATAGGGGGCTCTTTGACCAGTGTGGCTCATTCCTTAGCTGATCTTGAAGGAGCGATGCAAGGGCCTTGGCTCGTCCCGCTTCCGGTGGGAATCCGCGAAGGAGTCGAATGGACGAGTTAGAGATCTGGAGTTTCTGACAAAGGCTGCCCTCACGCCCCCACTATGGGCAGTTCCTCATGTTAACGAGGGTGGCTCGACCACTCTGCCATTGTTGCGTGCCTCCCTCCAGGTTATGGTGACCTCCGGTGCAGTGGAGGATCACGGCGGAGCTATCATAGGGCTCTTTGCCTCCGGTGTAGCGCATCACTTCCAGTCTACACTGCACTTGGGTCATCATATGTGCCATCTGGAGAGGAGGCAAGAGGCGGAGTCTTTGTAGGGGGAGCGCATGCTTTCTGGCGTCCTGTCGGGATTCCTATTACGGGTGTTGGTTCTACCCCCATAGTTAGTATTGGGTTAGCCCATAGGAGCTAGCCAACACCGATGGCTCCGATGCTTGGGCTTGTTGGGATTCTAGCGATAGAGCCGTGATGATCCCATGTGGATCATGTTCCCTGGCAATGCTCCAAACATCTAAGGCAATCTCTCCCGGCTTTATGCCCCGTGCCTTATTTTTCTCCTCTTTCTTGTACTTTCATTGCTATAAACCATATATTTGTAAAGGAACTTTGATTAATAAAAGTAGTAGTTATTGTTTTTATTCTTTTCACCTAGTGCATGAATTTTTTCCTTTTTTGCCGCTTGGTGCATTACATCCCCCGGATTGTAGGGCTTCTTTTTTCGTCACACGTGCCGATTTGCGTGTTTAAGCGCTCCTAGTGGCCTGCGGCCCATCTTTGCCAGCGCCTTCCCTCGAGTCGCTATGCTGACCGTCAACGGGAGGACACGGTGCAAAGAGATTGCTGACGTTGGCTGCTCGGGGAGATCAAACGCTTTTGGTAGACTTCACATTCGTCGGATGGTCTGACGCATTGATTGCATGGGCGATTTTGGGGCGTCGCATTATAATGACTACTTTGGAAAGGCGCGACGCTTCGAGGATCTGCCACGTGGAAGGAGTGTGTTTGTCCTCTTCCAACATGCTTTGGTTCCAGAACGACGCCGTTTCACTGGGGTCTTTGGCTATTTAAACGCCTGAGTTTCCTCTAAGGCCTTGTGCCCTATTGCTACTTTGACGACGTAAAGCCTTGCGCTACCTTCGGGTCTTCTTGTCTTTCTCTTTCCACGTTAAGATTTCAATTAAAAGGTCATCCTCATTGTCAGAATCTGAATCTTCCTCCGGAGAATTTGCAAGCGACACGCACGCCTTAAGGATCCATGGCGAGGCTGCTTCTAGCGTGGCGGCAGCAGATGGTTGCCATTCAAAGGCCACTATGGTGGGCCCGATGCAATTTCGAAGGCGCCACCCAGGTTTCGAGGGGGAGGAGGTGTCCACTTCCTCGCGGCACCATAGGCCTAGGAGGACGGATCCCCCGTTTTGTCGAGTCGCCAGGGCCATAGAGGACATGGAGGTCCGTGTGTAAGCCATCGACAGCGCAATCGAGCGGGCTCAGGCTCGCACAGCACACTTTGAACGGGTGTGGTCAAGGGCCTCAAGGCTCGTTGGCGCCAATACACAGGCTCAGGACCACATACTGGCTCTTCAGGAGGAGATTGAGCGACTCTGGGTGCGGCTCAGAGAGGAGTGCGTACGGATGGGGGCCGAATTGAGGTCGAGATTTTCGCCGAAGGATGTTGGTCCTGCACTGGAAAGGAACTTCCAGAACGGCATCCGTCTCAACCGGAGACTAATCTCGCTGGAGGATCCGAACTTCCACATCAGCATCCTGGACTCTTGAAACTCAAGCGCTCTAACGTGCATAGACCTAACGGCGTACCCGACTATAGATCCTTCTGGGCCCGAATGGGGCCATTAGTTGTACTTTGCGGCCATAGGTTACTGTAAACAAGAGTTATTGACGAATCGCATAATAAAAACTTTACACTTAGCTTTGCCATTTATTTTTGTCACTCGCTATGCTTGAATGGTCCGCATGCTTGTCTCGGAAGTTTTGTCGCCGCCGTCCTTGGCAGTCAGTATCCCTGCATTAAATGCAGTGTGACAAGCGAGATTACAGCGCAGCGATTGAGGTGATGTCGATCTGATTGGGCGAGGGCCATGATTGGTCAAGTCCTCCGGAATCACAACGTTCGAGCCCGAGCAGACGTGGCCTGGTCAGCAAGCAACGACGATGTTTGAGTCTTCCCGCGCACTAGCACCCCGTTGCCTATTTGAGCGGCGCTTCAGTGAAATCCCTTTTTTTTTATGCCTCCTTGCGCTGAAGGTTTTCGGCTTATTCCACAGAGAAAGAGAGAGATGGCAAAGAAGAAAGGATCCCCTTCCTCTTCCCGAGTTTCTCGCGTTGTTCATCATGGGGTTAACAATACTGGGTCTATCTAACGGCGAGCACCATTGCTGCTCTAATGGTAGACTACAGGATCTCCAGTGACTGGGCCTACCGTGTGCTGGCTCACTGGTAGAGCCAATGCCCCTCTAGAGGGTTTCATCTCCATTTATGAGCATCATTTGAAGGGTGGGCTTTGCTACCCTATGGCATGTGAGTTGTACGGACTTGTCGATGCGTTGCGCGTTCCTGTTGCGAGGCTTCATTCGAATGTCGTTTGCTATTTGATCTCCTTGTGCATTTTCATTCGCCTTCATTCCTGCACGTTCGATGCGAAGGCGGGAATGGTAATCTTTCACATTTCTAAGTCCGAGAACTTGATTTTAATGTCGCCCTGTGCTAGTTTTTACTTTTGGGAAATCAATCCTAACTCGGTGAAGAATTGGAAGAACCGGTTTTTCTTCCTAAAGGAGCCCTCAAACTTAGAGCTCTTTAACGAGTGGGGTCCAATCCCCGGTATTTTTGCGGAGGGCGTCTCTACCGAAGAAAAGAGTGACTCGGCGAAACTCATCGCAGCGATCTGCTCGGAGATGGAGACATTTTTCGTTCACAGTCATTATTTGACTTCGAATGTTTTTGAGGTCGCCAAGTGGGGGCCGGAGTCTGGATGGGCGATTGTCGGTCCAGAGAAGAAGTCTAATGCCATCGTGCTTTACGAGTAGTCAAGGGAACTTTCGGAGAAAAGTGTCTCGTTGCTGGAGACATCATCAGAGGAGGAGGTGGAGGCTCCACTGAAGAGGTTAAGAGAAGCAGGTGGCACCTCCACCTGGAGGTCGCAGGGACAGATGGCGGAGTCAGCCGTGCTTGCTGCGTGTTCCACTCCGAATCTAGTGTCAGACACGGAGCTGTGGGAGGGGGTGACTGAATATTCGCTACTTCCCGCAATAGTACTGGTTGAGTACGAAGTTCCCACGGTGGAGCTTCACTCTAGAGGGGAGTCCCCCGCGGGTCTTTTTGTCAGTCTGGAGTGGCCGGAGGCGGCCGCTGTAGGCTTGCCGATGGTGGAGGTTAACGCGCCAAAGCCAAGAGAGACGGGGGAGGATGGCGTTTCGAAACCTGTGCCAGGGCCATCTCATGCTTTGGAGTTCACGAGATTGCTTGACAGGGCGTCCCTAGAGGCGCGTGTCCAGGAAAGCGCTACTGTAGAGAAGGAAGTCATAGCAGAGCGGGGTGTGAGCCTGCCTTGTGCTAACCTGGCCCCAGAGGTGATTACGGTGGAGGCAGCTCAGGAGCCAGAGCCCCAAGCGTTTCCTCACTGCCTGCAACTTCGAATGCTCTCTGCCCCACAAAGGACGCTGTTAGGCACTTGGAGCCACCAAGCATGCTGGTGTCAGGAGGTGGGCCTAGTTGCACAGTTGCGTTCTTTACCCAGGTACGATGGCCTTGATCCTTGCATCTTTCCACATACTAGAACTCTGAGATTTGCTGACCCTTCTTTTATTCTTGTAGGTCCCTGAGGGGTTCGTCTTCCTCAACACGGTGCATGCTCAACTGCATGAATTCTTTTACTAGGTCAGGGAGGAGTCCAGGTAGGAGACGGCACAATGTGTGAGAGCCGAAACTGGTGTGCTGAGAGATGAGAACGAGTCACTGAAGGAAGAGATCGGGTGGCTGAGGCAGGAGAGCGAACAACTAATTGGGTGGAGCAGGCGACTGACGGAGGAATGTGAGCAGCTCACAGAGGAGAACGGATGACTGGGGCATGAGGTTAAGCAGCTGAGGGGATGGACTTTCGTTATGGCGGATGACATATCCCGTCTCACCACCAACCTTAGGCTGTGGCTCACTTCGGAAGAAGTGTGCCTCACACTCAACGCCAAATTTTGGGATGGCATCCGCCTGTGCCACCGGATCGTCTCCATTGCACTTCCGGGCATTTTCATCGGTATCTTACATCCAGGGAACGCTGGGGTCCCTACCTGCTCCTGTTTGAGAGACTTCTCAGGGAAGGATAGGCCATTAGACTCATAGGATTAGAGTAGCTCTTGTGTTTTTCGTTGTATAGTGCTACATTGTAATGTCACTTGTCTTTGATAAATGTAAGGCAATTACTTTTCTTGCATCTAACGTCTTCGGCTACATGACATTGCGTTACGGATCTCTGTTAATGTCTTAGAAGCTAAGCTGTGGAGCTATTGTTGCCAAGGCCCTAATCCGGCGCCTTCTTGCGTTGTACTCATCTTTCGTCAGAAGATGTCATCGCATCTCGCGCATTTAGTGAGAAGCTCGATCCAGAAGAGTGGACGTTGTCGCTAGCCCCGTGGAGTCACGCTAAGGGTTAGCTGAGTTTTCAGGCCACAGCAGCCGGATTCCGGGTCTTAGGCCTTTTCGCACACGATACCTGTCTTACGTGCTCAGCCCCACTCAAGGTGTCGTCACTCTCGTGTGCACAGTCTTAGCCCACGACCATCATAAACTAAGAATGCTCTCTTCGTCAGGAGAAGGTCATCGCATGCCTGCCATTCTTGTTTTCTAAGGTTTTGGTGGCTGCATGTTGGGGACTTCAAAAGCCCACAGGCTTAATGTTTTGACCGCCTGAGTCACTTGGTACAGAACCAAGGTTTCCGGGCCTGCATGGGCCCTCTGGTGCGAAGCCGCAGTTTGGGTATGACCGCTTTCCGGGTCATTTGCCGCAAAGCCAAGTTGGTGGACCACTTAAGGCCCTTTCGACGTGAAGTCAAAGTCCAAATATGGATGCTTTCGGGTCACTCGACGCAGGGTCGAGGTTCGGATATGGCCGCTTTTGGGCCACTTGGCGCAGAGCCAAGACTATGGTTTACGGACGGATGAGAATTCGACCAACTTAAGGGCAGTCTAGGTCATTTTGTTTTCGAAATGTCACGTATGTAAACACTCATATGAATGATCATACAAGATAACGGAAACAATTAATTTTATTAAATGGAAACACATGATATGTACAGGCATTCCTTATGACGTGTGTGTGTGTCTTACTTGAGCTTAGGGAGAATCTATTGATAGTAGTTTTTGAGGTTAGCGGCGTTCCAGGTCTGTGAGACCAATTTGCCATCCTGGGTGTGTAGCTTGTATGCTCCGTTTCGGAGGATCACTGAGAGCAGGAATAGCCCCTCCTATCCTGCGGAGAGCTTATTCTTGCTGATGGCCTTCCTTGCGGCGTCTATACTCTATAGGACCAGATCTCTAACCTCAAGCGGTCGTGCTCTAACCTTGTTGCAGTACCATGCGATACGCTACTGATAGGCTGCAGTCCTCATACCGGCCGCATCACGCACCTCCGGGAGCAGGTTTAGGCTTTCTCGGAGCCTCTTGGAGTTGGTGGCTGGGTCGAAACATTCGACTCCCAGCTAAGGGAGTCCAACTTAGACGGGAACAACCGCTTCGACCCCGTAGCAAAGGTTGAAGGGTCTCTCCCTCCTTAGTTCCCGCGAGGTCGTGCGATACGACCAGAGTACAGAAGGCAACTCGTTAGCCCAAGAGCCCCCTGCATCTTCCAATTTGGCCTTCAATCCATGCAGCAACGTGCGGTTTGTGACTTTGACTTGCTCATTTGCTTGAGGATATGCTACAGACGTGTGGACCAACCTGATGAGCAGGCTTATGCAGACTTGGTGAACCGCTTGCCGATGAATTGGGTCTCGTTGTCGGTCACTATGACCTCAGGAATCCCAAAACGGTAAACAATGTTTTGGCGGACAAACTCCGTGGCGTTCTACTCAGTGATCCGCGTCAGGGGGACCTCTTCTACCCGCTTAATGAAATAGTCGATACCGACTATAAGGAACTTCCTCTACCCAAAGGCTAAGCGCATAGACCCGAGGATGTTAAGCCCCCATTGCGCGAACCGCCATGGGGACTGAAGGCTGCGCAGCTCCGTGTGAGGTAGATGTGCCGTAGATCCATAAACCTAACAGCTTTCACATTTCCTTACGAATTCCAAGGCGTCGCGCTTCATCGTGGGCCAAAAAAGGCCTTACCGCATGATCTTGAAAGGGAGGTTCTTCCCCCTAATGTGGAGCCACGTATGCCGAGGTGACTTCACTCAATGCGTACTCAGCTTCCTCGGGGGTAAGGCACTTCAAGTAGGGAGTAGAATACCCCTGCCGGTATAGCCTGCCATCAATGATCGCGTACCAACCCGCTTTCCTTTTAATCCGCTTGGCCTCGTTGGTGTTCATCAATAGCGTCCCATCAGTAAGATGATACCTGTGGTATGGGGTCATCCAGTTTTCGTCATCATTGACCTGCAGCACCTCCTGATCCGGGCCATCCACTCTTGGTGCAGTCAGGATTTTCACATATTCTTGGCGTACTGCTTCTGGGATCCTGCGGTAGCATCCCTTGCCAATCAATCGACTTTCCAATTTTCAGCCCCGGGGATGTGCTCAATCTCAAAGGTTTCGAACGCCTGAATCTCGATTTTTGTTTTCACCAAGTACCTTGCGAGTTGTGGGTTCAAGGCCTCGAAGACTCCTTAGATCTGGTTGACTACTAGCTCCAAGTCGCTACTTACGACCACCACCCTCACGGAACATTCTTTGGCAAACGAAGTCCTGCAAGGAGCGCTTCATACTCTGCCACGTTATTAGTGGCAGGGAAAGTCAGCGTTACTGAGTACTTGATCTCGTCCCATCGGGAGTCCTAAGCACGACTCCAGCTCTGTTGCCTGCTTGAGTGGAGGATCCGTCGATATTCAGGATCCACACGGGAGCGTCCAATGAGCTCAAGTTCTTCAGGCTGTGTGGGACATCTAGAGCCGTGGTCGCCGCTTCGACAATAAAGTCTGCCAGAGCAAAGCCCATAAGGGCTGGTCGAGGTCGAAACTCCACATCAAACTCGCCTAATTCTATTGCCCACTTGACCAGCCGTCCAGAGATCTCTGGCTTTTGGAGGATTGATTTTAGCGGCTAATCCATTAGAACGCCGATCCGATGCGCCTGGAAATAAGGCCTGAACTTCTGTCCGGAATAGATGAGAGTCAAGGCAATCCTCTCCGCGTGGGGGTATCGAGTTTTCGTATCCGTCAATACCCTATTCACGTAGTACACAGGCTGCTATCTCCCCTCGTGCTCTCTAACGAGCACAAAGCTTAGCGCCATGTCTGACGTGGCCATGTAGAGGTACAGATCCTCGTCCGTAGATGGTGAACTCAAGAGAGGTGGACTAACGAGATACGTCTTTAACTCTTGAAATGCTTCATCGCACTCATCTGTCCACCGAAATCTAAACGCTTTGGTCCCTCTGAACCCCTTGAAGAGGGGCAGATATTTCTCTGTGGACTTAGCCAGGAATCATGATAAGGCCGCCAGGCACCCTGTGAGTTTTTGGACTTCTTTCACGGTCCGTGGGGGATTCATATCAAGGATGGTTCTGATTTTCTCTGGGTTCGCTTCTATGTCGCACTAGGACACTATGAAGCCTAAGAACTTTCCGGAGGTTACCCCGAACATACATTTGGCCGGGTTGAGCTTCATCCTATGGGCCCGAAGTACTTGGAAGTCTTCCTCAAGATCATGAATGTGGTTGCCGGCCATCTCGCTCTTGACGAGCATGTCGTCGGCATACACTTCTATGCTCCTTCCAATCTGGGTTTCGAACATTTTGTTCACAAGGTGCTGATAGGTTGCCTCAACATTTTTAAGGCCGAAGGGTATAACCTTCTAATAGTATATTCCCTGATCGGTTATGAAGGAGGTGTGTTCTTCGTCATCCGAATCCTTCCTGATTTGATTATAACCTGAATAGACATCCATAAAGCTCAGGAGCTCATGCCCGGACATAGAGTTTACCAATTGATCAATCCAAGGGAGCGGAAAGCTGTCCTTGGGACAAGCTTTGTTTACATTGGTAAAGTCCATGCACATTCACCACTTGCCGTTTCTTTTCTTTACAAGTACGACGTTGGATAGCTAGTCCGGGTACTGGACTTCCCTTATGAATCTGGTGTCCAGCAGTCTCTTTACTTCCTCTCTGACAATGGTCAGCTTTTCAACGGATGTGATTTTTGTGCTTCTGTCTTACAGGCTTATAACCGAGATCAAGGCCCAACTTGTGGACTATCACCTCAGCCAATGTCTCGGGCATATCGGCGGGACCCACGTGAATACATCTGAGTTCTTTCGAAGGAAGCTAATGAGTCGGTCGTAGTTGGCCGCAGTGAGAGAGTCGCCGACGTGGACACACTTCTCTGGCTCAGCGAGATCCAGCGGGATCGCCTTGGTGGCTTTGCCTGACTAGGCTTGCTGCAGTGTGGCTTCGTCGCGAAGATCCAAGTCTCTGTTCATGTGGTATGGCACCGTAGGGGCAACTTGGGATAGGTAGCACGTCCACCCCATCACCTGATCACCAAGCACCTCCCATACACTGCAAGGAGTGGGAAACTTCACATTCAAATGAGAAATCGAGGTGACAGCCCCAAATGTGGTAAGGAACGGTCTACCTAGGATGGCGTTGTAGACGGATGGCAAATTGACGACGAGGAACATTAACTCCCTCGTAGCAATACGCGGGTACGTTCCCATCATGATCTCTAGCTGGATTTCTCCCTGCACAGACACAAATTCGTTATCTAGGCTGTATAGAAGACCATCGGCCGCTTTCGTCCGGTCCTTTCTCAGTCAAAGCTTAAAGAATGCATCAAGTTATAACAAATTTCGAGAGCTTCCATTATCAATAAAGACTCGTTTCAGCTGATAGTCAATCGTACCGTCTATGTAACGAGTGCAAATACAACAAGGGGATCAGAATGATGGGAGATTACATGCGTCATGTCGTCGCTATTAAAGCTAATGACATCACTCCTATCCCCTACTCTCGCTCTCTTGTTGCTGGAAGCCTGTCCGGGTTGCGCCTGTCTGCTGCTCTTGACTGGCCCTATGGAGATCATACTAATCACGCCAGCGGCCATACGTTCCTCAGAGACTCGCTCGCTTCGCCCTCCATGGCTACAGGGGCCTGTCTCGAGCCCTTCACGAACCACTTGAGGTGTCCACGGTGGATTAGGTCCTCTATCTCTTGTTAAACGGTCTGGCTGTTCTCTGTGAAATGTCCTAAGTAGCGGTGGTACCAACAGTACTTCGTCTAGTCTCCACCTCTAGGACCCTTCGGCGCCTTTAGCTATTTGAAGAATTGTTTTCTCTTGGATCTGCATCAAGATGTTGGCACGGGTATCGTTTAGAAGAATTAGGGACGTTGGCCTATACTCCTTGGGCTGCAGTGCGGGCTGCGGCTGTTTTCAGCGCTCCTGGGAGCAGTTGTTGTTGCCATTCCTCTTCTTCCCAACAGCCATCTTTTGTCCTTTCGGGGGTGATCCACGCATTCGGGATGCTTTGCATCGGCCTCCTCTGCCGAGATATAGGCTCAAGCGATGGCCTTAGCTTCCCGGAAAGATTGGAGGCACTAGTGCGAGAAGTGCTTGAAAAATCTCTTGCTGCCAGCGTGGCAACAAAAGCGTTGAGTTTCAGCTCCTCAGAGAGCTAGGGAATCTGGCGTGCTTCAGTGATGAAGCGATTGAGGAACTGCTTCAGGATTTCATCCGACCTCTAGCGGAAGCGGACTAGGTATCAAGGCTGCTTTGCCTCCCTTGGTGGAGGTGAACTGGCTCAAGAAGCAGTCAATGAGCTCGTTGAAAGAGCGGATAGAGTTTGGCCAGAGGCTATGGAACCAGAGTAGCGCATCTCCTTTAAGAGTGATGGGAAAGCACTGGCACATCACTGTCTCGCTCACTCCTTGGGGGGATAGGTGAGTGCGAAAGTAGTTGAGGTGATCTATCAAATCCTTGCTGCCGTTGTATCCCTCTACTATCGGCATCTTGAACTTACGGGGGAGCGGCTCGGTCCGGATGTCCATTGCGAAGGGCGACCTTTGCAAGTCGGTAGAGGACCATCGGGACTTCTCCTTGAACAGGTGATCCCACATCACCTTCACTTTCTCCTCCACCGGCAGGTCGGATCTGCTCCTTCATGCATTAATGACGTCGCAAAGCTCTATATGACTCCGTGGATCCTACTGGGCATGGTGGTTGCAACGGCTTCCCGCTCAGGGAGGTCATGCGCTACACGAGCCTGCAGCTGTTTACCTCCTCTCGTTGCAGGAGTTTCGGGGGTTGCGCCGCTTTGTGCTCTCCTCCCGATCATCTCGGCTAGGATAGTTTCCAGTCGCTGTTCGGGCCCTGCTATCGGAGGCCCCCTGGGCCTCGGCGTTGTCAAGCCGATCTAATCTGCCCCTGGGGGCTCTAGTTCAACGCCTTCCTCGTCGCGAGGATGATGCCTGGGACGTCTGAGGGGCTGTCCCCATCCACTGTGTGCCTGTTCGGCCACAGAGGGCCTAAATCATCAGCCTCATGTCACCCATCTCGGCGGCCAGCTAACGGATGTCTGACTGCGGCCGCTCGTTGACATGGCTACCCACCAAGGGATCGTCGTCGTGAGTAGCTGCGTCTCTTGTTGGTGCACTGGCTTGCACCAGCTTGCACCCTGGTGTTGACCATTTGGGTAGAAGGGGTTGAGTGTTGAAGAGAGACGCTAGACTTTTTATTGCGTTCCTACAGACGGCGCCAATATTGCGTCCCGTATCCCAGGTTGTCATACGGATTAGGGAGTCTTCGGATTCTCAGTCCAAATCGAATCTTGAGTGAGTCCAATCTCTATCGCTGTGAACGTGGAACCTGCACAACACAAAACACAAACCACAAACGAGAGGTCAGAGGTTTGGTGGGATTTCTCCCACTGAAAATACTCCGACGTTCAAATTAGTAACTTTTTGTAATGAACGGAAAGGGGTGCATGCATAAAGGTGCGCAAAAATATGTTGTGTACGAGGTGGGAGTATATGGATGCAAGAGTGAGGGATTTAATGAGCGTAAGTGGAAGGCCTGGCTCCCCGTATGCACCGCGGAGGGTGGCTTACTGTCATAGCCTAAAGGAGGCTGGCGAGTTTGGCTTAGACACACATTCGAGAGTTGTGACTCCAGGAGTGTGTGTCTCAGTGCCTAATGCCAAGCTGTGTTTTCGAGAATCAAGAATCGGATCTCTTCTCCTCTGAAATGAGAGGAAATTTATAGGCTCCTTGACTTGAAACTTTGGATTCGAGAATCCTTCCTGCAGAGATTCATCGGCCGTTGCCCAATGGTGGTCGCCGATGTGTCAGTTGTCGCTTTGTGGTGGCGAGGAGACCGTCGTGCGTCACAAGCCACGCCTGGTCTACCTCGTGTTGGGATTGTCCAGGAGAACTGCAGGCAGCAACGCAAGCCACGACTGGCAGCTTTCACCTCCTCATCATTGACTTGTCCTCTCTACATTGCGTCTGTCACCTGTTGTGGCATTAATGAGCTACAAGTGGCGCCAATTAGTTGTGAGCACTAGACTGCCACGAACGCCATTTTTGAATATTGGGCTAAGCTAGCCACTTGGACTGCTGCTTCCTGGACTAAGCATTGCGTTTCCTTTGAGCCTTACAGGTACTGGACCCAACAGGGCTAAAACAAGGTCTTTAGCATCAATATAGATGAAAATGTTAGTGTTAGTATTTGGTACCGGCTCTATTGGGAGATTATATCGGTATTAAACGAATGAGACAATTTTTTTTATAAATCAAAACCTGAGGGCCAAACATTTATAGTTTTGAAAAATGTCGGATAAATCGGCTGATGCGTTACGATTCTCTCACAATATCAAAAAACATTGGTATTGTGAGATTGATATATCAATATATCGCTTGATATTTCATTCCGTGCATCAATGTTAGACATATTGGCACCTTAAATTCATTATCTTGAGAAGGTCTGCTTATGGTGTAAATAAAATTCTAGTATGACGAGCTGTGATCTGCTAATCTTGGCACCTCTAAATATGCATTATATAATTGTGAAGGGGAGGCATATAATTTACAGTCTCAACATTGAACAGTACAACATTTTATGTGTTTGATCCAGGGCCGTGGACCGGTTGATGATTTTAACATCTTCGATCTGCCAGAACACTACGTCGACTTCTTCAGATTCTACGATCCTGTTGGGGGTGAGCATCTTAATATCCTTGCTGCTGGTCTGAAGGCTGCAGATCGTATAGTCACCGTTAGCCATGGATATGCCTGGGAGCTGAAAACTCCCGAGGGCGGTTGGGGTCTTCATGCGATTGTCAATGAAAATGACTGGAAATTAAGAGGCATTGTGAACGGGATTGACACAAAAGAGTGGAATCCACAGCACGACGCTTACCTAAAGTCCGACGGCTACACTAACTACTCCCTTGAGACACTTAACCTGGGCAAAGCCCAGTGCAAGGAAGCATTACAAAAGGAGCTCGGCTTGCCTGTCTGTCAGGATGTTCCGTTAATCGGCTTCATCGGTCGACTTGATGGGCAAAAGGGTGTTGATCTGATAGCTGAAGCAGTTCCTTGGATGATGGGTCAGGACGTCCAGCTGGTCATGCTAGGCACAGGGAGACAGGACCTTGAACAGATGCTCAAGCAGTTTGAGAGCCAATACCGTGACAAAGCAAGAGGATGGGTGGGGTTTTCAGTAAAGACAGCTCACCGGATCACTGCTGGAGCCGATATCTTGCTCATGCCTTCAAGATTTGAACCCTGTGGACTGAACCAGCTCTATGCAATGAGCTATGGCACGATTCCTGTTGTTCATGCAGTCGGAGGGCTGAGGGATACCGTGATGCCATTCAATCCATATGAGGAGACTGGTCTCGGGTGGACATTTGACAGGGCTGAGTCAAGTAAGTTGATACACGCATTGAGGAACTGCTTGCTGACTTACCGCGAGTATAGAAAGAGCTGGGAAGGTATTCAACGGCGAGGGATGGTTCAAGATCTTGGATGGGATCGTGCAGCCAGTAATTACGAGGAAGTCCTTGTCGCTGCCAAGTTCCAGTGGTGAATCGTCGATACCTGTCACGTATATTTGCCATCCTGTAAACATTCAATTTGGTGCATCATCAATGGGGCAATGCAGTAGGAGCTCATTGTTTGGAGATCTTGAGTTAGTTTATGCATCCGAAAGAAAAGCTTGGGAAAGGGATTTTGGGTTCTTTTTTGCGCTTTTTTGAAGAATGCAGGTGCAGAAGAGCATAGCCTGGGCTTTATCTGACCTACTGGCTTAAAATTGGATCTCTATTTTGAAATTTTATAGAATTTGATGAAGTACATTAATAATATGGATAGATTTGATCAGAATTTAGATTTGATTAGACTTTTTAAACCGGGCACAGGTACAAATAAAATTGACCGATTTGATTCCATGCTACTTTGATTATAATTTTTTTATACATATATATTATTTATTTTAAGTAAATTTTAAGTTTTAAAAAAATACTTTAGTAGATTATACTTTTATTTTTATGTAAATATTTTTGATGGGTCAAATTACGATATGGACTGATTCGACAGCCAGCTTACTTGCCAGCAAAGCCCAATAATGAGCAAGGTCAAAGAGATCGTCCAACCAACCCATCTACTGCAAACAAGCTCAGGAAGAAAATGACCGGCCAAAATCAACAGCCAGCCTCTACGACTCAACCAATTACGGTCCAAATTCACCCTCCACCTTAGCAACAGTAGTTTGTAGTGCAAAAGATGCCGATACAATAGGTTCTAGCCAATAGTGGTATCAACCATTGGGTACCACCGTGTCTACCAACCAACAACAGTGCAGCCAATTCGCGCAAGAAATAGCCTAGCTCCTGTCAGCCATCATCGGTTGTGATCATATCACCGCCACAAAATGACATCCGACAATTATAGCTCCCATCAATGTCCCAATGGCCAATGAATCTTGACGAGACACCTGTCACGAACCTCGACTCCAAAACCTTCTCTATGAAATATTATAAATGCCCCTCATTGTCGCAAGGAATAAAGGAGAAAATCCTGCAATGCAAGAAGAGAACTCTTGAACTCACGAAGGACTCCCGATTGAACCAACCCTTAAGCGCAATATGAGAGTTTAGAAAGAACCCAACTCTCTTTTCATAACACAATTCTCTCTCCCTCCTTGTCAAGCATCCTCTAGTAAGCCACTCACCGAGTACACCACATTGAAATCTAATCTTCTAACTCTCCAAGCCACAACCTACCGAGTGCATATATGAGTATAGTCTTTCTCTCACATCCCCACATACATGCACTTTTGTATTTTTTACATCTTCTCATCTTTCTATTTTTTAAGAAAAATTTTTAACTTATGTATTGAAGGATAAATTGGGAAGTGAGTGTTGCTAATTCTCTGACATCTTATTCATTATTTATGATACGCAGTAACTAGGTTAAAAGAGATAGAGATTTGACCTACTTCAATTCAATCTATAGTAAAAGATCGAATAGCTTCCTAATCCATTATACAATTCAAATTTTGAGACACATTAAATTTTATCTAAATATATACATATGTAGTCTTTAATCTAATGATTTTATATTTTTAAATATTTTATATAGATATTAATTTTTAGATAAAAATACTTAAAAGAATGTTGATAAATTGATTTAATTTAATTTAGTTTGGAGTATAGGTCATTATGGTTATAGCCTTGGGATGCAGTGAGCTGACATCATTTGATTTGATTTGATTTGATTTAGGGATCAAATATTTATTTAAACTTAGTTTATTTTTAATTTGAATTCAATTTTATTTAGGTGAATTTAACTCGCACTCTTATACGGCTATTTTAAATCATAGGAAAGGAGGTGACTTGCCTTTGTCGTGATCGATGTCACCTTGATCTCTCTCATGATTATATAAGATTTTAAAATTTGCGTCGAATGTTGGAAAAATTATTGACAAACGGCGGGGGACTTATTAAAGTTAATTTTATTGAGGTTATATTCATTATTTATAACTAAAATTATATATATTTTTGTTTGATTATATTTTATACTGACTAAATCAAATTGAAGGATTTTGAATTGTATATAGGACATACTAGAATTTAGGGGTTGAACTCTGAAGGGATGAGTCTCCGTATCAAATGTGGTGTTATTTATAAGCTTATTTTCAATAAAGTTATAATTGTTGATAGTTAGAAATATTGGTGGCTATATAAAGCTAAAATAGATATTAAAAATCATTAAATACCTATCATTATCATGTAGCACGGTCTATCTATTTTAAAGGTATTTAAGATTTTATTTTATTATATTTTTGAGTAATGTCGGATACAATAATAAGAAAATACCATTTGGAGTTCAGATGATGGCACCCCATGCTTAAATTATTAATACATGTCATCCTTCATGTACTAGTAGATATTTACTAGGCCATGGTGATAGACCTTATTTTCAAGTGCAAGCGTTTCTATATTATAAGCCTAGCCATGATATCAAATCGTATCGAATATAAGTTGTAAAGAAGACGTGCCATTTAAATCTGTCACATTATAAGCTTTAAAAATGGTTAAATATATATATAATCTTATCTTTATTTATGAAAAGAAATCAGTCTTGTGGTGCAAAGGGGTACTATGTTAGCGAATTGATAGTATAAACTAGCCCCTTAACTTTTCTCTGTGTTTTAAGACAATGTTCAAATGTGAATCAATTCATCCACCCATATGCCCAATCTGAATAGTAACTTCGAAAAAATTAACTTCTTCTCCATATTTTTTAAGCGTAAATCTAGAGAAAATCAATCAAAACACTCTATCAGATCTTCCCTCAAGGCGAAATCCGATTTTTGTGTTAGGGATATTTTGGTAATTAGAGCATATTAGCTCCCGAATATTTATTTTAAAAATATATATATAAATAATGAAATTTTTTAAATGATCAAAGTAAAATACACATTATTCAGCAATTCTAAATTTGATTATGTATTTCATAGTTTTTTTTTTTACATAGAAAGGGTTCATCATATTAAATACAAACATGATTTTGTCCTAAATTTTCAAATTATATTATATTTGAACAATAATAATTGAACGATGTCTTGTCTATATAGTCATTGATTCAAAGATGACAACAAAGACAAATTATATAACTCCACCTTGACAGGGATAGTTAAGAAGTATAAAAATATAAAAGCTAAAAATTAATAGTTCCTTTTATCTACTCACAAAGAATATATCTTACTGCAAAACACAAGATATCAAAGAATTGTCAGTGCCCAAATACTACATCTTTTTAAAAGGATGCCCTAAGCTTAAAATGCTTGGTCTAAATGCCTAGAAACTATAAGATTTGAATTGTTGGGCCTTTGAATTAAGTTGGACAGAGTGAGATAAGAAAGAAGATGAGGTCAATATCGAAGTTCTTTAACATAAAATCTTATCAAATAAACAGAAAATATATTAGCATTAAAAATTAAAAATAAGATTTTAAAAATAGAAAAAAAAAAAAAAAAAGTCTGAGAACATTTTATATATCCTTCCCCTACTCCATATTAGATAAGACCTTATGCATTGCCTAGGTGAAATCATCAATTCTGAATACTTCAGCCCCACAAGACCGCACCCCAGTGCCCGAACAAAGAGAACTTAAACCAGTAGATGGCAACTCCAGGCAAGAAACAAGCAATTACTGCAGTATGCAAATGCCGAAATATACCGATTGAGCGAGAATCACAAAAATATGAAAAATTGAATTTTTTGATCAAATTTCACAAATACCATGAAGTTAGGAAAACAACGATTTCCCTTATTTTCCAAGCATTATGGACAAAAAAAAATTGAAAAAAAAATTCATGCAGCTGAAATCACGAAGTATATAATCAACCCACAACAGTCTATCTCAAGAAAATACCTTTCACCTGTTACTCTCCTTTGCTTGCCAAACTGCATGCATGAACGAGACGAGTCGAGTCCTGCAAAGCCCTCTGATAGGCAACCTGAAGCACTTCAAGGTGGATTCTCTTTGAGGAACACAACGAACTATTTTGCTTAGACATCTCCATTGTGTTATCTGACGCTTTCCCAGGTGGATTCTCTTTACAATTAGCCCACTTCTCAAGCTTTCTGATTTTGGATTTGAACACAGAAACTGCAGCAATTCTGTCTAGGGAGCTGGAGATCTCTAAACCCCCATCACATAGCTTTCTCTTGAGCCCGGGAAATTTTTCAATCCTGCAACTGGACAACAACAAAGCATTAGATCTTATCGAGTGGTGCTGGTTATATAAATCTGTTTTCATCATTCCACTCAACTTAAAGCAATATCTCCTGAGAGTATAAACAACTTCATATCAGTTTTCATCACCTCACTTGAAGCTTTACTAGGTCTATTTCTTCCTTTATATCCTCCAACCACAACTAACTTATATTACCTTACAAATACTTTATTTGGCCTACATTTTAAATATTTAAGCCAAGTTAGATATCCTTCTCCCTTCTTATATTTGTATACATGCAACTTTCCAACGTTTACAAAAATCATCATTCCATATCTTGTCTTTTAGTGCGACTCCATTGATTCATTTTAGTATTCTTATATCTTCAATGCTTACTTTTTATACATGTTGCTTACTTGTCCGATAGTATGATCCATAAAGCATATGAGGTAATAAAGTTCATTAGATTGTGGCCACTCTCACGGCTGACACTAACCCCAGGAAGAATTTTGATGCTAGAGGAGTGACAACATTCAAACAGGCAGCAAAAACAAAATACCTAAATTCAACCTCAACTACTTCAATTCAAATTACAATCTCATCAGTTTTGGGCAATGAAGGTGGCAAAAAAACTAGTATGAAATAGCCATAAAGCTCAAAATAATCTCTTCATGGGCACACCTGGAAGAGAATCCTCAGGAATGGAAGGCTGGCTCACGGGATCACCATAATTACAGGTGAAATTATGACTAATGCTGTCGTTTGATCTGGTAATACTACAGAGTAAGACATATTGTCAGCTAGAAACAATGATAAAATCTTGTTTTTGTAATTAGCAGGAAAGCCTTACATAAGGGTCAGTAACAATATAATAGAGAGCTAGGATACAAGAATTGACACTAATCCAGCACAAATAAATTAAACCAGGTGGTAACCTTCCAGATACCTTCACAGTTCACAATGGTATGTTTTCTCAAAAAGGCAGAGCCATCAATCAAAATATTGATATATGGTATTGGTTGCGGCCGTATCGATACCAGCCATGTCGAGTGATAAAAATCAATTTTGGTTTTTTTGTGAATCGGAACATGGATACTAGCTGACATATTAGAAAATATCGGGTATTGCAGCAGAAATATTATTGATATGGCAACATATTACAATTTTATCATTTTACGGAGAAATGTCGATAAGGGAGGAGATACCAGCATACAGCATAGTGTCCAGTATTTAAGTCCGGGGGTAGAGGTGTAAGTTGGGTCTAGCATGTAAACTGTGTTTCCCTGCAGCCTATAATGGGGTGATTCCAACATGGAAGCACAAGCACAGCCTGAGCATGGTCCACATGGGTCTTGGCCTGGCCCATTAGCTAAAATCCATAGGATGAAATGGCTAGTTTAGCACTATTTTCTAAATTTGATTTATTCACGTTGATGTCCTTTACAATGATAAGCTACTTGTCATTTTAGGGTTCATTTTGTTGTTAAGGAAGTTTTTTCAACTTTGTAAATAGGCAACAATCGCCATTTATACCACAATAAGCTAAATAATATATTCGTATTTTTTCAGCTTCTTCTGAAGCTAGTTAGCTAAGAAAAGTTGTCTCAATTCATCAGGCATCTGAAATCTGAAGGTAATTTTTTTTTTTTTTTACAACTACAAGGCCCTTAACATACTTTTCTTCCTTTAGCATATTTCAGAAATTTGAGGAGAAATAAAAATAGTAACAAGTTTCCTTACCTATAAAATCCTTAGAGATACAAAGTTGTATATTATTTACAACCTGTCCATGTTTCAGAATGCTGGGGAAATATGCCTATTATCAGGTATATATGACTTATTAGTTGAACATCGTCCAAGCTTTTGGCAGCATATGCCATCAGGTTCTAGAAGCTTTTGTCATTTGCCAAAGGGCCTTCGCTTCACAACTTGTTCCACTTACAAAGGATAAGAAAAAATGAATACAACTCTTTTTTTTAGTGTCTGATCTTCTCACATTATTAAATTTTGGAAAATATAAGAATGTTTGACATCATATGGTATGACAGCCTTTTAAAGATATAAATAGTTTTCTCTTGAACAAATTTAGGCCTATGAGATAGACCTAGGATGGCACACAAACCCTACATAACTGGGGGGCCATGAGAAAGTGGCCCTTGAAACATTTTACATCTCTATGTCCCTGAAACATTGTCACATTGAGCAAGGCACGGTGGGCATTAATATGAATACAAAGTTTTCCCATCCCTTTTTTGGGTGGGGGTGTAAGCACAAAAGAGAGGGGCAATGTTCATCAAACTCTTCATGTGCACTTTACGCTCAAGGGCAATCTAAAGGTTTTGCAATATTCAGAGTTGGTTGACAGTTCTTAGTAAAACCTCTTGCTCTCTCATAGGCATCTTTTAAGGGTTGAAAGAAAAGAGAGAGAATTTAATCACCCATATTTTTTCCATTCTCAATGGTTGGTCGGTTGGCTGGAGGCCAAGACGTATATGTTTTGTACATAAATGTGTGAATTATATCAAGTACTCAGGAAATTAAATCACTTCAAACTCTCATTTTGCAACCATGCACAAGCAAGAAATGCAAATGGAAATTTCACCTTTAGGTGTTGGTTTGATTGCAGCCAACCATGTAGTTGTCAAATGACTAGATACAGGTTTTATGCAACTATTTCATTCTCAAAATGACTAGATAAGCATGATAATGGCTACAGTCAACATATTAGAAAATTCACCAAGGATAAGTTGTCATAATCCAATTTTATTTTTTTAATAGTTCAGTAGATCAATTTATTATTATATCATCTATATATATTTACTACTATGGCATAATATCATTATATTATACATATTTAATGATTTTATTTTTTCCTAAAGAAACACTTACTAAATTTTTATTTATTTATAACTATAAACAACTTATATAATTAGTAGTACATTCTGTAAACTACATAAACTATTACTACAAAAGCTATCTCCATATAGCCTTCATATTCTACAACAATATACAATATGTCCACATCCACATCTTGCAACAAGAAGTCATTATTACATCAGAATTTATTACTTGACTGTTAGTTTGAAAGGCTAGGAAAAAACACATGTGAGTTGAATGCCAAATAAATAATTTTTTAACCAAGAGAACAACCATTATAGAGTACAACATCATGCAAGAATCCAAAATATAATGACTAACAATTTTATACAACGTAATGATATATTTTATCAAAAGAGACTTCATAGAAAAAATCTACAATAATTATATTTCTACAACTATGAACTTAAGGCCAATGTATTTATATTTCCATTAATCGGGTAAATTATTTTATACTCAAATTATTCTTTATCACCCCACTAAGTAATGCCAAAACAACTCACCACACGTTTGTGGTCTGGCCAATCAATCAATTATTGGATATCTCAGACATTTATATTTTAATATATTATTCATAAGTTCTATAGGATAAATATCATCAGGATTAACGGAATGGCTTCAGTATTGGATAATGTAGACTACACTAAGCTATCTTTATGCCCATATCATCCGAATAAAATAGTGTTTAATATATTTTCTTTTACTTTATTCATGGAATGTAGAATGAATTATTGCACTATACAAAATTATAACATGGAGCATCCAAGATCCATACATCGATAATTTCATTTTATTTTAATATGTAGTTCTTTATCTTATCCTACAAAAAATTAACTATTCAAAATAAAAGTATGAATAAGAATTAAGAACATGTGAATAAAATCAAATATCACCAAATATAGGTGAGCATACTTAAGTTCAATAAATAATAAAACAGAACCCTTAATATAGTTTAACGGGTCATTTATTTTTCTTTAATTATAAAGAATCAATGTCTATTAATTCATTAATAATAATTTATCACAATATTTCAAATGTTATTATTTATTACAGTCACATCTAAACAAGTAAAACTCAATTTCTTATTTCAAATTATCCAAAATATATCAATATAAAATTATTTTTATATCTTGTATTTCAAATAATCATCAAAGTATTTTTCTATTACCAAATAATTAATTATCATCATAAAATAGAACATTAAAACACCAAAAATACATTTATTTTCAATCTCTCACACTGCAGTGCCACAAAAGAGCTGCTCCCCTTGCAGATGAACAATAACCATGAACCCTAACAGTTGGCTGAGCCCCGTTTTTCATCCATTAATGCCGACTGCAAACTTTGCTCAAATTCAAATTGTTCATAAATATTTAACACAAATTACTTATCAAAATCATCATATATGATCCTTATACAGCTATTAGAACTGAATTTATGCATCAAATATTACAAATCGACACTAGTTTCACAAATATCTACTGAGCCCCTATTTTTGCACTATCTTTGAATTTCCCTTAAATTCAATCATATGAGAAAGATTTGACATGAAAAAACGATCATTCAAGATACTAGAAAGGTATAGAATAGTAAAACAATAAGAACATTAAAGAATTACGTACTCAGGTTTGTTATTTTTCAACGCCTTTTCTTCATCCTCCCCAAATTTTTGCCTCCAATTCTTACTATTTTAACTTCAATTCGATTAATATTTATAGACAACCAATTCTACTGCATCTCATGCTCTACTTGTAGCAATTTCCTTGTTCAAATTCCACCTAATTAACTCTAAATTTGACACATTCTCACTAATCCTATATTCTTATATCACCTAACCATTTTCTTCCATAACTCTCATGATTTCATACAATTTTGATGTAAAATTTTGAGATTATCTAGATGGGTTTCATACATGAAAGACACAAATTCATCTTCCACTGTTTTCCACCAATTTCCTCTGTTTCCCACTATCCCTATGTTCTCTTTCTACTTCGTTTTTTCTTTCTTTCTTCTCTTTATTATTATAATTAATTAAGATAATATGAAATTATCAGCATATGGATCCTAGATACTCCATGTTATAATTTTATGTAATATAATATTTCATTCTACATTCTATAGATAAGGTAAAAGAAAATGCAAAAAGATGCTATTTTATCGAGATAATATAGGTGACAAGCTAGTTTAATGCAGTTTGCACTATCCAATCTTGGAGCAATTCCATTAATCTCGAAAATATATTTATTTCTCTTGCAGAACCTATATAAACATCCGAGATATCCAATGACGAATTGACTTACCAAACCACATACGTGTAATGAGACATTTTGGCATTGCTCAGTGGGATAATAAAGGTAATCTAAAAACAAAATAATTTATTCAACTAATGGGGATATAAATATATTGGCCTTAGGTTACTAGTGGTAGAAATATAATCCTTACAGATTTTTCCTACAAAGTCTCTTTTAATAAAATATATCATTACATTGTATAAAATTATTAGTCATTATATCTTGGATTATTTGTTTATATTGTTCTCTGTAATGGTTGTCCTAGTTAAAGAATAATTTATTGGACATTTGACTTATGTATTTTTTCTAACTTTTTAGATTAGCAGTCAAGTAATAAATTTTAACGTAATGATGGACCTCACGTTATAAAATGTGGATATGGATATATTGTATGTCATTGTAGGGTAAGAAAGCTATATGGATATTGTCTTTATAGTAATGGTTTATGTAATTTATAGAATATATTACTAAATGTGTAAGTCATTTACAGTTATAAATAAATAAAAGATTAGCAAGTGTTTTTTTAAAAAATAAAAAATAAAATCATTAAATATATATAATATAATGATATTATGCCATACATAGATGATATAATAATGATATAATAATAGCTTAATCTACTGAACTGTTGAAGAAAATAAAATTGGGTTATGACATAAGTAGCATAACATAAAACCTGTAGATATGTTCCACAAAGTCATCAATTAGTGTGGGCCATGCACCTGCAAACAAGAGCGATACAGCCAGTTGTAAGTACAGCAAAACAGACCTGGCATTCTCTCTGTTGATGCATTATCCAACTAGAGAATCCGCAGAAACAACTATCATCCAACAGAACAAACACTATATAATAGGTTGAGTGAATTTTATTTAGAATGAAGGTGTTCCTAAAATTGTAATATAGACAAAATGGGAATACATGTCAATTTTAGTAACCATCAAAGCTCCTTTCTTCCCCGAATACAAGTCAAAATAACAAGCAGCACTCAATGTATAGTCAAAACAATGTCGTAACCCTCAATTCTAGATGCATTGTAATATAGACAACGTGGGTAAGATTACTTTAATGAACAGTAGCAATGGAATAAACAAAGTTGAATGAATCTATGATTGGAAAGTGAACATAAATCTCCGAGTGGGAAGTAGACGACTTTTAGGGATGTCGGAATGTGAAAATAACAACATTACTTGAAAATGTGAAAAATAACAAGCATATTTCACAGAATAAAATATAATTAGAAGTCTGCATGCAAACTAATATTGAACAGAACATTCCATTCTAAGACTGAAAAAGAATTGCACTAGGATTCAGAACCCATCTGTTTTGTTGGCTTAAATTAGTTAGAAACCTAAAAATTTCATGATAAAGAATGGATAATACAGGATTAATGTTTGTTTCTTTGTTGCGATTGGAAATTCATCTCATGGGATGGGATGCAACAAAAGATTTTGAAAGATTCTTGGATGGGTTCAATCCTTGAGCTCACATTAATAAGGAATGTAGCAACAACTTCTTCCCTCATCCCTTTGTTCACATAATAAGATGACATGGATTTTAATTACATGACCCACCTGTCTAGATGCTGCAGCAGCAGCTGAAATGTTGACAGCAATTTCACGTTCCTACATGGGGTCAGTTGTCAACCACAAACTTTTTTTACTGGCAGGGAATCTAATACAAGTATTTACTGCCTACTGTCACAAACATAACGACAATTATCTAATTGACCAAAAGATCAGCTGCAACAAAAACAATGCCAAGTACACAACAAAACTATCAACTTGTGTTTTTTTTTTTTTTATTACAAATTTAGTCCACCAACAAGAAGAATAATGAACTTTTCTTTTCTTTTCTGTGCAATTAATCATTTTGACACCCCCACTAATGACTGTTGGGCCCTTGGCAAAACAAATACATGGCTTAAAAAGTAGTGAGATAATTTAATTATGAAAAAAATGGCATTTTAATGGCAACTACTTTAGCTTGTCAAAAAGCCTCTCATCATTGATTTAGAATGCCCTCTCCGTCCCATGCATGATAGAATAATTCCCCAGCTCCAGGCCCCTACCCCAAAATGGAGGAAAAAGAAAAGTAATAAACCCCTTTTTGTGCTTCCCTTCACCTAGTTAAGCGCCCTCATCAAATCAATGTCATAACACTCCAATCAACTAACCACAAAGCCCATCAATATGCAAAGATGACAAGACCACAATGAACTCAACAAAATGGGCCAATGCATACAAAAGTGTTCAAGAAGCAGCAGGTCAGTTAGAGAAAGAGATGTGAGAGTAGGTGGAGATTTATAACATACTTGGAGGCAGTTTCCATTAGTTGGGATTCATGGGCACAGTTTATGATGCCAGAATGGTGGTGAACAAGTAGAGAATTGATCCTAAAACAAGAATAAATGCTGGCTACTTCAGATAGGCATCTTGGTAGCTGTTGTAAAACTAAGGAAGTGGATCATCTGCACACATGATGATGCTGGACTTGGCTTGACAAAATGGTAATGATTACATGTGTGGCTGAGCAGAGGAATCATCTATAACAGGAAAGTGAAAGCTGAAACTGGTGAAGGTTCTAATGATGTGAATTAGCCAAGGTCAGCTTAATTTCAAATATGTGTGAAGCTGGATGGACATAATAGAGTTGGATTAGGCTACTTAAAAGTAAGATGAGACAGTCAGATAGTAGAGTTTGTGATGGCTTGATGGTGCTATAGAAACATTTGAAGAAGTTATTCATTGACAGGGGGGAGAGGAGAGGAGAGAGAGAGAGAGAGAGAGAATCTTACCAAGCTTCAACTAAAGATAAATACACAGACAAATACAAAGGCACCAAATGGAAGCAAATACGGCATACCATGACAGAACAACTCGTCCTTACTCCTCAAAATTAATAAATAAACTACAAATAAATGCTGAAGCATGCACAGGGGGATCAGCAGAGAAAACATGGAGGAATGAATGAACAGTGACAGACTGATGTCAAGGACATGAAAAGCAAATTTCTGATCAGAAAATTAACCAAAAAGCTCATTTGTTGTCCCAGAAAGAGATGCACAGTCCACCTCAACAGAGAGAGTTTGTAGTCAAGCATGAAAGAACCAAAAAACTACAGCACAGTTGCATGTGTAAAAGCATCATTTGCAGAACCAAAATATGGATATCAAAGCTAAAAAAATCTCATAATGCACCATATAAAAAATAAATAGTAATTGTATTAAAGTGGAATTTGTCATGATTCTCATGAATCAACATGTTTCACCTTAGCAACAAAATTGCATATGGATCAGTACCTTCAGGATCATACCCTTCCAGATCTTCACGTACACATCTGCTGAAAGCTAAAACTTGGCGCCAGGTATCTTCTGAGATGTTATGTTGCTGGTTTTTCTGAGAAATTCAGTATATGAAATAAATCATACAAATTTAGGACCATTTTTATTTTCTTTCTGATTTATAAAGTTTAACATCCAATAAAATGCAAGTCACAGAAAAGCTGGAATGGGATAAACATGCTTCCATTTAATGAACTGGCTAAATGAGCAAGAGTTAGTGCTGAAGCCTACAAAGAACAATTTTTTTCACAAGAATATACAGTCAAAAGATTCAGCTGCACGACAATGCAGGAACCCAGCTACAAGTGCTCGCACCAACAGACCAAATTCCAGTCAAACTTCCTTAAGATGATAATTAAATTGTGGTCTCAATCACTGTCAGGGAGTCATGGAAGCAGCACATAACAGACATTAAGGCACCATGGATATAAGTAACCAATCGGATACATCACTGGATAAATTCAATTTGTGAAGTGTGCCCAATTCATAAATCTTTAAGTTGCTAACTTACAACAACCCATTTCAGTATTTTTAATGAATTTTAGAAAATTCAGAGCAACAAAAGAATTGTACTTGCTTTAACAATTGATGGGTATTGATATCCAGGGCCTAGTTGGAAGGTCCATTCCGTGAATTGGGTCCTTATGTCAAGGAGGCCCATGAGGCTAATTTGGCCTAAGGGAAGTAGTGGCCAAAGGCTCTGTTAAGGCCCAAAGACTCATGATAGCCAAAAACTTTGCTTAACTTGCAAAGTTTGCGAGCCAGAGTTGGTGGCTGACTTTGTCAACTACAAGAAGGGATAAAGGTGACATCTCGGGAAGATGGCAGCTTTTGAAGAGCACACACATCCTAAGAAGAGCAGTTGACTTTCAAAATCAATAAGTTTGTCAGAAGCGACAAGATGGGTTTTACGGAGTTGGTGGCAAGCTTTCTTGTACATGCAAGCCCCTTGCAGAGTAGGTGGCTGCCGACCAGTATACATACAAAGCGAGCACCAAAAGAAAGAGGCATGAGAGGCGAGCGCAAAAAAAAAAAATGAAAAACAGAGAGAACATAAGAAGACATTTTGCTCTCAAACTCTATTTTCACTCTCCTCTATAACTTGAGTCCTCTATAATCAAAAATTTTCATAGTGAGATCATTTACAGACCAAGTGTCTCATGGTATTTCCCTCTCATTCAAGAGAGGGTTTTCCACGTAAATATTGTGTATTACTACTGCTCTCTCTCTCTAAACTTCTCTAGTTTTCCAAGGCGATTCCAAAAAGCTCTAGTCTCCACGAAAACTTAACTTCACACCTGCACTCTCAAATCACTCCCTCAAAAGAGGATCTTCCTTTTCCTTTTGTGTTGCACAGGGATTCAAATTTGATTATACGGAGAGAACGGATCCGAGAACGCAACAACAACCATCATAACTCTTTGGTTGACAAGAACTATCATTCTCACATATTCCAATCAGTGTTATTAAACATGCAAGGTGCACAAGGCGCAAAGGATCTCTGGGGCCTAGACATGAACCGCAATCGCAAGCCTAATGGAAGTGAAGCATCCATTTACAAAATATATATATTATGTTCTTATAATGAAATTCATTTGTTGAAGTTAACAAAATATTTTATTTCTTATAATAGCATAAGAAATGCCAAAAAAATTATTTCTAACAATGATTACAAACACAAAGTTCAATTAACAATCTCAAAAATTGCAATAAATAAATAGAACTAACCACAAATGCACAAAAAATATAACAGGTATTAACAAAATTGAAATATTGCTCTTAAAATACTTATAGAAAAGGAAAATATTTATCATCATAATCAAATAAAAGTTCATCCTCTCTTTAGTTTATAAGCTCGAATGGCTTCTTCACCTTTATATACCTCTCTAAAAAATCTTCATCATTTAGAAACACAAATAAAGTAGCACTCAAAGCACTCATCATTTAAGGTTCACACTATTTTTCACGTTGGTGTGATGTGTTATCTCATTAACACTAATAATTTTAGCAACAAAAACCTTTTCCAATTAATCATCCTTATAAGCAAATTCATTATTATTATTATTATTATTATTATTATTATTATTATTATTATTATTATTATTATTATTATCAACCACTCATTACTTTAATCAATTTTGATTTCACAAACACCAAGATAGTTTCAAAGTACCAATTAAAAATAATAACTAATTTAAAAATAAAATTAATTTTTTCAAAAAAATCTATAAGATACTTAAGGCGCACACCTTAAACCTAAAAAAAGGCGTGAGCATCCTGGGATAAGTCTCGCCTTGGTATGTTGCGGTGCTAGGCTTGGAGCCCCTAGCCTAGGCACCCCTCAGGCACACCTTTAACAACATTGATTCTAATCATCTCTGACGTAATCATTCTAGTTTAGTTTAATAAGGAAAGTGACCAGTGAGAAGGTAAATGAATAGATCAAGAAAAGCCTGATTCATATGCAAGGCGGCAAGGCACAAACCAACAGGACAGTTGGCTGTAATGACCCCACCCTTCTAATTGTTGGAAAACCACTGGAGAGGGCCCCACCCTTCTAATAGTCTTTGGCTCATGCTAATAAACTCAACATGAAAATAAAATGAGCAGAGCAGGAAACCGTAAGGACCAAGCTACCCCATCTCACACCCCATATCCCCTCTTTTTCTCTCACTCTTCCGATATTTGGCTGGTGTTCAACATTGTTAGTGGGTAAAAACATATTTTTGGTCTCTACAAATCAAATTATGCTTTTGGGATGTGTGATCCGTTTACAAGGTATCAAAGCCTCTTAAATTTTGAGATCCTTTTTATTCTGGTATTAATTCAGCAGATTAAAAATGGGTGATTATGACTGCTTAAAGCTGACTGTGCATTTACCTGACTCAATCTAAGAGACTGTCAAAGTATTTATCCTATATTTGGTCGCTGCCCTAGAAACACAATTTTTTTTGGGATGAAATGTTACTAGGCATACATCAATCTTAAATGCATGAAGCCCTTCATAAAACAACCAACAAGAAAACCTCAATGGCATTGCTCCGAAGAGTTTCCTATGGATTGCAGGACTGAGGAACCTTTGGTCATTCACATCTAAAAGACATCAGATGGTCCGTTGGACTGGCTACGCTGGAATCAAAATTTGATTTTCTATATCTGGGTCTGTATATCCAATACAGATATGGCCATGATCAATGCCGATACAGATATTTTCATCCATGCTTATTCCTTTTATAAAGGGTTCCAACACCTGGGAAGAGAAGAACTCAAGACCCATCAGTTTGTTAAAAAGAGCTCAAGCTTGAGAACCAATGAGTCAAGATCTCCAAGGACACTTAGCATTCAAACATCACTAATCTAGCTTTCTCATTTAGTTCACTGGAAATTCTAAGGCACTTTAAAGTTGATCCAATAGCTATTTCGAGTTAGTTCTTCATTATAAGTATTGTCAAATACACTAGGCGAGCTAAGGTGTTAATTAACTGAGACATTAGGTGCTCACACAAGACATCTGAGGTGCTAATTGATACATAAATATGTCTATATGCTGTGTAGAAATTTACTAACTAATTAAAGCTCAAACAACTAAAAGTAACATTACATACACATAATACTTATCAAAACACAGTAGATATACAAATATAAAATAAATATTGCATCATCAAATAATATGATCAACAACAGTACTATTCTACAATATGTAAGTGCATGCACAGTCCTAAAATGCTCTAGTTCTAATCATCATTAAAATCCACCACATCAACCTCATCAACATTATTATCATTAAATAAGCCATCATGAAATCTATCACTTCTATTTTCTCTGAATCAGCTTCTTCCTCTTCTACTCTATTGTTCAAAAATTCAAAGCCTTTGCAGTTGCTCTCTAGAACTCGAATCCCTTGCCTCAACTCTATCACTCAAAATTTATTGTCCGTGACCTCAACTCACAACGAAAATGGTGATTTTGTGAGGTGCAAATAAAATAGCAGTGAGAGAAATACAAGGGTTGTATTGCACAAACTGCAATGATGAAAGGACAAATACATTTAAAGGAAATATATATTTATGACTTTAAATGATTAGGGATATTTTAAGAAAACTAACAAAAATTTATTTGAACAAAAGTGGGAGCCTGAGGGCTTGCTTGCCTTGCCATTTTGCCCAGACAAGGCCCAGCCACCTGTGCCTCGCCACCCTCACTTGGGCACCAGGCAAGCGCCTAGAACACCTTTGACAATACTATGATAGATCTATTGGAATATTTTTAGTGCATTACTGCCAATAAATATTAAAGTATATGATAAAGAGTTTTTCATTAAAATTGTTGTCAAAGAAGCACCACCTAATGGCAAAAATACATTTCTAAAAACAACTATATACACCAGAAGAAAAAAAATGGACAATTCAATCTGAATTGGAATGCAGAAGAAAACAACCCTTCCCAACAAAACAAGACTGAACCCATCCAACCTGAAAACTTCTCATGTTCACAATTCAATCTCAGAAAGTAAAATAACTTCACCACTTCAGAGTTTAGACCCAACAAACCATAAAACTGCTGAAGGAATCTAAATTCATTGACTCAAACAATAAATCAACTTTTTCCCAAAATTATCAAGAAAGAGGACAATCCCTATCCATATGTTTCCCACAACAAAATCAGCCAGCAAGATCCCCAACAAAGGAAAAATAGAGCTCTCCAGTGTCGCAGACTACTTGCAATTACAAAGTTGGTTCACTAACTCCGTACAATCCTTACATGAACGAGACAACTTACAAATAGAAAACATCTTTAGGTAGAAAATAAATAGTAAGAAGTCCAAACCTTCAATACTTGAATCCCCACCATCATCAACAAAATATATAACTACCTGAGGTCGAGGGGAAACTGAAGAGTCGAAGTAACCATGTTGGGCCACCATAAAAGTTGATAACAGAGCATTCAATCAGAACTGGAGCTCTCGCATCTTAACAAGGAAGAATTGTAGTCAACCAATTTTCCCCTCTACATTTTTTTGCCTAGCAAAAAAAGACGGGAAATTTGGTTGACTATTGCCTAGAAGATTAAGAAATAAGAAATAATAAACAAGGAACCATATGCAATTTCCTTGTGAATGAACAACGGAAATCATAGATTATGATGTTGATCACTGTATTGTTAGGCTTCAACACAGCATCAAGATAATCTGCAAAGCCATGGATGCCATTAACTTAATAATGTGGCTTCCCAAGAAGAGATGCTGCAAAAAGAGACTAGTTTCAAAAGGAGACTTCTGAGGAACTTCTCACCTAAGCTAAATCCAGGCCAGTCAAACACCTGTCCTGACTATTTAAGGCAAAAGAGCCTAAACAAATATCAGCTACCTGCATGAATGCTTCAGCTGTGACCTAAAGGGACACTCATACAGGAGATCCATCCCTGAACAATTGACATTTGGCAAATAACAATATCACATTTAACCCAATTGAATTTGAAAGATTCCTCTTAACTGCCCTGCAGAAACTGTTTAGCAGGCTTTCCAGTCTACTTCCAACAAAAAGTGGCAAAAGAAAGAGAGAAAACAGGTGAAAGGCTAGACAGCATATATTTTACAAGAATCAACCTGCTATCCTTTGGCAAGTACTGCATTATCCCCAAAATAATGAGAAAGTCTCCATTAGATGGCAAAAAAATCATTGTATGTTCCTAAAGTTTTCAAGCTCCGGTTCCAAAAGCGAAGAAAGCTGAGATATGGCCCTGGAAGGCTGCCGAATATCTAAGTATCATTCTGGTCTTCTTTATTTTCTTTACTTTAAAATAGTTCTTTTTTTTGTGTAATTTTATTCATAATTAAACAACTTCAAACAGGAATTCTAGAGAAAATTCTTTAATATTTTTTTGGGACTTGAGCAACATCAATCAACTAACTAGCCTTAGATGGTTGGATATTACATACATGAAGACTTTGGGTCCGCATGCCTTTAACATATGGCACGTCGAAGTCAGAAATC
This sequence comes from Nepenthes gracilis, assembly GCA_033239525.1. Lineage (NCBI taxonomy): Eukaryota > Viridiplantae > Streptophyta > Magnoliopsida > Caryophyllales > Nepenthaceae > Nepenthes > Nepenthes gracilis. The sequence goes on from BSYO01000015.1 coordinate 14,158,935, forward strand.
TATACATAAAGATGATTTACGGGGAACATTGTGGCATTTGAAATGAGGCTGGTGAAACTACTAACTAAAAGTCATGTGCCCATATAATGATTCTAACATGAAAATCTAAACATGGTTTCACATGCACACGGCTAGGCATTGCCTACAGCATTTCAGATTCAAGAAAATAGGAAGAATAGCATATGAGATGGGGTATCTTGCACACCAGTGAAGAAGAAAAGTAAAACAGAAGCTATTATAAAAAAAATAAAGATGCATCTGCATTGAAATGCTAAGAGCATTTATCCATCAATCATATACGGTACGGACCTCAACAAAGTCACACCAATGATTAAGCAGCCGAAACTGTCCAGCTAAAACTAATTTCCATGCAGCAACTGCCCTGCGTACAGCTGAATTGGAAATTGCAAACTGTCAGCATGAGAAAGAAAAGTCTCCATTCAAAATTAATCATATACACTTTATCAGTGTCATTTTCACAGTACAACCTAAAAGACCAACACTTACTGATGTTCTTTTGACCATTTTCACGGCACACAAAGAAAACAAAATCATAGAAGTTTGAAAATTCGGAGAAGTCAGCCTGGAAGCAAAAAAAAACCAGAATATAATAAACAACCAAGGAAGTAAAAATACATATAAGTTGATGCAGTTCCCAAGAATGAAATCAAGCTCAATTGGGTGAGAGAAATTTTCTGAAACATAAGCTATTTAATAAAATATAAAGCCAACAAGATCTTACCATCAAATTTAGCTGTGACATGAGCTTGAATACTTCCTCAAATAATGAAGTGCTGACAAAGGAAACAAATTCAAGCAGAGATCAATTAACTGTTGAGGTACATTTTACAAATAAAAATAACCTGAATTAGAAATGCTCAATTACCTTTATTAAATGTCAGCTTAAAGTGCCAATATGAAATGAATGGCACAAAAAGAGCACTAGGTCAAAGAGAGCATTCAAGTAAATACTGCCTAAGCACACAAAATGCTGAGTAGTAATAGTAGCAAGGAAGCAATCTACTAGGTTAGACCACATCAGGTTTGGCTTTCCATAACCTTTCTGAAAGGATATCGCCATTGATGCTAATAACAAAATTAAGTAATCATCACTCAATTATATAACCTAAATTATCATCATTCAATTATATAAGCCTATGGGATAGAACATGGGAACATTCCACTCTTCAAGAGAAGGAACTATCAAAAAAACGAAGGAGAAATGGGGGAGAGGTCCCAGATAAAGGGGCACACAACAATGGATGAATGGTCAGAAAACCAAAGGGAGCAAATTTCTTAAAGCTCATTCAAATTGTATAGCCATTGCACTCTTCCTCTAATTTTTCCTACACGTAAACTTTGAAGCCATTACTCCTCTTCAATGAGGTTCATCCAGATGCACTTCAATCATGCACCCAGTTGATTCTCTTGTATGGAGCGATGTGCTGCGATTATGATCATTAGAAAAATGCAACACAACTATGGTGCCATGGGAATTAGGGATTATTGATGATGGCTTTATGACAAGAATGCACCTTGTGTAATGTTTAACATTCCTTTTAATACTCCTAGAAGTCACACATTTGTATCAACTAAGCAGATGAGATTTGTATCTACATATAGAGGAGCATGCAAGGTAGTAAACATCACCAAAACACAGAAAACGGTCCAGCCAAACACAAGACAGTAGTGTGCTCAGGTGTTTCTAGATTTTGGTGTGCGGATTTTCACAAAACAACCAATTGTTCTTGGTGAGAAGAGTGTGATCGGGTTATTTCCATCACTTGTATTCTTTTGAATATAGTAAAATCACCTCATTTGGTATCCGTAGATATAACTCTCACTAAAGAGTAAACCACATAAATTTGTTGTCATGTATGTGCTTGAATTTTTGCATTAATTTTATTGTTCCAACAAAAAAACTATCCCTTCAGCTGGAACTTGTATTTTTCTTTTCTTTAGAGCTTATCTTTTGATTTTCATACATAATTGTAATTTCAAAAAAGGACATCAAAGGTGCATCTTCCAAGTAGAAAACTATGTAATCCTCAGAATAGGAAGTATGTAAACCATTTATTAAAACAAAATTGACCTATCCCCAAAATTTTCAAGGTAAATAACTGGAAGTAAAGGTCTTTTCCTAAGAAAAAGGAAGAATTTCAAGTTTATTCTTAATCATATTATGACTACTCTTATTCAATCCACCACCTGTCTCTTGACATCCTCTTGAGTTTGGATCATCAACTTTAATACCTCTGATCACATGACTAGGTTCACAGGTATATTGTCTAATTATCGATTATGCTCCATTGTTCCTAACATTACTTTAGCTGATGGATCCTCTACAAAGGTTAAGGGTGTTGCCTTTGCTTTTCTATTGCAGATTTTGCATCTCACATCCATCTTGCACCTATTGAATTTTCTGTTCAATCTATTATCAATTAGTAGGTTTACTAAACAATATAATTATTGTGTAAAATTTTTTTCCATTCATTATGAATTTCAAAACCTTACTACAAGAAAGGTTGTTGGTAGAGGCCGTTATAACCTAGAAGGGCTTTACTTGTTCAATGCAGAATTCAGTCCTATTATCTGTTCTATACGCCCCTTGATCTTAACTGTAGGTTGGAGTGTCCATCCCTTTATAGTCTAAAAAAATTATGTCCAACTCTAATGCCTATTATGTACTTGTTTTACAAGTCATATTAATTTGCCAAACAACATCATAGGTTATATTCTCCTTGCATAAATCCACACACCTTTGACCCTTTTGAGTTAGTATACTTAGATGTCTAGGGACAATGTCCAATTTTGTCTAAAATAAGACTTTGTTATTTATTACCTTATTAATGACTATTCATGAATTACCTAGTTATACCTAATGAAGGATCATTCTGAATTATACTCCATTTTCTATATGTATCATGCTAAAATCAAGACTTAATTTTCTACTTCTATACAAACTTTATAAAATAACAATAATTGTGAATAATTTTCTGCCTCTTTTTTGTAATTCTTCCGACAACATGGAATTCTTCGTGAGTCATCTTATCCCGATGTACTCCAACAAAATGGAATAGTTGAAAGGAAGAATAGGAACTTGATAGAGGTTGATCAAGCTCTCTTATTCCATATGGGAGTACCAAGAAAATATGTTGGAATGATACAACATTGACAACATGCCATCATATTAATTGCATTCATAATTGAAAATATCAAGTGATACGTAACATATTAGTCGATATATCTCATCATTGGGTGATACCAATACCAAGAAATCCTGATATTGAGATTATATCGGGATATGTTGTTGTATCGATGACATATCACAACATATTAGCTGTATTAGTCTATATTAGCCAATATATTCAAGCGATTTAAAAAAAAAAATCAATTATTAAAGTGTGTTCTCACTTCCATCATTAGCAACTCATTCTTACATAGACTAGAGGGGGCAAACTCCAATCAAAGTTCTTCTTGCTCTTCAAAATTCTCTCAAATGTTTCTTCAAATTAAATACAAATTACTTAAATATAAACCTTAATCTACAATTTCAAACATTTCTCACTTTCTAAATTTTTATATTTTGTAGTGAAATCATTCATGAAATTGCTTGAAAAGGAAAAAAGATAAATTTATTATTTTAGATCTATTTTTATAACTATTTGTTGCTTAATTCAGCTTATATATAGTATTTTTAACAAATTCCTTACAAATTTTCAGGCACAAAACGAGATCTAAGACTTCACTTTGGAAACTCTAAAATTGCATACATGTCATTTGGTAGTAAATGGCAATTCATTCTCTTTATTTGATTTTATTTTTATCATTTTAATATTTGCTAGTATATAATTTAACATTAATATAATTTAATGAGTAAAAATTATCAAAAATACCTGAAATATGCAAAATATGACTAAATATAGTTAAATTTTAGCATTTATCTAAATTTTGATGCAATTATAAAAAACATTTGAGTCCAATACGGTTGATACTGATACAACCACAATTGATACCAATACCAATATTTTTGTCCATGATCCATTAACATCAAGCTGTCTTCAAGGAAAGATTCCTTATCATGTAATATTTCCTAACAACTCATTACATTTTCTTCCAATAGAGATTTTCAGTTGTGCGTAAAATGCTCATGATATTCGGCCTCAAATGAACAACTTTGATCCTAAGTCTATGCGGTATATTTTTCTTGGATATTCCCATTATCAGAAGGGATATTGGTATTTCTCTCCAAAGTTTGGATATTTTTTGGTGTCTTCTAATGTAATATTTCATGAGCCCACATGCATTTATCCAGATGTGTTTTCAGCAAATTCATCTTCGAATATTCCTCTCAAGGACAACATTCTTATCTATAAGTTGTTCATAAAGTTGTATTTCCTATACCACTATCACATATGCTTCCTTGTCCTCCAATCACTCAGACAAGTTCATAATCCTCATCAAGTGTTTGGTTTCTCTCGGAGTGGATCTCGAGCCGACCATTATCAAGTAAGTCATTCTGACTGTTGATACTACTATTCCAAATCCAGTACCGTTTTAGACCTTTTGATTACATTATGGAAAGGTCATTACAGTTGTACTTAGTATTCTTTATCTGCTATATTATCTTATATTAGTATTTCATCTTCACATTTTGTGTCTGCTTTAAACTTTGTTAGTGGACCTCAATTTGTATATGAGATTATTTCTCATCTTGATTGGTAGGGTGCTATGGAAGATAGATAACTGCATTTGAGCATAATCACACTTGAGAGCTAGTCTTTGACTTCAGGGAAAAGAAATCCATCTGGTGTAAAGGGGTTTACATAATGAAAGTTAATCCAAATGGTTCTTTAACTTGTTCAAAAGCCCGTCTAGTGGCCAAAGGATATGCTCAAACTTATAAGGTAGACCACACTAATATCTTTTCTTTTGTTGCAAAGTTAACTTGTATTGGGTTCTTCATCTCATTAGCTACAACTCATCACCAGACTTCACATAAATTAGATGTCAAAAATAACTCATTACATGGTGATCATTAGGAGGCAATTGATTTGGAACAACCTCTAGAATTCATTGCTCAAGAGGGGTCAAGGTATGTTTATCGGCTGAAAAAGTCCTTGTATAATTTAAAACATCCACCATGAATGTGGTTTGGTTGATTCAATGATACTATGTATAAGTTCAAGTTATCTTGTTGTGGCAGCAATCACTTTATTTTCCATCATCACTCTATTGTTGGGTATATTCTTCTCTCATTGTATATGTAAATGATATTGTAATTACTGGAGATAATAATACTAGCATCATAGATCTGAAATTGTTTTTTTAATTTCAAAACAAAAACCTTAGAAGTTAAAGTTATTTTTTTGGAAATTGAAATTGCTAGGTGCCTCGTGACATCTTTCTTTCGTAAGGAAATACACTGTAGATTTATTTTGAAAAATTGGTAAGGCGGACTTGAAACCTTGTGATGCTCCAATAGATCTAAGAAATAAGTTATCACCACATAATGGGGAGATCCTTACTAAACCAAAAAAGTACCGACGACTAGTTAACAAGCTCAATTACCTTGATGTGACTTGTCTAAATATTACTTTCTTAGCTAGAGTTGTGAGCTAGTTTGCCTTCTCCTTGTGTTCCTCATTAAAAGGTTGTAATGTGTATTATAAAATATCTCAAGAGTACACCAAGGTAAGGCTTGCTTTATAATAATTGCGGTCATAATCATGGTGAGTCGGTGAGGGCTTTTCCAATGCTGATGAGGATGGGTCCCGATGTGATCAAAAGTTTAACAATGGCTATGGTGTTCTTTGTTATAGGCAACATTGTATCATGAAAGAGTAAGAAATAAAATGTCGTAACCAAGACAACCGCGAAGTTAGAATATCATGCGTTAACACATGTTACCTATGAAGTTATGTGGCTTCAACAATTACTTGAATCTCTTATTTGTAAAAGTTTTGGGCTTTCTTAGCTATGGTCAATGTTGTTAAAGGCATGCCTAGGTTAAGGGTAAAAATTTTGGCACCTCAACATATCTAGACAAAGCTCATTCTGAGAGGTTTGTGCCTAGACTCTAAGGCGTACATCTTTTGTCAAGGCTTCAGCTGTGCACCTAAAATGACTCATAATTTTTTCTTAGGAAATAAAATTGAATTTTCTTTCATTATTAAATTAGTCATTATATTTAATTATTAATTTTAATACAAACTTGATGTTTGTAAATTTAGATAAATGAAAGTAATGAGTGAACTCATTAACATAATGGATGGAGATTACAATGATGATAATGAATGTACCTTTGAGGATAATTCTTTAACAAAAGGTTTTTCAGCTAAAATTATTTGAATAAATGAGGTTATACATTACACTAAATTGTTAGATAGTGTGAAGCTTGAATGATAAGGACCTCTAAAACTAATCTATTAGAGCTCATAAATGATGAATATTTTAACTTGGAAAGACATACAAATGAAAAAAACTCATTCAAGCTGGCAAGCTAAGAAAAAGCAAATGAACTTTTGCCTGGGGATGGTGAATAATATTAGTCTTTCCTATGAGTATTCTAATAAAAATGTTCTACATTTGTTAATAATTTTTTTGTTCTATGCAGTTGTGGTAAGCTGCGTTTATTAGTTGTCATTTTTTACATTATTAGTTGAATCTTGAGTTTATTATTATTGCTAGAAATATTTGTTGATTTTTATTGTTATCTTATTAGTTTTAACAATTTAAAATCATTACAAAAATATCATATATATTTACATTTCCTAAACGGATGCTTCAATTCTATCAAGCCTGCACCTGCTCATCATGCCTTGTACTTAGGCCCCAGGGGCCCCTTGCGCCTTATGCCTTTAACAGCACTAGCTATGGTACAATAATTACACAACTATTCATATTATATTAAATCTAGTATTTTACAAGTGAACAAAATATATTAAGATAGATGATTATTTTTCATGGGAAACTTTAACAAGACGTAATTCACATTCGTCATGTGAGGACTGAAGATTATTTTGTAAACATTTTTAACAAGCCCTTGATTGGAGTTCATGTTACTAATATTTATAACAAGCTAGATATGATTAGCATCTATACTCTAGATCAAAGGGGAGTATGAGAATATGTAAAGACATACTATTAGAATATGCTTTGCGATATACTATGGTACATCCTTTGTAAGAGTAATTTATTATTTTAGATATTTATAAATAATCCTATATATACATGTGAATTGACCTACAATCTCACACATACAAAGTAGAGGAGGAGAATTCTTATATTGGTCATAAATAGAAATATATACCAGCCACAACTAAACCATAGTTTGTACATTTTCATCAACACTCCTCGCTCCCAAGCTGCTTCAGTGAATAATTAAAAAAAATGCCAGATGGGTTCTGAGAAGTTCCCAAGTCCCAACAGAACATTCCTGGGCCAAAAAGTCCCCAATGTTCTCTCTTTAACACAGCTCAATCTTTTCGAAAACAACTACACACATCACCAATCTATAGAGGGGGATGTGAGGTTGAAAAGGAATCGCAGCACCAGTTTTTGTCAATATATTTTAGCTGTATTGGATTGGTTTTAAATAAATTTTTGGCAATGTAATTAACTGTGTTGCTTTTGAGGTCCCAGAACAGTATTTGAGTTAAGACACATACTGTTGTTTGGCATGAATAAAAGGTGCATTTAAGCGGATGTTTTATTTCATCATATAAGCAGAAGATCCCTTGACAAATAGTGGTAGTAATCTTTTGCTGCAACCATAGAAGAATTTTGTTCATTTCCCACTTCAAATTCTAACTCTTCGGTTCTTTTACTAATTGAGCCTCACCATTTGTGTGCTTCCGAAAAAAACTAGGGGTTTCCTTTACTTTTCATCAAGTTAAGATTATATGATCTTTTCAGGGGTCGGTTGATCAAAGGATGGCTTTTCAGCTGTCTCACATCTTCCTGTGGTAAGGTGGCTTTGAGTCTTATATCCACAAGCAAGCAGGACAATCACTGCCGCATGTTCATGATTTGCCTTGTTTGTTGCATTATAAAACAGTATGACTGGATAAGTCAGGTATATTTATATTCATTGTTTTTATTTCTGAAAAACTAAGGAATGTTTCCTTGGAGAAAATTTCAGCTTTCTATTTTCTACTTTCCTTTCCCTTTTAAATTTTCCATGTCCACAATTTTCTCGTAAAATGTATTGATTTGTTTATGTTAGAAATGTGCCCTTTCAACAAGTCAATATTTATTAATAATTGTTAGCAAAGCTTCAACTATTTACATGATCACAAATATTAATTAAACAAATATACAGAAATCTCAGCTTGAACTTATTTGCTGAAAAAGATTTGAGCTTACCTCAGCAAGGCAAACAAATTGAATTAAGCCTATTTTATGAGCATGTTTAAATGAGAAACAAATTCTAAACAGGCATTACTTGGCATACTGATTTATATAAATCGCCTACTTGAACTCAATTTGTGATGACTCAATCTTAGTTACTGAAACTCACAAAACCCTCTACACACCGCATTCCAGCATATCATACACTGGATATGGTTCTTAATAACAAAATCTTAAAATAAAATTTGCCTACATACCGCATACTATGCTAAGCATATTAGATTGTAAGCCGGTAACTATGGCTCAATTAGAAGTATAAGGTTGGCTCATTTGAACAAAACTAATTAAATTAACAAGTTGAGCTCAAACCTAATTTTAAGCTTGCCAAATTAATGAGTCAAAGCATTCTCAGCCCATTATGATCTTTCCCTAGCATATTTATTTGGTGATAAGTTTGTGTGGATCAAAGATATACTAATTTTTAATAGCCATAATCTGTTAAATTACTATTATGTAATTCTGTCATTGAGTTAATATTGCACAAATGATAAGAATTTTAAGTGATAGAAAAATATTTGATGGTAACCTAAATATTGATTAAAACAATAGATAATTATAATGGAAAAAGATAAAAAGAAAATACAAGCTGAAATATTATGAAAATTAGGTCAAAATTCCTTTACCTGTTACGAATATTGATTTCAATTTGGCATAAATTTTTACTTGTAAACTTAAAAAGTAATGCTTCCACCATTGTAAATTATCAAATAATGTTATGCAAGCAAGATTTAGAAAACCATGAAAAATGCTTCTTTATTTCTAATAAAAAATTATGGAAATATCAGTTTGATATATTTTGAGTATCACAATTGGAAAAACTGAAGAACATACCGAATTCAACAAAATTTCCAGATTTCTATGAAATTTTCCAGAAAACCTCAAATTTTCACAACTAAACAGGCCATATATGTTTTGTTCTCATTTTCCATCCCTCACAGCACTAATGATATGTATGGGCCGTGATATTTTATTCTTCTAGATGTGTTTATAATCCTGTAGCAATTAATTTATTAGTACCTCATTGATACTAGTATACAAAATCTATCATGAATCTGCTACGTAGGCAAATTATCAGAACCAGAAATGATGGACTTACTTGGGAGAGAGAGAGAGAGAAAAATCATATGGGCAATAAAAGATACAAACAAATTTTCCAATGCTCCTATTTATCAAACTGACAAGTATTTACCAATAGATATAATAGAGTAGGCAATTTAGGAAACAATGGTCCCACGAGTATTGTTAGAATATGCTTATAGCTGAATTGGATATGCTTAGAGTATATCCTAGTATATGCTTTCATAAGGGTAATATAGCCTTTGTATTATTTTATAAATAAGTCTACATATGTAACAGATCCAAACCTGAAGATATTGGGGGTTTCCACAAAGCTTCTTCATCTTTTCTTCCATAGTTTATGTTGTACCAAAGCACAAGGTCATTCTAACCCTGGCGGTGGCCGGTGACTTTTCTTTTTTTTTTTTGGGTAATAGATGCGCCTTTACAAATTGAAACAAAGCCCCAACCAATTTTCTTTCCTATCCATAATCAGCCGGCCAATCAAGCATTTGAAGTATTTTTTTTTTTTTGGCAGAAACCATAGGCCATGCTTCTTCTGATTGATTTGGCTTATCTAGGAGTTTCTACTCTGTAATTTATTACTTATGAAGGTCAGCCAGATGACAGTTGTGGATTTCCGGTGAGTTCAAATCAATTTTCATGTTGATTTGTAGCTTTTAGTATTTTTTTTCTTCATGGTGTTATTTGGTGTTCTTCAGAACCTCAATATTTAGTAGTGGTTTTCATCCTGGTTCGTGGAGTTCTTCTGCTTCATTTGATTCTTGTTTCAGGTCTTCTCTAACTCTTCTTAGAGCTGCCACCTATTTGTCAGATTCTGCTGCAGTCTTCTTTTCTCCTGTGTGTTGCAGCTGATTGTTTCTGCCTATGCTAGTATGTTGTGGCTCTGTTCTGGTTCTATTATTCAACTATTACTCTGCTGACAACAGAATCTAGAGTTGGATCTTCTTCCCCTAATTCCAATACTTATCCAGTTGTTTCAGCAATGTGGATCTTTCCGCTTAAGGTTGTGTTTGGTTGCATTCATTTTAAGGCAATAGTGCCCTATGTGGTTAGTTTGTTGACTTTTATGGCTACTTGTTGACATGATAGTAGACAATTATGAAAAACTGACTTGTTTCCATTATGATGAAATTGGACATAACTGATACGGAAAGCCCACTAAAATCCCTAAGTGATCTATTTTATATCTGAGGAGAAATAATCATGCTTACTAGTCAGGATTCTGTTTACATCTATTCTTGTTCAGACTATTAATCCCACTGTCTATCTCTTAATGTCTCCTCAAGATTGGTCAATTAATTTTGGGGCTTTAGATCATAGATTGGAGTCATAGGTATTTTATTTAATTTTAAGTTATGCCCCATATATCCAATGTAACTGTGGCTAATCGCTCATTCTGTAAAAGTCAGCGGAATTGAATCTATTTGTCAGACCCCCAACATTACGTCTCTCCTCAGTTTTATACTTGCCAAATTTTTCATTTAATCTGCTATCTATAAAATGGTTCACTTAAAAATATCATTGTTGTATAATGTTTTTTCCACTCATTGTGCATTTCAAGATCTTACGACAAAGAATTTTTGCTAGAGGTCACAGTGTGTCAAGAGGTTTCTTACCTTTTATAAGAAGAACCAACTCCCACCGTTTGTTCTAATTTAACTTCTACATCTTGAAATTCATTATTGGGTGGGTCATCATTCTCTCCAATCTAAAAAAAAAAATGTCCACATCTCAATTCTATTACTAACATATTTTTATAAATCGTGTCATTTTGATTAACACCGTTGCAAATCACATTACCTTCAAGTCAATACATATGTAATTGCTCCTTTTGAGTTAGTTCCCTCGGATTTTTAGGGACCATGTCCTGTTTCATCTATGTTGGAACTTATTTTTGTCACTTTTCTTGATAATTATTCACGAGTCACCAGGTCAAATATAACATAAAAATTGTTCTGCATTATATTCTATTTTTTTGTGAATTCTATGCTAAAATTTGGATTTAGTTTTCTGCCTCTTTCCATATTTTACCAAATAATGATGCCCTTAAATATTTTTTGCTTCTACTTTGTCATTCATATCACACCATCGGATTCTTCATGAATAGTTCTATCTCAAAACCCCTAACAGAATAGAATAGCAGAAAACAAAAATAGATATTTAATGGACGTTGCTAGAGCTTTCACATTCCAAATGGGGGTTCCAAAATTATTTTGGAATAAGACAGGATTGAAATCTTGTTATCTTCGTAAGTGAATGCCCTCTGTTGGCCTTAAGAGAAACATTCCTTATCATATTTTATTTCCCGGAAAGCCATTATACCCTACTCCCATAAAAATTATTGAATCTATATGATATGTTTGTATTATTAAGACCTAAGTAACCACATTTGATTACAAGCCCTAGGTGTGTTTTCCTAGGGTATACCCACACTCAAAAGGGGTATCCATGTTTTTTCTCCAAAGTTAAAACGTTTTCCAATGTCCTTTAATGTCATATTTTATGAGTCTTATCCCGAAGTGTCTTCATTAAGTACATCATCTAGTATCCCTCATGATGATATTCTTGTTTACCATATCATTCATAAGGTTCTCTCCCTCTCTTGAGCCTTCATCACATGTGCCTCTATATCCTCCTATCAATCACATTTATATCTGTGGTCCTCGTTGGTATGGTTCTTCTCCTAGAATAGATCCTGAACCACTACTACCGAGTCTGCTTTTTGTCTATGAATACTATTGTTCTTGATCAGGAGACAGCTTTGGACATTTTGGTTGTATTATGGAAGGGTCATGGCAATCGTGCTTAGTACTTTTATCTACAATGTTATTATATGCTAGTGTTTCATCCTTTTAGAGAGCTTTTGTGTCCGCATTGGACTCCACTAGTGTATCAAGATCTATAATCAATGCAATTTCACATCTTAGTTGGCCAATAGTTATAAAGAAATGGCTACATTTAAGCATAATCACACGTGAGAGCTAGACTCTTTGTCTCCTGAGAAAAAACTCAACGGCTATTAATGAGTCTAAACAATGAAAGTAAACCCAATTGGTTCTTTAGCACAAATTAAAGCCCGGGCATGCACATAGGGTGGACTATATTGATACATTTTTCCCATCACCAAAATGACTTTTTGGGCTTCTCGTTTCATTAGCTGCTACTCATCATTGGAGAACTTCAACGTGATATTCAAGAGGAGGTTTATTTAGAACAACTATTAGGATTTGTTGATCTAGGGGACACTAGATCTGTTTGTCAACTGAGGAAGTCATTTTATGGTTTGAAAAAGTTCACCCAAGTGTTGTTTGGCAAGTTTGGTGAAGTAGTGTTTGAGTTTGAGCTTTCTTATTGTGCAATGATCATTAAGATTCTATCACCATTCTAGTGATAGAAGTATTCTTTCTATTGCATATGTGAATGATATTATGATTATTTATAGTGATAGTATAAGTATTGCAGATTTGAAATTATTCCTTTAAAGTCAATTCTAAACCAAAAATCTTAAAAATTTGAGTAATTTTCATAAAATTAATATTGCAAGGTACGTTATGGTATCTTTATTTTACCATGAAAACACATCGTGGAGTTACTTTGGGAGATTGGCATATTGGATTTTCAAAACCTTATGAAGCTACCATAGATCCAAGAACTATCTCTAGATGGTGAGGAGATCTTTAGTAAACCAAAAAAATACAGACAATTTATTAGTAAACTTAATTACCTTATTGTAATTCATCTGGATATTGTCTTCTCGGCTATATTGTAAGCTAATTTTTGTCTTCTCCACGTGATCCTCATTAGGATATTGTAATGCATACTCTGAGTTATCTTAAAGGTACACCAAGATGAAACGTACTTTACATTGATCATGGTCATGCCTTATTGTAACTCATTTGGATATTGCCTTCTCGACCATATTGTAAGCTAGTTTTTGTCTTATCCTCGTGATCTTCATTATAAGATCAAAATGTGTATTATGAGATATCTCAAGGATACACCAAGATGAGACTTACTTTACATTGATCATGGTTATACTAAGGTTAGGGATTTTTTGACACCGAATGGGTTAGGTCACTATATAATCAAAAGCTACCACTAACTACTATATTTTTGTTGGAGGCATCCATGGGTCATGGAAAAGTTAAAAAAAAAAATGTGGTAGTCAAATTGTGATGCCTGGTTTTGACTTGGTGAAATTTGATATTATTTGTTATTTTGGGTTTATTGAATGCTTTGAAATTAATTGTATTTTTGTCGAATTTGAAGGAAATCGAATCAGCATTGGTGACGCCTGAAGCGCGCCCGAGTGACGCCCGAAGCATTGTTTGTCGTGAGCCAAAGCCCGAGGCGTGCCTAAGGTGACACTCAAGCGCCGTTTGAGTATAAAAAGGGAAAGAAACGCCACTGTTCTGCATTTGCGCAGAAAAAGGGAGAGAGGAGAGAGAGGGAGAGAGAGGGAGAAGTGGAGAGAGGAAGAAAAGAAGTAGTTTTGAGTATCCTTTTATCAGATCTACCTGATATAAAGTTGAGACAAGTATCTGTAAACCCTACCCTTGGTTTATTTCAATATTTGATAAGTTTTGTCTATATTTTGGAGGTTTAATGTTTATGCATGATATTTTTATTTAACATATTTGTTTCCTTTGTACATGCATGATCTTTTTACCGATTGTTTGGGAATTTTATTCAAGTTTTGCAAGTATTTGAGAATTTTGTTATTTTATAAAAAATGAATAAATATCTGAGACTGTATATTTTTATATCAGTATATTCATATGGAAAAGTGCATAAGCTTACATGGGCCATGCATTAATTCACATGTATCACTACAGGGGATCGAGGCCACTACCACTATTATCTGTTATCTGATTTGTTATATGTTCCTCTTCCGACAAGGAGAGCTCTATTCCTGACAGGGAAATGTCTATGAATTCCTTTTCTGCCAACAGGAAAAGGCTCTATTTATAGTTAACCCACCCCGTTTGTATTTAATGAGAACCATCATAAGCAAATTGAATGAAAAACTAATATATTCAAATGTCCTAGTATATATACTAAACTTGATAATTGCACTCGAAACTGCTGGTGGTAAAACAAAGCGAGCAAGTTCCTTATCTATGGGAGATAGAGTACATAAATGACCTTGCCTATGGGTCTAAATAATGATTGATCTGGCTTATGGTTATCGGAAGTATGTAAAAGCCTTCCTCAAGCTGATATATTGATCTTTGGTTCTTCATTTTGTGCATATTTTGTATTTTTGCATTGATTTGTATTCATACTTCTATTTGAGATTCGCAGGTTTGCCCACAGATGGGATTCGGTTAATCTCGTACATTTGATATATAATTTCGTTCTAGAACCTATTTGATTATTATATAATTTCATTCTGGACTCTATTTCTACTTATATGACTTTGATCCGGACTCTTTTCGTTCATCCTATATTTCCTTATGGATTATGCCATGATTTGGATTATCTGATTTCGCTCCAAATTACTTATATTTAGTATATGTCCCAACGAGACTATGTTTGATATGGACTATAATTTGAGTATGAGACTACCTTCAGATTTCTGATATTGGATTTTCAAATTTATATCTTTTATCCATTTTGAATTTGTTTATGGACCCTCCTTCTAATTTCTGACATAATTATTTATTATATATAATATGGATACTTATTAAGCTTTAGGCTCAAGTCTTGTTTCTTATCCCTTTAAATTAGTAGGCTTGGATACTGTGCAAGAGTTTGGACATAATTTGACCGCAACTGCGTATATTTTGATGAGTATTATTATTTTGTTCAGTTTACGTTGGTGCGGGCTGTATTTGGGTATTTAAGTTTGGCCAAGTGTGGGCTTTTGGATATATATGAGATAGTTGGGTCAGTGAGTATAATGAATATGTATTTGATTTGTCACCTCCCTTATAATATTTATGAAACAAGTCATATGTATTATATTGTCCGAACAGCTGTCGATAAAATCCTGTGCGGGTTAATATTATTATAATTATTTATTTTGGGTCTTATGGAAGTCTATTTGTCACGTCCAGGTTTGGGATTTGTTATATGTTACTTTTGATTTTTAATTTGTAGATTATAATTGTTTAAACCTACTTTGGTTAAATTCGTGACACAAACTAAGTACAAAATCAGAACAATGTGCATTGAAATATTACACTTTTAAGTATTATGGCTTATGCAATTACTTGATTAGTCGTAAGTGTTCTGAGCTTTCCTAATGATAGTGCAATAATAAAGTAGCTATCCATACTGCATCAAATCAGGTAATTCACAAATGTACAAAGCATATATAAGTTGTTATTTTGTTTGTGACAAGCTCTAACAAGGCTTAATTCACATTCGTCATATTAAGATGGAGATTAGTTGACAGACGTTTTCACCAAGTCCTTAATTGGAGTTTGATTTTCAAATATTTGTACATGATTAATATCTATATTCCAACTTGTGGAGAATTAGAATATGCTTATTGCTAAACAGGATATAAGTAAGATATATTGTAGTATATGCTTTTTTAAGGGTATTGCAGGCTTTGTACTATATTGTAAATATGTTATACATATATATGTGTGTGCGTGTGCACGTGCGCGTGCGCCAAAGCAGTTGGGATTCCCACAAAGCTTCTTCCTCTTTTTCTTTTATTGTTTTACATGTATATGCTGCAATATTGGATTAGGACAGTGTTTTCATGTGGCCTGTCCAGTATCATGGTTTGGATAGGTTTTTGTCAGTTGCTTTTACACCAGCCACTTGTTTGTTATTCAAATTATCTGAACCTTTACGTGCCTATTCAGACACAGATGTAAGCATGCTTGGAAGCTCTTTGATGAAATGGAGGGAGATACAGAATTATCATTAAGGTTATGTATACTTGAAAGTTCATAATTTGTTTGGCATATGTATAAAGGGAATCAAAATCATCTGCAGTTCATATTTTGTTCTATAGCTTACACACTGACAATTCTCAAGTCTGCATTAAGCAAATCACAAAATTTTGTTTCTTCTAAAAAAACACAGGCCATTACACTAAAAAGATTATTCCTCCCCAAAGATAGTAAGGGCCATTGGCCATACCAAGTGGGTAGCCCACACCAACTAGGTAGCCAGTGCAAATTTTTTATTTTTTGGTTATATATTAGTCTGCGTGGGAGTGAAGTTCTTCCCAAGTTTGATAAGGGGAAAAGTATCAAACTACTCCATATTATAGTTGGTTTTTGATTGATTAGCTCTCTAAAGATACATCTTACACTAACAAGTTTTCAAGTCTTGTGTATAAGTCCACATCTCATGTCACAGATCTAGACTTAGAACAGAGTCAAGGGAAGCTGCATCAAACAATGACCTAAAATTTATCTTGTCTATCAGATAGAACGTATTGCCTTTTGCATTAGTGACATCATCAAATGGAGAATATCTCTTCTTTTTCATTCAAAAAAAAAAAAAAAATGGAGAATTTACCACCCAACACAATAACCAGTATATATTAGCTATGGCCTCCAATTATAGTAATTTGATACAAACCCCGATCCAGAATTCAATATCAAATCTAATTGGCCTTGTTCAAGTGCACCACAGGTCACCAAACAATCACAAACACTACACAAGAAATCCAAAAAGAGATTGGCACTTCCAATTCAAATCTAGGGTTTATTCTAGATTGAATTAGAAACCCTTGGGTTTATGGGCCCCCCAATTCAAGAACATACGATAGAATGAATGGTCTAATCAACCCATAGAGTGGAATTGAGCAAACACTAAAATAGGATCACAAAATTAACACTAAATCAAACCAAGCAATACACAGAGAAATCTAACAAAGCCGAAGAAAATCCCAAAATGTGTCCCACATTGGGAAGTAGAAAGTCTCAGAGAGAAAATCCCAAAATCATTGCAAATCCCTTTCAGTACAATAATGAGGCATTTATACCTAAATACATAAGCCATCCAAGATCTTCAAGATATTTATTAAGAATCCCACAAATCGTGCCAACTACCCTATCCTAAAAAATATGCTATATTATGCTAACTAATCAATCACGATTCCCAAAAATTATGCTAAAAATTACAAATTATTTTTTTTTTTTTTTTGCAGGGCCAATAACCAACAAAAGGGAGGGGGTGAGACTAGAAACCACATCAAACACAAATCTGCAAGGATAGCACCAACTACGCTACCCCCATGCCTCCAATCAAACACAACCTGCTATCAAATTTCATAGGTGGTAAAATCACCAAACTTCCAAAGAAAAAAAAAGTAAAATAGCCTCATAGGCCTACCAAACTGCATCCCCTGCCTTAGCAGTGACCTTCTGAGGACCTCAACACCCTCTCCCACACCTAGCCACAGCCCTGTAAATCCTATGTGTAGCGTTCTCATCACAGCTATATCTGAAACATAGTTGGACAGCTTTCTACCATGTCCAACTGGCCTAACATTGAACTTTTATTCATCACATGCAGTCTTAAAATTAAGAGAAGCATACCTCACATTCATCCTTGAGTCCACCAACTTGGATAGCTGGGCTAGTGCCTCTCTGGTGAAGCTAGCCTTTCCTGATTCATCATTGGGAATATAGCCTACCTCACAGCAATGATATGCATTCCCTGATTTGATCTCTGCACAATAAGTAAATAAAATTGGTAAAACTACCAACAGTCCCTGTACCTTGCCAATACAATTTGACAAATAGCAGAAAATGCATGTCTAAAAGACCAAATAAATTAAGGATATGTTGCTACAGGACAATAAAGCGAAGTATTGAAGCCCAATCCAGAGATATTTTAATTTTAAGTCATTACGCACTATAAAACCAAACTCTCTCAGTAGCTATTACTGCATAGATTGATTTACAAGCCAACTTAACAAAAAAAAGTGCCATGAAGCAAGAATAATGTCCTAGATTTTCATTTGGCTAACTTTGTTATTATGCATCCAGGACCAGACAACTGGAATCATCTGAAAATGAAGAAACTATACAATCTAAGGCCTAAACTAAGCCATCACAGTTCATCCGCTCTCTATCTCTCTCTTTTTCCCTGCCCCACTTCCACCCTCTCTATCCAAATTTCTGAGCACTTTTGTTTTATTCTGGACAAACTATGGCATTGTGATCCCACAAAAAAAAAAAAAAACCTGCAGGTTTGCCATGAAATTTATAACCAAAATGCCAGTAAATCCTTGGCTTCATGTCCTGATTAGATATCTACAGAGGATCTGAACTTCATCGAGAACCAACCCAAATACCTCCTCCAACATGCTATCCAGGAAAGTAAACCACATTGAACTTGCCAAAATGCTGTGTCAACCTATCACCTATGATGACAAGGCACAGCTGTAGAGTAAGTCACATATGACAGCAAGCAACAATGAATTACAACAGAATATGAAATCAAACAGCAAGCAGATGGCTGGCAGATGAAAGCCTGGCATCAGTTAGAATGGCAGTTAGACAGGTAACAAATCTGTTAGCCAGCAAGAAGTAATTGATTTCATGTCAAGGTAACAACAAAGGATTGCACAGTTGATTATTTAGCAACACTTCATTTCCACTCCTTTCATTTATTGTCTAAGTGTGATTGTGAAGAGATGTAACAAAGGTTATATAAAAAGTCTGTAAAATGAAATGCAGTGTGGAAATGAACGGATCTGCAGCCGCACTTCTTGCGTTCTCATTGATTTTCCTTCTCGTTCTTCATTGCCAAGCATGATCACCAAACCAGAGTCTTTGCAAAACAGCCCATCCCTTACAATTACAACATCAAATCTGCCCATTGATAGAAATATTAGCCGACATGATATGTATCAACCGACATCTATTGATATTGGGACCCCCAATAAAGATATTTCTAAATATCATGACAATATTACAATATATTTTCATATCAACTGACAAAGCCGATACATTGGCCGATATGACTTTATCAGTTTATAATTTTTAGAAATTTTTTCTTCCGATACATCCAATGTCATTACATATTATCCAATATGTCCAATACTAATATAATTGCGATCAATACTGAGATCAATACCAATATTTTCATCCATGGGCCTGTCACTTCTTTCCCTTTTTCCAAGCTTGATCTGCCATACTCTAATGGACAAAACCCAAGATGCTGTATTTTGAAATACAAAAAATATTTCAGGATCTACAACATTCCAGATCAGCAGAGATTGGATATTGCTTCTTTGTTCCTTAAAAGGCAATATGTTCTTTAACCAAGATCCATTGCTTGGGAAATTGTTCAAAAGGGGCAAGGAAATGACTTGGGGATACAGCTTGCAGTGAGGTAGTGGAGGCGTTTGTTAAACAGAAAAAAGTAAAATCAGTTTTGGAGTATAAAGAGCAACCTGAGGCATTGAGAGCACCCTTGCTTCATCAAAATCCCCCCTCACCAATTCATACTTCATTTTGAGCTCCCTAAGTAGCCTAAAGGATGAATTAAAACCCATGGTCAAGATCACCCAACCCTCTTCTCTTGCCCATGCCTTTGATCTTACCAAACTCAAAGAACAATCCATAAAATCCCTTTCCAAGAAGCCCATAGAGATTTTAAACTTAACCTTATACGTCAAAAGCAATTTCTCCACTCCCTGATTAAACAACAAATTCCTCCAAAATTTTTACACATACCCACACGCAAAGACCAATCTCACCCTAGAATAGAAAAGGACATAAGGCCTCTCTTAAAAATACAATGACAAATTTACACCAGGTCATAGATGCAATGATAGACAATTCAATGTTATCTTTGCTGCTGATGATGATTTTGAAAAGGAAGATCCACTTCTGGATGAAGAAACAGAAGCAGAAAAGAAGAAAACATGGAGATCTCCGTCCATGCTCTTTCAGGAAGTCATTCTGACAGCAGTATCACAATCAGAAATCACTCCACCCATTGAAAGTGGCACTACAAACAGTTTTTGTGACCCCAAGATATCTGCCACCCAAAGAGACAATAAGACCACAACTCCATTGACAGTCAGTGGCAAATGGTGACAGAATGCTAAGGCCATATCTAGTCAGGAAAACAATTTTCTATTTTTCATTTTCTAGTTTTTCAATTTTTATTTTCTTTTCCACTTCTCCATTTCACAGTTCTCTTTTTCTTTTTTTTTTATTTGGTTAAAATATGAACATTTTAACAAGTTAATATTTATTAGTATTTACTAAAAATATATCAATCATTTAGCATATGATTAAAATTGTTTATCATACAAACAGCTTGATAAATTTACTTCATATATTCCTTTATAATAAACTAAATAATTAAACTTGATTAGTGATAGCTTGATTCATAAGTCGCAGCAACATCATACACACGCATACCAACATATCACACACCAAACATGGTTCTTAAGGATAATTTATCATACAAAATCACATTTGTCTACTAATTTTATATTGTATGATGCAAATCCCAGATGCTAAACCAATAGCTGCTACTTTGCTAGAAGTGTGAACCCAATTAATTTGAGCTGAACTCATTAAACTGATGTACCAGATTCCAAATCAATGAGTTGAGTTTTAAGTGCAATGATAATTATTTATTACCTTGTATTTAATTTTCGGATAAGTCAAAAATGAAAATTAAAGGCATTATTTTTAACAACAATGAATCTTTAAATGATTATAATATAATTAGTTTATATTTGTTATTGAATTAACAATGCACAATGTTTTTAAGTAATAGAAAATATTTGGTGGCCATGTAAATATTGTAATTAAACCTAAAAATTGACAAAAGTATTGTATCTTTATCATGTGCAGCTGAATCTGTTTGAGGCAGGAGCTGTTCTCATGCAGCAAGGAAGGTCTATAAATTTTTAAGCTAACCAGTCATGAGTTCAAAAGTCTACAGCTTTTCTTTTGGTGCAAAGGGATGTCTATCTACAAAAAGGAGCTATTAGCAGTCATCATGGCAGTCACCATGTGGAGACACCACCTTATTGGCAACCACTTTATCATCAAAATAGCTCACTGAATACTTTAGACCTATAAACTCAACCAAACCCAAAATACTTCAGGTTGGGTAAAAACCTAACAATATGTGTTATGCCTAAAACTAACCCAATCCAAACTATTCCTTTTTTTTTTTTTTTTCCTTCTCTTAATGAGAAGAAATAACAATATAGGTAAAAACTCAACAATATGGGTTATACCTAAAACCAAACCCAATCCAAACTATTTCTTTTTTTTTTTTTCCTCTTAATGGAAAAAAAAAAAAATTGATAATAATAGCATAGTTTCTAGTCAATTAAATCAGCTACACAATTTGCCAATAAAATTCAAGTTTACAATCCATTAAATAGTGTGCTAGTTAACTAATGGGGGTGTGAATTAAATGAAATGAAGTAGGGAGTTGTGGTAGAATAAAAATTACAATTTAGGTTGGTATTTATATATTAATTTATAGTATATATTTTATATAGATTATATTTTGGTCATGTTTGGTTTGGGTCATGGTAAACCCAAACCCCATTATGAAGTTTCAAATTTTATCTAGACCTGATCAAAGCATGTAAAACCAATCAAGTAGTGTTGGATCGTATTGTGTTTGATTTTTCTGCTATCTCTAGTTAGACCATGACACATTGCATGGGTTAGAAAGATGGTTGGAAAGTTAACAAATCTGTTAGTAGTTAGCAAGATTTAGTCGTAAGAAATGCTAGATAAACAAGTCTGTAAACTGAATGCAGCATGAAAATAAACTAAAGATGACTTGTTGTTGATTTTTTTTTCTTGCACTTCTTTCAGATTTCACTTCTTTTCCTTTGCAATCATCTGAACTGTATTAAATGTAAGTGTTTGCAACTTCTCATCACAGTAACTGGCTAATTTCCTGCTCAAAACCTGCTATCTAAAGCAAGCTACTTGAATTTCACACTAGCAGCACTACATCTTGACTATCCAACTGTGCAATAACCCTAAAGGAAAAGGTGGAAGGGAATATTATATAACCTATTAAGCATTTTCCCTTGACTAAATTTCCTACGAGCAAAATTTACCAATTAAATCTCAACGCAAAAAAACTAAAAATTCAAATCATCCGCAGAAATAGATGCGATGTGTCACTAAATCTCTAGTTTTGCAGATACTTCCAACTGGAAATCTGTGTTTTACTAATTAATATACATCTAATCAAATGCAATCATCCGCCGATTTCAATTCTTTAATCTTACTCAGTCGTCCCAATGAACTTCCATCAGCACTCCTTAGTAATAATTGGCGAGGACGGAGCGGTACAAACACGGGAATTAACTTTAAAATGACCATATTACTTGAAACAACAACCACGGTAAGGTTAAAATTTTCAAACCGTTAAGTCTAACTCGAACATCTAAAAATTTAATTAATTAAAAAAACAAAAAAAGGGCCAATCGTTGCAAAGAAAAAAAACAAAATGATCAAGATCGTCAAACATGTCTCAAGTAAAAGACCGGCATTAACGTAGAACAAAGGAAATTCTGAATGTCATTCAGCACGACCACAACAAAGGTTGAGCATACGTTATAAAATCAGAATCAAATGAATTACCACAAAATCGCCTATAAATCTGGAAGATGTCGAAACGTTTTGAATCAGAAGTCTCCATAGGTGTACGTAATTGCAGCTCTGACGAGCTAGGGTTTTACGAGTTGAATAATTAGTGAACGCTAATCTGTAGCAGAATATGCCGAAACACAACCTTTAGCAGACTCTCCACCGACCGTCTCTCTCTTTCTTTCGCCCGTCACCATATTCAACAAGTTGGGGTCTTGGTCTGGGCCGTCAGCCTGGCATTTTGTAGTGGAAGTAAAAGCAAGGATGATTAAATCGGTGTTAGGAAAACATTATTTCAATCATTTTAGAAATATTTAAATGAAAATTTATGAACCGAGTGATAATAAATAAATAAATATTACCCTTTTGAATATTTGTCCAAAAATATGTCCATCAATCATTTTTAATATTAATAACTTATCCTTTTTTTTTTTTTCCAAGTGAGATTTTGTACTTTGGAGATTCATCCAAACCTATGAAATGGAAAGCGATACTTAATTACCAACAAGTATAATGTGTTAAGTGACTCTTTTGTAAGCATTCCATTCAAGAGAATTTGTATTACCTAATTTGGTTAGTACTCTAGGGATGAGATGGTTATTCTATGTGAAAATTTTTATTAAAAAGTGTGTTAGTTTTTTTATTTATTTTTTAAATATTAAAAAATTATATTTTTTAATCAACCAACACAGCTATTACCCCGATATTATTAGAACATCGAGGTGAACCTGCTGATTTGGTGTGGAGTAGAGGCCGATTTGGTCTAAATGACGTGGCTTGTAAACCTGCTGCAGTTTTACAACTAAAAGCCGAAAGGCTTTTCGCCCGTGTTGCGATCAAATGCCGATTTCATGTTCTGTTTCGGCCGGTTTGGAAAGTATACTGAAGATGCTGGGTTGTGGGCTTTGGCTGATTTGCTTTTGCTTGGGTTTGCCTGATGTGGAGTTGAGACCGGTTTTGGCGTTGATGACGTGGCCTGTAGCTGGCGTTGTACAAGAAAGCCAGATGTTTTGGGTACTTATCCAATTGAGGCGTAGGCAAGTGGCCAATTTGGAGCTAGTTACTTTTGGTCGAATTTTCTCCCTTTTGTATGTTTTCTTTTTGTTTCATGAATTGCTTCATGGAGGCAACCACTTACTACCAACCCTTGGCTTTTTAAATTAGACCGCTTTTGTACTGTCTTTACTTTAATTCAACTTTACTTACTTATCAAAAAAAAAAAAGTTATTAGAACTCTACTAGCTCCAGGAACCCCTTGATAGCGCAACCACTTACCCCAACCCTCATCATCCACCGATATTGTACTTCTCTACTGTTGACTATTGCTTAGAAAAATCTAGAATCATCATTTTTATAATAAAAGAAGTTTTATTTTTTGTTACAATAATCGTTTATTTTTCAAACTAGTTAATGTAATAATTTATTCTCTCATTATTATTCCTAGTATCTTTTATTTTTTTCCTTATTTTCAACAATTAAATATAATGTAAGAGCTATCTCTGAGAGTTACTAACAATCTTGAGAGAAA
This sequence comes from Nepenthes gracilis, assembly GCA_033239525.1. Lineage (NCBI taxonomy): Eukaryota > Viridiplantae > Streptophyta > Magnoliopsida > Caryophyllales > Nepenthaceae > Nepenthes > Nepenthes gracilis. The sequence goes on from BSYO01000015.1 coordinate 14,183,523, forward strand.
ATAAAACTAATTTAACTGTTTTTCAACCTTGTTGATAAAAATTGAGATTGTACAAAGTATTACAGTCAAAATTCTATAGCCTAAAAACCATGGAACACATTTCCTCTAGAGTCACACTCTAGCCAAGTTAACCCCTGAACACAATTAAGTGTGACAATCTTGTGAAACATTCCCAAGCAAGCAAAAGCATCAAGTACAAGAAATGTAAGTAATTTGTGAAATTAAAGTGTAAAAATATAAATAAACAATTAATAGTAATAGACAATAATATGATATTGAGAAAATTTTCTTGAATTAATTACTCATATAGAAGATTTTGGATATTTTGACCTTTTATACTAGTGTAAATTGAAATATCACAAATTTTATATTGGGCTATCTAATTTTTCTATTTTGATAAAATTTAAATTAAATTTATCTAAATTATTATAAAAATACAATATTGCTAGAATAATTGATTAAAATTTTATATGACATGTTAGATTCTGATGGGTACGGTGATCCATGAATCAGCTTAGAATTTAATCTGTTAAAGGAAGAAAATTCCAAACAGTGACGGTCCAACAGAAGGCCCACCAGGCCTAATATCTAGAAAATGTAGCGATAAACCCAAGCAATTTGACCCAAAATCATCCAGTAAAAAATGGACAACTTAGGTTAATCAATAAACTATTCAGGTGGTTACAACACCAAAATTAGTGGCCAACAAACATCACAGCTCAGAGAATAATTGCAGGCAATAGTTACTAGCATATCGCCCCAATGATTGTTGGGGCACGAAGTGCAAGCGACGGTGACACGTGTATAGTCTCTCATAATTGTAAAGCCATGATGTCCAATAACGGCTAAAGTGGCACCACTCTATAAATATATCTTTTCCTCAATAAGAAAAAGAGAGAACTCAAAATCTAAGAACTAGGATTGGAAGAGAACACACAACCAAGTGAAAGCTACTCAAGCTCTCGAGTGCACCTTTTACAAAACTACTCTCTCTTTAGTGCACATCTTCCAAAGCCACTCCCTCTCGAGTGTATCACCACAAAACCACTCCCTCTATAAGTGCATCACTGCAAAGCCACTCCCTCCATGAGTGCATCACCTGAAAGCCTCTCCCTCCATCGAGCGCACTCCATCGAAACCTAATCCTTTATCAAACATTCCATTACCATACACACTTGCATCTATGCAATCATTCTGACCATCCTATCTTTTTCTTCATCGTAGAATGATTGTATAAAGATTACTAACATGAATATCAGAAGATATATTGGGAAAAATGAGTCCCATATTTCTCTGACCTTTTATTCATCTATTATAGTATATAGGATCCAAATTCAAAGTAATGAAGACTAAACCCATACCCAATCGAACTCTCAAGTTAGGCACCTTCCTAATTCGTTCGATAATCTAGGATCTAGAATGCATTATTGGTACCGTCTATAAAAATCAACAAAAAATCTAACTACAATACCAAAGAAAGCAGATATGGTAAACACCATAGCTCAAGCAAGTGTGCTGACAAAAGACACCATCACCCATGGCGATGACCCGATCGTAGATAGCCATGGAGATGATCATCCGACCATGAAAGTGGAAACGCTGGCTGCCTGGGTAGACACTCTAACGAAACTGCTCCAGACTATATATGCCCGTCTGGAGGTACAATCCCTGAGGGTGCCTTCCTTTAACTCCTAAACTTCGGCATCCAATGGCGAGACGACCTTGAGGCTCGAGAGGCTACAAGTAATAGAGCCCAGACATTGTTGGAGGGCCAACTAAAAACCCAGAGCGGCAGAATCCCTACTACTCACAAGACAATCGAAGGCCTTCAACTTGAGAAAAAGCTTCTTATGATACCTTGTAGAAGAGGGCCCATAGCCGGCTGACCCAAAACGTCTCTCCAAATCACTCGGAGTTGAGGACCTTTCTCAATACTAAAAGGATTACGTCCATGTAATATCTCAAATCTTCATTTGATTTATTTTGGGTAAAATTATTATTTTGGGTTAAATGGGATGCATTAGATTAATGATAATATTGAGGCAAACAAATCTTTCCTTTTTTTTTTGTTGATTCGATTCCTTACTTACATGTACAAATTTTAAGGAAAATCGGCCGAAATTGTGGTTGATGGATAATGGGGCAAAAATAAAGCCATAGTTCTAATTTGGAGAAGAGGAGGTAGTGTGTGGAGGGAGAAGGAGGAGAGGAGGAGGCGTGACAGCAGAGAGAATGAGAAGAGGAGGCGCGGCAAGAGAGAGGAGGAGAAGAGGAGGCATGTTGGAGAGAGAAGGAAGAGAAGAGGAGGCGCGGTAGAGAGAGAAGGAAGAGAAGAGGAGGTGCGGCAGGAGAGGAGAAGGAAAAGGAAAGAGAATGGCAAAGGAGAGAAGAGGCATGGTAGGGGAGAGAATGAGGAGAGGAAGAAGAATTTGGACACCTCGGAGCATCCTTTTGTCAAACCTATTTGGTTTAAGGTTGATATAAGTATCTACTAATCTTATCCTTTGTCTATTTCTCTGTTTGATGATATTTTGTTTCGATTTAGAGGTTTTAAAATCGTATGTGTACTTTTAACTAGTCCGTTCATTTTTCCTGTGCATACATAACAATTTTATTGATAGTTTGAGGGTTTTGTCTTATATCTGCTAATATTTGAAGGCTTTGTCATTTTTTAAAAAATAAATAATTATCAGACATTGTATATTTTATATCAATATATCTATATAAAAATAAGTATAAAACTTATATTAAGCCGTGCATTTTTATATGCATGTGTCGGATTGTGATTACTACATTTAGATTTATTATTAGATATTTTTGTCAACTTTTAACGGGAAGATAGTTGTTATTAAAAATTTCTTTCCGCCGGCAGAAAATGTTTGGATATAGTGACCCTCTCCTTTAGATTTTTTTATAAAATTTAATATATTCAAACGTTCTAATATATTTAACAACTTGATGAATTATATCAAAAATCACGGGTAATAAAATATAGTAAGCAACCTTACCTAACGTGTTGGTTTAAACTGCATTTGATTTTGCCTAAGGTTATTGAGAGTACGAGTAACCCTTTTCTCAAGTTATTATTTAAATAATTGATAATCAGATTAATGCATACTTTATATTTCTATATGGATTTGGTATTTAAATTTTGATTTATATTTAAATTTGAGATTTGTCAACTTTACCCACAAATGAATTTTGGTATGTCTCACACTTCTAATTTCAAATATATATTTTGATATGTACTTTGGATTATTTATTGCAGTACTGTTTTGGCTTTTGCACACACGATTGGATCATCTGATTATTGGATTCTACCCTGAATCTCGATTTGATCGGGCCTTGGATTGGACATTAGATTAGACACCTGCTTGGACTTCCGTTATTGGATTTAACATTCGGATCACTTTTAATATATATATATGTGCATCATGAGAGGATCGTTTTTTTATTGGACATTTATTTTGGATTTAATATATGATTTAAATACGATATTACCATTAGATTTTAATATTAAATTATGTTTTGAATTTTGAATATCAGCAATTTGGATCTATGTTTATCATCTAATTTAATATTTGATTCTAGACCCTCTCTTTGATTTATTAGATACATTTATTTTCATATATAATACTTGCTGGACTTTCAACTTATATTTTATATTTTATTCATTCAGAATAGAGGATTGGGCCATATTACAGAGTAGACAAGATTTGCACGTGGCATTAAATTCTCTGGTGAGTATTATATTTATTTAGATAGATGGCATCGGTTATATATTGATTTTGTAGTTTTTATTGGTTGGACTATCTTTGGATTTTGGAGTTGGTCGAATGTCAGCATTTGGACTATATATTGAGATTTGTTAATATATTATGTTATGTATTAAACATTATTATGGTTCGATTGTCATCTTTCTTATGACAATTGTAGAGTAAGTCATATTTGTATTTGGATGGTTGTTTGATGAGGTCCAATATAAGTTTTGATTTATTAGGTCCTATAAATTTAATTTGTCACACCTGAATTTTTAGATTTTAATATTATTTATTGAATTTATTTTGAATTTTAATTTTTAAATATAATAATTAATCAGACTGTTATGTTTCAGACATGACAATCTACCTCCCAAGTGGAGGAGAGAATTCAAAAGATTAAGCAATAGCTATTCAAATGAAGCACCAACAAACACTCTATCGACCTAGGAAGGTTACATTTCATAAGGGAAATCTAGATGTTACAATTCCCTTGCTAATTCAAGATGCCGACCCTAGAACTTTACGACAAAAGTTTTGATATGATAAACCATCTGGATCACTTTTGAACTCTATTAGGGTTCCATGGCCTTGCCGACACTACCATGTGTCTATACTTTTCTCTAACCCTCAAGAGAGACCCTCAGATTTGGTTCTATCGATTATAGCCAAACTCAATCAAAACATTATAGGAACTAACCGATAATTTTCTGTTACAATTCACCTCTAATCAAAGGAAAAAAAAAAAAAAGTAGCCTTTGCACCTTGTCCACATCCGATAAGGGTTAAATGAAAGTTTGAAATGTTTCTTGGCCCAATTCAACGTAGAAGCTCGAAGGATATCCAAACTTACTGACAAGGTGAAGTTGAACTCTTTCATGGCGACCATGCAGTCAGGTGATTTCTTCAAGCATATGGTCCAGCAAGAACCATAGACCTTTCTTGAGGTGGAGACTATTATCCGCGCTTACATCGTCGCAGAGGAGGTCGAACCACAAAGACCACCATTCGGGATCAACAAATGGAAAGAAGAGAAATTGAGACAGTTCCAACACTAGAGATCCCGGANAAGCAGTCAAGGATAGAGTTGGGTGTTCAAAGGAGTTCAAACCCTCAAACCTAATTCTTTTGAACAACACCTGGACAAATATCCTCACGTAAATCCGGGAGAAAAAATTCTTAAAGTGGCACAAATGGCCTAAGAACCCAAAGAAAGGAGATCATTTAAAGTACTACTTTTACCATCAACCTCTGAGTTATAGCATCGAGAACTGCAAAACGTTGCAAAAAAGATTGAGACCTTTATTTAGAAGGAATACCTCAACAAGTTCCTAATAGACCTAGGGCAAACCTCTAAGAGAGCAAATAATGATGAGCCGGGCCGACAACATCAACTGCGTAGTTGAGTTGCAGCTAGAATTGTCAACATAGTGACATTAGACCACCTAGGAATAACATTCCAGACCACCCAAAAAGGACTACTAGCAGCAAAAAATAGAGGGCAAAAGTTAAGAATGATATTATTAGTTTTAGCAACAACAATATGACACATGTAATAACTTTCCATTCTAACCCTCTTGTTGTATCTGTACTTATCTTGGAGGGTATGATTGACTATTAATTGAGACAAATTTTTATTTATAATAGAAGTTTAAGGAACCTACTATATCCCGTCACCTATTTTAAGCTCAAACTAAAAAGGATCAAATAAAATTGACCAAGAAACCCCAATACAAACTCGATAATGAATCAGTTTCAGTCCAGGGAACCATTCAAGTGGAGGTCATACTAAGAACATATTCAAAGGTAGTATCACGCATGCTCACATTCTTGATAATCGACCTATCCTTGGTCTACAATGCCATTTTGGGACGGCCCTACTTAGTCATCGTCGAGGCAGCGATGCTGATTCCACATCTCAAAATGAAATTCATGATAGTATGCAGACTTGGAGAGATCCTAGGTGACCAAGTCACTAGCCTGACCTACTATTTATCTCAAGTCAACCAATCGATTCCAAAATAGCTGATCAAAGACTTCGATCTCCAAGACAAAAACATTGCAGCAAGGACAATCCAGAAAGTCAACTCATTAGATTCTCCTAGATCCCAATGAGCCAAAAAAGTGTGTACAAATCAAAACCTCACTACCAAATCACCTACACGAATAGTTGAAGACTTTTCTCCAGCAAAACTTTGATTGTTTGTATGGACTTTCACTAACATGCTAGGGATACCGACAAAAATAATGGTCCACAAGTTGAGCCTCAATCCTAATCACAAGCTCGTCAAGTAGAAGTGAAAAAACCATTCATTTGAGAAGTTAATCATCATGAGAGAAGAAGTCAAGAATTTACTCAACATAGGTTTTATAAGAAAAGTCCAACACTTGAACTGGCTATCGAATGTGGTACTTGTCAAGAAGAGTAATAGAAAATGGAGGATGTGTATAGACTTCACCAACATAAATAAAATATATCCGAAAGAAACTTTTCATTATCAAGAATCAACCTATTGGTAGACTCAACATCTGGGTATGAGTTGTTAAATTTCATGGACGTTTACTTAGGTTACAATCAGATTCGAATGAGTTCCGATAATGATGAGTGCACATCATTTATAACGGACCAAAGAACGTACTGTTACAAAGTCATATCCTTCAATTTGAAGAACGCAGAAGTTTCTTACTAGGGGCACGTGAATAAAATGTTTGAAAAACAGATCGGTCAGAATATGAAAGTATATATAGACAACATGTTTGTCAAAAGTATAGAAACTGATGACCATATTCGCAATCTTGGAGAAGCTTTTGAGGTATTCTGAGCACACCGAATAAAGCTGAACCCAATGAAATGCGTATTCGGAATATGTTTAGGAAAATTCTTTAGCTTCATCGTCTTATACCGAGAGATTGAAGAAAATCCTAAGAAAATAAAAGCCATTATGGACATGAACCCGTCTCAATCTATGAAGAAAGTCCAGAGATGCACAAGGAGACTAACTATGCTATTTTGATTTCTAGTTAAGTCTATAGAGAAATATCTTCCCTTCTTGACAACTTTGAGAGGAACAAAGACAAACTAATTTCAGTGGACCATCAACTACAAGGCAACCTTTCAAGAACTAAAGGATTACCTCGCCAATCCATCTCTCCTGACATCTCTGAAAGAAGGCGAAGAACTATGACATAGTGCCGAGCTCAGTCCTAATCAGACAAGAGTTCGAGATATAATGACCGGTTTATTACGTTAGTAAAATTTTGAAAGACACTGAGACTTATTGCTCACACACCGAAAGGATAGCTCTAACACTAATCTATTCCACCAAAAAGTTATGACCATACTTCCAAACCCACAAGATCATCGTCTTTATGGACTAGCTATTGAAAGGGATTCTTTAGAAACCCAACTTGTCCGAACGACTGAGCAAATGGACCATTGAATTGGAAAAGTTTGACGTGGAGTTTTGACCACGGTTGACCATAAAATGTTAGGCCCTCGTGGACTTCACAGTCAAAACAATGATCTCGATTCCCGATATCCTCGATACAAGCAAAGGCACTTGCCAACAAGAAGAAGCTGAAACATTGATCTTACATGTGGATGGGTCATCAACGCAAACCAGGAATCGAAAGGGCGTGGTCTTGAAGATTCCTAATGGGTAAGAGATGAAATACTCAATAGCTCTCAAATTTCTAGCTACTAGCAATATGTTGTCAAGTACGAAACCTTATTGGTTGGATTTAGATTGGCAAAGGAGTACTCTGTTAAATGCCTGATCGCCTACAGTAATTTAGAGTTGATCGTCAATTAGCTCATCGATAATTTCAAAGCGCCTAACCCATTACTTGTAAGGTTTTTGCTAGAATGAAGGGCCTGAGCAAAGCATTCGATAGGATAAAAATACTGGAAGGTGGATCAATTGGCAAAAGTGGCAACAATCAATAATCCAAAATGATACACCCGAGACATGCAAAAGTTCTTGCGACGTCAAGCATAGAAGTCCCAGAGCAAGTGGTCTTCCAAATCTCGAACGGTGTTACCTAGATGGCTCCATACAAAGGATTCTTTGTAGAAGGTAGTCTACCAGAGGACCCGAATGACACCAAGCACGCAAAGAAGACAACGGGCTGGTGACTCATCATAGACGGAGACTATGCCGATGAGGTTATATTAGAAGAAGCCGATTATGCGCTAAGTGATGTGTATCTCGGAATCTGCGAATTATATATTGACGGTAAAAACTTAGCATTTAAGATTATGTGGCAGGGTTACTACTGGTCAACGGTGAAGAGAGATGTTGTGAGATTCGTGAAAAAATGTAAAAATTATTAGATCCATGGTAATATTCCTCATTAGCTACACATAGAGTTATAGACCCTGCAGTCACCATAGCCGTTGGCAAAGTAGAGGATCGACATCCGAGGCTATTGGCCATCACGTCCAGGTAAATGAAGTTTGTCATAATTGGTATTGACTACTTCACACAATAGGTATAAGTCTCCCCACTAATACAAATCTCCAAGCAGAACATAATCGAGTTTAGTGGACAAAGCATCATATGCAGATTTGGGATTTCAAGATCATAGTAACTAACAACATAACCTAATTTGCTGGCAAAAATTCACCATGTATTGCATGAATTTGAAATCCGGCTGGTTCATGTTTCTATCGTCTATCCACAAGTGAATAGACAAGTGAAAATAACAAATTGAACTCAGCTACACGGCTTGAAGACAAAGTTAGAAGACGTAAGGGGCTCCTAGGCAAATGAACTATCCTCCGTATTGTGGTCGTATAAGATGACATGAGGGAATGCATATCAGAGACATCCTTTAGTTTATACTACGGAACTAAAGCGGTTATCTCAATAGAGATCGGCTTGCCCAACCTCCAAGTCAAAAGTTTTAACCCACAAAATAATTCTCAACAACTCAAAGAATATCTTGACTTGATTGAAGAAGTACAAGACGCAGCAAGGTTGCTCACAATGGCTTATCAGTAATTAATTGTTCAGTATAATAAGAAGGTGAAAGTGCGTTAATTCGAGATCGGGTACCCAATTCTATAGATCATAGAGACAACAGGAAAAACCACCAAAAAATTAAACTATCTCCTAATTGGGAATGGCTATTTCTAACCTCAACGATTCTCTAAATGGGGCATACAAGTTATACACCGATAATAAAAAAAGTCCCAAAGATATGAAATATCATCCACCTTAGGAAGTTCTACCAATGAATCCTCATTGAACATAGGTGAACTTCAAGCATGTCATATGAACTAGTAACATCTTTTAGCTAATAAAATAATCATTCATTTGTTATGTTGTTCATGTTCATTTGAATGCTCGTATGATTGAATAAATTTAAAGGTCCAAACTGTCCCTAAATTAGGTAAAATTCTCCACCTGTAAACCGACCTGCAAAGCACGGTTAAAACCTTAGTCCTACAAACCGAGCAGCCCAAAGGAGATTGAACTCTAAACCTTAATCCAGATAGTTGAGCAACCCAAACATGGTCAAAGACAACAACCCAAGTGCTTCAAGATAGAAGACTAACCACCTTTAAATCGGCTAAAATAAAAAAAAAAAATCTTAGGAGACTTTTTAACATATGTGCAACAACTTTATTCAATAGGAATGAGCACTATTAGTCAATGACAGTCTACATACTAATACCTAACGCACAAGTGCAACAACTCCCTCTAACAAGGATGAGAACCATCAGCTAAGTGTCGGTGGAGGTCTAAAATCCGTCAAAATGAGGTGACTATGGCAACTAAACCTAATCGGAAACAAAGAGGCTTTCCCAATGCTATGACATCCTCTTACAAGAACAAGCACAATCGGACAAATACATCTACCAAGCCTCGCGATGATGGTAATAACGCTTAGTCGGCAAACAAAGCAAGTGTTAAATAAAGTGAATTAGCATGAACGAAGAAGTATTTGTGACAATGATCTAAGCAATTTAGTTGATCTATTAATAAATCAATATTTACAACATAGAGAGTTCATTAGGGGATTACAAGGAACCGCCTATGCCTACCACTCAAACAGACGACCATCCTAAGGCTAGGAGGCCCTTGGTGAATTTGGCGAAGGCTCCTTTTTTGTCTCCGGGTTGTCAACCAAATTAGATCAGAAAAGAGTTGCGACGTTTCTCGAATCAAGGAAACCAATAAGAAAGTCAAGAGTAGCCAAGGACACAATCCGTCTGCCGTGACGGATGCCATCTCAGAATCTATCAACCAGCACGCAGCCAACTTCTTCCAGGATGAAATTGGGTCCTCAACTATTCTTCTAGTTGAGTACACTTACTTTAGTGATTGGCAAATTGCTGCTCAACATCCTAAAGCTTGTCCTCGAGAGAAGTGATCCAATCCAAAGCCTGAGATTTTTCATTTGAGAGCTTTTGAGATCTAGCTTGGGACTCAAAATCTCTCAATCAAGGTAGGCAGCCCATTCTCAACTCTAAAGACCCTCAGCAACAGTAGTATCCACTCGGCACTCTATCTCTCTTAGCATGGCAGGATCAACATACGTTTGAGATAGGCGGGAGATTTTGACATCTCGCCATACAATGCCTCTGCCATCACGCCAAGTACTTCCTATGACTATCAAACAAAGTGGAATGGTCAGTTCAAGGATAAAAATGAAAAGCATAATGATGGAATAAAGTGCTTTATGAAGCAGTACCTCAAGGAGAGATGGACCCTCCTAATGGGATAGACCATCTTGTTGAGATGGACCGGGAGAATCCTTGGGTCCAGTGCAAATGGAGGCATCAAATACCATAAAGGTAGTACTTGGTAGCAGATCGGCACCTCAAAGCTTGGAGGAGGAGGAGATACACCCAAAGCATCTAGAAACTCAGGTGTTGAAGTCACTGGGCAAGGCACCTCCTCAACAGCCACATGCTTTGGATTATTTCCAATTATTTCTTTGGCCGCCTAATTATTATTAGCACCCTCCTCAATAAAAGTGATAAGAGGTGTGGAGACTGACACTTCAAGCGACAAGCAACCAAGACCGGAACCCCTCACTAGGCTACAGTTGGGGCGTCAATCGGTTCAACCGATCCGTTAGCCGAGGGGTCATTTATTCCAGCAATAGAGTTAGTAGGGGGCTCATCGCCCGCATCAAATCCAACCACTTCCTCAAAAATTGGATTAACCAAAGAAGAATAAGTAGAGCTTGACCTCCATAACAACTCACCGGCCTTTCTAGCGATCATCTCCTCATAGGCCTCGTCGACGACCGATTAATCTCAGTTGTGTAGATAGAGAAGGAACTACCCCATTATCCATCCTTTCAAGAGAATCCTTGGATGTATAGATTCCCGACTTCCTCTTAGGCCGACGAAATGGTATGGCAATGACACATCCCCTTCCACCTAATCTCCCATTGAACCTCAGCGAATGCCTTCCAAGAGAGCTAATAGTCCACGGAGTGCAAGATGGTTTCATTCTCTTCAACAAGCATTGTCAGAGGTCAAGCCATTTGACGCTCTCTCTAAGGACCTCGCCGAAGTAAACACTATCAACTCTACCCCAATTATTGGAAAGGATCCAGTCAGAGAGAACCGTCATATAAAAGAAATAGTACTTCCAACCTTTATCAAATCTAGATTACCCCCGCTTATCTTAAAACTCTTGCGAGAGGTAAGAGAGATTCAATCTATATCATGGTTAACCCGAAGATCACCTTCATGACCTAAGCATCTAGGAGAAGCTTCTTGGAACAAAAGAAGATTTACAAAGAAACCAAGTATCGAACAATATTGGGATGGAGATGAGCCATAGGAATCTCTAGAGCCACTAAGATCTCATACAACTCTTTCGAAAAGGGAAGATGAGAGCATGCTTTCAGATGGGCTTTGTAAATGGCAGTAAATCCCAACCAGGGAGCACAAGCCCTATCTTTATCCCTGGACATCATGTACGGGATAGATCTTGGGATATTGTACTTCTTGTACAAGGCCTGCACTTCTTTACTAATGAGAACAAACTAGATCGTAATTGTCAAGAATCAGGACCAAGATAGGTCAAATTAATTATTATCTATAAAAATTAAAATTTTTAAATCAATAATACAAAAATTTCAAACCCGGACATGACTAAGCAAATAAACCATAAAACTCATCATCCAAACAATAATAAATAGAATCCATAAGCCAATTACAGGACCTCATTGGACAACCGTTTGAATAATATAATATATAACCTACTCTACAAACATATTGCAAGGGAGGTGACATCAAACCATAATGCCCCAAACTCATATATAACCAAACAGATCATAATATACCACCATGCCCTTACTTGGCCGACATTAATATCTAAATCACATCTGATACAAATCCAAACTATAACGGAACTAAAATTCATCAAATTGGATAAATAATGGTTAGATCAAATTCAAACTCTTACAATATATCTAAACAAATTAATTTGAAAGGATGCAAATAGAAAATGTAAGTTTAAAATTCAGCAATTATCAACATATATAAAAACCAATATATGTGTGTGTGTGTGTGTCCAAAATCAAAGAGGGGATCAAATGATGTAATCAAAGCATAAACAAATCATATAAAACAAATCGAAGGGCAAATCATAAGGGTCCAAAATCAACAAAAACCTAAGGGTAATCTCATACTCAAATCATAGTTGACATCAAATATGGTCCTATCGGGACATACTTATAACAAATTGTGATTCGGAGTCAAATATCATAATTCAAATCATATAAAATAATAAATGTTGATCCGATCATATCCAAATGACACGTGTCCCGAACAAATAAAAGTCTAAATCCAAATCACATACAAATAACAAAGGTTAGAACGAAATTATATGAATTAAAACGTATTCTGAGACAAATCACAATCCAAATGTACGTGACTAATCCAAATCCCAACTCAAGATAAATCTATAAATCTCAAATCAAAATCCAAATACAAATCCATGTTGAAATACAAAGCATGCATAAAAAACCAAGGGTTTTGAAAGACTAACTTTAGAAAAAGTTATACATACTCCTAGTAGTCTTAAACCATATCTACTACAGTTTGGGTCAGCAAGTTAGGCCATCTATGTATTCTATCTCCCATAAATAAAGAACGTGCTTACTATATTTTGCTACCTGTGGCTTTGAGTGTAATCCTGAAATTTATCTAATATATTACAAGGTCTGAAGATATAAAAAATTTTCGTAGTTATTTTACGGTGATTCTCATTTACAAAGAGTGTGGTAGGTCCAACTATAAACAAACTCTCACTCCTGTTGGCGAAAGAGAGAGTCACGTATCATAAATTTTTCCATCAAGGATAAATATAGCATGTATGTCCACAGAAAACAAATCGGGTAATTAAAATGACATACATGTATATAAAACCCCCAAAATATGAGCAAATATTATCAGACATGAAATTAAACAAAGGATAAGACTTGTAGATCTTTACCTTGACCTCACACTAAGTAAATATGACAAAAGGATACTCCGATCCACCCGAACTCTTCTTCCTCTCTCATCTTCCTCTCTCCTACCGTGCGCCTCTTTTTCTCCTCCTCTCATGCCTCTGCCTCCTTATCTCTCTCTTCTCTTCTCTTCTTTCTTCCAATTCTTCTCATCTTTTTCTTTTTATTTATTTACTTCTTTTCATTTTCTTTCTTTTCTTTCTTTTTTCCTTTTTCTTTTCCTTATACTTTTTCTTCCTTCTTAGCAGCACAAATGCTGAGAGCCCTACTACCACACCTTAAATAGCCATTGGTGCTCAAGCATAGCCTTGGGCGCATCTCAGTGCCCACTGCTAGTATGAATTTTCTTGAGAATTTTATAAAATATCATTAATTTAATACATTTAATTAACCCAAAATGACAAATATATCCAAAATAAATCTGGGTATTACAGCAGTGATGCCCTCGAAAGCAATTTGAGAAGCCATAGAAACAAGAAGGAAGAAGAACGAACCAGGGCAGAGCGATATAAAGAATGAATAAATGCAGAAATGTCAGATGACTAAAGTTTAAATAGCCAAAGCCTTGGCCAAAAAATGGTGTCGTTTAACGGTACTCAAGAGGTGTGCCCCCATAACAATTGAGACATGTGCCCACACAAGAAAGTGTTGTGGTGTGTCAATTTTGCTAAGCCAACAATGATAGACTAACGCTACGCTTCCTAGCACAGCTTGCAGGCAGTTAACAGCTCTGACGCTTAGATCGACGAGTCTACAACGCAGTGCAAATTATGATACCTTGACACTTTGCTTTTTAAGACGATGGTAGACTGACAATGTGTGACCCTGACATCTTGAGACTGATTCGATTAATTTACATCCTAATTAGGCATTCTAAATAAATTATTATAATTTGGATTGTTTGTTAGTGGTCCAAATTATTAGATTGTCAGAAGTTATGCAATAAAAAATATCATTCAAGTGTCTCAACTATTTAAACCATATTAGAAAATTGAAGCTATGTAATAAGGAAAAATGAAGCTCGAGAAATTTCATTCATTAATTCCTTTTAGAAAGTACTAGCTTATAATAGTAAAAATACAATTTAGAAGAAAATAAATAAAACATGTCATAACAACCCAACTACAGTAGTCCAGCTGTCCTCCAGGTGAATGAAAGTATGAGGAAAGCTCAACTATTGGACACCACTACATTACCCATCAGGTTGCCATTTCAGTAAAAGAGTAGAAAAGTCCTCCCAACAAGAATAGGGATCAGTTATCGAAAAAGCCATGCCTATATTCTCTCTATAACCAAAGTCGAGAGTAGAGTTGTAGAGAAGTAGAGTCTCTAAAACGGATGGAAAGAAAGGAACTTCTCCCGAGTCAAAGTCAGAGGTAGACCTACTCAAGCCTGTTGTAGTGAGAATCACCTAACATAGGCTGGGAGAAAAGAAAACTGCCCCCCAAAACTCAAGGTTTGCTTTGTATGATGAAGGTTCGGGTTTGGGTTGAGCGTAAAAGGAAAAACTAAGGTAGATCCCCATATAAAAGAGGGTAACCAATGCAAATTTCAGGCTCATTCTCGGATCTCAACTTCAAACATTGGAGAAGAACTCTCTCCAACTTTGGCTTGTGGTTGCAAAGGATCCATGCTAACTCCGAACAAATTCACTCTATAGTAGAGGAAAGATATTTCATGATGCAAAGTGTAGAAAGCCCCTCCATTTATAACTAGAAGGGAGGAATCAGCAAGCATTAAATTGACAAGATTATGCATCCTAGTACTTGGTAGAGAATCACACCAAATCTTGCAAAACAAAGCCAGAATCTACAGAATATTTGAGGAAGAAGCACCCATGAAGGTCTACAGCCAACATTCTATCATGAACATATTAGGAGTTAAAAATTAAAACCTCCCAACATAGGGGGCTGGTGATAAGTACGGTGATCTACGAGCCAACCCAAAACTCAATTTATTGAAGGAAGAAAGACCCAAATAGTGATGGCTTAGAAGATGACCATCTAGGCCCATATCCAAAAGATGTAGTGGTGGACCCAAGTGATTCAACCTAAAACCATCTAATAGAAAATGTGCAATTAGGATTAATCAATAGATTATCCAAGCGGTTTCAGCACCAAAATTAGTAGCCAACAAACATCACAACTTCGAGCTTAATTGTGACAATTACTAGGCATGTCGCCCCCATCATTACTAGGGCAAGAAGTGCAAGCGATCATGACACGTGTACTATCCCTCATAATTGTAGAGTCGTGATGCCAAGTGACGGCTAAACCTACACCTACTCTATAAATACATCCTTTCCTCCACAAAAAAAAAAAAAGAGATAACTTAAAATCTAGGAATCGAGATTGGAAGAGAATGCACAAGACAAGCGAAAACCACTCAAGCTCTTGAGTGCACCTCTTCTAAAGCCACTTTCTCTCGAGTGTATCAATGCAAAGCCACTCCCTCTACAAGTGCATTGCCGCAATGCTGCTCCTTCCACAAGTGCATCACCCGAAAGCTGCTTCCTCCATCAAACTCATCCATCAGAGCCTAATTCTCCATCAAACACTCCATCTCCATGACACCTACATCTACACATTCATTCTCACTCTCATTTCTTTATCTTCGTCGTAAAAAAGATTACGATTTGAGTATCGAAGAATATATCAAAAAGAGAGTCTTACATTCCTCTGACCTCTTATTCGTCTGTTATAGTATGTAGGATCTAAATTTAAAATAATAAAGACCGGACCCATACCCATTTCAACTTCTAGTTTAGGCGGCTCCTTAATTCATTTTTAATCCGAATCTAGGGACACATCAAATTCCAACATTGTCTGCTTACTAAACTATCGATATTCTTATTGACTTGATATTCAATGTGACTTCGTTCTTTCACAGCTTCAATATTATGTCTTCAACAAGTTGTCTGCTTGTTTCTTCTTTTTGTCTTCCTTTCACTTCACTGGTCCTTCAATTGATGTCATCAACTCATATTCAATATTAATTTCTTTAACTTCTAACCCTGTTGGTGACTCTAATGTGATGTACTTCCTCTACGAATATATTGCATGAAGTGTCTTCCATGTTGGGTTATTATGACTTTAAATAGCTTATATAGAAGATTAGGTACACCTTTATATATCTTGTACAAAGTCTTACCTCGCATGAGTAATGATCTAGATAAGGCTATTATATTTTCGAATGAGGTGCTTATTTTTTCTCTAAAGAACTACATCTACTATTAAGAAAGTATCAATAACACTAGATCCCCACACATTGAATTTCATAGGTTGTATATTCTAATCTGCTCATTTCTTTATTCGATAACATACTTTCTCCATGTAAAGTTTAGCAATCTTCATATTCTGCTTTCACTTCTAGTCAAAAGCTAAGGACACTTTCAATTATGGCTTGGCTACAATTTGTAAAAGTAGCAACCACTAATCAATCACGATCTCAAAATGGGCTCTTATTCAAAGAAGATCACTAACAAGTGCTGAAATAAAATGATAATGTCAAGGGTCTTTATCCAATCCTTCTAACTTGCACTTAAAAATGACACATATGCTTTTTGAGTGGGTCATTAAATTACTCTATTTGACCTTCAATTTGAGAATGTAACTCAATGAAATTTTCAAGTCTAAATCAATCATAGAAAGGAATTTTGACCATAAGGCTCCAATGAAGCAACCATTTTCATTGCTCACAATGCTTTGTTGCACTCCACAGTACTTAACAATGTACTTGAAGAAAATAGGCATCATCTCCTCCCGTGAATAATCTTTAGATGTCAGAATAAAAATGGTGCACTTTAACAAGTGATCCACAATCACGAATATATGTGAATAATCACCAATCTTCGATATCCTAGTGATGAAGTCAAGGAAAACACTTTCCATGGTCTACTATGTATATTGAGAGGCTTCAGTTACCCACTAACTTTTAATGCTTGACCTTGTACTACTGATAGATGAGACATGTATTTATATAAGTCATCCTATCATCCTTTATTTTAGGTTAGCAGTAACCATTCTATTATAGGATTAGGATACGCTATCATTTAGGTGAATAGCCTAAAGAGTGTCATGACAATGTCTATGAAGCATCTTCCTCAGCCCTCTAACCTTAGGTATGAAAACCTCATGTGCCTTAGTGAAAATCAATCCATTATCAACCTCAAATCTTCATATCTTTCCTTTTTGAATTGGTTGAATTAGATCTTTCTCTAAGCTTAACTTTATATATTCCTTTGTGGTTGTGCTAAACTGTTTGGTGATAGGTGGGCTACTTGGGGCATGGGACCTAAGTTTGTTCTCTAAGGGGCATCTGCAACCCAATTGCAGTGTATGGCTTTGTGCTTTAGCTCTAAGTTTGATTTTGCTTAGAGCTCTTACCACTAAACCTACTTTGAAGTCAACTTTAATTGTGTAAAGATATGGCTGACAATAATTGTGTTGTTAGTTTTTACCATAAACTTAGAGCCGAGCAAATAGTATCTCTTTTCGGGCTGCATGACATCGTTCAACCTTGTTTTACTTATTTGTTTTATGTTACTAGATGGCCCTCTTGTAATAGGGCTCATCGGAGAGAAAATTTCAAAACATTAGTCTACATATCAAAGTGTTTGGTAACAATTAGGATGATTAGTATAGACTTTTTCATCGCCATACACTTTTCTATGAAGGCTCTCTGACATGCCTTTGACCACTCTCACATTCTATCATTATTTAACAAATCTGTCAAAGTTACATTTCTTTGAGTATAATTATATAAAATGTGATAGTAGTTAGCAAGGCGAGGATAGACTTTGTTACTCTTAAATAGTTTATATCTTTTTGGATCTATCCTAATCTGACTAGTCTCAAAAGGTTATTCTCCGCAAGAGCTAAAAGCACTTCTCACGGTTAATGTAAAAATGATTCTCCATCAAATTTTGAAATATAAGTCTCAAATGCTTATGGTATCTTCTAGGCTTGAATTATATCACAGTGCTATCCAAATAAATTATCATGAATTTTTTTAGAATTTATGAAATACTTGGTTCATTAGTGTGCAAAATATAGTGTTTATCTATTCAAAGGGAATCAAGAATTAATCAAAAGTTCCATATCATGTAACACATGCAACTCATTTTTCTCTACAATTCTAATTTAGTAATAACTTGACCATAAGTCAAGTTTCATAAAATATTTTTACTACTCAACTAATCAAATAAGTCAATGGTCAAATTAACTGGATTATGATTCCACAATTACATTATTTGAGTCTTGTAGTTAGTGCAAATACATAGGATCCCTTCTTACTTTTTATAAAATATAATAAGAGCTCCACAAGATACTTTCAAGGGGCAAATGAACCATGAGTAATTGAGCCATCTTTGAAGCTCCACCAATGCCACAGGTGCCTTCCTATATGTTCCTCAACTTGGTGGTCTAGCCCCTTGTTCTAATTTAATCTGGTGATTTACCACTCTCCATAGTGGAGTACATTAGGTAACTACATTAGCATCAATTCCTAAACTCTTCAAAGAGTAGGCTGATTTCAAACGACAGCAAACTAGCATCAACTTCTTCCTCTACTAACAAAGCCTTGAGAAAAGTGGGCTTGCTCTTATTCAGACCCTTTTTTCAGATAGTGTGCAGGCACCAACTTGTCATGGCACTTCCTCTCAAGTTTCTTCAGCTTTTGAAAGACATTCACAAAACATATACTTTCACTTAGGAGGAGTATAAAGTTCAAGTGGGGTGTGGGTATTTCCTAAGTTAATTTAAGATACTATATTCCTAGAATCAATATTAAAGTCATCCATAAAATACTACTGTTAAATTTATCTTTCTATTTCACCCTCCAAGTCCTATAGAAATAGATTTGACAATACCAAGAATAGACTATGGCTTTAAGTTAGCAACCATCATGATGCTACATATCTAGTAATTCCACTTTGGTCCCAACCATGAAATTATAAGTGGTACTCGTGTCAGATTAATGGCACGGGCATTCTTTCTATTCACTTGGTTATTAACATACATAAAGTCTTTGGAATTGATAGACCCCTAAGCGTGTTTCTTTTAGGCATAAAGGAGGTGGATTGCACCCATGCAAGCTTAATCCACATCATTTTCATCTTTCTCTAACTTTGTTTGATTCTTCTTCTTTTGTAGCACGCTCAAATATCCTTTACGTGGACATTATGCCACCTTATATTATCCATCAAATAGAAAATATCTACTAAATGATGTTTTCTTTCTTGTTAGCATATGGGTACTTCTATTGGAGTTTTAGAAATTTATAGGCGACAAATTCTTTCAGAAATTACTTCCTCAACCTTAGCTTTATTTTTCAACTTGTTGATGCATGACAACCGTTGCCAAGGCTTCTTTGAGGGGTTATTATTCCCTCAGTTGCTATAACCTCAAGCATAATTTGTGGCAACCCTAAACCAAACCTAAAACCCCAATCGATTGCCCATCGTAAAAAAATCTGACTCATAAAACATCTTAATTATGGTGCAAAAAAAATGATAAATGCAATCATTTATGACCTAAAATCATGGTACATCAAATCACAGAAAAATACAACCCCAAAACAATAACAAACCATAATAAATCAAAATGTTTCTCCAATAAGATAATGAAAAATGCCTCAACTCTTAAACTAGGCTCTCCAGCTAAATGCCAACTCTACAATTTTCTTGGACTCTAAAGGTCAACCCATGAAAGGTCAACCCATGACAATCACATATGCTACTATGAAATGAAAGAAATAGTAACGTTATATTTAATTATTAGAATTAAATAATTATTTTTAAGGAATAAGATAATGTGGGAATAAAGCTTAGAATTAATATTTCATTATTCGATTAATCATTTAGAATAGGTAAAATTAAATTACAAAATAATTTTTTAATATTTGGAATGTAATTGTTGCGTATCAAGAATATGGGTTATCCTACGGATCAGGGACCGCAAATCGAATTTTCTTACTGGTCGATCTGATGCGGATCCGCCCTCCATAGCTTCAAACTTGAACTCTGCATAATACAACTAAAAACGAGGGGTCAGAGGTCCGCGGGAATTGCTTCCACCATAAACCCTCCGACGCTCAAGTCAGATGTCTTCCCAAGAATATAGAAAGATAAATAGATGATGCATATTTTGTGGATTGAGCATAGAGGGAAGTTAGGCTTCCAAGAATAAAGAGAAAATCCTCTTCAAACGGGGACCCCATTCTGGGATAGAGATGGCTCTTTATGTAAGATGTTTTGGACGTAGCACATGGCCCTAGGAAGACTGGTCGGCAAAGCTTTTCCTTTTATTCCTCTCTCTTTTTTCTTTCCTTTTTTTTTCTTTCCCTGTTGGGATGCAGTCTTTATATAGTTGGAGGATTATCATTCTTATCCACAGTCAACCGCCAAAGATAACCGCCGGTCATCCTTATTCAAAGACAACCACCAAAGATAACCGCCGGTGGATTGGTTTGAACGATTTTCTAAGTTGGGTATACTGTACCTATCATTAGCCCCCCATGTCGGGTGGTTTAAAATTTTCAACTCCCGGCATATTTCTGATGGGACGCTGTTTGTTTAACTTTGTCGACTTACCATCTTTGGAAAATTTGATTTCAAAATTCGGCTTCTTTTGCGCCGCTCGGTGATGTAACCGAGGTTTAGAATTCGACCTCCTTTGGGCCGCTCGGTGATGTAATCGAGGTTTAGAATTCGACCTCTTTTGGGCCGCTCGGTGTATGAGATTATCAATCCAAGCCTTTTTCTGCGAATGTTGGACGACCTTAATTACGTGGGAGTTGAAGGGTGAAATCCAGCGTAATATATTGCGATTGGTACAAGTCGAAGCAGTTGAAACCGCTAGAAGATTGTCAACAAAGGCCGTTGTGTTGGGTTCGGTTACTCATGGTAGGATGTATTGCGCACGATATAACCTCAAGAGAATTCCGGAGTAAAAACTCTTGGAGTTGAATTTTCGAAGTGAAAATTCATAAATGAACAAAATCCAAACTAAAAATCCGGTGTGGATTATCTTCCGGAGGGAAATTTGGTGTGCGGAAAATTTGGAGTAAATGAAACCTCCGGAGTGGCTAAAATCTGGAGTCAGATGAAATTCCAAAGTGAAAATACCTTCAGAGTGGACTAAGAATCCAAACTGAGTAATCTTCAAGATTGAGATGATCTCCAAGAGTGACATAATCTGGCAAGAGAGCTCTCAAGCAGACTAGATGTAAGTTTCGGTGATTCATATCTGGCACTCCAGAGCAGACTTGGACCGGCTGTGTGAGAGAGGAAGTGTAGAGCTAAAGTGGAATTTGAACCGACTAAACGTGAGACAGAAATCCGGAGTGGACTTTGAGCGGGGTATAACGCTTCTGGATGGAGTGGTTTTGAGCAGGAATGCCAGGTAGGAAAATGCAGACCAGGAAGTTGTGATAGGAAATACCGATTAGAATTGAAATCGATTTTTACACCGTCAAAGGCCGATTCTGATTTTCTTCAGCTGATTTGAATTGAAATCGGTTTTTACACCTTCAAATGCCGATTCTGATTTTCCTCAGCCGATTTGAATTGAAATCGATTTTTGGCACTTTCAAATGCCGATTCTGATTTTTCTTAGCCGATTTGAATTGAAATCGGTTTTTGACACTTTCAAATGCCGATTCTGATTTTTCTCAGCCGATTTGAATTGAAATCGGTTTTTGACACTTTTAAATGCCGATTTGGAAACTTGTGAGAGAAAAACTGACTGGTAATCTACGAGGGATTTACGGAGTGCTTTGAGCTACCGTGCTGCTTTCGGAGTGAGAGGAAATACCCTCCGATTTGTGAGGGAAATGTCATTTGGAAATTTGTGAGATTTTTTCGGAGTGCTTCGCATAAATGCTTGTTCTGGAGAGCTTCAGGGCAATTGTGAATGGTAAATATAAGTGCTTTTAACCTGGCAATGCTAGAAGAAAAAAAATCAGTACTTTTATCCGGGGCAGCCGTGAGTGAAATTTTCGAATGTTTCCATACTGGCTTGACTTGGTCAAACCCGCTATTCGTGAGAGGGAATACCGGAGTTGATTTTGAGAGCCAGAGTGATCTGTGGCTGGAGTAGATTTCAACCGGCTGGTTGCCTAACTACCCAAACCGGCAAAATACACATTGGATGCCAGAGTCAAACCAGTTAAATGACGAATATGATTCCGAACTGAATACACTTCAACCATCTGAAATGGCATGCCAAACTGGTTGAATGAGAGACGGAGAGTCGGAGTGGATTCTGCCGCTTGCAAAGAATATCTAGGTAGGCTAAAATGCTGCCAAAGTGGCAATTGAAAGCCGGACTGAACTACTACAATTCCTACTCTGAGCATCGGAGTATCTCTTCCTACTGATAGAGAGCCAGAATGCATTTTTGGTCGGAGGTGTAGACCTGGTTGGCAAAGAGATGAAATGCTGGTCCAGCTTACTCCGGCTTTTGCACTGCAGTGGATTTCGGCTGCTTCTAGAGTGATGGAAGTAACTTGCCAGAGTGAATCTAAATCAGCTTGATGAGAGACAAATTGCCGGAGTGAATCTGAGAACCATAGTTACTGCCGGCTTGCTGAGAAATCAAGCGCCGAAGTGAAATGAGGTAGGAGTGGATTTGGGACGCCGTAGTAAATCTGCTGCCGGAGTAGAATTTGAATCGGCCAAATGTGAGACTGAGATCTGGAGTGGACTAGTTTTTACGCGCAGGAGTGAAAATGAACTGACTATATATGAGAGGAATTATCGGTTTGGGAAGGACCAGCCAGTTGTTAGAGGAAATCTCGGCATTGGTTTCCGGAAGCAACTTGGGCTGGATGATCGTGAGAGGAGTAACCGGTTTACAGTTGTGCCTGGCAGCTATAAGAGGAAATTACCGGTTAACAATTTTGTGAGAGGAAATTGCTGCTTAGAATCGGGCACCTGTGAGAGAAACTGCCGGAGTTGATTTTGGGAGCCGGAGTGGTTCAAGGAGCCGAAGTGAACTTTGACTAGTTGAGTTGCTACCGGAGTGTTTAATTTAGGGGAGATTTCTGGAGTGCTTCGTGCCACTAGGGAAAATCAGTGCTGAAATTTGAAACCGATTGAAGTCCGGAGTTAGCCGAAGTCCGGAGTTGATTGAAGTATGGGGTTTGCAGCCTTCCAGAGTGGACAAGCCACCTGAGTGAATATTGACTGTCCACAGTGATGTTGTAGTGAACTTTGATTGGCTAAGATAATGCGTTGCTGCCGGAGTGCTTAATTTAGGAGAGATTTTCGGAGTTCTTCGTGCCACTAGGGAAAATCTGCACTGAAATCCGAAGTCGATTGAAGCCCGGAGTTAGCCGAAGTCCGGAGGTGGCAGCCTTCCGGAGTGGATGAGCACTCCTTGGAGCCGGAGTGATTTTTGGAGCAAAGTGAAAATCAGTGGAATGACTTTCACGGGCCAAATGCTCCGCTTCTGCGCAGGTTGCTCCGCTTTTGGACGAAATGGCTCTGTGCGCGGTTTGAGGAACCAAAGAGAGGGCTTTGAAAATGATGAGCACCGGTGAAGTGCTGTCCCGATACGGGCGATGTCGCCAGTCACGGTGCCGGTCGTCCGGTGACGAGATCGTTGGCAACGGCAGCTTACGGGAGCGCCGTCAATGCTTTCTTCTTCTCTCCACCACGCCACATTACACGATGCACCAAAATCTCGCCGAATCACCACAAAATTGCCACATGCAACCACAATACATGTATTCTCAAAGAGGGTGGAAGGGTTTGCTTGCCTTGATTTGGAGATTTTCTTCCAGCGATGGTGGTTGTAGCGGCGATGGTTCCTTGCGGCTCACGATCTCATTTCTCCACTCACATCTCGGCATGAAATCGGAGGGGAAATGGGAAGAAGGCATCACCGGCTTTAGATCTGGACTACGCCTCCTCCGATGATGGTGGTTGCTGCCGTTGCTAGCATTGCCGCCTTCTTCCTCCTCTCTCCCCTCTTTCTCTTTTTCCATTTCTTCTTTACTGTTTTACTGCAGTTTTGCCCAACAGATTTCATTTTCCTTTTTTTTGTGTTGTGTTGGCCAGCACCCCGTTTTTGTTTTTATTTTTTGTTTTTTTATGTTGGAGGAAGTTGGAGCCAGTTTGACTAAGTCAAACCGGCCGTGAGCCCCTTTTTTTTTAGATACCGGTGTGGAGGGGAAATTCCCAGTTTTTGGCGACTATGTCATACACAAAATGCCTGGAGTATTTCGGATGTATAATTTATGCGAGTATTGATCTCTTGCATAAAAAACGCCAGCCGATTTCTTTAAGGGTATTTACAGAATCATTCGGAGTGGTGAGAGCATCACTGGGCCTTGGCTTGGCTCTCCGACTTCTCCTTACTGGGAAATCGCAAAAGATAGGAAATAACCCACAGCCCCCAAGCGTCAACGCGCCAATGGCAAGGTGAGTACTACCATCATTTGTTTAGGAAGTCGTCTAATTTCTCTGGTCGAAATGCTTGCTATAAGTGCGTCAGTTTTATTTTTATGCTTTTTAGTGGTAAAATTGGCTTTTTGGCCGGTTCCCACAGACGGCGCCAATGTTGCATACCAGGAATACGGGTTGTTCTACGGATCAGGGACCGTAAATCTAATCTTCTTACTGGTCGATCAGACCACAGTCGACCTGAACTCTGCGCAACACACTAAAAACAAGTGGTTAGAGGCTGGCCGGAATTGCTCCCACCATAAATCCTCCGACGCTCAAATCAGATGTCTTTCCAAGAATATAGAAAGATAAATGGATGATGCATATTTTATGGATTGAGCATAGAGGGAAGTTAGGCTTCCAAGAATAGAGAGAAAATCCTCTTCAAACGGGGACCCCATTCTGGGATAGAGATGGCTCTTTATGTAAGATGTTTTGGACGGAGCACATGGCTCTAGGAAGACTGGTCGGCAAAGCTTTTCCTTTTATTCATCTCTCTTTTTTCTTCCCTTTTTTTTTCCTTTCCCTGTTGGGATGAAGTCTTAATATAGTTGGAGGATTATCATTCTTATCCACAACAAACCGCCAAAGATAACCGCCGGTCATCCTTATGCAAAGCAACCACCAAAAATAACCGCTGGTGGATTGGTTTGAACGGTTTTCTAGGCTGAGTATACTGTACCTATTAGTAATAATAGTAGTAAGAAAAACTAAGAAATTAATATAAAATAACTCTTTTATTCTTATCTAAAGAAATAATACTCTAACATATATTAGCATATTCAAATAGACTGGTTAAAACCAATTTACCTAATCTATTTGCTCTTATTGAAATAAAATTTTATAGGATTTGGTTAGAGCATATCAGTATTATAAACGATACAATCAAGAATACTTGATTATTTTTCGTAGAGTACGATAATGGGTAAAAGTAACCGATTCGAGCTAACCGGCTTGGATTATGAAATTTTTTATAAATATATGTTTTCTTTTAAATAAATACTAAATTTTAAAAATTATTTCAATAAATTATATTTCTATATAATTAATAATTTTTATATGAAAATTTGTACTTAAATATATTTAGATATATATTCATATAATTAATAATTTTTATATAATATTCTTCATTTAAATATATAATTAGAAAATACTTTAGTCTATACATTATAATTTTTTAAAATATGTTTATTGTTATATATTTATAAAGTTTTAAAAAAATACTTAAAAATAAAAAAAAAATCTATATCCTGACTCGAATTGCCCGATTTAGGTTTTAAACATGTCTGGTCTAGCTTAATTTAGTGGCTACAAATTTTCATTTAAATCCAAACCATAACCGACTCGAGTTTGATTTTAAATGACTATAGTTTGAGATAAGGGTAAATAAGTAAAATATCTTAAAATAGTTATTTTTTGACAACTAGAAATGAAAAATGCAAAGAAAAAGTTGCTATTTTTTATTCCTTATTTTTTAAAGTAATAATAATTTTATTTAAAATTGTTATTCCTACCTTTAAAGTAACCGAATTGTGAAATAGTAATTTTATTAGGAATAATATATAAATAAAATTTTGATTTTATCATACCAAACGGGCTATAAGGATAAGCTAAACGCCAACTAACAATTTTGACCGAAGTCAACAATGAAAGTCAAACAATTGGAAAACTTATCTATTAATAAATGCTCTAAGTACATGACGGTATACAATACAATGCTAATTTTTGGAGATCAATAGCTTACTACTGGACAATGATATTAATAAATAATCAACAACGTCAAAACTTAATAAATGATTCTAGTAAATAACATTCTTGTCTTCAACTTAATGAATTTTATCAACATCCCGTAAGATATCAATTGGATTTTAACGAACCCTAATACTAACTATGAGGTCTCAAAGTATCTTAAATATTAACGTACTCCATTGAATTTTTGATAATCTAACTTTACATGAGATGTAAATAATACAAGATAATGATAATTTTTGTATATTTTATTATGTTATTTTGAACCAGAGGTTAATATATTTACACCTTATCAGTTGGATAGATATCACAAGATCTTCAATATCCATAATATGCAACTACTCATACAATTTTTTTTTTTTAAATAATGTACCTTAACATGACCATATCACTTTCAATACCCATTGCCATGATATCTCAGATATTACTCTTTATATTGGTTATATACTTAGAAGTATCCCACTTTAAAATTTATTGATTGCAACCACTAGAACAAATTTGATATTGAAAAAGTATAAATTATTTTAAAGTTTCATGGATTCTCATTCATCAATTATATTAAAGTTTTCATAAGATTTCCTTTACTTATTTATATATTAATAAAACATACTCACATGAATCGAATAACAATACCAATGAATCAAGGAATGAAGAAATAGAAAAATCGATATGAAAACTTAAGTTTTGACATGATTAACTTTCACTAAGGCCTACAAAAGTCCTCTAAACTCAATATTATTTTAGAAACATATTTTTAGGTCTAAAAATTGAAAACTTAGGTTATATTCTCAAAACTACTTATTTGGCATTCGAATATTAGCTATGACACTTGAATTACATTCGAATATTAGCTTGTGTGGTGTGTTGTAAACTGATTGCAACAAAGGACCGAGGACAGCTAGTAGTACCAAGGATTGAGGACTTGTGCACAGGAGATGGTCCGCCGATTGGTGCACAGGAAAAAGGCCGAGGACTTGTGCGGAAAATGGCCAAAATGGATCTGCAGGCAGAGTGGCCAATTTATCGGTTGGTCAAATTAGCTGGATGGCTAATATAACTGGGTGGCCAAAATGGAAGGTTGGCAAAATGGCAGGTTGCGCCATTTTTCCTGGAATGGCCATTTTGCCGGTTTGGAGCAAAATATCGGAATGGCCAATTTTTCGGTTTGGAGCAAAATGCCGGAATGGACCATTTTGTCCGGTTTGGTATATTTTGCCGGATGGTGTACTTTGCTAGGATGGTTTTGGAAGGATGGAGTCAACAAGGCTGTTGGGACGGCCACCATTAAGAGAAGAATCCGGTCAAAGAGGGTTGACCAGCTGAGCAGGAAGCTGACTTAGTAGAGGTTTTGCAGAGTTGTAGAGCATGCGCCGAAAGTTGACTTGCAGAGCACGCGTGCAAGCAACAGGGCATAGGTCTTCTATAGGAAGCTTAGAAACTGGTTAAGGCGTAGAAATAACAAAGACAGTATGGCAGATCATCTACAAGATGGCCAGTTGAGCAGATAGAATCTGGTGGAGCCGGATCATTATAAAGGTGCATCAGGAGTCTCAGAAGGAGGGGTCATGGGAGGGACCATAGGCGAGAAACAAATCACCAATTGTTGGTGTGAAACATCACCGGGGGTGAGCAATCACCATGGGTGAGCAATGGCCAGAGTTTGTGTAGCCAGGGGCTTGCGTAGCTAGCTACATGTGTGTGGGAGAGAAACGGAAGGAGGAAACCTTGCTGTTAACACTTGTAAAATCTGTGAGCAGATAGTACCACAGTGAAATGAAGGAGAGAAAAAAAAATAAAGAGATAAGAGGGAATGAGAGTTTCCTTACTATGGGTGACTTTTTTTTCTTGTGCTCTGTTCTCAGAGAGCATGTGTAGCCATGGTGGGTTACTGTATTCTATCTCGAGAGTTAGTTTGTAACCAATTTTACATAGTGAATATTTTTTTAGAGTCTACCCCGTAAGTTGTTTCCTTAGTTGAGAAGGGATTTTCTACATTAAAAATCTTGTGCACTTTTTTGTTTATTGTGCTTACATTAATAGTGACTGACGATTGACAGGAGGTTTAAATTTTTTTCATTGTGTCGAATCTAGGTCTATGTGGATTTGGGTGTTCAAACCTCAACAAGTGGTATAAGAGATAGTAAAGACAGGCCCAAGTCCGGAAAGGGCCACTTGCGGAGGGTGCTGACCGAAAAGGTTTACTTGCGGAGGTATTGACCTGCTGCTAGTACATCGGGATGGAATGAAGCGTTGCAAAGGAAAAGCCGTCGAGTGGTTTGCGATCGTCGATGTGGAAACTATAGCGTCATCGTTGAAGAGCTTGCCATTAGTGTGGAGTAGGTAGGAAGGAACAGAAAGAGCACTTCGAATGAGGCTAAAGACCTCCTGGTTGTTATTGCAGGGGAAGTAGGGCGTAACAAGTAGGGCCAAGGGCGGAGCTGACTAGGGTCGAGGGCGGAGCCAGCAGGGCTAAGGGCGGAGCTAACAAGTTCTAAGGGTGAAATTCAGCGCCGGGATCCCAATTAAAGGGAAGCTGCTAGAAGGCAGGCAATGACGGTTGTCGGGTAAAAGTGAAAATCCCCCACAAAGTCGTGAGAAAAAAATTATTGGGTTTGGTCACTCCTTTGTTAGATAACTAAACAAATGAAAAATCATTAGAGATCACACAGGGCTTATGCAGTGTGCTACAAACTGGCTGTAGCAGAGGACTGAGAAAGGCCAGTGGTATCAAGGACGAGGACTTGTACGCTGAGAAAGGCCCAAGGACTTGTGTGTAGGAGATGGTCCGCGGACTGGTATGTAGGAAAAGGGTCAAGGACTTGTGCGAAAAATGGCCAGAATGGATCTACAAGCGAAGTGGCCAATTTGTCGGTTGGGCCAAATTGGCTAGTTGGCCAATATGACCGGAGTGGCCAAAATGGAAGGTTGGCAAAATGGTAGGTTGGCCATTTTGCCCAGAATGACCATTTTGCCAATTTGGAGCAAAATGCCTGAATGGGCCATTTTGCCCAGTTTGGTACATTTTTCAAGGATAGAGTCAACAAGGTTGGAAAAGGACGGCCTACCGGTCAATAGGAGGTTAACCTGCTAAGAGAAGAATCCGATCAATAGAGAGTTGACCGACTGAACAAGAAGCTGACTTGGCAGAGCTTTTACAGAACTGCAGATCATGCGCCGAAAGTTGACTTGCAGAGCATGCGTAGAAGCAACAGGGCATGGGTCTTTAGTAAGAAGCTCAGGAACTGGTCAAGGCACATAAATGACAGGGACGACATGACAGATCATTTGCAAGATGGCCAGTTAAGTAGATGAGATCTGATGAAGTCGGGTTATTATAAAGGCGCACTAGGAGCCTTAGAATGAGGGGTCATGGGAGTGACCATAGGTGAGTAAGAAATCACCAATTGTGGGTGTAAAATATCACCGAAGGTGAGCAATCACCATGGGCGAGCAATCGCCGGGGCTTGTGTAGTTAGCCGCATGTTTACAGAAGAGAAACGGAAGGAGGAAATCTTGCCATTAACACTTGTAAAATCTGTGAGTAGAGAGAACTACGGTGAGAGGAAGAAGAGAAAAAAAATAGAAAGATAAAAAGGAATAAAAGTTTTCTTACTCTGGGTGATTGTTTTTCTTATACTCTATTTTCATGGAGCTTGTGTAGCCATGGTGAGTTGTTGTATTCTGTCTCGAGGGTTAGTTTGTAACCGATTTTACAGAGTAGTTATTTTTTAGAGTTTGTTCCATAATTTTTTTTTGTTGTTGAGAATGAATTTTCTACATTAAAAATCTTGTGCATCATTTTGTTCTTTGGGCTTACATTAATAATGGCTGAATATCGATGATGGGTTCAAATTTTTTTCGCTGCGCCAGATTTGGGTGTATGTGGATCTGGGTGTTCAAACCCCAACACAGAGTTGTTACTTTTGGTAAGTTTTATAATTAAAATAATTAAAAACTTAAATTAACTTGGATTTTTTTTTTTTTTAACTGTTTGAGGTATACAAACTCCTTTATATTAGCATCATTACATACTTATTTTTCGTTTAGATTTTCTATGATGAGAAAATTAGAAATACATATTTTTATAGCTCATTTAGTATAAAATTTTAATTTTAATTTATTATATTCTCATAATTATAAATAAAACTCAAATTTTAAGTAGCATGTCCCAGAGTGCCATATCCAAAATTAAAAAGAAAAACAAAGCCAAGATTTTTATATTACATTATATTATATTTGTGCCACCAAAAAATATATATATATATTGGTATCAGTGACTATGTTTTTCAGTATTTTATTGTATATTCTTGTTTCAACCCTTTGTTTAATAAAAAAAAAAATTAGATTCAAAGGGCTTGCCATGGAAGTATAGTTTGCCCTATAATTCTTCCACAATTAATGCGGATTAAGTTTACAGTTTAATGTAATGTCAACAGAGGGAAAATGGGTTATGACAGCATTTTTGGTTAGTTGAAAGTAATTGGAACATTAAAATAGTGATTTCGTATATGATGAAATCAATTTTTATATCTTATAAAAATAAAAATAAATAAATAAATAAAAATAAATATATAATATAATATAATATAAGTATGTACGGAATGATTGATATCTATGCATGTGTAAACATGCAAATGATTCAAGTGTATGAACATTTTCATTGAGGTTTTTATGCTTCAAAACCTGTCCTAATCGATTTCTTCGGAAGACATAAGCATCAAAGATACTGTTTAGTAGTGTGTTTTATATGCCAATTGCCTTACATGTTATTCACCAAACATTTATATGCAATTTTAATAATATAAATTTTTCTTTATGGCAATTATTTTTATCATGTATTAATTTATTAATATCTTCTCATAAGATAAAAATCCTTAAAATAAAATAACGCAGTTGTGAAATCACCATAAAATCATATTCTTAAATCAACTCTTTAATATTTTTAATTAACTATAAGATTCTGACTATGATGTATGATCAGTGTAACAAATAACAAGTGTATTTTATGACATTTCATCGAGAAGTGCAACCAAGGTTATATTCATTCCATATCACGTATGTGGGTAGTCTTTTGAGAATGAATTTAGTGAACTATCTCAGCAAAGATGCCCTTGGATGAAGTTTGTGCATGCATGCTAACAAGTGCTCTTTTGTAAAAGTTGTGTAAAGTGCTCTTTTGTAAAAGTTGTGGAGTGGATTTTTGGATTTATGATTATCTTAATATCTTATGTGAGGGTCATTGTACTTAGATACTAGATACATATTTTTTATTTCAACTTAAGATGATTGTAATTGGGTACATTATGAAGCATATAGAAATGAGTGGTCTATAAAATAGCCATTACTCCTAGGAAAAAGTAGAGATGCCCCATATGACTAATTAAATTTATGATTTGGAAGTCTTTGGCAAAGGTAGGATGCAAATTATAGAGAATTTCTTAGTGACATCATCTATATTTTATAAATAAGTTTAAAAATATATAAATAGAATATTTTTGGTTGATATATTAAATATCTAAAAGATTTTTTAGGGTAAGGATGATAGTAGAACTTTATTACACAATAATCCTTATAGATAAAATTATTTGACTTGTAGTAAATGACTTTATATTCTCTAAATGTTCATAATATACTACTAGATATTATTCATTATTTATAAAAATATTGGCTAGTCACAACTAATATTACATAGATAAAATGTTCTATTATTAGAATGTGTTCTAATTGGTTAGATGAGATCTAACATTTAATCTATTCTCAGTTTGATAATAAACATTAAATGTCACAAACCTCATAGCTAATGTGATAATAAGTTCATGTTGCAGGCTTATGAATCTCATTTTGTAAGCAAAGGCTCATGGTTATGAGGAACTGTCTTTTGCAGAGCCTTTTATGTGGTGGTAAGGCTTTTTTTTTATGAATCCTGTTATCAAGAAGTGATTAATTTCAAGATGGACTTAAAATTTTAGCCTAAGCCCAAATTCTAGTTAGATTAGGCGGTTAGAATGGTCTAAATCTTATGACTTTTTCTGTTCATCTACCTCTTCATCTCCATCGCTCTTCATCTTGTTTGTATTAGAAGAGACTTGACCGACTCTGATACCACACGTTGGGGTTCGACACTCAAATTCACCCAATCCGATAGTAGCGAAAAATCCAAACCTCCTATCATCATCAACCACCATTTTATAGAAATAAAGAACAAAAGAGATGCACAGCATTTTTATGTGAAAATCCCTTTTCAAACCGAAGAGAAAAAATTACGGGATACATAATCCACCAACAGATTCTACTATGTAAAATGGTCACACAAACTCAGAAACAGAATATAAGTAATCACCCTGACTACACAAGCCCTAGAAACGAAAACGAAGAACAGAGAATGAGAATATAAAGATCTCACACTTTATATTTTACTCACTGCTTTCTCTCATCTCTCTCATTGTGGTGTTCTCTATTCACACGTTTTACAAGTGTGGTAAAACGGCAACCGCCATTTCACCCCTGCACACAGCGGCCCTGCGCACAATGCCCACAGCTCTTGGTGCCCAGCACCAAGGCTCTTGGTGTTTTCTCACACCATGGTACAACTCGCACCCTTGGTGTTTTCACACACTTCACCGCCTGCCTAGTATGCATATATATAATAATCTTGCCTGGAGACCATCTACCAATAAGTAGGTTGCGTGTGGACAAATACCTGTCATCAACTTTGTCCACCAATTCTGTAATCTGCCGCTTGCATAGATGGTGTATGCACTGACAGGTCTGCTACCTACTTTGCAAAGCCAATTTTCCACAACGTGCTGCCAGCTTTCTACGGCGTCGTCGGTCGTTGCTGCGTTTAAGTCACCAGATCATTTGTATCCTTTGCCATCACAGAATCTTCTGACGTTCCTTGATCTCTAGATAGTGACAACAACCTTGAACATCCTATGTACTTGGTTGTCATTGTGCACAGTCCATGTCTTCGGACGCTATTGTGTACTCAGCCATATCCATAGGCGATTCCATACCGGTAACACCACCAGTAAATTTCATGTGCCTTGTTCAGTGGTCAATGGACGTTGACCGAAATAATGCAACCTGTCTCTTTGGCTATCCGCACACCAACAGAACCATGTGCCCATTTTGCTCCTTGGCCGTCCCCGTGCCCATCAACTTCTTGGCTAGTCAACACGTTGACCGGCCCAATTGTTTCCTTTGCCGGTTAGCGCATTGACCGGCAATTGGGCACCAAGGCTTCCGTGCGCCTTTGCCTCCTTGCTTCCTTAGCTCATTGGCCGGTCAACGCATTGACTGGCTATTTGCTACTTTGGCCGGTCGATATGTTAATTGGCACTTTTGTACCAAAGGCCTTCACACGCTTTTCAGCCGGCCGCCTACCTCCTTCAGCCGGTCAACTCTATTGATTGGTACTTTACCTTAGTAGGTTCTCTAGATTTTCACTTTGGCAAATCCTCTAATTACGAACCAATTTATTCGATTACTCACAAGGGAGTGATCAAATCCAACACATCTTACTGATTTATTTTCCATTTATTTGCTAAACTTTTGGCTTTACATTTGCTAAACTTTTGAAATTTTATTTTGGCTTTTTTATTTTCCTCACTTCATATAACCATTTAATAAGAAAATGGATACTTGAGTTCATTAGATCTAGCACTCTAGGTATTCTATAAAAGGTCACATTTTCCTATTTTTAGGTGATGTGTAAGACAATCCTATAATGATAATGAGATATAGGAACTAGTATGGATACATAGACATGATACACACAATATTATTTTTTTATAATTAATTAAGATGAATAAATTAAAACATACAATGACTGCAAATATCAAATCCTGGTAACTAACTAAAAATAAAATCTAATTTTATCAGTAAATAAAAATGTGGCTTGATTAGGAAATGAATCCTCATAACCCAACAAACAACACAAAATGACACCAAGTATGTTACTAATCAAAGCTACCTAAAACAGTGACATTGTTAGCCTGAATAAGAAAGAAACTCAACCCCCACATCCTAATGATGTCCAAGATTGGTTGGCACTAGGAAAGACCATCATAATAATCTTATCATGAAGATATTGAAGAATCGCTTTCTCCACCCTCTTAAACTTTATTGTGCAGCCTACGGACTGAGGAAAAGACCTTCAATCGGTTAGGAAGGATTACATGGGTCCTTGAGCTCTTCCTCTTTTCCTTCATTGCTTATGTTCAATTGGACTTTGGAGGGGAAATTTTCAGCTTCCTGCAATTTCCTGCAATTTGGTCCACGTCGTGATTGGGCAATGTCTTCATCTTCTGCAGGTGTCATGGTAATGTTGCCGACTAGTTATGGCAGCACCTTTAAGTTGAAGACATTACCCAATCATGAAACTAGTTGTGGCAGCACCTTTAACTCACGGAAATCAAGAAACTTGCTTTCCTTTTTCCTATTATATTCTTCCAGTCAAAATAAGTGTCAAGGTAAATAATTTAGTCAATGTGGACATTGAGATTGAACTTGCCATTGAAATCAATAATATCATTGTGGGTGTTTTTTCTTAGTGTAGAAAATTGAAACTTTCTAGACGATGCAATAACATATTTCGTATTTTATCCAATATCTTTGTATGTTGAAATTAGCTTGTCCCATGTCACCAAATCTTCTCCAAAATTAATTTTAGATATAATGGCACATTGTCGCTCATGACTTTACAATTCTCGAGTCATAACCTTTCTTTAACACCAAATGACACGGACACAAATTTGAAAATAAATAGAGACTTGCATTGATAAGGTTAATTGAAAATATAATGACAAAATTCAGGAAATCACTCACCATATAAGGGAACTAACATCCATTTGATTGTCTAGTTAGAAAATCATTCAATTTAAGTATTAGAAATAACTAAAGCAATAGATGACTTATTATTCTTTAAGAAGATTAACTCACTTGATTGTTAATCAACTTCAATCTACCTGAACATTAAACTTTCATTATTTTAGATAAGCCAACAATAATTAATTAAGATCATTTGAATAGATAAAATGGTTGTTCCTCAGAAGGAGGAGAGTGGTGCATTTTGGGGCATTCTTTGTTGGGTTTGTTGGGATCCTCCTTGGAACAAGGTTTGGGGAATTCTTTCTTGAGCAATAGGATTCATTAATGCTAAAATATGAGCTGTCCTACATCATATATGATTTTAGTTATGATATCAGAGACTCAAATTAAGAGAATTATTTAATAAAAAGTGTAATACATTTCTTAAAATAGAAACCTAATTCCAGGTTTACCATGAAAATCACCCAAGTGTTGAATGAGTTCTTTATCTCTTAGAGTATAAGAAAGCTTTTATCTTAAAAAAATTGGATCACTTAAATAAGGTAAAGGGTATATATTTATAGACAAAGTAAAAAAAAATCATCATTTGACCATATAGGCAAGTGTGGGTGGTATAAATATTTAAAAAGTCAGCAGTTGATACACCTATTCCATAATTTTTGCCAAGGTTTACATTCTCAATGCTATAAGTAGCCTTGTCTAACATGGTAAGTATGTTTCCTAACAATAGATGGATATTTTGAAGTCCTTGTGCATAGATAATGCTGATTTTTCTTTCCAATTAGCGTAGACTCTTTTATGTTTGAATCTTCTCGAATTGCTCCGTTAGAAGATCATCTATCTACACCTACACTAGCTAGAAAAAAGGTAAATAATGTTTTGAGTCTTCAAGTTCATTATATAACTAACAATATAGTCAATCTACTAATAAATAAAATATAAATCGAACAGATTATTCTCAACAAATCCATGTTCTTATGGTTTGGTTGTATGTAAGTTGGTCCATTGGCCACTTCATTGTCATCATTCAATCACAAGCACATGGGATTAAAAAAAATAGATGTGGTTCTTGACAAGGATTCTAATGTAGGAGATTTTATCGGTAGACTATTTAATTGGTTGACTTGGCACAATTGGACAAAAAAATTACAGGTCATTTATTTCAAGAAATGACATGCTATCTTAGAATGATATTGTGTATAATAGTAGAAGTAATTTTAAATTAATTTTTTTACATTATTTTAAATTTTTTAGGTCTATGTAATAACTTTTTTTTTAAACTAAAACTATCCTTTCAAAGGTGTTTCAGATGACTTATGTCTTCATTATTTGAAACAACTTAGATATTATTTCTTCAACTTACTTTTTCAATTATAATTTTTAAATATTTGTAGCTATTTCTATTAATATCTTATATTTTATTGTACTCTATTCATTCATTTTAATATTTTTATATCTACAATGATTACTTTTTGTACATATTTTTTGATTAATCATCATCATGTCTAATGCCCATTTTAATAATTTTCTTTCAAATTAAAATACACTTAGATCAAAAGCATATCCGACATATTTTTTTCATTTAAGCTAAATTGTATTAATAATATGTATTGCATCATCATCAATATCTCTATTTTCTTTAATATAAATCTACGGAAATAAAATTTATTATTTTTAGAAATATATTGATTGTTAATTTTGATTTATTTATAATTATGTCAAGAATTATTAATATTGTACTTTATATGTTCAATTTTACTTTTATTTACCTTATACCATTAAGATTCAAGTACAATAGTATAATATGCTAATTTTGTTTCTACACTACTCTATTTATATTTATTATAATAATATCACATACAAATAAGATACACCAAGACTCTCATCTTAGTTAAGACTGTTATCTTAACATGGCATCAGAGTCTTGTGTGTTCCAAATGTGTTAGTATGACATTTTTATATTCTTAAATAATATTGCATAAGCTTTTAAAGTTAAATAGATAACTAGAAACTAGAGTCTACATTGTATTTTACCTATGTCTATATTTTGCCACTTGAGTACATGAGCTCCTATCAATCACGCATTAACAGCCCCTCGTGTCCCAAACTCATATAGACTAATACTTAACGGTTCCATAGGTTTACAATTAAACTTAAAATTTTAACATGAATTATCACCAAATAAGTTCACCAAAAATTAGTGATTAGATGTTAGACCTATGCTTGGTTTTTTTTTTTTTTTGGTGAAAATTCAAGTGTCTTATCTTGTGATTATTTTTGTGAGATATTTGTTGTTGTTGAGAGATATCTAATGTATTTATATTATAATTCCTTTCTCAAATTGTATCTTATATTTTGTTATAAAGTAAGTTTTTCTTCATGTCTAGAAGGGGTTCTTTTGTTTGAGTTGGAGTATTGAAGTTCATTTAAAGAGTTTCTAATTTAGAAATCTATTGGAAAAAAAAACCTAGGAGTTCCAGGATAATTGTTGTGTTTCAAATCCTAAGGTGGACTTTTGATAGCCACTTATCTAAGTCAATTGGCTAGGAAAAGTACATTTGTTTATGTTGCGTTTTGGTTCCACGGGACCTGCTATGGCCGAGAGATGCAAAGGATGTTGACCACCCTACCGAATCTCTCGGGGGGCGTTCGAGGAGATGCGTGGTTTCCAGGCAACACAAGTGAGTGATGTGTTGGACACGGGATGAGGATTGAGACCGAATGTTTTAAGTGGAAAACCTCCTCTTGAATGGGGAAGAAAAATCACTAGGCTCAGGGCCTGTAAAGAGCTTCACTATATGGGTTGGAGATTTTACAGAGTACAGTTGTGAGGGTCAATTTCTTCCCTATCTCTCGTTTTGTGTTTATCTCCTAAGAAAGCTATGCTCTCTGGGAGCCCTTTTTACACGTTTCTGAGGAGTTGAGCGTGGAGAGGGAGAGCGCCAAATGGAAGCTTTAGGACTTAGAGTTGCGTCTGGAAGGCTCCCTTGTGTGTTTCTGGATGGACCTCTCTTAAGGAAGGAGGTCTCGCTGTGTATTTATAGTGGAAGTCGGACCGTTGGGGAGCGGACACGTGTCGTCCATCCGGCAGTTGAGGAGCTGGTCCACTGGCCTCCTTTAATGCAGCTGAGATGTGGAAAGGGACATGCGTACGGCGCCGCTGCAGCCTTTGAGTGTGTCAGGTGTACAGGGATCGGATATCTGTCCTGATTTGACTAGGCATGCTCTGTTGATACGGCGACTAGCAGTAGCTGCAGGCTTTCTTGGAAACTGACGAAATAGGCCAGCTGGCATTCCCGGCCGGGACGGGCGGTTCTCGTCTGGTCATGATCCCCTCCGTAAACTCGCGGACTTGTGGGGAGAGAACAGTTCTTGTGGGTCCCTCTGGGGGAAAGTCCGAGAGATTCTTCTTGGCCGCCCGGGCAGTGCGAGACCTCTTGGGCTCTCGGCCCTTGGGCCTCCCACTTGGGCCATCTGATCTCTTCTTCTTGTGGGAGTGCTTCTGGGCTTCTTCAATTGGGCCGCGCTTTTATGGGCCTTAATACTGGGGCCCAATACAGCCCCCAATGCCAAAGGATCCGAGGTTCTTGGTCGTTTGGCATGAAGCCGTCGGTCTGCTGGAAACGTCGGTCGTCCCAAAGCGCGCGTCCTGGTGGCGAGTTCTGCGTGTTGACTTCGACAGGTGGTCGTCCTCGGACCTCTCTCGGGCTGCCGTTTTATTTTCCTGTTGGAGCATTAAATGTCGTATCCTGCTGATGTGACGCGCGATCAGGCGCCTTGGGAAGGAAAGACTGCCAGACTTCTGGGGCGAATAGCCTGTCGACGCGTGGCAAGGGTAATGAGTACACTTTTCCGTACTCTAGGGTTTATTTAAACCCTTCACTGCCTTTGGTCTTTTCACCTTCGCGCCTGTTTTCCATTTCCTTCTTCGTTCAAGCTTCGTTTACTCCTTCTTTCTTTGGCTTTCATGGCGCCTAGAGTTAGAAACATTGCATCCACGGTGACGCTTGACAAGCTCAGGGAGATCCGGACTCGATACCAGATTCCTGAGTCTGTGGCTATGGTGATCCGGAGCCGCATGATAGGGCGTCGTACCCGCCGGATGGCTTTATCACCGTTTATGAGGCCCACCTTAAAGGCGGGCTGCGGTTTTCCATTCCGATGGATCTATACGACATTATGAGGGCGCTTGGCGTGCCTCTCGCCAGGCTTCAGCCGAATGCGATGAGGTATCTGGTGTCCCTGTGTGTCTTCTTCCTATGTCATGAGAGGCTCTTGACTCCTCTTACGGTCAAGGTGCTGTTCCGCTTTGTACAGAACCTTGAGTGGATCGTGATGACTCCCCGCCCGGAATTCTCTTCGCTAAGCGGTGGCAATCCTGATTCCACGAGGGGGTGGAAGGACAAGTTCTTCTTCCTTGGCGTTTACGAGCACTGGGCCATTCCCAATACGTGGGGGAATGTGGCTAGCGAAGATTGCTCCCGACCCCTCCCGGGGAGGAGCGGAAGGAAGTGAAGGCGCGCACGGACTTGGTGCTGGCCAACCTGTGGTCCTTCCATTTGAACAAGCGCAACATTTGGTTGGCCGCTGACAAGTTCAGGGAAGCCAAGTGGGAACCGCGGGATGAGGCTCCCAGCCCAGTTCCTTCGAGAACTGGGGGACCCACTGCTGAGCGCTCCTTGAGTGATGACGAGGATTTTGATATCGAGGACATGAGCGACAATGACGTGGCTGCTTCTCTGCCCATGAGGTCGGGAGCTGGCTCTCTCTCTGAGTCCTCGAGACCTGGGGGCCTCGCCTTTGCTGCCACTGCTAATACCTCGGCCGAGCCCTCAAGAGCTGCTGGGCGGAACAGAGAGCTTTTTGAGTCCCAGTCCTCTTGTGATGATGATGATGATGACGACGTTCCTCTGATTAAGAGGATGAGGACTAGAGCCTCTCTTCCGGGGCCCTCGGGATCTGGTGGTCTCGCCTTCATTTCCACTGCTGATCTGCCTGCTACACCCGCAGAGGTTTTCCTCAGGAATGCGCGGTCCTCGGACATTCAGCCCCCCAGTGATGACTTTGTTCCCGGCGCTCCCGTTACTTTGCCTGGTGACGTCTCGGGCAGGATTGATCACCCTCCCGAGGACATAGGAGACGGAAGCGCCGTGAGGGACTCTGAGAGGGGAGTGTCGGCTGAAATGATCCGGGAGATGGTGGAGGTCGTGGATTTGAGCGTTGACGAGCTCGCGCCTCCTGGCCCTTCTAAGCGCCCTGCTGTCGCAGAGGCCGAGCGGTTGCCTGGGGCTTTGGGCGCGACATCGGGCGGACCTTCGGTGGCTGCGTTAGGCGATGAGTCGTATGCGGGTGGCGCCCGTGGAGCTTAGGAGCGGTCTGCAGGAGTCCGAGTCCCACGTGGAGTGCGTCCCAGGGGATGATCCTCTCGTTTCTAAGGTAGCCCATCGCTTCCTTCCTTTCCTTGCCTTTTATAGTTCATGCCTTGACGAACTTTCCTGTGGCAGCTCTAGAGCTTGGTAGCCGGCCTCAACGGGCTAGTGGGAGTGATTGCTCAGTCCCGCCTGGAAGTGAGGTCTTCGAATGCTGCTCGTGAAGCTGCACAGCGGGCGGAGGCGGAGCTAGCTGAAGCAAAGGAGAAGATTGCTTCTCTCGAGGCTGCTAACAGAGATCTGCGGCTTGGGCGGAGCTTCCTTCAGGAACGGATCCTCACCCTGGAGGAGAAGTTGAGGACGTCCGTGCAGATTGCTGAGATGGCTCTTGTGCTGGACGGCAAGTTCCGGGACGGGGTTCGCATGTGCCGCCGAGTGGCGCGATTGATCCGTCCGCGGTTCCCTGTGGCGGTCCTCGATCCCAGGAATGCTGGTGCCTTGA
Organism: Nepenthes gracilis; assembly: GCA_033239525.1. NCBI lineage: Eukaryota > Viridiplantae > Streptophyta > Magnoliopsida > Caryophyllales > Nepenthaceae > Nepenthes > Nepenthes gracilis. The sequence goes on from BSYO01000015.1 coordinate 14,224,662, forward strand.
GCATGGAAGACTTATACGGCGTCGGGGGTAGGCCTTTCCCTGGCCCTCCTCAGGCAGGGCCTGATGGTGAACCTCTTACGCCTGAGGAGGCAGTTCCGGTGGAGCAGACGGGATCTTCGGGAGCTCATGAGGCTCAGAGAGAAAGAGGCCGAGCGGCACCCGCTTGACATGCCGCATCCTTGTGTTTTACTTCGTTTTTTTTTTTTTTTGTTTTTGTCATTCTTGTACAGAAAATCTCTTTTTGTGAATAAGACTTAGCCCTTTTCGCTTCAAAGCTTTGGACATTCCTTTTGTGTCTTATCTGTACGCACGTTTTTTTTTTTTTTTTTTGCGGCGCGTCGTCCAGCGCCTAACTTTTTGCTTCAAGCCGGGCGACTCCGTTTGACCTTTTAACCTTTTGGACTTAGCGTTCAACCTTTTCAGGGACTTCTAGCCCTTAGTCTTTTGGGGGCACCCTTGTTGTCTGCTTAGTCGAGGTTGAACTCCTGAGTTATGACTTCAAGGACCCGGCCTCTGGGACCACTCGGTTGCAGCCTAGTTTTTGGAATGACCTCAAGGGCCCGGCCTCTGGACCTCTTGGTCACAGCCAAGTTTTTGATGACCTCAAGGGCCCGGCCTCTGGGACCGCTCGGTCACAGCCGAGTTTTTGATGACCTCAAGGGCCCGGCCTCTGGGACCGCTCGGTCACAGCCGAGTTTTTGATGACCTCAAGGGCCCGGCCTCGGGGACCGCTCGGTCACAGCCGAGTTTTTGTTTGTTGAATGCCGCGAGTTGCCGGCTGCTCCCTGCTACTCCGGGGCCGGGCCCAGGTCTTCGCAGGAAGTGGTCGAGGAGAAAGTACGGAAATACTTTGTTGTAAGGGTAAGAAATGCACGTTTTTTTAATGGCATATTTTCTTACATTGAGTGGCCTCGAGGCTTTTTGCCCCTTTTTTCTCTTTTTCTCCTCTTTTTTTAGTCCGCGCCCATGATGGCCTTGCCCCTCGAGCGGCGTGACCGGCTGCTTCCTGCTGCTCCGGGGCCGGGCCCGAGTCTTCGCAGGAAGTGGTCGAGATATCCTTCTGTTGCCAACCGCTCGAGTTCCGCCTGGAGCTTCTTGCAGTCCTCGGTGTCGTGGCCGCGGCTGCCATGGTAATGGCAGTATTCCCATTGGTCACCTCCCTCCGGGTGTTTCAACGCCTTGGGCCATCTTAGGAACCTTTCGTCCCTGATCTGCCTCAGGATGTTGGTGAAGGAGTCAGTGAAGGCCAATGGGTCGAGGTGTTTTTCTTCCCCAAGGACCATCCGTTCAGGTATATCGTGCCCGGACGGTCATTGGGTCTTCTGGTGGGCGCTCGCCCTTCTGCTTCCTTCCCCTGTCCTCGGGGGCAGGGGGTCTTCTGGTGCTGCCGGCTGGGTTGCTTCACCGGCCTTGGGTCCAAAGACGGTCTTCCAGAGCCTTTTGAGCCCCCTTCTGGAAGGGGCCGGACTCATGGACTTCTTTTTGTTAAGGTAGTCCCTCAACTCGCTTGGAGGCCCGCGCCGAGCTAGGCCGTCTGAGCGGCAAGTGGGGCGCGGGCTTTCGGAGCGTGGGCTCCTAGAGTGTTCACCAGCCTTTCTTTGGAGGCCGTGGGCCCCCTTGTGAGGCTGTCCACCTTCTGCGCCAGTTTGCGCACGCTGGTGCCGGGGCCGCCGCTTATTCTGCCGCCCGATGGGAGGCACTCGTCGTGGCGGTCTTCTCCTCGGGTGGACGTGCTGCCTTGTCTGCTGAACATCCTTGGGGCATTTGCTTGTTGTTGGGGGGATGGGAAGCCGCTTAGTTTTTTGTTCTTCCTTTTCTTCCCACAGACGGCGCCAATGTTGCGTTCTGGTTCCACGAGACCTGCTATGGCCGAGAGATGCAAAGGATGTTGACCACCCTGCCGGATCTCTCGGGGGGCGTTCGAGGAGATGCGTGGTTTCCAGGCAACACAAGTGAGTGATGTGTTGGACACGGGATGAGGATTGAGACCGAATGTTTTAAATGGAAAACCTCCTCTTGAATGGGGAGGAAAAACCACTAGGCTCAGGGCCTGTAAAGAGCTTCACTATATGGGTTGGAGATTTTACAGAGTACAGTTGTGAGGGTCAATTTCTTCCCTATCTCTCGTTTTGTGTTTATCTCCTAAGGAAGCTATGCTCTCTGGGAGCCCTTTTTACACGTTTTTGAGGAGTTGAGCGTGGAGAGGGAGAGCGCCAAATGGAAGCTTTAGGACTTAGAGTTGCGTCTGGAAGGCTCCCTTGTGTGTTTCTGGATGGACCTCTCTTAAGGAAGGAGGTCTCGCTGTGTATTTATAGTGGAAGTCGGACCGTTGGGAGCGGACACGTGTCGTCCCATCCGTGGTTGAGGAGCTGGTCCACCGGCCTCCTTTAATGCAAGTGAGATGTGGAAAGGGGACATGCGTACGGCGCCGTTGCAGCCTTTGAGTGTGTCAGGTGTACAGGGATCGGATATCTGTCTTGATTTGACTAGGCATGCTCTGTTGATACGGCGACTAGCAATAGCTGCAGGCTTTCTTGGAAACTGACGAAATAGGCCAGCTGGCATTCCCGGCCAAGGACGGGCGGTTCTCGTCTGGTCATGATCCCCTCCGTAAGCTCGCGGACTTGTGGGGAGAGAGCAGTTCTTGTGGGTCCCTCTGGGGGAAAGTCTGAGAGATTCTTCTTGGCCGCCCGGGCGGTGCGAGACCTCTTGGGCTCTCGGCCCTTTGGCCTCCCACTTGGGCCATCTGATCTCTTCTTCTTGCGGGAGTGCTTCTGGGCTTCTTCAATTGGGCCGCGCTTTTATGGGCCTTCATACTGGGGCCCAACAGTTTATATATTGTCACATCCTCAATCCCTATGAAGACTTAGTTCCTGTTAATTTAAGATCCAATCAAATTTACTATTTCAAAATAAAATAATAAACTAAATCACATGACTTTTTTTTTTTTGATAATTCAGTAAAAATGTATTAAAATGTAAAAATTGACAAAAAATTTATATTCTAATACCAAATATTTTGTCAACTTGGATGTAGAATATAGAAGCAATAATATCCCCCAAACTCCATAAAGCAAGACATGAATAGCAAATTTACAAAAGAAAATGGGAATAGTCCCAGTTACAGGACAAAAACTGTAGAAGGTCATCCTTTAGCCCAAAAAGACCAATCCAATTTTGCATCTTCTACAACCTTAGCCTTTTATAACCTCGAGAGCCATAAGGACCGCTCGGCCAGATGTCCGCTCGGGAGCGAGGTGACCACTTGGCCTTGAGGATCGACTTTATCCGCGCCTAACTTTCCTCGGTCGTATCTATAACCTTGGTCCTACTCTTCGTCATCGATCCTTTGAGAGCTCAAATTGTCCTCGGTAGTTCCAGCTCAACCTTAGCCAACAAAGTCCTCGACCCTCTGCAGATACCTCGGCCAAATGCAAATAACATCTCAGCCAAATGCAAATAACAAAACTCCATTGAGCACATTAAACTTTAGCGCCCTTAGGTTTCTTATGAGTGGATTTCAGTTGTTTCTGGGACGTCGATTGCTTCATTGATCCTACTTGCTCAGTTCGAGAAGGAGCTGTTACCTGATCAGCCACCTCCAGAGCTAGATAGGGATGATCACTGCTCTCCCTCCTGTCGGAAGGCTTCAAAGGGCTTGTGGAGGATTCTGGTTTTCTATGATTACTCTCTTCTGGGACAACGCAGTTATCCAGAAGACCATACACTGCCTGCCTCCTTTTAGGGGATGATGAAGCAATGTATGTCTGAGTAATCTTTACTTCCACAAACATCTGGATAGTATCTAATATTATACCATGAAAACTTTCCTGATCCGCCACTATTAGAGAAGGAGATTTGTAATCATCCCTCTCACCATTATCAGCAGAGATTGGCACCTCATCAATCTCAACTTGCAACCAGTTATCCAGGAGACCACACACTGCCAACTTCCCTTCCTAGGATAATGAAGCAAGATATGGCTCAGTGGATTTTGCATCCACCAACATCTAGATAAAATCAATTATTGTACCTTGAAAACCCGCCTGATTAACCACTACAAGAGTAGGAGCTGCATGCCCTTCAATTACCTCACCTGGAGCAGAAACAAGATCAGGCCAGCAACAACAAGGCAAGAGGTCACAGGATGGATCAAGTTTTTGCTCATAATCTCTTTTGTTCGGCTGCTGAGGTATCACCAAGTCAGGCGCCAAGTCCTCCCGATCTCCAGCCAAGAAAATCTCTTGGCCAGCACTTTCCGAGGCATCTTCCTTATAGTTCTGAAGCACATCAAAAGCATTTGATGTTTCCATAGCACTACCAATGCCCAATTCAAATCGAGATTTGGAAATATGATCGACATCTAGAATGGATACATCACAAAGTTGAAGAACTTCAAAGGCATTAGAGGTTGTCATTGAAGGATTGGGAGCTGAGACAGCCATCGGTCTTGTGAGCGGTGTAGCAGTGTCCCAAGCCTTTTGATTTCTTAATAATGCAGCAGGGACTGCCCAACTTGGTAGAAATTTACTAGAAGGCTTGTAGACCCTCTTAGATTTGAAAAGGGGCACAGAGTGACCATATTGAATGGAGTTGTTATCTCAATTAGGCTTCCACTGGTAATCTACCTCCACATGAGTTGTGGCAGAAGAAGATAGCGCCCCCATATTCAACCTAACCTTGGAAGGAAGAACCACACCAGCTCCTACTTTAACACATACCTAAGCATATTGCATACGGTCCATTCTAGCTGTCTTAGCATCCAATTGAATGGGTTTTCCCATTACACTAGCGATCCAACTTAGACCAAGAGGCATCCAAAATTTCACCGGCACATTAAGTAAATTAATTCAGATGGAAAAAGTCTTATGCTTTTCCTTATACAAAGACATCCCAGGAAACCATCGCTTGAGGAACAAGGATTTTCCAGCAAAGGTCCAGAGACTAGCACCCAAACACTTCTGCATCATTACCGGAGATGAAAAACGAAAGAAAAAGAAGCCTGAGGCATTACTAGCCACATGACAAATTCCAAACCACACCCAAATTTTTCGAGCAGTGATGTTGGCGGCATGGAAATGCAGAGGTTTATCTTAGAAGTATCCAACTAAAATGGCACCCCAGATCTCCTCCCCTTGTTTGATAACTTCAAGAGGCGGTGAGATAATAGCAGTACCACCTTCAACTTTTGAGGAGGGAAGAATCTCAACGGAATAATAAGAGATGAACCTTCCTTTTGGACAACATCCAACCATGACGGCTGAGAGGAGTCATTCAATTCACCAGGATGGGGGATCCCAGAAGAGATTTCAGACATATTTGCAAGCAAGGGGTTCAACCGATGATTTGACAAGTCAAAATCAGAGACAACAAGGCCAACCCTAACCTAGTGAACACTAGACAAAGAAGCCGACATAGCAGGCTCGCCCAGACATACCTCAAAATTGAATGCGTTAGAGACTAGCAAAGGGCAAACCACTTGGGACGAACCCTGAACATTTCCAAGATATCCCGATGATTGGAAAGAATGAGGATGGGGACCACTAGAACAATCATGAAAAGGAAGACACAATGGATTTGAAGCCGATGACAAGGGTGATTCGATTAAGGTGGAATGAAAGACAAGGAGCGCAAGAAAGTCGCTCCCGAAAAAGGAGAAAAGGTCGAGAATGAAAGCAACGACATGGTGGAGAGAGCCAAGCTAAAAGGGAGAGGAGACAGAGAAGGCAGACAGGGAGGTGTGGAGATATTGATAGAGGCCGGGGGGCGGAAGAAGAAAGGGGAGAAGATGAGGATGAAGAAAGAATTGAATCGGGGAGAAGTTTGAAAATAGAGATGGTAGAAAGTGGGGAACTCACCATCGAAGGAACTGCGCTAGGGCCTAGGGATAGAGAAGAAGGCCGATCTCCATCAGACGGTGCCCCTAGGAGGCTGACCATGGCCAGCGGCTGCGTCGGACAGAAACCCTAGTGAGAAGGGCCTGCATTCTCGCAGAAACAAGCGGGAGGAATAGGTTCAAAATTCTAGAGAGAAGGGAGAACTTCTCTTTCTATCACCAGGTGTGTGTCTAAATCACAAAACTTAAAATGTCACACCCAAAAGTAATTTCGAATACCCGCCATACTATGATATCAAAATATACATAAGGAAATATATCTATTCCAAAAATCAGAGTGCTCATCTGAACTTACGAAAAAAGAATTGAAGTCTAACTACATTACGATAATACATCGCAATAACTAAATCAATTATAAAATCTTTCAACCGATATGAAAATAAACCTCCTTAGGCTACTATTTGGAGACAATTTATAGCAATATAATATCAAAATTTTCACATCCTAATTCTATATTTTTGACCCGTTTTCCAAGCCAACCTTCCTCTTCCTACAAATGTGTCCCAAGTTTACTAATTTGATAGGGTTAGTGAAGAAAATAAAAAATAAAAGTGAACTGAATACTCAATAAGGTATATAACTTACATAATCACATATATAATTTTTCTTAAAATTGTAATGGAAATAAGAAAACATGTTTCCACAATATCTATGTAAAATTTTCAGATTTGATAATTATATTCTTACTTAAATAATATAAAGTATGCTCAAATCATATTAATTCTTATTGACCAAAGGGCCAGTGGGGCCTTACTAGCAAAGAAGTAAATAATTAAAACCTGCGTTATATTTATTTTTATACAGCCAAATGTCTTACGTTACTATTCAAAATCTATAGGCGACCCATTATATATATAACTCTATAGACGAAATTGAATGCCACTTTCACCCTACGGATAATAGGTTTGAATTTCGATTATCATTATAATATATTTAGACGTGTCATAATATATCACTGTTAATTTTTTACAATTGTCTGATATATAATGAAGAAAAAAATTTACACAAATACAATTAATATTTTGTATTTTCTCATTTCACAGAAAGTATCCTTAATTATTTCACAAATTATAGTATTTTCTTTTATACAATACATTAAACTTTTTATAGAAATTTGAACATACTCATTTTAAAACATATAAAAGCTATATTCTAAAAATTTTTAACATATGGACTATTTTTATCAAGAAATGACAGAAAAATAGTATATATTTCTTAATTTTAACATTTTAATTTAATTGACAAGCATGTAGGGACAAGTTATAGCAGATTTAAGAAATATAAACATATACTTGAGAATTTAGAATATGTTGAATATTAGGTGTGAATTTCATAACATGTGAGAGCATTGAATCAGAATTTCAACATATATATAAATATACTTATAGGAAATAATTTGATAGTACAATGTATAAGAATTAATAATATAATATTTATAAAAATTATAAATATTGAGAGTGAGAGTTTATACATGAAAAGTATAAATATTTTAGTTATAAAAATATGATATATATGAGTATTTAAAATAATAAATGATTAATAAAATAGAAAAAAAATCAATAATAATGGAAAAAAGTTTAGAATGTACTTGTCTTAATTTTAAATTTATCAAAATCTTTTTTGGATTTATCTTAAATAACCTTCTCTTTCTCCTTCTCTCTTTTCTCCTCTTCTACTTCTCTCTATACTATTAAAATCTGATAAAAAATAATCAAAAATCAGTAATATATGACGTTTATAAAAGATTGGCGCACGTATAATTGTCAGACGCACATCGGGTACCGCGACAAATCACTATGACGCACATTGTTACCTCAGGCTCACATCAAGTATTGGCAATTTGTCAAAATTATACATTCCTCGGGTGCGCATTAGGCATGAGTATTTTGTCAAATCGCACTTGAAATCTGGTCAGGAATTATTTAGAAACAACCTCTCTACCCATAACAAGTAGGTGAACGTGTTAGGCACCGAATAAGTGTTATTCAATCCGATGTGATTCAATTCAAAATTAATTTTGACTTAATTTTCTTATTTAATATTAAAATTTTTTTCTTAACTTAATTAATTAATATCAGAATTGTAAACTGAAAAATCATACCTTACATGTTCATCCATCCGTAAGCTAGCTTTCATCATTGTAGTGGATCTTCCAAGTTTACAACTAAAGTTGCTAGGACTTTCTCAAAACCCATGGTTCACGAGTTTTTTTTTTTTTTGTCATTACATCGTGTTCATTTATTTTCTTACATTTACATTAATTTATATGCTTATATTTAGTGGTTGAATGAAACTTAATATTTATATTTGTAATTTATTTACATGTATTTAAATTGAGATAACTTTTAAATTGTGTTTTTGCATAAGATTATCAATTCACCCATCTAGATGTTGTGGGTTAAAATATTATTTTTTAAATCTTATTAAAATTTAATATACATTTATATTATAGGCTTATAAAATAATATTTTTATAATCATAAAATTTTAAAAATTTTAGTTCATAAGCGAAGTTTGAAAATTATGAAAAACATTTTTTATGGTCCTTTAAAATTTTAAAAATATCATTTCATTGGGTACACAAATAATGGGTTAGCTTAAAAAGGAGAAATGACTTAGAACAACAATGGCCCATTTGCGCCTGGATGGTCAACACCCATTGTTGACCAACCGAAAGGCTATTTATTAACTTGAGTGTCGGAGTATTTTTGGTGGGATAACTTTTCACCTCACCTGACCTTTTGTTCGTAGTTGTAGTGTATAAGATCCAAACTCAGTGAACGAAACCAAATTTAGACGAACGATTTGACCTAAATCTATTCAAAACTTTAATCCAATGCGCATCATTGGCACCGTCTATGGGAAGCTTACAAAAGGCCAACCACTTTTCTCCACGATCTCTCTCAGTTTCACCTTCTATCAGCCAGAATGGTGAACATCGAAGCACAAGCTAACGAGCCCGATAGAGACATGACCTCATCCGACAAGGACCACGCCGCTGGCAACCAAGTCAACAGGATGCCAACACCCTTTTTCCAGAACCTGACGGAGCACATGAGTAGTATAAACAGAATGCTCCAAATGCTTTGTGCCCGCCAGGAGAACGCTTAGCAGGGGGCTCCACCAGCAGCATTCCCTACTCCGGCCTCCAAGAGAGGAGGCCAAAAGAAGAAAAAGTCGGCTAACAAAACCAAGAGGTTGGCCAACACGCAAGCTCCGGAGGCCTCACATGCCTAAAGCCATCTAGGGCTTGAAAGACGTTTGGGTTGCAGGACTCCGGAGGAGAGTCTAGAACGGAGGAATCCCCGATACTCTTGGGCAGAGACAAGGCATCAGGCTCAAGAAGGAACCTTCAAGATCGTTAGATCCACTGGTGACAGTAGCCGGCAGACTACTCGCCACACTAAATAAAGGACTGAATTGAGAATACACCTCAACTCCAAAAGATCTTACAGTGCCACCCGGACAGACTCGAGGGTGGAGAAGATCTTAAACCGTGAGTTCAAGGATGACAAACATGCCATAGATCTGGATAGATCCCCATTCACGACGGAGATCTTGAATTGTCCCATGCTGACAAAGTTCAAGATGCCAACTCTTGACTCTTACAAGAGAGTTGCTGATCCTATGGATCATTTCGATCAATTTGGCACTCATCTGAGTCTACAAAGGTTGGAGGATGCAGCGATACACCGCTGTTTTCCTCTTACATTGAAGAGATACGCCCGCATCTGGTTCCACCACCTCTCGTCGGTTTGATCTGAAGCTTCTGAAAGCTCACTAACCTCTTATTGGTGCAGTACACTTCCAGTCATCGGGAAGAGAAGAAATCATGGCATTTCTCCCATGGTTGCCGTCGGGAAGAGAAGTAGGGAGAAAATCCACGGGAGTTCCTAGATTGCTTCATTGCGAAAGCTAGGAGGATTCCCACACATGGGGACTTCTTTAGGCACTTGGCTTATAAGAATTCGTAGACCTTCCAGAAGGAGAAATATATTACCAAGGCCTATACAGCAGTCGAAGAAGCCAACGAGGTTAAGCATCCCAAAAGGACCGAACTGCCTCGCTCTTTCCCAACTGAGGGAAAGAGGAAGCACAACGATGATAATCATGCCAGCAGGAAGCAGCCTTAAGAAAGCACTTAAGAATTATGGGCCGATCAACCTGATGCCCCACCACACATGCTCCAACGTCCTCATACAGATTCGTGGGGAGAAATTTCTCAAGTGGCCAAAACCAGAAAGCAGAGGGAGGAAATCCATCTAAGTATTGTGATTTCCATCGATCTCTCAAACACTCCACAAAAGATTGCAAAATGCTTTAGCGGGAGATCGAAGAACTCATCCGGAGGGGCCACCTCACTAGGTTCGTTAGGAATCCTGGATAGAGCTCTAGCACTTAAACCGGGGAAGGACCAGGAGACTTCCCAACCTCAAAATCGAGTTACGGTCGGAGTGGTTAACAAGATCACAACCCAATCGCCGAGACCCCAGCGGATCGCAAGGAGCAGCAGATTGGGTGGAAGAAGCAATGCATAGAAAACAATGTCATTATCTTCAGTGATGATGACATGAGCCAGGTAATCTCCCCCCATGAAGGTCCCCTTGTTGTATCCACACTTATTTCGGATGGTAACGTCAACTACCAAATGAAACGAGTTTTTATAGATAATTGAAGTTATAGAGATTTGCTTTATCTTGATACATTTTTTAAGCTTGGTTTAAAAAAGAGTCTATTAAAACCTACTGAAGGCCCATTCTATGGCCTTGACAACGAGCCAGTAGCCATCCAAGAAACGATCCAGTTAGAGGTCACTATGGACACATACCCAAGAGCGGCGAATCAAACACTCACCTTCTTGGTCGTTAACCTACCTTTCATGTACAACACTATACTAGGCCACCCGTGTGTAATAGCATTTAGAGCAGTCACTTCAATACCACCTCTCAAGATGAAGTTTCCAATAGCTTGCGGCATTGGTGAAGTGCTAGGTGACTAAGTCACTAAGCGGACATGTTACATGTCCTAAATAGCTCTAAGTAGCAACGCGAAGGCGATAGGAGAACTTGACTATTGAGATGAAGTAACCCTGAAGCAGGCGTAGTCCGGTAAGGCAACCAATCTGATCCCACTGAATCTGGAGGACCCAAAGAGGCGTGTACAGATTGGGGGCTCACTCACTAGGACATTGCTTGATGAGCTGATAGCGTTCTTACAACAAAATGCTGACGTCTTCATATAGACTCCCGCTGACATGCCTAGGATTCCGACCGAAATAATGGTCCACAAGTTGGGCCTTGATCTCTACCGAAAGCCCATCTGACAGAAGTAGAGAAATCACTCCGTGGAGAAACTCATCACCATCTGGGAGAAGGAGAAAAAGCTGCTGGACACCGGCTTCATCAGAGAAGTCTAATACTCGGATTAGTTCTCTAACGTCATCCTTGTAAAGAAAAGTAATGGGAAATGATGGATGTTTGTCAACTTCACCAACATTAACAAAATCGGCCTGAAAGACAACTTCCCTTTACCCAAGATCGATTTCTTGGTAGACTCGATATCTGAGTACAAGCTATTGAGCTTTATGGATGCGTACTCGGACTACAATCAATTTCGAATGAGCCCAAATGACAAAGAGTATACCTTGTTTATAATGGACAAATGCACCTACTGTTATAATGTCATACCTTTTGGTTTGAAGAATGCGGGTGTCACCTATTAAAGGCTCATCAATAAGATATTTGAAAAGCAAATCAGCCGTAATATGGAGGTGTACGTAAACGATATGCTCGTCAAGAGTAAGACCACAAGCGACCATATTCACAATTTGGTTAAATCCTTTGAGGTACTTTGCACGCACAATATGAAGTTGAATCCTTCCAAGTGCATTTTCGGAGTATCTTTAGGGAAGTTCTTGGGTTATGTTAGAGACTTTGTCTTACGAGGGATCGAGGACCAAAGAATGTTTAAGGCCCTTGATGTCGGGTTGTGACTTGTCTATGGAGTTCATTAAAGATGTCCAAAGAACTAACCAGACGATCACCGTCGCCGCCTTGACCCGCTTCATGGCCAAGTCGGGGCAAGTACCAGCTTTTATTTAAGGCTCTGAGGGAGACTAAAGCAAACAAATTCCAGTGGACTATAGAATGCCAAGTAGCTTTCGATGAATTAAAGCAGTATCCGACAAATTCGCCGTTGCTGGCATCACCGAAGATTGAAGAAGGCTATACCTCTACCTAGCGAAATTTCAAGCCGATTTGGCTCTCAACTCTGTCCTTATGCTTCTAGGACTTTAACTCTCGGCGGTTTCATCCCCCTTGAGAAGAAAAGACTCTTGACTCCATTGTGATTGTTCCTTTTGAGAGAAACCAAACTCATGTTTGCGAGCTCCAGTTAGCCTTGGCATTTTTCTCTTCTTTTTCTATTTCTTTCACCATTAAAGCTTTCATCCTTCTACCTTCATTGGAAGTTCATTGTGTTGAAGAAGGAGATCCGTTCCGATTGGCCATTCAAGTGGATACTCTAGAAACCCGATTGAAGACCGGAAGGTGTCCGGTCAAGTGGGCTATCGAGGAGTTCCTTGGTAGGGAGAATTCGACATTGAATTTTAGTCTAGACCAGCCATCAAAGAGTTGATTTTCATAGATTGCTTTATCGTTGAACCGGACGTTTTTCCAATTTTCGTGGGTATCGAGTTTTCCCTACACCAAAAATCACTTTATTAATGCTCATTAAGATATACATATTGTGTCCTATTAGTTGTTTATACATCTAGATTAAATATCCTTTACGACTATTTAATTTAATTGATTTATTTTATTCCCTATACTTGTAATGGGTTTGAAACAAGTGAGCACTTAAACTGACTTTAAGGCCACATCGTCTCTTACTATGGATCAAAACCCCGTTGGAAGTTAAGACCCTCCAAAGACATACTCCGCTAGGAGATGTTAAAGATGTCGGCGACTAACCGGACTCTGCAGCCTTGACCCGCTTCTTGGGAGTTTCGAGGCGTGTAACCCTCACCTTATTCAAGCCAAGACTAAACTTGGTTAAGGCTAATGGACTATAGAATGCGAAAATTTGATAAGCTAAACTTGGTCCACGTCTCCAAAACTAAAAACCCAAGAGGCCTCTACCAACTTGTTAGAGGTGGCTCTCAAAACCTAGAGTCATATTTGAGGAACATGACTCTCGAAGTCCCGACCACTCCCAATGAGTAAGAATATGAAGCGATGTTAATGCGCTACTCACGTGCGGAAAGCTGTTAGCCTGACACTTGTCTTCAAATTTACTGAAAATTGAGACCTTACACTACCAAACAACGCAGTCGTTCTAACCGACCAAGTGGATCAGCATAGACAACCAACGTTTTATACCATAGTCGATCAGATGGGCTATCGAGTTGGGAGAACTCGACCCCGTACCTCTGGTGCTTAACTCTTGAGGAGGTAGACTACACCATGAGTGAATTCCACATTGGGATTTGCAAATCACATATCGGCGGCAAAAACCTAACGTTCAAGATTATGCGTCAGTGATATTACTGGCCGACAATGAAGAAGGACGCCCTCGACTTTGTGAAAAAGTGTGAAAATTTTCAGATCCACGGTAATCTTCACCATTAACCGCCCACTGAATTGAGATCACTTCAAGCTCCCTAGCTTTTCGTGCAACGGGGGCTTGATATCCTCATCCCATTTTTCATCGCAACGGGGCAAAAGAATTCATCATTAACCCTCACCTAGCCAAATACTTCACCTAAGGATGCCATGGAAGCTAAGCTAGACTTGCCAAGAACTAAAAACAAGAGGACAACCAACTTAAGAATTCGAAAACCTAGTATAGTCGAGGAGATTTGGCATTCTCGAGGTCATGTGACTAACAACGAAATCAAATTCTCCAAAAAATGCCTTACCAAGTATTGCACAAGTCTAGGCATCAATTGGTCCACACTTCGATGGCGCACCCACAAGTCAACAGACAGGTGGAGGTCACAAACCGCACGCTACTCCACGGTTTGAAGACCAAGCTAAGAGGATTGCAATTTGCAAATCACATGGGTCGAAAAACCTATCCACCATCCTATGGTCTTGATATTGACGACTCTAAAGGAACCAATGACTTTGAAAAAGTGTGAAAACCAACAAATCCACGGTAATCTTCCGCTATTTTAATAAGATCATTTCAAAACTCCCTAGCAATTCCAAGTTGGGAACTTATCTCATTTTCATCGCGGGGCATCAACGCATTGCGGGTAAGACTACCAACAATAATAAACTTTTTCCAAATTGGGAATGTCATTTTCTAATCTCTCGATAGATTTGTTCCCGGAATGGAGTATACAAATTCTCCAAAAATAGAATGCTAAGTTGGTTCCACTAGATATGGCATCATCAATTTACCACTTCGATGCGCACTTCCAAGTCAGGCACGGTGGAGGTCGTCCATTTGTATTCTTGTAAATATACACAATGATTATTATTAACAAAAGAATATTTTTTTTCATTGCACTGTGTTGTCTCTTCTTTCTTTTTCTGTTCTGTATGCATGTGCATGTGTTTGTAGGATAACATAAGCAACTCCAAACTCTTCCTAAGTCCTTCACCCACAAAGTTTTCAAAAAAATTTGGTAACACCCGGGCTTGTTGGAAGAATCCCGTCTTTGTAATTAAACTCTAGTCATCCGAATCGGCCTTTTAATAATAAGTTAAAAACAAAATTAAATCTTAGTCATCCAGGCATCCATAAGCGACCAAATTAAACCCCTAATCATCTAGGCGGTCCATTTGCGGAATGGAGTAAAAACTCCGAACCTAGAATCATCCGGATATGGACGCCCATTTACCTCAAGGGCTACTTCTTAAACCTTGGTCATCTAAGTTTCTTATTTGTAGTCAAAATCTTTTTTCATTGCATGGGGTCTTAAATAGCACACGCGACAACCTCTTTCATAAAGAGATAAATTATTAGTAAGTCGGGTTTTTATCGATTGTAAAAACTACTCCATCCAAAGCTGGCCAAACAAGTTCATTAAACCCTAGTCATCCAGTGCCATAAGCCTCTAATTAAACCCTAATCATCTAATGAAGAACAGACATGATACGACATCAAATTTACCTTGATGTCTTCTCCCATTTAAGTCCATTAAACCTTGGTCATCTAAGCGCGAGACAGACGGCCAACTTACATACGATACACCAAGTCAACCGACCAATGCAATAGCAAGTAATTGAAATGGCAACAAAGACAAAGACATAGATTATCTGTAAAACACCCATTTATTGATTGAATCTATACAATTACAATATGTAAAAAAGCAAAGAGTATAAAATCTACGAAGATACAGAACTCCCAGGAGGAGGAGGTGGCAACCCCTGACCACTCCGAGACTGTCCCATGAGGCTCTCATGACGTTGGGCAAAATGGTTCGATAGGTCAAGATACTCCACTAGAAAGTTGGGGTCAACCAGCCGTACAATACGTTAGCAAAGATTGACATGTTCCTACAATTGTGCCACCAGCATATCAAAGACCTAAAGGGGAAAATACGAGTAATTAACTCGTTCTCCAATGATGTTATTTGTCCTGCGAGTAGGTCAATACACCTTACCACCGAGTTAGTTTCTTCTCTTAACCGAATGTTCTCCTCTCTCAATATGTCACTCTCCTTTTTTAGACTTGACAGGACAGCTTCTCTCAGCCGGACGTTCTCCTCTTTGAATCTGGCATTCTCGCCCTCCAGACTTGGCAGCACAGATTGGAGAGCAGCTGTATCCTCCTGGTATTCCGCTCTCAACAACTCTATCTTCTCCTCGAACTAGGCGATCTCCTTATCCCGGTTAGACATCACTAGGTCCTGCTGGTGTAGTCCATTAGTAACTGCACTCGTAATTTTTTTCTCTATAAAAATACTAAGTATCAGCAATGGAGAGAAAAAGGGATAAAAAAAGTTGCGGAGGTTTACCTACCAAACTTTACGCACCGGCCTTACTAGCCTATTGCGAGACGTTGGCCCCTGCAACGGAGGACTAGAAATGGTGATCTCCTGAGCAGGCCCAGCAATGGCCTCCATCGCAAACTCCTCCGGCAACTCCGCTATGAGATCCACCACCTTAGTAGGCACTCTGACAGAAGACTCCTCGGAGATCTCCACAGCAAAGCCTAATACCTCAGTGGGCTCTCCGGAAGTTGGCACCTTAGGCGCCTCGTAAGGCTCACTAGTAGCATACTTCTCAGATAATCCCATAACTTGCACAATGGGAAACTCTGCAAGCGCCTCCAGGAGCTCTTGGCAGGTGTCTCCTCGGGCAATTTAACAGTCTGCTCAGCTAAGGGCTCCACAAGTGACTCCAATTGCACCACTAAGTGCTCCGGCTGTGGTAGAACAAGAACGATGCTGCACATAGTGGAGCATAGTTTGGCTCTATATGCCTCAACAGCAACCTCAACTCTGCCTACGTCGGAGCTATCCCTGACTCCAGTAAACTCCCCAGCCAAAACACAATTTGGCTCTGTGGAAGAAGAAGAAGGAGGTATCACCGTTGCCACCTTCTTTTGTCTTGGACTCTTGGGAGTTTCCTTGCTGGGAGGCATGCCGGCAGGCTCGATGATGATGGCACCAGCCTTTCTCTTATGGGAAGGAACCAAGTGGTCCCCACCATGCCCTCTTGGCTTCCACACGGGAAACCAAGTGGTCTCTCCAGAATTCTGAAAGGTGCTTCTCCACTAGCTCCAAAAGTGACTCCACCGTATCAATCTCCTCATCGATGGGCATTCCAATGTAAATATCGGGTACCCTACCCCAATCTCTGGCCAAGGGCTAGGTCATATCAACATGAATATAGAAGAACCAATTCTTCAGGGAATCATATATAGCACTGCTGATCTAGAGTGTTCATGGGGATAGGGACACCCACTCTCTACCCTGGACGAACTGAAATATCACTCTAACCATTTCCATCGTCAACAGCTTTGAATGCTGGCAGAAAAAAGATGTAAAATGTATGCAAGTAATTCATAGCATTAGCATGGAACCATACTATGGGAATCTGAAGGGCGGTCAGAATATCCAGCAGCTCTTTAGGAAGTGGGAGGCGTAATCCACTCCTTAAGTGGGCCTCATATATGGTGATACAACCCTCAGGAGGGGAGTATGCCCTGTCTCCCTCACCGAGCATCTTAAAGACGATCGACCTAGGAATGTTGTACTCAATGTACAACTTCCTTACCTCACTGGTTTTGATCACCGAAGTAATATGGGTAACAGAAGGCGCCGTGAAAACGAAAGAGAAGGAAGATAACAGGACACTTAGAAATTTTCAGAAAAAAAATCGAAGGAAAGCATGGGGGGTTGAAAAGTAATGGACTAACCACTTAAAGGAATGTGCACGCGGAGAAGAAGAACCATCTGGTAATCATTCGCCCATCATTGTTGTCATGTGTCGCTTCCTAAAATTCTCTTAATTTTGGCCTAAACGGTCAATAATTCTGGTCAATGCTTCCTTTAAAAGTTCTCCAAATCTTGGCCTAAATGGTCAACAAATTCGGTCATAGATTCTCTCCGCCAGTGCTCTAGATCTTCACTTTATGGTCAGCAACTGCAAGAGATGAGATCATCAGACCAAAAGTCATCGCCAGATTCCTCACCGGGTCACCTCAGCCACCAGTATGAGGGGTTAATGATAGGTATGCCTGTAATGGGTTGGTTCAAGAAGGAGAAATGATCTAAAACCACAATTCCTATTTGCGTCTGGACGATCAATGCCCACCGTTTACCGGACGAAAGGCTAAGTGAGTCAGGAGAAGCCCAAGAGTAGGATGGACAACTTGCTCTTGAGACCGTTAATGCTTCCATTGACTGGAAGCACAACTAGTTGACCAGTTGAAGACCAAGCCTCATGTGGCCCAGGCCCAGTTTGGCTCACACGTCCATCCTCGACCAGCAACGATCTTCTTTCCTGATTTCACACTTTCCATAAAAGGCAATTTCCATTGTAACTATCATCAGTAAATTCAACGCCTATCCCGGAAGGAAGGCGTCATAATCATTTCTTGTTTGCTGAAAATCTTAACAGTTACAGAATATAAAAGGAAAGTAATCAACTCAGATACCGTTACTATCATAAGGGTTTCCATGCCATAAAAGGCAGCAATCATAGCAGAACACAGGAATCAAGCCCCTTTGCATAAGGAAAACAACCCAGTACAATGGCTATAAAATGTCATAGAGTTCTCATTTTTCTAAATTAACTTGCTAAGGCTCCCTACTGCAAAGCTCTCATGCTTTCGGCTTTTAGATGCTCTTTCTCTCTTTACTACTACGTTCCTAGTAAACACAGTGTTTAGAGTCACTGCTCCTCACGAGCTATCAAAGCCTCTCAAATGAGAGTAAACACTCTCAGCATTCTTATAACATTTCTTTACTTTCACATTCTTAATTCGAAGACTATTTACTTATTTGAACGTCGGAGTATTTTAGTGAGGCAACCTCTCGCCGTCACCTGACCTATTATTCGTAATTGTGTGTGTAGGATCTAAACTCGGTGAATGGAGCCGGACTCAAACGAATGATTTGACCCAAATCTATTCGAAATTTGGATTTATGACACATCAATTTTAATATTTTTTAATTTTTCTAAAACTTATTTAAAATTTAAAAATTTTTAAAATTTTATTTTTTTTAGTTTTTTAATTGTAAAAAGTGAAAAACCTATTTGTCAATAGGTTACTAAGTGGATTATTAATGATGGTAAAAATATTAGATTTTAGAAAGATAGATGGGCCAGTGAGGAGTCACTTATTGACAAAATTTTAAGTAGTATTCCCGTGGAGGATTTGGAAACAAAAGCTTCAAAGTTTATCTTCCCTATTTGTCAATAGGACTAGTTTCAATTTAAAAAATTACGTTTCAAATAAGGATAGCCTGTATATTAAAAGCATCCATATTTCTAACAACTAGGGACTGAACAATAAGGTAATCTTGGACAGCCTATTGGGTAATTTTAATCTTAAATCGTCTTATATGATTGCTCCCAAAATAAACCTCTAATGTCCATCATTTATGAAGAGAATTTAAAATTTTAATTTTGTTTTCAGATTTAAAGTAATTATTTGGCTCATTCTAAAAATAAGATCCTAACCAAACTATAAAGAAAAAAAAAAAGATATGACTTACTCAGGAAGCTGCCCGAGTTGTAATGAATCAAAACCGGCATTCCACACCTTTAGAGAATGTCACAGAGTTAAGCGCATTTGGGAATGCACCTTGAAAATGTAACATTGATCAAGACTTTTTCACTATTCCTATGGCACATAGAAATTCAAATGCTTTTTCTTCAAGTCTTTTAATTTTAATAAATGTATGCTTGTGTCAACTTTGTGGTTTTATTTAGATTGAAAGAAACAAAATTAATTTTGAAGAAGAGACACAAGAAGATCCTTGTGAGAGGAGTAATACCATCAAAATTGCCAAGAAACTCGAAAGGGGCACCTTATTGTATTGCTTCACAGCTCCATTGTCAAAATCAATACTAACATTACCACAAACACGAACAATTACTCAAGTATTGGAGTTATTGGAAGAGATGAGCATGAATATAAATCTTTAAATCCTCAAAGTTCTTTGCAATATAATTTATCCTTATTGTAGAATTTAAATGTATTTAGCACGCCTAGAAGATTGTCTAGACCGAAGCTTTAACAAAGCTTTAATTGAGAAAGATCTAGAAATTGTGGCTCAAACATTTTCCTTAAACCTGAATATAAATTATCTAAACAGATGGATTATTTTTTACCGCAAAAAATAGATGGAAAGAAAATAAAAATATAACGTTTTGTTTGAATATAGGGATAATAACAAAGTGGCGAATCATCTTACTAAATTGAGCCTTAATCTAACATAGGAAATTCATATTTGGATTTGGTGCGTTCCTGGTATCTAGGTTGTTATACGAATTAGGGGTTACTCGATCTTTCGCTATGAGTCAAATTAGAGCAGGTCCGATTTCCATTTTTATTAACCTAGAACTTGAGCACTACAAACTACAAACAAGTAATCAGAAGATTATCAGAATTCACTCTTCGATTAATCATTCAATACTCAAATTAAAAATTTTTCTCAGAAAATAGAAAGATACAAGAAGGACATGAGAGAATAAAGAGTTTTATTTATGGGGGGATCCGATCTTCATCTCTGGATGATTGGATTCTAGTGGGTTACATGCGGTTGGTGGCTCACTAGGGTTACATTTGGATAGTGGCTCACTATGGTTGCATTCGGAAAGTAACTCAGTAGGGGTGCACTTAGTGAGTAGCATACTAGGGATACACTTGAGGAGTGGCTCACTAAGTATGTACTTGAAGAATGGCTCACTAAGTATGTACTCGAAATTTTTCTCGGAAAATGGAGGATAAATTTTGTGAAGAGTTGCATTTGGAGAGTGGCTCAGAGAATAAAGGGATGCATTTGAGGAGTGGCTTACTAAGTATGCACTCGAAAAGTGGCTCACTAGGTATGTAATCGAAGAAAAAGAGCTATATTAAGGGAAGAGGACTTAGTTCTCTCCTAGAGCTCCAAGAGGTCAGGAAGTCTCACCTCGGTCTAATGGAGCTTCGGGTTCGATGGCTTAGAAGATGATGGTGAGGATTTTGTATTGTTTCATGGAGTTAGGATTTGTGGTTGGTGGCTCACTAGGGTTTGTCGACATCTCCTTATGGATAGTGGATGATCCTTCCAATCGAGTCATCAGGTTGCATTCCAGAAAATTTGCAACTCGCTCTAGGGGTGCGTATACTTAGTGAGTAGCATAGCCTTTTGGATTGGTCTCTGTATACACTTGAGTTCCCTTGGCCCATTGTTCCTCGACTCATCTAAGTATGTATTTGAAGAATTTGACTCATCTCTGGTATGTACTTGGGAAGAGTGGCTCCCCATGCCGAGTGACGGAGAGATGGAGGATATGGTTTTGTGGGTTTTCATGCGGTTTCCCCATCGGTGTCTCTCACTTTGCTTACTAGAACTTTGTTTGGAAAGATTTTGGAGAGTGGCTCACTGATCCTTGGTTGGCGTTGCCATGGACGAGACCTACTGGATTAATGGCTTCGTTGACCTTTTCACTGGATATAAATAGGGGGACCCTCCACGCTCCATTCCATGGATCATCCTTCCATTAGCCAAGTGATGCGAGTGATCGAGCAAGAAGAGGGTCCTGGGCCGCTAGGGTGGAGGATCTAATAGAATAGTTATTTGCCATCGTTCAAGATCGGTGGAAATCTTAGAAGGCTCGAAACTGCAGTTGGAGCTTGCCATTATGTCCCTCCTTGGATTGTTCCCTTGTCATGACGAGGGTGGCTTGGTTGTCCACTACCAGAATAGAGTTGAAATTTGTTTCCGCTATCTCTCGGTTTATTTGCTTAATTTGCTCGATTTGGTTGTTAAACCCTCGAATAAACTTTACCTGTGGGGTTACGATCGGTAGGATCTCTTGGTGGGAGGCTTTCCATGCAAGGGTTCCGTTGCTCGGGATTTTCCCATTCATAGAATAGTATGAGCAATAAGGTGGGAATAGATTAATAATAATAGGATGGGTGTTGTCGGGCGCTTGATTCAGCCTATCTTACCTGAGGCTGTCCTCCTAGAATCGATTTTCAAGCTGGCGCCATCAGGTAATTGTCCCACATGCTTCATTTTCCTTTTTTTGGCCATGTACGTTCGTTAATATAAGTTTTGTAATCTGTAAATGAAGTTAATAAATGGAACATTGTCCTTTCTCTTGCCTTCTATCTTCTAAATAATGATTTTTGCATAATAAATATAATAATAATAATAATATTTTGGTAATAATAATACCTATTCGGCGCGCAATATGGCCGGTCGAATCGACCTCAAAGCTATAAAGTCGAACACTAGTCAATAATAAACAAATAAATCATCCGGCAATGAGGTGTCGAGTTGATAGGCATACCTAATACTTTGTCGATTGAAATAAGAATGAGATGGGATCTAAATAGGCTTTGGATCATATCGTGTTGTTCGAGTCATGCTTCAAGATAAAATAAGATTCCATGAGAAACTAAGGGCCGGTCTCCTTTGGGGGATCGCCCGATCGGCCTCCATTGTAAGTAGTCTTTTCGGATCTTCTCACCTCATGTGGCCTTTCAGATTCTAGGAATGTTGGAGCCTCTCTTGTCGAGTGGCTCTAGTATCTTCGCTCGCTGTGGATGGTGGGTGTAGTTTATTCTTCCACCTTACCCTTCTGCGGTTGTTCTTTTTGACCTCTCATTTTTGTCCGCCTTTGATTGGTCCCTCCCGTTCTTTTGTTGGTCGATGTCTCGACCTGTCACTAGAAGTGGTGAGCTGAGAGTGATGCGCTCCACAAACTAGAATGGGCGCCAAAGCATATTTGCAAAGGCGATTTGCCATAATGGCGCATGTGATCAGATGCGTTGTGGCATGCTAGGGTGAGGCATGTGTTGCCATCATTATAGTGACGCAACCGTTCAACTTCGTGAGAGTTACCTATATAAACACCGTGCCAATCCCTTTCTTTGTCGTCCCGTCCACTGTGTACGCCATTGCTTCTTTATCTGCATTTTAAGGCTTCACCACCTTGGTGCTTTAGATGGCTTAGATGTTGCTAACATTTCCTTTTTGAGCTTCCTCCTCGAGGTGTCGCCCGGTCTCTGTTGGCGAGGAGGTGCCGATGAACGATCATCGGAAGAGATGAGAGCCACCATCTCAGAGAGCACCACTACTAGTGGCGTTGAGCTCTTCCTGGGTGCCCATACTTTGGAGCCCTATGAGGTTTGGGGGGATTTCCTGGCCTTAAGTCCATTGGATCTTCTCACCCCTAAGCCCCATGAGTCCTTACCCTGGTTCTTTTTTTGAATTTTGTCTCCCTTGGTCCCTTTCTTTTTCTCAGTTGTCACAGCAAGTGCTCCACAAACTGGAAGGGGACGTCCGCTTTCTAGAGTAAGAGGTTGCTCGCCTCCTACATGACCGCATCAATTGAGAAGAGATGGATCAGAGAGTTAGCTGCGCGCGGGCAAATTACTTCTACTAGGCCCTATCCAAGTCTGAGGCTAGAGCACAAGGGCTTTCTGACAGCTACGCCCAGGCCCGTGCTCGGATCGCCTCCCTCAAGGACGAGCTCCAGGAGGGTCGGCAACAGCTCACCGATCTAACGGGCGCAAGCGTCGAGCAGGAGATGGAACTGATGTCCAGACTCCATCTGGAGGAGGTGGCCTCACTGTTAAGGGGGCGATTGCTTCGGGTAGCCCGCAAGAGTGCATGGCTACTTTGTTTCGTTCTAAGTCCGTTAGACGCCATCAATGTATGATGTAATTTTTAATAAAATATTTCAACGATATTGATCATTGTTGCCATATTTTCCTCGTGCACTAAGCCCTTCTGCCTAATTCTTGTTTCGACTATTGTTGCATGATGTGTGTCGTTGGTCATCATATTGTCTTTCAATTACTCAATCGTCATCATCCGGACCACGCAAGCCGCTACGGCTCGGGTGGTAGAAGAGTTTGTGGATGTTGCTAGGGCCGCCATGGGATCTCCTTCTGAGCTTCCGAAGTGGGAGGCTTTGGAGGTGGAGAAACCTTTGAAGTCGTGGAGGTCCAGGGGTTCCACCTTTTATGCCATTGAGAGCTAGGGTCTTGGCGCCGGGAAGGGATTCACCTCTGTCGGCAAGCAATCTAACCGGTGGCGTTGGACTTTTCACCTATTGTTTTACACTTGATAAATGCCAGTGCCAATAGGAGTCGAAGCCAAATAGTTACGTTAGGGCGTCGTCGGACCATCGTCTCGTCTTATGGGGAGCCCCTACCAAAAAGTGGTCTCTCTTCTTATTGATAGGCGGCTTTTGCATCTTTCTTAGGTGGGTGGCCTGTCCTGCACGTTTTCATTTTGCAATAGGGCAGGTAGGCCAATGTGATCATCTCCATTGGCACCGCTGCTCTTAGGGGTAATTTTTGCTTCCCTCTCTTTTTTTTGTATATGGATGTGTTGACCCTTTTGTGCTTGTCTTCCCCAGAGAATGTTGTGGCATGGTAATGGGGGAGCCTCACTCAGGGTAATGGTGTTTTAAGGCCATGGCCATTGAATTCTGGTGGAGTCACAGGTTGTTACCCGCATGCTACCACTTTGGCGCTTTATCCTATCCGAAGGATGTTATTGCCAACATGCGCCGAGACTAGCTCGCCAACTATGGTTGGCTGATGATGCTCATCTCATCGGGTGTCGTCACATGTATGCTTGAAGAAGCCCCCTAAGGCTTTAATGGTCGCCTGGTGGAGAGTCCGACACCTGGTCTGTAAGCCCCCCTAAGGCTTTAATCGTTTGTAGGTTGGTTTTATGAGCGAGCCGCAACTTGCCCGACTTAGGGTAGCTTATGTCATTCAATTTTGTGCAAGCATTCATGCAAATGAATGTATATCAATCATTTTATCAATTCAAATGTAGCATACATTACAATCATGCTCAGTGATGTTTGTTGAGCGTACCTGGGCTTGCCATGTGGAAGTGGGTGGTACCCTCCAGGATGGGTAAAGGTGGTCGCCTAGGGACAAGTTTGTTACCCTAGGCATGTAGCTTTTACGTGTCATGTCGAAGTATCGCCGAGACAAGGGATGGCCTTTCCCAATTCCAGGGGGTGGCATGTGCCTATTGGCAGTCTCATTGGTTGTCTCTCCTCTCTACGGAACTAGATCTCCCAACTTGGATTGTCAGGGCGATACTCTTGGATTGCAACACCATGAGGCCTGTTGTTGATAGTTTGCTGCGCACACCCCGGCTGCACCCCAAGCCTGCCAGGGGCTGCCAGATGGATGGAGGCTTTCGATCCAGAGGTCAAGCCGCATAATCCTCACTGGGGCAAGGCCACGGTGTAGGGGAGACTCCCTAGCTCAAAAGTCTCAAGTGTACCTTTGTGCCACCTTTTCCCCACTCTGTTAGGGGCATGCCCCGGGTTTTGCAGGAATTCGGTGAGGTGCCCCTTCCTAATCAACCTCTTGATTCCTTTTTACAACGTTAGGTAGTCTTCGATGTTGTTGTTGGGACCGTGGTTGTTACAATACTTGACGGATCTCTTGCCTTTGGGTTTTTGATGAGCTTTGACCACTTCAAAAACTTCTCATCTTGGATCCTCATGAGGATGTCGGTTCGAGAGTCATCCAGGGGTTTCATCTTTAGAGAGTCTAGGCCCCCTACGAGCTCTAGGGTGTCTTCCTCGGTTGCTAGTTGGGATACCGAGCTCCTATGTGGTTCTCCTTCCTCTTCTTTCGACTAGTGGTAAAATGTGACACAAAGTTGTTACTAAGTTTTTGGAATGTCTGGATAGAGCCTGGTCGGAGGTGATAGAACCAAACTTGGGTGTTTCCTTGGAACGTCATGGCGAAGCTCAGGCACATGGCAATTTCATTTAGGCTCCAAGAGTCTAGTAGGTCTCGAAAATGGTTTAGGTGGTTGATTGGGTCAGAGCTTCAACTATATGGCTCCACGGGCGGTATTCAGAGCTCACTAGTGAGCGCCTGAGATCGAATCTTCGTCGTGAACGACAAGCTTCCTAAATTTGTGGGGTCTTAGTCAACATCTTCCTCGAACTCGTACGGTTGTGTCTCCTCCACTTCCTCTTTTGTCCAAGGGGAGGACATGACCCTCAAGATGTCGAGGGGGGTCCTTGTCTTTGGGATAGTTTAGTGAGGGAAGCAGATCTGTGTGACTACTAGCCCACCTGCGCCGGACGTTGTAGGAGTCTTCTCCATGGTTTGAGGGCCATTGGTTGTTATAGGAGCGGTGTGGATCTTTCATTGGTCATTGGTTCGGTGCTTTAGAAGTGGATCGAACCTCCTTATGGAAGTGGGCCACTTCACTTGAATCCTTCTCATTGCCGAGGTGAATGAGTTGATGAGGCAGGATTTGACGGGCCACGTTTTCCTCTAGTTCCCTCCTTTGTATGCAAACATCATGTGGGGTAGGAGGAGCCCCAACCACAGGCACATCGAGTGTAGGCTACATGCTTCCTTGCCTTTCCCTGGGGGTTGTCACCAAGGGAAGTGTCGTTTCTAGTTGAGATATGTGTTGGAACATTAGCGTTTGCCGTAATCGTATAATTGGTAAGTGGTGGTCAGACTTTTAGTTGTGTTCCCACATATAGCACCAATAATGCTTTTCTAGTATTTGGGTTGTACGGATTAGGGGTAACTCGATCTTTCATTGCGGGTTGAATCGGAGTGGGTCCAATTGAAATAAGTCCAATTTGTATCTCTATTAATCTAGAACTTATGCACCATAAATAATAAATAATTGGTTAGAGGGTTGGTAGAACTCACTCTCTGATTTATCCTCTAACACTTAAGTTAGAAATCTTTCTCAAAAAATAGAATGATACAAAGAGGTTGTGAGAGAATGTAGAGTTATATTTATGTGGGGAATATGAGAGGAGGATTAGACCCCTATTGTGTACTTGACAGGGGGTGATTTAGAAAGATAGAGAATTGGGCTCTGGTGGGTTGCATGTGGTCGATGGCTTACTAAGGCAACACTCGAATAGTAGCTCATTAAGGGGGCACTTAGTGAGTGGCATATTAGGGATGCACTTGGAAAGTGGCCACTAGATATGCACTCAAAGGGTCGCTCACTAGGGATGAAGAGAAAGAGAGAGCCATATCAAGGGAAGAGACTTAGTTCTCCCCTAGCGCTTCGAGAGGTCAAGGGGTCTTGCCCCAATCCGAAGGAACTTCAGGATGTTCGAAAAGTGATTCCTCCCAAAGATGTGAAAAAGGGCCCCATTACTTTGTAATGACAAAGAGTATTTGTAATGTTTCGTGGAGAAGGATTTGGCGTCAAAATTCGTGATAGGTGTTGCCTCTGGGTCCGCTAGCCGTTGGGACGTTGACGGGAGTCACCTTTGTGAGACGTCGCCTTATGGTGGTGGTATAACCTTGAGTGGTTCTCCGGACCCAGTCATTAGATTGTTTGGGCGACGGCTTCAGGCGATACCTGTATACACGTGCTCTGAGCGCTGCATGTACATACTCTGTTCGCCCTACTGATTGTCTAGCCAAGAGTCTTCCAGATTGGTTTGTCCATTTGTATTGCTAGTTGGGTTATCGACACTTGTCCCATTGGGCCATTACTTCATGTACCTTGTCTTGATTGTTGTAGTGGTGATTGAGTCGCGTCGGATTGATCTCCTTTTTGAGGCTTTATCCGTTATTTGTTGGGCCCATCGTTCATCTTTGTGTATTGATGATTAGGCTTGGGATTATTAGATCAGCTCATAGTAGTATTAGACTTATTAGAAATTTTTTCTTATTTATTATCAGCAATATTATCGAGACTGAAGTTGCCAATTGTGATATTTTTATGCTGTAACCATAAGATTAATTTGGAATAACTCTTAATCTTCTTTTTAATAAAAAATGTAATATATATATATATATAACTATTAAGAACAAACTGATTAGTTTTTTTTAATTACTTTTTATTACTGGTTTTTATATCCATGTACCTCTACGAAAAAAAATCTAATTTAATTCATTTCTAGTTTTAAAAATTTTCAAATCACCCATCTTGCTGCTGTTATAACAGTATGACCGTTATTTGCTCTCTGTTTTGTAGGATCGACGCATCGAATGCGTCAAAGGCGGATTCTAAGCACCTCTCTCTCTCTTCTATCTATCCCCCCCCCGGCGGGCTCCTCACAAATTTGAACTCAGATCCAATGCGATCCCAGAAGTCATCCTTCTTCCGTTTCTCGTTCGACGAAAATCAAGATACAGCATGCGCTAATTTGCGATTCAATTGCTGGGGCAACCATCAGCCGGTAAGTGAAAACATAAATTGAATTTTCCCTCACCCTAACAGGCAAACACATTCTAGCTGATTAATAAGGAAGGCAATTAGTTTGGCTAAATCGGGCGGACTGAAACGGGAATTGTGGCGTAAATGTTACGTGAACATGAATTTAATAGGAAATGTATGGCGACCTGATATATTCATTGATTGATATGGAGAGGAGAAATTCCTAATATGAGCTAGGATTATTGGACGTTGAACCGTTGATGGATTATGGGTAAACCAATTTCAGATAATAAAGTGACAGACCTGAGAGAGAACAGGGTATGTCACACTGATGGTCCAATTACTGGGGAAAAAGTTGCCTCATGAACTCGAATTTATTGGATAGCGATGTACTTTCTTAATTTCATTAGAAGTTCCCAGTTGACACTGCTGATTGTTTTTTGTTGTATGCTTTTTTTGTCAATTAGACGGATTCTCTTCTCTTTTGCGGGCTTTTCTTTTGCCGAGTTTGACAAGCCCCTTGGTATCCATCGGTGAACTTCCTTTTTTTGCACTGATGAAAAATGATGATTCAACAAACAGATTGAGTATGAAATAATACCTTCCATATGAAATAATTATGGAAAGGAGTGGAAATGGGGCTATTGAATATAAACCAAGAGCTGTGACATAGAAGGAATTGAAGGTACAAGCAAGTGTTCCAGGAAAGAATGCAGACAATGTTATCGATGATCAGAATGTGCGGCTGGGGTAAGAACATCCAGTTGAGCATTATTAGTGAGAAGAAAGCTGCCAGTCCAAGAAATATCGTACACATGACTAGCAAATGAATGAGAAAGTGACGGTCTAAAATGAACTCCTCCATGAGGAGATGCAGATGATTGAATACTGTTGACAAAGGAATTGCTAGAAAAAGGCATGAAGGCAGCAGCACTGACTTTGTTTATAGAGAAAATTAGGAGTGGACCCCTCCCAACTCTTTATGGGTGAGACTTGTTTGAGGTGAGAAGTTCAATGTAGTTCTTTTTTTGTGGCCGCCAAGTCTTTCAAGAGCATATGACTCAATTGCTGGTTCCCTTTTCAGATATGTGAGACTTGTTGCAAAGGTTTGCTGGTTTGCAAGAGGACCATAAAGGAGTGGAATGAAATCATAGTTTCATGCTCTCTTTTCCTTGAATAAATATTGTTGAGATAATAAACTTTTGAGAATGCTAATAAAGCTACTTGTCCTAGATTTTGGGTAGCTTAGAATGGATCCATCTGTGATGTGGTTTTTCTAATGAAATCAAACAATGATGGGAGATGGAATTTTTGCTCTGCTGTTGTCTATGTAGTGAATTTGCCATGAATTAGAAAGAATTATGGAGTGGAATCAAGATTATATGGCAGCGTGTGTCCTGCCAGTGTTTAGTGCATGATGATTTTAAAGCAATTGTAATCCAGGAGGAGAAACAATTTGTTCATGCTCTGAGAACTTCTGAAGATCGGACATAGAGTTTTTACTCAACTATTTTGTAAGCATCCAACTTCCCATGGGAGAGGAAAGAATTGTGGGCTGGCTTAAAAATTGTAGGGCAGAATACATATGCAAGGGGCCTACATATTGAGAGAAAATAATTGTGGTGATTTTAAAACAATTGTAAATCAAGAGGATAAATTTGAAGGAGCAATGGTGAATATGGCTGAAATAGCTGAGAGGATATAAGAAAGTGCCAGGAGATATTGGGTAATTAGACTTAAAAGTTCTTCCAGGGAATCTTTTCCACTTGGTCTGACAAACATGAGGCCAATGAGAGAATCTTTTGTATGATTGATAAGGTGATGTGCTATGGTTAGTAGTTGATGGATCAATATTGCTTATGTAGTTGACTTCCTCAACTATAGAGTTCTTCATCACTGTTCATCAATTGTGCAGGATTTTTATCACAATGTTGAGGTAGAAAACATTTTAAATTCAGAGATCTTGCGCACTATGATTAAACAGTGCTTATGTTTGGAATTGCAACGATCATAAAGATGTTGGTAGAGGACCTAGAGGCTTAATGATACTATGTTTGGTTTTAATGACAAAAGGAGTGTAGAAAGCCTGAAAGGCCCTATAATAAGCTCAAACAACATCGTAATTTATGAAAAGTTAATGAAGTGTGGCTTTGTACATGAGGCTCTTGTGATATGGGTGCCTAGGGAATGTAATTTCTATGTAGCTTTACCCCTCAAGTTAGGGAGAGGATGTTTTCTTGATTTGAACGCATGAGCTTTAGGTCACAGTATAGCAACCATTCTATTGCATCAAGACACAATAAGCAGTTAATGAAGATTGAGGGGGAGGAAGCAAAGGCTAGACACCTGAGAGTTGCTTTAGAAAGTTTGCTAGAGTAGATTGGTTGAGCAAGGGTGATAAGAATACTTGTTCTTTTCATACATCCTTGAAGGAGATAAAGATTTTCATCTCTCTTTGGTGAGGATGGAAAAAGAATTAGAAAGATAGAGATGGGTTCAAGCATTTGATCCTTGTGCTTTATAGAAGTATATAATTTAGCAGAACCTAATTTGAAGCTTTTTAGAGGATAGATTTGTCCTGAATGATGGGAAAAGGAACCATGTAGAGCAGTTATTATGGAGTGAAGGCAGCTATGTTTACACTTTTTTGGAATAAATATCCCCATTCTTGATGGCTTTACAAGCCCTTTTTTCATCATTTAGCCTCGAAAATCATGGGGAAAGTGGCAACTGTCTTGCCTCTTTTGTTGATACGTAAAAAAATGATTCATAGAGGGCGACAGTCTTATACATACAAGAAAAGGTGACGCAACCTAAGAAAATAACAGGAAAGTCTCTACCCTAAAACTCTGTTCAAAGACAGAAAGTTTCGCTTGATAGCCCTTAAATATGAGTTTTTTTTTTTGGTCAAAATCAAAGAATTATAAAGGGTGACCGGTCCCTGAACCAGAACTGCACATGTATAATGAGTACAAAGATGTAGCTTTAAAAGGCTACAAAGTACTTTCTATGCTCTGAAAATCCTGCTGTTGTTCTCTCTCCTGGTGCACTACCACACAAGCAAAGGGATCGTCTTCTACTGTTATGCTTTGTCATTTGTTGTGATTTTCTGTGCAAGAACCTGCTTAAAGGTTAGGGGGGTCAACACATCTAACACTTATTAGAGCAAAGACAAAATGCCATAGCTTGGATGTCTATTTACAATGAACAAGAAGGTGATTGGGTCTCCTTTCTTCCTTTCAAACACAACACCTAATCAGAGATACAATTGTCTCTTTTCTTCTAGAAGTCTAATGTAGTATTCTTCTCCCTTGTTGCTTCCCAACAAAGGAGTTCACCTTTGGGGAAGCATTGGATCTCAATTTTCTATTTGGAAGTGCAGGTACCCCAGTATATTCCACAACTTTTCAATTTTGATTCAAATGCAAAGCCTCTGCCATTGAGGTCATTGAGTCTTTCCCAGACAAAGTGACACTCTTTGTACCACATAGGCATATGTCAATCCTAAACAAGGTGAAAGTAAAGATTTTTCCTATTGGTCACCAACCTTCTGAAAATGACAGATTACATTATTGTACCACCCGCCATTCATCCTGCCTCTTCCATATTTGCTTCCTTATCCAGGGTCAAAATAGAGAGAGCTGAAAACTATGTTTGTGATGTTCACCGGCACTCCATTTATCATGCTAGTATAAGACACTGTGAATTCAGACCATTTGAAGTGGAAACTCCAATGGTTAATACAGCATCAATTTCCCCGGTTCCCAAGATAAGAAAAAAAAATTCTAATCTTCCCTGATGATTCATATGCATACGATCTGTGTGCATGTATTTTGACAATCCTAGCTAGTTGTATAAAAGAATTCCTTCAGCAGTTGATAAGCAAAGGGTTCCTTTGTTATTGGTTTGTCTACTGTACAGAATATTATGGTAGGACAAGACATTGTGAGGAATTATAATTGGAAGTGCTAGGATTTGACCAAACACGTACAACCCAGAGCAGCGAAATAAACCTAAACCCCTGTCAAACATTAAAGATCAAACTCGTGAGCACAAACACAACAATAAATAACATTTTTAATGTGGAAATCATTTTCCATTAAGAAAAAATTATAGGACAAATTTTGAATAAATCCACTATAATAATAATGCCAGTTATAAATAACCACTTTAGAAATCCCTTTACTGTAAACTCAAGTAAAGAATGGTTGAATACATACCCCTTCAACACATTTAACAACTTACAAGAGAAAATATATCAAAAAATAAGAGTTATCAAAAGAAATACCCCATAGAATCCACTCTTGAACAACGACTCGACCATGATGAAAAACGGAACTCATCAGACCTTAATCAAATGTTAAACCTCTTTCTCTTTTCTCTTTTTCTCTTCTCTTTCGCTGTGCGGCACCTATTGTGTGAGAAACTGATTTTAGATACTCTAAAATCACGTCATATGCAACTTTATACCAGAAATGGTGTACGACCGGTGATCAGGCACAACCTTTCTAGGCAAACAGCATATGAGCACCCTTCAAGCATGCATTATATGCGACCTTTTTGGACAATCTATACACGTGCTTTCCTCAAGTGCGCATCTGGTGCCACTCCTCTAGACAAACTACACACATGCATCCCTTAGGCGGCCATCATGCATTACTCTACTGATTTTTTACCGATCATCAGTAGACTTTTGTATAAATATCTTGTAAACCTTCAATATTTTTTGTGCTTGAAAAACCCTCAACTGATCTTTGGCCGACCCTTTAATATTGTCCGTCCTTTCGATGGCCATCCGTTTATTATAGTATCTATAAGAGAGTAACCCAAAAAACAAATTTTCCCTCACGACCTGGTGAGAACTCTTTGTCTTTGTTGGCGACCGTCATCTCTGGACAAACTACGTGCATGCGTCCCTTAAGCGGCCATCATGCACCACTCTACTGATCTTCAACCGATCATCAGTAGACCTTCGTGTAAATATCGTGTGACCCTTCAATATTTTTTGCTGTTCAAAAATCCTCAACTGATCTATGGCCGACCCTTTAATATCATGCATCCTTTCGATGGTCATTTGTTTGTTGTAGTACCTATAAGAGAGTAACCCAAAAAACAAACTTTCCCTCATGACTTGGTGGGGACCCTTTGTCTTTATCGGCGACCGTCATCTCTTACCCTTCGGCGACTTCCCCATGGTATTGGTCTATGCAAGTTTGAATGGAACCCTCTTTTGCTCCACTAAACTTAGAGTATTCCCACTCCCCTTCGGCTTATTATCCACAGTAGAGTTGCTCCCTCTTGCACTTCTTTTCGGCCTCCTCTTCCCGCCACCTTAATTAATATCCCCATTGGTCACCTTAGTATTGTCCTTGACAACCAAAGCCTCCATCAAGTATTGATTTGAATGCTTGCCTTTTCTTGCCATAATCAAGACGCCCTTAATGAGTTTCCACTGGTCTTTTCTGAACGCCGTGCAAAAGCCTTATTTGTCAAGCTACTTGGTTGAAATCATATTCAACTGTAAATTTAGGGCATGTTGCACGCTCTTCAACACGTGTTTCATCTTGTTGCATGTTCGCAAGCTAATGTCCCTGATGCCAACAATACTTGACGAGCCATCATTACCCATCTTCAATACCTCGTAGTCCCCGGGCATATTGGCAATGAATATGGTGTGAGGAACCGTTATCTATCACTTAACTCGTCTCTTCACTTGGAAAGTTCCGTCTCTTCCTTGCATGGATGTTCGAAGGTCTCCGTAAGTAGTAATAGAAGTTTCATCATTTTCATCATGATCCCTCCTTCTCTTGTGTCCTCTTGAAGCAATCTCATTTTATATGGACCTTTTTATCACAACGGAAGCACTCAATGTATGGAAACTTGGACTTGCTGTTGCTCATTTTTGACTTGTTGCCTCGGTCCCTCAGTCTCTTGTGCCACCAATAGTTGGTAGATACCAAGAGTCTTGACTCTCTTGAAACCTCAATGCTTTCCTTTCCCCTCGACTCATTCATAAGTAAGCGATAAATTTATCGAGGTTGAGCTTATCTTTCCCAAACAATAGTGTCGTGATAATGTATGAGTCTAACAAAGAAGCCAGCAACGCCAATGCATTTTCTGCCTCCTTGATCTTCTCATCAAACACTGATATTTGTGTCAAAATTCAGTTAAACTCATCCAAGTGTTTTTTGAAGCTGTCCTCTTTCAACAACCGAAGGTCATAGAATTTTTTCACATACAACCTCGTTGTCAAAAATATGGATTTGTACTAGATCTCAAGTATCATCCAAACCTCCCCTGGATTTGACAAACTTATGACTTCTTGATGAGTTTATCCGTAAGATATAACTTGATCGTATAATTAAAAAGATCTCTTGTATCTTGCCACTTCTCATCCTTCATTTTCTTTGGTTTCTCGTCCTTACTCCAATGTGCTTATATAATTTCTTCTTCGGTCAAAATATTCCTCACCCTTTCTTACTAAATAATGAAATTATTTTACTAATTAAATTGTTGAATGTAGAATGGCAAGCTTCTCAATATTAATGTTATCAAATCGTAGTTTTTACAACTCCAAAAATCTTATTATCTGTTACTACTTTTTAGTATTCAACCAAAACACGCACAACTCGGTACAAAAGAACAAACCTGAATTCCCGTCAAATGTTAGCTACTAAATTTGTGAGTATAAGGAATACAATAATATAAAATGTTTTTCATGTGGAAAACTCTTTTTAACTAAGGAAAAAATCAATGGATAAATTTCGAACAAATTCATTATAACATTAGTGCCGGTTACAAATAGCCTCTCTAAAATTCCTTCACTACAAACCCAAGTGAATATTGATTGAATACAAACCCTCTCAATACACCTAACAACCTATAAGAGAAAATACACCGATAAATGAGAGCAATCAAATAAAATACGTTATAGAAATCCATTTTAGAATAACAAACTCAACCTTAGTAAAGAATAAAACTCAAATCGAACCTTAATCGGATGCGAAATCTCTTCCTTTTCTCTCTTTCTCTCTTATCTTTTCGTGCAATGCTCTTTGTGTGAGAAACTAATTTCGGATACCCTAAATCGCATTAGGTACTACTTTATATTAGAAATGGCGCATGTGCATAGATTAGGTGTGTATCAAGCTTAATTTTTTGGACAAATGGTGCATGAGCGCCCTTCAAGCGTGTATCAGGTGCGACCTTTCTAGATAAGCCACGCACATGCTTCCCTCAAGCGCATATCTGGCGTCACTCTTTTGGACAGACAACATACATGTATCTCTTAGGTAGCCATCATGCACCACTCTGCTAACCTTCGACCGATCATCGGACAACCCTTGCACTAACATCGCACAGCCCTTCAGTATCCTTTGCCGCTCGGACAATCCTCGACCAATCATTGATCGACCCTTACATGAGTATCATGCTATCCTTGCTTGATATATTCACCCGAGTGTGCCACACATGAACATTATATGTCCTTTCGATGACCATCCATTTATTGTGACATTCACAAATGAATGATCCAAAGCTCAATAGGAAGAACGTCCCTCTTGGAAGTCTCATAAATGTTGGCATCCAAAAAGAGTATCACTTAACTGGGGTTTTCAGAAAAAAAGTTCTAGAGGGACTTTGTTTTCCTAAACAATGTATAAAATTGACAAACCGTATTGTCTTATCATCTAAGTTTTCCATTTTGGTAAATGAGGAACTATTTGATCACTTTAAAGAAGAGAGAGAGTCAGGTGAGGGTGATCAGATATCTTACCTCCAAAGTCCTATCTATCATTTCTATGGAGTCATTGAATTGGAAGCTAATTGAGCTTGAAGGGATAAAGAGTATTACATTTCTCCTAGAAAACAAATGAGGGTAGCTTACTCATGCTGATAAAAAGCTTACCTTTGTTATTTGATAATGCTGATAGAAAGGTCCTTAAGTTGATGAACTTTGCCTTCTACAGTGGTCTTGTGCCTTGTTATCCATCCACAACTCGCATGCTCTTAGTTTGCTGTGTAACCTGAATTAGAGAATGATTTGCTGAGTTTCTGTCATGATGAATATAGAGTGGTCCAAGTTACTTGAGTTTTAAATCTCTTCACAGTTGAGTTCATATGATTGTAAAACTCTTCTCGATAAAATGACAACTGGATTGACGATTGGTCGTTGAGCATGAAATCTTATGCTGGCAGAGTCCAGATCATTAAGATGAAGTATCAAGTATCCATGTATACGGGAGTAGTATTTTGCTGCCTAGCTTGCTTCATTATTAACTTGAGAAGACATTTAGGCATTGTGTTTGAAGTTCTTTTGGGTTGGGTATTTAATAAGTGGTAAGAGGAATTAGTGTCCTGAGATAATGTTTCCAAGCCTTGTAATGAGGGAGGGTTGGCATAATAGATTATATATTGTGGAATATAACTTCTCTATTGAAGCCCCTATGGCGCCTTGTTATTGGGTTGAGTTTTTACTGGAAAGAGATACATTATATTCACTTGGGATCAATATGACAAATTGTAAAAACTTAATGAAAATGATGAATGGACCGTGAGTAAACTACCTTAATAGATCAATTCAGAAATCTTTTAGACAGATTTGGTTCTTGTTGGATGAACAGAACAGGCCTTTTATAATTAAATCTGCTAATGATGTGTTGAGGTAGTGTGCAAGAGTGAGTTAGTAAGTCTGAAATGGGTAAGATAATACTCCCCGAGCATAGCTTAAATGCTTGGCCATTGGTGTATAAAGGTTTCGAATTGAAGAGATACCATATAAAACAATATTTGGTCAGGGATTTGTGTTTTACAATCACCACTTTGATACTCAGAAACATCTGTTTTTCTGATTGTGTTTTTCCAAGATAGATTTGGGATTTTGGATAGGTTCAGAAGGCAGTAAAACAAGCTCAAGAACCTGGGACATAGTGATAAGCTGGATGCCTGGAAAAATAGAGGGGCAAAATCACCTTAGTCAAGTGCTCTTCCTGCAGCACCAATATGTCAGTTATTGACAGCTAGAAATGACAATTATTGTTAAAAATAATGACTCTTCAAACATGCATTTTTGTAATTAAACAGCATGTTAAAAGATAGATCTATTAACTGCCAGACTGAAATACAATTGCCTCTTATAGATGGATGCATTTACGGTTATGGACCTCCCTTGTTATGCCTGGGTAGTGGGTACATTGGACAGATATACTTACTGTGCCATTATAAAATACAATATTAATTTATCATAGAGATGATTATCCCATGGTGAATCTCACAATTTATCTAGCCATGTTTCATGTTTATGCCTATGATTTGTGCTAATTTGTGTAGTTATGATACATGCTTTTTGTCTAATTAATGGTATGCTAGGTCTCCTGAATAAAAAGTGACACACTTGTCTTTTTGCCTTGTTTTTAGGACATCATGGAAGTAAGAAATAGAAGTGATTTTGATGAAGCAGAAAATTCTTTAAATCTGTTAAGGACAGCCATTTAATATTTTTATTAGGTGAATATTTGTTCTTAAGTGGTTTAGTGTGAAGCATTGTTGTCATGTCCTTGATCCAAAAGTCCAATTTAATAAATTTCTTAATCCACAATTAAGTTAAATTAAATTTTAACCCTTAATACTCAAAAGTTAATTATTTATTTCACTGACAAAATCAAAGACAAATATCAAGATGCAAACTTGAAAATCGAATACCAACAAAAGACTTAAAATAAAATAATGAAACACATTACAAAACCCCAATGTCACACCTAAAAGTAGCTCCAAATACTGGCTATTATAAAATATCGAATCGTATGTGAAGAAAATCATTCATACTAAACGCAAAATAATCAAAAATCATGATTCAACTGAAAAGTTGAAGAAAACTGAAATCAAACTCAAATGCCGACATCATATATTATAACTACCTGAAATACAATACTTAATTATTTAAGCAAATTAACAAACTTAAAAGTATTGTTCTCTCTAATTATTAATATATCAAACTGAATAAAAAATCTTAAGTCTAATCTCGAACAACTATCCTTCAATCTAATTACCTATAAGTAAACATCGAGCGCTCTAATATGAAAGGTTAATGAAATAAAAGTAAGAGCGAGCCGATTGCCCAGTAAGATATATATTTAATTTTCATATGTGAACATTTATATATATGTATATCAAAGGACATGTGGGGATATGACATGATTAAATCTAGTAACCAATAATTATCATTTCATAATTTTATCATGCATAACCTTAAAACTGATGCTTAATTATATCAAATCATATATGTACTAGAAGTATTCTCAAATTATGTGAAAACATAGAGGATTAAGGAATGGTGATTACCTCACAAACAAAGGGCAAATATCGAAATATAGTTTATGATTATTTTTGCATAACTAAAGGCAAAAACATGCATTACTATTTAAGACTGGTAGATGAGCCATCTATATATAACCCTATAGATGGGATCAAGGGCCATCTATTTACATTTTTGACCCCCGGATGATAGATGTGACTTTCAATTTGCTAATAATATATTAGGATATTTCAAATATATTCCGTCAATTCTCTACAATCGCTCAAACACAATTGAACTGAAAACTCTAATAAAACACAAACATATTTTTATATTTTTTCATATTAGAGAAAAATACACTTATCATCAAATTTATGTAGAGTTTTCCTTTATCTTTTCTTCAAACATAAACCATACAAAACTTTAACTTGCAATTTAAAACATCCAGGAACAGCATTATATGATTTGTAAAAATATAAAAGTTACTATTACATAAAATCAATATAATTAGTTATAAGGTGCGAGTTTCAAATTATAATTTGATTATGATTAATTAAAATAATATAAGAAAAGTTTTGAGGTCAAATGAATAATTGGATCAAAGTTAACATTTGGATCGGGTCACATCGGGTCAATCGATGCCTAACTGGTGGCTGATATGCACACTTACGTATTCTGAGCAGAAGGGTTGCACATGAAAAATGCCTGATTGGCACTCAAGCACACTTTTGGCATATTGTTCACGCCCGATGTGCACTTGAAAGACGCCTATATGCACTTTTAGCAGATTGCTAACGCCTAATGCGCGTTTAAGTTAACGCTTGTGTATCACAATATTTTGCCTTAGCGCCCGATATACTTCTAATTGGCACACATTCATCAGTCTTTTATATAAGTCTTATTCGACTGATTTTTGGTCATTTTTGCCAGATTTTTGAGAGAGGAGAGAGAAGAAGAAGAGAAGAGAGAGAATGAGAGAGGAAAAGTTAGAGGAGGATATTTTAAGTGAATTCAAGGAAGATTTTAGTGAATTTGAAAGTAAGGCAAGTATATCCCAAATCTTCTTTCTTTTATTGCTGATTTTTCTCTACTTCTTTGAGTATTTATTATTTTGAATACTTATACATGTCATATTTTCATAGTTAAATTGTTTATACTCTACATGCATGGACTCTCATTCCAATTCTTTGTAAATTTTCTGAAGTTTTTGTCCTAAATTCACACATAATTGTGTTGTTAAACTAGCTCTTTGCATTTTTAACTCATGTATGTTTTGAAATCTTATTTTGATGCCCTTATGTGTTTTGATTTTCGTATATAATATTTTAGCTTACTCTAAATCCTTAAATATATGCTTGCATGTCTTGGAATTGCTATAAATTGTTCCTGTATGTTTGTCAATTGAAAGAAAATGTTAGGATCATAGAATTTTTACTGATTTTTTTGTAATTTCTTACTATAAACAGTCCACATATTGAAAATTTTCATAATATAGCATTTGGATGCTTTAAAATGTGCATATTCAAGTTATTATAGAAATTTAAGGCATTGCATAATAAGTATTTGAAAGAATTTTGAAACAATTTTATAATTTGTGAAAGAACTAAGGATATTTTCTTCAATCTGAGAAGATATAAAAGATTATTTGTATTTGTATATAGTTTTCTATTCGTTTATGCACGAACCATTGTAAAAATCAGTAGTGATATATTATGACATATCTTAGTATATTATAGTGGTAATCAAAATTTAAATCTATCATCTGCGGGTTGAAAGCAGTGTTCGATCTCGTTTATAGGGTTATATATATGATGGTTTTCTTATAGATTTGAATAGTAGCGTAAGGTTTTTAATTGTGTGGAAATATACATAACTAGAATTTTGATTATTCGCTCATTTGTCGATGAGACCCAACTGATCCTTAGTTCATAAGAATTTGCATGATTTGAGCATATTTTTCACAGTGTATTCTAGATTAAGAATTAGAAAAAGAAAATTTGAAATCTATGCATGAATGTTATGGAAATTTATGGCCTTGCATCTGAATTTTGATTCACTATTCCTTTCAACATATTTTAATGTAAATTGTATATTGATTATGGAAAAATTATATGCATTGTTGAGCAATTGACTCATTCTTACTTTGTTTTCTTTGCTAATCTCTTCAAATTAGCTGCTTGGAACACACTTGTAGGTAGGGAGGATGGGTGGAAGAGCTGTTTGAGAAATTAGAATTAGAAATTGGAATGATTTAGATATTTTATTATGCCCTAGAATAGTAGCTTTAGGATGATAGATTTCATTTCGGATAATGGTTTTTGCATTATCTAAAAGTTGTGATGTTCTTGACCGTAGTATAGTTGGATTTTGGTTACCTTTTCAGTAGTTTAGTTGGATTATGATTTTTGAATAATCTAATATCAATAATATGTTTATCCTCATGAATAATTTGAGATTTGATTGTTGATAGAAATTGTCGCCACTTAATGGTACGACATTTCTGGTCCTGTGATGTGATTCATTACTTTATTTTGGTATAATTGTAGAGTCACGTCCGATGTCAAAATTTAAGAATTTAGGAGTTTCTTGGCTTTATTTTGAGTCTTGAGTTTTGAAATGAATCGAGATAATAATTGGATTAATTAATTTAAGATCGACTGATTTTATTACTGGTTCATAGACGGGGACTTTACTTTAGTATAATTTTATCAATTTTTTTCACCTATAAAGCATGCAAAAGTATGTAAGTCAAAATTAAAGACATGCAAAAAAAACAACAGAATTTAAGAATATATATTTTATAAAACTTTCATAAAATGGAAATAGGATTACATGCATATAAAGTAATAACATTTTAGCCATGAAAATAGTAAATGTATGATCATTTGAAACAATAAATGCTAAAGAGATTAGCAAAGATTAGTAATAAAGGAAAGATTGATAGAATATACTTGCTTTATACTTGAATTCAACAAGGATCTTTGAAATTTCACTTGTTTCTCTCTTTCTCTCTCTTCTCTCAAGAATCGTGCTAAAGTGACTAGAAATCTGCCAATGAGGCCTTATATAGAAAATTAGCACATGTACACCTGTTAGGTGTTTATTAGGTGCTAAGGCATAATATCTACCATGCACAAGCGGCATTAGGCGTGCGTCGGCCACTTACATTTTGTCCCAAATATGTACGTGTGTTAATCGGGTGCACATCGAGCGTGACCAGTCTACTTAAAGTAAACATGAGCACCTTAGAGGCAACCCTTAGGCATGACTTACTGTTTAAAATTCACATGTGTAGGTTAAGTGCTGATCAGGCATCACTCAGTTTAACTTATTTCGGTTTAAAAATTAATTTGACCCAAAATTACAATTGACCATGATATTTTTATTTACTTTAATTTAATTAATCATCATTAAAAAGATAATTTGCGATTTGTATCTTACAATTGGTCAGGATTCATTCTATATATTTTATGTACATTGGTAATAGACCCTCCGTTGAATTACAACATCATTACTTTGTCCCATCAAGGGCTGAGGCCCTTGTTGCAGTGTTTCTGTGAAATTTTGTTGTTTCAAATTAAAAAAAGACATTGTATGGGAAGTAACCATGGCAAACTAATCCTTTTCCCATTAGATGGGGTCGGCCACATGAATTCACCATTTCCACTGAGCTATGTAATAGACTGTCCTTTGTGAAGTCAATTGGACGTGGTGGAGAAGTAAATAAAATTTCACTAGTTTGTTAACCGGAAAGCGGAATGTATTAAGACCACTTGCCTTGCTAAGACTGATGATTGAGATTTGAAAGGACATATATCTCTGTGGTCACACGTTGAGTTCCAACAATATGCTATAATTTTAGATATTCAAGATTTTATTACGCTTAATAAAATTCTATAATTGTGATGCTTGAAGCTTGTTGTAATGACTATTTCTATGCTACTTGATTCTTCTTCTTCATTCCTCAGGTTGGTGGTGATATCCGCACTAGTGGACTGCAGAATTCTCTTCAAGGATGTTTGATTCGACTTGCTGTAAGTGTTTTTTTACTTGACCTTTTCCTCTTCCTGAAAGTTCTATGTTGTATTTTTCACCTTTCACTTCTCAGTGTGCTGTTTGTTGTATGCAATTTTTTTCCCATTCTCCTCTCCTTATAATAAGTTCTCATGCACCTTCACGATGGACATGGTTTTACTTTTCCTTATAATCCCTGAAAATATTATATTTGTACTTTTTTTTCCTTTTCATGTGTTAGTGTGCTGTTTTTTGATCCCCTTTTTTTTTTTCAATTCTTTTCCGGTTAAAATCTCATTGAGTCTTGACAATGGACGGGATAAGTTTTGAGCCATCTAGGTTATCTTTGAATTTGCTCAGTTTTTCTTGGCCGTTAACCTTATAATTTTCTACTGTGTGGAATTTAGAACATTGAGAAGATATATCTTATTTGAGGGTGGCAATTGGATCTACTCCCATTTCTTTGTGCACTTAAACGCTGTAAGAAAAATACTGTAGAGGGCAAAATGATTTCTTCTTGCTTCATAAAGATATTTCATTGACTACAGAACTCCTTCTAGTTTCTTTGTGATAGGTTTTTAAAGATATGAAAAGGCTTTCAGTAGATATCTAAACATCCAGAGATGAGGAATGGCATTGTAAGCGACAAAATACTCCGGGAGTTGA
The DNA here is from genome assembly GCA_033239525.1 of Nepenthes gracilis. Taxonomy (NCBI): domain Eukaryota; kingdom Viridiplantae; phylum Streptophyta; class Magnoliopsida; order Caryophyllales; family Nepenthaceae; genus Nepenthes; species Nepenthes gracilis. The sequence continues at coordinate 14,267,341 of BSYO01000015.1, forward strand.
AATAAGCATAGATTATCCCCCATGTAGGCACATAAAAGAACAAATAATTAGGGTATCTATATTTTTGCTAGTATACTAAAAAATGAGAATGTGTTTCCTCATCTCTTTAGTGCATTGAAATGTGGAGATAAAGTTATTGATATATGATTATCCGGTATACTTCCATGATGCCGAAGGTGAGGAAATTCTTCTTTCCATATAGTCTAGATAGTTTTGGATTTGATTCCCTTATTTGTTTGCTTCGATTTTTTTTTAGGTATATTTTTTGCTGAAATGTTTTATTATCTAAAATCTTGATATAAAATCTTGGCTTCCATTTTATATCATCAGTTTGACTGTGTATTTCTTGTACTCATTTTGTATTCTAAAACATTTTCTCTATGTAAAATATCGCGTGACAGTAATAATATAGTTCTGGCTTTTTTTAAATCTCTAAAATATCCTATTTTATCTTCCTCAAAATAATTGTAAATATCCTTTTCATAGTGAATGATATAATCTTCCAATCGCTAAATCCAAAAGAAACTAATGAATAAATGCTCTTTAATAATCTCTTTTGGACTTATCATTTTGTTGAATTGGTCTTGGTCCAAAAGACCAAGAAACCTTTTTGAGGATTGCCCTACTCTCCATTTTTGGTCATGTTGAAATGATCTCAAAATCTACTTCCAAACTGCACTGTTTCAGAACACTCAATTGTTAGTATGAAGTGGGTTTATTACCGCATAGTTTATCTCATTTTCGGCACTTAATTTTGCCACTTCCCTCTAAGCACTAACAGAAACCTGTTGTTTCCTCAAATATTTTGAGATAAAATATCAAATATCCCTTTTATTTGGAAGTATCTCTTGATTTTGACATCAGGAATCATGCCAATAAGATATTGATTGGGAGAAAATCTGACTAATTTACCTGCGAAGCAAAACGACTTAACATGTTTTTGACAAAAAATTTCAACTTTTGGGCTTTCATTGTAAACTAAACACCACTTATTTTTGTTCAGCACATGTTTCCCTTAAAGTTTTAGTTTAGCTTTGGCTGCCAATCACGACAATCACAGAAAATAATTAGCAATGACTATAAAATTAATCCTAGGCGTAGAAGTAGAGAATTTGAGTGATGGATGACAAATCTATGGCATCTAAGACACTTTGCTCATATTTTTATTTAGTAATGTGTAATATGTGTTATCATGAACTATTCCAGTACTTTCAATTGTATTATAAATTGGGTAATTTAGATAAATTTTTAGTTAACATGTAAACGAATATGCATGAATATTATATATTTTTATATATAATTAAATTGTGTCATACACATGTATAACTGACAGAATAAGATTGTATACGAAACAAACTTTTCAGTAAATTAATAATTAATCACACATAAATGGTGTTATAAGTAATATTAATTCCTAATAATGGGGAATTAGTATTGTTAATATAAAATTACGTGCAAGGTTAATGTTTTGTTTATTGTGCTCACTTTTCACCATGAACAGGAGTGTTTTACAGGATTTTTGAGATTGACTATGAGTATCAAAATTTTTTGATTTCCCAAAGTTCTCTATCCCTTTGGGAGGATAAGGATTTATATTGAAAAAAGAAGAATGAAAAACCTTACATATCTAGCTGAGTTTGGTTTGGAGTTTGATCCATGCTCAACTGTCATTTGAGATTCTATAATATTTGGATTGGTCAAATGGATCATCCTCAGCATTGAGATAAGGTGGTGTAGAATGACCATGTGGCTCATTGTTTCTCTAAATTTGAGGGTCATTATTTTAATCTCAAATAAAAGCCAAAATTTGAAGCATAATTTTCTTGCATCAAATTTAGGAGGAAATTTCACTAGCCCGTTGTTCTAATTAGCCAATCTAACTTTATTTCATGTTAAATAATCTCCGTATTTCGAGAAATTAGGATCCAATTAATTTAGTTATAAATAAATCTAAATTTATAGAATAAATATGTTTAGTAGATTATAGAATGTATACTTGGGTTGTTATCTTGGATCTTCAAAGATTTTGCCAAAAAAAAAAAAAAAAAAAAAAGAAAAAAAAAAGAGCAATTTGAGCAATGAAAGAGCTAGGGGATTGGGCGCCAAAGATGGTGTGTGTTTGAGGAAGAAGCTCCTGGGTGATGAAATGTGTGAAAGAAAACCATTGTTGGGGAAAAAAGTTGGCAGCCTTTTTTATTGATCTAAAGGATGTTATTCAAAATAGTGTCACAACTATACTTGGGCCTAGAAACTTCCGAAACACAATAACCTTATGTACAGCTCTTATATCATAAAGCCTTCTTTAAATATAGGTATTTGTATGCAAAAATGACCTGTACCTGTTGATACTTTATTCAATCAGACTTCACAATTTAGCAGTTTTTTTTAATCTGTTATTAAAAGCACTAGTAGTTTCAACTATGTCTTGTTTACCACAGATTTTTTTTTTTACCATTCTTTTCTATTTGACTTCTCAGCACTAGTTCTCTCTATACATCACATCTATATTATTACCACTTATTCTTTGTTTAAAACTAGATTTCTAGTACTTTCCTAAGTAAGGATTTAGAATCACGTCTTTCAAAATTTCTCAAAGTGCTAGTAACTTCAGAGTAATCTCAAAATTACACACTTTCACGGAAAACCTTAAAAAGATTATCTTGTGCTGATTTTTTTTCCCCTTTTGTTGGGGAGGAGGTAAGTGCTTTTATTGCATTGCAATCACCAACAAGTTCAAAGCATGACAAAACTTTTCGTTTCTGTTTAGTGTTGCTAAGTGGTGGTCCTAAAAGCTTTAAAGATAATCAATGCAATTAGGAGTTGGTAAAATGATATTGTTCTGCTATTTGTTTCTTTCCCACTAGTACAATTGGGAAAACTCATTTAATGATGCATTTCTTCCAGAAATTCATCACATAATCTCAACATCGAAGAGTAATCTTTTTTACTCCCTGCAATGATAACTTGGAAAATTTCTTTCCTTGGCTACATTACAAATCAATAATAATTACTAAATATTTAGTCTGACAGTTTTGCATATTATGTCAATATTTTACTAACAAAAAGATTTAAAATTTAAGTCATTGATCTAAGTAAAACAATGATATTAAGTGATAAATATTTAGAGGAGATGTAAAAAAAAAAAAAAAAAAACTAAGATTTATAAATAAAAAATCAACAAGATTGAGAAAAAAAATTCTTAGTTCCCTTTTGCATTTCTTTTGGAGTAAGGCTTTGGCTTCACTCGCCTCTTTCATTTTTCTTCCTTTTAGAGCTTCTTTTAATTAAGTGACATCATATCATTACTTTCTAAATCTAAGAGGTTGAATTTATGTTCCCAAATACGTCTATTCTGCCCACTTCACTTTTGACTTTCTATATCAAACATTATATCTCTAATATTTTAGGGGGCTCATTGTTAAGGGAACTCTATTATCTATTTAGCGATTGCAGAAAGTTTGAATCTAAATAAATGGGTTTGGATGGTATTTTTGGTTGAAGAATTATAGATTTTAAAACGATGAATCTAAACCTTTTTTCAGGCTTGGTTTTAGTACTTGCTATGGACCAGCCCAATTAAATATTTTGTTATTCTTTTTTTTTTTTTTTTTTTTTTTTTTTTTTTTGGGGTGGGGGGGAGGGAGGATGGAGTTCTAGAATACAGAGATGAAAAGTTTACATTAAGATGCTATTTCTTTTCTGATCATGTTATGAAATTTCTGCTTTGAGGGTTTAACAAAAATATATTTAGCTCTGGAGTGGACATTTTCATTTTGAAATGGGGACCTTTTAAGTAGTGAATGTGCTGTATTCCATTTGAATTATAACCTGCTATCCCTACCAATGTAAATGGGTATGGGTTGGCATTTTTGACACGAGCATGAGGGAGACGGAGTTCTAGAACACAGAAATGAAAAGTTCACATTAAGATACTATTTTTCTTTTTTTGATCATGCTATGAAATTTAAGCTTTGAGGGTTTAACAAAAATATTTAGCTCCTGAGTGGACATTTTCATATTTAGATGTGGCCATTTTAAGTAGTGAATGTGCTGTAATCCATTTGAATTATAACCTGCTATCTCTACCAATGTAAATGGGTATGGGTTGGCATTTTTTATGTGAGTAATGGAACGGGTGGACTCCAGAGTGGGCACAGGATAAGACCCAATCAAAACTCTGAAATTGCCATCTTTAATCTGGATTGGTCCAAAATTGGGTTGGTTGGGGGAGGGGGAGCACGTTTTGCAAAGATTGGTTGCATGTGCTCTGATGTGTACGATCAAATAAAATGCTTTACCATGAAATGAAGATCCAAATAAAGCACTTAAATATTTATTCCCCCTCTGTCGATGTGATACCTACTTGTCTTTTCTTTCTTTGTAATATTTGCTCTATGATTTGTCTAGCACCTGTGTTGTCTGGTGCTTTATGTTGTCTACAATTAGTTTCCATTGCAGCCTCATAGAGCTGAGTTCATAATTCGTTGAAAAAAGTAGTAACTGTTAGTATATTTTGTCAGCTTTTCAGCAATCTTCTGGCAGACCATTTGGATCTGAGTCAGTTTTTGGGCAAACTGATCATGCAAGCAGGAATCCTTTCGCTGCAAAACATTTTGATAGCACAAGTCCCGTTTGTTCACAGATAGGAAGCTCTATATTTGGTAGCAATTCAACTGGCTTTTTCGGAACTACACAATCTTCATCATCCTTGTTTCCAACTCCTGTATATGGCATCTCATCATCACCAGGTTTTGGAAATTCAACACCTGCTTTTGGAGCATCTTTAACTCCTGCTTTTGGCAATTCTTCATCATCATTTGGTGGTGAGTTTGTATGGTGTTTCTCCCTCTCTTTTAATCAGTTTTCTTCGTTGTTTGATCCCCCACTTCTCCTCTCCTTCCTCCTGCCCCAAATTTAGGATATAGAAATTGAAAATTTAGCATTATACATGTAAGCAGCTTGTGTTGCCTCTTTCAAGTGGTTAAATTCAATCTATTAAGCAATTAATACATGTTTAAGGTCTTATTTTCCCTATTCATGCTGTGGCTTTCTTCTGAAGCTGGTGGACTGTCTGGCATAATTGCTTTTGCTTACTTATGTCTTGTGACGGAATGGATTATTTTTATCTAATAATCTTCGTCAATAAACAAACGAAACTAATACCCGAAATTTTAAAACATTGAATTCTGTAGATATTTTGGCCGAATTTCCTTTGTAATTGGACCAAAAACTATTTATACAACCTACTTAATTAAAACTTGTACAAGCATTTAAATCCTCAGACTTAAACATTCAACACAATACCTACACAGGACCGATAAATGCCATATCATTTATGATTCCAACACAATATTAACAGCTGCCACATTGGATCTAAATAGAGATGCCATCTAGACCTAAACAAATCCATAATCAAGCAATAGCGGAAGTAAAACTAGATACATCAACCGCCTACAGAAGCATAACAAAATCTACAATAATACATAACATATCATGCCACATTCCATTATACAATATAAATCTGACTTAACTATTTCCATTCTATCACATTAAACATATACAAAACTACAAGTCCTCAGAGTTCAGTCGATCTCTTTAGCTTATCTCCTGCCTTACTCTAACTAATTAGGTATCAGCTCGTAATTCTCATCTGAAAGGAAGAAAAGGCAAGAGTGAGCTAATAACTTAGCAAGTGCAATCATAACAAGGCACTAAATAATAATAACGAAACTAACATGAGAAAGATATATGATCAGGAAAAGATGCATAACAGAACTTAAATTGACATGCTTGGAGTGCAATTTTCTTCTTTTCTTTGGAATATAAATATAACAAAATTATTTATCTTTGCGGACCCGAGCTAGTAGATCCCATTAATCAGAGAAGCGAATAATCGAGAATAGATTGTGTTTTGTACACAACCAGTGGCCAGAAACAAAACAGAAATATCCTTTCTAGCGGGATCAGATACAGTATTACTTCCCGAAAGTAGGTCAAACTCAGAATCTATCCCCCACATGTTAACGCCCCAAGGAAGAGCGAACCACGTATCACTCCATGGACGGAGTTATCCTCAATTACCACTGTAATGCTCTAAGGCATGCCTATAGTATTACCCGCTATAACATGTGGCCAGAAAAAATCCTTGAGTCTCCACTATCACACTAGTGACATGCCTGGGGACATTGCCCATCAAAACATGAATCCGGGTCCTAGTTTTTTGGTTACTTATTCTTTTGAGGGAGGATTCCACCAAACTTATTTCATAAACATAACTTATTTCCCAAATATCTCCATCTTGGAAATCAAAATCATTAAAATTTCCAAATGTGAAATTTTCCTCAAATTATTCATATGCTTATTATTTTACTTACAGATTTAAGTCTTTTCGTGACTTAACTTACAAACGGATATCATATTCTTAGCTAAGATTTAGAATTCTTACCATCGAAGAGCAGATTGGCTTACAGAGCTTTTGGACACGGATTTCTTTCACAAATGCATGTATCGAAGCTTCCAAATTATGTAATTGAATTTGTACAAATGTACATATCACTTAATCAGCAATTAAACATAGAAAAATTATGCAAAATATCGTCTGAAGTCCTCGGGTGAACAGTACCCGTGAACAGTGCACCAATGCACCAAGGCACATATCGATTAATTGTTGGAATTTTGGACATCCAACGGGTAATTTATCGAACCCAAGGCATGGGTAACTATAATCCCAAATCAATTTATACAGTAAACTCCAAATCGAAGCTTAATCGGTGTCCGGGCGCAAGTTAGGGGCTTCGCGAACGAAAATCCATACATAACCACAAATTCGGATACTCAATCGACAAATTAACTTTTCCAATCCATGGATAATCATATTCTAGTCCCAAATTAAGCAAAAGCCCCAAAATCCATGGGTTACATGCTCGGGCGTGAGGGTTAGGGTTTTCGTTGTCCGAAACATTACTTAAACTACAAATTTGGACATCGAATTAACATATATGCATGCTTAGATCTTGGGAATTATAAAATATAAACCTAATATGGTATTGGAACAAGGATACCCAAAAAAATTAAGACAAAAGTGTAAGAAAATAAAAGAGGAGGGTATGAGTGCACTTGCCTCGTTCCGATCTATCACCTTTTTAACTAGCTCTCGGACGGATTTGGACTCGTGGGCCTCCGTCTTCCTCTTCTCTCTCTAGTTCCCACGCTCTCTCTTTCTCTAAAACCCAAAAATGGCCGAAAAATGAGGAGAGAGAAACTCTCGCGCAATATAAAAGCCCCGATTAGCGCTAGTCGGGCAACCATCGGGCGCCCCATTTTGTTTTTCACATCTAAGTGGCGCCTCGGGCGCGAGGTTTTATTTTTCGCGCCTGAGTGGCTCCTCGGGCATTGGTTGGGCCCTAGTCAGGCCAGCGTCAAACCTGCAGCAAGCCTACTTCATGTTTTCACCGTCCGGGACCCGTTTTGACCCTTCTAATCCAATATTTCATATCCTAGGATTCTAATTTTGATTATATGACCTTAATAAGCCATGATTATCACGATTTAAATTCGGAATCTTATTTACGGGTTAACTTTTCATGGTTTACAACTTTGATTCTCGTTTTCGCCAACTCTGGATCTTTGAGCTTTTCAATTCGATTCCTCCCGAACCTTTTAACCACAATTCACTTATTTTAATTTAATTATCTCCTAATTACCATATTTTGAAAATCCGAAACCTCACCACCCATATTTACCATATCTTGGAAACCGATACCTTACGGGGCCCAACTTCCTTTTCCTACTCCCGAACTCAATTTTTCACATTCTAAACTTAATCCTTGATCATTATTAAATCATTATTAATTCAATTACACTCTAATTATCCTATTCCGAACTCGGGTCGTCACATGTCTCCTTACACAGAGTAGTTGAAACTCTCAGTGAGTATGCATAGGTAAATGTCTACTATTCTGAAGATGCTAAGAAAGATGACAGCTGCAATTGTATCCTAGATGTGAATATGTTGACAAGCTAGTATTGGACAATTGAAGGATTATGATGAAATTTGAAAGATAGTGAGGTGTGCTTGCATGGAAAGCTGGTTGTACAATTTCATAATGTAATGGTCAAGAGGGGTGCAGGGCTGAAATGGTCACCATGTTAGTATGGAAGTTTCTTTTTTTTTTTTCCCTTTGGATTGGCCATGTCAGTATGCAAATTATGTGGAACTCTGTTTGTATTCATGTTGTCATTATCTTTTTAATAAGTCCTTAGCTTGGATGAATGAGGAAGATTGTATTAAGTAGCTGGTAGCTTGTGAAAGACTTGCCAAATCTATCTTATGACAAAACCCAGCTGAATTTCTATTGGAGTTTTCGATGAACAATGTGTCATGCTTTCATCGTCTAGAAAGGTATAAAATAGAAAGAGTTTAACACACAAATAATGAAGCCATGAAATGACTAATTTTTCAGTATTGGGATGGTTCTATAATGGAAAAGAAACCTAATGGACATTGATTTCTCATGTTGTTTCTTTAGTTCATTTCTCATGAAATGACTATATTTACTTGGCTTAAGTTTGGTACATGTGATCCACTATGCGATATGCCAAAAAGGTGTCATTTTCATGAGAGAATACCTCTAAGAAGAAAATTTGGTACATTGTACTCTAATGTGCAAGATGTGGAGGTTTAGCATGCATGATAACTATGGCTTACGCCAAGAGTCAATTTAAAACCGTTGTCTATTTGCCTTGACTTTGAATGGACTTATTATACACATTTCAATATAAGGTATCGTAGTGCATGATTTCTTACGGATGACAAGTTTGGTAGATGAGATAAAAGGTGTTATCTCTAAGTTGGACTTGGAGGAAGACTTTTGAATTCAACAATTCTACAATTAGTAAAATGAATAATGAATCCACAGAATGCAAGTTTAATAACATTATAGAGATGTAGAATCCATATAGCTAACCCCATATAATTGGAAAAGGATTAATTTGGTTTGGTTTAGTGTAGTGTTTTTCAGCATTCATATTAATGATATTATGTTTGGTAGGGTTGATAAGCCTCATGTTATTGTTTGGATAGGGTGTCATATGTGAGGATTCTTGAACCACTTTGGATGTTGTGGGATATGGGTTATGAAGTTAATTCTAGAGAGTTGGGAATTTGGTGACAGTTGACAACTGTTATAAGTAATAGTGGAATTATGGCAATAATTTAAACACTTGAGACAAGTTTACGTGGTTCACTCTCGGGATGAGACCTATGTTCACAGATATAAGATGATGGTGGTTTTCACTATCATCAAAAAAATACAAGTGATTAAAAAAACTCACACTTTTCTTACCAATGATTTTCGGCTATTTTAGTGAATATCTGGTCACCTAACTGAAACACAAGGTACACGCCTAGAGGCTTGTACACTCAGCTTTGTGTTTTATACGCCTAACTTGTTATCACACCTCTCTTTAAGTACCAAATGATGCCTAATTAGTTAATACAAGTGTACGGTTCCTGGGTGTGATTAATAGTGTTAGCGATGGATATGTGCTTCATACTCTTGTCATTAAAACCATTTTCAATACTCCTTAATTTTCCATGGCATCATCATTGCATTGTTATCTTCTAGGAAGCATCAATGCCTTGTGTTCACCCATGGTGCGCCTTAACTTGGTACATGGACGATGGACTCCCTGGATAACCTCCATTAATAGGAGTAATGGCTTCACAACAACTTGGTACTTGGAACTTAGAGTTGTTTATTGGGACTAGTAGAGACACAATTGACATGCGAGTTGGAAAAATGTTTGCCTCTGGGAACTTAAATGAATGAGAACATCATAAAGATAGGATTTGAAACTTTGGTCCATTGGGAAGTTTTTGTTAGTTAATATCAAGAGAAAAGTAGTGTGATTATGCTCCTTAAGTAGGGAAAAAACTATCGAAAGCTAATTTCATTAAAAAATATGAATAATGTTTATTTTACAGATAGTTGATAGCAATATTTTTTGTTGAAGGGATTTACAATAAAGGAGCAATGATGTGATATATGGAGGATCACATGAGTATTAGATTTTCCTCTTTCTAAAGATCTAGTAATAGTAAATAGCTGTTTTTAAGTGACCAGGACTCAATAACTTTCATATGTAAATGAAAGTTTAGATAAATGTTTCTAAACTTGCAAAATGATATATTTTAGAATTTCAAAGTTTTTCGAGGAAAATACATTTTGGTGCCAGTTAGTTACATTAAAACGGAAAGGAAGTAATATAATATAAGTGTAAGAGTACAAAGCGGTGGATGGTGGTGAAAATATGGCAATAGGATTACTTGAATCTTCTCTCTATTGTTCCTCCATTGTTGTGCCCATAATTTATTTTTGCTCTTTAAATGTCATTCTTCTCTATTAATTTCTGTTTTGTCTCTAAGAAATCACTCTCAATTTAATTCACTTCAGATTGTAGGCCAAAACATCAACTTGAGGTTTTTAATTGATGTTTCTATTTTGACCAAAGGAGGCATGTTGTGGTATAGAAGACTTTGGGCATCCTAGGCTCTTTGGATCTATAGATGATTGCAACGAGATCTCAAGGCTGTCTGTTGGCTTAGAATGTGAGTTTAGTTTTTTTCCATTTTGGAAGTGAAACCTTTATATTTGATGCTTGTTTGTGATGTTTCTGTCTTGTTGGAATAGACACTGTTTGATAGATGGAGGCTTCATTTGAGGCATCTGTTTGGATCCGTAAATGTTTGGAAGGAGATCTTAAGCCTATAAATTTGCGAAAGTTTGAAATGGAATTTTCTTTCTATAATTGAACTGGTAAAGGTTTGGTTTCTTGATAAATATTTTGAGTTGGCAATTGTAGTGAGTGATGCCAATGCTTCGAAGAGACCTTAAAGTGGTGATTGGTATGGTGATGAGGGAAATAGAAGTTGGTTGAGATTTTGAAGTGTAAGACTGAAGCCATGTTCAAGGTAACAATGATGGTGGGATGATTGAATCCTGTATAAAATGCTCAAGTTTCTAGTGTTTGTTGAGTTATGAAGGTCTTCAGGTAGACAAGTGATAATTCTAGAGTGATCAGCAGTGACTTTAGGGAGACAAGGACGTTGGAGATGCAGGTGACTTCATATGTGGCATGGATAGGAGTTTTCTGGTCTAATTTGGGAATTTCTCTTGATTAGGGTTCAGCTTATCTGCCCAGTTTGACCAACTATTGTCTTGGGGTTTTGTTTCTGAAGGCGGGGTCACAAAACCTAGTTATCATGGACTTTAGACGTTCCTTTTCCATTAGCAAGTCACCTTACTTGACCAGCTCAGTGGTTTATCGAGTTCACGGTCACTGATATTTGTTGTGCTGAAATCCATTCCATTATTGAGAGACGAGGGAGACCAGGTCTTTCAATTAATTCAACTGCAATTGAGGATGATTTCATAGAAATTCAGGACTTCCCAATATTCCTTGAAGTTGAATATGATCATTGGATACTATGTTATGGAAGAGGAAATTGGACACACTTTGTATGGTGCTTCTTTCACTGAGACAGAGGTATACTAACATTCTTCATCTTATTGCAAGGAATTAATTAGTATGACTCCTTGAAGTTGAATATTATCATTGGACACTATGCTATGGAAGAGGAAATTGGACACACTTTGTATGCTGCTTTTTTCACTGAGATAGAGGTATACTAACATTCTTCATCTTATTGCAAGGAATTAATTAGTATGACTCCTCTTGGTGCATTACTTGGAAAGGGAAGGACCAGTGGTTTGGTCGAAGATTTGGTGGAAATGTGGATGCTAAGAGTAAAGTCAGGGGTTGGTGTAGTTTGGAGAATGGAGAGATTTGTGTTGTCCCCAGAATGAAGAGTAAAGTTGACCTAGTTATTTGTCAGGAGGGTTTTTCTCTATGATGTTTTCTTTGGTGTCTATGTGATGAATATGGGCTGCATCCCCTTGATACTATTGTGAATATATATAACTATTTCTTCCGGATTAAGAAGAAGCAGTGGAACTCAAAAGAGTGAAAATGTAACAAAGGTCAAAGAAATAGCAGAATATAAAGATATCTTGGACACATAATGCATTAGTTAGTCATATACATACCTTAGCAAAAGAAACTCTGAGAATGTAAATGCAAATCTCTATTGTTAATGTCCATGAGTCATTTAAATAATGTAGATATGGTAACCACCTTGAAAAGTACAAGTAAAATCTTATAAAAGAGAAATAAAACTATCCTAAAGCTAAATTGAAGAGTCAACTATGATAGAAGGGAAAAATCATAGACTAATATGTCATACTAGAAAAAAGTGAAAACGATGTGGGTTTTATTAGATCTATACAACAATAATAAATCCATAAATTCTACTAAATGGAGTTAGCTATATGAATTTACTTCTGATATTTTATTTAATTTAGTATGATATCTTTCGATAGTTAAATCAATTTTAAATAATTTTTATCATCTCATTCCAAGTGGTCCTAAGTCTACCTCATTTTTTATTTCCTCCAACCATAGATCTATGACAAGTGAAAATGAGAGTGAATATTAGTGATAGAAGAATTTAAAAAATTGGATGGAATTTATTTCCATGAACTTTTTGGTGAAATCAAAGCGGAAAGTCAAAGCTATCAAAATGTTTACTTCCATTGTGGGTAATGTATTTGGGTTCAAAGACTTAGGAGCTTAATGTTCAAAAGATTTACAAATCCCTTTCTGACTAATAATTAACGGACTAAAAAAAACCAAAAAATTATCGGATACTCCATATAATTGGAATGCAAAAGTTAATGTCCACTGAAAATCCTGAAAAATTTGTAAAAGTTGTAGGACTACATGAAATTCTTATTGAAGTTTGAAAATGTTGATTAGATAAGGGGGAATATAGTAACTAGGAATTTAGTGAGATTTTAGTAACAAGGAAAGTACAAAACTAACATTATTGTCTATGTATGTAAATGAGAGAGATATTCAAACATTTACCACCAACAAGGAAATCAGATGAATAAGCCATTTGATGGAACTTCAGGAAGAGTAATTGATTTGACATGTGATATAACTTCTGGAAAGAGTAATTGATAAAGACCAATACCAAAAACGAAGGTATAAGAAAATGAATTTGCTACGATAGACAAATATATTGCTAGATTTATCAAATGATATTACTCACAATAGGTCATATATAGATAAAAATCAACATTGATGGATAATTGTACATAAAATAAAATGGATTACTTGGTTTGTGTTTTATTAAGATAGATTGGGCAGTGAGATAAGTTTTTTACACATTTGGGAAAGAAGGGAGCTTTTAGTGGGGATATTAATTCTCTTGAGCATACCTTTTCTCTATGTTTATTCTTCTGACACTCAACAGCAAATCAGCATTTGTAAAAGTGATTTTGAGTAAGGGTTCTACAAGTGATTGAAGGACAAAACTTTGGAGCCTGGAATGGGTGGTTATGAACAGAAAAAAATACAATTAGTTTTTTTGGATGTTTGTTATGGGTTTTAACTTTTTGCTATTGTTTAGTTGTTTATTTTGTGAAGGGTTTTCATCAAATGTGGTATTTAGGAATTGGTTGCAATGGTCGTGTAATTTGGCTCTAAGCTTTGTAGTCAGTGGCATCCCCTTGGTGTTTTTTGATTAGATACTCTTTTAACATTCAAGTATATAATTACTTTGCTTACATTGTAATAATGTTTTTCTTTCTTGTTCTTTCCTTGTTAATTATTTGAAAATGTACAGCATCCTCCACCATTGCTCAGAAGTCTGTGTTTGAGGGGTTTGGGTCTATAACCCAAGCAAACCCTTTAGGTAGCTCATTTCAACAACTGCAACCAGCATTAGGTAGCAATGTATTCGGTTCCTCTGCACCTTTTGGTGCATCAAGTCAACCTTCTTTTGGTGCTACCTGCACCATGGATTTTGGTTCATTAAGCACTCCTTTTGCTCCTACAAGTACACCGGGATTTGGGGCAGCAAGCATTCCAGTATACTGTTCTAATACATTTGGGAGTTCAAGGAGTGCATTTGATTTGTCAAGTACCCCAGCCTTTGGATCGGAGGGGGCATTTGGTGTGTCCGCCACCCCTGTCTTTGGATCATCTGCATTTTGTTCCAGTGCTCCCTGTTTTAGTGCTACAAGCAGTCCAGCATTTGCATCTGCTACTATGCCATTGTTTGGTGAATCGAGCACTCCAGCTTTTGGCACTTCAAGCACCCGATCCTGCATTTTTCAGTACCCTCCGGAATTAGGTCAATCTTCTGCTTTTGGCATCAGCCCTTTTGGATCAACTGCTGCTCCTTTGAGTGGACAGAGTTCTCCATTTGGTAAGTTTAAGTAATGCACAGGGTAACATTGAAGAGGATATTAAGGTGATTGTTTGGTTTCTGGATGCATATATTGTGTTGCTTCCATGAACATTTTCCTATATGCTGATGCTTTTGATTGGAAAGAGCTCTTCATTTGTAAGTTTAAGTAATTCACATTGCAAAATTGAAGAGGATATTAAGGTGATTATTTGGTTTTTGTACATATATATTGTGCCACTTCTATGACTATTTTCATATTTGTTGTTGTGCAGGAGCCTGTGCTACTACACCAAGATTCAGATGTGGTGGCTTTGGGCAGTCAACTTTTGGGGGCCAACAAGGAGGAAGTAAGATTGCTTCATATACACCTACAATGGATCCAGAGAGCTGGAGTTGTTCATGGCCTGCTCTAAAGCTTGAGTCAATATCTGCGATGACAGCATACGACAATAAGAGTCATGCAGAACTGAGATGGGAGGATTACCAGCTAGGTGATAAAGGTTTGTTTCATTGTATTATGTTTCCTTGCTTTTTGCTTTGAAATATCCCTCCTCCTTATGATACACTGTATTTTCATTTTAGTAAAATCGCTGCTTCTTTCAGCTTTTGTGTGAAGAACTGTTTAAGGAGATCTGTGTCCGTATAATCCTACAAATGGAAGGATTGGTTTCTGGAAAAAGGGATTGTTATGTCATAAAGTAGGTTCAGGGCATCCACTTTATAACAAGAAAAGAAGAGGGTTGAGACAAGATTGTAGGAACTTCAACTGATGGTCTGTGCATATTGCTGTCAAAAGACTGCTGGGGATCATTATTCAATTTTCAATGCCTTTTAAATTACATGAAGGACAATACATAGACTTTCCCAATGTTTTTCAGCCCTTGAATCATGAAATGCTCTCAGCTATTCAATCGTATTCACTTGCTAACAGCAAATAAAACAAAAAAAAAAAAAAAGAAAGTTATTATAGCCATGACAATATGTAACAGAATTGCTGAGGATGTTCCGTAGTCGGCTTTTCAGAGTATTGACAGTAATTGCGATTCAGTTGTCTGATGTTGGAAAGCTGTTGAGGTTCGGCTGTATGGGGCCTGGCAGTTTTTGAGGTTTGGTTGCTCCCAAAGTTCAGTAGTTGACCTTATCTGAAGTTCGACTTCCCTTATCCAGGTAGAAGGTGGAAGCAAATAGTTTCATAAACCACTTCATAACAACTCCCTCCTTTTGAAAAGGATAAAGGAAGGAACTGTGCTTCAATTACTTCCTTACAATTACTTCCATATCCTCTCAAGTAATCTTTGCCCTGATCTTTGAGTGTCCCCCACCAGCCAAAACATGAAGAGTTTGAATGAATTTTAATTGAGATGAGAAGCAGCTCCATATTAAGGATAGACTAGTGTGTAAGCAAGCCTTTTACAGAAGTGAGAAATTGGCTTGTGGATCAATCCACAAGTTGCAAATTAGCTCGGCAATGTGTGGATCATCTTCATGACTCCCCTTGTGGTTGTTAATCCCAGTGAGTATTTCCTCATGAGTTGGCATGCCTTTGTTCCTTTCTGCAAAAGCCTTAGTAATGAAAACTAGGGGTCGATTTTCTTGCATCCAAATCAGTTATCATTCCCGATCAGTTACCTATTTTTACCACAAGTGGTAGAGAGAGTTCTTATAATGCAAGTTCAGAAGCTTGGATTAGGGACTTCTTGATGACTTCGAACTTTGGGAGGCTTGTGAAGCCTTAGCAAGACACTAAATTTGAAGATTGGATGTTGTTGTGATTGTTGGGGTTCAACACCCGGATACACCTGACCCGACGCAGCGAGAACAAACTCAAACCCTCCATCAATTGTCAGCCACCAAATTTGTAAGCACAAGAAATAAACAATACACAACTATTTTTAATGTGGAAAACCCTTTCAATCAAGGAGAAAATTATAGGACAAATTCCAAAAAAATTCACTATAAATAGTGCTGATTACAAGAACCCCTTCCGAAATCCCTTCACTCCGAACCCGAGTAAAGAATGGTTGAATACAATCCCTTCTCAACACATCCGGAAACCAACAAGAAAAATACAACGAGAAAAAGGGCAACCAAACAAAAACACGTTTCCAGAAATCACCTCCAGAACGACGTACCCAACTTTGGTGAAGAACGGAACTCAAATCGGAACTCAACTAGTCTCTGAACCTCTTCCTCTTCTCTCCTCTCTAATTGTGCGGTGTCTCTTGTGAGAAATATTTTAGAATTCTCAACCCTAAAATTGCATTCGCGAGATTTTATAAACCCCGGGTGCACTCGAGCACCCGACGAGTGCCGTTTGTGTGCAGATCAGGCGTGCATATGTTGGAATTTGGCACCTCGGGCGTTGCTCAGGCGCCCACCTTCTGAGATTTCTACCTTTTCACCGCTCGAGCGAGCCTCGAGCGTCCGACTTGACCCCTGCCTATTGGCCATTTGCCGCATGCGAGAAGCGCGAACACTCCGATTCTCCCATGAACCCCGCGCAATCTTCCGATGACCTTTTATTGTTAAGACACTTACAAGGGAGTGATAAAAAAACCCAACAGTGATTGGCACCCATACTCCACTCTTGTCTTGAAAATCTTATTTGATTTGCTTCCTGAGATTATCTTTAGCTCAATCACCTCAATAGTTCCTTCTTGTTCAATTTGTTGTCTATTTTTATGGAAACTCAGCTTTAGTTTCTTCAAATCAAACACGGTAGCACTACATCTCATCCAGTCTGCCCTAAGCACCATGTAACGGTCATCTAGGCTCAAGATTCTCAAATTATTAGTGTAAGAATGCTTTACATCAACCATGAAAAGTTTGCATTTGGCCTTGCTTACAACCTTGCTTCCACTACACTGAAAATGGATTGGCTTCTTCCGTAGTGTCTCATTGCTTTGACTGCTCTAGGGTCTATGAAGCTATGAGTACTCCCATTGTTAATTAAGATAATAATAGCTTACTACTTTAACTCCCCCTTTATTCTTTTCCTAATTTCTCCTGTAATTCTAATAGCGACTTCTATATTTTCCTCTGTTTTGTCTAGTATCAATTCATCGGGGAAGTCATTCATTTCAATAGTGAGAGCATTAAGATGCCTCTCCTTGCATCCATGGCTTGGTGAGTATTTGTTATTGCATTTGAAGCACAGACCCAAGGCTCTTTTTGTGTAAAATTACAAGCGTACGATATCATAACGAGAAATAAAAATAATACGTAGGGAATAATATCCATCTTGGGATAGAACTTTCATTAAGTCAAAGTTAGCCTTGTCCTAATATTATGGAAACAACTGAATTAAACATGAGAAAGACAAGTTAACTAATTGATGTATAAACACTACAATGGATTAGCAAAATGAAAAAGATAAAATTCAATAAATAAGGATATTGGAGTATTTTCAATTTTACTTAAATATTTCTATGTAACACCTTTTAATTATTCATGCATAATATTCAATCTTTATGACTATCAAGATAACATACATATTTTTGCTCCCTCCTAGGTTGCATTAAACTATGATCATATATCAACTCACTATATCCTCATGTGAATAAAATATATAACCATGCCTTAAGTTCAGTTTATATATTTAAAGATTGCACGAAACTATATAACATATCTATATATTATGAAACTCATGTTACTTTTCTCAATATCAATTATGTATGTTTATCCTCTCATTCTCAACATCTATTATTAACTCATTTAAATAGTGATCAAGTATTTTATACTATTAAGTATAAAGGGTAACAATCATGATAATAAAATATTATTACATGAAATAACTTCAAGTGTACATAGTTCAACCATAGGTTACATTTGAAATCCCTTGTAATGAAAACTTAATTCATGATTGAATAGACGACAAATGTGAACATATTAAAGTCTATGCTTTCAAGTTTCAAAGTAAGAATTAGGAAAAGATGAAGAAAAAGTGGAAGAAATCCCCCCTTGTTTTTGCTCTCAGCTGGCCGTGCTGCCTTTTTGCTGGCTGCCTAGTTCTGCCTTCAATTCTCTCTTCCTCAACTGCTGCAGCAGCACTGCGCTCTAGCTGTCTCTTTCTTTTTCTTTTTCTTTTTTTTCTTTTCTGCTGAATTTGTGGTTTATATAATGAATGGTCCTCTTCCATGTTGTCCTAGTTTCCCTTTTTATTATTGCCTGAAATCTTGATCTCTAAATTAGCCACATTGCCCACGAAATCTTCCAACCAATCAATCAGGGCCCCAACTTTCTTGTTTTTGTGGACCTCCAAATTTTACTTATCTTACACATACATTACTTCTCAAATCATTAGAATATTTCGATACTTGTAGAGACAAAATTGTAGGGATTGAATTAAGATTTGCAACAGCACCACTTAAGCTTGGGTAGTATAAAATGACAATTTTGCACCTCTTCCTTTAGAAGCTCCATCCCTGTCTAAATAATAAACAAAATTTAATTATATTATAAATTATAATTGAATAAAAGTATTCCACATAAAATAAGCTTGGAAAAATGTATATATTTTCATCACATCAAGTAGTTCCCAAACTTAACTTTTGCTAGTACTGATCAAAGTAAGAAAAATATTAAAATAAAAACAGACTGGGAAAACAATAAATGGAAGTTTGGGTTGGACTTTTCGAAATTCATAATAGAACTTGCATGAAATATATAGCTCAAAAGAAAAACTTAATTATTATAATGTATAAATCTAACTCTGTAGGTTGCCTTGGATCAAATTAAGTTCCTCCTATGTGTGTGAATAGCCATTAACTTTGATAATTAAATCCTAAATCAATTTATGCAAACTAAGAATGTAATAGATATCTAACTGTGAACTCCATCGGCTTGCTTTTCATATCAACTTTTCATTAATGTAGAGTGATACAATTTTTAAAATCAAAGGTCTTTTCCAAGCTTGTAATGTTACGCTTAGGAAATTGGCTCATGAAGAGAGAGAGGAATCACCAAAGCAAGATAACTTTGAAGATTAACATGATGGAGTGCAAAGGGTTCTAATGCCTTAGGAAGTATTTCTGTAATCCTTTGTAAGAGAAGTTAAGCCACTTTATAGAATCCATGGAGCCAATGCACCTGGAACTTTTCAGTACCCCTTTGGCCAGATGTGATTAAGTATTTAGCAAAATGTCACTGGTTACTGTTGTGGTAGCATGACAAACCTATATAATTTTTCTTTTTGCTTTTTTTTTTTGCAACGCCTCTACTATTTATTTCATAGTAGATCTTTTTTCCTTTTTATGTATTTTTATGAGAAACCATACATAATCAACATGTCATATTTCTTTGTTTCACAACTTATTACAATTTCAATGATCTTTCAAAACAATAAAGCTCAATATCATGTCCTTAAAAAGTCCTCTTGAAGGGTAAGATAAGTTCTTAGGCTTAAAATGGGTAGGATAATATATTTATATTCAACTCAAAGGGATAAACTATGGACTTTTTTTTTATGTTGGCTAGAAAGGCTCGGCTAATCCAAAGGTGGTTTAAATTGTTTTCCTAACATTGCAGTGTCTAGTATTTAGCCTTGAAAGATAATCAAGTAACTTCTAGAATTAATGATATGATCTCACATATGGAATAGTTTGCATAAATCATCTATGAGTATAGTTGATCATGGCTTTGTGCCTAAAGTGTGGGAAGAATCATATGATCAATTTATCAAAGCCAAAAGTTGAACCAGAACAATGGTATTCTCCAAATTCTAGAGAGCCATGGTCTTTTTTACCAAATTTTCATGGTTAATATTTGATCGTCTAGTTATTGATGCAAATATCAATCAATATGATATGTTCTAGTCAATGTCATGGATGCAAATATTGGAGCCCCTTTATACTGATATTTTCTGATATTGTGATAATATCACGATATGTTTATGTATCAGCCGATAGTCCTACCAATTTAAATTTTTAAAATTTTTTTTATGTCTAATATATCCAATAATGCTATGTATTGTCTGTTGGTTTTGGATCATTCCATTGTGAACCTCAGAATGAACAGACAAGTCATCTAGAGGATGCATAATGTTCGTGTGTGGAATACTCAGGTAAAAAAATCAAGCACGGGTTGTGTGATGTTTGTGCAAGGGTTGGCTGAAGGTTAGTGTAGGATTGTCTCAGTGACAAAGGATACTAAAGGTTCGTACAATATTCATGCGAGAGTTAGGTGATGGTTGGTTGAGACTCAGCCAAGTGGTGCATGACGGGGGACTAAAGAGAACACGTGTCTTTGCCTAGAGGAATAGCGCCTGATGTGTGCCTGAAGGGCGCACGTGCATAGTTTGTCCAGAAATATCCTGTCATTTATCCAGTAAGTATGCGCTTGATGAGCACCTAATGGACACTCCTGCACTGAGATTAATATAAAGTTGCACCTGATACGATTTTAGGACATCAAAAATAATTTTTTAACACAAGGAGTGCTGCCCAGAGAGGGAGAGAAAGAGAGAAGAGAAAGAGGTTTAGTATATAGTTAAAATCCGATTCGAGTTCTATTCTTCGCCAAGGTTGGGTACGTTATTTTAATGTTATTTTTCTAAAACGTATTACTATTTGGTTACTTATTTCTCTTTGCGTATTTTTTCTTATGGGTTGCTTGGCGTGTTAAAGGTTGTATTCAATTGATCATTCACTGGGTTCGTGGTGAAGGGATTTTAAAAGAGATTATTTTTGTAATCAGTTACTTTTATTGTTGATTTATTTGAAATTTGTCATTTATTTTTTCTTTTAGTTTGAAAGGATTTTTCACGTTAAAATTATTGTGTATCATTGTGTTCCTTATACTCAAGTATTTGGTGGTTAACGTGTGATGGGGGATTCGGGTTTATTCTGCTGTGCTAGCTGTGTGTTTTGGTTGAATTCCAACAAATAATATCAGATAATAGGTTTGTCGGGGTTGCAAAAGCTATGATTTGATGGCATCATTGTCAAAGAGCTTTCCATTCTACGTTGAACAATTTAATTGGCAAAATATCCTTTGTAAAGAAAGAATGAAGAATATTTTAACCCCAGAAGGAACGGTTTTAACACTACTAAATAAGAGGGATAAGTCAAATAATATGAAGAATGAGAAGTGGTAAGACATGAAAGATCTTGCTAATTGTTTGATCGAGTTATATTTCGCGGACAACATTCTTTAAGAAGTTATTGACTTATCGAACCCAGTGGAGATCTAGAAGAGTTTAGGAGCTAGTATAAGTCTAAGTTCTTGACAACAAGATTACATGTGAAGCAGTTCTATGGCCCTCGGTTATTTGAAAGGGAAAATTTTAAGAAGCAATTAGATGAGTTCAACCGAATTGTAACGTAGATGTCGGCAGTTGATAAGAAGATCAAGGAAGAAGATAAGGTGTTAGTGTTGCTAGCTTCTTTGTCGACCTTATACAATCATATTATCACAATATTATTATTAAGGAAGGACACACTTAGCCTTGATTAGGTTATCATTTCTTTACTTATGAATGAGTTTATGTGGAATAGAAGTAATGAGATTTTAGGGGAGTCGATGGTTGGGGATGTAGGAGATCGAGGGATCTGGCAGCACGTTCTGAGAGGATCAACGGTTTGACCAAATTTTAGGACACTGAATGCTTTCATTATGGCAAGAAAAACCATGACGTGAGATTGCTTCAAGAGGAAGACAATTTCAAGTGAGACAATTGGAGGAATCATGAGAAAAATAACCGAATCTCTATAGCTATTTATAATAACCTTCTAGTTGCCCACGCAGGGAAGACACAAAGCTCTATGTGCCATGAGATAAGTTGGGTGATGGATAGCGATTCCTCAAACCATGCGACATCGAGGAAGTCTCTCTTCATTTCCTACATGCTTAAGGACTACGAGGTATTAAAGATTGGTAATGATGGCCTGTCGTTGGTAGCTTGCAAAGGGGATGTTAGTATGTAGACAAGCAATAGGATGAGGCTTGTGTTGAAGGGCATGTGACATGCTTCGAATATATGGTTGTGTATGATTTCAACCAACAAGCTTAATAAGGAGGGCTTTTGCATGCTATTCGAAAAAGGCAAGTGGAAACTCACTAAAGGCACATTGATTTTAGTAAGGAAAAGCAAGCATTTAGGTTGGTATTTGATAGAGGCTTCGGTTGCCAATGTTACTAATGGGAGCATTGGTCAATGTGGCATGAGGAGGTCGAGGAGAAGTGTAAGAAAGGTGACTCTATCATAGAGAAGAAGACAAGGGGAGTGAGAATACTTTAAGCTTGGTAGAGCAGAAGATGGTGTCATTCAAGCATGCAGAGGTTAAACACCGGAATCCCTGTGGAGGGAAGGTTATCAAAGGGTAAGGGATGATGGTCACTGATAAATGCAAGGGGTCCCCCATAAGGTCATGAGGAAAATATATTGGATTTTGAGTCACTTCCTTATAAGTACCACAATAAATATATAAGTCATTTGGAGAATGCGCAATGTTTGCACATAGAATGTTTGGGCAAAGAAGTCAAGTGTCATGCAATGTTTATGTGAGGGTTGACTAAAGATCGGTCAAGGATCGTCCGAATAACAAAGGATGCTAAAAGGTTGTGCGATTCTTGTGTTATGGTTGGTCGATGGCTAGTTGAAGCTTAGTCGAGTGGTACATGATGGGCACTTAAAGAGAGCATGTGCACCATTGCCTAAAGGATTAATGCTTGACGCGCGCCTGAGGGGCGCACATGTATGGTTTGTCCAAAAAGCTTACACTTGATGTGCACCTGAGTAATACTCTTGTGCTATTTATCCAGTGAATTCGCACCTGATGGGCGTTCATGTGCCAACACTGATATAAAGTTGTCTAATGTGATTTTAAGACATTCAAAATCATTTTGAAACATAAGGAATGCCACACAGAGGGATAGAAGGTAGAAAGAGAGAAGAAGAAGAGGTTTGGCACCTAGTTAAGGTTTTAGTTCTTCGCCAATATTAAGTACATTGTTCTAATATTATTTTTATAGGATGTATTACTGTTTGTTTGCTCATTTCTCTCAGTGTATTTTCTCCTATGGGTTATTTGGTGTGTTGTGAGTTGTGTTCAATAGGTCATTCACTCGGATTATAGTGAAGGGATTTGGATTGAGATCTAATTTAATTTTCATTATTTGTCAAGGTCGGGTACATTGTTTTAGTTTTTTTTCTAGGACGTACTATAGTTTGGTTACTCATTTCTTTTAGTATATTTTTTCTTATGAGTTTTTAGGCGTGTTAGGAGTTGTGTTTAACTAGTCATTCACTCGGATTATAGTGAAGAGATTTCGGAGGGGGTTATTTTTGTAACTTGTCACATTTATAATGAATTTATTCAGAATTTATCATGTAGTTTTTTCCTTGGTTTTAAAAGAATTTCCCACGTTATTTGCCAAAATTGGGTATATTGTTCTAATGTTGTTTTTTAAGATGAGTAATCATTTAATTGCTTGTTTCTCTCGGTGTGCTTTCTCTTGTGGGTTACTTGGCATGTTGGGAGTTATATTCAATCAGTTTTTCACTTGGACTGTGATGAAAGAATTTTAGATGAGGTTATTTTTATAATCAGTCACTTTTATAGCAAATTTATTCGAAATTTATTTCGTAATTTTTTCCATGGTTTGAAAGGATTTTCTATGTAAAAATCATTATGCATTGGTATGTTCCTTGTATTCAAGTGTTTGCTTGTTGACGTGTGATGGAGGGTTCGGGATTATTCCACCATGCCAGCTGTGGGTGTTTTGGCTAAATCCCAACATTATTTGATATATTTGATACCGATACGATTGTGATCGATATTAGTACTAATAACTATATTTTCATTTGTGATCAATATGTATTGATATCGGGCCTTCTAATAAAAATATTTCTTAACACTGTAATAATATTATAATATATTTTCCTATCGACCGATAAAATTTATATATCATCCTATATTTAAAATATTGGGCGGTATGGTCTGTTATCCTACAATTTTTATATATTTTTTCCATCTTATATATTCAATAATGATATAACCGTGACTGGTACCAATTTTGATAGCAATATTTTAATCCATGCGTCAAGCTAAACCAACCACAAGAAAAAGGACAAAAAAGATGCTGAACGCAAAATGCCAAACTAGTTGGAAATTTTGTTTCATTTTTAGAAAAGATACTCAAATCTGATTCGAAAATACTAAAAAGCTTTCAACCCCTAAACATAAATTGTCATCAATGTGTAGATGAAAGAAGAGAGGCAAACAAGACTATAGCATCCCAAATTTTTATCATATAATATGTTTATTTGGACCCTGATTGAACCAATTGTTATTATTTTAACATTTTTACTCTGATAAATTTAAGTGGGCCTATAATAAAAGAAGAGAGAAGAAAACAGGGATGTTGAAAGATGAAGAAAAGGAATAGTGGAAATTGGTTGAATTAGTGGAGGATGAATTTGTGGCTTGCAAGCACGAACCCTATCTGGCTAAACTGAAAAATTTCCAGCAACACTAGATGAAATCATGAGAATTATGGTTGAAATGGTTAGGTAGCACAAAATAGAAGATTAGTGAGGATATATCAAAATTAGGTTTAATTAGGTAGAATTCGAACAAGAAAATTACAACAAGTAGAGCATGAAATGGATTGAGAAAGATGGGTTATAATACTAGTCAAGTTGATTTTAATATGGCAAGAATTAAAGGCAAAATTTGAGAAAGAGGAGGAGAAGTCATCTAAAAATAGAGGAAGAATAAGAGATTAAATAACAAACTTGAGTAAGTAATTTTTTAATTTGCTTGTTATTCTACTATCCTATGTCTTTCTAGTATTTTGAATGATTATATTTTGTGTCAAATCTTTCTCATATAGTCAAATTTGAAAGAAAAGCGAAGATGATGCAAAAATAGGGATTCAGAAAAATTTCATAAAATCAAGGGTTGATTTGTAACATTTGATAGGTAAATTTGATTCTAATAAATGTATAAAGATCATATATGATGATTTTGATAAATCTTCTATGTCAAATATTCATGAATAATTCGAATTTAAGCAAGAATCGAAGTCGGTCGCTGTGGAGGCAAAAACAATGGCTTGACTTATTGTTAGGATTCATCGTGGCATTGTTTATCTGTGCAGGGGAGCGGCTGCAACAAGGTGGAGTGGCTCTTTCACATTACTGTGCATGAGAAAATGGAAAATAATAATATTTTTGAAATTTTAATGTGTTATTTTAGAATAATAATTAATTATTTGGTGGTAAAAAATGTTTTGGTGACTATTTGGAGTATCGGTTATATAAATAATCTTCTATGGATATATATTGGGATAATTCAATTAGTTTTTACTTATTTAATTGTGACTTTAATAAATAATAATTTATGAAATGTTGCGATGAATTTTAATTAACAAATTTAAAGTACTTATTTGATGTTGATATTTGAAGAAAATAAAAGACATGTTAGGATACATTGGATATCCATTTAATTATTAAATTGATACTAATATGTTATATTGATATTTTGTTTATTCACATTTCCTTAATTGTCATTCACACTTCTATTGTTAATAGCCAATTTTGGTGGAATTGGGTAAAGAACTACATATTGAGATGGCATTGAATTACTAGTATATCGATTCTAGATACTTCATGTTATAGTTTTATGTAGTGCAATACTTCATTCTATGTGTTATGGATAAAGTAAAGAAAAATGTATGAAAATACTATTTTATTCGGACGATATGGGTGCCAAGATAGTTTAATGTAATCCGCACTATCCTATATTGAAATCATTCCATTAATATCAAAGATATATTTATTTTTCTTATAGAACAAATAGGTATTATATTATGAGATGGGTATCTGGGATATCGAGTGATTGATGGACTGCCGGATCACATAAGTGTGGTGAAACTTTCTTGGCATTGCCTTGTGGGCTGAATAAGAGTAATTTGAGCATGAAGTAATTTACCTAACTTATGAGGATATGAATACATTAGCCTTAGCTTTGCAGTGGTAGAAATATAATTTTTTTGGAAAGAAATGATTCTATGTTGTAGTAATAAATACATATAAGATATAATTACAAGTTAATTTTAGTATCATCACCTGACTTATTGGTAAATATAATCGAGTTATTACAAAGACTCCCTTGGATGTCCACAAGGTAAAGAGGTTGAGCATCATACTCCTAATGCATTCTTCTACCCCAAAACTGATTTCAGAACGAGGTAAAAACATAAACAACTATTCATGAAGAAAAAAGTGAGTAACTAAAGAGAATAAATAAAACTAAGAAACTAAGTTGCTATCTCTTGTCAATCAAAACCACCGTGTATAGTCTATGAGTTTCTACCCATTGACCTTGAAGCTTTTGTGATTCCCCATCTTAATTTCCTTGGCTTCATGAGGAAAAACATGAACCACCACAAAAGGACTTGATCACTTTGATCTCGACCACCACAAGCCTTGGATTAATATACAAAGATGTGATCTCCCGGCTTGAAAGTGGATGATGTGTTTGTCATGCCACTTCTTTATTTTGTTCTTCCTTAGCAAATAACTCATTACATTTTATCAACATCTCCTCCCCCCTGACCCTCATCTGTTAATTCAACAATTTCATCACAAATAGACTCTGTGCTCCAATTCCACCATAAGTGACATGCCTAGCTAAATACAAGTCCATAAGAGGCATGCAAGTCTTGAATGTGGTGTGGTAGGCCCGTAATGCATTAGCAAGTTTCAAGGACCAATCTTTCCTAGAAAAACTCAATGTCTTCTAAAAAATCCTATTCAATTTTTTTTTTTTTTGGAAACATTTGCTTGGCCACTTGTTTGAGGATGGTAAGTCATAGCAACTCAATGCATATACTTATGCCATATTTCTTCAAGAGGTGGCATATTGAGGATTTAGACAGTGTACCTCCATCAGTTATGATTGCTTGTGCTATACCAAATCTTGTGAACATGTGCTTCTTGATGAAACTTCAACACTACTTGGGCATTATTGGTAGGCAAGGTCATGACTTCCACTCATTTGGAGACAAATACTTCGACTACTAAGATGTATTGGTTTCCATAGGATGGGGTGATTGGTCCCATAAAACCAATGCCCGAAACATCAAACAACTCCACTTCCAAGATGGTCTGAAGTGGCATCTCATTTGTCTAGGAAATGTTACCACTCCTTTGATGTCAATCACATGTGAAGACAAAGGTATATCCATCTTTGAATAGGTGGCCAATATAACCGAGATTGCAATATTGTAGTTGCAGTCCTTGTGTCTCCAAAGTGACCATCATAACTAGATGAGTGACAACATTGAAGAATAACCTCCAACTCTTCCTCGAGCACACATTATCTAATCATTTGATATGCGCACAACTTGTATAAAAATGATTCCTCCCAGAAAAAATGCTTGACACTGGATACAAACTTCTTCCTTTGTTGAAATCAAACATCCAGCAAAGGCACAACTGGCGCACAGGATGAAGGAATTTACTCTCTAATGATTCCTTGGCTGTGGCAAGGGCAAATAGGTGCTCATCAAGAAACACTTCGTTTATGGACTCCTCTTCATGCTTAATGTTATTGTTCTCAACTCTTGAGTGGTGGTTGGCTATCACATTATTCCATCCTTTTTGTCTCTAATTTCAAGTCAAATTCTTGTTGAAGGACACATCTAATGAGTCTCAGATTGGCATCCTTCTTTTCCAACTTGCAAAAAGCGAACATCTTATCTAGAAGCTCTTTCTCTGTTGTGGCATAATTCTATCATGCATTGCTAAGAGTTTGGCTTTCATAGTAGACCATCCATAGCATCCTGTCATTTTATTTCCCTAAAACAACCCCACGACATTATAAAAGAGTGTGCTAAAACTAACTTCTTTGTTAGTTTTAGCAATGGTACGGTCTAATTTGAAGCATCAATGATATGTGCTGAAACTAACTTCTTTGTTAAGATGTTGAAGGCTCCAAACATTTACTTGTAAAATTATAAAAGAGTGTCCTTAACTGGTATGGCACAAAATGGTTTGGTGATTTTTGATCTATCTTTGATAGATCCTTGCATGTCCCAAAAAACTCCTTATAGCCTTCACTGAGTGTGGTGGAGATAACTTCTCAATGCCTTTACCTTGGCTTTGTGCTCTTCAATCCTTCTAGTCAAAATCTTTTGCTGAAGCACAATTCCTTCTTGAACCACAAAGAGAGATTTCTCTCAATTTAAAACTAAGTTCATATCCTGACATCTCTTTGAAACCAACTTTAAATTATTCAAACGCCCATCAAAGGAAGAGCAAAAAATGGAACAAGCCATACATGAATATCTCTAAGAATTGCTCCACCATATCCAAAAATATTGCCATCATACACCCTTGAAAAGGGTCGGTGCATTATCCAATCCAAAAGGCATTTTTCGAAATACATGAGTACCATAAGGACATGTGAAGGTAGTCTTCTCTCAATCTTCCAGAGCAATTTGGTTATATCTTGAGTAACCATCAAGAAAGAAATACATGTTCGCCTAGCCTTTCCACTATTTGATCAATAAAAGTGAAAGGAAAGTGATCAATGCATGTTGCCATGCTCAACTTTCTTTAGTTAATGCACATTCTTCATCCCGTGGCTGTTCTTATATAAACGAGCTCATTGTTATAATTGATAATCATGGATATGCCTCCTTTCTTTGGGTTTACTTGTACTGGCCTCACCCATGTACTATCCAAGATTGAATACACACTCCGGAAATCTAGCAACTTAAAGACTTATTCCCTCACTACTTCATGTTGGGATTCAATCTTTCTGGTACTCTATGGTTGGCTTGTAGGCTTCTACCATCTTATTTTGTACAAGCAGATAGATGGATCAATCCCCTTTATGTTGGCTGTGGTCCAGCTGAGAACATTCTCGTACTCTATCAACACATGGATGAACTTTCTCCTCGTCAACTTCATTCAAATGGTTGGAAACAATAACCCGGAATGAAGATGATTAACCCAAATATGTATATCAAACATGGGATGGCAGCAACTTAAATTCAAGCTTTGAAGATTGTGGAGTAAGAGATTTTAGATTGCTCGCTTCAATAGTCTCATAAACTGGCTAGTTGTGTGGCCGTGGTGATGAAGCATCAAGATATCATAGTAACTCTAGTTTGTCGCCTTCTTGACAATTAGTCATGAGCCTCTCTTATTGTTGCAAACATGTTTTAAGAGGATCCGTCACATGAAACTTTGACATTATTCTTCATATCTACATAAAAGCAAGAGTAAGTTTGTTAGGTTTGGTAACTCCGTTGTAGGTAGCTCAACAAATGGAAGTGTCATCGAAAGATTGCATAGAGCTTATGCGAAATTCGAAATGCTGCAAACTGGCTGTAGCAAAAATCGGAGTGACTGATTTGCAAGAGTGGGCAAATGTCGAAGAGATCGATTTGCCGGACACCCGGATTTACACAACCCGGTCGTAGCAGAAAAACCCGAACCCCCCTGTCAGCCACTAAAAATGTGAGCACGAGGAATATAAGAATGCACAACGATTTTTAATGTAAAAAATCCTTCTCAATCAAGGAAAAAATTACGGGACAAACTCTGAATAAAATTTCACTATATAAAATCGGTTACAAACAGTCCCGAGACAGGATACCAGCAACCCACCCGAGACAGAATAGGAAAAATAATTTTCAGAGTAAGGAAACTCTCCTTCCCTCTTATCTCTCTGTTTTTCTTTTCTTCTTCCTCTCACTGGTGGTACTCTTCGCTAACTCTCATTTTACAAGTGTGGCGGCAGACGATGAACGACGAGAGCTCCTTTCCGTACTTTACTCCGTTCTACGTTCCACCGCTACGCTGCCGCACTGCAACCGCTATCGCTTCCGCTTACATCTTCTGAAGTGCCTAGTGTGCTTTTATAATGACGCCGACTCCAAATTTCATCTGCCCACCTAGCCTGATCTTCAAATAATTTGTCACACCAACTTTGTCATTTTCCGTGCCTTCACCAGTTCCCGCACTTCCCCGGACAGCGTATGCTTTGCAAAGACAGCTCACCAACTCTGAAAGACAACTGCTTGCTCTAAAAAGCCTACCACCTACTCCTCAAAGCCTGTTGCCCACTCTGCAAAGTTATCTACCAGCTCCGCCAGGTCGACTTCTTTGAACTGGCATTTCCTGGTCGCCATTTTGCATTAGCGTCTGATCTTAGCTTGGCTAGCGCGGGCCTCCCTGGCTGGCTTCTTCCCTCAGTCGACCAGCCTTTCTAGCCTGCTTCTTACTGCCCAGCCGTCCGGCTGGCCGTCCTCTTACAACCTTGCTAGCTCCGCCCTTAACCCTGCCTGGCTCCGCCCTTGGCCTTGCCAGCTCCGCCATTTGCCCACTCGGGCAAATCGGTCTCTCCTACATTTGTCCATTTCGGTAAATCGGTCACTTCGATCTTTGCTGCAATCAGCTTGTAGCACTCCGAATTTCGCATAATCCCTGTGCGATCTTCCGATGACACCTCCGTTCGTTGAGCTTCTTATAAGGGAATGACCAAACCCAACAAACTTCCCCTTATGACCTTGTGGGGGAGCTTTCGCATTTACCCGGCGACCGTCATCGCCTGTCTTTCGGCAGATTCCCTTCAACTGAGATCTTGGCGTTGGCCTCCGCAAGCCTGAATGATACCTTATTCCGCTCTAGTGAACTTGGAGTAGACCCACTCCCCTGCGGCTCCTCCACTGTTGAATCATTCTCCCTTGCACTCCACCTTGGCCTCCAAAGTGCTTTTACCATTCCGTCCCGCTCCACACTAAATGGCAAGTTCCTCGACCTCGACGCCGTCAAATCAAATGTTTACAACCTGACTCTGAAACCACTTGTTGGGGTTCGACACCCGAATTCATACATAACCTGGTTGCAGTGGAAAAACTCAGATCCCCCCATCGGCCGTCAGCCATAAAAAATGTGAGCACAATGAATACAAGAATGCACAATAATTTTTAATATGAAAAATCCTTCTCAATTAAGGAAAAAACTACGGGACAAATTTTGAATAAAATTTTACTATGTAAAATCGATTACAAATAACCCTAAGACAGAATACCAGCAACTCACCCGAGAAGAGTAAGAATAATAATCTTCAGAGTAAAGAAACTCTCATTCCCTCTTATCTCTCTATTTTTCTTCTCTCCATACTCTCACTGATAGTGCTCTCCACTTTAATTTTACAAGTGTGACAGCAGACAGTGAACGACGTGAGCTTCCTTCCCACTTTGCTCTGTTTCACCCTCCTTTCCACGTTCCATCGCTATGCTGTCGTGCTGTTGCCGCGCCACTGTCGCTATTGCTTCCGCTTACATCTTTTGCAGCGCCTGATGCACTTTTATAATGACGCCGACTCCAAATCCCATCTGCTCACCTGGCCTGATCTTGTAGATGATTTGTTATACCAACTTTGTTATTTTCTGCACCTTCACCAATTTCCACACTTCTCCAAACAGCGCATGCTTTGCATAAATGGCGCATGTTTGTAAAGACAGCTTACCAACTCTAAAAGTCAACTGCCTGCTCTGAAAAGCTTGTCACTTACTCCTCAGAGCCTGGTGCCCACTCTGCAAAGTCATCTACCAGCTCCGCCAGGTTAACTCCTCTGAGCTGGCGTTTCTTGGTCGCCCTTTTGCATTATCGTCTCATCTCAACTTGGCCGACCAACCTCCCTGGACGGCTTCTTCTCTCAATCGGCCAACCTCTCTATCCGGCTTCTTCTTTGCCGTAGCCATCCTCTCCTGACTTTCTGCTCCGTCGCCCAGCCTGCCCCTCCATCCTTGGCACATCGGCCGCCATTTGCCCACTCTAGTAAATCGGTCTCTCCAACATTTGCCCACTTTGGCAAATCGGTCTCTCCAACATTTGCCCACTTTGGCAAATCGGTCTCTCCTACATTTGCCCACTCCGAAAATCGGTCATTCTGGTATTTGTTGTAGCTAGTTTGCAGTGCTCCAAACTTCGCATAAGCCTTGTGCAATCTTCCGATGACATATTTATTTGTTGAGCTATCCATATAGGAGTAACCAAACCCAACAAACTTCTCCTCATGACCTTGTAGGGGAACCTTCGCCTTTACCGGCAACTGTCATCGCCTGCCTTTTGGCAGCTTCTCCTCAATTAGGATCCCGGCGTCGGCCTCCATAAGCCTGAATGATACATTCTTCCGTTCTAATGAACCTGAAGTAGACCCACTCCCCTGCGGCTCCTTCTCTGCCGTCGAATCATTCTCCCTTACACTCCACCTCGACCTCTGAAGTGCTTTTACCGTTCCTTTCCGCTCCACACTAAATGACAAGCTCCTCAACGTCGACGCCGTCAAATCGATGGTTTACAACCTGTCTCTTTAATACCATTTGTTGGGGTTCGACATCCGAATTCACACACAACCTGGTCGCAGCGAAAAAATCAGAACCCCCCGTCGGCCATCAACCATAAAAATTGTGAATACAAGGAATACAAGAATACACAATAATTTTTAACGTGGAAAACCTTCTCAATTAATTGAAAAAATCACGGGACA
Source organism: Nepenthes gracilis (assembly GCA_033239525.1). Lineage (NCBI taxonomy): Eukaryota > Viridiplantae > Streptophyta > Magnoliopsida > Caryophyllales > Nepenthaceae > Nepenthes > Nepenthes gracilis. Next base: position 14,300,170 of record BSYO01000015.1, read on the forward strand.
AATTTCAAATAAAATTTCACTATGTAAAATTGGTTACAAACAACTGTGAGATAAAATACCAGCAATCCATCCGAGACAGAATAAGAAAAATAATCTCTTGAGTAAGGAAACTCTCATTCCCTCTTATCACTCTATTTTTGTTCTCTCCATCCTTTCGTTGGTGGTGCTCTCCACTTACCCTGATTTTGCAAGTTTGATAGCAGAGGGCAAACAACGTGAGCTCCCTTCTGCACTTTGCTTCATTCCGCCTTCCTTTCCACGTTCCATCGCTACGCTGCCATGTTGCGGCCGCGCGTCTGCTGCTACTGCTTTCGTTTGCATCTTCTGCAGCACCTGGTACGCTTTTATAATGGCACCTGCTCTAAATCCCATCTGCTCACCTAGCCTAATCTTGCAGATAATTTGTCATACCAACTTTGTCATTTTCTGCGCATTCACTACTTCCCACGCTTTCCCAAACAGCACATGCTCTGCATAAACGGTGCATGTTTGTAAAGACAGCTTACGAACTTTGAAAGTCAACTACCTACTCTGAAAAGCCTGCCACCTACTCCTTAGAGCCTGGTGCCCACTCTGCAAAGTCATCTACCAGCTCTGAACTAGCATTTCCTGGTTGATCTTTTGCATTATCGTTGTATCTCAACATGGCCGGCCGGGCTCCCTGGCTGGCTTCTTCTCTAAACCAGCAAGCCTCTCTATCCAGCTTCTTGCTGCCCGGCTGTCAGGCCGGCTGTCCTCTTGTAGCTTTGTTGACTCCGTCCTTGGTCCTACCCGGCTCCGTCTTTGGCCCTGCTGGCCCTGCCCTCCGTCCTTGGCCCTACCAGCTCCGCCATTTGTCCACTCCAGTAAATCGATTTACCTGACATTTGCCCACTCTGACAAATTGGTCTCTCTTACATTTGTCCACTCTGGCAAATCAGTCACTCTGGTCTTTGTTGCAGCTAGTTTGCAGTATTTTGAACTTTGCATAAGCCCTGTGCGATCTTCTCGATGACACCTCCATTTGTTGAACTACCCACAAATGAGTGACCAAATCCAATAAAGTTATGGTAAATAGATACTTGATGGCTTTGAACACATTAAAGGAAATTGTCTCATCATGAACTCTCCAAGTGAGTTCACTCTTCTTAATATCAATCAAGGCCCTCCATATAGCTATGAATGGTTGGTCGAGAATAAGAGGTGTATCTTGATCCTCCTTGTAGAGGACCATAAAATCTGAGACTATGAACTTGGTAACGTTGACTAAGGTATCTTTAATGATACCTGAGGATGTTTGATAGATCTATTTGCCAATTTTAAAGAAATTGTGGTTGGCCTTGTGTTTCCTACTTTCAATTTCCTGAAAATAGTTAAGACATCGAAGTAATACTTGCTCCTAAATCACATAAAGCCTCTGATAAAAATGAATCACCAATCATGCAAGATATAGAGGAACCCCCAGGATCCATTAAATTAGAGGTAGCCATTTTGCAGTAGCACTACACTCTTTAGTTACATCAAAACCTCAAAGTCCACCAACGTTCTTTTGTTTCATATGATCTTCATGAATAGCTAGGCATTTGTCCAAGAGCATCTGCAAGAGGAATATTAACATGCAACTATTTAAACATATCTAAGAACTTTGAAAATTGCTTGTCTAGCTTTTGCTTTTGGAGAAAAGAATGGAATTGAATCGATGGTGCATATATTTTCTCAACGAGCTTCTCTTTCTTGCTTCTTGGTCATGATTGGTTCCTTGAAAATTTATTCCTTCTTGTTTTCAGCTTGCTTTAGATCTCCATTGGGATGGGGCTTTGCCTATTCATGCGAGGTTCTTCTGGCTCTTTTTGTGCCTCAAAGTGATAGCTTTCACATGTTCCTTTGGATTTGTCTAGGTGTTGCTTGGAAGAGAACCTTAGGGTCGGTTTGATAGCATGTTGGAGATGTGTCGCATATGTAGCTCTAAATTCCAAATGACGGCTCCTCGGTTTTTAAAGTTAATTTTTTATTTGCCTTGAAGTTTTTAGTTTCTACCATGAATGAATGTGTGGAAATGGCCAATTGTGCCATGATTTTCTCCAAATTTATCTTCATTTCTTGTTGTGGATGTGATTTAGTTGGTTTCTTTGCTTATTGGTTACTTCATGAAAAATTTGGATGGCTCCTCTATCCTAGATTGTATATGGTGGACTACGAATTTCGTTGAGGCCTTTCAAAGTTGAATGCATAACTAGCATTCTCATTCCCTTAAAACACAAAAGGATTCCCCACTTGGTGATAAACTCCTACATGATTGCCCCCACACTATTCATAATCACATGAAGTGTGTAAATGGCATTCACCTTCGTAGATTCTATTTGGTTGGGATGGGCCAAAACTTCTGCCTGGATTACCATGAGTGTTTCATGATCATGTCTCCCCTAGGCTTTCTTTGCTTGAGTTCTTTCCAAATGCCATTTAATTATTATTTGAAGAGGTTTCCTCCAGGAGCTCATATGCCACCTTACATGTGTTCCTCATAGGTGCAACCCTCTGCAGCATCAACCATTGTTCTAGTGTTGTTTTCAAGCCCATTATAGAACTGGTATTATAACCATTTTAGCAAACCATGGTGTGGAACCTTTTTTATCAAATTCTTGTCTCTCCTGTGCTTCATACCAAGACCCAATTTGTATTGATTTAAAGTTGTAATGCCACTCAGCTTGATCGTCTTTAAAGGAGGAAAGAACTTGGCTAGAAACTTGTGTGCCAACTCCTCCATCTGATGATCGAACAGGGTGGAATGAAGTGGGCCAACCCTTAGCATTATTTTGTAGTGAAATAGAAAGAGTCTCAATTTGATGGCATCGTCCAATACTCCGTGTTTGAATGAGCATTCAGATCATTACTCGGCATTCCACTAAACTGGACCACTGTTTGAATGATTTGAGTTATGGCTATCTTGATCTCAAAATTCTTGGCTGACATAGCTAGCCTTCTTATTATCATAGTTACAACGGACCGTATTTTTTACCGAAAATCTGGCAAAGTTTCGTCTGTAATACGACCGTCAAGTTAATACAAATCTTGTACAAATCCCTGTACTTTACTCACAAAATACACAATATACATACATAGAATCCAAATTGCCACAATGAACAATAGGTGGCACTGACGTCATACTACGGGTACGCCATTTGCTCAGATAAGATGCCACTAGGTATCCACAAATAACCACAAAAACCTGAGGAAGCGCATACATCCATCAAATACAGCGAAATCGAGACTACGTATATCTTATCATCATCATCACTTACATCAATAATTATAAGCATCAAGATAAATAATACAAGTTTTCCGACTCAATTTACAAAACTAAATCCCAAAAGCTCTTCAACCGAGATATGCAGCTTATCCTGCTTACTACGCCCTACTCGGTCTTATCAGGTATAAGGGCGTGCTCATCTGGAAGGGAGAAAAAAGTAAGGGTAAGCCAAATACTGAATAAGTACAACATAAACAAAATATTAAACAATATATCCAAATAAAACAGGGAATAGGATAGAAGCAATATGTAAAGATGCATGAAGATATGAAATATATTTAAATGCACTTTTCGAATTACATTTATCTTTGTGAACTAGGGCCAGTAAGCCTTACTAGTTAAAGGTGCGGGAGGACAATGAAAGAATCATAATACATCACAAGATCTAAGGCCTAACTACGTACTCAACATCTCATAATGGACGGTATACCTTTTGCCGGTGTACAAGGCCAAATACCACGTGGTGAGCGGTATACCTATCATCCGGTATACAAGGCCTATAAAACGCTACCATAACCTCCCGTGGTCCAGAGGCAATCCTTGTGTTTCTACAGTAACATATTAAGGCATGCTAAAAAATATCACCCGCTACAATACACGGTCAGAATAATCCTTGAGTTTTCACTGTAATATCAATGGCCTGCCAAGGGATATTCTCCGAAACATAAATTCGTGGTTTTAGTTTCATGGTTTCTTATTCTTTGAAGGAATGCCCACCAAACTTCTTTCACAAATTTCTCCCTTCGGGAAAACAAATCATACATATAACAAATTGTAGCATTTCCTTCGTATAATTGTATAATTTTCATCTTTCCTTTGGAATTAAATCTTCATATGACTTAAATTATATGCATGTACATTGTAAAGCATGGAAACGGTAGAGACTCTTTCCACCGTGAGCTCAAACATGACTTTTAAGACTTCCGGATGATAAACCCTTCACAATTGGTTAACAATCATATTTTTCGGAACACACAATTAAATACATGCAAATATATGTAACTTAATTAATAATTAAATAAAGTAGAAATTATGTAAAATTACTCAATGCCTCGAGTGAACAGTAATTTCGTGGGTTTAGGGGTCCGAATATGCAAAGTGGAGCAAAACATGAAGAATCGGAAACCCAATCGGTAAATAATCCTATTCAAGGTATGGTTTTCATTATCTAGGACCAAATTAAATTTGGAACCCAAAATAAATGGGTAAACTGAAGTCGGGTGCGGGTCTAAGGTTTCATCGCAGCTGGACTGCGCAAATTGAGGGGAAAATCAGACATCAAATGATAATTAATTCATCTTATGGTCATGGGTTCCGTAAAATACAAGTTTTTGGTGGATATCGAAACGAAAATACCCGTAAGATACAAACAAAAATTAGAAAGAGAGAATAAAGAGGGTATGAGTACACTTGCCTCAACCCAATCTACCACTTCTCTAACTGGCTCTTGCTCGGAATCGAACCCGGGGACCTCATTTTCGCTCATTCTCTCTCTACTCCCTCTCTCTCTCTCTCTCTCCCCCTCTTCTTCCTCCCCGCTTGTGTTTTCCCCCAAAACCCCTGACTTTCCCCGTCCCCGGCTTTCATGTTATTATTATTATTATTATTATTATTATTATTATTATTATTATTATTATTATTATTATTATTATTATTATCCATTTCTTTTATTTTAAAACCCACATCGATCCTTGGGCGACAATACAGGCGTATTTCAGGCGTCGGCCCAACTAATCCAAATATCCATCAGAATTTTATAATACTTAATTAATTTTTATCACACCTAAAATATCCAAAATAATAAATAAGTCCAATTAAATTGAAAAAAAATTGGGATATTATATTTTCTCCTACTTATAAAAATTTCATCCTTGAAATTAATGAATCCTAGGAATTGATTAAACCTACATACCTCGGAATAGATAGGGATACTTATCCCGGATCTTGTCCTTTCTTTCCCACGTCGCCTCCTCGCGGGAATGGTTCCTCCACAAAACTTTCATGAGAGGGATCGTTTTCAAGCGCAAAATCTGATCCTTGTAATCCAAAATCTCCACTAACTCCTCCAAATATGATAAATTCTCATTGATAACCAAAGGTCCAAAATCAATCACGTGCACTAGATCGTGGACGTACTTCCTCAACATTGATACATGGAAAATATTATGCACTTCGGCCAAATTCGGTGGTAACGCCAACCCTTGTGGTTCCTTTCGACGGTCAAACTCTAAGAAACAGAAAACCACCGACCTCAAATCGAAGCTTTGATCGTCTTCGATCCGCATAGCTTTCTGCCGACTCTAGGCAACCCTCAGCTTTTCAACAATCCCACAATCTTTTCCGATATCTCTCTAATTACATCAGGCTCCAAAAGTCATCTATCTCCAGTCTCCTCCCAATGGATCGTAGATCGGCACTTCTTATCACAGTGCCTCAAACGGAGCCATGCCGATGCTTGCCTGGAAGCTATTGTTGTACGCAAACTCTGCCTACGCCAGGTGATCATTCGAACATCCTTTAAACTCCATCAGTAAGGCTCGAAGCATATTCTCCAAAATCTAAAGGGTCCGCTTTGACTAACCATCAGTCTGGGGATGATACGCTGTATTGAACTTCAGATTCGTCCCTAACTTCCGTTGCAAACTCTCCCAAAATTTAGAGACGAAACATGGATCACAATTGGATATAATAGACGCTTGCACACCGTGCAATCTAACAATCTCGCTGATATACAGTTGTACTAGGCAATCATGGGAATATATTGTCCGAATAGCTATAAAATGAGCCGATTTCATCAACCATCCACAATGACCCAAATTACATCGTGATTCCTCGGTGTCCTAGGCAAACCGGAAACAAAGTCTATTGAAATGTCCTCCCATTTCCAATTTGGGACAAGCAACGGTTGTAACAATCCTAAAGGCTTCTTCCTCTTAGCCTTTAACTGCTAACAAATGAGGCATCGCCCAATGAAGGTAACTATCTCCCTCCTATGTTTCTCCACCAGAACTTCTTCTTCAAATCCTAGTACATTTTATTAATCCCAGGGTAAATAGTGTACATGGTTCAATGTGCCTCCTTCATGATTTCTTCCTTCAGCTCCTTATCATCAAGCATACATAGTCGCTCCTGAAATCTCAAGATCCCGTCAACACAAATATTGAAATCAATCCGGGAATCTCTACCAAGATCACCAACAATGTCCATCAAAAATGGGTCATTCACCTACCTTTCTTTAATCCTCTAGAGGATCTCGGGTTGCACCTGCAGGAAAGATAGCATCATACAATTGCCGTTGACATAACGCTAGATGTGGCAAAATTTCAAGCAATCCAGCATCTCCATCTACTTTATCTACATCGTCGCGACCAAACTAATCTGACGACTCAGAACATCTACAACTACATTCGCCTTCCCCTGCCGATACTAGATCTCACAATCATAGTCCTTAAGGAACTCGATCCATCGCCGCTGCCTCATATTCAATTCCTTCTGCAAAAATAGATACTTGATGCTCTTATGATCGGAGTACATAAAAAATTTCTCTCCATATAAATAGTGCTTCCAAATCTTCAATGCAAATGCTACGACGATTAACTCCAAATCGTGGGTCGGGTAGTTCTTCTTGTGGACCTTCAATTGCCGAGAGCCATAGCAACCACCTTCCCATTCTACATTAAAGCACATCCGAGCCCGACCTTAGAAGCATCTTAATAAACCTCGAAACCACCAATTTCATCGTGAAGAATCAGAATTGGTGCTGAAGTCAACCGATCCTTTAACTCTTGGAAGCTATGATCACATTTCTTAGCCAATTCAAACTGGTTTTCCTTATTCGGGAACAGGACCAGAGCATCCCATGGCGAAACACTAGGTCTAATAAAACCCATATCTAGCAAATCTTACAACTGTTGTTTTAACTCTTTCAACTCAACAGGAGCCATACGATAAGGGGTCCTTGAAATAGGTGCCGATCCTGGCACGTGATCAATTCCAAACTCAATCTCACGATGTGGTAGTAGAGCAGACAACTTATCTGAAAACACATCCTCAAACTCGTACACAACTGAAATCTCCTTCACTGACAGCTCACGGCTCTCCAAAACAGTAGCATAAGCCAGAAAGGCTTCACATCCGCTCCTCGATAGATGACGAGTCTGCAAAGTCGAAATAAAGCTGGATTCCTCCACTCTTCAAATTCCATGAATGTGAAAAGGCTCATACTCCAGAATGGCAAAATCCACTTTCTTGTGGAAATAATTAATAGTTGCGTGATATCTCAACAACTAATCCTACCCAGAATAATATTGAAATCATGCATCTCTAATAAAATCAAGTCAACAACTAAGGACAAACTATTCACCTCAATGACACACCCAGGGTAGGAAATATCAATGATAATAGAAGATCCCGTGGGCGTCGAAATAACCGAAGAGAATTCAAGAATCATAGGAGAGGATGCAACATGACAGAAAATCGAGATGAAACAAACTAATGTGTAGACTCAGAATTGAAAAGTACTGTACAAGAAGTACCACAAATGGAGAGAATACCTTCAACCACATTATCCGATGCCTTCGCTTCACTTGTCGACACCGCAAAGGCCTTTCCTTGGACGACGGGCTTGGGAGTGAGGGCCTTCTTCGGATGAGGGCATTCCTTGATCTTATGCCCTGACTAGCCGCAATTGAAACAGACGCCCGTCAATCTAAAACAAGGCTTATTCCCGTGCATCTTCCCACAATGCCGGCATAAGCTGGCCGAAGATGATGTGGTTTGACTACCCTTCCCCTCTGAATCCGGTTGTCAGATTTTCTTAGATGGCTTCTCGAAACTTACTCCAGAGCTAGCACCAACTCCACTTTTTTACCTGACGACCGCTTCTTGAAGAACTCTTCCTTAGCAAGCTCTCATTCATAGATCAAAGCACGATCCAACACGTCCGCATAAGTCGACAACGTTAAGGTTGCCAATTGCTTACAAATATCGTCCACAAGCCTTGTGAAAACTTCCTTGCCTTCCTTTTGTCATCAACCATAGACAGGGCGAACCGCGATAGCTCCATAAACTTGACATGGTACTCAACTACAGTCCGAGTACCTTACCTTAAGCAAATGAACTCCTCTTCTGAGCATGAAGGCTGGATGGAAAATATTTCTCCATGAATGCTTCTTCGAATATAAGCCAGGTAATTTCATCCTCTGGCACCCCCAAGGCTCTCTTCTTCATTTGCCACCAGTGGTGCGCCTCGTCCTCCAGTCGGTAGGACACAAATAGAACCCGGTCCTCCTTGGGACAATGAATAACAACGAACACCTTCAACCGTTCAAACCATGTGTCCGCTTTGATGGAGTCAGGCTTGCCCAAAAACTCTGGGACTCTCTCCTGGACGAAATGATCATAAGCAGAAGGTCCAGGATTAGCCGGAGCAGGAATAGGGGCAAGATTCCTTTGCTCCATGTTCTCAATAATATTCGCCATTCTACCCAATAAATTTAAATATTCAGCTTCCTAGTCTCGCGGCCGACCACCTCCATGTGGGCCCCTCGATCTAGGCGGCATGATCAGCTTCCGATATCACTTCTGAAACAAGAATGATACAAATTAGTCAAAATATCGGACTCTAATTAAGACATTATAATTTACGTAATTAAACAGGACTGTCGTTCTAACTTAGTTCTAGTCTAAGTTACATGAACTGGTGGGTACCTAGAATTACCCAATTTAACTTAGTCATTCTATGCCTAAATCTACCTATTCAATGTTAGCCTATATTATCCTAAACTTTCGCATAAGATCCAAATTAAACCTAAGGCATCTCTTTATTTGATACCAACTATAACGGACCGTATTTTTTACCGAAAATTCGACAAAGTTTCGTCTGTAATATGGCCGTCAAGCTAATACAAAACCTGTACAAATTCCTGTACATCAACCACAAAATACACAATACACATACACAGAATCCAAATCACCACGATGAACAACAGGTGACACCGACGTCATACTACGGGTACGACATCAACTTAGATAAGATGCCATTAAGTATCCACAAATAACCACAAAAACTTACGGAAGCACATACATATATCAAATACAGCGGAATTGAGACTACGTATATCTCATCATCATCATCACTTACATCAATAATTATAAGCATCAAGATAAATAATACAAGTTCTCTGACTCATACAAATTTACAAAATTAAAGCCCAAAAGCTCTTCAATCGAGATCTGCAGCTTATCCTGCTTACTATGCCCTTCTCAATCTCATCAAGACAGAAGGGCATGCTCATCTGGAAGGGAGAAAGAAGTAAGGATAAGCTAAATGCTCAATAAATGCAACATAAATAAATAATATATTATATTTATGTAAACAATATATTATATATTAAACAATATATCCAAACGAAATAGGGAATGGGATAGGAGCAATATGTAAAGATATATGAAGATATGAAACATATTTAAATGCACATTTGGAATTATATATTTATCTTTGTGGACCAGGGCTAGCAGCCTTACTAGCTAAAGGTGCGGGAGGATAAGGAAATGATCATAATACTTCACATGATCTAAGGCCTAACTACGTACATAACATCCCGTAGCAGACGGTGTACCTTTCACTGGTATACAATGCCAAATACCACATGGTGAGCGGTATACTTATCACTTGATATACAGGGCCAATAAAATGTTACCATAACCTCCTGTGGTCCAGAGGCAATCATCGTACTTCCACAATAATATCCTAATGCATGGAAAAAGGATCACCCGCTACAATACACGGCCAGGATAATCCTTGAGTTTTCACTATAATATCAATGGCCTGCCAAGGGATATTATCCTTAGAAATATAAATTTGTGGTCCTGGTTTCATGGTTTCTTATTTTTTGAAGGAATATCCACCAATTTTCTTTTACAAATTTCTCCCTCCGGAAGAATAAATTATACATATAACAAATTGCGGCATTCCTTTCGTATACTTGTATAATTTTTATCTTTCCTTTGAAATTAAATCTTTACATAACTTAAATTATATGCATGTACATTGTAAAGCATAGAAACGGTAGAGACTCTTTCCACCGTGAGCTCAAATATGACTTTTAAGGCTTCCGAACGATTAACCCTTCATAATTGTTAACAATCATATTTTTCGGAACATACAATCAACCACATGCAAATATATGCAACTTAATTAACAATTAAATAAAGTAAAAATTATGTAAAATTACTCAATGCCTCGGGTGAACAGTACTTTCGTGGGTTTAGGGGTTCAAATATGCAAAGCAGAGCAAAACATGGAGAATTAGACGCCCAATCGATAAATAATCCTATTCAAGGTATATGTTTTCGTTATCAAGGGCCAAATTAAGCTTAGAACTCAAAATAAATGGGTAAACGAAAGTCGGGCGCCGATCTAGGGTTTCATCGCAGCTGGACCGTGCCAATTGAGGGAAAAATCGGACATCAAATGACAATTAATTCATGCTATAGCCTAAGGTTCCGTAAAATATAAGTTTTGGGTGGGTACCGAAATGAAAATACCCGTGAGATACGAACAAAAATTAGAAAGGGAGAACAAAGAAGGTATGAGTGGCACTTACTCGATCCGATCTACCAATTTCTCTAACTAGCTCGTGCTCGAAATCGGATCCGGGGACCTCGTTTTCACTTCTTCTCTCTCTACTCCCTCTCTCTCTCTCTCTCTCCTCTTCTCCCTTTTATGTTATTATTATTATTATTATTATTATATTCTCCGTTTCTTTTATTTTGAAACCCACATCGATACTCGGGCGACAATACAGGCACACTTTGAGCACCAGCCTAACTAATCCAAATATTCATCAAAATTTTATAATACTTAGTTAATTTTTATCACATCCAAAATATCCAAAATAATAAATAAGTCCAATTAAATCGAAAAAAATTTAAAATATTACAATAATAGTGCCATTAACACTTGGGACTGCATAGTTTCGAAGTGCTCTAGGATTTCCCACTTTGTGAATTTGATGGCCATATGTTGTTTCACGTTGGTTGTTTGTTGATTAGTTTTGTCAATCTTGAGATCTAAAAGTACTAAATTCCACATTCTTGGATCATCTCGTACACCTTTACACCTACCCAAAGTATCCATGAAGAGTAAATGATAATATTAAAAACCAAAGCTATGAGCAACCTTTCTTAAACTAATATGAGCAAGCGTCAAACTTATACAAACAATCTTAACAAACCGTCTAGATTCAAGGTAAAAGAAACAAAAGAAAGAACTAAAACAAGTAATGGACATTTGAGATTGATAAAGACAAAATGGTATTGATATTAGCAAACAATATTCAATTTCCTGACAAAGGCACCAAAAACTTGTGTTACATTGTAAGTGTACAATATCATAATAAATAATAAAAATTATAAGTATAGTGTCATATCCCAAGAGGTTGAATTTTCATTAAGTATCAAAATTAGCTTTATCCTAATATTATATGAATTACCGAATCGAATGTGAGAAAAACAAGTTAGCTAGTTGATGTCTAGACACTAAATGAATTGATAAAGTAACATGATGAGATTCAATTGAGAAGGATACTATGGTATTTTTGATTCACTTATGTATTCCTATGTAATACCTTTCAATTATTCATGCGTAATGTTCACTCTTTATGATAATCAAGATAACAAGGATATTTGATGCACCCTTCTAGATTATATTAAACCATGATAATATATCTACACACTATATTCTTAGTGAGAATAAAATATATAACCATGCATTAAACTCATTTATCACTTTAGTCCATGTTGTATATCTCTATTTATAATGAAACTCATGTTACTTCTTTTAAGATCAATAATGATGTCTCTTCTTTGATCTCAATGTTAATTATCAAATTATTTAAATAGTGATCAAGTATTCAAAAGTATTAAGCATAAAGAATAATAATTATAGTGATAAAATGTTATTATTTGAAATAACTTCAGCATCATGTTTGGTAAGATGGAATAAAAATTCCATTCCTACCTTATTCCTTATAGAATTATTATTCTACTATCTTGCTACTTTAGTAATTGAAATACCAGCTCCGAAAGAAATTGTTATTTCTTCAAAATAAAAAACAAAAAATTCTAACACTCCATGGTATATATATATATTTATTTATTTCTAGTTATCCAATAACAACTATTCTAAAATATTTTCACTATTTACCCTTACCCCGAACTAGACCAATCAAATTGGATTCTTGTCAAGTTCAGACCAAGTTTAGATAAAAATTTGTGACGGTTAAGTAGAGCTTGGCCGAACACGACCTAGTCACTAAGGCTAAAATCATGCCTGTTCATAATTTAAATCAGGCCAAGACACGGATACTTTTTTATTTTAAAGTATTTTTTTTTTAATTCATAGTTACATAAAAATATCTAAAAATATAAAGTATTTCAAAAATTATAATGTGTATATTAAAATACTAGCTAAGTATATATTTATCTAAAAATTTTTACATGAAAATATAATGCATTGAAATGATTTTGTAAAGTTTGTATTTATTTGAAATAAAAAATATATTTATAAAAAAAATATTCATAATTCAGTCTGGATTGGCTTGAACCGATCATTTTCACCCATGATTGTTCCCAATCGAAAAAACTAATTGGGCATAATTTTTTGACCGTATCCGTTTATAATATAATATATCTTAACCAAACCCTATAAAATTTTGGGTCAATTGGATCATGCCAATTGAGTGACTCAATTTTGATCAGGTTTACCCCAAACCATCTATTATATGTTAAAATATTGTAACTTTAGATAAGGGTAAAAATTCATTTTATACGAATTCATTAGCTATTCATCTTGCTATTACTGTATACTAGATATTAGAAAATTAATTTCTAATTCAATTTTACATATTTCAAGTAACTTACCAAACAAAAAAATAGTAATTCTCAACATTATTTTGATTTTATTTTATTTTCTGAGAATAGTAATACTTTTTCTATCTTATTTCATTTCATCAAATAAACATAGCACAAGAGTACATAGTTCAACTGTAGACTATATCTGAAATCCCCAGTAATGAAAACTTAGTTTGTGCTTGAATAGACAACACAGATGAACAAATTAAAATTCATGCTTTCAAAAAATAAATAAATAAAAGAGAAGAAGAAATCTATTTCCCCTTTTTGCTCTCTGCTGATCGTACTGCCTTCCTGTTGGTTGGCCAGTTCTTCCTTCAATTCTCTCTTCTCTGCTGCTCCAGCTGCACTACTTTCTAATTGCCTCTTTCTTTTTTTTTTTTTCTTCTCCTGCTGAATTCCATCGTGTGTTGCCCTAGTTTTCCTTTATGTTACGGCTCGAAATCTTGGTCTCCAAACCAGCCATATTGTTCTCCAAATCTTCTAACCAATCAAGGCCCAAACATTCATTTTTGTGGATTTTCAAATTTCACTTATCTTGGACTTCTTCCTAAAGGTTAGGGAGGATAACATGACCATTTTGCAACTCTTCTTATAGCCACTTCTTCACTAGCCAAATAATAAATAAAAGTTAATTAGAATTAAATTAAATTAAATGACTTCGTGTAAAATAAGCTTGGAATTATATATATAATTTAATCACATTACTCTTCTTTGGTCCAAAATCCGGATTCATATTAAAGGTATGTTCAATTTTAGAGGCAGATCGTGTTTGTGGATTTAAGGTTGAGACTGTGTTGTGGTAAAAGAGAAAATGGTTCTGTGAAGGGGGCCTGTGTTTGGGGCTACTTCCTATTGGTTCTTTTGATGGTCTCAAGGAATAATTCCTGTAGCTTTGCCTATTCATTACAACACATGAGGGATGTGAATTTTTAAATCTTCACCATAGGACAAATTTCCTCCTCACCACTGAGGAAGCTAGAATCGTAATATTGTTCAGAGAGACTAAATTTGAAGTTTATCATTAAAGCTTTCAGATCTTCAAACCTTTCTTCATAATCTTTAACCATGGTTCTTAATTGAAGTTTGTTGGATTTCTTAACTATTCCAAGCCTCCTGCATGTATCACCTTTGAACACTTTCCAATTGAGTGGAAATATTTGATGGCACTAGCTTTGGAAGCATGTATCAGCTTTGTCTTCCAAGTGGATGGCAGATATTTCCAATCCCTATCATCCCAGAACTCGGAAGACTTGAAAATACGTCACACATTTCATTACCATCTTATTGCGTTGTCTCCATGTAATGAAGGAAATTTGATCTTGGCACAAGGTCATGTATTGCTACTCTGATCAAAAGAGTCAACACTGAATACACACACACACAAAATATATACGAATATACAATATACGTATTGTATATTATTTATTAGATGTTAATTAAAATTAATGTTCATAGATGACTATATCACGTAAATTAATTTGAAACAGTAAAGTAAAATAACCCATAGATTTTGATGATAAACAAAAATCTCAATAACTAATAGTTATTGAGTAAAATTCTCCAAATTTCTCCAATTAGTGAAAGTAATGTAATATAAAAGTAAATTTACAGTCTAGATGGTATAAATATAGAAAATCTTAACCGAATTACTCCCGACTTGTGAACCCTTCCAAGGTATTTCTTAGATTTGTTTGCAAAAGTGAAACCGAACACCTTCTGATCTTATCAAACTTGCTTTGCTGGTTGAATCTTCACATACTACTAGATCCTAATATTCACACCACCAATATACTAATGATATTTTACAAACTAGAGCTAGTATGTAAATTATGGAGAAAATGGTTGGATGAGAAAATCTTGACAACTTATTTCAAGAATAAAAGTTTTGGTTTTTTTATGCAAAGAATGGCTTTTCACATTAAACAATGAAAGCTTTCAGATTGTAGCCATTATTAACTTTTTGTATATAGTATTAATGAATGGAAGAGATCTATTTATAGAGAGGGTTGAAAATTTGATAAAAAATACACAATCTTTTAGAAAACAGCACTTAAGCACATGTGCGCTGAATTGACGTACATCATATGCAAAAGCCTCAGTAGGAGGGACATGCCCTAGTGCACGTGCACCATATAGGCACGCATCAAATGCAAGAATTATGGATAAATTGTGCTAATGTGTACCTAAAGCACACATTGGATGCGGATATTTTGGTCAAACTATGTTCTTGTGCAGATCGGGCGTAGATAATGCGTGAAAATTATGGGAAGGTGCATTTGTGAATAATAAGCTTGTATCCGATGCTTGTCTTCCTCGACACTTAAAAATCATTTAATTGACTTGTTTACCTAATCACAAAATATATCTATATAAGATATTTCTAACAATCTCTTCCTTTGGCAGTTACGTGACAAAATCCCTTATATATATATAAAGAAAACTACAAACATATGAATCATGGGTTTAAATACCACTAACATAGAACTTGTGCATACAAAATCTAATCCTAAGTAAATGACAAAATGATGATACTTAAATATTTTACTTTTGAAGATAAGAGCGCCTATTGTTCCTAATCGGGTATGGTTAGTGCAAATATAAGAAATATGTGTAGAAATGAATAGTAAAAATATTGTAGATTATCAAAGACCATTATTATATAGCACTAGAGAGAATAATAAGTTTAAGTAAAACACAAGCAATACATATATATATATAATAAGAAAATACCCTACTCCTCTTCCTTTTATTCTACTTCCCCATTTGCTCTATTATTCTACTCCTTTTTGTCATGAATTTTCAAAGCATGTACATTAGTTAGTATTGGAGTGATCACTGTCCCTCATAGAGTGTAGCTTGTGAAAATTCGGTCCATGCTCCTCCTCACGTAGGCATCTTGGGCGTCCCGCGAGCATTAATATGCTGAAAATTCTCTTGGACATCGGAATCTAATTGATCTTGATTAGCAGCAAACCTAGATTTGTTTGCATTTGTTGCGGCGAGTTGTTTGAATATTCAAGAGAACTAACCCATGATGACAAACGAGAAGGACAGAGGTGGCTCAAAGAGGCTAGGAGCAAACTTAGATAATCCAGCATCCAAATATGACTCATCCATAGGATCATATGATGCTTAGAGGAGTGACGGTGGGTATATGCTTGGCTCTGCTCATATGTTGTGTGATCAGTAGGTTTTCCTAGAAGAACATGACGAAGGTCCAGAAATGACACCTCAAGACCCATGATCAAACACTTAATGAGACAATTGTAAGAAAGTTGCCGTCCTTTTGGTTCACTAAAATAGAAATCATGTGTGAGCAAAGATGAGATGGGAGATTAATCAATCGTCCAAGGAGAAGAGTATAGAGGAATAAAGTTTTGTCAAGTGAAAGGGAGGCATAGTGTGCCATGAAAAAAATATTTATGAGCATAATTTGATAAACTACAAGCTAACAGGGAATGAGATGCTTTGTCTTAAAAGATTTACCGTACTAAGTTATGGGAGCGCCATACAGAATTGAGGCAATCTTGTCATACAAAGACATGTCATGCAAAGAGTAAGCATAGTTGGGATAGAACACCAGAGGGAGATGAAGAGTGCTATTACTTCTTGAGTGATTCGAAGGGTACTCTCCCTTAAAAAAGTATAAAAAAAGTTAGACTCCTTGTTAATATTATGAATATTCGTGTAAAATTCTTAGACAAGGTGGACAGAGGGAGGAATGAGGTTAGTAAGGACTGGTTCTCGATGTTGATCAGCAATGATAGAGGATATAGAGTGATCTAGTGAAATAAGGTTCAACTCTCATTCCAAGTTGAGCTGACAATAATTCATATGTTTTCGGAAGAGATTTTCCGTCACGGCATTGATGAAACAGTTAGATTCAATAGAAGTGCCACTGCGAGGACTCTTTCTAGAAGATTTCTAGACATGACCATCTAAAAACAAAATGTAAAGATTTTTCTGTAAGAATACAAATCTAACACACTTTGCAAGAAAAATAGAGATTGAAGCCGAAACCTACTAAGGAAAGGTTGTGAGGGTGAATCTCCTACAAATCTCGGTTAAGAGGTACCTAAATCTTGAAGAGGGAATGTTCAAAGCATGGGTGAGTTCTAAAATGGACCATCCAAGGCAATATATCCCTAAAGGGTTTAGATTTACAACCAAATCTATCAAATTCCAACAAACCCAACAAGATTTAGTCACGAGCATGAAAGATCTCACTAAATGAGATGAAAAAACCACTACCATGGTAGAGCTTGGCAAACACCATGGATGGAAGACCTAAGGAGCTTGAGGGAGGGAGAGAATACGAAAAGATACCTTTGTTTCTACTTAAATTTGAAAAAAAATGTTTAGATCCAGTAAGTTGAAAGTAGAGAGAGAGTGATGAGAGAGATGAGAGAAAAACTTGAAGAGAGAGGGTAAAAATGAACAGCGCTGCAAATTGGTGCATGAGTGCATATCGAGCACACTTCAGGCGCTCTAGGCAAGAGAACCCTTACATGTCCATCGGCCAATTAATATTACCAAACCACACATGAGTTTGATAGAGGTGTGTTTCGGTGCTGTTGTTATGAAGAAACCTAGCACAAAGAATAGAGAAGTGCGCTTCAAGCATGGATTATTCTAGAGAAAATATACTTGACCGCTAGATAGGTGTCCATTAGGTGTAATACACAATGAACAGTGCATCAGGCATGCATGAGGCGTTAGAGGCAAAAAAGAAACAGCACACAAGCAAGACATGTGTATAGGGTCAAGCTCAAGGGAAAAGTTGCTATATTTTCATTTTATTTTATTTGTTAATTTATTTTACGTTATTTATTATTATTATTATTTTTGTTTTTATACAGCAAATCAAATCATCTCATAGACATTGTTGCTTTTTAGTTTGTAAGATCACTAGTTTTGATCTAAACTTTTTTCCTGGAGTTAACTTTCCTAGTCAATATTGTAATTTGTTCTTTCAGATATATAATTTGATTGATAAGATGGTTAACATTTTTACCTCACGTGTATTTATATTTATATATAATTATGTATAATTATGTAATCATCTAAACTTTCTTTATGTATAATTTATATATATGAAAGCCATGTAATTTACCTCACATTCTTCTGCACATTTTTCATTATCATGCTTATCCTTTTCGTCATCATTTAGAGTAGCATCAAATAGCTTGTCCTTTTTAGCATTTAAAATTTGCGCATTCAGTTCGAATATGTCCAAATCATGATATCCATGACATTTTCTTGTTTTTCACGTCTTTAACTTCTCTTTTATCTTTCTTATCACTTCTATGGGGGGTTTGAGTTCTCTTTTTATTTATTAGAAGATTTTTTGTTCTTCTTCAAAAACCTTTTGAAATTTTGTACAAATAAGGAAAAATTTTCATCCTCTTTTGATTCTTTATTAGATCCATTATCTATTTCTTCTTTAACTTATTTTAGGGGAATGAATTTATTTTTCTTAGACTGAGACAACATATGTTTATATGTTTGTAATAAGCCAACAAGTTCTTCAATTTTTACATTGTCAAGATCTTTGCTTTCTTTTATGGCTATTGCTCTAGGTCTAAATTGTTCAAGAAAAGATCTCATGACATTATGAATAAGACAGTTTTTAAAAATTTTTCACCAAGATTGAACGTAGAATTAACAGTGTCATTTAATTTAACATAGAATTTATTGAATGTCTGATCTTCTTTTATTCTAATATTTTCAAATTTAGTAATGAGCATTTGTAATTTAGAATTTTTAATCATTTTGGTTCCTTCATGGGTTATTTCAAGTATCTTTCATGCTTCTTTTGAAGTCTCACACCTTAAGATACGTTTGAACTCCTCCGGGAAGACAACCATAAAAATAGCATTTAAACATTTGTTATTCTAGTTACACACATCTAATTCCTCTTTAGTCCACAAAGGGAGGACTTTCATTTTGTTATTGGTCACACTCCTTGGTAGTGTCCATACGGATTGAGTACTACCCCACACCAGTTCATCCATTGATTTCAGTAACGCTCTCATACGAACCTTTAAATACACATTATTACTCCCATCAAAATAGGAAGGAACAGAAAATCACTAACTTAAATGCGTCTAATTGATAGGGTCAAGGATTGAGGTAAATCTTTGATACCACTTAAAAGAACTAGGGGATCCATAATTTCAATGCATTTGGACTCTGTAAACAAGCCAAAGCAAAATATATATGAATACAAAATATACGTAATGTATATTCTTTACTAGATGTAAATTAAAATCAATATTGATAAATTATTATATCACCCAAATAAATCTAAAACAGCAAAGTAAAATGATGCACTGATTTTGGTGATGAAAGAAAATCTCGATAAACAATAATTATCGAATAAAACCTTCTAGGTTTCTCTAGCCAGTAAAAGTAATGTAATATGAAAATTAACTTACAACTTGAATGGTATAGACGTACTAAGTTTTAGCCGACTTACTCTTGACTTATGACTACTACCAATGAACTCATTGGATTTGTTCGCAACAGCTAAACTGAACATCTTCTAGTCTTCTTATCAAATTTACATCACTAGTTATTAAATCTTTGCACACTATTAGATCCCAATATCTACGCCACCAACATACCAACGATAGTTTAAAGGTTGGAGTTAGTGTGTAAATTATGGAGAAAATGGTTGGACAAGAAAATCTTGTCAATTTATTTCAAGAATAAAGTTTTGGTTTTCTTAAACAAAGGGTGGTGTTTTACATTAAACAATGAAAGCTTTAGGGTTTCCATTATTTGCCTTTTTGTATACTATTAGTAAATGGAAGAGAGATATTTATAGAGATGGTTAAGAATTAGACTTAAAACACGCAACCTTTTAAAAAACAGCTCTCCAGTGTACATGCGCTAAATGAGAGCACATTAGGCACACATATGTTTTAGTTGGAGGGCTGCGCCTAGCACATGTGCGCCTCTTAGGTACACATCAAATGCGAGCATTATGTGGGGCTCAAGCACACATTGGACACAGTATTTTGGATAAACTACAATTATGCACGGCTCAGGCACCACATTGGCATGGGTATTTTGGTCAAAAATATATTCATATACGGATCAAACACAAATCAAGCATAAAATTGAGAGAATGTGCATTTGCAAGCAATAGGCGTGTATTAGGTGCTTGTCTTCTTTAGTGCTAGAAAATCTTTTAGTTCACTTGTTTGCCTAGTAGCAGAATATACCAATATAAGATATTTCTAATAAATCCATTTGCTCCTTGAGGAATTGTTTCGAATTGTCCAGTGGCCATGTTTACCTTTGGAATGGGACCATTTTGGCCCAAGCGGCTTTTGAAATGTTCCAAGAATACAGGCAATTGCAGTTCAATAGTTGATTCTATCCTTCCTTGAATTATTGCATGAGTTCTTGCATATGCTGCTTAACATTTTTTCAGGTAGTTGCTTGCCAGTGTTAACTGATCCTCTATATCTATTCTATGAATCGTGTTGGTCGTGTAATAGATTTTTTTAAATTTTTTGTTAGGAACGCTAGATGTTGCAACAAGGTAGGAAGATTCAACCACTTTGTCACGAGAATCCAGAGAGGAAGGTGTTTAGGCAGAGGATTGGTTTCTTTGATACTAATTTGTTATGAAATAGTTTAATGGCATCCTCTTCATAACAAGAAAAGACAAGGGTTGACACAAGATTGAAAGAACTTCAGTAGATGGAGTGTATATAGGTGTCAAAGGACTGCAGGAGATCAATATCCAATTTTCAATGCCTTTTACCATACCCAAAGGATAGAATAAATGGACTCCCTGATACTTTTCAGCCCTCGATTTAGGAAATGCTCTTACCCATTTGATCGTCACCACCTGCTAACAATAAATAACAAAATAAAAACATAATAGCAGCCTTAACATTAAGTTACAGAATGCTGAGGTTCGGATGTTCTGTACTCGATTGTTGGGATGGTCGGCTGTAACTGATAGTAGGTTCTCCGAGGTCTGGTGGCTACTGAGGTTCAGCTGTATGGGACCCGATAGTTGATGAGGTGTGATGGCATTACAAGTTCGGTAGTTGAAAGTTGGCAGCTGCTGAGGTTTGGTCTTTCCCAAGGTTGGACTTCTCTTTTTCGGGTAGGTGGAAGGCACATATTTTCATTGATCACTTCATACTATGTTGTTTCCTATGAATTGAATAAATTGGGAATATAGTAGAAAATAATTACTCAACAATTTGGTTTAGTATTATGTAATAAATTCCAACTCTATTTTAATGTTCAGTGTGCAAGAATAACACGAGGAATACACAAGCGAAAAATGCACAATTACCTTTTTACTTTTTGGAAAATGATATTTTAGCTTTTTCATTTTTGTATAAAAGCATGCTTATTTAGGTCTAAAGGTGGAGGATACTTCACATCATGATTCTTCATATTCATAGTAAGAAAACTTTCACTGCTAGTTTCATTAAAGATGTGCCAAAATGATTCTACAATCTAGATGTTAACGCCCTCACCTTAGAAAATTCTATCATACCAAAAAATGAAAATGTGGTCTAAATCTAATGCATGAGAATATTTTTGTGATTTCAATTCTTGCCTTTCAGGTTATTATTATTTGAACTTGTAATGTGAAAGAAATAGTAAATATAAGGATGTCTTGCACATACGGGAGTTGGTTAGTCAAATATGAAACTGTAGCGAAAGAAGTCTTTGAAAATGTAAAGGCACAAGTCTATTGCAAAGGCGTCCATAAATCATGTGAAGAATGTAGATATAATAACCACCTTGAAAAGGTCAAGAATAAACAAAGAAAGAAAAAAGAAATAAAGTTCTCCTAAAGCTAAACTTAAAGACTCAACTATAGAAGATGGAGAAAGTGATGGACAAACTTGTCATGATAGGAAAAGAAAGTGAATAGTGATGTGGATAAATATCAGGTTTATGATAAGTGAAAATGATAGGGTAGTAGTAGCAGAAGATACGAAAGGTGTATTGAATTTATGTCCATGAAATTTATGGTGAAATCAAAGTAGAAGGTATGAGCTATAATTAAAAGACCAAGAAGAGCCAAAAAATTATTGGATACTCCACAGAATAAGAGTGTAAGGAGATAAATGTCCACTGAAAGTCATAGAAAATTGTAAAAGTTGTACGAATGCATGGCATTCTTTTGAAGTTTGATAATATTAGTTAGATAAGGGAGAATATAATGAGCTAGCAATTTAATTAGATCAAAGTAACAACGCAAAACTAGAATAAAATTTATTGCCTACACACGGAAATGAGGGAGATATTTAAACAATGAAATCTAATCAAGCAGTGTGATGGAACTTCAGGAAGAGTAACTGATTTGAAATGTGATTAAACTTTGGGAAAGAATAATCAAATAAAGACCAAGACCAAAAACAACGTTATCAGAATATCAATTTGGAAAATTGATAAAATGGATGAGTTATATATTGATAAAATTTTACCTATAAGTTATATATTGATAAATTTTAATATTTTTTTTGGAAAATTGTAAACGAAAAAATGGATTACTTGGTTTTCGATTAAGTAATTATAAAAGGCCTACAATAGGGTACTGAGATAAGTTTATGATGCTTTTTTGAAAGAAGGTAGGATGTAGTGGGTATATTGATTGATGGTGTTGAGAAGAACTACGCCTTAATGGCTAGTGTTGGAGTGAGATTTTAGCTGTGTCATTCTTCTAGCAGGCAATAATAATTCAGCATCTCTAAAAGAGATTCAAAGGGTTCTACAAGCAGGCGAAGGAAAAAACTTTATTGGTTGGAACTGAATGTGGATTATGAATAGAGAAATTTTTATAATTACTTTTTCTTTGGGTTTCAATTTTTTTAAAAAATAATTGCTGTATTTGTTTGTTTTGTGAAGGGTTTTGTCATATGGGGTATTTAGGATATGGTTGCAATGGTCTTCAAATGTTTTTTATTTTTTTTTTTAGCTCTCCTTACATTGTGATAATGATGTTGTATATTGTTCTTCCTCGTTAATTACTTGAAAATGTTCAGCATCCTCGGCCTTTGTTCCGAAGCCTGTGCATGAAGGTTTTGGGTCTACGTCGCCGGCTAATCCTTTAGGAAACGCATTTCAACAATCACTACAAGCATTTGGTATCAATGTATTCGGTTCTTCTGCACCGTTTGGTGCATCAACTCAACCTTCGTTTGGCACTACCAACGCCCCAATTTTTGTTTCATCAAGCAGCCCTTCTTTTGCTCCAAGTACACCCGGATTCGGGTCTGCAAGCACCACTGTATTTTGTTCTAATACATTTGGAAGTATGGGAAGGGTATTTGGTGCTTCCAGTACTCCCAGTTTTACTGCTGCGAGCAATCCAGCATTTTCCGGCACTAACACACCGTTGTTTGGTTCAACAAGCCCTCCGGCTTTTGGTAAGTTGAAGTAACTAACATTATAAAATTGAAGAGGATATTGAGGAGAGATTGTTTGGTTTTTTGTACATTGTCCTGTATGCTTTTGTGCAGGAGCCCATGCTACTGAACCAACATTTGGAAGCAGTGGATTTGGGCAGTCCAGTTTTGGCTGCCGATGTGGAGGAAGTAGAATTGCTCCATATGCACCTACGACCGATCCTGGCAGCGGCAGATTCGGGTCTGCAAGCACCACTGTATTTTGTCCTAATACATTTGGAAGTATGGGAAGGGTATTTGGTGCTTCAAGTGCTCCCAGTTTTACTGCTACAAGCAATCCAGCATTTTCCGGCACTAACACACCGCTGTTTGGTTCAACAAGCCCTCCGGCTTTTGGTAAGTTGAAGTAACTAACATTATAAAATTGAAGAGGATATTGAGGAGAGATTGTTTGGTTTTTTGTACATTGTCCTATATGCTTTTGTGCAGGAGCCCATGCTACTAAACCAACATTTGGAAGCAGTGGATTTGGGCAGTCCAGTTTTGGCTGCCGATTTGGAGGAAGTAGAATTGCTCCATATGCACCTACGACCGATCCTGGCAGCGGCAGTTGTTCACAG
Source organism: Nepenthes gracilis (assembly GCA_033239525.1). Classification (NCBI taxonomy): domain Eukaryota; kingdom Viridiplantae; phylum Streptophyta; class Magnoliopsida; order Caryophyllales; family Nepenthaceae; genus Nepenthes; species Nepenthes gracilis. The sequence continues at coordinate 14,324,385 of BSYO01000015.1, forward strand.
CCTGCAGGAAAGCTGGAGTCGATATCTGCGATGCCTATCTACAACGATAAAAGTCATGAAGAATTGAGATGGGAGGATTACCGAGCCCCGGCTACCATGCCAATATTTGGAAGCAGTGGCTTCGGGCAGCCATGTTTTAGGGGACAGCGTCGAGGAAGTAGAATTGCTCCATATGCACCTACAACTGATCCAGACAGCGGCAGCTGCACACAACCAGCAGGAAAGCTGGAATCAATATCTGCCATGCCTACCTATGACGATAAAAGTCATGAAGAATTGAGATTCGAGGATTACCAGCTAGGTGATAAAGGTTCGTTTCACCGTGTATTGTTCTCCTGCATTTTGCTTTGAAAAATCCGTTCACTTCAGTAAAATCATACTGCTTTTTTTGGCTTTTGTGCGATGAACTATTGAAGAATATCTGTATTCGTAATTCTACTAAAAGAAAATTTTTTTGATTTTTTTTGTTGAAAGGAATAAGATAGGAACAGATTGTTATTCCTTTGACACCTATCATCTCGGACCATTAATTCAATCCAAAGAGATCCAATCACCATGGCCGGCCGTTTTTCCATATCCATCATCTCCGCTTCTTCCAAACTTATCCAATATTCACCATTGATGACGAGTACTTGTTACTCAAAGCTTAAACGTCTGAAAATTGTATATATATATTTTTGTAACATTAAAAAATATTATTTTTATAATTATATATTTTGAAAATATTATTATATAGGTAAGATTTAAAAATTATAGAAAACTTGCTCTGTAGCAAGCGAGTAGAAATTTCATGAAAATATTTTTCTTTTTTGACATTTTCTAAGGTTTCTAAAATTCAGATAAAATTGAAATGATATTTTCTAATTCTCTAAATAGAAAATGGACTGATTCAAGCATACATTCTAATTTTTTTTATATTTTATTTTTCTAGAACACTTTTTGTAGTAAACAGCTACCATATTTCCCTTATTAAACAATAGGCCTGATCAAAACCAGGCAGATTGGCCTACTCGATCTGTCTGGCTCGAGTTTTAATATGATATGGTCAATGTATATAATACTTATAGATGGTTATGGTCAAATTTATAATACAATTTAAATTTGGGTTGGACATAATTTTAATATAAATAGGCCAATGAGACCTACTTAGATTCTTAAAAAAAATTAAAAATATAAAAATATGTAGAAAAATTTGCATAACTCAATTTAGATTCTAAAACAAGACAAATGTAAAATGAATTTAAGCAAGATGTAATCTCTCTCTCTCTCTTATTTAGAATCTAAATTGAGATATATGAATTTTAATATAATTTTAAATTTTTAAAAAAATTTAGATAAATTTAATTTAAATTTTAGCATTATAAAAAATTAGATACCTTATTATAGAAGTTAATAATTTTAATATATACTAATACTAAAAACTAAAAGCCCAAAATCCTTTCTATAGAAGAATAAATTTTTAAATTTTTTTTATATTTAATTATTATCTATTACTATTGATTATTTAATTATATTTCTATACTTTTAATTAACAACTTATTGACATTTGACATACTCAACATTAGAGCAGTTTCATGTTCGCTTTCTATGGACAACTCTAACATTTAAGTGTGCTTGTAGGGATGCGCCGAACAATTTGTGGCTGTGAAATTCGAATCATGACAATTGGTATTAAAGCCTAAATTACAAAATGAATAGAAAGAAAAGCTTTAGTTTTAGAAAAATCTCATATGATGGGATAGTACTGGCCCAAACGATACCATAGTTAATTACTGATATGACTTCTGTGATTCCACTAACTAATAGGATGACTTTTATTGTTTATTCAATTATAATGACTCATCTTAAAAATCTTAAAAGCAAGGTGACTAAGCTCGGAACCCAAGATGAATCTTTCGACGTGAGAGAGATGAATGGATAGCCTTATCGTCCGATTGAGGTCCATTGAATAGGTGATTAAATATTTAACAGATGATGCTTGCAACTCGATAAGAATGTTATAAGAAAAGAATGTCGAGCTCATTGTAAGGTAAGCTTTCTAGTACATGTTATCGCAACTAATTGTAGTGCCTTCGACAATGGTAAAGTTAAGTCTCCAAAACCTCGCCATATAGTGGCGTGCAAGATTCGATAAAGCTTGATAACTTTATCTTCAATCTGGAATAATACTTTACAGTTGCAAAGAAGGATTTAAATGAGGCTAAAATTTCCATGGTAGCAATGTGCTTGATTGGATATGCCAAGCTATGATGGCATGCCAAATATAAGAAAATTACCTTGAAAAAAGTAAGTATCAACTCGTAGGAAGACCTCAAGAGATAACTAATAGTACAATTTTATTTTAAAAATACTAAATTCAAGATACAAAGGAAGATAAGATACAAAGAAAGATAAAACATATTAAGCACATTGAGACAATTAGAGACGTGTTAAGATTTTCTCTACATATATGTTAGGAATCAATGACATATCTAATAAAGATTGTCTCTTTCATTTCATAAATAACTTATAGTGACAGGCTCAAACAAGATTATTTAGTCTAGGGGTGCAAGATTTGATTTCATCCAAAATGTAGTTGAAAGTCTTGTTAACTGAATCATTAAGAGAGGCAACCATAATCAAGGGAATGATAATAATTCATCAAAGAAGCTCACATAGAGTGAATCCAATATTAACAAGTTAGAGTTCAAAGCCAAAAATGGAGGAATTAGCTTTTAAAAAAATTCCTTATCGGTGAACCCCCAAAGTTTCAAGGGAAGCTCTAGCATGTCGATGAGTGAGAAGCCATCCTCTGGTAGGTATTTTCTGTGTGACGAGCCACATAATATAGCATAGTACCCTCATAAAGGAGCTTTAAGTGTGCTACAAGAAAAAAAAAAAAAAAGTGATCAACTATAGTCAGGAAATGATGATAACGATAAGACTAAGCTCACATGGGTGCAGTCCACCTCTTGTATGCAATGTAGAAGTATACTTGGGTATCCACTAAATCAACATACCTATGATTGATATGGGTGCCACTCATAATTTCATGATCTGGACTAAAGCAAATTGATTGGGTATATGGTTGGAACAAGATAGCAGGAGCATGAAAGCCATAAACTCAAAAGTAAAGCCCATTCTTCATGTTGCCAAGTCTATGCAAGAGTGATAGAGAGTGGAACAGGAAGCGAAACTTCATAGCATCACCGATAGATGACCTTGACCTTATTTTGGGGATAAACTTTCTGAAAATTACTAAGGAAATACCCATACCCCACTTAAACTTTGTACTCCTCATGTTAAACTCAATACTCCTCATGGGTGAGAACCCATGTTTGGTGAGCGCATCCAAAAGGATAGAAAAATTCTAAAGAAGTGGTAAAGACAATGTATTATCTGCACTCCAATCTAAAAGGAGTCTAGAAAAAGATGAGACTACTTTCCCCACAATATTATTAGTAGATGAAGATATCGAGGTTGGGTCTCCACTATTAAAAGTTTGCCTACTTCTAGATAAATTTGAGAAATTGATGCCAATAGAGTTTACCAAGGTTTTTTAACCTCAAAGAGTGATGGATTATATTTGCCAAAGGCAAAAATATTTGCCAAATGAGTATATAAGATAACACCTCCAAAGCCAGTGGAGTTTTAAAAATACTCGGATGGGTTGATTAATTCAAGGTTCATCCGCCTTTTGAAAGTGTGCTACGGAGCCCCTGTTCTATTTATAAAGAAGTAGGATAGGAGTTTATGTCTTTGTATTGATTATAAGGTGCTAAACAAGGTAATTGTGAAGAACTATTATCCAATTCCTTTAATCACCTACTTGCTTGATCAGTTGAATATTGTGAAATACTTCATGAAGCTTGATTTGTGTCCGAGCTATCATCAATCAGAATTGCAAAGGGAGGCATGCAAAAAGTTGCAAGTGTTACAAGATATCAAACTTTTTTAATAACTTGAAATACCCTTTAGATTGACCAAAGCTCCAACAGTATTTTTGTATTTTAATAAATCAAATGTTCCATGAATATTTGAACAAATTTATAGTCCGTTTGGAAGATATTGTGATATATAATTCAAACCTAGAAGACCACTTAAAGAATCTAATATTATGTTTCAAAAGTTAAAGGAGAATCATCTCTACATAAAGCGTAAGAACTATTCATTTATTCAAGAAGAGATTAGTTTCTTGGGGCACTTCGTGGGGCAAGGTTAGATTAGGATAAATCTCAAGAAGGTGCAAGTTATCTGAGATTGGCAAGTCCTTATAAGTGTAAGCGAACTGCAATCATTCATTAGCCTTACTAACTATTTTCGACTTTTCATAGAAGAGCAATTAAAAAAAAAAAAAGCAACACATTTGACAAACTTATTCAAAAATGATAAGAAGTAAGATTAGTTGAAGGCATGTTAGCAAGCCTTCAAGGAGCTCTAGTGTTTGACAATGAAAGGAGTCGATGTTAGCCCTTCTATATTTACCAAGCACTTTGAGATGTAGTTAGCCCTTCTAAATTTAACAAACATTTTGAAGTGCAGACCAATACATCAAATTCGGCTTCAAAGAAGTCTTATTGTAGGAAGCCCATCAAGTATTCTATGAGAATAGAAAGCTAATTAAGGCCAAACAACATCATACAACCCAAAGGGAAGGAGTTGCTAGCGATCGTGCATTATTTGAAGATGTGGAAGCATTATTTGCTCAACTCCAAATTTGTAGTTAAAACTAACAATATTGCTACCAGTCATATCCTCACTCAACCGAAGTTAACATCAAAGGTAGGCTCGATGGTAGGAGTTTTTAGCAAAATTTAACTTTGAGCTAGAACACAAATCCAAACGCCACAAGCAAATCACGTATGTTGTTAGTAAAAGGTGGACATCACCTCCTTACCTCAAGTGACCCATCCATCGACAAATGGTATTATCATGACCATTAAAAAATAAGTAAAGCTAAAACTTTGAGAAAGATCTAATGGTCGTGATTCTATTTTGACTTATTTAATAATGCAGTATTTAGAAATTTTAGGTTGATAATAGATTAATCTTCATAAATGGATATTAGGTTTTTATACTTGAGATTGGAAGACTAAGTAGGATGCTCTATGGCTGATCATTTGAGGTGACAGTGTATCTCAAACCTACTACAGAAGAATTATACTAACCCAAGATGAAGAATGATATGATAAGCTATACAAAAATGTCTTACTTGTCAACAAGATAAGATTAAATATCAGAAGTTAACGAGGTTGACTTTATCACAAGGATGCCAAAGGTTAGTGAGTACTCGTATATCTTGATAATTGTGGACCATTTTGTTAGGGCCATTTTTATAGTTGGTATATTCCGTAACCATATTTAGTTATATGTCGATATTGGGTTATATTCATTGAAGTGTTGCATCAACTTATTTTCATGACTGTTCATTCCTGGGTTCCAGGAGCACTACACCTGCTATTCGCCTGATCGTCGCTCGAGCCCGAATTCTAGAAGCCTCGCGCCTACCGTGCGTTCGCCATCCGCTCGAGCCCCGATTCCAGTAGCTCTATGCCTTCCATGCACTCGCCGTACACTCGAGCCCCAAAACTAGTAACCCTGTAATCAAAGCTCACCACCTGATCACTCGAGCACCTGTGAGGCTTTCTTTTGAAACCCTAAGTGCGCCCGCCATGTGCTCGAGTTCGACAATGGTCTTTTTTTAAAAATGAGTTTTTTAAGCATTCAGAATCACTTTGAAGGAGCATGTCACTTACAATTTTCCTCATCTTTGTGCTCCATTATTGAGAAAATTTCACACCAACGATTGTGCTCCATTGATAAAGTTTTTTTCTCCACGTCATGCTTTCTCATTTATACCTTCTCCCACCTGTGAACCTTCGTGGTGACACCGGTGGCATGGACACTGGGCTCCAATGTTGTTTGACAATTCAAATGGTTCGAGAGGGAAGATTGACGTGAAGATTGAAAGCGTCTGATTCCATTGCCATGAGCAAATACAAGGAGTTCCTTGGTAGAAATTATAAGATGGGAGTAAGCCGGTTAAGTTAACGCGTCGTTACTACCAAATCTATAAGTTAATTTTTATAATACATTTTTCTCTGGCTGTTGAAACTGGAGGGTTTTTCTCAATAGCCATAGTTATCGAGTTTTTTCTTTGTCACCAAAAATTGTCTCTTTTTGCTATTGTTTATTATGGTATATGTTTTATGCATATCATTGTTCTTGCCATGTAGATATAAATATTCTTTACGTGTATTAAATATTTAATTTTGTACTACTTCTATTAATATATCAAGGGGTCGAAACTTTGTTGTGTATTTTGGGACGAAATATTTTTTTCACACTTTTTAAAGTACATTACTTTTGTTCCAACATCAAGAGATTATTTAGGGAAGAAAACGGTATCTATTTTCTTCAAACACACAGTTAAATATTAGGAAGTGCCCCAAAGAGTTATGAGTGATAGAAATTATTGCTTTATCGGAACCTTCTAGTTAGAACTCTTTAGACTATTTAGTTCAGAATTAAATATCTTATCGAGTTATCATTTTCAAACTGATAGTCAGATGAAGAAATTCAATAAGCTACCTGATAAGGATTATGATATTTTGTATCAGTTAGAAGGATTGAGTGAAGATTTTCAATATTACTCAATTTTATTTTAATACTCGAAGGTGGTCTTCTTTAAGTAAAAGTTGTTTTGAGATTGTAATTAGCTATCAACTGCTTGTTCCACACAATGTAGCCAAGTCATAACAAGGTAAATGTCATTATAGTTACAACTTTGCCTAAGAGTGGAAGTAGCATGCAAAGATTGTCAAAATCTACCTAGAAAAAATATCTCATAGAATGAAAAAGAGGGTAAATCAAAAGAGGCAACGTATGTAATTCAATATAAGAGAGATTGTTTCGGTGAAACTTCTCTAAGAGTATATGAGATTTCTCAAAGGAAGAGACAAGCAGCTCTTATAGAAATATATCCAGATCATTACTCGTGTGGGGCAGACATCATACAAGATAGATTATTTAGAATTGATGAAGGTCCACCCCGTCTTCCATTTGAATTGTTTGAAACAGTATTATGCTGATATGGAAGACTCTAGATGCAACCTGTCACAGTACACTAACATTGGATTGAAGACACCACCAGTGCCAAAAGTTGAAGAAAATATTATTGTACAGAAGGTGACTACATCCAAAAAAGACGAAAGAATTACTCGTAAAATGGAAGGGAAGATTAATAGAAGAAACAGGTTAAAAACTTATTAAAATTATGAGACTGAAAAAGTGAGAAGTCACAGTTATCTTAAAAATCAAGTCAACAAGGATGTCAACGGCTTAGTAGGAAAATGATGTTAGAATTTAAAGCGAACCAAATAAATTTTTACATAATTTTTTTCATATTACTTTCTCATAATAATGGGTCAATTCTCTCTCTTTTCTCTCATCTTACTTTCTCAATATCTATTCTCCTTGTCCCACTCTTCTCTGAGCTCTCATCTCTCCCAGCCAAAACAAAGGTAAGTTTGGGTAAATTGTTAAAGCAACTATTTTTTCCATAGAATTGACCCATTATTCGGCAATGTCTCTTTTAATATGCAATGAGAACTTGTAGATGTACAACCCTTGAAGTTTTCCTCTGTAGAAGTCAAAACATTGTATAAGTGTTCTCTATTTTTTATTTTTCTTCAAGTATGTTTGAGTACATAATATTTCACAATTGCAGCGGGGCATGTTTGAATTGGAGCTACACAATTTTATTCTTGTCGCATAGGAACTATGGTTAAAAGAAAAGAAACTAAGCTTCTGATTAGCAGTAGGCTTTATATATTTTTTCGGTTGATGATTTTTACATTATTAACTTTCGGTTGAGTATTTGTCTTCAATTCAGACCATGTCGGGATTTAAGTGCTCAGTAGGTGCCCCTTTAGATAGAGCTTCTATTCTGATATTGCATTTAAATGTTTGGATAGATAAAAAATTGTGAATAAAATTTCTAGTACCACATTGAATAATACTTCTTATAGTAATAAAATAGTTGTTTCTTTTAAAAGTCAACTTTTTTGAATGATGTCTTTATTAATCCAAGGTGAATTTTTTTTTTTAATTTATTATTGTCATTGTCATATAATAAATATCATTATACAAGCTGATTTGAAACTTAAAGGGCCTATTAAAGTGTTAAAAACTTCTATCCTAAAAAGGAAATTACTTTGCATATTTGCTAATAATATTTATCATTGATGTTGTGTGAGATGGAATTCTATATATATCACGTTTGATCGTGTTTTGTATTTTAGACATGTTTATAATTATTAGTTGGCTGTGATAGGGGCCTTATAATGTTTTTTCGGTGAAGAAGAGTAGGAAGAGTCACCATATTTCTTGATTTTCTGAGAGTCTTTTATAATGTGATTAGCTATTTTTCTACTTCTGACTATCCTATTACTAGTATATATTTCAAAAGAGTATAAGCAATTCACATGATATTTAGTGGTGTATTGGCAGAATCAACACAATCATCATTACCATACATTTAGAATATGGTTGATTGAATTGGCTACGATTAGGATACATCACCTACATATTTGTGGTCTTGGTTATGGTTTCTCTTCGATTTATCCTCTTTTATCGGTAAGAGAAATTCATTTTGTGTGTCTCTCTCTTTTCAAACAATTTCATTATGTTGGGCTTCAATTAAACGCTTCCATCCAAGTTTTGCAATTAGCAGAGCATTTTAGTCTCATGAAGCTTGACGTAGGTCATGTGCTTTAGCATCACGAAGAAAATGATATCATTGTTAAGATTCCACCAGCTTATTTGAATCATAAGAAATTGAATAATAACGTACCACAAACAAGCAATAATCACAAACAATGAAAAACGCTCAATTTTTATATGGAAAATTCTCTTTAGAATAAGAGAAAAAAATTATAAGATGATACATCCAAAAATATCTCCACTATATAAATGTTCGATTACACAAACCACAATAAAATACATTGAATCAACACCTGATATCAAATAAGCTGAGAACAATGAGAGTAATATGAAATAATAGAAAATATAACCGGTAAAATATTTTTCACAACTCCACAAATAGTGTACCCAATGTTTGCGAAGACTAAAATACAATTCAGAACTAAACCAAATGGTCAAATGTTCCTTTTCTCCATTTTGTCTCTCTTTTTCTTCTTTTTCTCTTAAAAATAGCGCTCTAGATTTTAAAGAATACAAGTAGTTAACTCTAAAAATAAATTCACACATTTTTATATTGTGAGTCATACTTGAGCACCCATCAGGCGTGCCTTGAGTGTGGATGCCATTGGAAATGGTACCTTGGATGCTCCTTGAGCACACTTCCCCTAGAATTAGCACTTTAGGTGTTAGTTGCACGTGGAAAAACTATAATACTCCGTATCGGTACAGTATCTATGTGTCCTCGTCTGAACCACCAAATGACATGTCAAATGGGTATGGGTCCACACAGGATTGACCCATAACCCAATAAACTTTTCCTCACAATTTTTTAGGGGCAATCATCATTATCCTAACATTGATTCGACAAGTTTCATGATTTCCGCTCTGTAATACTTTGGTCGCCATGTTAGATCAATTCTCCTTGATCCTGACCTTGTCAAGCATCAACAATTCCAAGTCAATAATATTTTGCACCCAATAATATCTCATATCAATGTGCTTCAATTTGGAATGAAATAATAAATTTTCTATAAATATGAATTGCGCTTTGATTAACGCAAAGCAGTACATATTGCTTATACTTGAAGCCGAACTCCCAAATGAGTTTTTTATCCATAGCATTTATTTACTTGCCTCCGTCATAGTAATAAATTTTACTTTGGTGGTCTAGAGAGCAACACACATCTATAACTTTGATTGCCAAGAGACAACTCTTCCCATGAATATGACTAAATATCCTGAGCTAGAAATTCTAAGAGTTGACATCGCCCATCATATGTGTATCATTACACCTAACAAAAGTGGCATGCCACTTCCAAAATACAAGTATAGCCTGAAAGTTCCTCGAATATACCTTAATATTTATTTTACTGCAGACCAATACTTCTTATTGGGATTTGATAGAAAATAGTAAACCATTCCAACTGTATGATCAATATCCAGTATTATACACACCATGACATACATCAAGTTACCCACGACTGAAGAGTAATATACGCCTCTCATGCTTACCTTTTCATCATCTACGGGAGGGTATTGTCGATTGCTTAGTTAAAAGTGATTGGTCAACGGAGTGCTCACTAGCTTTAATTTCTCCATGTTAAAATGTTGAAATACCTTCTCCGCATAACTCTCTTAGGACATTCACAGTTTCCTTATTTTGTGGTCATGAAATATTCTTGTACCCACAATTTATTTTACTGGCCCTAAATCCTTTATTACAAAAGACTTCTCAAGCTGTTGCTTTAATTTAGTGATCCAGGAGATATTACACCCAACAATCAACATATCATTCACGTAAAGAAGGAGAATAACGAAATCATTTTCGAAAAGCCTATGAGCAAAGACCCAATGGTTTGAGATAGTTTTTCGGTAGCCTTGGTTTGTCATAACAGACTTAGACTTCTTGTACCGTTGTCTCGAAACTTGCATCATCCCATATAGGCTTTTCTTCATGTGACACACCAACTGTTTTCTCCCCTCAATAAGGAATCCCTCCAGCTACTTTATATATATCTCCTCCTCTAAGTCACCATAAAGAAACACTATCCGTACATCCAATTATTTAACTTCCAAATCAAGAACCGCGGTCAATACAAATACCACTCAGATTGAAGATATCTTCACAACTGTGAAAAAAATCTCATCAAAATCAACACTCTTCCACTGATTAAAGCCTTTTACAACCAGCCTCATCTTATATCTCAATTGTGAACTATTCTCATTGGCCTTTAGATGGAAAACACACTTATTCTTCAAGGTACATTTGCCCTTTGGTAGTTTTGTCAGCTCAAACAAATATTTTCCTGTAACGACTTCATTTCACCTTACATGATTTCTATCCACTTCGATCTGTGCTCGTCCTTTATAGTTTTAGCAAAACTTCTAGGCTCTCCTCCATCAGTAAGGAACACATATCTTTTAGCAGATAGACGAACTGAGGACCTTCGATCTCTCGTGGATCATTGGAGTTGAATGGTCTCGGTGGGCTCAACAACATCATAAAGAACAGCATCATTATCATCATCATCAAGTGCAAGAGTTCCGCAGCCTTCTTCCTCTTTGGTATTGTCTTGATCATCATTTTCATTACGAATAGGCACTGGTATTAAGGACCTAAGATTCATTTGCAAACCGAGCTACTATCGTTTTTGAAAACAACTTTTGCCTCTGTACTGATATCTTTAATTGTCTCGTTCTCAATAAATGCCACATTCCTCAATCAAATAAGTTTCTTCTCTATTGAATCGTAGAACTGATATCCCAAATCATCTTTCCCGTAATCAAGAAAAATGTATTACCTTATGTTTGACTTCAACTTGGACATCTCATCCTTAGAGATGTGGACAAAGGACTTGCACTTAAACACATATAAGTAGTCATAGGACACTTCTTTTTCGGACCATACTTTCTCCGGTACTTCTCCATTTAGTAGATCACTCAGTGATAGATTGATCACGTGAGCTACGACATTCAAGACTTTTCCCCAAAATAAACCGGGGAGCTTCACCTCCGAAAGCACACAATGAACTCTTTCAATCAGCATTCTATTCATCAATTTGGCCACCCTATTTAGCTACAATGTCCTTGATGGAGTCCGTTGGTGTCGAATTTTGTGGGTCCAATAATACACATCAAATTCTCAAATATATTCACCGCCGTTATCACTCTAGATACATTTCAACATTTTTTCCATTCACCTCTTAACTAAGGTATGAAATTGCTCAAAGATATTAAGGATTTAATCTTTCGACTTCAATGGATACACTCACAACTTTCTTAAACAATCGTCAATCAATGTAATGAAGTACAGCGTTTCTCTGAGTGTTTTCACCTTGAGAGGGCCACATATATCGATGTGGATTAATTCAAGGAGATCGGCCTTCTTAGCAGACAAGTTTTTGTGGGACAAAACTCGCTATTGTTTTCCCACTATACAATGAGAGCAAGTCTTCAATTTTGCTTCCTTCACACTCTAAAGAAAGTCCTTCTTAACTAACCAATTTAACCCTTTCTCACTCATGTAGCTCAGTCGTCAATGTCACAAATTAGAAAACTCGTCACTTCTCGTAGCATGTACATCTTCAATTGCAATTGAGGCTTACAATACATATAAATTGGAAATTTTCTTTCCCTAAGCTATTATTGTAAGGATTCAATTTTCATACTAAAACCTGGTGAGCCAAAAAACTTATTCTAAGATGCAACTTTAGACAAATATTAAATCTAAGTTGCAACGGAATTGACTCGGGATAGTTCAATGTCAGCTCGGTTACTAAAATTTTAACCGATTAATAACCGAATCAAATTCGGTTGACAAAGAAGCAATCGGACAAGAAGTAATCACCCGGGTAGCATATATATATATATATATATATGCCATTAAATCAATTAAATAGCAACCTAATTATTTCTGTACACTCAGGTGATAATTCATCCAATTAAAACACACCACTAGGTAAGCTCTTAATCAGCCAAACTAGCACATTAATAGAGGGTGAATCAGCTCCTAGGCTCAACGTTGGCAGCAGCTCTTTTTAGCTGGAGATGATTTAGCATCTCTTATTAATTTATTTAAGGCACGATTAGGACTGTAAGAAGGAAGAGAGAAAAGGCAAACTAAGTGAAAGTAAAGGAAGTATTCTTATGCCCTCCTTTATTTGTTATTGATTTTTGGCCATTTCTTTTGAAGTATTGCTGTTCCAATAGTTGAGTTTACTCTCTGATTTATCGTGTCATCACGTTGAACCGAAAGAAAAAATTTATAAAAGCCTGAACCGGCCCCCTAAAGCAGCTGCAGCATTAATTATGGATGCTAATATGTTCTGTTGCTGAATTCAGCTTTGAACCGACTATAAACCGGCTAAATTGTTCCGCATTTGAACCAGCCTAAATATCCCAAGTGGATGTTACACTCTTGGTTGAAAAAATGGACCTCTGAACCGGTCAAGAATCGGCCTTAAACAGACCCCAAAGTCACCCACAGAACCAGCCCAGTTGTCCTTACTGATGTTATAAACTACAATCTATAAAAATAGACTGAACCCTGAACCAAATAGGCTGAACCAGCAGCCAACCCAACCAAAACAATAAGTATCAATGTTGAGCCATCCACATGTGAACCGGCGGCTAAAGAAACTCTGAACGGGTCACTGAATCGGACCCCTGAATAGCAAGATGTCTTTCACTGCATCAGGATGCAGTTGAAAATCAGCCTTTGAATCGAGACCGATTCGGACCCCAATTTGGCTGAACCAGCAGCCAAAATTTGTCCAAGAGTCATATGATAATGTTTAAATATGAACCTGTAAAATTATGTTTAGAATAACGCTTAAACTAAACTCCAAATCAGCAACAGAATTGACCTTAGTATCCTTACTAATACTGAATCTGGCAGTCTAGGTATATGAATCGAACTGACCATGAGCCGGTTGAACTAGCAACCGACCCGACCAAGTTAGTAAGTCCTAAGATTAACTATCAATCTATAAAACGACTGTAAAAAATACTTTGAATAAGTATATAAACAAAACCCCTAAATAGCAAGTGTCTTGCTAATCTGCCTCCAGGACAGTGCTGAATTTCAGCCACCGAACCGGCCTAAACTGGACTTCACCTTGGCTGAACCGGCTGCCAAAATTTGCCCTAGTGTTATGTAATAATGCTAAAGTATTAATTGGTAAAATTAGATTTAAAAAAATCACTGAACCGAGCCTCCAAACAGTGGCGGTTTTTCGTGTAAGCTGTCCTACCACTGCTCTGTTATGAATATTGAATCGAATTCAAACCAGGAATTAAATTAGTTGAACTAGTAGTGAATTAAACCAAGATGATGTTCGAATATTACTCTGAAAAATTGGGCCCAAGTAATTGGTGAACCGGGACTCCTAATTAAAGTTGAACCGAATCATGTAAACCGAGAATTCTCCGGCTCATGAATAAAATATTAAACCGGCTTGGACCAACCCGAAACTAACCCCACATCATATATTGATACTAAATTGGTAGTACATGAGTTAAATTATTGAACCTAATAATTAATCGGCAATCAAATAGACTAAAATCCATCAAATATGGAATATAAATTTCAGCATGCATTTTCTACATTTAAAAGGCTTGATGTTTTGTTATATTTGAATATTTATTTACTATGTTAAGTTATATGTATAAAAGTTTAGTGGAAACTCTACAAATGTATGAAGAAGTTTCATTAACTTCTTCTAGAGCGAAGAAAATTAAGAAGAATAAGTATAGAGTTTTCATAATAAATTTTGAAAGGAAATATAAAAACTGAATGAAGGATCTTTTTAAAGGGTAATATTCCTTAACATATCTTAAGATATTACAATAGAAAATTAAAGACGACTTTTGGCCCCGTCTACCGAAATGATAGGCAATACCACTCACCTCAGGATGTAAAAGGATGTCAGGCCTTAGATTATGAGGACTATCACAATCTACTCACCTCGTGGTACTGTACGATGTTAGGCCTTAGATTATAAAGACTAATACAATCCTTTTCTCGATTTATCTACTCTTTTAGTTGGTAGGGCCTACTGGCTCTGGTTCCTCAAGACAAAGAAGTTTAAAATGAGAATCAATGTAAAGATAAGACAAAGAAAGATAAATGCATTACATTTCATGTATCTGATTCCTATTCCTTATGGTAATGTAATTTTAGTATAAATGTGCATATCTTTCCATATTATGTACCTTGTTGAGTATTTGACTCACTTCCTTATTATTTTACTACCTTCAGATGGTTCACAGGAGTTGATACTTGATGAGTAGGAGTAAGGATGGAAGTCTTAATTTTATTTATACCTTGTGATGTTTTGAAAAATATGTAAATTATTGTACTTAGTATGAGAATATACTTGGTAATGTTGTAAAGTTAAATATTATTCCATGATATTTTGATGATTTCATAATTGCTTCTGTAATTTATGGCAATAAATGTATGCTTCCGCCAATTGAATGAAAATGAATTTTTGGATTTTAGTAGACATCTTCCTTAGTAAGACTGATATCATACTCCTGTAGTACAATGTCGGAGCCACTATGAGTTTGACTATTATTTGGATCCTGTGTATGATTAAATTCATTTATCATTAAATAACGATAATTATGAAAATAAGGACATGAGACGTCACAATTGCTAGAGATCATCTAATCAATTTCTACACCTCTTCACATAAAGTGTTGTAAAAGCCTTCGTCGTTGAGATTTCCTGCTGAAATTAGGTTCAACCAAATATCTGAAAAGTATCGTACATCCCTCAATAGCAACCATTATTGATGATGAGGCACACGTCACCACAATAGATAATCTGGGATATACCTTCGTTATTCATTTTCAACACTAAAATTTTGGGACATGACGTTAAGTGAGGCACTGCTATTTTCCACCCAATTGGCCTCGTGATTTGTTAAATTGATCACTTCATCCTCCTTACATACTAACAACAGGCCACCATTATTAACAATTGAAACTCTCTCCTCATCTCGGGCCTTATCAGCCTTCTTCTCATTGCCGTTAGCGTTCTCACTCTTCCATTTATAATAGTATTTCTTGATGTGCCTCTTTTTCCCACAATAGTGGCACTCAAGGTTTTGGTACTTCAATCAGGACTTGTTTCTACTCTGATTATCAAATTTAGGATCATACCCTTTATTTCTTCCCTGTGACTCAAAAATTAGTACTTCGGAGTGCGAAGAAGAACCCTGTGATTAACATCTTATCTCCTCATTAAGCACTACTTCCTTTGCTATTTCTAGAGTCACCAAGCTGTTTAGAGTTATATTAGTGATGGTGATCTATATCACCTCGCAAGAGTTCAGTAA
Source organism: Nepenthes gracilis (assembly GCA_033239525.1). Taxonomy (NCBI): domain Eukaryota; kingdom Viridiplantae; phylum Streptophyta; class Magnoliopsida; order Caryophyllales; family Nepenthaceae; genus Nepenthes; species Nepenthes gracilis. The sequence goes on from BSYO01000015.1 coordinate 14,340,410, forward strand.
GGTAGTTAAGAACTATAAACTCAATAGCGCATCATCAAGTTTAATTTTCATGTCACTCAACTAGTCCACACATCTTTAAAATTCGTTCAAATGATCGACTATTGACATACCCTCCTTGTACCTCACTTGCATCAACATCATCAAGTGGTGTAATTTATTATTGTCGATTTTTGAAGTATAGAGCATCTCTAACTTCTCCCACAACGTCTTTATATTTGTCTCATTCCATATATGATTATACACATTATCGTCCATAAATTATCGAATATAGTCACATGCTTATTCATACCCAAAAGCCCATTCCTCCTTAGATTTTGATTCAACTTTTTGCATAACAAATACCAAAAGATGCATTATTTTAATAAGTAATAAATATTTTGTCTTACTCCTCCAAATATCGTAGTTTGTACCATTCAAATAAATAATTTTATTTCTAACCTCCATCGATTCAAGTAAGTCTCAATACACGATATAAATAATCATATCTCTGAGACCACATGTTGAGATTCCACCCACTTATTTGAATTATGAGAAATAAAACAACAATGCACCACAAATAAGCAATAATCACAAATAATAATGAACATTAAATTTTTACGTTAAAAATCCTTTTTAGAATGAGTGAAAAAAATCATAGGATGATACGTCAGAAAATATCTCTGCTATGAAAACGTTCGGTCACATAAAATCCAATAAAATGTAAGGACTCAACACTTTATATCAAATAAATGGAGTAACAATAAGTATAAGATGAAAGAGTAAAAATTATAACCAGGAAAACATTCTTCATAACTCTAAGATTGGCGTACCTAAGGTTAGGGGAGACTAGAATACGATTCAAAACTCAACTGATTGTTCGAATATTTCTCTTCTCCCTTTTCTTTCTCTTCTTTTTCTCTCCAAGACTGCACTCCAGGTCTCAAAAAATGTAAGTGGTTAACCCTACAAATACGTTCGTATATTTTTATATTGTGAGTCACGCTCAAACGCAAGTGCCACTGGAAAAGGCACCTCAAGTGCACCTCGGGCATGCTCCCTCTTAAATCGATGTTGGTCATGCACGCGAAGACTACAATGCTCTGTATCAGTACAATACCCCTATGTTCTCATCCAAACTATCAAATTGCACGTCAAATGGGTATGGGTCTACATAAGAGTGACCTATAACCCAACAATCATGTGACATGAGTATTTGTTTGTGGTGTATATTTGAATCAAGCTTCAAGTTTCTCCTATTAATAATTTATAATGTTAGAAGAAAATTCTGTTATTTATTTTAACAAAAAAAAAATTACTGAATTCCGTAGTTTTAATTTAAGATATTCGTCAAGGAAAAGAAATTTTGGAGCCTTTTAGATGGGTCGTCTATCATGGTTGTTAGAATCCATTGGACCACATATAGTAAATAATCATTGATCTTTTACAACTGCTAAGGAAATGTATGATTATTTTCGGTATATCTATAATCAAGAAAATAATACTAAGAAATTCCAACTAAAATTAGATCTTGCTAATTTCAAATAATGCGACCTTTCTATTGAACAATCTATGTTAGATTTTTCAATTTATAGAGTAAATATATTAAAATTGTTCGTTCCAAGGTCCCTAAGGTAGCAGTTGCAACACGGCAAGAAGTTTATGTAGAGAGTTTAAAAGATCAGTTTATGATAAAGCTAACATTATGTCGGGTATTTCGGCCCGGATACACACAATCGGTACAGTGGAATAAATCCAAACCCCCATTGGCCGTCACCCACCAAATTATGAGTATAATAAATATAATAATGTGCAACGATTTTTAATATGAAAAACTTTTTCAGTCAAGAAAAAAACTACGGACAATCTCTAAAAATATTTTATTATGTAAAATCAATTATACAAACCCCTGAAATAGAGTACAGGCAACTTACCCGAAACAGAATAAGAAACGAGGGAGTAAAACATGACCGGTAAAGTGTTCTTTACAACTCAGAGAACAGCACGCACAGGTCGACAGTGACTGGAAGCTTCGATCCTTCATCTTCACCCTATTCTCTCTCCCTTTCTCTCTTTTCTTTTCTTTTCTCTCACTAGTGGTACTCTCTACTCCTTGATTTTACAAGTGTTTGGCAAAATTCTCACTTTTCACCCCAACCCTAAAGCGTTTTATGCGTTTTATAATAACATCTAACCCAAATCGCATTTCCCGCGCTTTTACAACCCTAAAAATGCATTTCTCGTGTTTTTACAATATGAGCCATTGATACAAGCAACCAGCCATCCTTCAACATAAGTAGTCCGATCACTCCTCTGACTCTTCAATCCAATCAGCTTTCTGAATCAGCAGTCCAATCGGCTCTCCGACCAAGCAGTTTGGTTGGCTCTGCGGTTCAATGTTCGACCACCATTCAGCCTCTCCACTTGGTTTCCTTTCAGACTCGGCTTCGATTTGCCCTCTAGTCTCTACAATCAGTTTGCACTTCAGCCTCTGTAATCAATTAGCCCTTCGGTCTTAGCAACTGTCCGCACTCCTGGCCTCTACATCCGATTCACCCTCCGATCTTTGCAACCAGTCCGCGTTCTGGCCTGTGCAACCTGGTTGCCCTCCAACCACTTTGTGTGTGCAAACACTTTGATACTTGCACACACCTTATGCGACCTTTCAATAACCTCTCATTTGTTGAAACACCCACAATGGAGTGACCAAAACCCAATAATTCTCCATCATGACCATGTGGGGTGACCTTTTTCCTTAATCGACGATGGTCATTACCTGCCCTTTGGCAACTTCCCCTCAAATGGGATCCCGGCGTCGGCCTCCGCAAGTTTAAATGATACCTTCTTCCACTCCACCAAATTAAGGGTCTTCCCACTCCCCGTTGGCTTCTCCTCCATAGTGGAGTCATTTCCCTTTACACTCCTCCTTGGCCTCCTCTTGCCACCACCTTGAATAATGCTCCTATTGGTCACATTGGCATTATCCTTAACCCCGATGTCGGCCTCTGTAAGTCTAAATAATACACTCTTCCCTTTCACCAAACCTAGAGTAGTCCCACTCCCCTTTAGTTTTTCCTTCGCGATAGAATCATTCCCTCTTACACTTCTCCTTGTCCTCCTTTTCCCACCACATTAACCAATATCCACATTGGTCACTTTGGTATTATCCTTGGCAGCTGAGATGTTCATCAGGTACCAACATGATTGCTTGCTTCCCCTTACCACAATCGAGAAGTCTTTGGTGAGTTTCTACCGGCCATTTTCAAACGCTATACTGAAGCCCTCATCATCGAGCTTTTCGGTTGAAATCATATTCAATCATAAATTCGGGGCATGTCATACGTCCTTCAACACGAGTTTTATCCCGTTACTTATTCGCAAGCTAATATTCCCGATGCCAACAACTTTCAACGAACTATCATTACCCATCTTTAATATCTCGTAGTCCCCAGGTGTATACCCAGTGAAGAGGGATTTCCTCAGTATCGCATGGTAAGCTCCATGTCTCCCTTACATGGATGACCAGAAGGTCTCTGCAAAAAGCAATAGAAGCCCAATCATCATCATGAACCCTCATCTCCTCACACTCGCCTCCGCCCTCCTTCTCCTATTTTCTTTTCGAGCAATCCTACTTCATATAGTCCTTCCTTCCATAGTGGAAGCACTCGATGTCCAGAAACTTGGACCGACAGTTTCTTCTCTCTGGTTTGCTACCCCAGTCCCTCGATCTCCCGTGTCCCCAATTACTAATTGCAACCAAGATCCTCGACTCATCCAGAGCCTCAACGCTTCCCCTCTACTTTGACCCATTCATAAGCAAGGAAATAGTGACCTCATCTAAGTTGAGCGTGTCTTTTCTAAATAGTAGTATCGTGACAATATAATCATATGAAATCGATAATGAAGCTAGCACCACCGATGCCTTGTCTTTCTCCTTAATCTTCTCATCAAGTGCTGATATTTGCATTAAAATTCGGTTGAACCCGTTCAAGTACTTCTCAAAACTTTTTCCTTCTGAAAGATGCAGGCTATAGAACTGCTTCTTCACGTGCAGCCTCGTTGTCAAGAACTTACACTTATACCGACTCTTAAGCTTTTTCCTAAACATTTGCTGGATCTGAATAGTCAATGACCTCCTAAAAAGTGTTATCCGTAGGATGCAATTTGATCATATAATTAATAAGATCCCTCTTATCTTACCACACTGCCTCTGTCATATTCTCTGACTTATCTCCCTTTTTCAAAAATGTTTTTACTGTTCCTTTCCGAGTCAAAAATATTTTTTACCATTCTTGCCAAATGATAAAATTATTTTGCCCATTAAATTGCTCCACACAAAATGAAAAACTCCTCAACATCGACGCCATCAAATCGTAGGTTTTCTAACATCTCTTTGATACCACTTGTTGGGTATTCCAATCCAGATACACATAACCGACAAAGCGGAACAAACCTAAACACCCCGTTGGCTATCAACCACCAAATTGTGAGCACAAGAAATATAATAATGTATAATAATTTTTAACGTAGAAAATCATTTTCAACCAAAGAAAAAAATCACAGGATAATCTCCAAAAAATTTTACTATAAAAAATTGATTAGACAAATCCTCAAAATGGAGTACAAGTAACCTACCCAAGACAGAGCAAGAGATGAGGAAGTAAAACATGACCAGCAAAGTATTCTTCGTAACTCAGAGAACTGCATGCACAAGTCGGCGGTGACTAGAAGCTTTGATCCTTCCTCTTCACCCTATTCTCTCTCCCTTTCTCTCTTATCTTCACTTTTCTCTCACTAGTGGCACTCTCTACTCCCTAATTTTACAAGCATTTGGTGAAAGTCTCACTTCTCACCTCAACCCTAAAGTGCTTCGCGCGCTTTATAATGACGTTTGGCCCAAAGCGCATTTTCCATACTTTTATAACCCTACGTTTTTACAATGTAAGCCATTGGGACCGGCTGCCGGCCATCCTTCAATATAAGTAGTCCAGTCGCTCCTCTAACTCTACAGTCCAATTGACTCTCTGAATCAGCAATCTGATCGGCTCTTAAATCAGGCAGTTCGATTAGCTCTATAGTTTGATGTTCCGCCGCCATTCAGCCTCTCCATCTAGTCTCCTTTCAAACTTGGCTCCGATTTGCCCTCCGGTCTCTACAATCAGTCTGCACTCCGGCCTGTTCACCAAGTTGGCCCTTCAGTCTCAACAACTAGTCCGCTCTTCAGCCTCTACATCTGGTTTGCCCTCCAATCTCTGCAACAAGTCCGCACTCTGGCCTATGTAACCTTATTGCCCTTCAACCGCTTTATATGCCCGAACACTCTGATTCTCGCACACACCTTGTGTTTCCTTCCAGTGACTTTTTCTTTGTTGAGACACCCATAAAGAAGTAACCAAAACTCAATATGCCGAAATTCGGGACTACATGAGTGAGTCTTCTTAAACCCAATTTTATTCCATCCCTTGATATTTTCTTAAGAGAATTTCTTTGTGAAGAGTAATACTTGGCTACTCAGATTAATATGACACAAGATATTATATCTTCTGAGCTAGTTAACTCAATATATGCTCCTCATGGTCAAAGAAAGTTCAAGTCTCAAATACAGTATTATGGTTACAAGGAGTGTGGATGTATTATAAAGAATTAACATGTTCTTTGTTATGTATAATATTTTGCTAAGTATTTGGTTTACTCTCTTACTATTTTACTAACCCTTCAGATGATTTACACAAGTTTCTACCTGACAAGTAAGAGTGAATGTTGAAAGACTTAATGCTCTTAGAGATATTATTTTGCTAACAATATTTTTGGATTGTATGTACTGCACTTAGTTATTAGTTTCTAATATGATTTTAATTCCAGATTGTGGTAGAATTGATGTAGAGTTTTGGATGGTTTTGATGCCTAGAAAGATATTGTAAGGTTATATATCAATTGTTATGCTAAACATGTATATCTATTTACGAATGTAAGAATGATGTATCTTGATAATAATTTTAGTTTCAGATGAATAAATTTTATGGATATTTATTCCTTCCACACTTTGATACATGATTAATCTTAGTAATGAGTAGACATCTTTTCTTAATAAAAAGCTGATATCATATTACTTGGATTAGCGTTAGAATCACAGATGAGATGGTAATATATTTGGACTCTATATATATTATATTATTATTTATATATAGTCGATTGTGGTATTGGTAAGGAAAGTTCATGTCTAATGGGTTAATGATTTATTTATTAGTAAAATTATTTATTAAAAGATAATAAGTTATGATTATGATTAATGATGACTTTTAGTTCGCGGCTCATCACAATCAGGCTCTATCTTGACGAGGTGGCCTTGATGCTAGAGGAGAGATTTTAAGAGGGCATTAGCTTTCACAGGTGAATAATCTCTGTGGCGGCTTTGGATTTTCATGTTGGCTTCCTAGGCTCGAGGAGTGTTGGAGCCTCCTGTCACTCAAATAAGTAGCTAGACCGCTTTGATTATCATTGCTAATGTCTTTATTGTGTGCAGGATTTCTTCATCTGATGCTTTTCTAGTTGCTGGCTAAGTCCTTCTGTTGTTGTTATTGAAGCACCATATGATCCGGTGCTAGCTGCTCACTTTGACTCAAGGCTGCTCAGGCCTTAGGCGAGGTCTAAGAACTTGCTGAGGTGAAATCTCAAGCTCTAGATCGGATCACATTGCTATGAGGGCACACTTTGGGAGTAAGTGGTGAGAGAGATGGAGAGCTAAGCGAGCACTGCTATTGCTGTCATCGCTGGGGTTGTCCTGGATGTGTGCTCCGAGTTGTGCTTACTCCTGCCAAAATGAGGTTGTGGCACTGAGAAATGTGGTTGGTGGCTAAGCCTTGTAACTATCGTTGCTCGGCTTTTGCTAGCTTAGGAGTCACCCACATATACCCGTCGGTGCTCGGTTTTACTGGAGGATGTCATAACTTTCATGCGCCAGGTCCTAATCCTCTGATCATTATAAACTAATAATGCACATCCCTTCAGGTAGGAGTTATCGCACACATGCCTAAAGAAGCTCCCTAAGGTTTGGTATTCAACCACGTATGGGCCACTCGGTGACGGGATCGAGGTTTAAGTCCAACCATGTATGGCTCGCCCAGTACAAAACCGTGGTTTAAATATGACCGCTCATGGGCCGCTCGTACTGGACCAAGATTCTTTGACCGTTTGGAGGTTGAGCTACAGGTGAGTGAGTATTCACCTTACTTAAGGGCAATTTAGGTCATTTAATTTTATGCAATGTAATGCAAACACTCCTATGGGTAGACAAAAGTGCAATAATAACATGATTCGAGTAAGTAGAATCATGTATGCAAGATTTATCGAAATTCAACGTGGAATTGTCGTAGGCGCTTTTGAGGTGGATGGCGTGCAACACCCTTGGGATTAGTTTATTGTCCTAGGCACTTGGCTAGCGTGCACCGATTTGAAGGGTCAACGAGGCGCCCTGGAAGATGCTTTGGCCTACGACCTTTATGCTCCATAGGACTTGGTCCTCCATTATAGACTGGCTAGTCAGCACCTTACCACTGATCTGAGTGGTCCTGTTGCCAGTGGCTCGGGTTCCATTGTCAGCCAATACAGCCTCAAACAATCCGAATTGGTACAATGCTTGGCTGAATGATGCCTGCTATGAGGCGATGGATAGAAGGCTAAGTATGTCGAGCCCTTATCGTGAGCATTGCGACAATTTCTACAAGACCTACTGCTCTACAAAGGGTGGAGGAAGGGTGTTGCTGTAGGATCCCCTTGTCAAGCCCCAAGTTTAGACCTTTCGCTCCAGTGAGACCGCTCATGAGCAGAGGGTCGACCACTCTGGAAGCTCTCTTTGGATTAATCCTCTTGCCTTGACGAGATATCTATGGAGCGCCGGCTAGCACTGTAGGAGTTATCTTCATAGGCAAAGTGCTGTCAATTGTCTTAGATCTGGCAAAGGCATCACCGCTCTGGGCTTTTGTCCTATGTTTCGGGATCATGTCAATCTTTTTGCCGAGAGTAGGCCTTGTCACTCGGATCATCCCAAATGTCGAGGTTGTCAGGCAGATGAGATTTTTCTTGGCTTATGGTCTCTTCCTCTTGCTTTCTCTTTTGAGACTCATGCATGGAGGGAGCCCTTGGCCACCACATGTCCAGGCGGACACATGGGGCCCAAAGTTGTTTAAGTTGTCCTGATGGGCGATGGATGCATGTTCACCATAGTCTGGCTAGATGTTGCCATGGCTACTGCAGGTCATCACCATGAGAGGCCATGCCTCTGGCCGATGTGCTAGTCAGAGGGCGAGTACTAATTGCACTTGTTTGCTGATATGTAACCTGCTAGTGTTGAAAGGGAGAGAACCTTGGCCGACGAGTGGGCAGTGCCTTCAGGCATGGGCAGCTGCGTGCTGGGGGTAGAGTTCTGTGCACCTGAGAGCGTCCCAGTCTTCTGCCTGCTCTAGCAACTCAATCGGTCATCCGGCTATGGTTAAGCCTTGTTGCTCGAAGCCGCCTGAGCCTCAAGGTTGTCAGACCGCTAGATCCTCTGAGAATGATAACTCTATTCAATCGTGTGGAGGTCAGGGGCTGGAGCCCCCAATGTTGCACCTTTAGATGGATGTGAATGTCTAGGGCCGATAGGTTCAAGGCATCCACTTGGGCTGCAAACACTTGCATGCTCGAAGTCGGCCTTTTGTCCGCACAACTACCCATGGAAGGGTCGTCACCATGGGGGTAATGTTTCCAGTTGGTGTGTCGGCTCATGCCCAGGATGCTAATCGTGCTTGTTCTTATAGTTGTGATGGTAGATGTTTTAGTCATTTTTATAGACAACACCAATAATACGCCCCTGAATCCGAGTTGATATACGAATTAGGGAGCCACGAGTCAAATTTTCTCATCTGGATGTTCAAAAGAGGGTCCAATTTCCGTTTTGTTAAACCTAGATCTTATGCAACATAATGAATAAACAAGAGGTTAGTTGATTGACAAAACTTACTCCCTAGTATATCCACTGACACTTAAATCAAAAAACTTTTTGTAAGAAAAGAAAGATGGAGTATGTAGAATGAGAGTGCAAATGTATGGGTGAGAGGGTTGAGTATTGGATTTGGTGTGCAGAGCTCCAGAAGATGCACTCAACGGGAGCGTCTTAAAAGAGAGAGATGCTCTTGGAAGGAAGCATCTTTGCTAGTTGTACGGTTGTCAAGGTACAAACAAAATGCTCGACAACGATGGCAGAGTCTCAATCAAGGCTCACTCACTTGGAGAGAGTTTTCAGTTATATTTTATGTGATGTCTTATTCTGTGTCCCCTTCCCTACTATAGTGAAAAGGCATTTATAGCATTGACAGGCAATTCGACCTTCCTTGACTAATGACAATCACCCGCTAAGCTGCCTGGGTGGATAATAAAATCTCAGTGTGGCAGTTACCTTTAGAGGAAATCCACTAGGCTATCGTTGTCATTTTGGGAGCAATTGTGTGAACGTGGGCAAATATTCTTAGAATAGTTGTTAGACTATTTCAACCGGTTATGGTAAGTTTCTTTAACGTATGGGAAGATGATCATAGGCTATTCTAACTGAGCTGATGGGGTCATTTTGGTCGACTAGACCGATTGGGATGTTATTCAAATCTTAAGCGTATCCCTTCTACTTGTAGTCCCTCTTACTAAGTTGGACTTTCGGATAACCATTTCACTGTAAGCCTTGACATCCAAATCGGTCCATGGATGACGGTAAGTGAAGAAATTTCTAGTTTTTTTTCTTTTCCCGATAGTTTAGCCTCTTGACTCCTGAGAATTCTCAAATTTGATAAGTTATTAGCATTGAACTCGGTTCATTTCTAATTGATTCTTGTGGTTATGCAGAAATGGAAGATAGAGGATCGGAATAATCCGATCAGACGTGGCCAAAAGATCAATTTCCACGAGAATAAGCCAAACCAGAACGGAGATTCATATATTATTACATTTGCCGGGCACAGAGACGATGAAAGCCGCGATCGTATATGAGCATGGGGCCGACATCGAGGTGTTGACGCCAAAGCTCTAGCACTCAGACTATTGCACAGAGCCTCGAGCCCAAGAGAGAGACGGTCTCCGTAAAATGATAAATCAAGATCACTAGTTTTTTATTTGAAAATATTTTCTAAAAAATAGTCTTTCATGAATTTTTTTCTTTTTTTTTTTTTTTTGGGGGGGGTGGGATGAAATTCAAAATTATCATTGAAACTATTATTTTTGATTTCTTTATTATTTATTTTGTTACCTTTGTTATGTTATGTTGGCATTAATGTTTTAACTTAGTTACTTAAAATTGAACATTAATTGTTTAATTAATATTTTTGTTGCATCCCGGGTTTTCGATTGATGTACGGATTATGAAGTTTTCGGATCTTTCGCTACGGGTCGATCTCGATCGGGTCCAACCTCTATCGCTGTTAACTTAAAACTTGCACAACACAAACTATAAATAATAGGTCAAAGGCCGACGGGGGTCTATCCATTGTCGATGTTCTGATGCTTAAGTTAGACACCTTCTATAATAAATGGAGGGATGCACGTTTTAAAGGTAAATGTGACGAGAGTGTAAAGATGCAGCGATGAAGGGAGTGTGAATGGGATGGATTTGGAGGATTGAGCTTCGGGGGTACGCCCGGTTGAGGGTAGGCTCACTACGTGGAGGATAGAGCTCCGAGGGTGAACCCGGTAGAAGGGCGACTTGGAGGTGTGCGCTGTAGAGGGGCGGCTCACTATGTGAAGGACTGAGCTCTTTGGAGGAAGATGACGGAGCTCCTATTCATTGAATGAAGGACTATGGATCCTCGTGTTGAAGGAGGACTGAGGGCCTCCTAGCTAGGCGGAGGGTTGAATGCCTTCTGGAAGGAGGGTTGAGGACCTCCAGGTTGAAAGTACACCCGGTTGAGGAGTAGCTCACTACGTGGAAGGTTAAAGACCTCCTCGCTAGAGGGCTAAGGACCTCTTGGCCACTAGAGGGTTAAGGACCTCTCTGGCTCTTTGGAAGGATGATGGCCTCCTATTCAATTGAAAAAGTTGAAAACCTCTGTTGTTGAGGACCGAGAACCTCTAGCTAGGCGGAAGGTTGAATACCAAGGAAGAAAGGTTGAGGGCCTCTTTCTGAGGGAGGCTAAGGACCTTCAGTTGGAAGGTTGAGGACCTCCAAGCCGGAGGGTTGAGGACCTCAGGCCTTCTCACCTCTGGATAGAATCTTGAGGGCCTCCAAGGTTGAGGACTTCCGGGAGGCCGAAGAGCCTCCCTGGTTGGCCCTCCTTCTTGGAGGGTTGAGGACCTCTAAGTTGAGGTTGAGGACCTCTAGGCTGGAAGGCTAAGGGTTGAAGGTTGAGGGCCTTCAGGCTAAAGGCTGAGGGCCTCCAGGTTGAAGGGCTGAGGACCTCCAGGTTGAGGTTGAGGACCTCCAGGCTAGAAGGCTAAGGGTTGGCCTCCTCTCAAAGGTTGAGGACCTCCAGGACTTGAAGGAAGGCCTCCAAACAAAGGTTGAGTTAAGACTAAAGGCCTCTAGGTTGAAGGGTTGAGGACCTCCAGGTTGAGGTTGAGGACCTCCAAGTCGAGGTTGAGGACCTCCAGGCTAGAACGCCGAGGGCTTCTTAGCTGAAAGGCTAAAGACCTCCAGATGAGGCTGAGGACCTCTAGACTAGAAGGCTAAGGGCCTCCGGGTCGGAGGGTTGAGGGCTTTCTGGAGGGAGGGCTAAGGTCCTCCTGGATGAAAGGAGGAGGGCTGAAGGCTTTCTGATAAGAAAAGGACTCATGGCTCCGGGACAAAGCGCCCCTGAGATGGAGGGCTCCAAAGTACTCTAGGCTTTGGGACAAAAGGCTCCTAACTTCCGAGTGGAGGTCGACTCCTCAATGGATGGTAGGCCTCCTGGAAGGAGAGCATCACTCAACCGGAGAGAAAACCCCATTCCTAGAAATACCGAGCCATATGAAGCTTTTGTAGAGCCCATTGAAGCTTGTTGAGCTTTTTTAGCTTGTCCTTCCAAGCTTGAGGGATCCTGTCTTTATTATGTATTCCACATATGCACTCTTCTTACAAAAGTAATGTGAGACTCTTCACTTTCAAAGAATCATGTTGGATTGTGGGCATGATCTCATTAGGCTTATTGTAGTTGGACCCACACTAGCCTCCCATACCGAGTGGTTTAAATTTTCGGCCTCCGGCATATTCATGATAGGATGAGACTAGTCATGTTGTCTCCTTGATTTTTGACCTGGATTTATTAACCAAAACGCTTGACTCTGGAGAGAGAGGATGGAATCGGATTGATGGTTGACCACCTTAGTTGACGCACGTCGCTTGATCCAGAGAGGGGAACGGAGCCAGAAATATGGTTGACTCATTTTGCTAACCAATGCGCTCGAACTGGAGATCAGTGTAAAGACAAAAATGCTGGTTGACCAAATCCGTTGGCCAGTGAAGTGCTTGAATCCCGAGAACAGTGAAAAACTAGAAATCTTTGTTGACCGAATCCGATCGCAAGCCATCCAAATCTCAGGCAAGGTCTAGGAGCACGTAGAGGGAAGATCTCAAGCTCGAGAACAGATCTCATTGATGTAAGGATGCACTTCGAGATGTCGGGAGGCAACTTGCCTTGATCGTTTGAGCTGTGGCATTCCCTGGAAGGGTTCTTCTCGTCGTGCATTGCTATTGTCGAGTTAGCCAATGAGATTGGGAGTGAGGAGCCCCCAGAAAACTCAGTTGCTAGAGTTGGGGACCCCTTGGCTCTTGGGTCGAGTGAATGGGTCAACACCGTGACCACGACCAAGGCTGGGATCCCGATTTCATTAACCTTCTTCGGGGATGCTTCTTTGCTTCTTGGAGGAGCGTGAGGGCTGCTGAGGATGACTTGCATTGAAATCTGATCATTCCCATAAAGGGAAGTCATGGCCCTGAGAAGATGCGGTAGTCATCTGAGCCTTCTATCCTTGACGAACGTGTTTGGTTTGTCGTGCTCACTCCTGCCAAGAGGAGGTCGTGGCTTGAGAAGATGTGATTGCGGACTAAGCTTCGAGGCTATCGTTATCGGACTTTTATTAGCCTAAACCGTCACCCACATGTACCATCAATGCTCGGTCCTTTTTGAGGATGTCGTAGCTTTCATACGTCTGGTCCTAATCTCCCGACCCTCGTTAGCTGATGGTGCTCTTTCCTTTGGGAGGAGGTCACCGCACGCATGCTAAAAAGCCCTTTTAGTTTTAAGTCCAAATTCTATGGTTGCTTGGCATCGTAGCCAAGTTTTAAGTTCTATCTCTTAGGCCGCTCGGACGTAGTCGAGTTTTAAATTTGATCTCCTGAGCCACTCGGATATAGGTCGAGTTTTAAATTTGACCTCTTGGGCCGCTTGGACACGGTCGAGCTTTAGAGTAAGAGAAAGGTTGCTTTCACTTGACTTAGGGACAGCTTAGGTCTCATGATTTATATGTAGTATTATGTAATCATATACATGAACAAATAATAATACTATTCTATTAATGGAAACGTTTTCAAATAGGCAATGTGATGCATGTAAGACTTACCTGGATTCGAAGATAGAATCGTCGCAGGTGTTTAGCGGTAGATGATGTGCTATGGCCTCGAGTCCTACCCATCACTCGGGGCGCATGGTCTCCACTTACCGCCTCGGCAAGTCATCAGGGTGCTCTGGTTGGCGCCTTCGGCCTATGGCCCCTATGCTCCATGGAATGTGGTCTCTTGCCTTAGATTGGTTGGGCAACATACTACTGCCGTGATAGATGGCCTACTAACCAATGGCTCGGGTCTGTCATCGGCTGATACTACCTTTGACAACCTAGACCGGCACAACACTCAGTTTGAGAGCAAAATATTTGCATGCTTAGGGCCTATTTTCCGTCCGTATGGCTACCCGAAGGGGGGTCGTCACCACGGGTGACATCGCCTCTAGCTGATTTAGCAAATCGTACATAGGATGTTGATCTTCTTCGACCCTCCTAGAGTTAGAGGATGGAGCCCCTAGGTATGGCTACTCTATGAGGGGTTGTCGCCATGGGAGGTGATGTCTTCAACCGTTGCTGGTCGGAATACGGATATAGACCGTGTTTGCTTCGTCGTTGTGAGGTGGAAAGACTTTTTAATCATTTTCACAGATGGCACCAATATTACATCCCAAGTTTTCGATTGTTATACGGAATCATGGAGTTTTCGGATCTTCCGCTGCAGATCAATCTCGATCGGGTCCGATCTCCATCGCTATTAACCTTAAACCTGTACAACACAAACTACAAATAAGATGTCAAAGACCGACGAGATGGCTATCCCTCGTTGACACACCGACGCTTAAGTCGGATACCTTCGATAATAAACGGAGGGATGCGCGTTTTAAAGGTAAATGTGGCGGGAGTGCAAAGATGCAGTGATGAGGAGAGTGTAAGTGGGATGTATCTAGAGGACTGGGTTCCGAGGGTGCGCCCGACTGAGGGGTGACTTACTACGGGAAGGACGAGCTCCGGGGATGCGCTCGGCAGAGGGCAACTTGGAAATGTATTCAATAGAGGAGCGGCTCACTATGAGGAGGATTGAGCTCTTTGGAGAAAGAGAATGAAGCGCCCATTCACTAAATAAAGGGCTATGGGTCCTTGTGCTAAAGGAGGATTAAGGGCCTCCTGGCTGGCCGGAGGGTTGAATGCCTCCTGGAAGAAGGGCTAAGGGCCTCTAGGCTGAGGTTGAGGACATTTAGCTGGGGAAGGCCGAGGGCCTCTGGTTGGGACCTCTTGACATCCAGTGAGGACCTCAGGGAAGGGCCTCCCGAGGGTCCTCCTTGTTGGAGGGTTGAGGACCTCCAGGTTGAGGCTGAGGACCTCCTCGTTGGAGGGTTGAGGACCTCTAGGTTGAGGCTGAGAGCCTCCAGACTGGAAGGTTAAGGGCCTCCTAGTTGGAAGACTGAGGACCTCCAAGCTGGAAAGCCGATGGCCTCTTCATCGAAGGGTCAGGACCTCCGGGTTGAGGTTAAGGTCTCTGATTGGAAGGCGGAGTACCTCTAGGTTAAGGCTATGGACCTTCGGGTTGGAGGGCCGAGGACCTTTAGGTTGAGGCCGAGGACCTCCAAACTGAAAGACTGAGAACCTTCTCGTTGGAGGGTTAAGAGCCTCCAAGTTGAGGCTGGGGACCTCTAGGCTGGAAGACTTAGGGCCTCGAGGCTAAGGCTAAGGACCTCCAAGTTGGAAGGCTAAGGGCCTCATCGCTGGAGGGGTGAGGGCCTCCAATTTGAAGACTGAGGACCTCCAAGTTAAAGTTGAGGGCCTCCAGGCTGAAAGGTTGAGGGCCTCCTAGTTGAAAGGTTGAAGACCTCCAAATTGAGCCCAAGGACCTCCTCGTTGGAGGGTTGAGGACTTCCAAGCTAGAAGGCTGAGGACCTCCTCGCTGAAGGGTTGAGGACCTCTAGGTTGAGGCTAAGGGCCTCCTTGCTAGAAGGTTGAGGGGCCTCCTGACTGGAAGGCTGAAGATCTTTAAGGCTGAGATTGAGGACCTCCAGTTAAAAGGTTGAGGGTCACTTGGTTGAAAGATTGAGGACCTTCTGGGTAGAAGGTTGAGGGCCTCCTGGACGGAGGGTTGAGAGTTGAAAGCCTCCTGATAGGAAAAGGACTCATGACTTCGGGACAAAACGCCTCTGAGACGGAGGGCTCCAGAGTACTCTAAGCTCCGGGACAAAAGGCTCTTGGCTTTCTAGTGGAGGCCGACTCCTTAATAGAGGATAGGTATCCTAAAAGAAAAGCAACCCTTCACTATAGGGAAAGCCCCATTCCTAGAAATATTGAGCCATATGGAGCTTTTGTAGAGCTCATTGAAGCTTGTTAAGCTTTTTTTAGCTTGTCCTTCCAATATTGAGGGAACCTAGCTTTATAATGTAATCCACATATGCAATCTTCTTACAAAACCAATGTGTGATTCTTTACTTTCAAAGAATGATGTTGGATTGTCGGCCTAGTCAATTGGGCATATTATAGTTGGATCCATCAATTTTTAATATAAAAAATTATATAAATTATCAAAATCAAATTAACCCGCATATAAAAAATTTAATTATTTTGTTATAACTGATAATTTGGTTTTATTTAATAAAAATTTAAATTATAATATTCAATTTGATTATAAATTATCCTCTAACGTATATATATTAACCACACCTTCCTTTGCTCACATCCCAATTGCTCCTTGGTGGTTTTAAACTCTAGAATTATTTGATTTAAAATTATATTAACTTTTATAAATCAATATTAACTTATTTTCTTAAAGATTAAATTTTTTATTATTATTTTAAAATTCATACTTAAATGTGAAAAACTGCTATTTCTCTCAATTTTTTATAATCTATTTGTATTTTTTTTAGATAGAATCTACTAAAATTTTTTTAAAAAAACCGATTAAATAAACATTGTATATTAAAAAATATAAATAAATTATATGGGTGAAATTTACGGTAATATTATTAAGTGTGGCGTATGAATCTTGGGATGGTGGCGAAGATATCGCATTGCCGAATAGAAACAGGTCAAATCAAAACCCTAGAAAGCTCACTCACATACCGTCAATTTCCTTTATTCGCCGTTAGCTCTCAGCTCGTTCTTTCTCTGCCAAGGTGAAAATATATGCGTCCTTCATTGTTATTCGTGGCATCATCAGAATTCGATTTCTTATTCATACTCTTAATAATCACGGATTCATCTTGCCCTTTTGATTGTTCAATTTGGATTTAGATTTCGAAGTTATATTTGATGTTCTCAGATGTCTGTTGCATTATTCAGTAGATTGTTAATTTTGCAAAAGTCCTCTTGTTTGGCCTTGTTTGAAGCTTGAGAAATCCTTACTTTTGTTGGGAATATTTTCTTTGCAAGTCAACGGTTTTAGAAGTTTACCTTAGTTTTCCGATCCATCAGAGGTGCAAACGAGATCTTGTGGTTGTGATATCTAACTAGTCGTCGTTCGTGCAGTTGTTGCGTCTTCTATGATGAATTACTAGTTTATAATGTATAAACTCATAGTTGCTTCCCGCCAGAAGATTGTCTTCTTTTCCTTTTTCGTGCTTTTTCCAGTCTATCTTTTTTATTCTGGGAGAGTAGCTGTCAAATTTTTGAATTGTAGTTTTAAAGGCACAAGCATTAGAATTACCTAGAATTGAACGATTCCCACTTTTCAATGGAGATTCAAACAGGGCTTTTTTGTCTTGTCTGTGAGAGTTCTGACTATATATTCATTACCCCAGAAGGTGCTCTTTCCACAATCTTATCCCATATGGGCTTGTGAGCTAGTGGTTAAAAATTTAACATGCTCTTTCTAGAGTTGTCAGAAGGTGGTACATCCGGGCTTTTGAAATGGTCAATTTTACGTTGCCTTAAGTCTGACATGGAAAGAGATTATTTTATGATTTAAACTTGATGGAGCAATCTTTCCGTTGTAAGGTTTTTCAAAGTTCTTGCCAAAATTTACTTAGACCCATCATCTTTGTATTCTCTACTTCGGCATACTTGTATGATGTATCAACTGTTCTTCTTGTTGTTCTTATTGATGTTGATACTTTAGTACTTTTCTGGTTTTTCTTTTTTTTTTTTTGGGGGGGGGGGGGTTGGGGGTTTGAAAGAGGGCAAACCCTGAGTAATGTAATATTTCATGAGGACTCTGCTGTCTTGATGCCCAAAGAGTCCTTGTTCATATTCTAATTTTCAGCTCAAGGTTCTATTCTGGAATTTCATTGACCATAAAAATCATCCAAGATATATTCTTCCCTGTGTATTTCTGATTAGGATGGTCAATCCATATTGGCAAGTTCATGGCATGCTCTTGTTAAATTGGCTGTAGGATGCCTCCTGCTAACTCCATTTGCAAGTTGCTCCCCAAGGAACTTGGAGTTGAATCACAATTGTTCTTGTGCCTATTGTTATGGCTAGTTCAAGACCCATGAGGTGGCTACTTCAAGAGTCTAGACCCTTGAGGCAAACGATCACCTCTTTTGTCCTAGATTGATCCCCCATTTGACACAGCATCACTCCCATTTTGCACTGCTCTATCGTTTTCTGTCAATTATCCTGAGGTGTTTCCAACCTGTTTATAAGCATCAAGCATCACACCTTGACTGATACCAGCTCCTCCCCAAATCAAGTTTCTGTGATGTTCATTCCAAGACTAGGGGAAAATTCAAAATGCTAACTTGTGTTGGGGTGATTTTGTTTGTGCAACTTCGTTTAGTGGTCTTTGTAAATGGAAATGAATATTGCGGCTCCTTCTCTGTTCCTTTTTGAAGAACAAAAACGTCAGACCATTCTTTGCACTTCTTTACATCATGAGGCTTCTGTAAAATATTTTCTCATTTGTCCTCCAACATTTCTTGAGAATATCTATATTTCATGGAACTCTGAGAATTAGCTGAAGAGAGCTGACTAAAAAAAAAACATTTGTGAGTGAACTGATTAAAAAAACAAAAAGATCTGTGTGTATTCATTGTCATGCTTTTAATTCTCCCAATCAAGTTATGTTGTTGGAATTTTCCTTTTCTTGGATGTCTTTCTTGTGAATACATGTAATCCAATTTTATGATTACTAGACAACTAAGGGAAAAAAGTGGTTTACTTTATATTCGTACAACCAAGGATTCATTGTACCATACCTGATATACTACTAGGCCTTTTAATAATTTTATAGCACCCAAATCAGATGAATAATGTGCAGCCAAACCTGCTCTTCCTTCTCTTTGAGCATTTGTGAACCCAATCCTTTTCCCCTTCTACAATCCATTGTTATGGGTGAGTTCATGGTCAGTCAGTGCCTCTTGCTGGACTAATCTGGTGAACTTGCATTGAAATGACAGGCGATCTGAACTTCCCATAGTTACTTGATTCTTGACTCAAGACACAAATAGTTTTTACTGATCTCAAGATGCAAGAATAGAACTATGTTTGGCAGATTTCATTTGAACCAGATCACCTTAGAATATAAATACTTTCTCCTGTTATTATGCGCCACCTTTATTTTGATCTGCACTTATTCTCTACTGCTGCAAATTTTTTTTGGGAAATCACTTGCACACATTAATTTGTTCCAGATATTCTCTCTTTTTGGTAAACAGCAAGAAATATATATCATGCGTAGCGTGTCCTCTTTCTCAGAAATAGTCCTCAGCAACAAGTTCTGTGTTCCTGTGTTATCTGCATTCAGAAGAAAGAAGCCATCTGAAAACCTGTTGCACATTTTTCAGTACAAGTAACATTTACATAGACATTCAGTAGGTTTGCAGGCATACATTACTCACTTTACCAATTCCAATTTACTTGCATAGGCGGTGTCTGTTTGATCAGCAGGAAATTCTAGAGCCAGTCAAATTTTATAGGTATTTTGTTATAACAAAAAACCAAAAAAGCTGATAAATTATAATTCTTTCAGGAGTTAGCCGCATATTTTTTGGCGTCACAAATACATCTCGTTGGCATCTATGTCATTCTATTGGCTTCATGACTCCTCTTGTTAATGGATGAAACTGCTTTGTTCAGTTCCCCTCTTATTTAATTGTGCTTGTTTCTGAGACACGTAACAGGTGGTGTTATGGCTGGCCAGAGGAATATCCATGGAAAGCGTGGTCAATTTCAGTCTGACTACTCTGGGAATGGAGGGAATAAAAGGAGAAACCAAGGTGAAGATAGAGATACATTTACTATTGGATCAGATGACACTGTTTACAGGTATTTGTGTCCTGCAACAAAGATTGGAAGCATTATAGGAAGGGGAGGAGAGATTGTTAAGCAATTAAGGGTGGATACTAAATCAAAGATTAGGATTGGTGAGACAGTACTCGGGAGTGATGAGCGTGTTGTCACTATCTATAGCACAAGTGATGAAACAAATGACATTGATGGAGCGGATACCCGTGTCTGTCCAGCTCAGGACGCTCTCTTCAGGGTACACGACAGAGTTATTGCAGAAGAGCCAATTGCTGATGATGAGCCTGAAGGAGATCAACATGTTACGGCACGCCTGCTTGTACCATCGGATCAGATTGGATGTATTATTGGAAAAGGTGGACAGATAGTTCAAAGCATAAGGAGTGAGACTGGTGCACAGATTCGTATTCTGAAGGATGATCATTTACCGGCCTGTGCTTTAAGCTCTGATGAGCTTCTACAGGTCCTCTGAGACTCTGCCTCTACAACTATATTGCTGCTTGATGGGCTTCCTCCCCCCCCCCTCTGGTTGTTTTCCCTTTGATTTGCATAACATTACATGATGGGTGATATGTTGAGAACAATTAAAAGTTTATCTTACTTTAACCCATTACTGATGTAGATACATAAGCTTGAGTGTTCTCTCTATTTGTTTGCAATTGCATAATTGATATCTGATTTGTTTTTCTTTTGGGGTGGGGAGGAGGCTCTGTGTGATTGTTTTTCCTGCTGCTACCTGTTTTTGTCCCTTGTGGTGATAATTGGTTTGACTTAACTATTAAGTATGAATGGTGATCTTTGGTTTGATGAGAGTTGTTTCTGGCAGTGCATAACCTGTGGCTGTATTTGTATTAGTGTTAGCCCACTGGTAATTGCCTTAGGGCAGCCTCTCAGTTTTTGAATCCCTTCCTGTTGCTTGGGCCGTAGTGTTTACCCTTTTTGTACAGTTGAATGCTTTGTTTTCAAAATTTGATGTTTGTCCTAGTAGCATTGCTTCCCTTACTGTGAAGTACGAAATGTACATTCACAGTGTTGTGCAGTATTTGGGTAATCTAGTGTGAGATTTTAATAAGCTCATTAGTGCTTGAAATGACTAGTTAGTATCAGTTTGTATGTGCAGGCTTGTTGGTTTTAAATTTACTGCTGATGAGCTTGATTTATTAAAACTCTCCAGTCACCTATAAGAAATGCTGATGCTTACAGCCTTTAGTTATTGCAGATATCTGGGGAAGCTACAGTTGTCAGGAAGGCCCTTCACCAAATTGCTTCTCGCCTTCATGATAATCCATCCCGATCCCAGCATTTGCTTGCATCTGCTGTACCTACTAGCCTGTATCCATCTGGAGGTTCAGTCATTGGACCAACTGCTCGTGCCTCTATTATGGGTTTTGCCCCAGTTATTGGTTCCTATGGAGGATACAAAAGTGAGAGTGGGGATTGGCCACAATACTCAGCTCGTAGGGATGAATCTTCACTGAAGGAGTTTTCTCTTCGTTTGGTTTGTCCAATTGGAAATATTGGAGGTGTAATTGGAAAAGGTGGTGCTATCATTAATCAAATTAGACAGGAGACAAAGGCAAATATCAAAGTTGATAATTCAACTGCCGAAGGGGACGACTGCCTGATAACCATTTCATCAAAAGAGGTATACATTTCATTTATGAGTGCGATTTCTGCAGGGAGTTGATACTTCCTGATATTATTTTCATCTGGTCTTTTGCTATTTTAAACAGTACTTTGAAGATCAACTTTCCCCAACTATTGAAGCAGCAAGGCGCTTGCAACCCAGATCTAGTGAGAAAGTTGAGAGGGATTCAGGAATCATTTCATTTAGTACTCGACTCCTTGTGCCAACTTCACGCATAGGATGCCTTATTGGTAAAGGAGGGGCCATTATAACCGAAATGAGGAAGAATACCAAAGCTAATATTCGCATACTTCCAAAGGATAACCTTCCAAAGGTCGCAGCTGAAGATGATGAGATGGTGCTGGTAAATAGGGCCATGTTGGCATTGGTGTTTATTTGAAATACTGCTTTTTCTATCTGCATATGAAAAGATGGCTATTTGGCCATTGTTTTGTTTTTCATCATGTTGGAGCTATGAACCTTGCTGCTTCTTTTCTTTCTTTGGTGTTTGATCATCAGATCTCAGGTGACCTTGATGTTGCTGAAACTGCTCTCATACATATAACATCAAGACTAAGAGCAAATCTCTTTGACAAGGAGGGTTCGGTGTTTCTGCCTGTTCTTCCATATGTCCCTATGTCAGCAACTGTGTCAGATGGCCTGGAATATGAAGACAGGGATAGTAAAAGACGTAATCGTGGCTATTCTGGTGGCCACACTGTTGGTGATTTGTCTGCCTCTGATCCTTATGGTAGTTATGGTGGTCTGCAGGTACTCTTATTAATCATTTCATCTTGTGCTGTATTCTCAGTGGTCGGGATCTTTTCTTTCTTATGTTTATGCTTTTTTATGCAAGGAGGTATTATATAGTGACTTCTAGCTGCATATCCTTTTTTTCCCCATTGTCCTTTTCATGTGGCATAGTAGAAGGTAAGCCTTGACATGTCAATAAATTTGATTGATTGTATCCTGGAGATTGTGATTTTAATTCCTGGAAACTGTCTCTTTGCAATGTTTGGGTAAGGCTGCAATGTCTGTGGGATTCCTTGGCTTGTACACTTGCCCACCCATATTTTATGGGCCTAGTATTATACTAGTTTGTGGCACTCAATTATTTTGGCTCCTTTACTGAAATGTGACTGATCAATTTTCTTTTTCTTCCTATGATTGATGAAAATGCTTACTTCGCTAAACATTCAGAGTGGCGGTAATGCAAGTGGTTATGGAGTTTATGGTGGTTATTCTTCCAGACATAGTAGTTCTGGGTAAGAATTTTTTCTTTTTCACTCTCAAACTTGAATATTTTGGATATTATTAAATTAAGGGTGTTGATTGAAACATAGATCTATTGGATTTTAGGCCATTCTTTTTTGAAAGGGAGGTTTTCAGTGATTAGAATTTAATCTTTGCTTAAAGTTTACAATTGAAAATAATGTTGGGAAATATGTTATGCTTTGTTCTTGAGAAGCATCTGTTGCTCAGTCGTTCTTATCCTTAATGAACGTAATTCTTGTGGGGGCCATTTTCTATGGTATTTTTGAGTCATCTTGCTCAATCAATTGTTACACTTGAATCTCCACCATTCCTAATGAGTTGCAGCTTTCTATCATCTTAACATTCAACATTGGAAGAATTAGTTGCTCTTATGAAGCCTTATTTGAATAAAATGCTGGCATACAACTAAAATTATTATGGTCTCATTGTTTGTCATTTCATCCAACAATTCCTTCTATCTCTTCTTGTGTTGGACCCAAGAACCCTGCATAGGGTTATATTGTATACATTTGACCATTCTCGGTGCCTGTAAAGAGGTAAGCCTTGTGCATTGATCCCTTGTGGTCTGGTATGCTTTTAAGCATAATAAAAAATTGAAGCTGTCTTATTGATGCATTTGTATTTTTTTTTTTACATTGTCAAAATTTATATATGCTATTTATATTTTTATTGCATATTTATGATGGTTCTAGCATATATCTTCTTTACATACGGGGAAAAAAACATTAACCTACTCCTAGAATATAAAGAATTTGTTGGTTATGCCAGTTTAGTTTTAGAGGACTCCGGGCAAAAGTATGTATCGCTGGGTTTCCTTGAACTTGGGGCAAAAGTATGTATCAGTGTGTTTCCTTGAACTTTCTTAATCTTCCATTTCCAGAGATCTCTACCATGCGATGGGAGATATAAAATTGATGTACATTTTTCTCATAGAATCTTGATTTTGTGAAGCCGCATTAGCCATCATTAGCCCACCTACATCCTTTGGCTGTTTTTTTCTCTTTCCCTAACAAATCCATTATATTATTAAAACACTACTTAACCTCGAACATTAAGTTTGATATCTTTGTTCTCCTGATCTGAAAAAATGAAAAACACTGACCTTTTAAAGTATAAGAGGATCTTAAACAGATGGATCGAGAATTGAAGGCTGAGTGTATATCAAAATTTCGCCTTTCACCACATACGCATAGACCCTGTGCTCATGGGCCTTATACTGTCGTTTTGTCATATTTTAGTAGGGAATGATTTTGCCAATTGAATTTGATCCTTATGTCTTTTCTTTATATATTCTCTCTGGCACCAAGGATCCTTCTTGTTCCTTCTTTATGTGATATGAGCTTTGGATACAGGTTATCTGCACAGACGACAGTTCCCCGACAGAAGACCTATGATTACTAATGATGTGCAGTAGGCACTGACAGGTAACTGATTACTAGCATTGCTTCCTTCGACCAAACGAAGAATTAACTATTTCTGTAGTCCGATGTCTGCTTGAATTAGTATTTGGTAGTTTTCTCTCCTACCTTGCCATCTCCCTGCATATATCACATTCTAATTCTCGTGTTTTCCCTTTCTTCCTTTTCCTTCCCATCAAAACAGCTTAATCTTTGAAGCCCCGATGCCTGCCTCCTTTGATGAAGCCTTCCTAAACCAGAAGACCAGATGAAACAGGATTTGACAAACACATGGCCTACCTTGATGCTTTTGTTAAGAGGACCAAATTATCCGGGGAACTTTACAACTGAAACTTGTCATGTTGATGACACCAAAATCACCAAGCTCTGTGTTTTCTGGTCCCAAGAACCTGTCTGTGTAGCCAGTATGCCTTTGTAGCTATGTACCTAATTTGCTGTCACAATATTGTTTAACTACGAAAGTCTTACTATGGTTTAGTTTCAAATTATGTCAGTTTTGTCATTTGTAAGGAGTTTGAGTGGTTTGTTTCAAATTTAATGGTGATATTTCCCTGGTATGAATTTTTATTTGTTTCTCTGCTATCTTATCACCTATGTAGTGGCATCTGTTTGGGTGCTCACTGTATTTCCTTCTTGTCATTGCTGCTACTCTACATGTTTATTTCTTATGCATGTGCTATCTCTTACTTCATTTTATTCTTTTTGAATAGGTAACCTTTGATTTTTCTTATTATAGTGTTGTATAAGCCTAGGACTTTCTAAAGGCATGTAAGATGGAGGCCATGTAAGATATCAGCATATCCCAGCAAATTCATGGAGGTTGTTTTCTGTATTGAAAGTTGCCAAGGGTGTAAGCCGGTAATGCATGTTTCTAGCTTAATCTGTTGGAGAGATCGCATTATTCGAGGAGTTGTTGGGTAGTGATAGCATTTGCAGTGCCATGTGTGTGTGTGTTTGTATATATATATATATATATATATATATATACACCTGAGTTTCTCTTAGATAATTCAATTTCTTTCTCTTGCATTTGGCAGGTTGCAGATAAATGTGGATTCATTGCCATGTAAAACAGGTATACTTTTCCTGCTGATCATGTGTTAGGTAAGATTTATTCTTTGATTCTGAAATTCTGCTCACATTTGAAGTCTTTATTAAGTCTTGTTTACTTTGAGACCCAGCAGCAAAGCTCTATTTATATCTGGAAAACATCCATCAAGACAACATCAGAAATAATTGGAGTTTCTTCAATCCTAGTAAAATAGTCGTCATATATCCATGAAATTCTTGCTGGCCTATGCTTTGTTCATTGGCTTCCTTACAAACAAGAGTTGTCTTAGCCGTGTCAAATAATCTTTATAACCCCTGCAGTCCTCAATCAGTGAGTCCGAACTCAGTTGTGTCCCCAAGATTGTGTGTCATTGCATGATGCAACTTACTGCATTCTGTCTCCCAAATGACACACCATAAACGAGAATCCAGTGCCCATTTAATAGCTCAATGTAGGGAATACAATTCACCATACCTGGATCATTGCACAAACTCGGTTATCTTGGGGTTATAGTTGATGGTTCTTTGTCAATTCTATCTCTGTAACTAGACATAGAGCTTCTTCTTATCCCATGCATAAACTAGCATTTATATATGGATAGGAAGGATATATGGTTCTTTATCCAAGGCAACAATTGGATAGGAAGGAAAAGTTTTAAATCTATTCCCCATTCCCTATTGTTGTCTAATTGCTAACGGAATGGCTACGAGATCTCTTCAATTTGTCATGAAAAATGAAGTATGAAATCATTAAAGGGAAATAATTTTGGACTATTTTGTCGGTGAGAATGAAAAAAAGATGATGGGTTGTTAGAATTGTAAATAGAGATAAGAAAGATCTTCTTTGGACATATTGGTTTGATATTTTATGTCTTTATTTATATTATTGAATTTATATAAGGATAAATGGATAAAATAGTTTTTTAACTCATAATTATAAATATTTATATATCAAAATATTATTATTTAAAATTTACTTAATTTGAATTCTAATAGAACCCAAATTGTATATATCACTTAATAGTTTAATTAAATTTTGTAATTTAAATAAATCTTAATATGTTAGTTTTTAAGACTTTAAATTGTAAATAATTTTGATGCGTTCTGGAACTAAACTTCAAACTAGTTTGGGTTGCATCGATCGTTGAATCCGGCTTCGTTCATCGAGTCTGGATCTTGCACACCACTAAAACAAACGGGAGGTCAGGTGCCGACGGAAAATTGTCCCACTGTAAATACTCTGACGCTCAAGTTTACAAAACAGCTTTCCAAGAATCAAAAAGATAAAGGAAAGTGCATTATGAAGGTAAGGAACAGTGAGTGTTTGTGGCCATGATTTGGCTCTCGCTAGGAGAGATTACTGTCACTCGAGAGGAACGGTGATTCCTATCCCAGGGTTTCTGGGAATCGAAGCGACCTAAGAGAGAGATATAGCGTTGGTGTACTGTCAGCGTGGGAGTCTAAGAGTGCGCCGTATAAGCTCTAATGGATTACTTAGGAAAAAGGAATGGGGATGTGAAAGCAATTCTACCAGATATGAGGGTGTTTGTTTCCTTCAAGAAGCCGTGCCTTGGAGTATGGACTCTATGGCTTTCTTATAGTCGAGAAGTTGAGCATCTTTCATTTGGTAGGAGTGCGTGATTTCAGTATTCTGTTGGAACAGCTTCCTTTCTTGACGTTGGCATTAATGGCGGTAACGGCTCATTAGGAAGATTACCTTCCTTCTATGTTTTGTGACGGCTAGGGTTTACAGCAGATAGGGGAGAGAATCTAGCGCTTTTCTCATTGGATGTGCGTTGAATCTACTGGTGACCATTGCTATGGAAGTTGCATTCTGGGAGAGCGCGAAATTAGGAAAAAAAACTGCTGCAACTCAAATTGGGCCTAGCCCATTTAAGGCTTATTCGTGTGAAGGCATGCTATAGTGCTACTGGTCAATAGAAATGTTGACCGTCCCTGGTACCAATCGCCAGTCCTTGTGCTGATTTCATTGGCCTTTCGTCCAATCAACGGTTCACATTGACCGTCCAGGCTAATGCGTGGGCTTTTGTGGATTTGGACCGTTTCTCCTTCCTAGACCCGTCTACTATGGGAGTACTTATCATTAGCCCCCCATGCTGGTAGTCTAAATTTTGCCCTCCAGCATGTCCACAATGGGTCGCGTGAATTGGAGTCCGTTAAGATCCATTAACTGGATCTGTTGACCGTCCAGGCCAAAATCTGAAGAACATGCTAAAGGAAAAGTGGACAGGATTTGTTGACCGTCCTGGCCAAAATTCGGAGAACCTGTTGAAGGAAAAGTTGATCGGATTTGTCGAACGTCCTGGCCAAAATCTGGAGAACAGGTGGGAGTGGAGTGATGCACCATCATTAGTTATTTTGTTTAGACGAGAAGGCAGCCACGTGTCTGCACACGGTGAATTGAAGATCCCGGTTATTAATGCACCGGGGGATCTGGTTCGTTAGTGCCCGTTCAGGAGGCACCATGTGGCAGTAATGATGGTGCTTGTTTACGAGACAGTTACTTTGGCTAGCATTCATACTGCATTTAAGTTGCCCGTTCGTCTCCTTTTTTTGAATTTTTCACGCTTTCTTTCATCTTCCTCAAATGAGCATTTTTTCTAAGTGTTGCACCATTTCCTTCCTTACTTCCATACTCATGGCTCTCATTGCACAGATAGCTTCGACCCTTACAGAGATTGACCTGAAGGAGTTATACGTAGAGTACAACGTTCCTAAAGCGATCATTCCCCGTGTTCTTGGCAAGGAGGGCCGAGCATACTCACCGCCTGAAGGTTGTATCACCATTTATGATGCCCATTTGAGGAGTGGGCTACGCCTTCCCATTCCTGACGAGTTATTGGAGATTTTGACTGCCCTCAAAGTTCCTATCGCACAGCTTCACGCTAACGTTGTGCGGTATCTATGCACGTTCTGTATTTTCCTTCCTCAGCAATTGAAAAAGTTGACGGTGGAGATAGTGATGGTCCTATTCAAGTTCAACCAGGGAGCGAAGTGAATCTCTTTGGCCCCATGAGGCGGTCTCCAAGTTAGCATCGCCATTTATAACTCCTTGAATAATTGGAAGAACGGGTTCTTTTTTATTTACGTGGACGGATCCCGGCTGTTGGCCATAGAATGGGGCAAGGTTCCTAAGGTTTACATCGGGACTCTTACTGAGACGGAGACGGAGTCCCTAGAGTAGCTCTTTAAGTTGGTAGAGAAATACCATTTAGATTTTTGGAGAGACCACTTGGTTTCTCGTGATGAGGCCACGAAGGCCAAGTGGGGCCTCGACGACCTTATGGTAGAGCGGAGGAGTTTGCGGCGGCGGAGGCCACTTTGACGCAGAAGGTTCCGTTTCGGTCCTCCGCCACGATGAAGGCCTCTAGGAAGAAGAAGATTCTGGCCTGGTAGGTTTTAACTGATTCTTTTTTAAACCAAGTTTAAAAAATGCGTCAAGGTAAAACAAATCATATGAACTTCCATTATCGATTGGCGAATATTGGCGATCACCTTCGGCTCGTGAGGAGCTCGCTCTTGATTTAAAACGAGGGCGAATACAACTAGAGGATCTGCATGGAGAGAAACTACATGCTCAAAGTCATCATTGCTAAAACTAATAATGTTATTCTCAGTGCGTTGCTTCTTATTCCCAACATGCTGCTCCCTATGGTCCCAACTTTCCAATCGAATTCTCGGTCTAGAGTCTTAGCGTGTCAAGTAGATCGCAATCATGTTGGACTTCGCTCTACTCCTCGATTTTTGCGGCTAATGTATCGATTCCTATAATCGAGGAAACGGTTGTTTCATGCCTTCACCGCCCTACTCCTCCGTTCTTTGTGTTTTCCAGCTAACTCGGAGTCTCAAGACGCCTGGGCATTTTCAAGGATTCTTGATGAACCTGGTAAGGTAGCCTCTGCGGATGAACTCTTTTATCTCTCGCTGGAGCGTTTTGCAATCTTCAATGGAATGTTTGGGAGATCGATGGAAGTCAGAGTATTTGGCTAGATTTCTCCCTTCCGCATTCTTAAGTGGTTTTGGCCACTTAAGGAGTTTCTCACCTCTGGTCTACATGAGGATGTTTAAACGCGTGTCGGTGAAAATCCAAGAGTGTTAGGCTATATTGGCATATGGAAAAGAAAGGAAGTCCTTGCACTCCGTGCCAAGTGTTCCTAGTCTGGGGGTTGTTTCTGTCCCTATTAAAAGTAATGTGATCGTCCGCCATGCTATACTTTCCTTTCCTTTTCTTTAGGGAAAGAGCAAAGAGGAAAAGCCCTCCCAGTGTTTTATTTCGGTTGGTGATCTTGCCCGCTTGGGACCTCGACGCTTTTACCTTCTTGTTATAGTAGCGCAGCCTCATTAGCTCTCTCTGCCTAATTTCAGCCCGTAGGCCACAATCCCAGTGAAAATTTTTGCTTCTCGGAAGATCTGCGAAGTTCTTATATGCCTCTGCCTAAAGAAATTCTCATGCGTAGCGTACGTGTTTGTGACTTTCATGGCTTGGCGGGTATACCAAGTGTGGACTTCCTCTCCTCTATGATAAATTCAAGAGCGGGAATCCGCCCGCGATAATGAATTTCTTCCATGAGCGACCATGGAGCGATCTAGAAACTTCCGCGGATTCTCCCCATGCTTTTGCTTAATATGTCTTTTTGACCCGATGATACTTGATCCATGATCCGATTTTTGCCTTGAAGTTTGACTTCTTGCTCCTAGGGCGTAGCAAAAGGCTCTAAGAACACATTTCCCCTTAGCCAAGTATCGGCGGAGGTTGTATGCCTCGAAGTTTCCGCTTGATCCATGAGGCATACTACGACGAGGAAGAGATTAGCCCGGCTTTCTAAGCTTGTTGGTCGTTGGGGTGACCTAAAGAGTACTTGATTGCGCTCGTGCAGAGGGTTCTCGGGACTACTCGTGCTCACATTTGCCCAGCTTGCAGAATCAAGGAAGATGATGGAACCAAATGCGTGTGTCCCCCTTTAAGGTAAGCGGGAAGCAGCGACACATGGCTGCGTCTTCCAACCCTTGTAGACCTAGATGGGTGCGGAAGTGGGCAAGGTGATCGATAGGATCAGCGCTCCCATCGTACGAGTTAAGGGTTGGCATTTTGAACTTCATGGGCATGGGACTTTAATTTAAGATCTTCGGAGAATGGTCCTTGAAAGGGGATCATCCAAATCTGTCACGCGTTCTCACGGCTAGATTCTCTCCCATCTTGGATTCGCTTGAGTTGTGCTGGCTGATCTTTTGAAGTTGAGGAATGTCCTCAACTCTGTCCTTCCTTTTATCGTGGTTTTTGTTCCCTTTAATGCCTTAAAGAAAGGCCAGGCGGTCTTTTTGACCACTAGTGGATCCCCGATAGCCCTGTGAGGCTCCCTCCCGAGTTTGGGGCCTAGATTTCGCTTCGATTCCTCCACTAATAGGAATATCGGAGGTTCCTTCTCTCTCTTTCTCTCTCGGAGTTCACGCCTCGCCTCTAGAACGTTCTCCACGCCTTAGTCGACCTTGGGGCTTTGTTTACGAGGGCTCGCATCCGAAAGTGTTGGTGCCTTATCTTTTTGGATTTCTTATCCTCCAAGCTCATCCGTTTGGTTTAGGCCTCCTCCTCGTAGGCCGATGTCAAATCCACTGTCTAGGGGCAAAAGCTAGCGGTGCTAAATCGGGCGATTTGAAACGCCATGAGTCCCCTATTAGGAACCTCCCCGATGCGAGCTCTGGTAGGGAGCAAAGCATCTGGAGCATCCTATTGGTGTTCTGCATGCACTCCGCCAGGTTTTGAAAGAAAGGGTCGGGCACCCCATTAACCATCCCGTTGACCAGGGTACCAGTAGCGTGGTCCTGGTCGGACGAGGTCACATCATCCCTGGCGAGTTCGCTTGCTTGTGCCCTTATGGTCACCATATTAGCTAATGGAAAGAGAAGCTAAGAGTGTGAGATTGCGTGAAGTTTAGGGAAGTGGTTGGCTTTTTGTAAGCTTTCCACAGACGACACCAATGATGCGTCCTGGAATCAAATTTTGAACGGGTTCGGGTTGCGTCAATCGTTGAATCTAGCTCCATCCACCGCCCCATTTGAATCCTATGGATCCTGGTAAGGTAGCCTCTGCGATGAACACCACTAAAATAAACGAGGAGTCAAGTGTCGATTTCTCCCTTCCGCATTCTTAAGTGGTTTTGGCACTTAAGGAGTTTCTGCCCACTTTGTAATATGTCACGATTAGCCCTCTCGGCCGTAGTACTCACATTGAGTGACCTCGCCAGTTTAGCAAACATAGTCTTCCAAGAATCAAGAATGTAAAGGAAAGGCGTTGTGAGGGTAAGGAACAGAGAGTGTTTGTGGTTATGATTTGTCTCTCCTTGGGAGCGATTACTGTCGCTTGAGAGGAAGGTGATTCCTATCTTTAGGCTTTCTAGGGATTGAAGCGACCGGAGAAAGAGATAGAGCGTGGGCGTACTGTCAGCGTGGGAGCCTAAGAGTGCGCTGTGTAAGCTCTAATAGATTATTCAGGAAAAAGGAACGGGGATGTGAAAGCAATTCAACTGGGTATGAGAGCGTTTGTTTCCTTCAAGAAGGTGTGCCTTGAAGTGTAGACTCCATGGTCTTCTTACAGTTGAAAAGTTGAGCATCCTTCCTTAGGTAAGAGTGCAAGATTCCTAGGTTTTACTGCACTCGCCTTGGAGTTTTGAAAGAAAGGGTCGGGCACCCATTAACCATCCCGCCGACCACGGTACCCGTAGCGTAGTCACAGTGGGGAGAGTTTCCTTTCTTGATGTTAGTATTAAATGGAAAGAGAAGCTAAGAGTGGCTTCTTTTAGGGAGGGTTACCTTCCTTCTGTGTTTCGATCAAATTTAGGGTTTCAATCGTGACGGGAGAGAATCCGATCGCTTTTCTCAAGGGGTGTGTCTTGAATGCAGAGTCTTTTGGTAAGAATGTAAAGGAAGGCTGTGGAGGTTTGTGGTTATTTTGGGAGAGTGCGAAATCAGGGGATTGAAGAAAAAGAGATAGAGCGTGGGCGTCTTGTCGGCGTGGGGAGCCTAAGAGTACGCTTGTGTAGCTCTAATAGATTATTCGGAAAAAAAAAAAAAAAGCAATTCACTTATGAGCGTTTGTTTCCTTGAAGGTGTGCCTTGAAGTGTTCCATAAGGCTCCTTCCTTATTCGTGTTACGCTGAAACAGTTTCCTGATGTTGGTATTAATGGTGTATAGTCTTCCTTCGTGTTTCTGCGGCTTGAGTCAACAAAAATGTTGGCTGTCCCTAATGCCAGTCGCCCGTCCTTAGCTGGTTTCATTGGTCTTTCGTCCGGTCAACGGTTTGCGTTGACCATCCAGGCTAATGCGTGAGCCTTCGTAGATTTGGGCCGTTTTTCTTTCCTAGGCTAGTCCACTATGGGAGTACCCATCAAATTCCAATAAAAAATTGACATTTTATTAGAAATTTACTTTGTTAGGAGTTGGTATGATGCAAGTCAGTCCAAACTAATGAGACTGAGCTCCATCTACTAGATCCTGCCCAAATATATTGGCCCAACTTAGTCCATTAAAGATAAGTGTGATTATTTTATCTTGACATCATATATTATTAGTAAATGGACACTACCGTGTTGATGGAAAATTACGGCCAAGTCTAAAACGTAACTTTAAAAGTGATTGGCTGATGTAGAAATTTTGGCGATCAAAAGTGACGCAACAAAAAATTATAGTTGAGGTGTCACATTGACCTAGAATGTCAGGTGGGTATATCAGATACCGAATTTTTAGTACTTACTTGAGATATATTTTTAATCATAACATGCCATGAGAGAAGGTGTGCGTATAAGAGATAGCTACTCTATAATTATCTAAGGTTAGTTGTTCTCTAAACAATCTTTAAACAATTTGAGTATATATTGATTTGAGTATCAAAGCGAATTTTTAAGAGCAACCAAGGACCTTTAATTGAGTTTTATTTTGTTTGTGGTACCTAAGAAACTAGTTCAAAACTTTGGATCATGCTCTAAGCAGGTTGTCAAAGGAGTTGGATCAAATCAATTTTTCAAAGTATGTATTATTAATACCGTCTATGAAAATATTTTATAAACGTCATGTAAAGTCTTATACCACACAAAAGTCTTCAAAAATGGAGGATAAGTATCCCCAGGGTTAAGCCCATAAAAGTAAGATTGCATCACCTAAGAGTCAAACACATACCATGTCCAACCCACCGCTTGACTTGACTCAAACCTTAAATTTGGTGGCCGCCTAGATAGAGGAAATGATTAATATAATTAAATGTTATATGACAAGGTAGGTGGCCAATGTAGGCAAGGGAGCTCCCCACTCCCCCTTGGGGCCGAACTCATGGTTGGTATGTGGCCTTAGCTTTGGCTCCAGTTGTCTCCAACCATACTTCTGTGACCGTCAACATTCATCTAGGCTGTACAGTCACCACCATACAGTCACCACCATCAACGGCAACCAATAGTAGCCCTCCACCATTCAAGGGACAATCACCAACATTCAGGAGCAAAGGATTGGAAAGGAGGAAATGATCTCAAGCATGACTCCAAGATTGGTAACCACCCATAAGCATCACGAGGGCCTGACTCTTCACTAGAAAGGCACAATCCTAGAACTAGACGGATGTCTAGTAACTAACCCGAGGAGGGAATGGAGAGTAGCACACTGCCAGTTTAGTAAGTGTTCACTAGTCATTCCAAGCTAAGGACCCTTTTGAGTGCTCAAAGGCTGGCGGTCTCATCAAATATGGAAGAGAGAAATAAGAAATTCGAACAACTTCTTAAAGATTTAGTGTCAAAAACATTTGCCACCGATGATGGATCACCTTTTACTAGGGAGGTGTTGGACTATCCCCTCCCTATGAAGTTTAAAATGTCCAATCTGGTGCCATATGACAGAAATGGTGACCGATGAGATCATTTGGATCATTTTCACATTTTGTTTTATGTCCATGGCCGGAGTACCTTGCCATGTGTCAATATTTTTCAATGACATTAAAAGAGGATGCTAGAATGTGGTTTTACCAATTGAAGCCTAGTTTGATTAGCACTTTTTGACAACTTTTTCAGTCTTTTATGATGTAGTTCTCCTCCGATAGGGGGAGGAATGCTCTTGGCACCTTACCGGTATACGTCAACTGTTAGGGTAAGGATTAAAGGAGTATTTGAGATGATTTAACGCTGAAGCATGGGGGATCCTATACCTTGCAAACGATACAAAGATAACATATTTTGTTATAGCCCTACAACCAGGACAATTCTACAAATCTCTATTTCTCCAATTGCCTAGAAACTTTACAAAGCTAGAAACACGAGCAAAGTCAGAAGCCTTGGCTAAAGAGGCTGATAAGGCAAGGATGATGGGACGCTACTAGAGTTTGCCTAACAACATCCAGCTGGGGTCTGGTGGCCCAAGGTCAAGGAACAAAAGTTGTAGGGATATCGGTGCATCTCCACCAAAGTCGCAGCCTAGCTAACTTGTGTTGAGGGCTCCACACCCTAATTTGACACCTATTAATGGGACCTGAACAAACGTATTGTTGCAAATCAAGGACAAACGATTTCTCAAATGATCGAAACCTATTCGCAATTCGAAAAGTATTACCTTTTTTACATAATTCCATGCCGCAATATAGAAGATTGTAAAAATTTTGCAAAAGAAATAAAGGCACTTATAAAGAGGAGCCTCTTAGATCGATTTGTTTGGCACCCAGATGGACACAGCGAAGAAGTGCATGGCAAGGCTGGCCTAGGGGGCAACTTACCAAAGAACAGGGTACCAGTTGGCATCATTAACATGATAAATACTCATATAGGACTCAAAAATGCTGGGTCAGATGTGCTAGGTAAAAGGAAGAGAGAAGACCAATCTGAGATAGGATTCACGAAGGATGATTACTCTCATGTGATTTGCCCCACGTAGATTCTCTTGTCATATCTACCGTCGTTTCAAAAGGGATAAAAAATTTATAATATAAAATAAATTTTTATTGATAATAAAAGTTTTAAAG
Organism: Nepenthes gracilis; assembly: GCA_033239525.1. Taxonomy (NCBI): domain Eukaryota; kingdom Viridiplantae; phylum Streptophyta; class Magnoliopsida; order Caryophyllales; family Nepenthaceae; genus Nepenthes; species Nepenthes gracilis. The sequence goes on from BSYO01000015.1 coordinate 14,375,467, forward strand.
ATATTTTATATTTTGATACTTTCTACTGGTTAAGATTAACATGATAGACTCTCAGGCCATCAGAGGGCCCCTTCTTATACGGTCTAGATAACATGCCAATAACAGTAGAAGGATTAATTAACTTTGAAGTGACTCTGGGAACCTACCCTAGGATCGCCTCACTTGTACTTACTTTCTTAGTAGTTGATTTGCTAACGTTGTGTAACGTTATTATAGGAGACTGAGCCCCATCTAATGGATTTGGCTAAAATATATCAGTCCAACCTAGTCCATTAGATATGAGCAATTATCTTATCCTAGGGTTACACAATAGCAAATGGAGACTATTGTGTTAACTAAAAGTTATTGCAAGTTTGAAAAATAATTTTGAAAGCAGTTAGTCCTAAAAAGTATTGAAAATACAGCTAAGATGTAGACTAAATTTGATGATCAAAGAGGCACGGTTAGGGATTACGGTTGAGGTGCCACACTGGCCTAGAATGTTTGGTGGGCATGTTAGGTGCTGAATTTTTAGCACCTAGAAATGGATATGATATATCATACCCTGAATATATTTATAATCAAGACATGTCACAAGAATAGGCATGCATATGAAATACGACCATCTTGATCAGGGCTTTTGCTATAAAAAGGAAAGGAGCTCATGAGTTGGACAAGCAGAAAAGTAGAGAAAAAAGGCACTAAGTTAGAGAAAGAGAAATGATTCTCTTAATATCCTGCCAAACACTTGTACAAAACAATCATTTCTAATCTCAAATATGGTTTGTCACTAGCAATACTGTTTCACCTGCACCACAATTATTCAAAATTAGTTGCTCTCTTAAATTTCTTTAAACAGTTTGAGCATACACTAACTTGATCATTAGAATGGTTTTCTGGGAGCAACCCCAGAACCTTTAATTTTGTTTTATTCGTGGTGTATAAGAAATCGATTCAAGATTTTGAATCATATTCTATGCGAGTCATTGAAGGGTCCAGATCAAATCAAAATTTTAATGTACGCATCATGTTTGTGCTCGTATAACCCAGGGTTAATCTAATAACATTATGAATCTAATAAAATGTGTGCCCGTATTTTAATCATACTCATGATCGACACTGCCGCTGTTTATATATCTATGCTTGTGTTCTCTTTTGTCACCTTTCCCTTTTCCGGTGCACATGGCTTTTTTTCTTTTTCCAAAGTAAAAATTTGCAAATCGTAACATTCATTTTTTGGGTAATTACTGAAGAATTCAAGCATTTTCTAAAGATTTGGAAATTACCCAAATCAGTTGGCTATTTGCTTTGTGTTGCATTTGCCCTGTTTTGCAGGCTGGACAGTGGAACAAGGCTGTCATTTATTTATTTATTTATTTATTTATTTATTTATTTATTTATTTTTGGTGATGACGACGACGATGAGGATGGTGAAAGTGAATGCTCTGGAATACAATGAAAGCAATTTAATGGGAAAACAGATGCCCAAGGGCCCGTGTAAGTGGACTGTGCTTGTCTCATATTACCCAGTTTGCTCATAGTTTTAATTTATTTAAAATACAATATTCTAAGTATATTATAATATTTATAATATTGGTTAATTATTAAAAAAATATGTCTGTCTAATGAACTAGAGGAATCTAATAAATACTTATAAAAATGAAAAAAAATTAATAATCTGCAGCATTATAAAATATTATACTTTATTAGGCTATTTTTTGGGTTGTCAGATATGAAATTTTTATTATTATTTAAATTAATAACTTTTATTTATAATAAAATAATTTTATTTTTATATTAATATTCATCCGTCAGTAAAGATATTAGTGCATTTATTTATTTTTTGGGCCATATTGAAGGCAAATGGCACTGTTACGGTACGAGTGATAAATTAATCGTGTCAGAAATAATTCGTGATGAACAATGTTAAGTCATATCTAGTGCGGTTAAATGCTTCGGTCCATACTAGGCTGTAAATTAATTAACAATTAAAAATTAATTATTTATAAGAAAATATAAAAAGATTATATTTATAAAAAAATTTAAATGTATTGAACATTCAAAGTAATACATAAACAAATACCAAAGATAGTAGTAACCCTCAATTCAAAATGAATTATCATTTTCAATTGGTGCAGGGTTATAAGTAATTTAGCACATTTTTTTTTAGCACATTTTAGCACAATTAAAGGTAAAATTAAAAATGATTGATAGAATATATAATTTTTTAAAAAAGTCTTTATTTTTGGTGATAGATTATAAATTTAAAATATACGTATAAAAATATAAGCAATATAGGTATATAAAAATATGTTGGCATAATATTAATGATGATACTATCCATCTTTTCTTTATAATTAAAATAAGAATTAGTTTCAAAATTAATATAAATAAAATCTAATTTTTCTTTTTAACTTGTGACCTATGGCCACTATAAAATAACTTATCTTATATTTATGTTATTACATATTTGATATCTAAAAATTAGAATTATAAAAAAAAATTATTGGTTTCAAAATTGTTGAACACCCGCATATTATTTTTCTAATTTTTAAAGAAATTAATAATATTATAAATAAATATGAAATATTTAATAATATTTATATTATTTTTAATAGTATTTTAAATAATAATTTTGTTATTGATATTTTTTAATTTTAAATAATAAATTTTTTATATAAAATATGTATATCATATTATCAATATTTATATTAATGATATTTTATAATTTATTTTTTCTCATATAAAAAAATTAAATAATGTTATTTTACTTATTAGAATATTATCTTTTTAAGAGTTAGAGTTTATGACGTTATACTAATGGAACATACTTAGTTACAAAAAGATAAAACTATACTTATCTAATATTGGATAATGTATATATTTTTTATTTTATTTTAACCATTTTTATAATAAAAATATATCAATGGCCAAGACAATTATAAATGTCGAATGAAAGATAGTTGAACTGATAAAATATTTTTTAAAAATATTTTATTTTTACTACTAATGAACTTATAATTACTTATTACCCAACACAAATTCTACTTTTAGCCAATTGTTGTCATTTACTGATAACCTTACATTTTATTGCGATAATTATAATTTTTGCCTTGCAATACTAACAGTGGAGGTAAATATAATATTTAAAAAATAATTTTATATAGATATTAAAATTACTAAAAATAACACATTATTAATATTATATTTAATTGTATATTTTAGAAAAATATTTAAATATTAAAAAAATTCTTCAATGCTAACTTATCTCATCATAATTATATATTCCCATGTGAATTTACATAAAGCGTATATTTATATTGAAGAATTTTATACTAATATAAAATGATCAACAATACAAAAGAAATAAATATATGGGTTCCTCACAACTTATATGTAATCTATAACTTGGATATATCACAATCAATATTAGAATTGCCCAATCCAGCAACAAAAACAAATATCAATCGAGGTGGTCCAGAACCTCTTGATAGATGTGATTTGGTTTATTTAATATGGATTCGATATAAAATATAACCAATCATTAAAAAGAAAAATACAATACTAATTAAAATTTTTCAATACTTATAGTCTGACCACATTTTTAGCTTTATAAGTAACAAATCAAATTTTAAAATTTTGAATTGATGGATGGGTAATGAATATATATTTTTTGTGTTTGCATTAATTGTATAGAATCTTTTAACCCCATCAGTGAGTACAATGTCATCAAAGTCATCATTCAACATTAAAAGCAAGTAATTTATGGAAAAAAAAGTGATGATATCAAACATAATAAAAATGTGTATTTTTTAAAAAATTGGTTACACACAAAAAATCGCTTTAAAGATTTAATCATTTTGATTTTCAATAAAAAAAATGACTCCAAAAGTTATACTAACAGTACGAGTAAAAATATAAGTAAAATTTAAAGATAAGTAAGTTTTTAGATATATTTTTTCTACTTTTATAAATTATAATATTAAAAATAATAAAATATAATATATTTTTTTAATAATTTGTATAATTATCTTCTTTATATAACAACACAATGTTATGGCCTTCTATGAAATAATATACCCATGAGAAAAATTTTATTCATTTATCTCGAAATTAATTGGTAAAAGCATTTAACTGTTGGCGTTCGCGTCTCTGCTGGCATTACGTGCCTGTGCTGCAGGCATAGCGCTGGATTCTGGTCACTGGCAACGCCAAGGGGACCAGCTTATGCAGCTGGTAACAGTAGGAGTCCCACCGCGTGTGAGCCTGTTCAACAGTCTCCATTAATAAACTGAGGAGTCTGTTCTCAAATTAAAGACTCGTATCTGTACGACTGTACCAGCTACGCATAAGAGAAGATTCACATTAGATAGTGATCTTAAAAGTGGGGTACGGCCCAACTCCACGGGCCACGAGCACTGTATCGTGCCGTGATGGCACAGCACGGGTAGGACTTTGTGCCATGCTAGGAGGGGACATAAGTTCACAGGCCGCATGTGAAGTGTCGCGACACGGCACAAGTAGGAGTCATTTGGTGATGGAATATTCCAGCCTAGCATGACTTGAGGCTTACTTGTGTTGGACCGAGCGTGTCTCCGGACGTTGCCGATTTAAGCATAACTATGAAAAAATATATGAAAATTAAAACTACTCAATATGGATCTGTCACCCATGGACCGACTTAAGATTCAGGCCCACATCGAAAGAATAATCTGAAAGTTGTAACCTAGGAGAGGGCCCCCGCAGCCCAGGGTCCAAGATCATGGGACCCAGGACCGAGATATGGGCCAATAGAGCCGCCCGCTGAATGCGGCCCATAAGCACGCGTCCTAACATCGTGAACTCATCGACTCTAACTCAGCAGACATGCCCACATGATCCTAGCTTGTCATTTTGGGCTCACCAAAAAAGAAGGCACCAATCATGGTACTTGTCAAGAAGGAGAGGCCAGTTTACCCGCATCCCATAATTCCCTCTACAAATACCTACTTTCCCCCGTAGTGAAAGGGGAAGGAAAAAAAAAAAAGAAGATGAGGGAAAAAAGAGAGGTAGATAATCGCGAAAGAGAAATCTCTACAAACTTGCAAAAATGGAGAATGATGGAGATGACCAAAGACATACAACGATCAGTCTCAGAGCTATCTCCTACCAAAGGCAAATCCTTCTTCCTTGCCGATTACTAATCCCAACCAGTGGTTGCACAGGCCTCCACGCCACTCCAAGCTCTCACGCTGCATGGCCGACGAAAATAACTCATAGAGCAAGGTGTGGAGAACCCCCTCCATCTGCACTCCGGAAAAGATTGGCGGGCGACCTTTCTCTTCATCGTCAGTGCCCAGGAATCTCTTCCTCATTCGGTTAGCCATCCTTTTGCTGGTGCACTCAACAATCAGCCACTTCTTAGCGAATGCATTACTCCTCTTTTCTTGCCAACCACTTCCTCATGAGAGCCACTATCTCAAAGCCGCCTCCTAACCAAGCGCACTAAATAGGAGCCCAATCATCCATCTCTATAGGTCGCCCCTTAGTCGGGCACACATACCGAAACCTAGTACTGCATCTGTCTAAGCCACCGTTAGTCAGGGCACTCAGTAAAAGCTCAGTCCTCCATCTCTTAAAGTTGTCCCCGAGCTGAACGCACTCAACAAGAGCTCAGTCCTCCATCTCTTGAGCCGCCCCCTGACCTAACGCACTCAATAAGAGCTCAATCCTCCATATCTCAAGCTGCCTCCTACCTAGGCGCACTCAGTAAGAGCTCAGTCCTCCATCTCTTTAAAATGCTTCTCGGTTGGGCGTACTTGTCGGAATCGAATCCTCAATCTCTCAAAGCAGCCCCCTTGCCGGGTGTATTTAGTATAAGCTTAGCTCTCCATCTCTCAAGCCGCCCCCTGGCAATCGCTCCCTAGCCAAGTGCACCGAAACACTTAATCTCCCGTAATATGCATCTACGTATTTCTCTTATATCTTCGCATCTTTTTATCCATTAAAAAAGATTTCTAACTTAAGCATCTAAGGATATATCGGTGAGTAAATTTTATCAATCCTCTAACCCACTATTTATTAGTTGTAGCGTATAAGATTCAGGTTCGTAGTGATAGAGACCAAATCCGCTCCAGTTCGACCCGTCATAAAAGTTTGGGTAACTCTCTAATCTATACAATAACCTAGATCCTCATCCAGCACCATTGATATTGTCTGTGGGAATGACTAAAAAGTCTAACCACCATACACACAAGAACAAACATGGTCAGCATCACGGGCACAAGCTATCATGTCGAGCGGCAACAACCCCTCCACGGGTAACCACACAGACGGAGGCCCAGCCACGAGCATGCAAACGCTTGCTGCCCCGTTAGGCAACTTGTCCTGATCCATCTTTAAACCCTCTGCACCCGTTTGATGGGGCATGCGGGGGGCTCCGCCCTCCAACTCCCACAGCCTTAGGGGACCTCGATGCAGCATAGATAGCAGGATGGAATGCCCTCAAGGATGGTAGAGTCCACAATCCCCTCGCATGCAACATTTCACACCAGAAGACGCTACATGCACCCCAAGCAAGGCCCTCTGCTAACACCCGCAAGTCGCACATCAACAAAGCAATTCGTGCTCTAGACAATGCACCAGGCGAGACCATTGTCTCCCATGGTGATGACCCCTTTCAGGGTAGCTATGCGGATAGACGATCGACCCCAAGTGCACAGGTGTCAACTGCTCAGCCAAGCATCCCGTCTTCAGACCATACACGTCCATTCGAAGGTGTTACGCTGGGGGCTCTAGCATCCAACTCTCAGACCTCAACGTCAAGATGGAGAAGTTGGAGAGAATCAACATCCTCAAAGGATCATTGGTCTGAGGGCTTCAGGGTCCAAGCTTCCACGAGCGACAGGGCCCACTCTTAAAAAAAGGTTCGACTTGGTCCCGAATTAGAGATGAAGACCCAGAGCAATGACACCTCTGCTATTCCTGAGACGATCGGCAACCTTCCACCTATAAAGAAGACTCCTATAGTGCCAGTAGACACCCTATCATTCTTCGCTAGACCGAGAGGCCTGACCCGAAGGCTTGACAAAATTGATCATGCAGCAACAGCCCTCATCAGCTCCATGTAGAGCAGCAGATCCTACAGAAGTTGTGATTCTCACAACGGGGGCTCAACATGCTTAGCCTGCTATCCATTGCACCAACAAAAAATGACCCCATAGCGACAACCCCTCCTCAGGTAGCTATCCTGATAGACAACTGGCCCCAAAGTGTGTAGGCGCTCAGTGTTCGGACGAGCGCCCCCTTTCAGACCGTACACATCCATCTAAAGATGCTACGATGGGGGATCCGCCCTCCAACTCCCAGGAAATCAGTGCGGACCAGCATCTGCAGAGGATCCAATGGCCTAAAGACCTTAGAGCTCGGGCAATCATGGATGATAGGTCCTAGCAGCGGCTAGAAGACCGACTATGTCATGAGGCATGCAATGAAAGTGTAGAGCGACATGGTCCACGCCACTCTCATGACAATAGGAGGCCTCCTGCTTGGGAAGGAACTCCACGAAGCGTCAGAACACACTTTGATGACCTAGCATGGTCATCGTTCAAGACGAGGATCTAGTCATCTCCATCTCCTAGTAGCATCCAGGAACTATACTTGAAGTCTCACGACTAAAATTTTGATCCGGTGCTCCACCTGGATCACCTTCGCACTTCGCCGGACTCCTAGGGTCTCGTAAGTTTCTAGCATAGTATTGGAAGCAGCTTGGGATAACCTCAAGAGCAGTAGAGTCCTCAGCCCCCCTCATGCGATATTTCACACTAGAAGATACTATCGACACATCGTACGAGGCAGACAATAGGGTGGAATGCCCTCTGGGGTGGTAGAGCCCTCAGCCCCCTTGTCTGTGGCTTTTCACACCAAAAGACCCTTCCCTTTTGCTGGCCAAAGTCCACTCTCGGAACTTGCAAGTCACATGTCAGCAATGAAAGCTTAGCATCCGAATCATGCACTGGTTCAAGCACGCTAGACCTAATCTTTCGGAGCATAGAGGCTATATAAGCCATAGTGCCTCAGCAACTCTCTGGAGTGGTGCACGCAAGTTGAATACCCAAGACGGTTAACTAGTCCTATAGGTATAACACACCATCCGCAACAAGCACCATCGACGGTTCCATGCCAAACCCAGGTGAGTCTTGCATGCATCATGCGGAATGCTTGAACCCTACTTTAATTAATAAAATAGTCATTTTACCGACCCATGCAAGTGCTTGCATATCATAAATCGGCTGCCCCTAAATCTGGTGAACTTTCATTCACTCATAAATCGGCTTACATGGTCAAAGAACCTCAATCCTGTCTACCGAGCTGCCCATGCGCAGGTGAATTTTGAACCATGGTCTCACTATCGAGCAGTCCATACAATGTCAAAATTTTAACCTCGGTCTCGCTACTAGACAGCCCATACGCGGTCGAACAAATAACCTTATGGGGCTTTTACAGCATGCGTGCAATGACCTCCTCCCGAAGGAGAGAGCACCATCAGTCGACAACGGTCAGCAGGTTAGGACCATACACGCAAGAGCTACGACAACCTATGATAGGACCGAGTACCAATATGGTTACGTGTGGGCGATAACCTAGACTTTGCCAAAACTCGGTGGTTGTGGCCATGAAATCCAGCCAACCCTTGTGGGGCTCACCCATTCCCATACCACGACATCCTTATATAGGATAGAGCACAAATGGACAAATGCATCTGGTCAAACCCAGCGACATTAGCACCTATACTTAGCCGGCGAACAGGTTATTCCTGTGCCACGACCTCCTCTTGGTAGGAGCAAGCACAACCCAGCGCACACCAGATCACTGAGCCGCTACCAACTCTCTCAAAGCTCGTCTTTAAATGACACGAACCGACTCAGAGCCCGAGCATTGGCCCCTGAGTGCTCTCACAATCTCACCTCTAACTCGAACAGAGCTCGATCGAGATAGTTGGCCTGCTATTGACTTTGCAACGCCTCGCTAACAGTAGCATTGACTCAGTGCTCTACCTCTTCATCAACCTTAATGGCGCGCAAGTGGGCAATCTCAACCTCCCGCAAGCACAAAGCCTCCTCCACCATGCAGGGCCACCCCACAACTATCAAGATAAAAGGAGCAGTCAAACAAGCTACAATGAAAAAGAATAATGGTGGGACACAGAAATCAGTGAAGCTTCATCTCCCGATAAGCCGAACTAGGATCAGGCACACGGGAGTGACGAAGTCCTCCGACAGATTGAGCACCAATATGGTTATATGTGGGCGATATCCTAGACTTCTCCGGATCTCAGCAGTTGTAGCCATGAAACCCAGCTAACCCTTATGTGGCTCACCAATACTTGTGCCATGACGTCCCTCTATGAGAAATAGCACAAATAGATGAACTTGTTTGGGCATGTCTAGCAACGATGGCGATATCGCCTAGCAAACAAAGAATTTTCCTCAATGCCATGACTTCCTTTCATAGGAACAAACACTACCTGACTCAAGTGAACAACCGAGCCTAGCTACAATAGCGGCCATACATAGCCAGTAGACATGCTTGCCTTGTGCCACGACCTCCTCCCACTAGGAGCGAGCGCAACTAGACAAGCACATCCTTCCAAGCTCGGCAACCATAGCAACAATGCATGACAAGAAGGATTCCTCCAAGGAATGCAAGTCTGCCAACACCTACAGCTCGAATAGTCAACTATCATGAGACAGGAAGCCCCTCAGCGAACATGGCAAAGGCTTCCCTTCTATCTCCAAAAGATCAACCAAGTCAAATCAGTATCGAGCTCTGGCACTCCTCAGATCAAAGGCACCAAAAGGAGAGTCTAGATCGGCAAACTTCCTCCAGGCAGGGACAAGTCCTCAGGCCTTCACCTCTCCCGACATAGTTACTCTTGAAGTCAGCTACTCGCCGGTCAGCTCTCCGAAGTGCATCCTCAGAGTGGGGCGATCCGGTCCAGTGCCTGAGATCTTTCCTCTGTGAGCTCTTGGACCTCACCTAAGATTCAGACAGCTCATGGTCGATACCAGTGAACCCCTCCTAAACCTAAAAACCTGGAGCCCTGACGACAATAACACCTATGCTTAGGCGACAAGCAGGTTGTCCCTGTGATAGAAAACTATGTTGTGATAGAAAATTCAACATAATGATAATAACATTTTCAAATTATTCATGCAAAAGTCATGTGCAAATGATAAATTGTGTCCAAATGTATATAATATAATAATATAAATCATGCTAAAAGTTTTTCCATATATAAAATATGCTCAAATTGTACTAAAATAAAACGAACTAAGGATCAGTAATAATCTCACTAATAAATAATAAATATCAGAATTTGAGTTATGACTGTTTTTATATAATTAAATGTCATATACTAGTATTTAAGATTTAAAGGTATAGACGGGATTAAATATCACTTTTTTAACCCGTGAATGATAAATTTGATCTTTAATTTACTAATAATATATTTAAACATGTCTAAATAAATTTTATTAATTTTCTACAATAGTTCATACTTTGTCAAATAGAAAAGTCAATTTAAATATAAATGTTTTTTAATTTTTTCTCAAACCTGAGAATTATACTTTCTTTATTAAATTTTATATAAAGTTTTCTTTCATATTTTTTAAAGGTATGACTTGTAGTAAAAAGTATAGACATGCAAAAATAATAAAGTAAAAATTAAAGATATGTAGGAGCTTAAATATATAATTTGTAAAATTATAGAAATTGTTATGTAGAAAATGTAATAATTTAGATTGGTTCAATGATTTCTCTTAGTTATAAGCATGTATAAATAATTATGTAATAACTCAAGATATATTGAAGCATATAATTAAAATTTAAAGACATAAAGGGACATTTAATAGGGAATTAAAGTCATGTAACAATAATATTGAAGAAATTTAGTAGTTAAATATAATTCAAATAGATTTGGGACATATACTTTACAAAAATTTATGAAATGGGGGTAGGATTCCATATATGTGTAATTTAAAATAGTTTAAGTATAAAATTAAGATATGCATGAGTATTTTGGATAAGAAATGCTTAATGAGATCAAAAATAAATAGCAATAAAGAAAATAAGGTTTTGGATGCAATTTTGTTCACTTGATTTTTACCTAAAAATATTTTAAATTCCTCTTTGATTTTTCCTTCTCATTCATTCATTCTTTTCTCTCAAACGTTAGCTCATAATGACCTAAAATGAACCAAGAGATCTATTTATAAAAACTTGGCACATGTATGTCAGTCAAATGTGGATTATGTGTTGAGGTACAATCCAAATTGTGTACGAGTACCTCTTAAGCGTGTATCGGGTATTAACATTTCACCTCAGATATGTACAAGCATAGTTTCAACACAAATCAAGCGCAATCATTCTACCCAAAATGCCTATGGGCCCCCTTGAGGTGTTGATCAGGTACACGCCTACTATCTAAAATACGTATCAACGTGGGTTAGGCACAGATCAATTGTCAATTAGCCTTACTTAGTCAAGTATAAACTTATTTTTTAACCCAGAATCTCAATTGACCTAAAAAATTCATCAATTTTAATTAAAATAATCATTATAAAAAAAAATCTTTTGGAATCTATACCTTACATTTTTCCTTATAACAATTTAATCAGCGAAATTTTGTATACTTTAATATGGAAACAAATGTAGATATTACTCCCAAGCCTTGTCTTTTCTTTCCTATATAACTTCCTCAAAAGAATGATTCCTCCGAAAGACCACCACCAGGATCACATGCTTGCAAAGTACTTAGTCTCTTTTTCCTAAAATGTGAACCAGTTTCTTAATATATGATAAATTTTCATCAATTTTTAACAATTCATGATTAATGATATGCGAGGGGTCATGGACAAATTTTCAAAATATTGAAACATGAAAAATATTATGGACATCCTCTAAGCTTGAGGGTTTGGCCAATTGATATACCACATCTTCGATCCTTTCCAAAATTTTAAAAGATTTAATGAATCTTGGTTTCAATTTAAACTTTTCTAAAATTTAGAAACAAACATCAGATTTTGATCTGACACGATGGAAGCGGGGGTTACATGAAGTTTCACTTTTTCATTAATATAAAATCTTGCTAAATGGTCTACTAGGAATGTTACCCGAACAACAATGAGGTTGGTTGACTTGGTTAACCAATCCAACATCACCTAAATAGTATTATAATTCCTCAATGTCATTAACAAACCTATCATGAAGTCCATTGTTATATATTCCTAATTCCAGCTAGAGATTAGTATAGGTTGTAAAAAACTTAGTAGCTTCCTATACTTGGTCTTTATTTGTTAACAGATCATGTATCTTCTCACATAGGCTGTGATTTCTCTTTTTATTATGCACCACCAAAAGGAATTTCCTATGTCTTAGTATATCTTATTATTCCCTACATGGATAATGTACTTTGATTGATAGGCTCTGTAATATCCCAAATTTTTGTTCAATTTTTTTAAAGTAATGAGTATAGTGTATATTGATTTTTAAGAATTTATAAAATTTATATTCTATCTCGAAATAGAGTAGAACATAATAGTTAGGATATCCCCCAAGCTTCACATTCAGTGGTGTATCTTAAATAAATCAAAACACTTTTGGAATCAAACAATATAGCCATCATGTAAAAAATCAAAAAGAAAATTTTCAAAAACTGATCCTCCGGCTCTTTGCAGACTTCTTGGCCAAATGCACTTTTCTCGGACATTTGCAAAGGCTGCGGTCTGTGGCCAGCTGCATATACCTCGGTCTAGAATCTCCGTCCGTAACCTGGTAACCTCCAGCCCTTAGTAGATATCTCAGACTTTTGTATATCAATCCTTTATAGAGCCCTCGACCATTGTACTTAGCCACAATGCATGGCATTATTTGTTAATTTTTGGGTAATATAGATGTGATGAAAATTAATCAAATATTGTGAGATTTTGAGGAATGATCAAAATTATCGAGTGGCATTCGGAGCGCGCCCGTACTATTGTCCGAGTACGGATTTAAATTTTTGAAAAAAAGAAGAGTAAAAAATAAAAATATAATATATATATATATATATATATATATAAGTAAAACAAAGAAAAAAAAGAGAAAACAGGATCAGAAGGGTTTCGGGGAGAAAGAAAGAAAATGAGAGAGAGAGGCGGTGCGCGGTGAAGGGTTGCACGGAGGAGAAAGAAAAGACGACAACGTGCGGTGAGAATGACGCTATGTGGTTAGGTCATCAATGGCGGCGGCACACAGAGGAAGCCATGCGCTGGTGGTCGGTGATAGCATGCGATGAGGGCTGCACAGAGAGAGAGAAAGCGGTGCAGGAGAGAAATAGCGCAGGAGAGAGGAGCAGTGTGTGAGATTGTTATCGACAGCAGAGAGAGACAATGGTGGTAGCGGCGGTGACCAAAGGCAACATGCGCGAAGCCGAGCGACGCCTGAGGTAGTAGAGTAGGAGAGAGAAAGTAATCTGGTAGAGAGAGAAAGGCACAGTAGGAGAGAAAAATGTGCTGTTTGGGTATTTCGAGACATCCTTTCTTCAGATTTGTGAAGTATAAAGTCAAGGTAAGGATCTGTAACCCATTTTCTTGATCTGATTTAATATTCGATATATTTTAGACACTATTTGAAGATTTTACTGATATACATGTTATTTTTATATACCCAATATATTTATTCTATACATGCGTGTATATTTTACCGACTGTTCGATAGTTTTATACTAGTATTCAAGATTTGATAAATTAAAAATATCATGAATTATACGTTATTTTTCAATATTTGTTTCTATTTTATATCGATAAATATGCTCAAAGTTTCTGCATAATTAGAATTTAAGAATTATGATTTATGGTCCATTTATGTTGAAGTCCATGATTATCTACACATTTGCTTTTTATGAAAAAATATTTATTCAACTTTAAGACTTAAGTCCATATGAATATGAAAATATATATCTATACAAGCTCAAAAGAATATTAAATATGTATCTGTATTCTCAAGAATAAGAAATTATGAATCTGTATCAAGTAATTGAAACCCTGCAATCTCTTATCTATTTTGGTATTTTCTCCTAGAGTGAGAAAATTAAAAAAAAACTATGAATATTTGTGCAGGATTTCAATATAAAATATAAAAAGAAATCAAGAAATTGGACCAAGAACTTTTATTTCAGATAATAGTATTGCCTGATATGTTTTAGGATATTATCGTGTAGATCGTTGTCTGAATATATATCGCTATGCGATTTAGACACTGTCTATCGGAAGATAATAGGTAGCACCATCCTACTCTCGAGATGTAAATAAGGAGGTTAAGATCTTTGATTATGTGGATTGAATACAATCCAGGTATCGATCAAATACTCCATTAGTTAGTAATACCTACTAGCCCTGATCCTTAAATAATAAAAGAGTTTTTACATATTTTAAAATCTAAAGAAATTAAATATAAAATATGAAAAAAATTAAATATGTTTCGAAAATACTATTTGATCATATTTTATATTACATATATATTATGATTCTATTCCGTTTCTTCAATTTATTTTAAAGTATACTTTATTTATATTTATACTTTGCTAAATATTTGGCTCACTTTCTTACTATTTTTATTAACCTTCAGATGAGCAAAAGATGTAAGAGTTCTTACCCAACGAGCTAGATCGAAGATTCGAAAGAGTTTAGCTTGTTGGTTCTGATATTTAGGTATTGTTATATTTTGATAGGTTTAGGTCGTTTTCTTATTATGGATTAGTTAGTTTGGTTTTCGGATATGATTTTTGATATATTATGAATTTTCATGCGATATTGTTAGCCCGTGTAATATTTTGTGATGTTCTAAACTATCGGTGTTATGTTTGATTATGGACAGGATTATTATTTTGTACTGGATTATTTTGAGGCAGTAAAACATGATGTTTCACATTGTGTAGGTTCAAGGAAGTTTGTTAGAGATGTGTTCTTACTTTCGTAATATTGTTGGATATGTATGTATATGCTAAATTAATATTTTTGTAAGCATTTTTTCTTACTAAAGGTCCAACGTCGTATTTTTAGGTCGGTGTCAAAGCTACCGATATTGTGGCATGATTTTAGATCCTGTGTGTGTTTGTTGTTGAGATATATATGTTGTATACGGGTATTGTACAAGTTTCTATTAGTTTAACGGCCTTTTTACAACCGGAATCTTACCGATTTTCTATTAGGATTTTTGGGGTCGTCGTAGGCACCCTTCAAAATTTCTTCCTTTAATTTTTTTAATATTGGATACACTTATCCACTCTCAAAACATTAAGACTGCATCAACTCGTATGTCAAAATCTATTCTTAATTCACTATTTAAATCTCCATCAATGTCCAATAGAAATAGATCATTCATTTGTGCTTCTTTAATTCCTTTCATTATCTTTTATTGCACCTAAAAATATAATAAAATTATTTGTGTACTTTAGGAATGCTTCTTGATGTCACATTATTTCATACAACCCAACATCTTCATTTTCTTAATATTCAAGTGGGCAATTAAATTTATCATTTTTCAACTCAAGGCATCTACTACTACATTTATTTTTCTCAATTGAAAATAAATTTTATAGTGATAATCATTTTAAAAGTCCAACGACCTTCTTTACCTTTCATTTAGCTCTTTTTGTGAAAATAAGTATTTTAAATTCTTATGATCCAATTATATCAAAAATCATTCCCTATAAAAATAGTGCTTCCAGAATTTTAGCATGAAGATCACTGTTGCTATCTCCAAGTCATCTGTTGGGTAACTCTTCTCATATGTCTTTAGTTGTCATGACCCATACGTAATTACCTTCCAAGTTGTATTAAAAAGCACCCTAATCCGTTATTTGATACATTACAATTAACCACAAATTCACCAAATCCTTTCGAGGTCATTATGTTTGTGGAGCATGTTAGGCATTCCTTTAACTCCTAGAAACTCCATTTACATTCATTAGTCCAATTAAACTCCACCTTTTTCTAAGTTAGTCTGGTCAGTAGTATAGTAATCCCCAAAAATTTATTTATAAATCTTATATAATAACCCATCATTCTAAGAAAACTCTGGACTTCTGTAACAGTTGTTGCTTAGCCCAAATTTGAAACGGCTTCAATCTTCTTAGGATTGATCGAAATGTGTAAGTCCTGAGTTCTTAAATTATGATAATCATTACTAATTAAGCTAATATAATTAAAATTGATATCAAAGGATGTAAAAAAATTGGGTCAAATAGTTAAAAGTTGGACCGGATAGCTCATGCTTGAAGGAGGCCTGAATTTGTGTTTGAGGGAAGCTTGATGCGTGCTTGAGCCTGAGGAAGCCTGGGGCACGCCTGATATGAGCTCGAGTCTAGAAAATAAAAACCTTGCACTCAAAGTTCATCTAAGCCGCCCAAGCGCAATAAACCCGAGATCTCGTGCCTGACACACGCCAAGCCTCACTCGAGGACAAGGCTTTATAAAAGCACACCCGACTCAAATTTCAGTCATTTTTGTAGATAAATTTCAAAGAAAGAAAGTCAAGGAAAAAAGAGAGGAGAAGAATCAAAAAGGCTCAAATAGCTTAAATCAATGTGATGAAAGTGAGGATTTGAGTAAATTAAGGTAAGATAAGTGTATTCTAAACTCTTATTTCACTTGTTGTTGATTCATTGTCGATTCTTTCGAATATTTTTATTCTAATACTCATCAAAACTATGATTCAAATATAAGTTGTGTATATTATGTATGGATGTTGATTTTTCGTGATTTTATAAAGAAATTTCTTGAGAACTCATGCAAAAGTTAAGTATAGTATATTATGAGCTAAATTTTTATATTCTATTATTATGCATGTGCTAAAATCCTAATCTAATGATCATGTATGTTTAAAATTTGTAAGATGTCAATATGTATGGTTAAAATTTTAAAAAAACTTGACATTGCATGTGGGTTAATTAAGTTGAAAAATTACTGAGAAAATGGGCATGCTGATTTTCTACACCATAAACTGATATTTTCTGCAGTTCCTTCTAAAATTCCCATCCTAATGACCATGCACGTGAAAATTTTCATATATATTGTTACTGCATGTTCTAAACTCATAATTTCAGCTTGCATACTTAGGATATTTAGAAAAAATCTACCTTACATGCATAATATATAATCTAAAATTGTAAAAATTAATTTTTGACCCCTATTTTATTGTCATTTTACTGAACTCTACAACATATATACCTCAATTTCGTATAGCAATTTATTTATGCTTTAAAACCATATATATATGTTATGTATAAGCTGAAAATTATATGTAAATTGACCTGCATAAGCAAAAATTTTACTGTGCATGCAAAAATCTTATGAATTACTGATTTTTTCTACATTTGGCCACAAATTCAATATCTCATGCTTTTAGTTTAAATATGACTAAGTTTCTATATAACTATAAATATGAATTCATGAAATTATGGCAGAAAATTCTACAATTTACTATGAACTATGAACATTTTTTTCAGAAGTAAAAATATTAAGAAGAATTAAGAAAAAGTATAGAGTTTTCATATGCAAATGAATTGGATAAAGGTTATTATTCAGTAGGTAGTATATTATGACATATCTTAATATATTATAGTAGTATATTGATATTCAAACATATGTAATTGTTGGTTAAGAAATGTCATCCGGTCCCATCTATAAGATTGTATATAGATGGCCAGCCTTAAAATTTTGAATAATAGCGTATGGCCTTTGGTTATATCGGAATATATACAACCCGAGTTTTGATTATTTGCTTCTCTAGTTAGTAAGGTTTACTAGTTCTGATCCCTAAAAAAATAATAAATTAAGCATGTTTTTACGATTCTTAAAAAATAAGAACATGGCAAGAAATCTCAAAATGCATAATATAAATTTTCCTGTACAAATCCATAGCATTGCATCCAATCATGATCTATATTCCTTCTGTTTCATTTTAAAAGCAAAGTATTCATGTTCATCGATATATCATATACGTTATTGAGTATTTGGCTGACTCTCTTACTATTTTACTAACCCCTTCAGATGAGATGTACGAGTACTTACCGGATGAATAGTCTATTGGCTTATATTTTCAGTCAAAACTTAATGTATTTAATGGTTGTATCTTAGTTTAATTTTCAATTTTGGACTATGTATTGTGATGTTTATAGTTATCGGACAACGTTGAGATGCATAGAACGATGTTTTTCAGTGACTAGTTTTAGTTGTTGTGAAGGTTGTGCTGTAGAAGCTTATGAATGATTTGGAATGACGCATTTTAGTCGATGTTTTTAAGTTTGGATAATAAGTTGTATCAATTTAAAATCCACTGTGGTCTTATATTATAATTTGGAAATCGCATGTCCATGGTATGCCGTCGGTTTGATGTCATCAATGATTTTGACTCCATTCAGTCAAGTTTATAACTATTTATTGCTCCCGTAGACTTTTATATATTGATTTCAGTATTGAATGGTCATTTTTCTTTAATAAGGTCCGACATTATGTGGTTTGGATAGGTGTCGAAGCCACTAATGATGTGGCATTTGACTTGAGTTATGTGTATATTAATGTATTATTTATTTATGATCCGTCATGGTATCGACGTGAAATTTCACGTCCGGTTGTTAATTAAATGTTTAAACATTGTAATGGTAAATAAAAAAATTAATTATGATTAAGGTTAATAACGAGATTTAAGACGTAGTCCGTTACAAAATGTCTCCTTTTAAAATCACGTGACCCAAAATCATCACTTATTTGAGTCAAAATTCACACTTATACTACTCTGTATATAGAGTTCTCTCCTGTAGTTTCTCTTGGCCAATCCTTAAGTGTATCTTATACTTCTCATAGCTTTTTAGGTATATCAAAATATCATCAATAAATACCATAACAAATTTATTAAGATATGGTTGAAATACCTAATTTATTAAGTCCATAAAAATTATAGGGGCATTAGTTAATTTGAAAGGCAATACCAAAAACTTATAATATTCACACCTCATTTGAAAAGTCATCTTCACCTCATCCTCCTCCTTAATCCTCAATTGATAATAATTTGATCGAAGATTGATCATTGAAAATGTTTGTACTCTTTTATAATTAATCAAATAAGTCAACTATCCTTAGCAACAAGTACTTGTTCTTGACAGTTATATTGTTGAGCTCTAAATAATCTATATACAATTGTATAGACCCATTCTTCTTCTTTATAAATAACACCGATGCACCCTAATATGACAAACATTGTCTAATGAATCCTATCTATAGCAATTCTTGCAACTTCTTTGTCGATTTCTTCAATTTTGATGGCATCATTCTATATGGGGCTTTAGACACAAGCACTACTCTGAATATGATTTCTATCTCAAATTCAATCTCTTAATTTGGTAGCAAACTCGAAAGATCCTCTAGGAAGACATCCTCAAACTTACTTACCACAAGAATTTCTTCCCCGAGAACATTGTGGCTCCTGATGGTGGTCACATAAGCTAAATATGTTTGATACCACTTTTCATTAAATGACATTCATGAGGATAGAAATTACATAGGTTGATTACTTTTATTTTATTCCTTGAAATTAAATGGTTTCACAACTCAAAATCAAAAAGTACACCTTTTTGTGAAAATAATTCACATTAGTATGGTAACATACCGATCAATCCATAATCAAAATTACATCAAAATCATGTATGTCTAATAAAATCGAATTTACGACCAATTCAAACCTTTCACCCAAACAATACACTTTAGATATACAATAATGGTCACCAAGGATGACTTTATTGGTGTTAACACTACTAATAAAAGTCTACGATATTTGGGATGATAACAAATGACAAACAAACTTTATGGATATAAATGAATATATTAACTTGGGGTCCAACAAAACATGTGTGAAAGTCCTAAGAATTGTGAGTGTATCTTCAACGATCGATAGAGACGTATCTACATGTGGCCATTTCCCTTAAGGGTGAGTATAGTCCTTGATCATATGGTTGGACTGGCTACAGTTAATCAAGGGTGAATAGCAGGGTCTCCTACCGTGCATCTTTTCCTTATATTGGTACATAGGCTTGGATTGTTGGGAGTTTAGTGCACCACAAATTTTAGCTCCTTTCTTCCCCCTTACCATTAATTTCATTCTCTTGTGAGATCCTTTGAGCTCTACCCTCCTCAGCTTGCAATCTTATTTTTAATGAATTTCTCCATCTCTAATTTTTATAATAAAGTTCGATCCAATACATCAGTATAAGCCGACAACCTTAAAGTTACCAATTACTTGCAAATGGTATTGTTTAATTATTGCAAAAATTTTCTTACCCTTCTTCATTTGCAACGACGTGGGGAGCATAATAAGCCAGTTCAGTGAATTTGGTATTGTACTTTGCCATCATCCTATTTTTTTTACCGTTGCTGGAAAACCATTCTCCTTTTGCTTCCTCCAACTTTCAAGGAAGTATTTCTCTAAAAATACTTCTAAAAACTCATTACACGGAACTCGTGCATTCTCCGATCTTACAATTGTCTTTTTTTTGATCCATCAATGGTCCACCTTCCCCTCAAGCTTATAAGAGGCAAACATTGCATTCTCTTCCTTCCAATAGTGGATTACTTTAATACTTTCTCAATCCTTCAGATCCAAATCTCCACTTCATAGGATTTAGGTCTCCCATAAATTTTGGTACCCATTCATTGGTAAAGCGATCATATGCTATCAAGGCAACCCCCTGATTCATGGTAGCAGGCTTTGGATTTTGTAGTCCTACACCATTCTAATCCATCACGTTCATCACTCTAGCCATAATGACTAGGTATTCCTCGTCGGGAGAAAACTAGGTCCACCTTATCTGGCTTACATCCTTCAATATATCATGAGACAATTAACAAAATTTAAATCATTAAATCAAATAAGATACTACTTATCATGTTTTTTATCTTGAAATTGAATTCACTAATTCATTAATATTTAATTAACTTAAATCATATTTTTAACATTAAGACTTAAATATTCAATTGTTTATTCCACCGATTTAAAATCTAATCATAAATATCAAGATGTAAATATGTAAATCAATTATTATTAAATAGCCTGAATAATATAAAAATTAAATTATAATACCTAAATGCATACTCAAAAGTGGCTCCAAACATCAATAGTAATTTGACATCGAATCAATTGTAAGAAAAATATCTTAACTGATATTAGAGTATTAAATCAATAAGCTTAACCGAAAATGCCACTTAAAATGTTACAATATCATCTTCTTCACCAACATCCTAACACAATATAAGCTAAAATGTACAATAATCCCAAAACAAATCAATAAGAATCCAAACACAAATTATAATTAAATAAAATCGTTGAGCCTCTTTTGTTCAATCCCATAAGTAATCTGAGCTTGATAATTTAGAGGGTTGGCAAAATCATGGTAAGAGTGGACCAATCACTTTGTAAGATATATAAAATTTTATATATAGATATATATCAACGAAACACGTTAGAATTCTGTTGTGATAAAAAATCTGACATGCTGATAACATAATTTTCAAAAAATTCATACAAAATATGTATACAAATAATCAAATTTTGTCCAAATCTATATAATAACACAAATCATATCAAAAGCATGCCAATAGATATAGCATACTCAAATCATACTAATATGTGAAAGGACTAAAGATCGTTATTTTTACCAACAAAAAGTGAATATCAAAAGTTAGACTATAATTGCTTTCATATAACCAAAGGATATACACTAGTATTTATAACTCATAAGTAGGCCGTCTATATATGACCTTGTAAATAGGGCCAAATACTATTTTTTGATATGTGAATAATATGTTTGACCTTTGATTTAACAATAGTATACTAGAATATATCCAAATATATTCAATCAATTTTTTATATCGATCCATACTTTGTCAAATTAAAAATTTTACTTAAATATGAATATTTTTTAGTTTTTTTCTCATACAAGAGAAAAATATTTTCTTTACCAAAATTTATGTAGAGTTTTTTCTTTATATTTTTTTTTCATATGTGTGACATGTAGTAAAATTGTAGGCATGTAAAAATAATAAACTAGAAATTGAAGAATTGAAGGAGTTTAAATGTATAATTTATAAAATTATAAAAACTATTATATAAAAAAATACATGAATTTAGCATAGTTTAAGTGATTTCTTTTAATTATAAACATATATAAATAATTATGTTGTATCTCAAGATATGCTAAAGTATATAATTGAAACTTGAAGGCATGTAAAGACATTTAATAGAGAATTAAAAGCATGCAAAAATAATATTATAAAAATTTAATATGTAAATATAATTTACATATATTCAAAACGTGTACTTCATGAAAATTTATGAAATAAGAGTAAAATTCGATGCATACAAGGCCTAAAATAGTCTAAGTATGAAATTAAAAAATGCGTAAGTATTTAAAATAAGAAATACCTAAAGAATAAAAAATAAATAAAAATAAAAGAAGGAAGAGTTTGGATATCCTTTCATTCATTTGATTTTTATTCAAAGATCTTTTGATTTTTTTTTTTAATTTCTCTTTTTACTTTTTTTCTCTCTCTTTTCTTCTTCTATTTCTCTCTTCTCTAAAAAATTAGCTCAAAGTGACCAAAATCAGCAAAGAGCCCTATCTATAGAAAATTAGCGCAAGCGTGCTGGTCAAACGTAAATTATGCACTGAGGTACAATCTGTTATATGCATGAGCATCTCTTAGGCATTTACCATATGCCAATATTTTGCTCTAAATACGTATATGTACCATTTCAATGCATATAAGACATGGACAATCTGTCTATAGTACGAACGAGCACCACAAAGACATTTATCAAGTCCATATTTATTATCTAAAATACACATGAATGTAGAATAGATACGGACCAACTGACATTTGACCTAACTTATTCAGGTCTTAAACCTAATTTTTAATCAATTAACCTTAAAAATCTATTAGTTCTAATTAAATTAATCATTACTAAAAGAATATTTTGGGACATATACTTTATAGGTATAATATGTATAACATTTTTTTCAATGCCATACCCAATAAAGCAATAAAAGTGAGCTTAGGGTTCTAGTTTATTTATCTCATGAGTTTAATAGAGATCAAAGTAAGCAAATCTAAAGACATGAAGAATATTCTGTGACATTATGTGCTAAAGGGATGCTCATATGGGATCTAAATCCGAATAACAGATGATGGAAGATGATTGATTGTATAAGATATAATGACGATAGCTTTGTCTCAAATTTTTCTAGTAGAGAAGCCAAGATGTAGAAAGGGATGAGATACTATTAAGAATATGATCAAATTTCTCTTTTGCATAATTATTTTGTTGAGACGTGCTTGGGTAATATTTTTTGTATATGGTGGCATTTGATTTGATAGTATCTAGAAAGAACAACTCAGAATATTCCTTTGCATTATCCAATCTAAGGATTTTAATACGTTTTAAAAACTGCATATATACTATATTGCAGAGTTTTTGATATACTTAGGGCAAATATAATCGATGATATAAAAGGTATACCAATATATAACAAGAAAAGTCATTAATAAAAATAATAAAATATTTTAATTTTTGTTTAGTAAGTATAGGCGTAGGGCCTCAAATATCAAAATGATTGAAATCAAAAGAAGTATAAGAAAAGGATTCACTGGAATTAAAATATAGTACTTTGTGTTTATCAAACTGATAAATCACACAATTGAAAGACTTATAACTAATAGTTTATAAATAACCCATAGATGATAATAGTTAGATTTTAAAATTTGACGTATGAATAAGGCAAAAATATCACAAAAGATGAGATTTGATGAGTCAATAATGCAAAGAATTAACATTAGAAAAATGAGATGGAATATGATTGTGTTGAGTTCAAACAATTATCTAGTTTTATAGCCTGGTCCAACCAATTGACCTATTTGTGGGTCTTATATGCCACAACCATGAAAAAAAGTGATACTTTAAACTAAAATTACATAATTGTCCTACATATAATAGGAAATAGGGTAATAAATGTACAATGTCAGTGTTTGAAATAGAAAGTGAAGGTGTAAGAATGAAACTAATATGACTAACATGTATATGAGATCTATTGGCAACATGGATACTTGGTTCAACTTTGTTAGAAAACTTATTTTGTTTAAAAATCATGTGATTGTAACATGTAAAATCAGTAATCCAAAAGGGGCCACCTAGAGTGGTAGATAGGGGGTGTTTTAGAAATAGAACTTGAAGAGATAGAATTTGGTTGATAATTGTCACAAGATCCTCAGTAAATAAAGTAGTAGATTGAGTAATAATGTCTGATTTTGTTGATTTACTATGGATGATGGCAACTACTCAAAAGGAAGATGATTTCTAATTCTGATAGGAACACCTCTTTTTGGGTACAGGTGGTCACTAGGCCATGCTTCTAATGGCAAGGCATAACTCAAGTCATGATAGGCCATCTATTTAGTATGGCCTAACATTTCGATTCATATCAAGTTGTATGTTAGCTAATCCATGTGTCATGTAGGCCTATAACGTGAATTGTGACGTACTTGGCATAGCCTGTTATTTAATTTTTTTTTTAAGATATAATAGTTAGATGACTATTGTCTCTTTTTTATATAAAAATAATAAATAAATAAATAAATAAATATTATAAACAACCCTTACCCCTATTCAACCAACACAAACTTATCTCTCTACTCTTTTACTATTATGCAACAAGTGATAGTATAATACTTATATAATTAATTATTTTTATTAATTTTTATCTATAATTTATATATTAGTATTATTATTTCATCACCTAGTTATTAATTATAATACATAATGTTTTTAGTTTTTTTAATAGAAGAATATGAAAAAAATTATTTCAATATTCCCATATCAATTACACCACATACACATACTAATTATCGTTTTAAAATTTTAAAATTACAACCTATCACAAGTACTACTACTATTTTTTCTAGTTCTAGCTGCCCCTAAAAAACATTCAAATAGTGAATTGTAACACTTTAAAATTAAAATTAGTTAATGGCTAGGAATTGGCTATTCATAAAAATATAAAAATGATTGTATTTCTAAAAGTTTTGAATATATCGAACACCTAAAGTGACACATAAAAATCATGAAAGATACTAACTATTTTCAATTTAAACTAAATTAATATTTTTAGAAAGTATATGGTCAAAAATTTTGTAATATGATCAAGAACTAAACCAAAAAAGACCGATAGAATAAATAACTCACTTAGAAAAAAATTTTATTATCTCAAAAAATTACAAATTTGAAAAGTATGTGCAGAAGCACTTGCAACCCAGGTATATAAAATTATTCCTATATATTATTAAAGATGATGCTATTTATCTTTATTTACAATGTAAATAATAATTGATTTTCAAATTAATATAAATAAAATCTAGTTTTTTAACTAATAATGGACAGTTATCACATAGTAACTTATCTTACTATACTTATATTACTACACATTAGATTTCTAAAAAGTAAAAATTATAAAAAAAAATTATTGGTTTTAAGTTTTTTAAATACCTTCACATTGCTTCTATAATTTCTAAAATTATTAATACTATTATAAAAATTAGAATATTTGATAAAAAAATTATTACTTTTGACAATATTTTAAAAAGTAATATTATTTTTTATTTAAATTATTTTTTTTTAATTTTAAATGATAAATTATTCCATACATATATATAATATTATTAATCTTTATGTCAAAAAATATTATTTTATTTATTAGAATATCTTTTTTTTTTAGAGTAGTACTTCTTGATGCTATGTTAAGAAAACAAATCCACTACAAAAAGAAGATTGCATAATACAATAGAACTCAACTTACTAGTTACTGGATATCACATATCATTTTCGTTCTACTTTAACCACTTTCAAAATAAAAATATTTCTGACGGTTAAACTGATTATGTATACTAATTGAAATGTAGATGAATTGATTAAATATTTTTAAGAAACATTTTATTTTATTACTGATAAATTTATAGGTATCCATTACACAATATAAAATCTACAATTTAGCCAATTATTGCCATTTATTAATAGCTTTATATTTTATCAAGATAATTATAATTTTTGCCATATAATCAAGGCAAATGGGGTAAATATACAACTTTAAAAAATAATTTAAGGTAAATATTAAAATTATCAAAAATAAAAGATTTACTAATATTAGATGTAACTATATTTTTCACAATAAATTTTAAAATATTTGAGAAATTCCTCAATATTAGTCCATCTCACCATCATTATGGACCTCGCATGTATTTATGTGCGGTGTGTATCTGTCTTAGAAGATTCTATACTAACTTGAGGATGGCCAATAACATAAAAAAAAATGGAAGCCCGTATTCATTAGAATCTTCATGCAATATACAACTTGTACATATCACTATTAACCCCTAAAATCATCCAATCTAGTAAATGTAGAGGTGGTCTAGGACTTCTCGAAAGACAAGATTTGTTTTTTTTTTTGTACGAATTTGATATGGAATACAATCGATTAGTGATAATATAATACTGATTAAACTTCTTTACTATTTATAATCTAACCACGTTTCCGATATCACAAGCTACATATCAGAGATGAAGATTTTGGATTAGTGAAAGGCTAATAAGTAAAAATTTTTCATACTCGTATCAATGGTACATGATCTCTTAGCCCCATCAGCAAATATAATGTCATCGGTGACAACCTTCAATGCATAGTATTGAGTAATTGATAAAAAAAGAAATAATATAATATTAAAGATAATAGAAATATAAACCCTTCTTAAAAATTAATTAGATATAAAAGATTACATATTAGTAAATAAGATGACTTCAGAAGTGACAGTAGTGATACAAATAAAAATATAAATGAAACCTAAAAGTAAATAAGTTATTATTAGATATTTTTTTTCTACTTTTATAAATTATAATATTAAATATATTTAATAAAATAATAAAATATTATATATTCTTTATAATATTTTGTATAATTTTATTATATATATTTTTTTTTATTTTTTTTATTGTAGTCATGTCTAAATTGCACAACCCAAAAGCATGCTCAAACTAAGATAGGCAAACCACCTGCTATGTTATGCTAGGACATTTTTATTCCGTATTGTGTTGACACTGTATGTTTATGTGCTAGCAACCCAAGAAAACGGGCTATGCCGACACTATATGACATATTGGACATCACTATTATTGGGATATTTGTATTTCGAATGGCATTTTATATTACAATATTAGTGTATATTCAGATCATATGATCATTGAGTATCCAATATAGTATTTTGATGCGACAATTTAAACCAGGAGCTTATGAAGACACCATAAAAGCTGTCTCCATATATAATTTTTTCTTAATTTAAAGTCGTATTTTTTTAAGAAATAAGCTCAACAATAGCATTGTTGAGTCAAAGGCGAGGATATCTATATAGCAGTGAAGCCTTGGTAGCTTCAAACACATCATAAAAAGCCATAAGAAGTGGTGAGACAAAATCCATTTTGGTAGTCTATAAATTTCTTAAGATTTATTAGATACTCCCATAATGGTTTAGTAGATTTCAGCAAATCAAACAAATAGCATATTTGAGAGTGAAAGTCGTTGATTGATTAGCTAAATTCCTAAATTTTATTATATAACTCATACATGATGTAATATTGATGAACACAGTTTGTTTGTTGATGATTAGGTTATTTTAGAAAGTTTCATATATCTTTGGTTATTTTAAATCAACTAAATAACATGTTAATAGATAAAATGTTAAATTCTTGCAGAATATGAGCAGCATTTGGACACATTTGGTGACTAATAAGCATAAATTTCGATACATTTGGATGCATGACTACAGATTAGTTTTAATTGTCACATAATGGGAAGACATTTCGATGCATTTGGTTACTAATTAGTTTCAGATATATCGCATTTGGACACATGGTTACTGATTAGTATCAATTGACACCAAAATTGTAAAATTATTAGAAAATGGGAACAACATTTGGATGCATTTTGTTACCAACTAGTTCCAACTTTGACCCATTTGGACGAGTGTGATGTCCTTGTTGATTTGTTCATGATGTTCCATTATTTCAAAATGTGATATACTACTACAATAATTTTAATATTTAATGACAAAATAATTTATCACTATTAATTATAAATTTGTCACTAAAAGATTTAGTAACGAAATATTAATTTGTTACTGAAGGTCCATCTCTAAACCTTTAGTAACGAATTTTTATTTCGTCACAAACAGATTTTGTTAGTGAAAAAAAATAAAGTATCACTAAATAATATTTTTTAGTGACAAAATAATTATCACTAAATTATATTTTTAATTTATCACTAAATAATTTATTTAATGTTAAATAATTATCATAAAAAGTATATAATTTTACCTCTAAATTATATATTTTAATAGACAAAAGTTTAACACAAATATTAAATTTATATTGATAAAAAATATACAAAATAATTTTATATAATAGAATAAATTATCTTATAATAATTTTAAAAAATCCTAATACATTCTGATGAATTTATGAACAAAATTATGCAATATTATTCTCCTAACCTTCATAATACACCAGTTTCATCGATATATATTACTTTATTTATTTAACCTAAAAATTTTAAAAATAATAATAATATTAGTATAAATATTTTTTTATAATTTAATAAAATATATTTAAATTTAAAGTCTAATGCATGCCTCCTTTGAATACCTCCTTTAAATATGAAAATTATTTAATTTGGTCTTTTATTTTTTTGGGTATTTAACTGTTATGAGCAATGAGTTATTTTACAAATAACTCTATTATAATTTTACATATCTCAATATAATCTAATCATACTAAAACATAAACTAAATAAATATAAAAAAATAATATTTTTGACATCCTCTCAAAGGCTTAAACTCAAAATAAATTATAGACACCAACGTTAATTTGAAGATTAATTCAAGATACCAGCAAGCAATGGTTTTTAGTGAGCATTACACTATTAAAATTATAGACACCACAATCTCTTCTCTTAGGAGGACACTAAAATTATCAAACAAGAAACAAATATTTGTGCATGGCCTGCACATCCATCCAAAGAATGGAAAAATGGAGCAAACAGTGGAAGAAGCAAGTAGCAACAACACGCATGGTTTCTAATCATGCCGATCTCAATTCCTTTATAAAATAATTCCATTTCAAAAGCAAGTATAAGTAAGACATACATTCTTATTACAGTCAGTTGTTTTTTTCGAGGCAAAACTCCCCATAAAGGCCCCAAAAGAAAGGCCAACCTTTTTTATCACCCGACTAGTTTCTTCTTCGACTTACATTATGAGCAGACAATCTATACACTAATAATCATCAAATATTTCGAATGAGCATAAAGAACTATATTATATAGAACATTTTTTTAGTACAAATTATTTTTATTCATCTCACTTATCTGCCTTGTAAATATAAGGTTCTATCTTATAACTCATGAATGTTACTTTCATCAATATGCTTTCTTATATATTCATTGGGATCAAATTTCTGAAAAGTCTCTCTGTGATCATTTTCTTCGAAAATAGCTTCTTTAAAATATACTAAAGTTGACACATTTCTATACTTGATACAATTACAAGTATCACTATTTACGGTCAAAATCCTAGTATAAGTTTCAGATCTCTCAACATTTAATTTAGGTGCCTAAAAAAAACAAAAAAATTGTAAGCAAATGAAAAAAAAGAACATACTGCAGAGTCTACTTTATCAAAAGAAGCACATGCATGTGTTGATGGAATAAAGGGGAGGTGATCTTTAAGCAGAAAGTAAAATGGTTCCAGGTTCGAACCAAACAGTGGACTCTGGCAGTTAAAGGGTTTTATAGTAATAACACGGGTGTTTTTCAAATGTACTTTGTAATAATAATAATAAATGATAAATGGAAGTGATGATGCATTGCATGGGCAAGTCTGGAATTAGATTAAAAAACCAGCTAGCTAATGATTGATTTATACATGTTTGTATATAAATGTTGTAGTAAATGCGAATAAATGCATGATGACAAGGATGCCGGACATGTTGCTGAATTACCGTTTCCCTGTGGAGCAAGAAGTTGGCTCCTCAACTTATTCCTTCTTTGGATTCAATGGTAATTACTCAATCCCATCCTTCCTCATCTGACAACTTTAACTAGAAGCAGCTTTAAGCTCTCTTTTTTTTTTTTTTTTCTTTTTTTGTCTTTTTAAAATTATTATGAGATGCATCTTATACTGTACTACGTTAAGAAACTAAACAGAGAATAAGAAATAGAATAAGCACTGCATGCACTACATTAGATGCCATCAACTTCTTCCTTCATCGAGCTCAATGGATGCAGACACAGGATATTAATAAGGAAAGCTGCTTAATTCATGGTTGCAGACTAACTCACAGTAGACTATAGCACTTAAATTAGGAGAAGGGAATTCATCGAGAACATCTCATCTTCAGGATTCCAAACAATTAGGAGAGAAGGGAATACGGAAACCCATTTAGAATCTCCACAACATAGAATTTAGTTTACCATTTTCTATTAAATTAGATATCATTTCTTATCGGCAAAAAGAGATAATTTGGTGTTACCTAAATCATATTAGAAGCTACATGTGTAACATATTGCCAGTGAAAACTATGACAATAACGGCATATTTCAAGAACGCAAAAATAAACAATGCACTTCAGTCCTATTCGACAAAAGAAATGTACACAAGTACCAAAAAAACTATAATCGCATGTCACAGATTTTGATTTAGCATAATCAGAGCATTAATGTCATTTTTCAATGTAAACACTTAAAAGCATAATCAGAAAATATAGTTATAAACTTACTATTTTTTAAGTTTATATTGCATATAATTTTTTTTTAATCAAAGATTGTATATCAGAATATAGATCAGTTTTCAACTCGATAAGCAATTTAGCACGAAGTTTGACTTTTTTTTTATTTAGCAAATCTACTAACTGTCGTTGTGCTTCAACCTCAATCCAAATATTAATGCCATTTTCTAGACATATGGACATCTCACTATAAAGACTCTTTAAATAGTTATTGTCATTTGTAATTGGTCGATAACCTTCTCTCATCCTTCTTATGTATGTAGATTTATATCTAAGAACAATTAAGAAAGCATCTTCCGTCATCAAATTATCGACATCATTTTGTTCAACTTGAGTTTCATGCAATTCTAAAAGCTACTAATATGTATCTTCTAACTCATTATCAACCCAATTTTTATTTTTTCGTTTCTTTTCTTTTATAAATAATTTCAAGTATTCCATTGGCTCTATCAACTCTTCGGGATGTGAATATAGAGCGATTTACTGTTTACAATTTTTTAAATATTAGCTAATAATAAAATATATCATATATTTATGGCTTATAAGTAAATTTATATTAAAAAAGAATATTATCATCGCGTGTAAAGTTCATACAATAGATTTTATGCAAATGCAACCCATTATTCTCTGTAATTCTTTGAATTGGTTTTACTCATATTCTACATTTTAAATAATAAATAATATTAATTATTTGAGTATAAATATGTGTCTATGAATATACGTATTGATTTTAATTTTACAAAATGTAATGTTTTAGTTAATTTGTTCATGATTGTCTAATATAAAATTTATGATTTTATAAATTTATACCCTAATATCATAGAATATTCTAATATTATAAAATGCTTTACTATTACATAATGAGATATTCTATTATTTGTACATGATGTCCTAGTTAATTTTCTCAGGCATGGTTAGCAGATAATAATATAAAATATAAAATTTATGAATTTAATATAACCTAATTGTTCAAGGATAGCTAGCTTATTACAAATTTTATTTTAATGTTGAAATCAAGCCACCATCTTCAAAACTAGCTCTTTTTGCCACCACCTTAAACTTTTATATTTTTCTTGACAGTATATGCCAACAATAGGAAATCAATATGAAGAATATACAACTTGATATAAATACAAGTAACTTTACATTTTTGTATAGAGTGTGTTAAGGTAAAATGATAAATGTACAATAATACAAATTTTACACTGTGAAAATTATTCCATTTCCATGATTATGTAATAATTCTATCCAAATGTGACTGAAATTTAATATTTTCATTCTGAATGGCTGTCGTTGCAATTGTTGTTTTTCTTCTCTCGCCCTTAAATGCTTGTCTAGTTGCTGATATAATTTGAAAATAGTAGTCTACGACACACCAAAGGAAGAATTGACGGTTGTTAATGTGGGCTTCAGCCCAAATGCTGAGCCGGCCCAAGCCTTGAGCCGGCCCACGAGCCGCCAAGCCGCAAGCCGCGAACGGCTTGTCTGAAGCCGATTTTGAGCCGTAGGGTTTTGTTGCCCTCTTCGTCTTCCTCGATCGTTTCATCACCTTTTTCCGTTTTTCTCAATTAATTGCTGAAGCATTTGTGGTCCATTAAGTAGTGATAACTCTCCCATTAAGTTAATTAATCAATTTTGGCCGGTTTGAGTACGAAACGCTCGATTGAGGCGGGTGATGGTTTCGCCTATAAATTGAGCCTTCTGGCTTTGTCCCTGGCACCCAACTCAAGCAATACAACATCTAAACGAGTGAAGGAGTGTTTAGAAGTACGGAACCGGTCTGAATCGAACGTCCGAAAACAGAGCACCAAATGGCCGGAGGTATATTAATCGATTCTAAATTCCGCTTTTGTGGTTGTTTTAGCCACATAAATTTCTAACATTTGGTATTAGAGAAAGGCTTCAACTCTACCTTTATTGTTCTGTACTTTTTCGATTTTTTCCGAAATCGAAAAAACCTAAAATTTTCGTTTTTTTGAAGATTCGGTTCAAACGAGCACTGGAAATCGATGGAAAATTAGATTTCAGAAATTTTCATATATTTTTCATCATTTATGGTGTTCGTATGGTGCTATTTGAATCGGGTCTGGAATTCGAGTCGAGTTGTTTGTTGTCAGGTTCGGGCGAAACCGACGAAGGTAGACGACGACTTGAACGGCGTTGTTTTCTGCTTCGGCAGTTATAAACGTCGTCGTTTTCAGGCTTCTGTTTTATGCTTCAGAACGACATCGTTTCGTGCAAACGAATTCGTTAATTAAACGACGTCGTTTTGCTACAGTTTTATTAAAAAAAATTATATATCGGTTATTGGGCCGATTTCGTTCTCGGCCCAATAATGTTTCGAATGCGGCCCATGAGATCCTGGCCCGTTACTATAGCAGAATGAGAAATTAAAATGCGGATGTGGGGGATTCAAACCCAGGACGCAGAGGAGGGAGGAGCGGCTTCTGCCGCTTTCGCTGCCGAGCGCCTTGCATCCTTTTTCGCATTTAATTTTCTTATATACTTTTAAACTGTATATATATATTATATATACTTATATATTTATATTTATATATACTTATATAATTATATTATTATATATAATGAATAAAATATAATATCCAGAATATAATTATATATATGTATAAATAATATCTTATGATTAAAATAATTTAATTAATTGAGGATTAGTCATAGCACTCTTAATTAATAAAATTATTTTTTATTATCACGTGAGGTATAAAGACATAAATTATGGTAATTATTTTTAATATAATAAAATTCATCACACAGAAAATTTTATTATATTAAAATTAATTAATCAGGATAAAATATCAAATTATTTTTCTTAATTTACCCACAGGGATTAAGAAAGGAATATAATTTGATAGTTTTATCACTTTTTAAACATTAATCAACTTGAATTAAGAATTTGACCCACAGGTAATTTTTATTTCTATTGATTCCTAATGTATGTTTTACATTGGTAAAACATAATTTTATAATTTGTTAGCCTCATTTTTTTATGTTAAGCATGTATTTATTTTTATATAGCTATTCAATTTATAAATCTTTCTGATATTAGATATGAAATCTCAAACTTAAGGGTGACAACTATAAAGTGTGGAATGAGAGAATTCTTCTTCACTTAGGGTGGCTAGATATTGATTATGCTATCCAAAAAGACGAACCACCGACTCTTACCCTTACCAGCACTCCGGATGAGGTAACTCTTTATGAACGCTTGGAACGATCTAATCGCCTCAGTTTAATGTTCTTAGAGACAAAAATTTTTGCTGGTATTCGTGGTTCTGTCGACCAGCATAATAAGGTGCAAGATTTACTGAAAGCAATTGATGAACAATTTGTGACTTCAGATAAGGTACTTGCAAGCACCCTAATAATGAAGTTCTCATCTATTAGGCTCACCAGTGTTAAGGGTGTGCGTGAGCACATAATACAAATGAGGGATATTGCAGCTCAACTGAAAAATTTAGAGGTGAAAATGTCTGACTCTTTCATTGTACATTACATTTTGAATTCACTCCTACCGTAATATGGACCTTTTAAAATTTCTTATAATACACATAAGGATAAATGGTCAATCAACGAACTGATTACCATGTGTGTTCAAGAGGAAGGAAGCTCATGATGGAGCAAAGTGAGAGTGTCTACATGACAAAGGAATGAAGGTTCAAGACGCCGGCCAAACCAAAGGAAAAAGGTAAAGTACCTCTCCAATCTTATATCAAGAAGGAGTCCATGTGCTTCTTCTGTAAAAAGAATGGACACGTAAAGAATGACTGTTTCAAGTATCAAAATTGGCTTGAAAAGAAAGGTAATCCATTCTCTTTTGTATGTTATGAATCTAATATGGTTAATGTTACATATAACACATAGTGGATTGACTCTGGTTCTACAATTCATATTTCTAATTCCTTACAGGGTTTGCAAAACCTAAGGAAACCAGTGGGTAGTGAACAATGCATCTTCTCCGGAAATAAGATGCGTTCACATGTGGAGGCCATTGGGACATACAACTTAATTTTGAGCAGTGGTTTTATTTTGACATTGGAAAAGACCTTTTATATTTTAAATTTCTCTAGAAATTTAATTTCTGTTTCTAGACTTGTACCCTTTGGATATTCCTTTACATTTTCAGACTCATTATTCAGTTTATCTTATAGGTTTGATATTGTTGGGAATGGTACACTGTCTGATGGTCTTTATTATTTGAATTTATAAAATAATACATCTTTCAATACTGTGCATGCTAATAATTGAATTAAAAGCTGTGTTATGAATGAATGTTCCTCGATGTTGTGGCATAGGAGATTGGGACATATCTCCATTG
The DNA here is from genome assembly GCA_033239525.1 of Nepenthes gracilis. Taxonomy (NCBI): domain Eukaryota; kingdom Viridiplantae; phylum Streptophyta; class Magnoliopsida; order Caryophyllales; family Nepenthaceae; genus Nepenthes; species Nepenthes gracilis. The sequence continues at coordinate 14,410,730 of BSYO01000015.1, forward strand.
ATAGAATCAAAAGATTAGTAAATGATGGGGTACTTAGTACTCTAGATTTTACTGACTTTGAGATTTATGTGGACTGCATTAAAGAAAAGCAGACCAACAAGACTAAAAAAAATTTTAAGAGGAGTTCGAACATATTAGAGATCGTACATACTGAGATTTGTAGTCCTGATATAGACTAATATGGCCCAAAATATTTTATCACCTTTGTTGATGATTTCTCACGATATATGTATCTCTACTTGCTTCATAATAAATATGAAGCCTTAGATACTTTTAAATTGTTTAAAGTAGAGGTAGAGAAATAAACTGAAAAAAATATCAAAATTATGAGATCAGATAGAGGTGAAGAGTATTATGGTAGATATACTAAATATGGACAAATGCCTGGTCCATTTGCAAAGTTTCTTCAAAAATATGAGATTGTTGCCCAATACACTATGCCTGATTCTTCGGACCAAAATGGTGTCACAGAATGAAGAAACTGAACATTATTGGACATAGTGAGGAGTATGCCTAGTAACTCCGAACTTACAAAATCTTTATGGAGTGAAGCTCTTAAAACGGCGGTATACATATTAAACCGGGTCCCAACAAAAGCTGTTCCAAAAACTCCTTTTGAGTTATGGAAAGGTTGGAAATCGAGTTTACAACATATACGCGTATGGGGATGCCCATCAAAAATAAGAGTTTATAACCCACATGAGAAGAAATTAGACCCAAGGACTATAAGTGAGCATTTCATTGGATATGCTGAACGGTCTAAGGGATACAGATTTTACTGTCCATCTCACACCACTAGGATTGTGAAATCAAGAAATGTAAAATTTCTTGAGAATGATTTAATGAGTGGGAGGAAACGATTAAGAACTGATCATTTAGATCACAACCCTCCACTTCATATGATAGGCTGATTAATGTACACAACACCCCTTAAGATCAATCTGGTGTTGAATAATCAATCATTATCATTCCATAAAATACTGATTCTATTCCAATTGACCATGAAATTTAGGATTTATCTGAAATAGTTGTACAACATACTCCTGTTGAGGATGATGATACAACATTAAGAAGATCTTCTAGAATGAGAAAGTCAGCAATGCCTAGTGATTATATTGTATATATTGAAGAGTCTGACTACATTGTGGGAGCTGAAAATGATCCTGAAGCGTTTTCACAAGCCATGAGTTGTAATGAATCACAATTATGGTACAATACTATGAAAGAAGAGATGAGTTCCATGAGTAGCAATGGAGTCTGTGATCTTGTTGAATTTCCTAAAGGGGCGAAAGCCATAGGGTGTAAATAAATTTTTAAAACTAAGAAAGACTCATTAGGCAATATTAAAAGATATAAGGCAAGACTCGTTGCTAAAGGTTATACTCAAAAAGAAAGAATTGATTACAAGGAGACTTTTTCTCCTGTATCTAAAAAGGACTCTCTTCGTATAATTTTGACATTGGTTGCTCATTTTGATATGAAATTACAACAAATTGATGTAAAAATAGTATTTTTAAATTGTGATCTAGAGGAAGAGGTTTATATGAAACAACTAGAAGGATTCTTCTCTAGTGATGGTGAGCAATTGGTATACAAATTAAAGAAGTCCATATATGGATTGAAACAAGCATCCCGTCAATGGTATTTGAAATTTGATAAAATTATTTCTTCATTCGGTTTTGTAAAGAATATTTTGGATCAATGTATATACCAGAAGGTCAGTGGGAATAAGACTTGTTTCCTTATCTTATATGTGGATGATATTTTACTTGCATCCAATGATAAAGGGTTATTTGTATGAGGTGAAATAATTTCTCTCTAAAAATTTTAAAATGAAGGATATAGGTGATGCATCTTATGTCATTGGTATAAAGATACATCGAGACAAACCACGTTGTGTTCTGGGTTTATCTCAAGAGATATATATTAATAAGGTTTTAGAGAGATTTCGGATGAAAGATTATTCACCGAGTGTAGCACCCATTGTGAAGGGTGATAAGCTCAATTTGAGCCAATGCCCGAAAAACGATTTGGAACGGGAACAGATCAAGAACATTCCATATGCTTCCGTTGTTGGAAGTTTGATGTATGCTCAGGTATGTATAAGACCTGACATAGCATTTGCAGTTGGAATGTTGGGAATATTTCAAAGTAATCCAGGAATTGAACATTGGAAAGCTGCCAAGAAAGTTATGAGGTATCTTCAGGGTACCAAAGACTACATGCTTACATATAGACGGACCGATGATTTGGAAGTATTGGGCTACTCCGATTCAGACTTCGCTGAATGCGTTGATTCACGTAAATTAACATCCGGTTACATATTTTTGTTTGCCGGTGGAGCTGTATCCTGGCGGAGTGCAAAGCAAACTTTGATTGCTACTTCCACTATGGAGGTCGAGTTCGTTGCTTATTTCGAGGCTACAAAGCATGGTGTATGGATGAGGAATTTCATGTCTAGGCTTAGAGTGGTTGATTCCATCTCAAGGCCATTAAAGATATTTTACGATAATTCAGCTGCTGTTTTCCTGACTAAAAATAACAAAAGTAGCAGTCGAAATAAACACATCGACATTCAGTTTTTAGCCATAAAGGAGCGCATTAAAGGAAAGGAAATTGCTATTGAGTATATCAGCACTAAATTGATGATCGCTGATCATTTGACTAAAAGTATGCCACCATTAAGGTTCAAGGATCTTGTAACTGAAATGGGATTGATATTATAAATTTCTATTTTATTATTGTGATATTTCTCAAAATTGTGTACACATTAATTGAATTGAGAATATCATTAAGTTGGATAAAGAATAAACATAGGGTTTATTCATAAAGTAAAGTTACCGGATGAGTTGAGAAATTAATATATTGTAATACATGAAAGATATTACTTATTATTAGAGGACTTATCGCCATGATTCATATATTTATTTCTTAAAGTTTGAAAAATTGATGGATTTAGTTATCACATCAAGTTAAATATGGACCAAGTGGGAGAATGTGGGCTTCAGCCCAAATGCTGAGCCGACCCAAACCTTGAGCCGGCCCACGAGCCACCAAACCGCAAGCCGCGAACGGCTTGTCTAAAGCTAATTTCGAGCCGTAGGGTTTTGTTGCCCTCTTCGTCTTCCTCGATCGTTTCATCACCTTTTGCCGTTTTTCTCAATTAATTGCTGAAGCATTTGTGGTCCATTAAGTAGTGATAACTCTCTCATTAAGTTAATTAATCAATTTTGACCGGTTTGAGCACGAAACGCTCGATTGAGGCGGGTGATGATTTCGCCTATAAATTCAGCCTTCTGGCTTTGTCCCTGGCACCCAACTCAAGCAATACACCATCTAAACGAGTGAATGAGTGTCCAGAAGCACGGAGCCGGTCCGAATCGAACGTCCGAAAACAGAGCACCAAATGGCCGGAGGTATATTAATCGATTCTAAATTTCGCTTTTGTGGTTGTTTTAGCCACATAAATTTCTAACAGTTAACACCAACATTGAATTGTATGTTAGACAACGCTAGAACTACAACTTAAATTGTCATTTGTTGTGGATGTCTCAGCCTAATCGGGTGACCATAATAGTATATCAGACAGCCACAGGCACCAGCCTTCAAAACATTGCTACTGGATGACATTTTAATTATTTCTAAATGATGTCAGATAAACATATTTTTTAAGATCATGTTCAAGCTGTTAATATCAAGGTGGTAAAAATTTCAAGCACAATATAATATATCGATAATCTATGCGATGTTGATTTCCAAATGCAATGCATGGAATATGAATTGTGCTGATGTCCTGTAATTAAACTTCCATTTCCTCATGTTTTTTTAACCCAGCTGCAGAAAAACGAAATTTTCCATTTTCATTTATGGGTTCGTCGTGATTCATCATCATCATACCACAAACCTGAAACAAAGCTGGATCGCACAGCTCGCACGACCACAGAATCATTTTGTGGGTTCGGTTTTCGCATTGCAGTACCACAAAATTGAAGCCGAACCACAAAATTGATTTATGGGCTTGGCGAATCTAACACAAAATAGAAGCCGAAAACAAAATCTTGGATTTCGAAGTGGAGGTTGAGTCTTGTTGGGAAAGAGAGGCGGAATACTTTCCCAATTCAATGAAGCAACAAAGAAGAGGAATAAAGAATGAACAATGAACACAAAATTTTACGTGGAAAACCCTTCTCAATCAAGGGAAAAACTACGGGACAATCAGTCCACTGAAACGTATTTCACTATATGAGATTTAGGAGACAACAGTAGAGAACACAGAGAAATCGAAGAGCACTCCTTCACCGTTTTTCTCTTCTTCTCTCATACATCAATCAAAACCCTATTTCACGCACAGAAACTAGGTTTTTTTTTTCATCTCCCTCACACATATCACGTAAGGATAGAATTAATCCTTTCCTACAATATGAATATTCCTGCCAGAAAAACCGCCTTCAGCGTAACTGCCTGAGATCGCATATCTCTAAGAAATCTACTGAGTTGGCATCGAACAGAATTTCCAAAACGTGCGGCCAGCTGTAGGCCGTCTGTGTTCTTTACGACCGGTCAACACTTCTGTTGACCGTCTTAGTAGTTGTCCTCCAAGATTCTCCAGAGAACCAGTTATGTTAACCGCCAATCCGGTCAACTCCCCATTGACCGTCTGAAGCCTTGCTCACCAATCCGGTCAACTTTTCGTTGACCGTCTGAGCCTTACCCGCCGACCGGTCTAGTTCTCAGTTTACTAGAACTTCTTCACGGGAGTGATCCCCAACAAACTTCCTCTCACGACCGTGAGGAAGTTGGATCCATTAGCCCGGCTTTCTTGCAGCATACTTCATTATTCCCTCTTGGTAGAATCTTAGTCATCATGTCTGCCCCATTGTCTTCAGTACTGATCTCCTCCAGTGATAACAGACCAGCCTCTAGCACGTCCCTTATCCAATGGTACCGTACATCAATATGCTTGGATCTCGAGTGAAATGAAGAGTTCTTACAGAGATGTATTGCACTCTGACTATCACAGAATACAGTGTACTTCTCCTGTTGAAGACCCAACTCTTGAACAAATTTCTTCATCCACAACATCTCCTTGCACGCCTCTGTAATTGCAATATATTCGGCTTCAGTTGTGGATAGAGCTACACACTTTTGTAACTTGGATTGCCAAGAAACTGCTCCGCCCGCAAATGTTACCAAATAACCCGATGTAGATTTGCGTGAGTCAATGTCTCCGGCCATGTCCGCATCTGAATATCTCACCAACTGCGGTTTGTCATTTCCAAGACATAAGCACCTCTTGGTGGTTCCTCGAATGTATCACATGATCCATTTAACTGCGGACCAATGCTCCTTGCCCGGATTCGATAGAAAACGACTAACGGTCCCAACGGTATGAGCTATGTCTGGTCTGGTCTAGTGCATACCAGAGCATACATTAGACTTCCCACAGCAGAAGAATAGGGAACGTCTTTCATGTATCTTTTCTCGTCATCTGAGGACGGACATTGACGAGTGCTCAATTTGTAATGATTCGCCAAGGGTGTGTTCGCAGGCTTCGACTTGTCCATGTTGAATCGCTGAAGCACTTTCTCAAAGTAGTTTTCTTGAGACAACCAAATCTTTTTGCCTTCCTATCGCGTACAATTCTAACTCCCAGAATTTGTTTCGCCGATCCAAGATCCTTCATGGCAAATGATCGTCCAAGCTGCTCCTTCAACTTCTTTATCGGGTCAATATTTCGTCCAACTATTAACATGTCATCCACATATAAGAGAAGGATGACAAAATCATTATCAACAAACCTTTGCACAAATACACAGTGATCACGAGTAGTCCGCCGGTAACCTTGGCCAGACATAACAGACTCGAACTTCTTGTGCCACTGCCGAGGAGCTTGCTTTAAGCCATATAGACTTTTCTTCAAGCGACAGACAAGTTGTTCCTTTCCTTTAGCCTCAAAACCTTCGGGCTGTTCCATGTAAATCTCCTCCTCAAGTTCTCCATGGAGGAATGCAGTTCGGACATCCATTTGCTCCACCTCAAGGTCCTGGGCAGCAACCAGGCCCAGTACCACTCGTATGGAGGACATTTTCACTACCGGAGTAAATATCTCATCAAAGTCAATTCCTTTTCGTTGTCCGAATCCTTTCACAACCAATCGTGCCTTGTACCTTGGCTCCTTGGTGTTCTCGTCTGTTTTTACCCGGAAGACCCATTTGTTCTTAAGTGCCTTCTTCCCCTTGGGAAGTGTAACGAGATCAAAAGTATGATTCTCGTGAAGAGAACTCATCTCATCCTTCATGGCCTCCAGCCATTTCTCCTTACCTTCTCCGTTCATAGCCTCTTCATAATCTTCAGTCTCACCGGCATCAGTCAGCATTACATATTCACTGGAGGACAGACGAACAGACGGTCGTCTGTTTCGGGAGGATCGTCTAATAGCAACTTCTAAGGCCGGTTGGGACACGGCTTCAATCTGGTCATCATCTGGCACTATGACATCCTCTCCAGTATCTTCAATTGCTTCAGGACCACCAACTTCCGGACCACCAATCCGGTTAACTCTCTGTTGACCGTCTGAAACTGTTTCTGGTACGGGACGGACATCTTCGATACTTACTTTGTCCGTCTGTTTATCATTACAATTTGCCTTCCTGTCGATGTCTTCAATCATCTCATTCTCGGCAAATGTTACATCTCTTGACCAGACTAGTTTCCTTGTGGCAGGATCATAGAATCTGTAGCCCAGTTCATCCTCTCCATAGCCCAGAAAGATGCATTGCATCGTCTTTGGCTCCAGTTTCATCCTTTCATCTCTTGGAACGTGCACGAATGCTTTACATCCGAACACTCGCAAATGATCATAGGACGGTTCTACACCCGTCCATATCTTTTCTGCCACTTCACCCATCAGTGGCTTGCTTGGCGACCTGTTGATAATGTAAGCCGCCGTCCGGAACGCTTCTGCCCAAAATGATGCCTTAAGTTTTGCTTCAGAGAGCATACAACGTACTCTCTCTAAGAGCGTCATTTATCTATCATTACGCCACTCCATTCAATTGTGGAGTCTTTGGTGGCATTTTCTGATGCCTAATACCATGCAACCGGCAGTAGGCATCAAAAGGCCCCAAGTATTCGCCGCCGTTATCACTACGGACGGCCTTCAGCTTCTTCCCTTTCTGATGCTCCACAAAAGCATGAAACTGCTCAAAAATACCAAGGACCTGATCCTTGATTTTTAGTGGGTAAACCCACAGCTTTCTTGAACAGTCGTCAATAAAGGAAACAAAATACTGAGCACCACCGATTGACTTTTCTTTGAACGGACCACACACGTCTATGTGTATGAGATCAAGTAGTCCGGTTTTTGGGGCCGACGGGACTCCATTGAAGGATACTCTTCTCTGTTTCCAGGCCAAGCAGTGAGGACACGTGTTCATTCCGTCCTCTTTTGTTCCTTTGATTAGGCCCTTCCTTGCCAAGTGAGACAGACCCTTTTCACTCATGTGGCCCAACCTCCTGTGCCACAAATCCTCTGTTTCCTTACAGATTGTAGCGTTTACATCTCCGGCCATGGCACGGACCTCCATCACATACAGACCGGAGCACTTTTTCCCTCTCGCTGCAACAAAAGACCCTCTGGTCAACTTCCATTCACCTTCACAGAAGGTGTTGCAGTAGCCCTCATCATCCAGCCGACCGGCTGAGATGACATTCAGACGAATGTCAGGAACGTGATGCACATCCTTCAACAACAGCTTCGTGCCATTATTTGTGACCAGAACAATATCTCCTCTGCCTACAACAGGGGAAATTCCTTTGTTGCCCATCCTAATTACTCCGAAATCTCCTGGAGTATAGGATGTATATAGTTCCATCCGAGACGTGACATGTAGAGTAGCACCCGAATCAATCACCCATCCAAATTCCAGATCTGTCAAGTTTGCCACCTCTCCTTGACACGTCAACAGGAGATCACCACTTGTGACTATTGAGACGGAGGACGTATCCTCGCCGTGTCCTTTGTCACTTTTCTCCTTCTCTGCATTTTCTCACTTCCATTTGAAGCAATGCTTCTTAATGTGGCCCTTTTTGCCACAATGATGGCACTCCAAATTTTGGTATCTGGATCGTGACTTGCTGCGACTCTTCTCTCCCGGTTTCTGGTGGCGACATTTGCTTCTTCCCCTGGATTCGGTCACCAGAACCTCAGAATGAGAAGATGATGAGGTTCCTTGCGACCTTCTGGACTCATTCATGAGCAGCGAGGCAATGACCTCATCCAACCTCAAAGTGTCCTTGCCAAACAGCAGAGTTGTAACAAATGGTCATGGAGGCCGGCAATGAAGCCAACAGGACCAGCGCCTTGTCCTCCTCCTTTATCTCTTCATCAAGCGCAGACATCTGCGTCAATATCCGATTAAACTCATCCAAGTATTTCTCGAAACTCCCTCCTTCAGATAGCCGTAAGCCATAAAACTGCTTCTTCACGTGGAGTCTGGTTGTCAGAGATTTAGACTTGTAACGACTTTCCAACTTCTCCCAGACCTCCGCCGGATCAGTTAAACCAAGAACTTCTTGGAGAGTGTTGTCTGCCAGACACAGTTTGATGGTACAATTTGTAAAATCTCTCTTGTCTTGCCATTCATCGTCAGTCAGATTTTCAGGTTTCTCGTCCTTCTTCTTCAGCGCCTTCACTATCCCTTCCCTCGTCAGAATATTCTTCACCCTCTCTTGCCAGAGGATGAAGTTGCCCTGCCCGTTAAACTGCTCAATGTTGAACGGCAGATTTTTCGACGACGAAGATGCCATTGAAATAAAGTATAGAACCTGTCTCTGATACCACTTGTTGGGAAAGAGAGGCGGAATACTTTCCCAATTCAATGAAGCAACAAAGAAGAGGAATAAAGAATGAATATTGAACACAAGATTTTACGTGAAAAACTCTTCTCAATCAAGGGAAAAATCACGGGGCAATCAGTCCACTGAAACGTATTTCACTATATGAGATTTAGGAGACAACAGTAGAGAACACAGAGAAATCGAAGAGCACTCCTTTACCTTTTTTCTCTTCTTCTCTCATACATCAATCAAAACCCTATTTCACGCACAGAAACTAGGTTTTTTTTTTCATCTCCCTCACACATATCACGTAAGGATAGAATTAATCCTTTCCTACAATATGAATATTTCTGCCAGAAAAATCGCCTTCAGCGTAACTGCCTGAGATCACATATCTCCAAGAAATCACGAGTTGGCGTGAATGCAATTTCCAAAATGTGCGGCCACCAGAGGCCGTCTGTGTTTTTTTACGACCGGCCAACACTTCGCTGACCGTCTTATGGTTGTCCTCCGGATTCTCCAGAGAACCGGTTATGTTAACCGCCAATCCGGTCAACTCCCCATTGACCGTCTGAAGCCTTGCTCACCAATCCGGTCAACTTTCCGTTGACCGTTTGAGCCTTGCCCGCCAGACCGGTCTAATTCTCAGTTTACTAGAACTTTTTCACGGGAGTGATCCCCAATAGTTTTCACAGTGCCACAAGCCACAAAATCGAAGTCGAAACCGAAAACGAAATAGCATAAAAATGAAGACCGTACTTCTACCGACCTTTTACCACACAAAAATTTGGGACCGGAGAATAGGATTTTAATAGACCTGGAGACAATAGAAGAGGGAGGAGCCAATGTGATCTTCCGGGAGAGAGTAACGTACGAGAAGGAGACGAGAGTTGTACTGTGCGATCGAAGAAGGATCCAGATTAGGGTTGGTCCTTTACATGATATGTCATTTTTAATCTCAACTATCCGTTTTCCACGGCTAAATTTTTTAAAATGAATTGCTTCTGAAAAGAAACTAGTACTGCCAGCCGTCCGATTTGAAAACCTATGAGCAGAAAAGAATACTGTTTTCTCAGACTGTTTAAAACTTTTAAATAATAATCGTTAATACTTTCAATTCAGTTACTGTTGAAGGACGAGCATGAGCTGCATCATTAATGCAAAATTTGAAGAAACGATTTAAGCTTGCTGTACGTGCATGCTTTTTTTTAATATTTTAATCGTAGTTAAAACGTATTTACGCTTGGGAAATTTGTTTTCAATAAACAACGACACAAACAATCATATAATCTTCTTATATCAGATCAAATCTGACCATAAATTCAATTTAACATATAGTAAATTAAACAATCATGTCTGTTCAAATTCAATATTCATGTGAAATGACAGTAAAATTCGCAGACGAACAACTAAAAGCAAATCTTATGAACTGTCAAGCTTTCCTGCAAAGACGGAAATACATAAACAATAAACAAGTAACATAATATTATCTTATCTATAACTTCTATTATCTAAAGATATTTACACGAAAACTTACAAAGATTATCATTTATTTTTGACAGTACGACGACTCGTTCCATTTTGAAAATATAGGAGAATTAATGACAGCCAGCAGACAAACAGGGATAGACAGAGATCACAGACGTGATGGAGATAGCGCCTTGGGGGACCTGAAAATGGGGATCTCTTCTTTGTTCAGGGTACCTATGCAAGGTCACATCGAATCCTAATCTAAGCTATAAAAGCTCTTCTCATTGCCCTCAATTTTCTCCGTTCCACCGTTCAAAAGGACATAAATATAAAAATGACACCTGTGGCTTTTTCTGTGCAGAAACTCAGACCATTAATTGCAGGTACTCTTCCACTTCTGCTACTTGCAAGCTAGCTATAGACCCTGCTTCTTTTCCTTTATAACATCTTCAAGCTTCTTCAAACTTTACTCGTCAATGGCCTGTTCAGTCTACTTCTTCCTCTTTTGACATGACAGAATGCCCCATTGGCTATAGTTAGGGCATGTTTGGTAGTTTGCATTATTTGAGAAATGGGTATGCTGTATTTCTCGTTTTGGGAGACCCACAAACAAACAGTAGCTGTTGGACATTGAAGAGCATGCTTTGGTCGGTTGATTGCTCGTTGAGTGTGCTATTCATCTCAGGTCTGGCATGTTTGAATGAGGCTACGTAGTCCAGCCAAGGATGACTTGCCGATAACCTTTTTGTCATTTTTTTGCATTATAAATCTTTTTTTATTATTATTTCATATATAAGGGAACTTTATGTAAACAACTAAGAAATATTATATACTTTTACTGTTTTGTTATTTTTAGCAGGATTTTATGTTATTATTTTTTGTAGAAAGATGATAAAACTTCTATTAATGTAAAATTTTAGAAGTATCAATATTAAAAATTCAGTTTAATTATTAATAAATTTACATTTAGTTTCTTCATATTATTTTTAGTGGGATTATTTATCCCCAATAAATTAAGAGTTGCTTCGCCTCCAAAACTAGAGGGTACATTTATCAAAGGAAAAGTAAAGTAGTTTCCTTTTTTATATTCTTTCACCTTAATGATTTTAAAATTAAAAAAAAGGTAAAAATGATTTTTTAAATTATTTTTTTTTTAAATATTAACACCTATCAAGTATCAAAACTAATATTAAAAAAATTTTAAAAACAATTTAGAGTTGAGTAATTTACCTAAAGATAGAATTCTGCACAATTTTAGGGCTCAGCATGCCATCCTCTCTCTCTCTCTCTCTTTATTTTTTATTTTTTTTGGGGGGTAATTCAACACGAAAATTAATGCAGAGCTCAGTACGGCAAGTCATTCTAGGCTAGACTCATGGCTCTTTCTCTCATGCTAGATCTTGGATGATGATGATCGTAAGGCATGGATGCATGGATTTATGAAAATCATGGGATTTATCTACCGATGTGATACAGTAAGTTATAGGTAAGAGAATATGCAATCTCTATTCTCATATACAAGTAGCATTTCTCTTGGCTGTCTCACCTTGGCTTAGTTATATGTATAGAGCCTTATTTATACATGTTTTGGTTGTAGAAGGGTTTTTTCAAAACTTTAGGCATATTATGCAATTGATTGGCATTAAAAATATACCATTCAGATAGACAATTATCTGTACGTTTGATCTATTGAGCTACGTCAGGTTGGTTTCGATATCAATCTTTTTCCCTAAAACACTGTTGTGTGGTATTCATAAATGAAATTTGAGATCATATATCTTATTGAAAGAAATAGGATTCTATTTTTTTTAAAGAGATATAACGGTTGAGATTTAAAAATAAAAATAATTATATTTTTAATTTTTTTATTATATTAAAATCTATTTAATATAAAAATTTAATATTCTCCAAAAAAATTAATAAGAATAACTCTTTAAAGGGTATCATTTGATATTTAAATTTTAGCAATTGTGGTCTCACTTATTTGCTTTAGTGGGATCCTTAAATTCGTGAATAGGCTGCTACGTGTCTTATATTTTGATTTCTTAATGCATTAAGAAATATGCATTAATAAACTTAGCTTTCCATATAATCATAATGTCAAAATGACTAATAATTCACCACCAATATGAAAAAATAGCTAACAAATGCTATATGTAAAAAGCTAAAAATTAAAACTAAGGACACGTACTATTTTTTCACTGACAGTGGCAAAAATTAAAGGATGGTATATCTACTGCTCGCGGGCTGGTTATTTATATTTTTACTATATAGATAGGATTAAATTTTACTTTTTTAATAAATAATAGATATATAATATTCATATATATAAAAATATAGTGGATATAAAATAAATTATAGAATTATTATATCAAATCCTTACAGTAGTTTTTTATTAAATAAAAAAAAATCTCTAAAAACAAACATATTAAAAAAATTTAAAACAAATAAACTTTTCATAAACTTGATTTCAAAATTTTGGCATCATTATTAAATAAACTTAGACATGCAAACGAATTTATTCAATAATTTTAGTATATCATAGGCAACTTTCACATATTTATGCAAATGTTTTCAAAATTTTACAAAATAAGAATAATATAGTCAAGCATGCAAGCCAAATTTAAGAAAAAGCAACAGCAAACACATGTATGGGACTTAAAAGTAACAAACTAAATATTTAACAAATTATGGTTGAGTTTTCTAAAATTCAGGAGCAAAAATTGAGAAGCTTCGGTTTTAAATATACTTATTTTAACCAGAACAATGAGATTCTTTCAAGTAATTTCTTCAAAATTACCTTTATTGATTCCTTCTCTATCTCTCTCATCATTCTTTATCTTCTTCTCTCATCTTTCAAACTCATTTTAAAAATGAGCTATAAAGAGCCAAAAGCCTATTCATAGCATAAATTGGTACATATGTATTAGTCATACGTTTATTAAACATCCCAACATTAACTGTTGGCGCATGTACACCTCATTTTGCATGCATCAAGAATGTTATTCTATCCAATGCATGCATATGTACTTATTAAGTATCCATCAAGTTCTTAAATCTGTTGAATTAAGCACATCGTCTATCATATATATATGTATATATATATTAGGCTAACTACTCTGTCTAGCAAAGCATGTGCTTTACTCATACGCCCCTCATGCACCATTCTCATATAGATAAATACTTAAAGTCATATGTACCACCATCATCAAAACTCAAATACCAAATGCAAATTACTTCAAATCAATTATTTTTTTCTAATAATAGTGCTCATGTGTTATACTTTTCTCCTCCTAAAAAATTTCTTTATCAAAATTTATGTATCTTAAATGGGAAAGAAATGTGAATGTTTTTTTTTTAATTTCATCTTATTATTTTCCTGTGGCTTTCTCAATCAAGTGATATCTCCATATTACCTTAACTAATGAAATAATTTTAATACAAAGCACTTGATCTTGTCATTTAAGAATATATATGTATTTTTCTACATATGCCAACTCTTCATTTTTTTCTTTAATGGTTTGTGCTCAATAATATGAGAGTAATTATATACATACTTTTAAAACGTTGAAACATGAAATATATTATAGATATCCATCAAATTTGAAGACAAGGTTAGTCTATAAACCATATTTTCGATTGTCTCCAAAATCTTAAGTAATCCAACATGCCTCAAGCTTAACTTTCCCTTCATTCGGGAACTTCATAACTTCTTTAGTTAGAGACACCTTCAAAAACATATCATCCCCCACCTCAAAATATAATTTGGCTCTTCTCCATTCCAATAAATTATTTTGCTAGCATTGGGCTACTCAAAGTTGGTCTCAAATCATATAAAGATTTTTCATCATCTCATGAATTACCTCCCATTGCATAATCTTTCAGTTTCCAATTTTCCCCCAATATTTCCTTCCATAAAGGACCTGGAATCGTACTATGCCAATATTTATATGATGAATGTTGCTATAGGTAAATTCCGCTAACAATTAGTAAAGGTCTCAATTCCCTTTCATATCCAAAATCAAATTCTAAGCATATATTTTAAAATCTAAATTGTCTACTTCATTATCTATTCATTTGAGAATAAATGTTATATTGAACTTTAGTTTCACACCTAACTCAATATATAAATATTTTCAAAACATAGATATGAATCTTGGATCTCTATTATGCATAATCAAAGCTAAAACTCATTGTAACATTATAATCTCATTTATGTACACCTTTTTCAATTGATCCTTAGAGACTATTATCCTAATAGTGATAAAATGCACATAAAGGAGATCCATAGGCAAAATGCAAGATATGGTCTATCATGCTCACTCTTTCAAGAATGGCTCATGCTCACTCTTTCAAGAATGGCTCACCAAAGAACACACACAAGAGAATGAATATAATTTGGTCCCCAAACTAAACTACCCTAAGGAACCTTTTGCCTCACCTTACAAATAGCTATCTACAATTATAATTCTTTAATAAATCTATCTACTGCAATTGCTTTATGTTTAGTTTCATTTTAGAGAATAAATATTTTAAACTTTTACAGTTAGTGTAGTATCCAAATAGTAATTTTAATGTGTTAATATTTACATTAAAGAAATTAAGTGAATTACTAAAGATAATTCTGAGTTTAAATGAATTCCTAAGTATTTGACTGTTATATTTGAAACATGACGGTTGTATGAGCCGCACACGTCCACTGATAGCAGTACAAGTTAGGAGTTGTGGGAGGAGCTTGTGCATGTCTACTAATAGTGGTCATATTTAATGCGCACATGAAAAATATTTGTACGTTGATTTTAGGTTTTGGGCACCTAAGGTTGCACATTAGGGGATTATATGCTCCACCCATTATTAGCCTCATGCTTGATGGGCCCACAAATTGTGTTCTTGCACTAGTCTAGGTATGTAAGAGGATCTTGCCTTTTTCATGTAGTTTTTTAGATTTCATAGGAGAAGAAGGAAGAGAAATTGAGTAAAAACCTTAGAGGAACTTTTGAATTGTGAATTAAATCAAATTAAGTTAATTCCAATCCTATTCTTTCACTTTTTTGTTGTAATTTCTGAATTTCTTCTTCATATAGGCCATAATCTAAGATTCTATGTCTTAAAGTTCCAAACACGTTTATGATTATACCCCTTTTGATGTTTGGTTTTAAAGCATAGCTCCTTTTCTACTTTATTTTAAGAATTGAAAGACTTGTGTCAAAATTTATAAAAATTATCTTGAAAATTCTGAAATTGCTTAACTTGTTAAAGACTATCATCTTGCATGTCTTTTATGCAAGAATTTGAATAATTTTTACATTGAAGTTAAGTTAAACATTTGATTTTTAAATTCTAAAAAATATATATATTTTATAGAGATCTTTCCTCATTTCATTTAAAAAAAAGATTTATTTTCCTCATTTCATTTAAAAAAAAAGAATTATTGTTAGAAACTAAAGAAAAATAAAATATGACATGTCAAAATATAAAAAAATAAGGACGTATGAAGGCCCTTACATATATTATAATATTATAGACGGCCCCATCTATTAGAATGATATGTAGAAATCCTTTTTCTAGATTTTAAATAGTGGAGCAAGGATGACATTTATAAAAAACAGTATATAAATTAACTTTTATTTATTCATTTTAATCGGTAAGGTTTATTACAAGTTTTTAGTTAGTTACTTCTTTTTACACTTTTTGATGACTTATGTTAATTGTCATATTGCATTGACATCTATTTCAGATTAATAGAATTGAACCACTTGAAAGTTTCAAATTAGTGAGTGTCAACTTGGAAGATCGCTATCTTGGTCCACAGTTGCATTCCATGCTTGTTAATTCCCAACAAGACATGGGCACTCTGAGAAGGGACTCAGCTGCTTTTGGATCAGTAGAGCCCATTTCGAAGGATGATGTAAGAGTTTGGAATCCTGTGAATGAGGCAAATTTGCCTCAATGTGATGCTAGCCCCTAACTAGGCACCTAGATCCGAAGGCAAAGATAGCATTCGTGTGGAGTCGAGTAATCCTCCGCCCACTCAAGCTACCTGCACTGTGTCTTCTATAGTGGCAACAGAGCATAAGAGCAGCCTCTTTCATCAAGGAGGCATTGGAGTAGATCTGCACCAAGCTGCTAGCCATAATACAGCTTCTTATGCTGACATTATGAGGCAAGGTATTAATGTGAATGAAACTAATTGTGAAGCCCACTTGTACATTCAACCTATTACTGATGCGGACCTTTCGAACGCTCTAAGAAGATCATATTGTCATGAGGAGGTAGTAGGCTCTACTTCATTAGGCACTGCTCCTTGCACCCTTGAGGTTATGCTGGTGTCGAAGCATCTTGATTCGCCAGTTCAGAATCACCAATCCAGGAGTGGTCCTTCATGCCATGGAGTCATAGATGATCATCATGGTGGGGACCAGTGCTCTTGCACCAGCCTGGGCAAGCTGAGGAAGAATATTGCAGAGCTAAGGAAGTAGTTCGATGTTTTTAGAACATGAGCCATTGAGGACTCTTCTATTCCTGGGTCTAGGCAAGCTGGATCAGTGAAGAAATCCAAGTCCCGGAGACATCGTAAATCCACTCCTAGGAATCTTAAGGGCACTGTATGCTAATCTGCTCGATGGAGTATTGTTAGATGACTGGTTTGCAATATGGTGTTTGGATGACGGTTTATGTTTTTATTCTTTGGTGTCATTTGATGTATCATGGTGCTCGGGGCATACCCTAACGTCTATGATTTAACTCTAAGTCGAAAAAACACTTTGAGATAAATCATAAATTTGTGTAACTTTTATTTTTTTAATATATTTTTAATTACTTACAAAAAAAAAACTTGAAAAATCGCTGAGGGATGATGAATATTATTAACGTATTTTGATTATTTTGTTTTTAGGAATGGTCATTAGAAGACAATATAATAGCTTGAAATATTTGATCTGCATATGTTGTTCTGTGGGGTCAATGGACTGTACATAATTTTAGATTTTATGTATTATTGTTTTGATAGTTTAGGTCGTGATATTGCTGTTATTATATCATACGATTGAGTAGGTTTGAGTAGGTGGAGATCAAATTAGAATTAGTTTGACCATATCTTGGGACAAATATTTTATATTTATATTATGGAATCACTGATAGATTTTTTACATTGTCACAATCTATATTTTTGGGACCTAATTTTAATCAATTTTTTGTTAAAATTTGGGTCATGTCAACTAGTGCTTTTAGATAAAGTTATAAAGAACCATTATTAAGTGATTCAAATGATCTAAACTTTTATAATTTGTGGTGTGATATTTATGAAGTTGTCTAGAAGACAAGGTTATTAAAGATGGAATTGAGAGAATGAGCTTCTTATGATTCTAACTAAGATGGCTCAGGTGATGGACAATCTGGTCCATGTGCAGCCCCAAAATCCAAGGCATGTTGAGGCTCACAAAGCTAGATGAAATTCAAAATGGGAGATGATGACTTATGATATATTCCTGAACAAATGTGTTCATGTTTTTTTAGTAGATTTGAATCCGACAAAAGATGAAATTTAGATCCAAAGGATGGAAAAAGTTTATGAAGTGATCAAGTGCCTGAAAAATGAGAAAGTGAAGTAAGCAACTTACAAGATTGATTGTGAAACCTACCATTGGTGGGTCATGACCAATAGGATTCTAGGCCAAGAGAATGACAAGAATTCATAGGAGGTATTTTTGGAGGCTTTTTACAATAAATACTTTTTGATAAGCTTCCCAGATTTGGAAGATGATGAATTTTCAAGATTAATATAAGAAAAGCACTCAGTGTCTAAATATGATGTGAAATTCTTTGGATTAGACCGATTCGCACCACACTTGGTACTTGATGAAATTAAATGGACTTAAAAGTTTTACAAGGTTTGAGTGATACAATCTAAAGAGAGTGTTACTTCGACTGAGGACCTATGAAAAAGTGTTGGATTGAGCCTTTCTCATTGAGCATGAGATTGAGAAAGCAAAATTATTTGAGAAGTAGAGTGCAAGTCATGAAAGTTAAAGCTTGGGATAAGGAGGATCCCATAATAGATTAATGGGCGGAGATAAAGGGACCAAAAAGGCAATGCAGATTTAAGTGGGAATGAGAGGACAATAAACAAGGATGCCTTGTAGGTTTTATGGACAATTTCACTTAGTGTAGAACAATTTTAAGCAATTACGACTATGTTTTAATTGTGACTAATCTGAACATCTAATCAAGTAGTGTCTCCACCCATTGAGCAAGACAAATAGGAAGCCTACCATTTCAAGGAAGGCAATATGCTATCATGACTAAGGATACTAAGGCCCCTTTGTTGATGGAAGGTAAACCTTTAATGTTTAAAACTTTTACACACGAATTGTTAAATCTAGGGTCTACGCATTCATTTATATTATAGAAATGGATATGTCATTTATATTCACTACCTAGAATTCTAAATTATGCTTCAATGGTGTCTACAATTATGGTTTAAGTCTTTGACAATTGACATTATATACCATAAGTGTGTGGTTTGGGTTCATGGGTTAGAGCTATTAGTAGATTTGATATTATTAAACATGTATGACATTATTATAATTTTAAACATGATTTAGTTGGCATACTATCTTACTAGTACAGGCAATTTTAACATGAGAGTCTAGTTTTTTTTTTTTTTAAATTTTGAGGTAAAACCTTTTTTAAATGTCCAAAGGAATAAGTATAAAGAGATGACATATATTAAAGATGACTTTTTGAATAAGGTATTGCCATTACAAATCTTTAGACATACCATTTGAATTAATTAATACCCCTACAATATTCATGACTTAATGAATTAGGAATTTTTATCGTATTTGGATCAATTTGTGGCTCTCTTTATTAATGACTTCTAATATATTCAAGAAGTTATGAAGAATATGAAATCTATTTAAGGATTGTATTGTAGACACCTATAATAAGTAATTTGCAAAGTTAAAAAAATGTGAGTTTTTGTCTTGAAAAATTAGTTTTCTAAGGTCATATCATTTTCAAATGAGGTGTTTTAATAGATCTAAAAAAGATTGAGATGGTCACAAGTTGAAGCTGATTGACAAATGTAACTGAGGTATAGATGTTTCTTAGTTTGGTTAGGTATTATAGGAGATTCATTCAAAACTTTTCAAGAATTGCTATACCATTGATCACTTCTTTTTTTTTTTTTTTTTGGTAAGTATACCATTGATCACTTCACACAAAAGAAAGTGATATTTCTTATGGAAAATGATTGTGAAAGACATTTTCAGGAATTAAAAATCATTTGATTATTGTCCCAATTTTAGTCATACCAAAAGTGTTAGGATGTTTTGCTCTTTCTTGTGCTACCTCCAAGAAGGCATTAGGTTGTTTGTTGGTGCAGCATGGAGGATATATCACTTATGTGTTGAGGCAACTCAAAATTTATAAAGAGAACTACCAAAGTTAAGATTTAAAGCTACTTATTATTATCTTTTCCTTGAAGATATAGAAGCACCACTTGTTTGAAGAAAATTTTGTGATACACTTGGACCATAAATTTTAAAATATTTATTCTCCTTAAAAGATTTAAATATAAGACTGACACAATGAAAAGATTTATTAAAAGATAATAATTGTGACATTTAGTATCAATCGAGAAAGACCAAATAGTAGATGTATTGAATCCGGAGTTGGCAAGTTTGATGGACCATTTTTTGACAAAGGAGATGGAAATGCTAGAAGGGATGATACAGTGCACTATTCAGCTACACTGACATGGTGTGCTCATGATTTTGTTATACTTTGAGGTGCAATAGAAAATTTTTAAAAGGGTTAAAAAGATGCAAATGGAAGATTCATTTTTTTATGGATATAGCCAAAGATTTAAATAAGTAATTAAATGCCAAATTCAATATTCGGATTAATGAAGTTTAAGGCTTTAGGATTGTGTTTTGCATATCTAATATCGAGGAACGGAACAAAGAGATTTTCAATGAGGCCCATCAATCAAATTATATGATCCACATGAAAGTGAATAAGATGAATCGATATTTGCAAAAGATCACTTGATGGAGGAATATAAAAAGAAAAATTACGGTTTCTATGGGATGACGCATAATCTGTTAGCAAAAAAAAGCCAAGTATAAGAAGCTGTCAAGTCTCTTGCAACAAATGCATGTTCCTAGTGATAAATGGGACTACATAATCATAGACTTTGTGATGGGATTGTCAAGGATCACCCAAAATCACGATGTGGGATGGATTATCATAGATGGATTAACATAGTTGGCACATTTCTTTGTCATTAAGATGATGTTCTTTAGGAATCATTTGGCAAGGTTGTATATTAACGAGACTGTCAAATTTCATGTAATTCAAATTTTGGTTCTGTCAGATCCAGATTCAAGGTTTGTATCAATGTTTTGGGAAAGGTTACATTAACAATCGGATATAAAATTAAAGTTTAGCATGTTATTTTATTCATAAAAAGACAGGCACTCAAATTAAATAATTCAGGTTCTAGACAAGATGTTAAGAATATTTATTTTAGAAATGAAGAAAAATTAGGGTGACCATTTGTTATTAGTTGAGATTGCCTATAATAATAATTATCAAACAAGCAATAATATGTCGCATTTTGAAACACCGTATGAAATAAAGTATTGTTCCCAATCAATTGGGAAAAAATTAAAGATTGAAAACTTTTAGGGCCAAATATCATTCAAGAATTAATGGAGAAAACCCATTTGATCCGAGACTAGCTCTAAGTAGCTCAAAGTCAACTAAAGAGTTATAGGGGTTTTAAGAGATTTGAGCTAAATTTTGATATAGGAGATCATTTGTTTTAAAATTTATCTCTACCTGAGGAGTTTTAATATTCGAGTTAAAAAGAAAATTAAATCCGGGATTAATTAGACCATTTATAATTTCAAAAATGATCAAAAAAATGGTTTACATATTAGTTTTTTCCCCGAATTTGATAGATTTTTATAATATTTTCTATTTGTTAATACTCTGCAAATATGTTTATAATTATTAAGACAACATTTAGCATAAACCCATAAAAATCAATAAAGATTTGACATATATTTAACAGTGGGTTTAAATTTTGAAAAGGCAAGATCAAGTACTCCACACAAACTCTTTCCTTAGTCAAAATGCTAGGGAGGAACCATTCTTTTAAGAAAGATGCATGAAAATATAAAGATGAAATCCGAAAAAATTATCCATATTTATTCCTCACTTAAGGTGAGTAAATTTTGGGGATAAAATTTTATAAGGTGGGGAGCAATGCAATATCCAAGTAATAATTTTGAGGTATCAATGTTTGAATCGAATGAATTAAATAAATTATTTAAGATAATTATAAGTTTGGCTAAGATTT
This sequence comes from Nepenthes gracilis, assembly GCA_033239525.1. Lineage (NCBI taxonomy): Eukaryota > Viridiplantae > Streptophyta > Magnoliopsida > Caryophyllales > Nepenthaceae > Nepenthes > Nepenthes gracilis. Next base: position 14,432,406 of record BSYO01000015.1, read on the forward strand.
TAAGTATTGAGTTTTTAACTTACATTATATTCTTTCAGATTAGTAGGCTTAGATTATATGAAAAGTCTAAACCGGTAAGTGTAGACATGGAAGACCACGGAGAGGCGACAAATACTATTGATGTATTTTGATTATTTATCTTGAAATGGTGGTTGGAAAACTTTGAAGCAGTTTGATACATTTCGCATGTAAAAGTTGTTCTCCACATCCAATGGGCTGTACATAATTTCAGTTTTCATATATCATTATTTTAATGGTCAAGATTGTGATATTTTTATTATTTTATCATATGATTTAGTAGATTTGAGTAGGTTTAGTTCAAATTAGAGAAATTTGATTGTATCATGGGACAAATATTTCTATATTCACATTGTGGAATCATTAATAAATTTCAAATAGCATGGTAGCCTAAATTTTCAAAGACCTAATTTTGATAATTTTTGTATTAGTAATTCTGGTTATGGAGAACACCAAAAATTATTCACCATAAGGATAATATCTTTAAATTTTCATGTACAAATAGAGGTCGCTTACTTTAACTTGTGAGTAGAGTAATTTTGCTTATAAGTCTTGAGTGGACATGACCAATAGGCTATAACCTTTCTTTTTTGTTTTATTAAACAACTCAAACGTTTATTTGAGAAATTTCATCAAATCACAAATGTTCTCATTCCTTTTGAAATTACTAAAATTTGTGTAGTTATCAATCTACTATTTAATAGTTGAAAACTTCTTTCATAATTATCATCTAAAACGAACATACTTCATTGATATTTTTCTATAATAATCTTCAGTGACATTATCTTTTAATTAATCTGAAAAAGCACTTCTCGGTACTTACGTGTTTCGACCCCGTTATAAGTATAGCGGAAGCAATAAAATAAATTAATTAAATTAAATATCCGATACACGTAAGAGATATTTAACTCTAGATGTATAAGCAACTAATAAGCATGCACAATATGTATATAATAATGAACAACAATAATAAAGACTCGTTTTTTGTGACGAAGTGAAAACTCGATACCCACGGTATCGAGAAAAACACTCCGGGTTTCAACGGCCAGGGAAGCAATGCACTATGAAAATCAACTTACAGCCCGGGTGGTAACGACGCGCTAACCTAGCCGACTTACTCCCGACACGTGATCCCTACCAAGGAACTCCTTGGATTTGCCCATGACATTGAACCGAACACCTTCCGGTCTTCAAGCCACTCTTCCCTCTCGTGCCACTTGAATTGCCAATCACGAACGGATCTCCTTCTTCACGAACCAACGTTTCCAACGCAGGTAGAAGGATGGAAGTTTAAATAGAAAAAGTAAAAGAAAAAATAGTGAGAAAACTCTTTAGATCTTGAAGCTCAAAGAATGTCTTTTGGTTTTCTCAAGAGAAGCTAAAGCAATTGAAACATGTAAGGCTTTCTTCTCAAATTGGGGGCTCAAATACTCTGACAAAATGTTTATGGCGTCCTTTGGGTTTCAAAACATAAGCCAATATTTATAGAAGAGCCAAAAAACGCGTTCAAAAATCTACCGTTGGGCGCCGAAAGGCGGGGCTCGGCGCGGCGAAACAGCCGTAGGGTTTCGTGGGAAACCTATGGCGCTTCAGCCGAGATCGAGCGCCTGATGGCGGCCCCCATTCTAGGATTTCGGCTCGAGCGGCCATCGAGCATGAAGCGGCGGGGAGGTTACAATTTAGGCTCGAGCCGCTATCGAGCCTGGGCGGCGGGCGGCCTTTGGAAGGGCCCAAGCGCGTGGAGGGCGGACCGAATGAATTTTAATGAATTTTAAACCGACAACCCACAACCCGACATCAATAAGATAATACATATGGTCACGGAATATGCCAATAAGACGAATGTCTCTAACAATCTCCCCCTTTGGTAATTCCGTGACAAAACCCAAAAAATAAATAAATAAAGAAATAGAAGAGAATCACGGGTTCAGACACCACCGAAATAAAACCCGTGTACATGAAAACCTACGCCTAGTGACACAAAAGAGATACATAAAAAAAATGTAAATATCTATGGAGGGCTGCTGAGGCGATGTGATGAAAACTTGTGAAAACAGCCTGTATACTTTAGTGTCCTGATCAATTAAGGTTAGTACCAACAAGACAAAAGATAATAACAATTTAATGGCATGCATGGTACATTGGCATGAGAACATATAATAATGTAACATACACCAATCCTCCCCCAAATGAAAATAATCAATACTCCCCTTAACAGTAATAATAAACTTAAATGACATGAAAAAAAATACCCCCAAAATAAGCAAGCTCCGCTCCGTCTCCCTAAGCTCCCCTATCAAAGTGCATCAAAAAAATTTATCTCCCCTTTTTTGTCACGAATGGCCAAGGGTAATGAAGCTCATTTTTCTTAACCCAAACTTGTCTCATTTGAATGCACTATTGTATTCAAGCTTTTAACTTGTGCATCCAAATATTGAAGGTGATCAACAAGTTTATTCACGTTAAGCCCTAGTTTTTTATGGTGCACAGGATTCATGGTGTAACACCTTGGGCGAATGTGACCAACTTTTCCACATGCATGACAGGTAGGCACAAACTTATGGATAAAAGAGTTGTTCATGGCCTTGTGGTTACCTAGATTAGAAGGGCCAAATCTGTTATTCACACGTTGAGGCACGGCCTTGATGACTTTGGGTGTGTGGGCATGATTATGTGAAATTTTCGTGGTGGGAATAAACACAGTTTTAGGTTCCACATCAGTTTGTACAAAGTTCGCAACATACCCCAAACCCTGTTTATTTCCACCAATTTTTCTCAACCCAAGCATATGATCTAATTTTGAAGACCCATTTGAGAATTGTTTCAAATCTTTTCGAGAGACCACAAGTTCAGATTCTAGAGTTGTTATTTGCTTAGTAAATGAGATTTTCAGGTTCTCAATTTCTTGAGATTTAGAATCTAATTCGGATTGAAGAGCTAATCTTTCTTGTTCCAGCTCAATGACCCTACTGTTTAGGGATTTATTTTGTTTATTTGCTTTCAAGCATTCCCTAAACAGTTTATCGTAAGCTTCTTAAAGGCCATCAAATTCAGCTTTCCGACTCGGCCTCGAGTCATCAGTTGATCAAAATTATCTACTCAAATTTCCATACATGGAGGTCATAAAAGCCATGTACTTGGCCGGCCCATTTTCGTAACATGGTTCACCCTCTTCTTCTTCGTCATCATTTAGGGTCAAATTAGCTTTAAAGGCTTGACCTTGTTGACGTTTAAGGTTTGGGCATTCAGCCCGATAGTGGCCAAAACCTTTACACTCATGGCATTGGGATCGCTTGGGAAGTTTTGATTTAGAATCCTTACTCTCACGTCGGTCTTTCTTCTCAAATTTATGTGATAGTTTTAAGTCCACAACTAGTTTTTCTGACGAAGAGTTCTTTTTCTTTAAGAATTTTTTAAAATTCTTAACAAATAATGAAAAATCATCATTGCTACATGATTCTTCATCGGAGTCCCGATTTCGCTCTTCCCTACTTGATTTTAAGGCAATTGATTTTTGTTTCTTTGATTGAGGCAATGTGAGCTCATACATTTGTATGGATCCTACCAATTCTTCGATTTTTAGATTGTCTAAGTCTTTACTTTCTTCAATTGCTGTTACTTTTGGCCTAAATCGTTCGACAAGGATCGTAAGACTTTTCTAACAATTACGTTCTCGGGATTCGTTCTCCTAAATTAAACGTGGAGCTTACAATATCATTTAACTGGGCATAGAATTCATCGAAGGTCTCATCATCTTTCATTTTTATTTCTTCGAATCTAGTGGTGAGCATTTGCAACTTTGAATTTTTCACTAGTTTCGTGCCTTCGTGAGTAATCTCAAGAATATCCCATGCATCTTTGGAAGTCTCACACATTGAAATCCGTTTAAACTCATCGGGAGACACAACCATAAAAATAGCATGCAACCCCTTACTATTCCAATTACATGCATCAAGTTCCTCTTTGGTCCACGAAGATAGGGCTTTTGGTTCGTTGCCCGAGGAACTAGTGGGTGGAGTCCACCCAACTTGGGTACTTGCCCAAACACGCTCATCAAGCGATTTTAGGAAGGCTCTCATCCGGACCTTCCAATAGGCATAGTTACTCCCATCAAAGAAGGGAGGAACGGAAAGCGATCCACTAGTATACATTTAGATCGGGGGTCGCGGATCGGGGTGAGTCTCTGATACCAATTGAAAAAGCACTTCTCGGTGCTTACGTGTTTCGACCAGATTACAAGTATAAAATTTTATAATAAAATAAATTAATTAAATTAAATATCCGATACACGTAAGAGATATTTAACTCTAGATGTATAAGCAACTAATAAGCATGCACAATATGTATATAATAATGAACAACAATAATAAAGACTCGTTTTTTGTGACGAAGTGAAAACTTCGATACCCACGGTATCGAAAAACATTCCGGCTTCAACGGCCCAGGAAGCAATGCACTATGAAAATCAACTTACAGCCCGGGTGGTAACGATGCGCTAACCTGGTAGCGACTTACTCCCGACACGTGATCCCTACCAAGGAATTCCTTGGATTTGCCCATGGCAACGGAACCGACACCTTCCGTCTTTCAAGCCCACTCTTTCCTCTCGTGCCACTTGAATTGCCAATCACGAACGGATCTCCTTCTTCACGAACCAACGTCTCCAACGCAGGTAGAAGGATGGAAGTTTAAATAGAAAAAGTAAAAGAAGAAATGGTGAGAAAACTCTTTAGATCTTGAAGCTCAAAGAATGTCTTTTGGTTTTCTCAAGAGAAGCTAAAGCAATTGAAACATGTAAGGCTTTCTTCTCAAATTGGGGGCTCAAATAATCTGACAGAATGTTTATGGCGTCCTTCGGGTTTCAAAAACATAAGCCAATATTTATAGAAAAGCCAAAAAACGCGTTCAAAAATCTGCCCGTTGGGCCGCCGCTCGAGCGGGGCTCGAGCACGCGGCGAGCGGCCGTAGGGTTTCGTGGGAAACCCTGCAGGCGCTCGAGCGCGCAGTGAGCGGCCCCCATTCTGGGATTTCGGCTCGAGCGGCCATCGAGCATGAAGCGAGCGGGAGAGGTTCTGGTTTTTAGGCTCGAGCCGCTATCAGGCACAAGGCGAGCGGGCGGCCTTTGGAAGGGCCCGAGCGCGTGGAGGGCGGACCGAATGAATTTTAAACCGACAACCCACAACCCGACATCAATAAAATAATACATATGGTCACGGAATATGCCAATAAGACGAATGTCTCTAACATAATCAATCATTTTTAATTATGAACCATTTTAATCTTTTTCGGATCTATCAAAACTATTCCCTTTGAAAGCATATGACCTAAGAAAACCATATCCACAAGTTAAAAATCACACTTCTTTAACTTATCAAATAGTTGTCTCTTTTTAAGAGCTTATAATATAATCCTTAAATAATTATAATACTCCTAGTAACTCTTACAGTAAATTAGAATGTCATCGATGAAAATTATCAAAATGTGATCTAAGGATAATATTCATCAAATCCATAAACTCTACATGGACATTAGGCAAAAAAATTGGTATCACTAAAAATCTTAATGGCCATACTTATTTTAAAAATTATATTCTATATGTCATCATTTCTAATCATCCATTGATGATAACCCAATATTACTAAATTGGGTTATTAGAAGTCACGAGGTGGCAGCTAGAGATGAAGATTGATGCCTACGGTTTTTATGATTAGGGTAAGTGTTTTCCAAGGGGAACTAGGTTTTCACAATTACCTATTTACCCATCCAATTAATTTATATAAATTACAATTATATAATATATAACATGAATATTTAACCGTCATAATTATCTCTAGCAAATACTCAATAAAAATAAAATATCTACCACTACAAAAAAATACAAAATCTCCCTAAGCCAACTTCTTAAAACTAATTCATCTAAGTCTACCAAAATATTAGTTCTTGCCTAAATACAATTTATCAACTCTAAAAAGTATCATTTGTATATTATTTTTTTAATTAATGATCATTTTTGATAATATATTTAATAAATCTAAACCGAAATACTGGGATGTTACATATCCAATTCAACGTTAAGCAAAAAATAATTCACAATTTGATAAGTATTCACGGATGCATTTTGGGTCACTAGAATCCTATTCAAATGAAGAATACTTTTCCTTTTACTAACCCTCTTGTTCAACAAAAGCTTTGCTATGAACTAAAATGGATAACTAGCTTGCTGTGCTAAGTGAATTAATTTTTAGTTCGGACCCACAAATATTTTACCTTATCCCTCTACTGATAGAAAAGATTTTATCAAAGGTTTCAAATACACTGAACTTAACAGTTGCTGCACATGATAAAAGATCAATTTTAAAAAAAATTCAAGCGCGTTGCAATTAGACAACTAAATTATCGATCTTCAGTAAAAGATACTTACTCTTAATCATTATCCTGTTCAACTCATGATAGTCATTACATAACCTCATTAATCAATTTTTCTCTTCACAAATAAAGTAATAGCATCTTAAGCTAATACACTTGGTCAATGACTTTCCTACGGTAACTTTTACAATTTCTTTTTCAACTCTTTTAATTCCAAAAGAGCCATCCAATATAGAGTTTTCGAAATTGGCATGGACCCAATATCAAGACAATAGCAAATTCAATCACTCTACTTGACTATATTTTTGACAAATCCACCAAAAACAAATCTTCAAGTTCTCAAACCTTTGTCACTTCTTTCCTGGGTATATTATGGCTACGAATGGAGATGGCATATGAAAGGTAGACTTCACATTCACATCGCATGAAATGACTTACATGCAATGTGGAAATTAAACATGCTTAATAATTATCTTTAATTCCTCTAAACTCAAACGATTGACATCAAATAATTGAAAAACATACAATCTTGAGGAAACAATCAACAAAGGCATAATTACAAGCCAAGAACTCTAAGCCTAAAATAACATCAAAATTGACCATGTGTAATAATAACACTAAATCCGCTAACAACTTGTATCTATTAACATTTATCACACACATAAGGTATATCATATCTACTATCATAAACATTTTTATAAGGTAGATACCATTGACGTATAATCTAAAATTATTGACTCTGCATGTGAATGATAAACAAATTTCGTGGCACAAACAAATGTATAAATCCCCAATGATTTAAAACATATTCTGAAATTTTAAAAATTAGGAGTTTACCTTTAAAAACTAGGTGTTATATGTCAAGTCTCAGAGGTGGTTATAGGGGACCCCAATTTTGACCGATCAGATAAAAGTTGGGTTTGGTTAGAGCAGATCGGCTACCCCAACCTGGCCGATCTAGCAACCCTCAATGTAGGCACTGTCATCAAGCTATGAGCCTTAAGATCTCATTTTCTTCGGTTCGCAAAATCAGATATTAACATAGACAGAGGAGGGATAGATTCCGCTGCCTGAGAAGTCACTTAGTCGAGGTGTTGTATGTCCAGCCCCAAGGGGATTATTCAACAGCTAAATCATGACCTGTTGTATTGAGACTTTCTCTCCATTAGAGGGCCCATGCTGCTCCGGTGGTTAGGCTACTTGAGATTACCAAGCTGAAGGCCTGAAAGTGTCGGCCTAGGGATCGACTAACAGGTTCCTTCATGGCTTACAGATAGTCCTCGAAGCTGCCATAAACACTCTGGGACTACCTTTTCACTTTTCCCCACCCCCTCTTGCACACAGTAGTGGCTAAGAAGTATAAACGCCGGCACGGGTCACAGACACAGCATGACAATGGCATGTCGATAATTTACTTTTTAACACACAAGTATACGATATGCTAGTAAATTTGCTAAATAAAGTGATAATTTATTTATTAATAGAAAAATAGAACTAGTTGGTCACACTACTCAAAACTAAGTTGTCTATAAAAATGCCTATTTCTCATTTTATCATTCTAAAAAATTTATGTAAAGGACCCGTATGAAAGTGGGTGAATATAAAAAAATTACATTGTAGCATATACCACATAATGAAAAAAAGAAGACAGTGGGGTTTAGGTTTTTTATTTTTGTGAAGTCACAAAATGAAATCAATTTTATAACTTTATGTTAAGAACTCAATTTTTCTAAAATTTATAAAATAGTATAATGTATATAAAATATATTAGAGCATGTTGAAGTGAAAAGCAAAAGCGATGAGAGATTCCAACATGTTTTTGAAAACATTGGCCAACTGTCCGAACCGAAAGAAGTGTTGGTGCTCCTCAGGGTAGTGGATTGGCATGGCTGGACCTTGAATTCCACTGTCTAGCCTTTTGCCTTATTTATCTCATCCAATTCTTCCTTAGTCTCCCGAAACTTTGTTTTATCGAACGGATCTCCCTTCGTACGTGAAAACCATTGTGTTCTAGACTTTCTTCTTGCACTAGAACTTCCATTAATTATAGGAGATTTGTTTTTCCTCAATGTGTAATGAATGTGCATATGCTTTTCGAGCAGTTTTAGCTATTTCCATTCAAATTTCTGAATGTGGTCTTTGGAGAACTCAGAGCAACAGACCCAATATCTACTATTAAATATTCAAAAGGCCCTAGTTCCTACTCTCTCCTCCGGTGGCAAAACTCATAGATTCATTTTGAGCTGTTGGTTTTTGGATAGTCGGTTTATGGACTTGCATTTGACTATTTCAGTTGACAGCATTTTCAATGGAGTTGTGGCCTCATGGTCCTTTACTCGAGGAATCATTTGGAGTAGTTTGTGCATGGACTCAGTAAACGAGAATTCCAAGTTTTCAGATTTTGGAGGCATCCTTGTAGCTCGCGCTCTACCACTCTCGAATTCCCTTCTCTTTTTTTTTTTTGTTCGATTGGTTGCTTAGAAACTAAAGCCCGATGGTAACTTTGAAACTGCCTCGAGGGCCTTAAACAATCGTGTCGTTGATCCTAACAACGACTCAAATCTGAGACAGTTGGGGGCTTCGGTATCAATGACCTTCTTGGGTCTTTGTTCCCGAGCGTGATCTCTATCATGAACTGATTTTTACAGGAGGCCTTTCCAACTTATAAGCTCTCCGATCTCCTCCTCAGTGGGATGTCTGGTCATGGCTTTTTATGTAAAAAGTGGTAACGCTTGGTTACGTCTGACATATTAGCTCATAGATTTTGTCTCTGGGATGGATATGTAGAAACATCTGGGAGAAACCGTCTCAGTGAACATGATGAAAATGATCTGATTAGAGAGGTCAAAGGTCTCCTAGTGGCTTCCTTTTCCAAAGCGATCTATGAAGTGAATGCTTGATAAGTCGGGTATTGGATAATTAGTCCAAAAAGTGTTCACTGAGGTTGGTATATAATTCGGGCTTTGATGATAAAACTAGGCTCAGACATTGTCTTTCAAAGTGTTAAAAAGGTGATCCGATGGGCTCGAGAACCCGAGAACTTCTTAAGAAATTGGTTTAGGCGATCCATGAGATTTGTGCATACAAAGGCTCAACCAGTCACCCCGGAAGGCAAAGATGGTTCGGCCTAGATGGATCATTTCATTTCTAACAGGTATGCAAAATTGATTTGAACTCGGGTTAGAAAAACTAAGGACTCCATTGAAAAATGACTTGTTGTAGGTCCAACCAAAAAAGCCAAAAGACCAATATCAAAGTAAACAACGGATGGAAAAGCCTCACAAAGTAAAGTGTTTCGTGTTAGAAATGTATGCGCGTAACAAGCCTATCGTATTGAATACTATGAGATATTAATTCTGTACAGTTTTATTTATTTACTATTAGAATGTATTTATATTTATCATATTTATTTATATTATTTACTCACATAATAAAATCTCTAGATTTAAATAATATAATTATATAATCATTGTGAAATCATATTTTTAAACTCTAATTGCTTAAAAATTCAAATTTTAAATATTTTCGAATATAAAATCACTAAGATAGAATGTTAATAATTCATTTGGATTGGTGCACATTATGCTAGCCGTTAAAATGGTAATTGAACTCATAGTTACTTATGTAATCGACACTATAGTAAATGGGTAGGTGTTTATTAGAAAACAAGTTTATTAAATTGACTTAAAATAAAAACTCTTGTATGAAAGTTTTACTATCGGTCACATAAGAGCTATGATACTGTCCAAAATGAGAAAAAGGAAAATTTTTAGAGAAATGGAATAATAGCAAAAATATCGGAGTCCATAACACATTCAAGTCCCTTGATTTACTCAATTTGTTTGATGAGGATGGGCACATCCCCATCAACTTCTTATATAAAAATTATATAAATGATTCTTAAATTTGAGAGATATTAATATTTTATGTGCGTATTATTATATTATATGTTTAATAAATAAATATATGGAGATAATTATTAGATCCAATAAAAAACATGTGGAGATAGAAAAGTGATCAATAAAGAATCAATTAATATTAGCAAATGCAAGATATTCTATATAATTAATTAAATTAATGATTCATAATTTCTCGTTAGGGTGGATTATAAATTAGAAATGAATTTCTAATTTTATTAATTTAATATTAGTTTAATAATATTATTATAAAATTAGCAAACTAAATAGGGGTTGATATTGTTTTTCCATAACGTAATTTTGTTGGGAGGTAGGTTGTTGGAAGCATTAAACTTTTAGCATAACTTTTATGGAAAGGTTTAACGGATGATGATCATTTATTTCCTTCATCTCAACGGTCAGGATATACTATTAGATGTCACTTATAATTTGTAAAATATCTCAATTGATTATAATAAATAAATAATTCAAGAGAAATTAAAAAGTGTTTAATTCATTTATGACTAAAAAAATGTTTCAATTAGTTGAATAAGACCATATATTTTTTTACTGTCAATTTAATATTGAACATAATGAGTGACACATTTTTTAGTATCATATTGATTGTTGCTTAAGAAATTTTATTGACTATATGTTAATTGAAATAATGTGAGTAATTTTAAATGACTACAATTTAGACTCTTTATAATATAAAAGTATAAATTATTCAAATATTTAATATACATAAAAAATATTTACTTCTAAATACTACAAATATAAAATTATTAACTTAGTAATTCAATGTCACCAGTAATAATAGTAAACAAAATACTTACCAAAAATAATAATAATAAACAAAGTGTAAAAAAATAAATTAACGTACGATATGGTAACAAAAAAAAACTTTAAAAACCAATCAGTTTATAAGTAAAACATTCTAGACTTCTCAAGTCTGTCAAAATAAGCTATTATGAATAAGTTAACTTATAAATCAAGTGGTATAAATGCTAACTCTGATCCGATTTACTTTTGATAAGTCATTCCTATAAAAAAAACTCATTGGATTTGCTATCTGGTAACAAAATTAGATGCCCTCCAATTTTCTCTCGGATTTTACTTCATTATCTCGATAATGTCTAATACTTTTGAAACTGCTACGTTTAAGCGACCAACAAAACTTCAAATGCTCATGTATTTCGAACAAATGTTTGATGATGGGAAAGATTTTGGGACGAGAAAACTTAGCCTTTTAGAACATCAATGATGAAAGAGTTTTTATTCTTTTTCTTTACACTTTTCTAATTCTCCTTTATTTCAATATCCACTTGTGTTACTGTTAGGTTATGGAAAATAAATATATTTATAAGTATAGCTAAAAATTAAGATTTTAAAATATAATCCGACAAAAACCCGCACTAATATTTGAACAATGGCTTAAACATCCACTTGAACGACAATGTGTATGAGGACAATTTATGTTCGCTTCACTATTCTTTGGGATGAGTACCCATAAGTTATAGAGTTATTATTATCTATTCATAAGCTCTCTTTAGACGTGATATTATTAATATCCGTGCCTAAGCACTTTTTAGCCATTTCTTATGTATGGAGCTATATTTCCAAATGTGCATGTCCGTATTTTTTACACTCAATCATGTTAGAGCTTGTCATATAACAAGCATTCAAACCTTGGACAACTACACATGATATTAGTAACATGTAACATATGATAGCTCTATTTCCCTACAAAATAGATAATACTAAAAAAATACTAATGAAGTAAAAAGTATATATCAGTATAATGATCGTAAATGACAATATATCATACCAAAATACTAATAACATAATAACTAATAATATAATCAGTAACAAAATATAGCACAATTCCTTTTCTAAAAACATATAATATATCTCCTAAATATATGTCAAAACAAGATGCCAACATGATTAACCTAGTTTCGCAAATCTCCCGTTCAATAGCACACAACACAAATTGTCGAGGACATTGCATCATACTAGGGTATTAATAGCATAACAATTAGTAGCAAAATTAATAATAAAGTATAGTTCAATATCCTCTATGATAAAATATGACAATATATCTCGTGAATACGTGTTAGAACACAATCTCAGCATTATTAACCCAGTCTCACAAATCCCCACTCAATAGCACAAATCTCCCTCTTTTAATGACAATTATCATAAATAATATCTACTTTAATTCGATTAAAAACTCACAATAAATAGAACAACTAAAAAGGAGGCGGCAGCCCCTGTTGGGCTGCCAGGGAAACCCGGGCTGAGCTGTATGAGCAGCCCGTGAAGGGATTCCAGCCAACCCAGGGTGACTGACACGGCCCACAAACCCATCAACATTGGGCCCGAGTTCTTGTGTGTTAAATAAAATTGGAAAATAATTTTTTAGATCTAAAAGAATTTGAGATGTATAAAACAAAATATCAGATTTAATAACATATAATCAAAAAATCTGAAAAATGTTGTTTTGGACTAAAATCAAGGCAAAAGGCAAAATAACAATAATGAATACACTACCAAAAAAAAATACTTTTTAATAATAAAAAATTAGTAACAAATATATTTTTATCACTATTAATAATTAATATATAAAGTTTAGTGAAAAAAATATAATTTTATCACTAAAATTTTAAAATTAAATAAACACTAGTTCATAAAAATATAAAATAATTGATAATAAATAATAAAAATATATTGTCACTAATTATAAAAAATATATCTTGGTACTTAAAATTTAAAAATATGTATATTATTTATTAAATTATTATTTTAAAAGTGTATCTCCTATAAAAATGTATTATCTTACAATTGAAATAAATTTAATAAAATTATTATTATCTCAAAGCTCTCGAATCTTCTTCGCACTCACTCATCCACCTTGCACATCTCTCTTTAATTTTAAATAAATTAAATCTTTTTTTTAAATGTAAATAAATTTATTTAATTTTATTAACAACGCGAAGGTCTCGAACCTTCTTCGCAGCTCAGTCAGTAACTCATCCACCTCGCAATCGATACTTATAATTGTTGGCAGCCAACGAGTGGCCTACTTACTAAAATATAGGAACAATTTTTACTTGTTGGTCGTAATGGACGGCTAACTAATAGGGCATAATGAGCACTGCGAAGTGGAGAGTAGAAAAGAGAAACGAATACCGAATTTTACGGGAAAAACCCTTATGAATCAAGAAAAAAATCACGGACACTAAATCCACTACGAATCACTAAATATGAGAAGGTTACAGGAGGCGAATAAAAAAACAAAGAAAGTAATCAAGATTTTTACACTAGTTTCTTTCACAACTCTCTTTCTTTTTTTTTCTCTTCTCTGTTGCACTCTCACTCAATCTTGGCCGGGGTCTTCTCCTTCTTCTACTACTTGCAATGTGCCAAGTGTACATACATATACACACGCCCATCACCATAACTCAGTGGTTGGTGCTCAATTTCCAAGGCCCGCCTGCATGCGCATGCCTAGTCTTGCAGCCCAGCGCCGCGTGCCTCGCTCGAAATAGGCTTACGATCGGTTTTGGAGTCTCAAGAATGACTTCCATCAACCACCCAGAAGAGTAGGTCAATTATACACTTTTTGGGTATGACAGTCTTTCAAAACTCCTAAATATGGCATGCAAACTCGAATTGATCATCGAAATAATACTAACCTAAAACCACTAAGTTAAAATCAAAGTAGCCCACCGCTCCTTGCAACGGCTCATGACTTAAAATACACAATAAATATATCGACCGAAAAATAGTTGACCAAAATGTTGACTCGTAATAATTGACTTCCTGATAACTACATTTGAAAATTTCTTCCTCTTAGCGCATTCGTACTCTGATCAAGTCCTACGGACTTCCACACGAGAGTAATCCCAACAAACTTCCCTTCAAGACCGTGATAAAGTTAAGTCCATCATTCCGACCAGCCTGCAGCATGCCTCATTCTTCCCTTTTAGTAGAATCTTTGTTATCATGTCTGTCTCGTTCTCTTCAACTTGACGTCATTGTCTATGACAATTTACCATCCTCGTGATATCTCTTACCCAGTGATATCGCACATCAATATGCTTTGATCTAGAATAAAATGAGGAGTTCTTGCATAGATTAATGGCACTCTGACTATCACAGAGAATCACATATCTCTCTTGTTCAATGCCCAACTCTTGAATGAACTCCTTCATCTATAACATTTCCTTACAGGCCTCCGTCACTGCGATATACTCCACTTCAGTAGTGGATAGGGCCACACACTTCTGCAACTTGGACTGCCGAGAGACTGCACCCCCTGTAAATTTCACCAAGTAACTTGAAGCAGACTTGTGCGAGTCTATGTCGCCGGCCATATCAGCGTCCAAGTAGCCCGCTAGCTAGGGCTTATCGCTTCTAAGACACAGGCACCTCTTAAAAGTTTCTCGGATGTACCTCAGAATCCACTTCACTGCAGACCAGTACTCCTTTCTCGGATTGGATAGAAACCGGCTAACTGTCCCAGCAGTATGAGCTATATCCAATTTAGTGCACACCGAGGCATACATCAAGCTTCCCACAGCTGAGGAGTAAGGAACACCTTTTATGTATTTCTTCTCGTCATCTAAAGATGGACATTGGCTAGTGCTTAACTTATGGTGATTCATCAATGGTGTACTCACAGGCTTCAACTTATCCATATTGAATCGTTGGAGCACCTTCTCAATATAACTTTCTTATGACAGCCACATTTTCTTTGCCTTTCGATCGTGTATAATTCTGATTCCCAGAATTTACTTCACCAATCCAAGGTCCTTCATAAAGAAATGACCGCCTGTTCAGCCTTCGCTCCTTTATCCGGCAAAGTAACATCCAACGATCGGAAATGTCATTCACATATAGGAGAAGGATAATAAAATCATCATCAGAAAACCTCTGCACAAATACGCAGTGGTCATGAGTAGTCCACCGGTAACCTTGACGTTATATTTACGACTCGAACTTCTTTATTTACTTACTACCTCGGAGCTTGCTTGAAATTTAAATATAGAATAATTTTCTCAATCGATGTGAGACAAGTCGTTCCTTCTCTTTAGCCCCAAGCCCTTCCGACTGTTCCATGTAGATCTCTTCTTCAAGTTCACTATGGAGGAAAGTATCCGGACATCCATCTACTCTACCTTAAGGTCTTGGACGGCCGCCAAGTCCAACACAACTCTTATGGAAGATATTTTTACCACCGGAGCAAAAAATTCATCAAAATCAACTCCCTTCAGTTGACCGAAACCTTTCACCACTAGCCTCACCTTATATCTTGGCTGCGTGGCTTTTTCAGGAGTCTTTAATCGAAAGATCCACTTGTTCTTCAAGGCTCTCTTCCCTTTAGGAAGCTTGACTAGGTCGAATGTGTGATTTTCATGAAGAAAACACATCTCCTTCTTCGTGGCTTCCAGCCACTTCTCCTTGTTCTCATTCTCCATAGCCTCTTCATAGGTTTCATATTCTCCGGCATCAGTGAGTATAACATACTTATTGGGTGACAGACGGACAGATGGCCGTCTATTTCGTGAGGATCGTCTGACAGGCAGATTCTCGATCGGTTGAGGAATGATTTCATTCTGACGTTCAGGAGTCATTATTTCTTCGACCGCCTCCGGACCATTGTCCTTATCTTTCAGAGGAACCAGATGGTTAATTTCGACACTTACTTTGTCCGTCCGCTCACCATTACACTTGGCCTTCCTGCCAATGTCTTCAATCGTTTCATTTTCAGTGAATGCTACATCCCTTAATCGGACGAGCCTTCTAGTAGTTGGATCATAGAACCGGTAGCCCAGCTCATCTTTCCCGTAGCCCAAAAAGATGCACTACATCGTCTTTGGCTCCAACTTTGTCCTTTCGTCTTTTGGAACATGGATGAAGGCTTTACATCCAAATACCCGCAGGTAATTATAAGATGACTCATTATTTGACCATATCTTCTCCGATACTTCACCCTTCAAAGGTTTTTCAATTAGTTATAATATAGGTCGTCGTCTTTAGCAGTTCAATGTCCTATTGAGCACAACTTCTGAGAACATACATCGTACTCTTTCTAGAAGTGTGTGGTTCATCCGTTCAGCCACTACATTCAACTGTGGCGTCTTTGAAGGCGTCTTCTGATGCCTAATATCACGTAACCGGTAATAGGCATCAAAAGGTCCCAAGTATTCGCCGTCGTTGTCGCTCCGGACGGCCTTCAGTTTCTTCCCCGTCTGACGTTCCACAAGAGCATGAAATTGCTCAAATACACCAAGGACCTGGTCCTTGGACTTCAACGGATAACCCCAAAGATAAATTTTAGATCAAAAATAAATTATCAATAAAAGAGACAAAATATTGAGCTCCATCGAATGACTTTTCTTTGAATTGTCCACACACATCTGTGTGGATGAGCTCAAATGTTAACTGATTGGGAGCGGACAAGTCTCCATGAAAAATAGACTCTCCTCTCATTTGCCGCCAAGCAGGTGATGACACACCCTTAATCCGTCCTCCTTTACTCTTCAATATGGCCCTTTTCCGGCCGATGATTCGATAATGTCACTCGTGGCCCAACCCTGTTTGCCATAAGTCCTCTGGTTTCATTCCTACCGGTGGCAACATTTACATCTCCTTTCCGTTTCCGAACACCTTCATGATATATACAATAAAAGCACCTTTTTCCTCTTGCCACCACCAAAGAGCCTCTCTCACCTTCACCTTTATTACAATAACCTTCATCATTCAAATTATTACTTGCTAAGACAATATTAAGCTCCGGTGTTAGGAACGTATCGTAAAAATTTAGTATCGCCTTTTTGCGGTATTGGTGGTCAAAGACAACATCACCCTTTGCCGATAATTTGGGATGTTCCTTCTTTTTCCATCCTTATCACTCCAAAATTCCCTGGAGTGTAGGATGTGAACAACTCCCTTTTTGATGTGGCATGCAAGGTAGCACCAGAATCAATCACCCAGCTGGACTCCTCGTCCGTCAGGTTTGTCATGTGTTCTTCACATGTCACCAGGAGACCGCCTCCTGTGACCACTAAGATCGAGAACTTGTCCTCACTACGTCCCTTTTCTCCTTTCTCTTTCTCGGTGTTCTCACGCTTCCATTTGAAACATTGCTTCTTGATATGGCCCTTTTTGCCACAATGATGGCACTCAAGGTTTTGGTACCTGGACCATGATTTGCTGCGATCTTTTTCTCCTGGTNTTCTGGCTGCGACCTCTACTTCTTCCCCTGGACTCGGTCACAAGTATTTCACTATCGGAGGACGTCGAAACCCCTTGTGACCGCCTTGACTCATTTAGGAATAGGGAGGCGATGACCTCGTCTAGTTTGAGAGTATCTTTCCCAAACAGTAACGTGGTGACAATATGATCATAAGAAGTTGGCAGAGAGGCCAACAACACCAATGCCTTATCCTCCTCCTTGATTACCTCATCAATGGCGGACATCTAAGTTACAATCCGATTGAAGTCGTCCAAATGCTTCTCAAAGTTGCTACCTTCTGACAACCGCAGGCCATAGAATTATTTCTTAATATGAAACCTGATTGTCAATGATTTAGACTTGTATCGATCGCCAATTTCAAAGTTCTCCCACACCTCCATCAATCGCCAAGCCAAGGACCTCCTTTGTTGTCGCCGATATAGTTAAATAGTGCAATTTACAAGATCTCGTTTATCTTGTCAATCCTCTTGTGATAGGCTTTTCGACTTATCTTCCTTCTTCCTCAATGTTTTGATTGTTCCTTCTCTCATTAAGATGTTCTTCACCCTCTCCTGCCAAAGGATAAAGTTCTTCTGTCCGTTGAACTATTCTACACTGAATGGTAAGTTCTTTGAGGATAATGACGCCATTCTAAAATAAAGTTGTCAACTAATCTCTCGACTTACCACTTGTTGACGGGCAAAACAAAATATCAGTCCTACTTACCAAAATATAGGAATAAATTTTTGCAGTTGGACTTTCGCCAACTAGTAGGACACAATGAGCACTGTAAAGTGGAGAGTAGAGAAGAGAAACAAACACCGAATTTTATGTAGAAAACCCTTATGAATTAAGAAAAAAATCACGGGACACTAAATCCACTATGAATCACTAAATATAAGAAGGTTACAGGAGGCAAAAATAAGAACAGAGCAAAGTAATCAAGATTCTCACACTTATTTCTTTCATAGCTCTCTTTCTTTTTCTTTCTCTTCTCTGTTGCACTCTCACTCAATCTTGGCCAGTGTCTTCTCCTTCTTCTTCTACTACTTGCTATGTGACAAGTGTACATACATATACACACGCCCATCACCATAGCTCAGTGGTTGATGCTCAACTTCCAAGGCCCGCTTGCATGCGCATGCCTGGTTCTGCAGTAGGCGATGCGTGCTTGCTTCTGCAGGCTGATCATCCTTTGGAGTCTCGAGAATGACTTCCATCAACCACCGAGAAGAGTAGATCAACTGTACACTTTTTGGGTATGGCAATCTTTCAGAACTCCCAAATATGGTATGTCAACTCTGTTATCCGTCGTTTCATATTAGCCGATCAACCACTAAGTTGACCAGTCAAAGTAGCCCGCCCCGCTCCTTCAGACGACTCACAACTTATGACGGTCAACATATTGATCGGAAGACTCCGATCAACGAAGTTGACCGGAATAGTTGACTCCGGTCAACTTTATTGATCGGAATTTCTTCCTCTCAGCACATTCGTGCTCTGTTCAAATCCTACGGACTTCCACACGAGAGTAATCCCAACAATAATATTAATTATAAACATATTTTATTTCAATTTTGTATTGAAATTTAATAGGTCTGACAAAGTTTGATATTTTTCAGTTATTTATCATCATCTTCTGTTCAACTGATTTTCTTTTATTTTTTCTTCTCTCTTATTTCGAATATGTTCTTCAAGCTTCTAGTTAAAAAAAATCCATAAGTGAAGTCTGAATCGGAGTCGCCGTTGTTCTCTATTCTCTATTTGAGGTACAATGTCAATTTTGAGCTATGTTAGTTATTTTATGACCGTCGAAAATTTATGCTAATGATTTCTGCGTTTGTTGCGTCTTTATTGCATCTCTGTTCTATCTCTGTTATTTGAGAAAGTCAAATTTTCTACTCTTGCATCTCTGTTGCAAACACAGAAGTATCAATCAATAAAAACTAGATAAAATAAATAAAAACTTCAAAGTGAGGGCAATAAGTTTGCAAAATCACATGGTCTGCACAAGCTATAAATTTTAATGGAGTGTTAGGTTATCTTAATATTGTCTACTTTCTCATTAAGATAGTACTTTTTTTTAGGAAGTTGTTTGTGAACATTGTTCTAGTTGTGCTTAGTCTGTCTTAATTCATTAGCATTAACCTCATATCTCTTGTGTTTGTGCATTACTCATTCTGTGTCATTTTGTTTGGCTTTTCTCTTTGATAGCAATTATTTATTGTTTTCATCTTGTCCAAACTACTCACTAAAATCTGTCATGCTTTTTTTCCCCTTGTTCAAACACTGGATTTCCTCCTTTCATGTCCAATTTAATGATGATCAAAGGATTTCTGATGGTTTACCTGGCAATGTGCTTTATTCCTAATACCTACTTGCGGGCATTTATTCTAATATAAGAATAGAATTGCATGCTACTCTAGTTTCTGGTCTTTGTTTGCTTTTCTAGAATCTCAATATGCTTTTGTTTTAGTTTGCCATTTCTAAATTTGTTTGCCACTGCAGGGAAGTTCCCTACGCTTGTTACCCACCAGGAATCTCTGGAGACTAAGGTTAATGAGACCAAGGCAGCTGTGAAATTCCAACTGAAGAAGGTTCTTTGCATGGGAGTTGCTGTGGGGAACTGTAGTGTGGGAGAGAAGTAGATATTTCAAAATGTTCAGTTGAGTGTCAACTTATTGTTGAAGAAAAATTGGCAAAATGTAAGTTTCCTGTGGCTTCCTTACTCTACAGTTAATGTTGCAATGACTAATCCATCAGTAGTGATGTGGCTGATCATTTAGTCATGCCAGAGTTATAATTTTTTGATGAAGATATCCAATGCCCATTTCATGAGTTCTGGGTTTCTTGAGCTGTCTAATTTTGCTCTTTGAAGCCTATTTTGTCAAGGCTAGTCCAAAATGTTGTGGTAACATTTTATCCTCCCCAAAGCCTACATGTCTGTCTTCATTTTTCTAGTTTATTTTCTCTGGATTATTTAACTATTACCCTTGTAGAATAAGATTCATCAAATATGCATCTACATGAAATGTGAGGAAACTTCAATATAATTATTTGTAACTGTAAAGCCAGCATCTGTATCAGCCACACATCACAGGCTATACTCCGATTGCTTAATCTCATCCACTGCCTCATTTATTTGTCTTGATCTCAAGCTTATCATTCATCATTTTAAGTTATCGAAAATGTATTGACATTCAACTACCGCAGATATCTCTCTATTTGTTTTTCCCTCTATTTTAGCTTCTCCTTGTCTCTAGTTCCTACGCCATATTCGTGAATCTCTGCAATCCTTCTGAATCTCAGAGTCTTCTGTTCATTTGCTCCTTGGTTAGTTGCTTGAGCATTATCAATGGCCAAAATTATGTCATTCAGACTCAATTTGAGGTTTTTTTTTGTTTGGCTTTGGTTTTGATTCTTCTGAAACTCCCTTTTACATCGTGATGCAACCCTAGTACACTGCACCCATATATAAAGGTGAATAGCCGGCTAAATTAACTTACTAATGCAGGCAGAAGTGATGCACTTCAACTGGGCAAAATTATCATGAATAGGTTCAATCCAAAACTGGGATCTGATTTCCTTTTCAATCTAATCGTGCTATGATTTTTTCTACTAGCTGCCATTTCTGACCTTTGACTTTGGTAAATCTTCTCTGGTGCTTGTTTTATCTATCCTTCAGAGCTTACCATCGTCGGATATTATCCATTGCTGTGTAGCGATAGCTTGTGAATAAATTCTGGACATGGAGCAAAATTTCCTGTTTTGACAACTATCTTTTTGTTTCGTGTATGTCTAAAATTTGTCCTATTGACGGAATATCCAATCTCTTTCGACACGGACCATTTTTTATGTACCCAGGTCAATCAAATATTCAACTTGTTGCTCGCCTCTATCTTTAAAGGTCAATCCAGGCCTTAATCTCATGCCACTGACAAGCCCTAGGCTGTTTTTGGTTCACCATACATTGGGTCGATTGCTGAGTGAGGAGGTAATTGTTATATTTTGATGGTGTATATTAGCATTTGTATCACTAAAGAGGAAGTAATTGTTTTGCTTTTTATATGCTTCGTTGCTCTATGAGATGATTGTTTTAGAGGAAGTTGCTTGAATTCTCTCTCTTTTATTTAGAATTTTTATGTTCTGTAAAGCTAAGACCCCGAGTGTATTAGAGGTCATGTTCTTGCATTCGTTTTGGGGATGAGGCTCTAGATAAACCTGATCTCTGTACCGGCACCGTTCGTTAGAGTTGAGAAAACTGTGAGAGCAAAAAACTGCTTGAAAGGGCTGCTCTTGTGGAAAAAGGAAATGAGACATGGTCCAGTTGAGCTCATGCATGAACTCTGATATATCAGATAAATAGAAGTGGAACCTCTCTCAAGTGCCTGTAGCTTACTGCCCTTTGAAATGTTTGTAGGAATTCTGGAAACCACATTCGTCATCTCGCTAATTCCATTTACCAGGTTGAAGAGCAAGCAGCGGGTACACATTTCTGAACCTTTTTAAAAAAAAAAAAATTAAAGCGTGGCAGTGGGTCATCATCCACTCTCATCTGTATATGTAGGCTCTACTTTTATGCAGCAATGCCTCCTTGGCACCCGATCATTTTATTTTGCCATACTGCAGAGAAAACAAATGTGAATTGCAGCTTAGGCCAAGGTTGCTTTTGTGCGAGTCCCTCCATGATAACCCAACTCAGTTTGGGAAACAAACTTGATTGCAATGAAATTTTAACACCCTCTAGTTTGCATCAAAATAATTTTCCCCTGCTTCTTATTGATTTTTTTCCTTTTTTGAACATTTGTATAATAGATTTGGTTTGGCTCCTCGTAATCCTTGACCTGTGCTAATTGAACTCTTTGTCGCATTTTAAAGTCGTCGTGCATGTGTTTCCACCGCTTGTCGTAGATTTAAATAGCTTCAACAAAAAGTTTCATAGAGTATCAACTCTCAAGTAATGTTGTTGCAACTTCAAAATATACATAGATAACATACACTAAACCAACAGCAGCTCATAGATGATAGATTCAATTGGATGGAGTACATAATTGATACATTCGTAACTGAAATTAAGCAATCGCTGCAACACACCATTCTCTGCCTCTACTACTCAGCTATTGTCCCCTTTTTGTTTTAGCATTTTCAGTTTTCACAAATGATTTACATTTTCAGTTATGTTTCAGCATAGCACAAATAATTATTTGCAGGACCTTGAGAATGCAATTAACCAAATGAATAATAAAAGTGTCCAATGAGCAGATGGTGATTTATCATTTAGGTTTTAGGTAATTTGCTTGTTACAATTGCCTAGATTTTTTAATAAATAATCAAATGAATAATGAATGATAACTGTGCACTTTACATGTTACTCATTAAAGGTGAAAGTTGTAAGGCCGTTTGATAAGAATAGGAAGCGAACTTGTGATCAATCTAATATGCCTGCTAGCAGAATTATGAGCCAATCTAAAACCTTAAAGGACCAACTAACTTTCTCTTCCTCGACTAATCATATGTTAAAACAAGTTAATGTTATTTGTAAAAGTATTATTTCTCATACTGTTTAGTTTATTCATAAGTATGATTAGATTATATTGAAATATTTAAAATTAAATAACTTATTATCCATAACAGCCGAACATCTATAAAAATAAAAGACCAGATCAGATGTTCTTAGCATTTAAATTAGGCATGTATGCAAGTTCAAATTCAGATTATAAACTTTATATCGTAAATCGATGATACAAAACCTTTTACTATCATTTCTTTTTGTCTTTTAACAAAGAAATAACAAGTAGAAGAAAAACTGTAAGGCAAGGACGATCATCACAGACTATGAACTGGGGTCTAACTCTTTTAAATAAATGCATTTATTATTCTTTTTATAGCCTCTGAAATTGGATGATGCATACCTCGATAGTTGGTCTACTAATCCCAGCCTGATAATCTGATGATTAGTAAGGTATATTTACCTTCTACATTAGTTTCCCAAGGTTTATTCAGGTTGTTTGGCTATGACTTTGAAGTTTCACATCTAATAATTTCTAGTGATCTGGATACAACCTGCATAAGAGTCAGTGAGGAAATAACAAAAGCCCCGAATTCTTGCAATATTTTCATTATCGTATCAAGTGTAGATGATGATTTGAGTGCACCGAACATTCTCAAAATCGTGGAATCACAACCGCCATTGTCGAGAAACGGAGCACTTAAACCAATAGATATTTTTCGCTTATTATGTTACTATTTGGAACTATTATAGAACACTCTCTTAGATCAATCTCCTCCTTTTTTCAAGTCCATTATCTCTGTTGGGAGTTGCTAACTACTGACTAGATAAAAAAAGAAATATAATTAAACTCCCGTGACAATAAAGTCCAAACTGGATTTGCCGATCAAATTGGTAAACCAGTGACTCAGATATTGAATTAGTCTGATCTTTGATCAGACATCTTTAAATTGTCGAACTGGATTTGTCAGTATTTTGATTTTGTTTCTATTTGGGGCCACAGATGGTGTATGTTCTTATCCTTTTCTATGTACATAAATTATTTTGATGTTATTGCTTGTTTTTTGTTCCCTGAAGTATAATCATTTGTATTATCACAATGATAATAATGCCATCTGGGAACGAATGTTACAGCACACTTATTATTTTTTCAAACAATGATGTCAATGGAACTAGCAGAACTTATATTTGTTTGTATTTGACCCGCTCATAATTATCTATTTTATTAAATTGCAAAAAATACTTGGGCTAAATGAATGGATTTCTAGGTCAAAATAATTATACACTATGGTATGCCTTTTCGGGATGAACTTGCGGACAAACTTCCTCATGTGCAGTCTTGTCAAGTTTTCCAATTTTGGTGGAAATGGAGAGAAGAAAACATTCCTTTGAAGACTTTGGCAGAAGGCCAGTCATGACAGGCCAAAAGCAGGTTTAGCTGCTTTTGAATGGGGATGTGGCATTGGAACCTGTAATTGAAGATATGGGAATGGGGAGGACTTTGCCAAAAGCAGGTTTAACCGATGAACGTGGTTCCAATTAGAACCAAAAGTTGATCCTCCACTGATCATCCAAAAGATGGATGTGGAAATTCTTCAGGGCCTTGTGAAAATGTATTAGAATTTTTTTTTTTAATTGTTGTAAGACAATTTGTGTTTTTTTATCAATATAAATTTAATATTTATGTTAAAATTTTATCCATTAAAAATATGTAATTTTGAGGTAAAATTATATACTCTTTGTGACTATTATTTATTATTAAATATATTATTTAGTGATAAATTAAAATATATTTTAGTGATAAAATTATTTTGTCATTAAAAAATATTATTCAGTGATAAAATTAAAATTCGTCACTAAAGATTTAATGATGAAATATTATTTCGTCACTAAATTTTTTAGTGACAAGTTTATAATTAATAGTAACAAATTATTGTGTTACTAAATGTTAAAATTATTGGTAGTGGTTGTAAATTGAATACTTAAATAAAATTTGGCAAAATAACTAAAATTATACAACTGACCAAAAAGTTTCTAATACCATTACAGGGAAATCGTGACCTAAATGCATTGAATAGTAAATTTTTTATAATTTTAATAACCAAGATAAAAACAATAATGAATTATTTGCATAAAAAATAAAATTAATGCAAAACATGTTGCTCATTCTTAAGATATATATTATTCAATTGTCCAGACAAAATAACACCCAAGCTAATATCCCCAATATGTTATTATATTTGTTGTACAAAGTAAAATTATATATATCATACAAAAAGTAAGAAAAAAATTTGGTAAGAAGAGCTCAAATAAGTTGAGATTAAGGTATCAAAATCTTGAATACCATTACTGTAAAAAAATAATAATATTAAGAAGTACTGTTCTAAATGAAAGTGTGAAAATGCAATTGATAATAATAAAATGGTTAAGAAGTCACAAGATAAAGAGAGTTTTAACTATTACCAAGTTCAATAAGAATTGTATGCAAAGAAGAATATTAAATCAATGTGGCTAATAGTGAAACAATTTCGGTGATAAGTGGTATATCATTCCATATTACGTTAAGAAGGAAATTCTCTAAATCTTATTCTCCTAGTAGTTTCGAAGTATTAAAGATGAAAATATAAATCAGTGTCTCAAATTGTGGGTTGCGATGATGTGTGTCCAATCACTTGCAACAACACAAAGTTAGTATTAAAGGATATACAGTATGTCTCGGATATTCGGTTGAATATTATTTCAGCAGATAAGTTTAATGATGTAAATTTTATAACACCTTCTATAAAGGCAATGGAAACTCACTAAAGGATCTCTAATGATGGCTCGAGAACACAAATTTTGTAATTTGTATATGTTACAAGACTTGGCTTCAACCAAAATATACATATAGCAAGGAGTGATGGTGTTTTCAACTCTAGGCATAGTCATCTAAACCATATAAGCGAAAAAGGGCTAAATAACCTAACAAAAAACAACTTTCTTTCTAGGGTGAAAGATACAAAGTTGAAAATATGCACTTATTGTTTGGCTTGGAAATAGCATAAGAGTTTCATTTTATAAAAATTTATCCACTAAGAAGATGGATCTTTTTAAACTCAATCATATAGATATATATGACCCTCTTAAAGTGAAGACAATCAAAAAATACACTATCATAGTATTCTTTGATGATTGTTCAACAAAATTATGAGTGTATCCTTGAAGCCAAATGATCAAGCCCTTAACATTTTTTGAACAATTTCATACCTTGGTTAAAAGACAAGTGAATAAGAAATTGAAGTATATCCGAAGGGAAGTAGATTTGAGTGTTTGATATATATTATCAGTCACACGGAGTACAACACCAAAGGATTTTACTAAAGACACCACAACTCAATGATGTGGCCGGGAGGATGAATAGAATGCTAATGGAGAGAATCTATTATGTGTTTTAGAAGGTAAAACTCTCTAGTTCATATTGATGGAAAGCTTTGAATGCGATGGCTCATGTAATCAATCTCTTACCTAATGGCTCACTAAATGGTGACGTACTGAACAAGGTATAGCTTGAAAAGGAGGTCTCCTATAATCACTTGCATATGTTTGGTTTAAGTCATTTGTCCACATTTCAAAGGATGTAAGATCCAAGTTTGAGTTGAAGATGAGACAATGCATCTTTCTTAATTATGAAAAAAATAAGTTTTTCTATTGGTTCTATGATACAATGGAAAAGAAGGTTGTGAGGTTAAGGGATGTGGTGTTTGTAGAAAACAAGACCATTGAGGATATTTGTAAAGCAAAGAAATTGATCTTCAACAAAAACAACAACTAGTCTTACAATATGAATCCTAAGGCTTTAACATATTCAAGTTAAAGATGATATTCTAAGGTAATCTTAAGGGCAAGGAAGATCGCAAAATTTCCACTCATGATGAGATGAATGATGTTGATGCGGTCGTTAATAATAATGTTTTGATGAACTAATGAAAAATAAACAAAATACGAAGTAGATAAAAGTTATCCAATATGAGATAAAGTCATTATAGAAAAATCACACTTTTGAGTTGATCAAATTGTCTAAAAACAAGTGAGCTTTAAAGAACAAATGAATTTTTTTCTTTAAAATCTAATAAGAACTACCCTCAATTCAAGTAGAAAGTGAAATTGGTTGTAAAAGAGTTTAATTAACGGAAGGGTATCTATTTTAAAAAAATTTTCTCCTATTATGAAGATATCTTTCATTAGGATTGTTCTCGGATTAACCACAACTCTTGATTTAAAAATAGAACAATAAGATATGTTGACTCCTTTCCTCCATATTGATTTAGAGAAGGAAATCTTTGTTGAGCAATTGGAGGAATTTTGAGTTGTGAGAAATGAGAATTTGGTATGCCCTTTATAGAAGAGCATTTATGAACAAAAATAAACTCCTAAATAATGGTATAAGATGTTTGAATTTATAATAGAGAATCAAGGCAATCAAAAAATTATTTCAAACCATTATGTCTTTATTTAAAGATTTTTAAAAGGTGATTTCATCATTTTCCTACTCTATATAAATGTCATGCTTATTATTGGGTAAAATGCCTTCCAAATTATAGAGTTAAAAAAAGCAGCTTGGAAATTATTTTGTTATGAAAAATTTAAGACTAATAAAATAAATTCTTAGTATAATAATCTTTTATAACTGAAAATAAAAAAAGTTTTAAATATTTCAAGAAAGTTACATTAAAAATATGTATCAATGGTTCAATATAAGAAGTCTAAATCGATGAGTATTTTACTTGCCAATCTCTTTAAATTGAGTACTCGGTAATGTTCTACAGATGATAAAATAGCCGGCATGAGACACATTTCCTACTCTTTGATTGTTGATAGTCTGATATACACGATGGTATGTACAATATTAGATATAACTTATGTAGTTAGAATAATTAATTAATTTCTTTCCAATCCTAGAAAGGAATATTGGTCCGTAGTGAAATACATACTAAGGTGTCTTTGAAAAATTTCCACGATATGTCTATGTTTTAAAAATGGCAAGTCACTTCCAATCAGGTACACTGATGTAGACATGGCAGCCGACATTGACTTTCAAAATCCACCTCGAGTTATCTAGTCATATTTAAAAAAAGAGTTATATCTTGACAATTAAGGATGCAAAAATGTGTTTTTCTCTGCCACTGAAGCAAAATATATTGTAGTGACATAAATGAGTCAAAAGATGTTATCGATATGATACTTTGTGATAATTAAAATATCATTCACCATTGCAGGAATTCATCATTTAATTTCAAATCAAAACACGTCGATACTCAATATCGTTGAGAAAAAAATGTTATTGATTTAGAGTTATTGATGATCAATAAAGTTAAGACTGAAGAAAATAGATCTGATATGATAACAAAAGTGCTACAAAAAAGAAAACTTGAAACGTGCCAAACAATAGTTGGGATAGTAAAGGCTTATCATGAGGAAATTTTATTAGATTTTGAGTCATTTTTTTATGAATATCTCACCCATTTGAAATGTCAACCAATGACATACCCAATGTTGCACAAAACATGGCTTGATCGGAGCAAATTATTGAGTGGCGCATGATAAATGCCTAAATGCAGCACCTATACCGTTTAACATGAATAATATTGCTTAATGCATATCTGAAAGACACACATATGCGTTTTGTCAAGAAAAGTCACACTCAATGCACGCCTACGCAGTGCTTGTGTGCCTTTGCCCAGTCAAACTACGCTTAATATACGCTTAAAGGGCACTGATATATTGATTTTGATATAAATTTCATTTGACACAATTTTACGGTATTCATTGTAGTCTTTTTGAATTCTTCATCACCAACACTGTGAAAAAAAGAAAGAAAGAGAGTGAAAAGGGGGAAGATGAGAAATTACTCATTTGTTTGAGTGTTAAATCGTTTTTCATTCTCCACCAATCTTGGATATATTATTCCTATTATTATAAATATGTTACCAGTTATTTTTCTTCTCTTTCATCTTATATTCTCTATTACTCAAATTTATTATTATAAAATTTGTATTGTTATATTTATTGGATATTTTGTTACCAAAACTCACTATATAGTAAATTTTTTCAGACTTATAATTCCATAATTATTATACCAATTTGCTTATGAATTCAAATGGAAGATTTGAAAATGATCTTTAAAAAGATTAGTTCTCAATTTTATTAGCAGTGCTCGGAACATAAATGATAGTTTGGCTTTATTTATATTTTTATTTGGATGATTTGGCTGCCGACCGCCTGTGAGCTCGAAGAGGTTTTCTTTTGTTTTTGGACAGGTGAGCTTGAAGGTGACATGAAACAAACAGCAATAAAGCCCTTCTTTTAATGCAGTTCATGATGGACACACATCCAGTTGTATGCCACTACATATTATCAAAACACTCAGCCAAAAATATAGAAAAATCGACAATGACTCTTTTGTTTACCTTGGTTGAATATTGACTAAAAATATGTGAAAAAAATAAATTTCTTTAAAAAATATATTTTCAAATTTATCATAAAAATGATCAAAATCAAGCATCAGCACGATCAAATAGAAAATTAAGATATATAGGCATGCACAGATAAAATATTAAACCCGATTAACTTTTTAGAACTGATATATTTATACATAAAAGTGGTCAGTTTTTCTCGATTAGGGATGGATTATGAATTTTTTTATAAATATATATTTTTTAATTTAAAATAATTATTGAGTTTTAAAAAATTATTTCAAATATATAATTAAATAATATTTTAACTTGAATATTACAAATTTTAAGGTATTTTTATAGTGTTAGGTATATTTTTATGTAAATATGAGATATTTAAAAAATAAAAACGTGTGAACCACCCCGAAATGGTCTAATTTAGATTACGGATGAGCACATTATGAATTTTTGCGTGAATGGCAAGATCATATCTGACCGAATCCAATTTAGCAATTTTAATTTTTACATAAATCCAACTTATATAAAATCTAGTTTGTAGCACTATATAAAAATAGAAAAATTTTGCATTTTCCCTCTTCTATGAAATGTAATTTTTCATTTATAGATATTCAGTTTAATAATAAGATGGTCATTACAATATTAATAATTGACATTATTATCTTTATTAAAAGTTTATTTTGTTTGGATTTTAAAATCATACTTTTAAATATAAAAATAAGCACAATAATAACATAATAATTTTTATATGAAAAATATCTCCAAAACAAGAAGAAAAACCATAGGACCAAAGTTGAATTATAAATTTATTATGAAACTTTTATGATATACAACTTTTTAAAAAGAAAAAAATATATAAAATTTTTTTCACATTTTCACCCAAACAATCTTATAATACTCTTCTTTTAATAGTATAATAATAGCTATATTTTTATGCTTACAAGATTTTTTTAATTATAAATACAAGCTCAAATAAGATATTCTATTTATAGGGATTTAACTATTTACATTTCTTTTACTCAAACAATGTGAAATTATTTTCATAAAATAAATTTATCCCGTTCATATTATTTGAAGACCAACACAATAAATTTCGCCTATTGACTCAAATTCCCAACAACTTTAACAATATTTAAAAATTTCAGATCCTTCACGATCTTCTTCTGACACTGAAAAGGGAGAATATCTTTATCTCTTATTGTTTACATTCTATCTAGCATATAAATATTCTTCACGTTTCTTTTACTTTTTAAAATTACTTTACCTGCATGTTCACATTATAAAAATCACCACTACCTTGATATGTATGTCCTCTTGATGCAAGCTCTCCTAAAGAAATAACATTTTTATTTGATGTAAAATAGTATAAAAAATAAGATAAAAAGTTTTGATGACAATAATATTTATTTTTATTAAATATAATAAAATATTCAATAATAATTATTATTATTTCCTATTTTTTATTAAATTTATCATTTTTAAGGTGATAAAACAATTTTTATTAAATAAAAATATATTAAAAGTAATTTCACTCTAATTAAACTAACTATTATTTACATTCTAAAATATAAATATTTATTTGTTCCTTTTAACTTTAAATGGATCAATTTATCTACATGTTCAATTATAAAAATTAACATTTTCTTGATATGTAAATTGAGTTTTGTTAAAATCTTTCAAAGAAATGACAGTGTTACTGTAATTGAGTACATGAGTTGCATGATTGATTTTGACCCATTATTATTTAAAATTGTAGCAAATTTTTATTGTAATTTTAAAATTTTGATTTTATTTCCTCTTGAACCAAAATTTCTATCGTTTTTTAAGATGATAAAACAATTTCTATTAATATAAATATACATAAAAGTAATTCACTCAAAAAAACTACTTTTACGTTTCAAATATCAAATTTTTTGTTCTCTAACTATAATAGAATAATCATGATCATTTAAAACTATGAAAGTAAATTCATCTTTTAATTGATTTTTGAACCAAAAAATTGTAAAACTTGGATACCTTTCCTCAATTTTCTATATCCTTGATTGGATATCAAACTCATCAAAAAAAGTAGCACTATTTTTATTGTAATTTTAAATTTTGATTTTTATCTTCCTCTTTTGAACCATCTTCCATTTTTAAAAAATACAATCTCTAATCTTTAGACATAACCAATAAAATTATTTCTTTCAACAAAAGTGCTCCTATTTTTTCCATCAACATTTCATTCTTATATAATAAAATTAGTCATATTATTTAACATTTAAAATAAATTGATCTTATTATAATTATTATTTTTTTAAAATTTGTCAAACTTGGATAATGAATTCAATAATTTTTTAGCAATATCCTTTGTTCACCTTCAAACTCATCAAGAGAAATGGATTAAAATTTGCAATAACTAAAATTATTAAATTCATTAAATGGTCATTTAAATTGTAGCTTCTTCCATTTTTTAAAAATATCAAATCCATCTTTAGACATCAAATCTATTGACAATGATTTTGATCCTGCTCTCCAACTTGGTCCATAAACATTGCAGAGTAATTTTCTTTAGCAGAATAAAAATAAACACAATAATAATATAATAATTTTTATAGGAAAAAGTTTCCTATGATGAGAAGAAAAAATCACGAGATCGAAGTCCATTTAAAACTTTACTATATAACTTCTACAATTTATTAATTTTTAGAGGAGAAAAAAACTTCAAAACCTCTTTGACACTCTCATTGGAAGGATCTTGTAACTCCATTATCTCAATAATGCAATATTAGTTATTTTTTGATGTCTATAAAGTTTTAAGATGAGTACAAATTCGAACAACAAGTTTTATTTATAGGAATTGAAATTTTTATATTTATTTTGCTTAAGTAATGTGAGATTTTTTTTACAAAATAAAATTTTTTTATTTATTGGATTTGAGGAATAACCCAACACATTTACCATTAATAGTCATCATTTTCATGGGTAAAAATGATTTAATTTATCACTTTATTTGCACTTGTCTTTTAAGTTAATAGGCAAATTTGGGATCAAACTCGAATGGCTAATTTCATGAGATGAGTTTGAATATTAAGAG
This sequence comes from Nepenthes gracilis, assembly GCA_033239525.1. Taxonomy (NCBI): domain Eukaryota; kingdom Viridiplantae; phylum Streptophyta; class Magnoliopsida; order Caryophyllales; family Nepenthaceae; genus Nepenthes; species Nepenthes gracilis. Next base: position 14,464,963 of record BSYO01000015.1, read on the forward strand.
TTCAGAGTTACAGCTGGTATAGCAAAGAACAAACTATTAAAAATAGATGTATCCTTATTAAAAAGTATTAGCAAATTTGTCAAAAAGGAACTCCAAATGTAGAAAAGAAGCAAAATATATTAAGTAAATACAAAATAGTTCAAGATTTTAATAGCTCTGATCTTATATTGATTCAACTGTATCTGATAACTATTTCAAATAACAACAAATTATATATATATATATATATATTACAAAAGAATTATAAAGTTAAAACATATAAATGAAAATAAAAAATAAAAGAAGAGAGTTATCTTATTTTCTACCCACGTCTTAACAACTGAAAAAGGTGGCATCTTTAATACAAAGTAGGGATCCTCTCACGACCGTCTTAAAGTACGTTCAGTAATATGGCATTTCATTAGATAGATAAATATCATATTATTTGAGTGTGCTTCAAAACCTCCTAAACATTCCTCAATAAGGAAATTGTAATGAGGTCTCAAGAAATAAATTTAAAATTATTTAACTCCAGAATAAAAAATTATATTTATTTTCTAAAACCACTTCGCTCCATTGCACTCCGCTTTTCCAAATATCTATCAAAATAAAATTGTTTTATACAAGAAATATCTTCTTAAAAAATATGTTTCAATATTTTTCTTGTAAAACACCTTGTTAGTTTATAATACCTTGTTGGCCAGTGAAAGGCATTAGGTGCACTCCATCAATTGCACTCCGCCAACAATTGCACTCCACCCTCCGGATAAAGGAGTTAGTTTATAATATCACATTTTTTCTAATATAATTAAACTATATATTGTGATAAATGTATTTTTATATGTGAAAAATTAAGGTGATTAATTAATATATTTTGAAGATAATTTTCAGAACCCACTTAGGCGAAAATTATTTTTAGTGAAAAAAGACTAAGTACTTTTAAGGATTATTTGGTGATAATATTAAGACATTCTACAATGTAAGAGAGAAGAAGCACTAGGTTAAAATACCTAATTGATTGGTTAATTTGGTCTTTTTTTCTTTCTTTTTTGTCTTTGATTTTATAATTTTGAAATAAAAAGGTAAAATTAGGCATTTGAAAGTTAGCATTCTAAATTGGGGATTTGTAAAACAAAACCCTTGTGGATAAAAAACTCAAATTATCGGCCATAATTTAGAGTTGATTGGACAATTAGTTAATTTCAAGAGCTAGACAGACCCCTTAGAGAAAGATAGAGGGTTTTTTTTTTTCAAATTGACCAAAGTCGGCTGAAACTATGGCTAAAACAGCTTGCTTCAATCCTAAACCGTTTGAAGGAGACAAAAAAGTAGTTTTGTCTCAAAGGTAGAATCCGAAACATGCCATTTGACCAATAAGATTGCTTCCAACACATTGAAAAACCACTAGAACTCATTGTCTATAAATTTAGAGCTCCTAAAAATTTTGCCATCACTATGAATTTAAAAAGAAAACCGCCTAAGAAGGAAAACAAAAACTGAGATGAAGTAAAAGGAGAATCACGGAATGATAGAATTTTTTTATATATAATTCTTTAACTTCTTTTTATTTTATAATTTAATCTTATTTTCTTTAATTTTTATTGCATAGATCTTCTTTGTGATACGTCCAAGGAACAAAAGGCATTCCAAAACTACAGAGGCATTCAAAACCACTCCATCCAAAATTAAAAGATTTATAATAATTTAACCAAGGAGGCCATCTTAAGAAACTTGAAATGATTTTTGTGATGATATCCATGACCTCAAAAAAGTCCATTGATGGTGTATAGATCAGAAGCACTCCAAACCACCAGGTCAGCCCATTTTTATGGACCTTTTATAAGCCCCTAAAAAGCCTAATGTTTAGAAATATCCACGCCGGACACTATGACGGTCTTGAGCTATTATTTTGAGTCTGATATTCAACATCAATAATCTATAAAGAGAATACCTTCATGAGATTTGATATCATGGGAGGGGATCTTACCAAATATACAATTATTTGGGTACATTTGGATTTGATGACCATATTGACTTCGTGGGCTTAAATTTATATGACTTTTTAAAGATTTATCCTGACCATTTTGTGATTTGTGTATAATTCCTTAGAAATTATTTTGCTTCCATTTCTTTGTGATTACTTAATGAATGTTTCGTGACTCCTTTGTGATCACTTTGTGATGACTATGAATAGGAGAAAAAAGATTCTTCAAATTTTCTTCATGGTTGCTTCATAGAGTCCATTCATGAGGATTGAGGGTCATTTTATGGATTATTTCATAACTCCATTGTGATTACTCTATGACTACTTTCATTAATATTTCATGATCCCCCTTCATGATCACTCTGTATTTACATCGTGATCACTGTTTGGCTCTTCTATGTTCACTTCGTAATTTCTTGATAATTATTTTGAGATTACTTTAGATTAATCCATGATTGTGATATTCTTATCATAACTCTTTGTATTACCTAGCCTTGGTGGATTAAGAGTAGCAAACTCCGTGAAAAAATTATCTACAATTTCGTTCTATATGTGCATCCAGGAGGTTCTAGGGCTGGGCCTAAGGTAGTCTAACTCTCATTCTACACAGAGTGGATATTGTAAATATAGATGTATGAAGATACGAAAACAATCTCATATATGGCCATTGGATACTCTAGTGTAATTTGCATCACTCGAACCGAGACCATTCTAACAATCAAAAGAATTTGTCTATGTGATATATTTTTCCTATAGAATCTTTACATATACTATGTGACTATGTGATTTGGATTGGTTGGACCTAAGGTAGTCTAACTCTCATTCTACACTTAGTGGATAATGTAAATATAGATATCCTCTCATACGAAAACATTCTCGATATATGGCATTTTATTAGATAGATAAATATCATATTATTTGAGTGTGCTTCAAATGTGTATCCTAAACATTCCTCTTAGCATCATTGTGTAGGTCTCAAGAAATAAATTTAAAATTATTTAACTCGATAAAATTATATTTATTTTCTAAAACTCTTCGCTCTACTGCTTATAAAAATATCTATCAAAATAAAATTGTTTTCTACAAGAAATATCTTCTTAAAAAAATATGTTTCATATTTTTCTTGTAAAACACCTTGTTAGTTTATAATACCTTGTTGGCCAGTGAAAGGCATTGGGTGTCGGGGCATCAATTGGTGGTGGCCAAATTTGCCACCAACCAATGACTGGTATTAGAGTTAGTTTATAATATTCTGGATTTTTTTAAATATAATTAAACTATATATTGTGATAAATGTATTTTTATATGTGAAAAATTAATGTGATTAATTAATATATTTTGAAGATAATTTTCAGAACCCACTTAGGAGAAAACTATTTTTAGTGAAAAAAGACTAAGTACTTTTAAGGATTATTTGGTGATAATATTATATGTTAAATTCTACAATGTAAAAAGTGATTGGATTAGGTTAAAATACCTAATTGATTAGTTAATTTGGTCTCTTTGAGTTATTTCATTTGTGTATGATTTTATAATGATTTGAGGTCAATATTAAGGGCTAATTAGGCCTCTAAATTGAAAGTTAGCAAGCTAAATTGGGGATTTGTGAGCTAAGTCAAAACCCTTGTGGATAAATGACTCAAATTAGGCCATAATTTAGAGTTAGTTGGACAATTAAATTTCAAGCTAGACATACCCCTTAGAGATGCTAGAGGGTCAGTCTTCGAGAATCAAATTGACCAAAGTCGGCTGAAACTATGGCTAAAACAGCTTGCTTCATGGCTAAGAGTTTGAGGTCTCACAAAACTAAGAGCCAGCTTTTGTGTCTCAAAATTAGAATCCGAAACATGCCATTTGACCAATAAGATTGCTTCCAACACATTGATGGTGGCTAGAACTCATTGTCTATAAATTTAGAGTCCTAAAAAATTTGCGAGCACTATGAATTTAAGAGAAGAAAACCCACCTAAGAAGGAAAACAAAAAACTGAGATGAAGTAAAAGGAGAATCGATTCACACGAGTTTATTTGTAAGTAATTCATTAACTTCTTGTTATTTTATAATTTAGTACCTCTCTTATTTTCTAAATAATCATAATTGATTATTAGATCTTCTTTGTGATACTGAATTAGACAAAATTTGAGAGGTCCAAAAACAGTAGATTCAAAATAGTTCTGAAAATTAAATTTTGATTTATAATAATTTAACTTATGATACAATCTTAAGAAACTTGAAATGATTTTTTGTGATGATATCCATGACCTCAAAATGTCCATTGATGGTGTATAGATCAAATTTGGGCAAATTTGATGGTCAGAGCCATGAATATGGACATTGAATGCTCCTAAAACCCTAATGTTTAAGCAGTAGTTAAACGTCAGATACTATTACGTAATATTGAGCTATTATTTTGAGTTGATATTCGAACATCAAACTCTATAAAGAGACACCTTCATGAGATTTGAGCTTTATTTAGATACCGGATCTTACCAAATAACCCAATTTGGGTACATTTGGATTTGATGACCATATTGACTTCGTGGGCTTAAATCTATATGACTTTTTAAAGATTTATGTTGACCATTTTGTGATTTGTGTATAATTCCTTAGAGATTATTTCGTAATTTCTTTGTGATTACTTAATGAATGTTTCGTGACTCCTTTGTGATCACTTTGTGATGACTTCGTAATTACTTCATGATTCTTCAAATTCCTTCATGGTTGCTTCACGGNTCCATTCATGATTCTTCTATAGTCATTTTATGATTATTTCATAACTCCATTGTGATTACTCTATGACTACTTTCATTAATATTTCATGAAATAATCATATATCACTCTATAATTACATCGTGTTTTCTTTTATAATTTTATAATTTCTTGATAATTTAAGACCTTACTTTTTTAATCCATGATTGTTAAATTAGTATCATAACTCTTTGTATTAAAAGCCTTGGTAATTAAGTGATGCAAAATTCAGAAAAATATCTACAATTTTATTAATAAAGTCCAGGAGGTTCTAGGATTGGGCCTAAGGTAGTCTAACTATATTCTACACATAATGATAATTTAAAATATAGATGTATGAAGATATGGAAAATGCATTCTCATATTGGCCATTAAATTCAGACATGTAATTTGCATCAAAGAGTGTAGAAAACTTAACAATTGTGAGAAAATTGTCTTGTTACATAAGATTTTTATAAATTTTAAGACCTACTATGTGACATATAAATTGGTAGTTTTTAAATATATAATCAAGGCATAAAATTAGACAATGAAGATAAATATACCACAAAGATTAGAAAATGTAAGGAAAATATGTTCCAAAATATTAGAATTTTTTGAGACTAATATATGAGTTGTGAGCTCTGGGAGCTTTTTTATGAAATTTTGCTTATAAAATTGTGAATATCTTAATCTCTTAAATATATTAATATCTTGTATTACTATTTTCCTAACTATTGTTATATTTTTAGTTAACAGAATCACTAAGTGAATATGTAGCTCATTTATTATTTGTTTCTTATCCTTTTAGAGTAACTTTTAGGTGGCCTAAGGAGAATAGGACATAGTCATCAGAGCTATAAAAAAACATGTTATTTTATTTTAATTTCTGCAGTTTGTGTGCAGCAAAATTCAAGCCTTGATCTTGGAGTTATTTAACAACCCTTCTCTAATCCTAAATTAACTCCTAATCAAATTATTATTTCTTAACCAATTATTCCTCTAATCAATCATCCAAACCTAAATTCTATGTTAATATTTCGACTGACCATAATTAAATTAATATAATATCATATGTAGGACCCAAAACAATAACCACGTCACATGTGGCATCCAACACCAACCCNAAACATAACATCGGACATTACGTAAAAAATGATGCATGTTCAATATAAATACTAGAGGATACAAATTGCGAAATTAAATCATAATCCATATTCTGACAACCGACGACCAATTATTGAACAATCCAAAATAATTATAAAACCACAATAACATTATATCATTTGCTCCTAGAAAAATTGAATATAAATTTAATTTTTGATATCATTCAAACTTTATTATAAACTAAAATATAGTATTTAGATATATTAGTCATTATTTAAAAATATTAAACAACATTTAATATTAATAAAGTTTAATGCAAGATAAACTGACATTTTCGATTATTAGTTCATTTTTATTATTCAAATAATTAACTCTTAAATATCTAAGGTCTTGAAAAATAGTAAGGGATGAGCCAACAACTTAATAAGACATAATATATTAACAATCATATAAATTTTCATTAAAAAGTATCATTGTTAGTATTTTAAAATCATGACTTTTATTATATAAAAGTTTATGATTTTTTTTCATGTAAAAACTTAATATTTTTGTAAGACTTATTAACAAAATTTAGTTTATACATATCAATAAATATTTAAAATATTCTTTCTTAATTTAAATTATCAAATCAAACTTAAATATTTTCTTAAATAAAGTTTTATTTTCAAAAGAGCACAATTTCAAACTTTTGTTATATTTTCACACAACCAAATGTTATATATTACTATTTAAAATCTATATTTGAAGCTGCGAACATAAAAAATCCTATAAAAAATAAACTAAACTTCTAACCCAGAAAGAGAAGGTTTGGGCAATGGGAGAATTATAATATATTTTACGTACCATAATATACTATCCGCTAAATAATAACCTTGATCCAATACATATTTTTATAAAAACTCTACAATTCCTATCTTAATTTATAATTTTCTTACTCATGAAAAAAATGATCATATACTATAGTATAATTATAGTGTTTTCTTTTATAATTCCATAATTTTGTGTCATTTAATACCTATTTTTTCTGTGGGATGTTGAATTAGTATGAAATGTAAAAAAATTCAGTAAGTGATGCATACTTCAGCAAAATATAAAATTTTATTAATAAAGTCCAGAACATGCAAGACAATTTTTATGTATTTCTATCATATATATGATCTACACATAGGAATTTAAAACATGTAAGATCCTACATACGAATATGGAAGATGCAAGGAATATTAATTTTATAAATTCAGACATACAGAATCAAAGAGCGCAGAAAATTAACAATTGTGAGGAAAATTAGCTTCTTACAAAAGATTTTACCAAAATTTTAAGACCTATGAAGCATATAAATTGGTAGTTTTTAAACATGCAAGAGTTTATATATAAAATTCAGACAATGAAGATAAATATACCACAAAATTAGAAAATGTATGGAGCTTAATTGCAAAATTTGGAATATTTTTGCATAATACATGAATTTATGTATGAATTTTTCTAAAATTTTACTATAAAATTATGAAAAACTAATATACATATTCAATACAAATATTAATATTTTAAAATTATATCATAGTCGAGTAATAAAATAAGAATTACTTATAAAAATTAGAAAAGAATAACAATAATAGAATAAGAGTATAAAGTATTCTTGTCTTAACTCCAATTCACCAAAATTCAAGCTTTGATCCCCTTAATTTGGAGTTATTTGGCCTTCTTTTTCTTCCATTTTTTTCTTTCATTTAATCTTTTTCTAAAAACTATATTAAAAACAAATTTTTAATGTAAAATTTTTATTCTGTGAAGCAGAAATTTGCATCACTCATACGTACCAGTCAGTCCGTACAATACATTTGGAATCTCTGGACATTATCATCTAAACCCATAGGTTGGCAGCTCAGATCATTCTTTTGAATTGGCTCTTGGCTCATAGCTTGATTTCCAGTTCATTAATATCCTTCCTCCTGACCAAATTAGTACAAATTTAATTTTTGACACAATTTTTATTATTATTTGACATTAATTTTTTAATTAATTATAATTATTATAAATTCAGGACTCGGACATTACTAATATATGTGAAGGCGAGATGTACAATGACATTTTTGATTATTAGTTCATGTCATTATTCAAATAATTAAGATTAAATAATCCAGGTCTTGATATGGGCATGTCATGTGCCTAAGCTATTGTATTAGTTTCAAGTAAAAACTTTCATTAATGAGTGTCATAGTTAGTATTTTAAAAATTGACTTTTATTATATAAAAGTGGGTTTTTTTTTTCAAATAAAAACTTATATTTTTCATTAATTTATTAACATATATATATATATATATATCTTAAATATCAATAAATATATAAAATATCTTTGATATGTATATCTAATATAAGAAAACATAAATATTATCTTAAATAAAGTTAATTTTCAATTGTGCACCATTTCATTTTAATCAATTTTTTTCTTATATTTGTTATAACTTCCAAAAAAATAAATCATTTTTTTCATGTCCATTTTTTTGAGCTCCACACATAACATGAATGATGCTCTCGGGATCCTACCCCATGAAATAGTTTTTTTCTTTTTTAATTTTTTTTATAAAATTTATATTAAAAAAATTTTTTAATGTAAAATTTTTATTTTGTGAAGCAGAAATTTGCATGAGCAATACCTACCAGTCAGTCCGTACAATACATTTGGAATCTCTGGACCATATCATCCAAACCGTACGGCGGCCCAGATCATTAAGCTTTTGAATAGGCTCCGGTCAGCTTGATTTCCAGTTCATTAAACAATTTAAAAAATATTAAATTTATACACTTTTTAACCTTTTTTTAATTTTATCCATAACTATTTTTTTAAATATTTTAACTACCTTTTATTTTTTAAAAAAATAATTAAATTATAATTATTTATTTACAAATAAATAACTTAATTTAGAAAAAAAAATATACACTTTCTCTTAAAAAAAATAAAGCATCTCTTAATCCCTGTCTTTCCTGCATGCAAGAAAATACATCCTGTTAAACTCAGAAACTAAATATTTACACAATGATAATTTATCCAACGCCCATGGATATTATCATGTCAACTTAAAATTAATCAATCTAACTTGAATTTTATATAGTATGAAATCATGACAAAATTTTTAGAGGGAAATCGATATTGCACTTGAAATATTCATTACTTGAAAGCTAAATGTGAAAGTAAATCATAGACCGAAAATTAACCTCTCACTATTGATATTAATTTTAATTATTTAAAATTATATAAATTTTTTAAATTTTAATAGTTCTTAATGATGATATAAAATTATCATATTTGACTTAAAAATATAAAACAAAAGCCCCAAATTTATAAATATATTTTTTTATCAAAATGTCTATAGTAGTTACCATTTAAAGGAAAGTGTGTGAGAGGGCGGATAGCTTGAAAATAGGAAACATAGATCACCAAATGATGATTTTGTTTATTTATTTATTTATTGTTTGGTGAAAAATCAACAGAAATCTTAATTAAAAATATGATATAGACTATAAAAGTACTTAAATCCAGAATAGATTTTATATTAATCCTCAATCGATTGACAGATATTAAAGGTAATCAAGCTGTCCCTCATACATGGATTGATTCTTCAGACATGTTGATGAAGCATTCGCTTCTTGACGACGACGATGATGATAATATTGCGTATAAGATGATCTCTGTTATTTATTTTCAGAGCAAGGGAGAATTTGATGGGGAAGAATTGGCTAAATTCAGAATGCTATTCCAGTAGTTCTTGTTATCCTCGTAGCAGTCGCTGCGGGCTCCGCCTCTGTCACTGCCACCATCACCGCCGCTCCCGCCACCGTTATCCGAATTCGACAGACTTCTGTCAGCAGAGCTGCTCGTCAAAAGCTCCGCGAATCCCTCCATTGAAATCGTCAAGTCATGAATCACAGAGGGAAACGAGATCGAATTCTCGAGGCCATCACTGTACTGCGGTAAAGTGTCGGTCGAATTCCCGAAGATTTTCCACTCGTCATCGCTGCCTTCCTCCTTCACCATCGCATCCTCTGAATTTCCCATGAACTCAAACATCCCCGCCCCTCCCTCCCCTGTTCCTTCAGTGGACAACTGCGGCGGCGGCGGCGGTCCGTTCTCGGAAAAGCTCAGCGTCGACGTGGACGACTCCAGATCGCAACCGCCGCCGCTTACAGCTGCCTCGGTGACAGTGGTTGCCTTATCCCTCTCTCCACCGCCATGGCAGGCGGGTGGGACATCAAGGTAGTTGGGTGGCGGCGAGGGTTGGTGGGTGTGCCGTGTTTTTGCCGGCGAGCTGGAGGAACGGCTGAGTTCGACAGTTTGAAGAGAATTGGAGCGCAACTTGGATTGATGGGCCAGCCTGGCTTCGGCTTCGAGTCGGGCGCTTTCCCACTGGGCAATGTGGCTGAGGTTGGTGGCGTTCTTCGAGTGGCCATTGCTGGCGGCGAGGGCATTGTTTTCGGGCTTGTGGGTGACCGGATCGATGCCCATCTTGGCTAGCCTTTTCTTGAGATGGGTGTTCCAGTAATTTTTGATTTCATTATCTGTTCTCTTAGGCAAATGACTCGCAATTATAGACCACCTGACCATTGAAAGGCAAATGACGAAGATAAGAGAGAGAGAGATAGAGAGAGATTGATGAAGAACCATGCAAACCCGCAAAATCAAAGATATCATGGATATGGAAGGAATTGTGATTTTTTTTAATTTTATTTTCTCTCATTTATATATATATATATATATCAAACAATATTTAGATGCTTCGATGTTGAGGAAATTAAAAAAAAAAAAAAAAAAACTCATGGAAAATATCAGTTCAAGTTGATCGGTTCAATGTTAATGGCCTTTTGGTTTAACAGTTCATTTGTCATCCTCATATGTAGTGAAATCTAAATTTCTTATTTATATGATCAGAAATTAATAAATAAGCAGAATTTAAATAGGTTGAAATTAAGAAAATGATTATTTTGATCATAAGCTTCATCAAGTTATTTTTTAATTATGTAATTATTTAAAATAAAAAATTTAAAAAAAATAAATTATTATATTTTATTAATCGAATTGGATATATAAAAAGTAAATATAAAAATTATAACCATGAATTAGTCAATATCTTAAATATCGGGCACAAGCGGGGCCATGCCCAACCGATTTACGACTAAAGTCTTAAATTTGAAAGGCATAGCACACTGTATATTAATTTTGATGACAGATAATCATCATCCTCTCTGCCATTCAGGAGGATTTAGGGTAAATCGAAGATTTATAATCTCGTCCTAAAATTATACCAATTAAAAGAATAATTTACTCAGTATATTGCATCTCATTAATTAAAAAATAAACATATATAATACCATCTAAAGATATTTAAAAAATATATATCTCAAAAATACTTTAAAAAAAAGTCGTCCAGTTGAACTACCTGTTGCCGAGAAGTGCATGAAGTTGAATAATAGTTTGCTCTTCTTGTAAACTGAACTTGCCTCTCTTAATATCAGGTCTGAGATAGTTCGTCCATCTGAGCCTGCAACTCTTTCCACATCTCTGAAGCCCTGTTTAACACGTCAAATCATAAGTTTAGAAATCTATGGCTACTAAGCAATAGGAAATCAGCTTTTAATATATACAGAAAGAAGGCAGGTAGTGAAGGATATGGATATTTGCAGAGCAAAGGCAGCAAGGAAGAGCCGATCACCGGCTTTGGCAGGCAGGGCGCGCCAGTTTCCATGGCCATGGTCGTCGATGTAAGCTAGGAGCTTCTGGTCTTCCTCAGGAGTCCATGGCCCTTTCTTCAATCCTAGCTTGTCGCAGCACGGTGACCGCCCCATTTGGGCCGCGCAACCAGCGGAGGAACGGTGGCGGTTGCTGGCTACTTGATCCTTACAGTAGAAAACAAGAGAGAGAGAGAGAGAGAGAGAGAGATGTGCTTTGCGCTGATAATAAAGAGATGGGGGCGGAGAGGAAGAAAGGCCAGCGGACGGACGTGAAGGGGATAAGGAAATAAATAGCGTCGCCTACGTACGTACTACGTTACGTGAAAATCGACCCCCTCAAGTGAATGACAAAAATACCCTTATAAATTATCCCAGGTTTGTGGTGCATTCCAACTCCATGCTATTTTTTTTTTTAATAATTTATTACTGCGTAATGGAACTCATAAAGATGTATCAAAAGTATATAAGAAAATATTTAAACATTTTTATTGAATTAATATTAAAACAATATAAAATAATATAATATTTATTTATTATTTTATAAGTCGTTATTGTAATGAGTAAATTTAATATAATATCTAATCTATTTATTTATAATACTTAAAAATAATAAAAATATATATAAAAGTATGATATTATATCAAATTAAATAGCTAAAGAGTGTCTTAAAAACATTAACATAATATTAATATAGACATTTGATTGTTTAGGTGAAATAAAATTGATATTGAGTAATTAGTATTCTAAAATTTTTATTTATTTTAAATTTTAAAACTTATACTTTAAATAATAGCTTTTGAAATTATTCAAATATGACTTTAAATTACCTTAGGCCCTATTTGATTAGGTTATCGGTGATTGCTTTTTTGCTGTTAAAATTTAATTATTTTGTGCTAATTAATTTTAATTAATTTGTAAAATTTTTAAAGTAGCTAAATAACAGTCGTTCATCATGAGATGGACGATTGAGATTAATTAGAATATGGGATGCTTATCCACTGACAGAGGCAGCCTCTTGAATCCCTACCCTTTCGGCCAAAAGCCCATTCGATTAATAGAAGAAACACTATCACTGTTAGAATAGTAATATATATATATATATAAAAACTCATAAATATGATATTTTTGTGAGCTTTTATTGTCGATAATTATAAAATCCCAAAAATATTTCTATTATTATCTTCATTTAATGTTTATTTAGAGCCCATTTGATTATAAGAATTGGGTCTTAAAATTTAAAATTATACTTATAATTTCAAGCCTAACTTTAGTTATATTTTTGGCATTAAGTGAATTTGAAATTCTAATTCTATATTTTAATTTACTCAAATTAAAAAATAGTATAAAGTAGTTATTTTTAATTTTTAAGATTATGATAAATAATTATAATTCTGATGCTAAAAATTATTTATCAATTATATCTAATAAAATTAAATAATATGAGATCCATTGGATAAAATATGTTTTGGTTGTTTGGGTTGAGTAAATATCAGCAGACTATAATTTTATTTTTTATTTAGTTTTTAATTTAAAACATAAATATTAGTATTTTAATAAAAAATATTATCTAAAATATATGTATTTAGAAAATATTATTTATATTTAAACATAAAAATTTATATAATTATGTTATATTAAATTCTATATTAAAGTTTTGTAATTTATGTCAGGTTACTTATTTTATATTTTATACATATAAATTAAAAAATTAATAATAGATTAATTCTATTTGTTTATTAGAACTATAAATCTTTATACAATTTAAATAATAAAATTTAAGTTTTATTTAATTATAATTTTAATATGATTAAAATTAAAATTTATATTTTTAAATTTTAATTTCAATTCTATAATCTAAAGAGACCCTTTCTCTAACTATTTTTCCTCACTCATTGTTTATTACACCAAATTATTTGCAAATGTTAATATATTATCTAAAATATTTATCACTAGTATTCTCTCTCGCATATACTAAGATATTTATTGTTGATAATTACATTATTTATCTATATGAATATTAAAATAATTATTGAATTTGTTGTCACTTTTTTAGGGCATAAATATTCTTTTTAGATTTTTTATTTTTCATACCCATTTTAAAAAATGTATGAAACAAAATGATTTATGAAATAAAACAAGTGATATTTTTATTAGTCATTTAACTTTGGAGCATTTAAATTCGTCTATTTAAACATAAATACTCATACTAAAAAAGATATCACATTGAACCATTAAAATTTTTTAAATTATCTAAAATTTAGATACTCAGGTTTTGGACGTCTGTCCATTTCTGGCAGTATCAAATTGTTTTTTTTCTATTTTTGTTTTTTTACAGTCATACATTTTTTTCACACTCTAATTCTTTTATTCTTCACTTCGATACTTGTTATTATTTTCGTAATAATCTACGCTACCATCAGTGTTTATTAAATATTATTTAATTGATATAAATAATCAATATAAATAGTCTAATATATTATATAAGTTATAATGAATGTCTAAATTTAAAATAATAGTATAATTTATATTATTTACACATTTTTAATAGACATTCTATTTCAAATGCTCTTAGATAATAACATAAAATATAATTCTAACCAAATTAAACACTATTTTTTATGTTTAATATCAAAAATATAAAAAAAAAATAGCAAAAGCAATGGATAACCAACAATATTAAATTTTTAACAATCCGACAAAATTGGGGCTTTAAATCAATGGGATTAATGAAAATTAAATCGACAGATTTCTAAATTGATTTGTTTGTATAAACTTAACTCTACGATCATATATTCTTTTTATATTTAATAATATCAAATAGAATTCCAACCAAATTAAATACTATTTTTTATATTAAATACCAATAATAAAAAAAAATTAGTAATAACAAATGACAAACAACATCAATAAATTTTTAATAATTGGACAAAATGGGGGCCTTAAATCAATGGAATTAATGAAAATCAAATGGGTAGGTTTTAAATTGATTGGTTTGTGTGAACTTAACTCTATAATTATGTATTCTTTTTATATTTAATAACATAAAATAGAATTCTAAAGAAATTAAACACTATTTTTTATATTTAATATCAATAATAATAAAAATTAGCAATAACAGCGGATTACCAACAATAATAAATTTTTAACAATCAGACAAAATCAGGACAAAATGAACAGGTTTCTGAATTGACTGATTTGTGTGAACTTAGCTCGACACTTATGTACAATTTTTAATAAAAACACTATACTTATTTCAATAAAATATTTAACTAATATTACTTTTTATTAAATAAAAAAATAAAAAATACCATCTTCGTCGTGATCAACTACAGTAGTCGACTTCAATGGCATATCAAATAATTTGGTTTCTCTTCAATGTCGCATCAGACAATCTTGTCCCATGAGGATTTTTTTTGGTATTTTGTCCTTATAATTTATTTATGAGATTTATATTATTTATTTTTATCTTTAAATAAATGACCCCATATATAAAAATAAGAATTATAGATGAATTATATAAATATAATAAATAATATTTTTGTTAGAGTAATTTTATATTCATTATTGTCCAATTTTTTTCTTTAATCTTATTATTTCATTTAGAAGAGGCACGACAAGGCAACCTATTTGAGTATAAATTATTATTAGGATCCAATAATCATTTAATTAAGAGAAAATTTTCTTAGATTGAGATCCGATAAAATATTCAATATTTTGGGAGATTATTCTAGCTTTTATGCATACAAGTATATATATACTATAGTCTCTAATATATATATATTTTTGCAATATTAATAAAGAGAGATTTTTTTTCCTTTAATTTAATATAATATTACATAAATTTTAAAATATAATATAATATTAAAATAAACAATAGTGCAAATAAATATATATATATATATATTTTCTGACATATACTCAACATCCCATATTAGAGGAAAAAATTTGGGATACATCAATATATAAAAAGGGGTAGCAGGTAAAATAATAATGTAACAGATATTTCTAAATCTTATTCTATAGATAAATATTTGTCTAATTATTTTTTATTATCAGTTTAAGACTCGCTTTTTGAATTATGACTGTTACAATAGGAAAATTTTTCCAAATATTAAATATAAAAATTAAAACTCCTTTAATCACCAAATCCTCTCCTTTATGTTTGGCACATGCTATACAAGGATCTATTTATGTTAAATTTGGACCACTATAGTTGAAAATAAGTAGCCTATATTGACTAACATAAAATAAATAAAAATTTTATGATGATAAATTCATAAGTTTTTGAAAGACCCAAAACTCACTAGGCCAACTTAATCAAATAATTGAGTGTTTGTTGTGTCACTTAAGTTGTAAAAGTTAGGCGTGACAATGACAATTTCCTTTAAAAAAAAAAAAGAAAAAAATGTATATGGGTGTTTATTTTTTCTTATTTTTTAAATAAAATTTAAAAATAATGTTATTTATATATTTAATTACATATTTAATAATGTCTAAATTATTATTTTTGATATGACAAGAAAAAAAATTAAAAAAAAATAAAAAAAAATTTATTTAGTTTGATGCATTTTCCAAAAAAACATATTAATCATTGTATTTATAATAAAAATAAAAAATAATATTCATACATTAAGTTATACATTTAGTTATATTAAAATTATCAAAAATAAGTGTGAGTCCTATCATATTTTAATTCTTATTTTTTTATTATTATTTTTGTACCAAAAATAATAATTTTGGCATAATTATGCATATAATTAAATATATAAATAAAAAAATATTAATTTCTTTTATATTATTTAGTATTGATATTAAAGTTAAAAAAAATCAATAATATAATTAGTATATTACATTGAGCCTGTTAATTTGACTGATTAAAAACGACTCGATTATCATTTGATTATTTCTTTAATTTTCCATCTTATGGAATTTTCGTTACTTCCAATGAGGGGTATATGTGGGATTAAGCATTAATTGTACGGGACATGGTCTATGCTTCACCTGTTTTTTTCCCAAGCGTTAATGCCACCCGTGGCCCTCCTCAGCACAAGAGGCCTCTCTTTTTTTCCTGGTGCAGCGTAAATGCTATTTTATTTATTTTTTATTTAATTTTATTTTTGTGAATAATTAGCTTTATTTTTTATTAATATTTCGAATATGCTGGGTTGTATTAATTCTTAAGGGTATTTTTGTAAAATTATTTATAATTTATTTTTTAATTTTGATGGGCCATACATATAAAGTGTAGATGATTTACTACTTACAACTCATCGATTATCTAATGTCTATATTAAATAATCAACATGATTTTTCTTTTTATTTTTAGATTTTGATGGCCTATATATAACGAATTAATTATAAATAAATAAAATAAATAGTATTACTCGATTATTAAGTAGTTAGGCTATCCCACCACTTACATTTGTCATGTTTTAAGGGAAAACTGTACTTGCATAATTTATATACAACTCGCCTACAATCCATTTTCTATACATAGGGCTAATTTTATGTTGCATTTGAGTTTTAATTTATATTTAAGATATCATAATTATCATACATGAGGTTAGTATAATAAATAATTATATAATATAAATTTAGAAAAAAAATTAAATTGGATGAATAAAAATTAGCACTTGAAAAGTGCTTATTATATACTTTGTGTATATATTTGGACAGAATGCATCTGCATTTGATAGGTGTATATATGTGCTTATATAAGATTTGAATATAGGTTGTAATCGAGATACACTTGATAAGGCACTCATGCATGTTTGTGATTGGGCTTGGCGTTTGATTTGTACCTTAACGGTGTTTGTGCACTGACTTAAGTGTAAAAGACTTTATTTTTCTAATTTCAGTCATTAGTACACAAAAAAGGAAGAGAAGAGACACAAAAGTAAATGAAGAAGAGAAGAAATATGAGAAAAAGGAAAAAGAAAGAGTTTTTGAGGCTATTTTGTTTCATATCTAATAAAAATTTTAAATTAAAGCAAATATATTTAAATTTATTATTTGATCTATTTCTAATTTTTTTATTTTTTAATTATTGTTTAAATAAATAAATAAATATATATATATATATATATACCATTTACATGTATTTTTTAAATATTATTGCTTATGTGTATATTTTATCGAATATTTTGAAAATTTGTTGGGTTTCATTTAATATTTAAAGATTTTGTTTATTTTTATTAAAACTTTGGATATTTTGAATGATTATATTCTAATATTAAAATATTATAAAGAAAATCATAAAATATTTTAGTTTATGATCCTGTATATTACTTTCATGTAAACATTTGACGGGATTCTACTTTACGATATGGATAGAGTTTGCATTTTTTGCATATTTGAAAGAATTTTATATATTTGTCATAAAATTATCCCTTTGATAAAATGATAATTATTGTATTTTAGAATAGTTTATATTTGAATATATTCTTATAAATTATGTATATTTGAAGAATACACTTATTATCCATAAATAATAAAAAAAAATCAGCATTGACCCTTTCTATAGGGTAATATAGATAGTTTGATTATGGATTTTAAATAGAAATATATTGGGTGGAGGCAACCAGAATTATAAGCAATTTAATTTTTAATGTTACCCTTTGACTATTTAGTATGCAAGTCACTAATTATTAGTTTTTAAATTTTTATTTATTTTGATTTTTTAAAGTTTTCACATGTTTTTAATATGATTATTTAATTCTTATATTTTTATAGACGTATTACATAGTTTGGCCATCAATATTTTTTGTATGATTTACATACTCTGGATAATTGTAGAATATGTATATTAAGCAGTTTGTATGAAACTGTGATTTGAAATATATTTAATAAAAATTAGATATTTTAAACTTTTGTGTGTAACTTATGATTTTTTATCACTTTATTTGTTCTATATATATGCACAAACATACTTTATTAAACGATAAATTCATATTTATAAATATTTTTTAATTTTTTTTTAGATTTTAACATTAGGGCCACGGGTTACAAATGTTGAATAGTTATAATTTACAAATGTTAAAATTTTTCAAATTTAACAAAAACTGTTAGAAATGTTGAAGACTTTTTGTCAAATTTATATTTATAATATTATGTGTTATTTAGATTTTATACTGGATTTATATATTTTTAAGTCTCATAGTTTAGATTTTAGGATTGGTGTATCCAATGAAGTTATGTACAAATTTTTGTTATAATATATTTGATGCGTCATTGGATCCCAGTTTTGAACAGATTCGAGTTGATTTAATTGTCTAGATTCGGCTCCGTTCACCGAGTTTGGACCTTACACACCACTACAACAAATAAGAGGTTGGATGTCGGCGGGATATTATTCCACCGAAAATATTTCGACGTTCAAGTCAGTAATAGGCCATCGACTTTCAAGAAGAAAAATGGAAATGAGAGTAGAGAGAGAGAGAGCAAGGAGTGTTCATTTTCAGATGTAAGAGGTGTTCTAACGGCTCGTGATTAGCACGGTTTCCCAGCTCTGTACTCGCGAGGAATGAGTTGGAGACTAATTTCTGTCAGCGTGGAAGCTTGAAGGACCGTCAAAGTATTATGACAAATTCTAGAGAGAACGGCGCCTCTAAAATCTGAAA
Source organism: Nepenthes gracilis (assembly GCA_033239525.1). NCBI lineage: Eukaryota > Viridiplantae > Streptophyta > Magnoliopsida > Caryophyllales > Nepenthaceae > Nepenthes > Nepenthes gracilis. Next base: position 14,484,104 of record BSYO01000015.1, read on the forward strand.
GATAAGTGTGGGATTATTGCAGTAAGTGCTTATGTGCTTAGAAGTTAGTGTGCCCTGGAGTGGAGACTCCGTGGGCTTATATAGATAGAGGGCAGGGCAACCTTTTTGGACAAGAAGGCACGATTGCTACATTATGTCGGGTGACCTTCATTGGGCAGGACGGCTTGATTTGTGCAATCTGTTGGGATTGCTTCTTTTTTTGGTGGGCAACAATTCTCAAGATTATTTGTATTCCTTCTACACTTTGTTACCGTTAGAGTTTACAGTGGGTAAGAAGAGAGAATTTGGTGCCTTCCTCATGGGAAGGGCGTTAAATCTGTTGATATTCGTTTTAGTACAAATTGGCTTTTGGGAATGCGCAAAATTAGGAAAAGGGACCGTTGTTGGTCATGTATGAAAGTGTGGGCCCAATTGGGCCTGGCCTATGTAAAGTTTTTCCCTTTTGGTCTACTTGCTACAGTGCTTCCAATCAATAGAGATGTTGACCATCTATAGGAGCATATTGGTCACCCGACTGGCTTCTCACACGGTCAACGCTGGCGTTAACCATCTAGGCACACATATTGACCTTCATTGGCCTGGGCCGTTTTTCTTATTGGGTCAACCCATAATGGGCATACCCATCACTAGCTTCCCATGCCGGTGGTCTAAATTGTGGCCTCCGACATGTTTATGATGGGATGCGTTTGACTGTTGTTCATTGAGGGTGACGGAGCTGTTGATCGTTTAGAGTGGAGCCTTACGCGCTTTCGACATATTGACCGGATTTGTTGATCATCTTGGCCAAACTCTGGGTAACTTAGCGAAGGAAATGTTGACCGAATTTGTTGGCCGCCTTGGCCAAATTCTGGGTAACTTGGCGAAGGAAATGTTGACCGGATTTATTGACCATCTTGGCCAAACTCCGGAGAACTCATGGGAGTTGGAGAGACGTGTTACCATTAGCCGGTCTGTCAGATGAAAAGGTGGCTAGGTGTCTTTATGCGGTAAATTCAAGATCCTGGTAATTAATGCGCCAGGGGATCTGATTTGACGGAGCCCTTTTGGGAAATGACACGTGACAGCCATAATGGTGTACGTTTACGAGGCAGTTTAGTGTGTTTATAATGGCCTTTAAGTTGTCTGTCCGCTTCACTTTGAATTTTTTCACGCTTTTCTCGGTTCCTTCGTCATCCTCAATCTGAAAGAGAGAAAACCCTAAGTGTCTTACTGATCATGCCCTCTGTTACCGATATTGCTTTTGTCCTCAGAGAGAATGGCGTGAAAGAATTGTACGTGGAGTACAATATTCCAAAGGAGATTGCCTTCCGTGTTCCCGGGAAGGAGGATAGGGCATTCCTGCTGCCTGAGGGCCTGTGACCATTTACGAGGCCTATTTAAGGAGTGGGCTTTGTCCTCCGATACCTGATGAGCTGCTGTTGGTCTTCCAGGCACTTCGAGTCCCAATCGCACAGTTTCATGTAAATATGATTTGATACTTGTGCAATTTCTGTATATTTCTTTGTCAGCATTCGAGGCGGCTTACAATGTCGATGGTTAGAGGACTCTTTAAGCTCAACCAGGGAGCGGAGTGGATCTCTCTGGCCCCACGCAGCGGCTTTTGGGTAAGGACTACCATATACGACTCCTGAAGAACTGGAAGAACTGGTTCTTTTTCATTCACATGGGTTAGTCCTAGTGGTTAGCCAGGGAGTGGGGCAAGGTGCCTAATGTGTATACCGGTGCACCTTCTGTGGCAGAGAATGACGCTCTATCGTGGTTAGTCAAGCTTGTTGAGAGCCATATTGGGGATTTCCGGAGAGGCCACTTGGTCTCCCGTGCTGAGGCCAAGAAGGTCAAGTGGGGACCTCATTCTCTTGTCCAAAAGTTCAGTGCTCCTCTGCCAAAAGCCCTGCAGGGGAAGAAGAGGATCAGAGCCACGCTTGTAGGTCCTCGTTCTTCTGATACGATTTCCACCAATCCAAAGCAAAAGAAGGCAGCCACTATGGTGCCTTCTTTGCCATCTTTTGAGCCAGGCCGCTGGGCACTTTGCGGGGGTAGGCGACGTCTCCTGGATTGAAGCTGAGTTGGCTTTAGAGGTTTATGATACCATGCTGGGTACTAGGGCAATCGGTGTCACTGTTTTGGCGCAGCCTGCGCCGGTGGGGTTGATGTCAGATCCTTAACCTGGGCTGGAGGAGATGACTCTCAACCCATCTACTGAAACACTTGCACCAGTTGGCGTGCCACGAGCCGAGCCGTAAGAGCCAACCATTGGGTCTCCAGTTGTGGGGCTATAGACTATGTAGTAGGAGATGATTTTGGAGCCCTCTACCGTACCTGAGGGGCCAGTGGGTATAAAGGATACTCCGAAGGAGCTCGTGCAGAGGTCGCTGTCAGCCCTGCCCAGGAGGGTTCTACTTCTAGTCCACCACCTTTGGTGCCAAATCTGCACACTAGACGAGATAGACCAGTGCGAAGGGTCTGGCAAGTATACTTTCTGTTACTTATCCTTAACTTTGCCGTCACAAACCCCTCCCCCTCGTTTTTTACGGGCTGATAAGGTCGTAGGCGTAGTTGTTAAGGCGCTCGGGTAGAGAGACAAGGTGATCTCCGATAGGGATACGGAGATTGCCTAGCTTGATTCGAAATTGGAGGCTCTGAGGGCGGAGTACTGGGAGGATGCTGCTTCCTTGGAGTCTGTCATGGTTGGCATAGAGGCGGAGAACACTAGCTTGAAGGGTGAGGTTGCTAGCTTGAAAGAGGAGTTAGCTAGTTTAAAAGAAGTTGTGGTGGTCGGTCTGGTGGAGGAGAGCAATTGTCTGAATGAGGAGAACGCCTGCTTGAAGGACGAAAATGAACGGATTAAGAGACGTCTTGACCAACTTGTGGGGCAGATGACTACTCTTGAGAATGATATGAGCCTTCGCATATGCCCTCGTGAGGTCACGGATATGATGTTATCGCGGTTATGGGAGGGGATCAATATTAGTCTTCATATTGTGTGGTTGGTTGATCCTGACTTTTCAGTGAATCTTATTAACTTATCGAACCGGCCTGCTCAGCGCCACGAGAGCCTCGTTCAGGAGCCACGGAGTAGTCAAGAGCCACCACCGCCTCCTTAGTTTTTGGTGACTTTAGTTCTTCTTTTTGTACTGTGATGTAAATATACATTACCATAAGCAATAATATGAGCGGTTTAGTGTATGTCGCATGCCTTTGTTTTTTATGGCTGTTTTTAGCTTGTATTTGTCGGTGTACTCGGCGGCAAACTTGGTATACTTCTTGTGGGTTGGCCATCCGCCTTGTTTTTGGCGTTCATGGTGCTTCCCAAAGGAGTGGAGTCCTTGGGGGTGTTTTCAAAGCTGTCGTTTGCTTTAAACTGCCCTAGTACTTGCTTATGAGTAAGGCTTGGTGGCGCTGTCCAAGTGTGGACTTGGACGACCAGCTTTGGAGGAGCACTTTGCTCCTGTCGACCATCGTTGGCTAATCACACTATCTCCTTGTGAAGGAAGTTGTAGCATGTGCTGTGCTAGTCCTATAAGATTTTTGACCTCGAATGGGCTATTTGGATGACCAATATTTAGATACTATCACTTATGAGTCGCATGGATGACCAGGGTTTAAGTTTGACCATCTATGGGCTCTCGGATGATGGAGGATTATATACGACTACTTACGGGCCGCCTGAATGACCAGGGTTTAAGTTCGACCAGCTATGAGTTGCTCAGATGATCGAGGTTTATATACGGCCACTTACGGGCCGCCTAGATGACTATGGTTTAGTAACGAGGGGGTAAAAATCCACCCGACTTGGGGGCATCTAGGTCGTTTAGACATGCAACAAAAAAAATATACACACATACAATATAAAGAAGAAAACAAATATAATGTGTTAAAGGGAATACTTATTTTATTGATTGAAAATCGCATAAAAATGATTACATACCAATATGCAGAACACCTACTTGAACCCTTATTGGAAGTAGCGTTTGAGGTGGACCACGTTCCATATTCATAGGACCAACTTTTTGTCCTGGTTCTGGAGCTTATATGTCTCGTTTTGCAAGACAGCAGAGACTAGAAAAGACCCTTCCCAGTTCGGGAAGAGCTTATTCCAGCCAGCTATCTTGCCTATGGCCTTGATACTTCGCAAGATCAAATCTCCAACGTCGAATTGCCGCATTTTTACCTTCTTGTTGTAATAGCGGGCGATTCGGTGTTGGTAAGCCGCCGTCCACATTCTGGTGGCGTCATTAGCTTTTTCTAACAAGTTTAGGTGTTTCTAAATTTTTTGAAAGTTAACCTTGCGGGTCGAAAGATTCTACAATAAGACTTGGAAGCCGAATTTCTACTGGGATTACAACTTCAGTCTCGTAGCAGAGGCTGAAAGGCGTCTCGTAGGTTGGCTCATTTGGAGTTGTCCGATAAGATCAGAGGACTGAGGAGAGCTCATCTATCCAGGAGCCCCCTACATCTTCCAACTTGATATTAAGTCCGTGGAGTAGCATTCCGTTTGTGACTTCTACTTGTCTGTTCGGTTGAGGGTACGTCACCGAAGTGTAGACTAGCCTAATGATAAGGTTGGTGCAATATTTGGTGAAATGCTTTCTAAAAAATTGAGTCCCGTTGTCAGTCACTATGCCCTTCGAAATGTCAAATCTGCTGACGATACTCTGGTGAAAGAACTCAAGAGCGATGTACTCTGTGATCTTGGCCAGCGGGATGGCCACAACCCACTCTGTAAAGTAGTCGATGTCTACTATGATGAATTTTTTTTACCTCGTTGCAATGAAAAATGGGTCGAAAATGTTGAGCCCCCACCGCGTGAAGAGCCAAAGTGCCTGGAGGGACTTCAACTTGGCGGATGGCTGGTGGTGAAGGTTACCGTGAAGTGGGCAACTCTTGTATTTCTTTGCGAACTCGAGCGCATCCTTTTTCATTGACCACCAATAGTAGCCTTGTCGTATGATCTTAAATGCCAGGTTTTTATCGCCGATGTGCGATCCGTAAATCCCAAGGTGCACTTCGTCCAAGGCATAATAGTCGGCTTTTTCAAGGATTAGACACCGGAGGTACGGAGTCGAGTAATCGTGGAGATACAATCGTCCATTGACTACAGTGTACTAGCCGATCGTCTTTTTGATTCGGTTGGCCTCTTCTGGCAGTGTTCCGTCTGTCAGATGGCGTCATCAATTTTTTTTGTCCTGGAGACCTACATCGCTTCCTATTTTTCTATGTTGGAAGTGTTCAGAACCTCCCTCATGTCCCTTGAATACTACTCTGGATTTTTGACTGCTGCTACTCTAGCCATCTGGTCGGTCTTTCAGATTTCAATTCTGAGAACATGGGCCAGGGTTAGCTTATCGAAACTCCGGGCGGCCTCCCTTTCCTTGATCAAGTACTTAGCTAAATATGGGTTGCTTGTCTCGAAACTCCCGTTTGATGATTAGCTCAGAGTCCCTGTAAATAGCCAGTCATTTGGCTGTGCATTCTTTGGCCAATCTAAACATAACTAACAGGGTTTCGTACTCGGTAACGTTGTTGGTGGACAGGAAGTCGAGTTTAAGGGAGTACTTCTCCTCAAACACGTTAGGGGTCCTAAGGACCACCCCAGCACCGCTGCCTGTGTCTGTAGACTATCCGTCTACGTAGAGACCCATTCCGTACTCCATCATGCTGTTCCGCGTTCTTCGGGGGCTGTTCTTCGAGAATTGAGGTCGTGATCTCGACGATAAAGTCGGCCAGAGCTTGCGCTTTTATGGCAGGCATGGACCGAAATTTGATGTCGAGTTCACCCAATTCGATAGCCCATTTTACCAGCCGCCTAGAAACATTGGATTTCTGGAGAATGCTCTTCAGAGGCTGGTTGGTCAGAATGATCATGCGGTGTGTCTAAAAGTAGAGCCTTAGTTTTCGTGCGGAGAATACGACAGCTAAAGCTAACTTTTCTGTGCGCGGGTAGTGCATTTTTGGTTCGGTCAGTGTTTTACTTATGTAGTAGATCGGTCGTTGAGTATCGGTGTCCTGGCATACGAGGACAAAGTTGAGGGACCTCTGATATGCAAGGTAGAGACACAACTCCTCTCCATCCTTGGGCGACGTTAGCAATGGCAGACTAGCTAGATATTACTTCAACTCGTTGAAGGCTACATAATCATCTCCCATTGGAATCCATTTGATTTTGTCCCCTTTAGAGTCTTGAAGAATGGTTGATACTTGTCAGTAAACTTCGTTAAGAAGCGGAACAAAGTTGCCAGCCATCCAGTCAGTCGTTGGACATCCTTGATGTTTTGAGGGGGGACCTTGTCCGCAAGGGCCTTGATTTTCTTTGGGTTTGCCTTGATCCTTCGTTGGAAGACGATAAAACCCAAGAATTTTTTCGAGGCCACCCGGAAGATGCACTTGGCTAGATTCAGCTTCATTTGATGTTCATAAAGTATTTCAAATGATTCTGCTAGATCGCGAATATGGTCACCTGTAGTTCTACTATTGACGAGCATATCCTCAATGTAAACTTCTATATTGCGGCCAATCTGTTGCTTAAATATTTTATTTACTAGCCGTTGGTAGGTGGCTCCTACGTTCTTCAGACCAAATGACATTACCTTATAATAATAAGTACCCTAATCCGTCATGAACGAGGTGTGTTCTTTTTTCTCTGGGTTTATTCGAGTCTGGTTATAACCCGAGTATGCGTCCATGAAGCTCAACAGCTCATGTTCGGATGTTGAGTCCACCAGCACGTTGATCCTGGGTAAAGGAAAGCTGTCCTTCTGGCAGGTTTTATTAACGTCAGTAAAATCAACGTATATTCGTCATATCCCCTTACTCTTCTTTACTATGACGACGTTGGAGAGCCAATTGGGGTACTGGACTTATTTGATAAAATCGGCGTCCAGCAATTTCCTTACTTCCTCCCAGATCGCGACCAACTTTTCTACCGAGTGGTTTCTTCGCTTCTACCTAACGGGCTTTCGATTAGGATTGAGGCCCAACTTGTGGACCATTACTCCGGCTGGAATCCCAGACATGTCTGCGGGAGTCCATGTGAAGATGTTAGCGTTCTGTCGTGGGAATGCGATCAGTTCATTGCGCAGTGTACTAGAGAGTGAGCCACCATTTGCACGCACTTTTTCTGATTCTTCTGGTTCAGTGGGACCAGGTTGGTTGCCTCACTAGATTGCACTTGTTGCAAGGTTGTTTTGTATTGATGGTCGAGTTCTCCTACCATTTTGGTGCCGCCACCATGAGCAATTTGGGACATGTAATATGTCTGCCGAGTGGCTTGGTCATCCAGTACTTCGCCCATACCATAAGGCGTTGAAAATTTTATTTTGAGGTGCGGTATTGAAGTGGCGGCCCTGAACACCATTAGGCATGATCAGCCTTGTATAGTGTTGTATACGGAGAGCAAGCCGACTATCAAGAAGGTAAGTGTATGACTTATCGTCTTCAGGTATGTGCCTAAGGTGACTTCTAATTGGATCGTCATTTGGATGGGCACTGGTTCGTTGTCAAGGCCATACAGTGGGCATTCGATAGGTTTTAATTGATTCTTTTTTAAACCAAATTTAAAAAACGCATCGAGATAGAGTAAATCACGAGAACTTTCATTGTCAATGAATACTCGTTTTAGTTGGTAGTCGATGTTACCGTCTGAAATGAGTGTGGATAAAACAAGGGGATTCGCATAGGAAAAATAATATGTGGTAAGTCGCGGTTACTAAAACTAATGACATTGTCCGTAGTGTGCCACTTCTTCCTCCCACTCTGCTACTCCTTGTCATCCGTCGGGTTCTTGGCCAGCCGGGTGGTAATCATGTTGACACTCCTGCCATAACCCGATTTTGTGGAGGGGAAGACTTCGGCCCTTCTCTGCCTGTAGTGCCAAAGCTCTGGCTAGGGCCCTTAATGAACATGGTGAGATAACCCATCCTGATCAGCTCTTCAACCTCCCGCTGGAAGGTCTTGCAATCCTCTATGAAGTGTACGAGAGATCGATAAAAATCGCAATACTTTGCCGAATTTCCTCCTTCCGCCTTCTTAAGTGGTTTCGGCCACTTAAGGAACTTCTTCCCACAGATCTGTATGAGGACGTTCGAACACGTATCAATCAAGGGCGTTAGGTTGATCGGCCCGTAGTCCTTGCACTTTGGTGGTCTGATCCTGTAGTACTTTCGACGGGAGTGATCGTCACTGTTAAGCTTCCTCTTTCCCTCTTCGGGGAACGAGCGAGGCTGTTCGGTCTATTCTGGATGTTTAGTATCGTTAGCCTCTTCTGCAACTGCGTCAGGTGATAGATTTCGCATCTTGGAAGGTTTGCGAATTCTTATGCTCCAGGTGTCAAAAAAAATCCTTGTACGTCAACGCGGAGATAAAGCTGCCCAACTTCATTTTCTCTGTGAGCTTGGGAATTTGCCAGGCTTCTATCATGAAGCGATCCAAAAACTTCAGTAGATTTTCTCTCTGCTTCTACTTGATATGGGGGAGGTGCCACGACTATTTTTTCTCTTAGCGACTAGAAGCGTATTGGGCCAAAAATAGGTCAGTCAGCCCCCTGAAGCTTCCGATTGAGTCTGAAGGGAGGTGGTGAAACTATATAGGAGCATCTCCCTTCAATGTAAGCGAAAAGTAACGGCACATTGCTAGATCTTCTAACCCTTGCAGACTCAAATGGGTGCAAAAATGATCAAGATGATCCATTCGATTAGTACTCCTATCATAAGAGTCAAGGGGAAGCATCTTGAATTTGGCTGGCATTGGACGGTTTAGGATCTCTGCTGTGAAAGGAGATCTGTCCAGATCAATGGTGTGCTTATCATCTTTGAACACACGATTCTAAATCTTCTCTAACTTGGGATTCGTTGAGTAGCGATGACTAATCTCTTGGAGTTGAGATAGGTTCTCAACTCCGTTCCTTTCTTGGAGTGGCCAGTAGCTGGCCGGCTACTACTTCTAGTGGATCTGACGGTCTTGGAGGCTCCCTCTTGGATTCGGTTCCTGATCTTTGCCCTAGAGTATCAAGGGTTCCTCCGTTCCGGACTTTCCTCCGGAGACATGCTTTCTGAGCACTCTTCAAGCCTAGTTTGGCTTGGAGCACGTGAAGATTCAGGGATCTGGGTATAGGTCGACCTTCTGGGCTTTTTGGCCGGCTTCTTCTTCCTTTGGCCTCCTCTCCTGGAGGTCAGTATGGGGACTGTCGTTGGCGGTTTCCCTAGTTGTGAGTGCTCCTGTCCAGAGAAGAGTATTTGGAGCATCTTGTTGGTATTTTGTATATGCTCCACTAGATGCTGAAAGAAAGGTGCTGTCGTCCCGTTAACCGTGGCACTAGCAGCGTGGTCCTGGTCGGGAGAGATCGCGTTTCTAGTAGGTTCGTTAGCTTGCGCTCTTGTATTTACCATTCTGGTTAGTTCAGATAGCGAGGATGAGAGTTTTCTGAAAAGGTGTGGTAGGCTTTTGGTAAGCGCTTTCCACATATGGCGCTAATGATGCGTCTATGAATCCGGGTTTTGAATAGATTCAGGTCGACTCGATTGTCTGGATCCGACTCCGTTCACTGAGTTTGGACCCTACATACCACTACAACAAACAAGAGGTCAGGTGTCGATGAAATGTTGTTCCACCGAAAACACTTTGACGCTTAAGTCAATAATAAGTTTTTGATTTTTAAGAAAGAAAATGAAAATGAGACTAGAGAGAGAGAGAGAGAGCAATGAGTGTTCGTTTTCAGACGTAAAAGGTGTTCTAGCGGCTCGTGATGAGCATGGTTTTCTAGCTCTGTGCTCGCGAGGAACGAGTGGGAGACTAAGTCCTGCAAGCGTGAAAGCTTAAAGGACCGACGAAGTATTATGACAGATTCCGGAGAGAATGGCGCATCTGAAGTCTGAAAGATGAGTATAGGATTATTACTGTAAGCGTTTGTGTGCTTTGAAGTTAGCTTGCCCTAGAGTTAAGGTTCCATGAGCTTATATAGATGGAGGGTAGGGCAACCTTCCTTGGCCAAGAAGGCGCGATTCCTACACTATGTCGGGGGACCTTCCTTGGACAGGAAGGTTTGACTTGTGCAATTTGTTGAAATTGCTTCTTTTTCTAGCAGGCGACTGTTCTCAAGATTACTTGCCTTCCTTCTACACTTTGTTGCCATTAGAGTCTACAGTGAATAGGAAGAGAGAATCTGGCACATTTCTCATGGGAAGAGCGTTGAATCTGTTGATATTTATTTTAGTGCAGATTTGCTTATGGGAAGGCGCAAAATTAGGAAAATGGACCGTTGTTGGTTGTGCACAAAAGTGTGTGCCCAACTAGGCCTGGCCCATGTAAGAATTTTTTCCTTTTACCGCTTTTGTTTATAGTGCTTACTCCCGAGAGACTGATCGTCTCATGGGAAAGCGTGTTGGCGCTTCGATTGCTTTTCACACCGTCAATCTTTGACGTTCTCCAAACGCAAATATATGAGCATTTGCGAGCTTGAGTCATTTTTTTTTTTATTGGATCAGCTCATTATGAGCATATCCATCCATATTCATTATTTTAGTTAGATATGTATATATAATTTTTTACATTAATTAGGAATTAAGAAAGTATAATATTGATTTTGAGGTTGGATGAGGATAATCTGATTTGCCGTATCATTGCGGTAATTATACCGCATAGACAGTCGATGAGTTGGATAAGGATTGAATTTAGGCAAAGATAATACAGATGGATGAATACACTCTTGTTTCTCTCTCTTTCTCGATAAACCCTGACCCAGATCTCTCCTCTCTTGGCGGCCATGGCCGTGGGGCCTGTGGTGCTCCCCTTCACCTTGATGCCTCCCGTTGTTAAAATTTCGAGTTGCTTCAGGTCTAAATATTTAGATCTGTTTATCGCCTCCAAGAGATTTGGAGATTGCCTTAGAATCTTTCAGAGCCCGGTCTGATAATGGCACCAGGGGCTTCGATGATGATCTCCTTGATAGGCTCAAGTCTCATATTTCTTTCATCCAAGGTCTAGAAGCTCCCCTGTTGGCGCTACTGGATAAATCTTATCCTCAAGAAGTTCATAGGTCTAATCTCAAAGTGAGCCTTCTGCTAGCGATTCTGTGCGTATTGCTCCCCTTGTCCCTGGTGCAAGTTTGGAAAAATCAAGCCCCCTCGAGTAGTTCTGGCTCAATATGTTCTGTTCCTGTTCATCAGCCCAACCCGCAGATTTCTAAGTCGCGGGCAAATGTGATCCAAGATGACTCTAGTTGACGGTGTTCTCAACTGGAATTCTTCTCTCCTTCCCGTAAGGAGGATAAGACTGTTGTTAGGTGGCCTAACGAGGCGTGTGGAAACCGAATAATACCATAGTTGGCTATTTATCAAGAAGAAACTTACTTTCCTGGTGGTGGATTCTGTACTTAGGAAACTCTGTGGCTGAATTGGGTTGAAGAGGGTCCTGGTTAATTCATTCTGTCTCTTCTTTTTCTCATTTGAATCGTATGGTGGTATGCTGAAGGTGCTGGAAAATGATCCTTGGCTGCTAAATGGCAATCCTCTGATCCCCAAGGAATGGAAAACGGGTATGAATCTGAGGATATAAACAAGACTCTGCCCGTATGAGCTAATTTATTTGGCATTCCTCTAGAATTCCTGTCTACCGAAGGGCTCAGCTACATTGCTAGTGTTGTGGGAAGGCAAATTCAAGCGGACAAACGGACAGAGGGCTTGGAAAGGGTGGGTTTTGCCCGTGTCCTGATTGAGGTTGGAGTGGAGGATTCTCTTCCGGATGAGATTTCTCTTGTGGCGGGTACTGACCCTATATTTGGTGATGATTCTGTTGTGCAGATTCATATTGAGTATCCATGGAAACCATCTAGATACCGTTCCTGTTGTGCCTTTGGCCATAATTTGGAGGCCTTCAAGAGCAGACCTAGGATGGTTTACAAGTCTACTAGTCGTATCCTTTAGGTTGATCCAGACTTGAGTGCTTTGCCCGCTTCCCCTGCTATAGTGGCACAGGCTGAGGGACCTAAGGAGTTAGGTTTTGTTTTACAGATCTCTAATATTTTTGAAGCACTTAGTCAAGAGTAGGAACCTATTGCTGGCCTCCTTGGGATAGGGCTAGGAGCTTGATATAACATCTCACTTGTGGCCAACGGAATTCTGATGATAGAGCCTCCCCGTATGTGATGTCAACTAACAGTTAGGGCAAGGCCATTGACAAAGGTTCTTAGGACTTAGAGGCCTGAGAAAGCTAGAGGCGTCCAGGATTTCATTCTTGCCTCCAAGCTTAATATTTGTGGCAGCTGTAATGAATTCATGTTGTTGAATTATGAACTTGATGATGCTAAAAGTGATACAATCCGGATTGGATGGTACCCTAATGTGTGTTCCATTCACCTCTTCGAGTCCATGAGCAAGTGATACGTTGTAAAGTTACTGATTTATCTCACCCTAGTTCCTATTTCATTTCCTTTGTTTTGGGGGGTTGCCCTACGATCTCAGCTATTTGGGATTTTGTGAACTGTTTAATATCTTTTGTTCTTGAAGACCTCAGTTTTGAGGGTGAGATCTTCATTAGGTGTAGCCATAGGACTTGCCTGACCTTATATGCAAGAAACTTGATAGAATCCTTGTGAATGGAGCTTCGATCATTGTAGGCTTAAACTATAGAGCAAGTTTTTGCATGCTGGCATTTCAGTCCGCTCTCTAGGACTCCTGCAGCCAGAGTGAGGACTAGAGAGAAGAAGGGGTGGTTCAAGTTTAACAACCATCCCACTATGTCGCCCAAATTTCTGGATTTCGTAAGGTCCTCATGGACAGCAAATATCCCTGGCATCTTATGTTCCAGTTTGTTAAAATCTCAAAAATGTTAAGATAGTTATGAAGCAGTTGAACTCTTATATTGGGGATATTAAGGCCGGGGTCATTGAGGCGAAAGACAAGCTGGACACGATGCAATATGCCTAGCTCCAGCATCCTGTGCATCCCCAATCTACCCTCGATGAGAGGGTGGCAGGGGATGAATTTTTTCAGCCATTGGTAGGGAAGAAGAGTTCCTCAAGCAGTTTGCCAAATTAAATGGCTTAAAGAAGGGGATCGTAATTCTAGTTACTTTTTAAAATCTCACAGTAAGAAATAGAACGCTAGACATATTAAAACATTCTAGATTAGATGGATCTCTCTGTCATGACCTGAGATCGCAAATGCAGGTCGATAATAATATTAATCTCCAATAATATAAAATCATTACATCAATAATGACAAACCTGACCATGAGGTGACAATCCGTATATATACAGAACCAAACGTGATAAAACTCACACAAGATCTCATCGAATGTAAATCTAGACAAATATAATATACGACATGTTATCCAAATATCGCAATGAAGGTATCCAAATATACAAAAATTTTAATATTTTTCATACAAGGATTAGGGTCATCATTCGGCCATAAACAATATCCATAACACATCATCGAGATCAGAAACATACCTAACATAAACATCTCCACTCACCGATAGAGGTATGCCCTGTCAAATTATGTCTGAACTTCTGCAAGCGTATCCATACTATTAGTCTGAAGGGATAAAATATGAAAACGTGAATCGCGAGCTCAGTAAGTATAATCATCGTATAAAATAGTACACAAATCAGAAAAAGGGATTTCACATAATAATCATGTAAAACAAAACATAATGTCCGCGAAATATCTGAAAAATTGATGAGATATCTTGTACTAAATTATCATCCGTATTAAGCAGTTTCTCTGGGATATAATCATAACAAACAATGATTCGGTCAAATCTCATAGACGATATCATATCATAAGATCCGAGGTCACATCACATAATTGCGACCGTCACCATATTCGTGTGGGACACATATCAGCGTCCAAATCCAAATCTCATATCTCATATGTTGAAATCAAAGGAAATATCAGAATCAAAACATATAAATATAAAACATGTTCTGGGGTTTGATACATCAATACGTACAAGACATTCCTATTACTTATCTGTGGGCCAAATTATGTATCTCAAATCATAGTTCATACAAACACATGTAGAACCACAAAGCATGCACAAAATTGGAGAACCAAAGATTAATAATACTAACTTAAAAAAGGGTTACCATCGTCCGGTAATCACGACTATATCAACTGCAATATCAAGTTTAGTTATATATATTAGGACGTCTGAATATATTAGTTTTTCGTTAATTCCTTATGATGGTTCTCATCAAAATGTATGGGGTAGGTCGACTATAATAAAGCTCACCTTCCTGCCGGCAGAAGGGAGATCATATATCACACATGTCCTTATTAGGAGAGGCGCCACAAATACCCAATGCCTTGGATCACAAATCGACCCCCAGGATCTCAGACCATTATGGTCCCACAAAGTAGCAATCTCGTCCCCCAACGACATGCATGTGGACCAATGTAAAGCCGGTTCATGGTTCCACAACATATAGATATACAAATATACATATATATTGTTCTGGTGTCTGAAAATACTCCAAATTATAAATACTAGTGTAAAATCATCGAACGACCAATAAATAGTTGGGCTGCATAAAATTAACATGAATGTAAAAGAAAATATCCAAACAATATCCAAACATCATCGGACACGAAATTAGACCAATAATAGGTTTAGAAGATACTTACATTGACTTTATTCCAAGCAAATTTACTAAAAGAATACTTCGAGGTACCCAAATCGGGCCCTCTCTTTGTGCTAATGTGCCCCCCATCCTCTCTCCTCCCTTCACACGCCTTTGCCTCTCTGTCTCTCTTCACGTCCTCTTTCACCGATGGCGACTCCGGCACGGGCGACGGCGGTGGCAGTGGCGGTAGCACCCGCGACGGTGACAAATGGTGGCGCATGCATCCGTCGGCGACTTCTCTCTCCACCACGCCTCTCTTTCACCCATTTTCTCCCCATTCAACCGATTTCTCTCAAAATCGGTACATATAATCCTAAAATCAGCATCCACAGGGAGAATGAAAGGATTTAGTTGCCTCGATTTCACCGATTTTCTTCGACAATGGCAGCGAATGGATGGCGGCCGTTTAGTTTCGATTTGAGATTCCTCTCTCTGCTTACATCGATGCACAAAATGGAGGATAACCTCATGGAGAGGGCTTCACCGGCTTCCATTCCCGGCATCGGCGGCCTTGCCAGTCTCCTTGTCTCTCCTCTTTTCCCCTCTTCTTCTATCCTCCTTCTTTCTCTCTTCCCGATCCCCTTTTCCTTATCCTTTTTTTTCTTTTCTTTTATTATATATTATTATTATTATTATAAATATTTATATATATTTTTATTTTAAAATTTAAATTGATACTCAGGTGATAGTATGGGCGTACCTTAAACGTCAGCTTAACTGATCTAAATATTTTTTAAATTTTATAATATTTAATAAATTTTCACCAAGTTTAAATTATCTAAAATTATAATTAATATTATAATAGTACAAGTAAAAATCCGAATATTATACTCTCTGTTGTTCAACGCATGATACTAAAGAGGAGATCTTGGAGTTATTCAAATAGCTGCTCGGAAGCAGCATGCCTGGCCGGTTTCTGCAACTATATTTGCTCAGGCCTTTTATCTCCAATTCTGTTCCAGGTTCGCTAATGGACTCGCTCTTGATCTTGCCCTTGGAAGCGGACATAAAAAGGATGAGTTTGGTTTTGGTGACCGGAAAGTCCTGGGTCCAGATGGATTCTCGGTTGCTTTTTTCAAGGCGTCTTGGGATATCGTGGGCCCTCTTGTCTCAGAAGTCGTCATGGGTTTCTTTATAACAAGGTGGATTCTTAAACAAATCAACAGCACCATTCTCTGCTTTATCCCTAAGATGAAGTCCCCATCGTTTGTATCTAATTTTAGAGCAATTTCTGCTGCAATGTCATTCATGAGAGATCATCTCTAAGATCCGTGCAAACTGCCTGAATTTGGCTCTACCATATCGCCTAAATCGTGGTTCCAATTGTTGAGCCTTCATAGTTGATATTATCAAAAACATTGATTGAGTGGGATTTAGTTGTCGCCACTTGTGATGCTATGAGTTGATTCTCCCTTTGAGGTTCATTGGACTGATATCACAATGCATATGACTACGCCTTTTTCGATCTTGATTAATGGTGAATTGTTGGCTAATTCAAAGGGCACAGAGGTCTTCAACAATGCGACCCCATCATATCCTTTTTTCTTTTATCCTATCTAGGGATGTGCTTTATGGTATATGATTAGATCTCGGACTGGTAGTACCTCCGTGCTTATGTATTGCTGGAGATGTGAGTAAATGGCAACTGTTATGCTAGTGTTTGTAGATGACCTCATTTTTTTTTCTAAGGATGACACCCCATCAGTGGAAACTCTCATGGATTGCCTATCGGACTTATCGACTCTCTTGGGTATTTGCCCAAACCAAACCAAGAGGGAATTTTTCTTTTGTTTTGATGATCCTTCTCTTGTCCAAAATATCACTGCTGTTATGAGATTCAAGAGAGCTTCCTTGCCAGTTAGATTCTTAGGGTTACCTCTCATCTCTACCCAGCTCTCAATATCAGGTTGTTTATCTTTTGTCAATCAAGTTTCTATTAGAATTTCGTCATGGAATAGCAAGTGTCTATCCTTGTGGATAGACTGCAATGTATTTCTTTGGTGTTGTCTAATATCCACTTTCATTAGGCTTCCGTCCTTATTCTTCAAAAAGTTCCCCTTAAGAATATCGACAGTATTCTTCATTGATTTCTGTGGAATGGGCTGAAGGAAGCAAAAGATATGACAAAGTTACTTGAGATGAGGTTTGTAAAACAAGAGGAGGACTAGCTATCAAAAATATTTCCGCAGACTCCTCGATCTGGGTCAACTGGGTTTGCAAAAGATTGTATATGTGACAGATATATTTGGTTAATAAATATTCATTTGGTGGAGTCTTTGAAATATTTTAAGCCTATGGCTGGCGATTAGACCATTTGTCAACCGTATAATTGGGAATAGGAAGATCAACTTCTTGTAGTTTGAAAATTAGCACCATGATGATCCTCTCATCTATACCTATCCCAATAGAATCTCATCATGCATTGGGCTTCCCCTTAATGCAATGGAAGCTACCACTAGGGGTTCAGAGTGGAGTTGGATTTTAGTGGCTGCAATTGCCGAAATACCCGATCGCTATAATGTCTTTCATGATGTAAGAAATTGAATAAGTAAATTATTTATAATAAATACATATTCGGGTGAGAAATCAAATAATTGAGAGTAATAAAGCGGTGTCTAACGTCTAAGTGGTGCTTGTGTGTTCATAGGAATCACGCTCATGCATGCATGCATTATGTAGTCATGCCTAAGGATGCGTATAAAGAAAGTATGTGCACTAGTAGCATTTTGGTCTTATGCTTGATAGCTGCACGATTGATGCTTGTGTACTACTCTAGGCATATAAGGACCTTCAACAATTTTTTAGATCATTTATGCTTGGGGATCGAGAGAGAGAAAAGAGAAAGAGAATAATAGAAGAGAGATAAGAAGAGAAAGAAAGAGAATGAAGTTGATTTTAAAATTTTTTCAAGTTTGATATTGGTGAAATTAAATTTAAAGTACTGTGTATCTAAATTATTATTATTATTTATACTGAGATATTTAGAATATTCATTTTGATTCTTGTTTGAATGTATGTGAATGTGGATTTTTATTGTCCTTCTTAATTTTATTTAACATGTATGGAAATATTATTAGAAATCTTAATATTTTCAATGTTTATACCTAATTTTATAAAATTTGTTAAGAAATATTAAAATCTTTTGTGTAATTAGTATTGCATGTCTCTTTTTGTGTAAGCATTTGACAAAAGATTTATTTCAAAGCTTGTAAAAGTTATTGTTTTTCAAAGTTAAAAATTTATAGATTTTTGTAGATTCTTTTTTTTATCTAAATAAAATATTATAAAAAATTAATTGAATATATTCTAATATATTTTAATATACCATTTGTAAGCAAATTGATGGATACGCTCATAATGGGCTGGCCAAAGAAAGAGAACAATCTCAAATCCACAAGGGCCCGCATATGCGCCAAGACGGTCAACACCAGACGTTGACCGGAAGAAAGGCCAAGTTAGGCGGCTAACAAGTTTCCGTAGACAGTCAACGTTTCTGTTGATCGGAGGCGCTTCAGTAGGCCGGCTTAAGAGCAAATCTCACGTGGGTCAGGCCCAGTTGGGCCCACACCCCCGCACCGACCAATAACGGTTCTCTTTCCTAATTTCGCGTATTCCCAGAAGGTAATCTTTATTGTAACGGGTATCAACAAATTCAGCGCACGTCCCATAAGAAAAGCGCCAAATACCCTCTTTCTATTTGTAGTAAACCCTAACGGTAATAAAGTACAGAAGGAAGACGAGTAATCTTTGGAGCCGTTACCACCATTAAAGCTCCATGTCAGAAAAAAAATAATCCCAACAGATTACAGGAATCAAGCCTTTCTGCTCAAGGAAGGTCGTCTAACATCTCATCTATAAAAACCCATGGAGTCTTAAAAGTTCGAAGGCCGATTATTGACTTGAGCGTCGAAGTATTTTCGGTAGGACAATCTCTTACTGACACCTGACCTCTTATTTGTTGTAGTGGTGTATAGGGTCCAGACTCGATGAACGAAGTCGGATCTAGATGTTCAAGTCGACTTGAGTTTATTCGAAACTTGGATCCAGGGACGCATCATTGGCACCGTCCGTCGGAAGCGTTTACGAAAAGCCGACCACTTTTTCCCAGATACCCTTCTCAATTTCACATTCTCAGCCAACCAGAATGGTGAACACAAGAGCACAAGTTAGCGAGCCTGCTAGAGATATGACCTCTCCCAACTAGGACTACGCTGCTGGTGCCATGGTCAACAGGACGGTCAACAAGGTGCCAGCGCCCTTCTTTCAAAATTTGGTGGAGCACATACAAAACACAACTAAGATACTCTAGATACTCTGCTCCCGCTAGGAGCACCTATTGCAAGTGGCTCCGCCAGCGGCAGTCTCTGTATCGGCCTCCAGGAGAGGAGCCTAGAGGAAGAAGAAACCGACTAAGAAATCCAGAAGGCCGGCCAACATTCAGACGCCGGAGTCCTCACGCGCCCAAAGCCGGCCAAGGCTTGAGGAGTAATCGGGCAGCATGACTCAGGAGGAAAGTCCGAAACGAAGGAACCTCTGATACTCTTGGGTGGAGACTAGGACCCAGGATTAGGAGGGAGCCTCTCGGGTCATCAGATCCACTGGTGGCAGTAGTCGGTCGACTACTGGCCACACCAGAGAAGGAACGGAGTTGTGGACTTTTCTTAACTCCAAAAGATCAGCCAACGCTGCTTGGGTTGATCCAAGATTGAATAAAATTTGGAACCGCGTGTTCAAGGATGACAAGCACGCTATTGATCTGGACAGGTCTCCTTTCACTGCCGAAATCTTAAACCGTCCGATGCCAATAAAGTTCAAGATGCCACCGCTAGATTCATACAATGGAAGGGCTGATCCGGTGGATCACCTCAATCATTTTTGCACCTATCTGAGGTCTCCAAGGTTGGAGGACGTAGTAATGGCCGCTACTTCCCGCTTACCTTGAAAGGTGACGCTCGTATATGGTTCCATCACCTCTCCTTAGACTCGACCAGGAGCTTCACGGAGCTGTCTAATTTCTTTTTGGTGCAATACACCTCCAGTTGTCGAGAAGAGAAATAGCCTTGTAACCTCTCCCACATCAAGTAGAAGTAGGGAGAGAATCTGCAGAAGTTTAGATCGCTTCGTGGCAAAGGAGATGAAGTTGGGCATTTTCATCTCCGTGTTGTCATACGGGGATTTCTTCAGGCACTTGGTGCACAAGACTCCGCAGATCTTTCGGGAGGCAGAGTCTATCACCCGGGTCTACGCGGCAGCGGAGGAGGCCAATGAGGCTAAGCGTCCCGAGCGGATTGAGCAGCCTCGCTCATTCTCAGGAGAGGGAAAGCGGAAGTTCAATGGCGGCGATCACTCCCGCAGGAAGCACCACAGGACTGGACCACCATAGCGTAAGGGTTACGGGCCGATCAGCCTGACGCCTTTGACCGACATGCGTTCGAATGTCCTCATGCAGGTCTGTGGGGGAAAAGCTTCTTAAGTGGCCGAAACTACTTAAGAAAGCGGAGGGAGGAAATCCGACTAAGTATTGTGATTTTCATCGATCTCTCGGACACACTACGGGGGATTATAAGACTCTCCAGCGAGAGATAGAAGAGCTGATCCGAAGAGGCCACATCACCAGGTTCGTCAAGAACCTTGGCCAAAGCTCTAGCATTGTAGGCGGAGAACGATTGGAGCCTTCCTCTCCACAGAATCGAGTCGCAGCAGGAGTGATCAATATGATCACTACTGAGCCGGCCAAGAATCCGGCGGACAACAAGGAACAACAGATTGAGTGGAAGAAGTAGCGCACCACGGATAATGTCATTAGTTTTAGCGATAATGACTTAGCACATGTAATCTCCCCCATGCAAATCCCCTTATTGTATTCGCATTCGTTTTGAATGGTAGCGTCGACTATCAACTGAAACGAGTATTCATTGACAATGGAAGTTCATGTGATTTGTTTTACCTTGATGTGTTTTTTAAACTTGGTTTAAAAAAGAGTCAGTTAAAATCTATCAGAGGCCTGCTATACGGTCTTGATAATGAGCCAGTGCCCATACAAGGGTTGATCCAGTTAGAGGTCACCCTGGGCACATACCCAAGAATGACAAATCGTATACTCACCTTCTTGGTAGTCGACTTATCCTTCGTATACAATGCTATACTAGATCACCCATGCCTAATAGCGCTCAGAGCTGTCACTTCGATACTGCACCTCAAGATGAAATTTTCAACATCATACGGTGTGGGCGAAGTGTTGGGTGACCAGATCATCGGGCGAACATGTTACATATCCCAAATTGCTCCCAGTGGTAGCACTAAGTCGGCAGGAGAACTTGACCATCGAGACGAAACAACCCTGTAGTAAGCGCAATCTGGTGAGGCAACCGATCTAGTCTCACTGAGTCCGGAGGATCCGAAAAGGTGCGTACAGATCGGCGACTTACTCACTGGTACACTGCGTGATGAGCTGATTATATTCTTGTGACAGAACGTTGACATCTTCGCATGGACTCCTGCGGACATGTCTAGAATTCCGGCCGGAGTAATGGTTCACAAGTTAGGTTTTGATCTTGACCGCAAACCCATCAGACAGAAGAGAAGAAACCACTCTGTGGAGAAGTTGGTCGCCATTCGGGAGGAAGTAAGTTATTAGACGTCGGCTTCATCAGAGAGGTCTAGCACCCGAACTGGCTCTCCAACATCGTTCTGGTGAAGAAAAGTAACAGAAAATGGCGAATGTGCGTCGACTTTATCGATGTTAATAAGGCCTACCCAAAAGATAGCTTTCCTTTACTCAAGAACGACCTGCTAGTAGACTCTACATCCAGATACGAGCTGTTGAGCTTTATGGATGCGTATTCGGGTTACAACCAGATTCGGATTACCCCAGAAGACAAGGAGTACACTTTGTTCATGACGGACCAAAGAGCACGGGAGCCACCTATCAGCGGCTCGTGAACAAAATATTTGAAAAGTAGATCGGCCACAATATGGAGGTGTACGTCGACGACATGCTCGTCAAGAGTAGGACCATCAATGACCATATTCGCAATCTGATTGAATCATTCGAAGTACTCTGCACATATCAGATGAAGCTGAATCCGGCCAAGTGCGTCTTCGTAGTGGCCTCGGGGAAGTTCATGGGTTTTATCGTCTCTCAACGATGGATTGAGGCAAATCTAGAGAAGATCAAGACCCTCACTGACATGGCTCCACCGTGGAACATCAAGGATGTTCAATGGGTAACCAGACGACTGGCAGCCTTGTCCCATTTCTTATCCAAGTCAGGTGACAAGTACCAGCCTTTCTTTAAGGCTCTAAGAGGGATGAAGTCGAACGGGTTCCAATGGACGGCAGAGTGCCAGACGGCTTTTGTCTAGTTGAAGTAGTATCTGGCCAGTCTACCGCTGCTAACGTCAACCAAAGGTGGAGAGGAGCTATACCTCTATCGAGCAATGTCAGATGTGACCCTCAACTCCGTCCTTGTATGCCAAGACTTCGACTCTTTACGGCCAGTTTTCTATGTGAGCAATACATTGATCGACCCAGAGATGCGCTATCCACGTGCGGAAAAGTTGGCTTTGGCATTTGTTTTCTCCGCCCGAAAACTGAGACCCTACTTCCAGGCTCATCGCTTGATTGTTCTCATCGACCAGCCATTGAAGAGTATCCTCCAGAATTCCGACGTTTCTCGACAACCGGTGAAATAGGCTATCAAATTGGGAGAGTTTGATATCGAATTTTGACCCATACTGGCCATTAATGGGCAGGGTCTGGCCGACTTCATTGTCAAGACTATGACCTCAATTCTGGAAGAATTGCCCACTGAGGACGCAGAGTAGCACGATGAAGAATCGGAGTGGGTCCTTAATGTAGACGGATCATTTACGGACTCAGGCAAAGTGTCGGGGTGGTCCTCAGGACCCCTAATGAGTTTGAGGTGAAGTACTCCCTTAGACTCGATTTCTTGGCCACCAAGAACGTTGTCGAATACGAAGCATTGTTGGCTGAATTAAGACTGTATAACATCCCGAATAATTTTAATTTTATTTTCAAGGATGAAAATCTTTTAAGGGGGAAAGATTGGAATATCCTAAAAAAAAATTTATAAGTTAGTTTCAATAATTATTCGTAATTACTTTTAGGCTTAAAATCTTGTAATTGGACTGACATTTAGGCTTAAAAAATTAGATGGATTAATGGATTGAGCCTGAATATTTGGGACCGTTAATTAAAATTTAGATTAAATAGTAAATTAATTATTCGTTGATGAAGTATATATATAAATGAATAAATAAAATATTAGAAATTTAGGTTTAGGTCTTAAATAGAGGTAATTAGATAACTAACTAAATAATAAATATTTTAAAGAGAGATAAATAAATATATTAGAAAAATATAGTAATAATAATAATAATAATAATAATAATAATAATAATAAATAGAAAAAGAAAAGAGGAAAACGGGGGGAGAGAGAGAGGAGGGAAACGAACGAAGGAGGAGAAGAAGGGAGGAGGAAGAGGAGGGAAAGAAAAAGAAAGTAAAGAGGAACGACGAACGAGATTTGTGGCAATGAGGAAGGAAGGAGTCGATTTCCCTTTCGTTATTTAAGGAGAAGTTGAGGAAGGTAGTGGGAGAACAAAACCCTAGCTGTCGTCGTTGATTCGTGGAGTTGTCGCCATTGCCGGAAGAAAAGCAAGGATTGAGGCAAGTGAACCTCTGATGTCGTTTCCATTTCAAATCACAGATAAATCCTCATGAATCCCTCTCTTCCTTTGTATTTCTTGGCTGTGTATTGTTTTAATTCGAAGCCGATTTGAATCTGTCAATCTGTCTCTCTAATTCCATCAATTATGATATATAATTTGGATGGTGTGTGTTCGTTGAGAAATTAATGAGGGAGCAGATGTTAATCTGTGTGGCCGGTTCAAAAAAAATTGGGTGAGAAAACAGGGGGCTTCCTACTTTGTTTCTGTCGAGAATTGGTGGTGAAAGGTTGATAACATTTGGGGTGTTTTTGATCGTGCTCTGTATGAATGAACGACTGGAATTGGTGTGTATGTGTGTTAGAAGCAGGGTGTGCTGTGTGCGTGTGTTGGTAGTGGGAAACAGCAGAGCTGCTGTGTGTGTGTGTGTGGAATGGGAAGCAGAAGAGCTGCTTTGTGTGTGTATTTGGAATGGGAAGTGGAAAGTGTTCTGCTGTGTGTGCATATTAGTGTGTGTGTGTGGCGTCGTGTGTGTGTGTTGGTGTGAGGTAAACAGCAGCAGAAGCTGATTGAGTGTGTGACGTTGTGTGTGTGTTGCTGTTGCTCTGCGTGAGTAGTGTGTGTGTGGAGCGCAGCAGAAGCAAATGCGAGAAGGCTGTGTGTGCGTGATGGGCTGGTGAGTGCTGTGTGTGGTGTTGGGCCATGGGCTGGGCCGGTTGGTGAGGGTAGGTGTGTGGAGTGTTGGTATATGTGTGTGTATACGTGTGGATTTATGTGTATATATATATATGTAGTGATGTATTTGGATATATATATATATATATGTTAATGTGTGGTTTTATGTATATGTATGAGAATAAAGATGGTACAGAGTATAGAGGATATTTACAGTTTGTGTATATCACATATATAAAGGTGTATTGGCCTGTATTCGGAGTGATACTGATTGTATGAAAAAATAAATATTGCCAATTAATTTGCTGGAACCTTGTAAAATTAATTGGGGATGGAATTTGAAATAAAAATATCGTTGGCTTTAGTCGTAGGCATCGCTCCGGAATAAAATAGAAAAATAGTGAAGTAATTGAGCCGATCATATCTTGATCCATGTATCTCCCTTGGACGTTCTGAGATACGCTCCTTTGTGTTAGATTTGATGGCGTGAGTACGGTCCGTGTCAGCACTCGAACAACGTTCCTATCGTTGATGTTGCAAAGCTTTCTTTACGTTATACTCGGTTGTGTGAGTATTTGAATTATTGGTTTCCTATGGTCAAGGTTAAGGAAAGCGTATGAAAACACTAAGGTATCGTAGCCTCCCATTCGACTAGATACCTTAGCGTGGTCTACATTTATCCGATACTAATTTTCATATCATTGTGATAATGAGGTATGTTGTTTATTGTGGGGGATGCTTATAACTATGTGACTATGTAGGAGATGATATCTGAGATATCATCTGGCAGGGGTATCCGGGTGGTATCGGCATGCTACGGGTATAGCCTCTGGGAGGACTGTAGGGGTAGTTGGATACCACGGATAACCTCGTTGTACCTACCTAACCTTGTGGGCGTAAATACGTGGCCTTTGGTTCACGGTGGCAAAATAAGGTCCAAGGAGATTTATTGTAATGTTATATCATTGTTGATACCTCATGAGTTTAAAATTTGGTGGAATCCACGAATTATATTTGGTAGAATCTGTGTCAAATTTTACGCTATCCGGATTCAGCGGAATCCATTTTGTTATTATTGTTGATGTTCAGGTCGTTCACGCTGATATTCGGACCAGGAAATCCCCAGTTATTCGTGATATCGGATTCCAGGGGATTACCATTGTTTATTGGTACTCTTGTTATTTTTGGATGTGAGACCTATTTTGTCTAGAGTCGTATTTACAATGTGTTATAATTTGCTCGGATATAGTAGATAGTTAGAGTGATGTTGAGACTTTGTAGTTGGTATCCGAGATTGTTATTGTTGTATATCATTTTTAATTATTATCACTTGTTGGGCTTTGCTCACCCTTGTGTGTTCTTGGCTCCAGAGTAGACAGGCTGACACCATGATAGAAGAGATCGAGTGAGTAGACTCCAGGTAGAGGTGATCTCAGAGATTGAGGCTTTTCGGTTAGAGACTTAAGATTTTGGTGGTTTAGTTACTATTTAACTTTTATTAGATTTCTTTATGATGATTGATATTTTTGACAATCGAGGTCTTTTATTAAAGTTATTTGTAATTATTATGGATATTTATATGATGATGCATTTATGATGACTATGGATTGTATCTTAAATGATATTATAGAATTTATTAAAGTTGTTTGATGATGCGTAATTGATGATTTTGGATGACTTAAGATTTTTACTATGACGGTCCGGGTTCGGTTTGGGGATCCGAGCTCGGGTCACACAGATCAAGCTAAAGTGTTCTCGGCCAGGCGGCGATTGTCTGACAAGAACACTGAGCGGATTGTCAAACAAGTTAATGGGAGCTTCGAGCCGAGCAACCCACACTTGGCCAAGTACTTGTCCAAAGTGAAGGAGGTCGCTCGGAGGTTTGACAGGCTAACTCGGTCCACGTTCCTAGAACTGAGAACTGGAAGGTCGACCAACTGACCCGAGCGATGGTGGTCGAAAACCTAAGGAAGTACTCGAGGGACGTGCGGGAGGTTCTGAGCCTCCCAGCATAGAGGAACAGGAAGCGATGTAGATCTTTAGGGTAAAAAATTGGATGATCCCATACCAAAAGTATATTGTGGATGGAACACTCCAAGAAGATGCAGATGTAGCCAAGCGGATCAAGAAGAGAGCCGCTGGTACACTTGTAATTGATGGACGGTTATATCACTGTGACTACTTGACTCCGTACCTTTGGGGCCTCACCCCGAGGAGGCCGACTACGCCTTGGGTGAAGACCACATTGGGATTTGCAGATCGTACATCGGTGGTAAGAACTTGGCATTCAAGATCACACGACAGGGTTACTATTGACCGTTAATGAAGAACGATACACTCGAGTTCGTCAAGAGGTGTGAGAGTTGCCAAATTCACGTCAATCTTCACCACCACTGTCTACCGAGCTGAAGTCCCTCCAGGCTCTTTGGCGCTTCGCACTATGGGGCTTGACATTCTTAGCCCGTTTCCCATTACAATGGGGCAAAGAAAGTTCATCGTTATAGGTATCGACTATTTCACCAAATGGGTCGAAGCTATCCTACTGGCCAAAGATCACGAGCACAACGCTCTTGAGTTTGTTTGTTAGAGCATAATCAGCAAGTTTGGCATTCTAGAGGTCATAGTGATTTATAACGAAATCCAATTTAAAAAAAAAACGTTCACTAAGTATTGCACCAGCCTAGGTATTAGCTGGTGCACAATTCGATGGCATACCCTTAAGCGAATGGACAAACGGGAAGTCATGAACCGCATGCTACTCTACGACTTTAAGACCAAGCTGGAGGACATAGGGGGCTCATGGGTAGACAAATTACCCTGCATCCTTTGGTCTTATCGGACTACTCCAAAGAAGCCGACTCGCAAGCGGTAATCCCGATTGAGATCGAGCATCCAAATCTTAGGGTCGAATCCTTCAACCCGTAAGGTAACTTCTAGAAAATCCGAAAACATCTAGACTTATTAGAAGAAGTCCGCATCGCTGTCAGGATGCGGACTGCAGTTTACCAATAGTGAATCCCCTGCTGCTACAATAAGAAGGTAAAGGCACCGTAGTTCGATGTTAGAGACTTGGTCTTGCGAAATATCGAGGCTACGGATAAGATTGCCAACCTATATAAGCTTTTTCAAATTGGAAAGGGCCTTTTTAGTCACCATTGTCCTATAAACGGAGCATACAAGCTCTCGAACTAGGACGGCAAGTTGGTCCTACAGACGTGGAACGTGATCCACCTCAAACACTACTTTCAATAAGGGTCCAAGTAGATCTTTCATATGTCTGCATGTAAATGTATGTATTTAATTTTTAATTAATAAAACAAGTATCCCCTTTTGAATGATGTATATATTTTTTTCTCCCTTTTCGTACATGTTTACATGTCTGTATGTCTTTTTTGTTGTAGCGCTAGGTGACCTAAACTATCCCTAAATCGGGAGGGTTTTTACTTGCTTATTACTAAACACTGGTCATCTAAGCGGCCCATGAGTGAAAGTATTTAAACCCTAATCATCCAGGCGGCCCATGAGCGATCGTACTTAAACCTCGATTATCTAAGCGGCTCATGAGCAGTCGTATTTAAACCCTGGTCATCTAGGCGGCCCATGAGTGGTCGTACTTAAACATCGGTCATTCAAGTGGCCCCTGAGTTGTCGTATTTAAATCCTTGTCATTCAGGCGGCCCATAAGCGATCGTATCTAAATCTTAGCATCCAAGTGGCCCGTTTGTGGTCAAAATCTTAGGGGGCTCAAGTAGCATGCGCGACGACCTCATTTACAAGGGGAACAACGAGATCAGTCAATGACGGCCAATGGGAGTAAAAAACTCCTCCCAAAAGCGGTCTGCCCAAGTCAACGTTTGGGCTGCCCCACCAAGCCTTTACTCATGTGCGAATACCAAGCAGGCTTGGCATGACATCAAAATCTGCCTTAGTGCTTTCACAAGGACCCAAGTCCTCCAAAACGCACTGGCAACGCCACAAGGCGGACAAACAACTAGCAAGAAATACACCAAGTTGGCCGGACAGACAGACTCAAAAAGAAAATAGTGACAATGAAGGTGTAACACTTAACAACAATGAAACAGCTACTCCTTTTATTACTTGCGATGAAGTTATATCAGTAAGCAAAAGAACAATAAGAATACAAAAGCTAAGGAGCAGTGGAGCTCCCAGAAAGAGGTGGTGGTGGCCCGTGATCACTTCGGGGCTCCACCACGAGGCTCTCGCGATGCTAGACGAAACGGTTCTCTGGGCTGAATTACTCCACTGGAAAATTGGGGTCAATCAGTCGGGTGATGTGCCGGCTGATGTTGACCCCCTCCTATAACCGTGCCAACAGTATGTTTGAGATCTTGTCGGGATGAATACGAGTAGTTAGCTCGTTCTCCAAGGTGGTCATTTGCCCCGTGAGCTGGTCAATCCGCCTCGTAGTCCGTTCAACCTCTTCTTTTAGGTGGACGTTCTCCTCTTTTAGTCGGTCATTCTCCTCCACCAGGCTGGTAACCACAGCTTCCCTCAAGCCGGCGTTTTCCTCTCTCAGCCTGGCGTTCTTCACCTCCAAATCGGCTACCACATACTCTAGGGCAACCACGTCCTCCCAGTGCTCTACCTTTAGCGTCTCTAACTCCGCGTCAAGCCAAGCGATTTTTGTATCCTTATTAGAGATCACCCTGTCTCTCTAGCCAAGCGCTTTAGCAACTATGCCCAAAACTTTATCCGCCTATAAAAACGATAAGTATCAACAACGGCGAAGTTAAAGGAAAAAAACAAGTTGCAAGAGGTTACCTACCAAATGGAACCCTCCTCGGAAGGCCTAGCAGTAGCCTCCGCTACAGGCTCCTCCAATAGCTCCTTCGAAAGATCCCCCGTCTCTGCAGGCTCTCTAGCGGAGGACTCTTCCTGCCTCTCCACGATCAAACCAGTAGCCTGAGCGGGCTCTTTGGCGGCAGTCTCCTTCGTGAACTCAGCACTAACACCAACCGAAGATGGAGGCTCTCTGGCGGTTGGTGCTTCTTATGCCTCTTGTAGCTCCCCAGAAGCAAGCTCCTTTGATAATGCCGCGATCGATGCAACAGGAGGCACAACAGGCGTCTCCTTGGGTTTCCGGATGGTATCTCCCCCGACAAATTAGCAGCCTACTCCACCTGGGATCCGTGGGAGGCTTCAATCGTGCTAGGCGCTTCGGCTGCGTCAAGGCCAGAACGACGCAGTTGGCAGAGGAACACTGTCTAGCCCTATATGCCTCATCGGCAGACTCAATGCTGCCTAAACTGGAGTTATCGCCAACTCCTAAAAGCTAGCCAGCCAGTACACTCCCTGGCTCGGGGGAGGAAGATGAAGAAGGCATTACCATTCTCTTCACCATTGGACCTTCAGGAGACCCCTTGGTGGGTGGCTCTCTGATCACAAGGGTCCCAACCTTCATTTTCTTGGGAGGCACCCTCATTTTCTACTCAGAAGGAGGGCCCCACTTGGCTTTCTTGGCATCAGCACGAGAGACCAGGCGGTCTCTTTGAAACTTCACAAGATGGCCCTCTACCAACTTGAATAGCCACTCCAGGGATGTTGTCTCCTTATTAGAGGGAGTCCCAGTATAAATCTGGGGTACTTTGCCCACTCCCAAGCCAATGGTCAGGACTCGCCCTCGAGAATAAAGAAGAACTGGTACTTCCAGTTCTTCAAGGAATCATAGATGGCCGTACTGACTTGGAGACTGCTGCGTGGGGTCAGGGAGATCCACTCCACACTCTGATTAAATTTGAATATTCCTTTGACTATCGCCACCGTCATCTGTCTCAAATGCTGACGAAGAAATATGCAGAAAGAATATAAGTATCGCATGACGTTCGCGTGGAACTATGTGATTAGAACTTGAAGAGCCGCAAAAATTGTTAGCAACTCATCGGAGACCAAGACACGCATCCCACTCTTCAAATGGGCCTCATAGAAGGTAACATGGCCCTTAGGTGGCAAGAACGTCCCATCCTCCTTGCCATGAACCCGAAAGGCGATCTCTTTAGAGATGTTGTACTCCATGTACAACTCCTTCACATCAGTTTCTCTAAGGACCAAAGCAATTTTTGTAACAGAGGAAGCCATGGATGTGGAAGCGCAAGAAGTGGTAGAACATTCAGGGTTTTTTAGTAAGGGAAGGTGAAGGAAAGCGTGGGAAATTCAAAAATAAAACGAACCAAGAACTTAAAGTGTAGTGTGAACGGAGAGCATCCTAACCTCTCATAAATGTGCGCCATTATTACCGCCATGTGTCATTTCCTGAACGGGCATAGTCGAATTAGATCCTATGGCGCATTAGTTACCGGGATCTTGAATTCACCGCGTGCAGACACGTGGCTGCCTTTTCGACTGACAGGCTGGCTGAGAATGACGCGTCGTTCCAATTCCCATGGGTTATCTGAATTTCAACCTAGATGGTTAATAAATCCGGACAATATTTCCTTCATTAGTTCTCCGGATTTTGCCCTAGATTGTCAATGAGTTCGGTCAACATTCCCTTCATCAGTTCTCCATATTTCGGCATGGATAGCCACGAAATTCGATCAATGTTACCTTTCGCAGCTCTCTGAATTTTGGCCTGGATGGTCAACGAATCTGGTCAAATCTTCGAAAGTACTCCAGGCTTTGCCCTAGATAGTTAACAATTCAGTCAAAACTTCCGCGACAAGTCTAGTGGAGCTTGACGGATGCTAGTCGGACATGTTCCTGTATGAACATGCTGGAGATCAGAATTCAAACTACCAGTATGGGGGGTTAGTGGTGGGTATGCCCATAGCGTGTTGGCCCAAGAAAGAGAAACGGCCCAAACCCATAATGGCCCACATACGCGCTAGGACAGTCAACGTCTGACGTTGACTGGAAGAAAGGCCAAGTTAGACGACTAACAGGTTTCCAGAAACGGTCAATGTTTCTGTTGACCAGAAGCACCTCAATAGGCCGGCTTAAGAGCAAGCCTCACTTGAGCCCGGCCCAGTTAGGTCCACACCTCCATACACGACCAGTAACAGTTCTCTTCCTTGATTTTGCACCTTCCTAGAAGGAAATCTCACTATAGCGGGTACCAATAGATTCAGAGCGCGTCCCATGAGGAAAGCGCTAGATACTCTCTTTCAATTTATAGCAAACCCTAATAGTAACAAAGTACAGAAAAAAGGCGAGTAATCCCTAGAGCAGTTATGGCCATTAAAGTTAGGCGGCCAACAGGTTCCCAAAGATAGCCAACGTTTCTGTTGACCGAAAGCGCCTCAATAGGCCGGCTTAAGAGCAAGCCTCCCGTGGGTCAAGCCCAGTTGGGCCCATAGCTCCGTATACGACCAATAACGGTTCTCTTCCCTGATTTTGCACCTTTCCAAAAGGCAATTTTTACTGTAACGGATACTAGCAAATTCAGTGCACATCCCATGAGAAAAGCGCTAGATACTCTCTTCTTGTCTGCAACAAACTTTAACGATAACAAAGCACAGAAGGAAGGCGAGTAATCCATAGAGTCATTACCGCCATTAAAGTTCCATGCCAGGAAAGAAAGTAATTCCAACAGATTGCAGAAATCAAGTCTTCCTACCTAAGGAAGGTTGCCCAATATTTCATCTATAAAAGCCCATGGAGTCTTCACTCCATGGCATGTTCTCTACTTAAACTTCACGCACGATGACTTCTCTGCTAAATACGCTTACTTCTCAAACTACATTCCCTCTCTTCTCTACTGAGAACGCCCTCATAAGCTCACGCAGCGCTTTGATAATTCTGAAGGCTTCTACGTTTTCACAACACCAACTCTCTTTGCCCTTACGTTCATTGCGAACACAGTGCTGAGAGACAGCGCTCCTTATGAGCCACAAAATGCCTCTCCATCGAAAGCAAAGCCCCCATCTCAAAAACTCTTCATCTTCTCATTGCTCACATTTTCTCTTTACCTTCTTAAAAGTTCGAAGGCCGATTATTGATTTAAGTATCGGAGTATTTTTAGTGGACAATCTCCCGCCGACACCTGACCTCTCATTTGTTATAGTGGTGTGCACGGTTCATACTTGATGAACAGAGCCGGATCTAGATGTTCAAGTTGACTTGAATTTGTTTAAAATTTTTGATATATTTTATCAATATATCGATAAAAGATCATTGGTTCTCGTTTGTTATCAATGATCATTGGTTCTTACTTTTGTTCTTACTTTTTGATATATTTTGCAATTAATATTATTGGCTGTATTTTCTTTTTTTTTTTTGGGTAAGTAAGGGAAAGTTTTATTAATAAAAAAAAATCACAAATCCAATGTTCTATCTCCAAGTACTTTGCTGACTTGGAAGTAGAATAAAGACACAGGGGCAAATCCCTATTACCGTGATATATGTCAGGAATCCAAAGAAACTAAAGTCAAAGGACCGGCCAAAAACATGAAACCATATTAAGAGTTCAAAAGGAAAGAAAACGGCCAAAATGCCATCATTCCAATCTTAAGAGCAAGCATCAGTCCAAAGGGTAGCAAAAATCTTGAAAGGACTTCTTGCACAGTAGCAGCAAGTCCCTGCCATCAGCAAGTCCACTGCAGATTTCATCTTGGGAACAGAAAGCAGGAGAGCAAGGAGACCTCGGCTAATCGTCGGCATCTCGGCCAATGATGTATTGGGTGGAAAGCATCTCTGACTCATCTTCATCACCTCGGAAGAAAGCAACTCGTCCACAGAATATCGGGCAATTCGACCATCTCGGCCAAAATGGATCACGATCAAATACCGCTCGGCCATTTACTGCTCGGTCAGAAGCAAAATCTCCAACTGCCGTAAAGCTGTATACATGTGCACACCTCGTCACATTTTTTTTTTTTTTGGTAAGTAAAAATTGGCTGTATTTTCAGCATGTATACTTATATATATCTATGGTTTATTGAGTTTTGTCTTACTTTTGTTATATTTTATCCCATTTCAGATTAGCCACATAGATGACTTGTAGATCATGGTTGAAAGAATGAGTTTTCCGAGGATTAGTTAATAGTCAGTTTATTGTATTTGGAATTATTGTAGGAGTTATGGTTGGTTTATTGTAATAATGATATATTTATAAATGGTAGCCTGTATTGTAAACTATTTTATGACTAAGATGTTGATATTATTGGATTGCTATCAGTAGATAATTTTTTTTTAATATTTTGATGAGTTTTAAATGGGTATATTAATAATAAGGTCAAATGAGGAAAGTTTGGCCAATTTTGAATCGTTATTATAATTATATTTTAGAATTAATTATAAAAATTAACTATATATGTTTGTAAGGTCTAGCCTGATTTTAATTTTTTATTTATGATTTTTGAAGCGTTATAATATTTGTAATTTTTGGTACCTAAGTCGTGCCAATTGTGACGGGCTATTTTATTTAAACTTGATTAGACTGCTTGTCATAACTCTAGTACCAAATATAATTATAATGACATTATTGAGGCAAACCATAAACCAAATTTGAGATAGGGTTGAACATTGTAAATCTAATAGTAAATTCTCTTTATAATTAACTCAAAATATAATGATAAAAATATTACAGGATTAGCCAAACAATCATTTTTTGTTCATATGATCAATATATTTATTTGAAACTCATCAAAATATAAGAGAAATTGTCTATTATTAGTAATTTAATAACATCATTATCTTAAACACAAAAAAGTCTAAAAAATATAACTTATCGGCCAAAATATATAAAAATGTAGCAAAATAAAATCTCATAATAGCAAAGCCCAAAAGTTTATAACTTGATAACAAATCCAAAATACATCATTAAAACAAGAGTAACCTAATACTTAGGTGCTGTTGCAAATCTAAATATTTTGTAAGAGATTTAAGTCCACTAATTTAAAAAGCTTAAAAAATATAGTAAAAATAAACCTAATACTCAGTATATTATATATATATATAGGATAAAAATATGAGAATATCAAATATCAATAATCACGTAGAAAATACAAAGGTAAATAAAATAAAATAAGATAAGAATTAAGGACCAGTGATAATTTCACTAATTAAGGTCGAATGGCAAAAATCGAGTTATAAATTTTTCTTATAACCCGAGTGGTACACCACTATTCAAAATTAATGGGTAGGCAAAATATATATAGAATGAGACAAACGTTAATTCTATAAATGAGACAAACGTTAAACCTTATAGAATGAGACAAACGTTACTTTTCAAATCAGAGGATGTTAAGTAACATCCTTGACTTATAGGTTAATATGCTAAGATATATATTTGAATATATTTTGTTAATTCTATAAATGATTCTTATTTAGATAAAACAAAACGTTTTATAATAAATAATAAATATATAAAATTTTAACTAGAAAAATAAGTAATCTTTACATATTTTAAAATAAAATTTTTGTCAAATATTTACATAAAAGAGACATATAAGACTAAATATCCACATATTTAAAGATTTCATAACAAATTTTATCAAGTCAGGTATAAGCCTTTAATATCTCATAAAATGTTAGTAATATGGAGATGCATGCAAGTAAAAATAAGGAAAGACAATGAAAGACTACATATACATATATTTAAACGAGAGTGGAAAGGAATGTATTGAAATTTTTTACGATAAATAAAATAAAAGGTTTAGATGTATTTACTTTATATTGAATTACTTTCTCTTTTCATTTTTTCCTTTGAAATCACTTGCATAAGATGCACGGTTGTGGCCATGCACAAATGAGCATGTGTCCCTCGTGTGCCATCCAATTTTATTATGCATCAAGCGCTATTACACCTCTTAGACATCCTATTCTCTATCGATGCATGAAAGCTAATCAGCCGTGGGTCAAATGCTACATTACTTTTTTTAATTATTTAATTTTTCACCAGAATATAATTATTCCCGATAAATTATCTAATTTAATTAATTTTCAGTCTCATAAAATACAAATTAGTGATCAAGTGTTATACTATTCCCTTCGGCAGAATCAATCAAATTATATTTGGTTTTTTCCTTTGTCAAGTCAGCTTGTTGTATTTTTCTGTCAATGATTTTTTATTCAATGAACTTACATCTTAATTACGTAGGGAAAAAAGTTATAACTAGGTAAGATAAATAATATTACTCGATTTTAAAGTTATTAGACTTTCTATTGCCGTTTAATTCTCATATATAAATTTCTAACAAAAAGCATATAGAACACATTCAACATTGATATTGAAGCAATTTCCCTATTTGTTGTAACAAAATTTTCACAAAATTCATATCGCAAATATGTTTAACGGGTGATAGCCATGTTGGATGCGTGTTTCCACTTCTTTTGTTCTCGGAACAATTTTTCAAACGTGGCTTCAGGACACTTCAAATATGTTACCCGAGATCGACACTACATTGTGATATTAACAAGCATGTCTGTTTTTGATAGGCTCGAGTGTAAATGTCAATTTGTCAACTTCATTTATTATTTTGTTCTATTAAACTATCTGCTCTGATGCCATCTGTTGGGATCAAAGGAGCGACACCATGCCTACATATATATTGTCGTAGTATATGATATTACTTACATCTATAATTAAAAACTAGGATGTTAATTTATAGGCTACAAGCAAGCTTTTATAAACTACTATAATTTAATTGGGTTCTTTTATGTGGAACTCTATAATCCATGCCTATTTTAATTGGAGAAATATAGTTGTAATATTTGAGTATGAAGTGAAGATGGTTGGGACACAAGAACATGCATAAATTGACGTAGTAAAAATAAATTTAAATTCTTTTATTAGTTATCAGGTATCAAATATCGTGAAAGTATGAGGAATAAAATACGTAACAAAATATATATATTATATGATAATATTTAATAAAAAAATCTTCGCAAATAAAAAAAAATTATGGGACAACTTTTGAATTAATTCACTATAATGTATTACATTATAAGATACTTCTGTTGGAGAGTCAATTACAATAATCTGTATGAATAATGGTTCAATACAATCCCTAAAACGTATAACAATCTATTAGAGAAGAAAAGAATGAAAAAATAAATAATTAAATGATAGTACGTTCTAGATCAAAGATTAAAGTTACCCAAGTTTAATAAAAAATGAAACTCAAATCATATATCAAT
Source organism: Nepenthes gracilis (assembly GCA_033239525.1). NCBI lineage: Eukaryota > Viridiplantae > Streptophyta > Magnoliopsida > Caryophyllales > Nepenthaceae > Nepenthes > Nepenthes gracilis. The sequence goes on from BSYO01000015.1 coordinate 14,520,185, forward strand.
TGGATGTAGAAAATCTTTATCTTCTCCCTTTTGTCTCTTTTCTCTTCCTACGGTATCCATTTTGTTGAAATGATTTTAGCAACCTTTTGCCCCAAAATCATATTAATGATTTTTATACCAGCATTGCGTATCAGTGTCATTAATGCTCGCATCTGGCATCCATCTCCCGCATGTACCCCCTTCAAATGCTTTTCAGGCTTAGGAGCTTCTGCCATTGGTGCACAAATATCCCTCGACCGCCTCTCAAGCGTACCTACTTTTGGTTACAACGCGCGCACCTGCTCATATGTCCACCAGGTGCTCTCTTCTATGCTACTTCAATATTTCATTTGTGCAATTCTTTGTACCAAAACTAAACAAATCTTTAGATGACTTATACAGTGACAATGAGATTCATAAAAGAAGTGACAATAACCAAACAAGTATATCATGTCTTTTGTTTGATTTATGAAGTTTTTGAATTGTATTATATAAGAATGATTAGATTTATAGCTTGTTATTTACGCATTATGGACAATTTTTTTCTTAAAGTATAACTCCTAAAATATAACAAAATAAACTTTCCTATATCAAAATAAATTTAACTATTAATTAATATAAATTCATGTGGTTATATGAACCAATGTACAAATGATACATACACCTCATCTTTCATTCCTAAAGTTAGATTTGGTAATTTTATAATAGTTTTTCAATATCAAAACATAAAATGCCTGCATAGGCTCTGTGCTGCTAACTCCGAACACTTACACCGTTGGGTCGGTGAAGATGATTTGGGATGCGAGGTATAGAGAGCCCCTCCATTTATAACTAGGGAAGGGGATCAACCACTATTAAACCGTGGAGATCAGGCTGATGCTAGAATATCGCCCTCGATAGAGAATCGCCAATGGTAGAGATTCAAATCGGCACCAAATCTTTCCGAAAAGAGTAAGATTTGCAAAGCACCTCGGAGCGGAGCACGCCTAGGGATGGAAAGTGCGCACAAACTTGCATAGCCGACGTCCCATTATGACATGTCGAGAGTTAAAAATTTAAACCCCCTAGCATGGGGGCTAGTGATGGGTTTGGTTTCTCATGGGTTGGCCCATGATTTGGCTCGCGAGGAAGGCACCCCAGAGGTAGCAGTGGCCGAGAAGGACTTCTCATAGCCCAAATCCAAAAGCCATTAGTAGCAGGCCGAATCGACGCAGCCCAAGGCAAAGCAGCAACGTGTGGGTTGCTAATGCTTATCACAGCATATGCCCACTAGCATGGCTCAGCAGTTCTAGCTCAATAGACGAGCCTATATGACCACTGCCAGTGTGAAGACTTACACACCTGTAGGAGCGTAACTTGCAAGCGGCAATAGCCAGCCTGTCACAAGGAGCAATTTGACTGTTTAGAGCGTCAATGGTGGGCACATGTTGTCGACTACTCTTAAGTATAGAGCCGTTATACCTCTCTCTCTACAAATAACTCCCTTTCTCTAGAGAAAAAATGGGGAAAGCTCGGGAGATTAGGAGGAGAGAATACCTCTCCTTCTCATTCGATTATGGGAATCTACCTTTTGAAGACTCCTTGAGGTCAAGAAACCCACATGTCCTTTGACCAATCAGTCACAATGCCGAAAGTCTAGATGTCCAAGCAAGGGACGTTTCCCTTCGACATACTCCCGTTGCCGCATTGTTCCAGATCAAAGCCACCCACTCGCCTAGGTGCGGTTCAAAGCCACTTTTTAATTAAGCGCACCTGCTAAAGCCCTATCTTCTACCTCAAAACAGATCTCTAACTAAGTGCAATTATCAGAGCTCTATCATCCACCTCAAAGCCGCTTCCTAATAGAGCACACTCACTGGAGCATTGCCCTTCACTTTAAAGCCACTTACCATCAAACACAATCCTATAGGTTAGTCTTCAATTGAGTGCACCTTTAGAAGTTAGCCCTCCATCCAATATTCAATTCTCCAATACATGCATCTATGCATCATCTTCATATCCTTTCATCTTTTTCTTTATTGTAAAAAAATTTCTGACTTTAGTGTCGGATAATAAATTGGAGAACAAGTCTCACCGTTTTCTGAGCTCTTATTTGTTTGTTGTGGTGTGCAGGATCTTGGTTTAAAGTCACAAAAGCTAGACACATTTTAATTTAACCTACCGAGTGAGATCAAGTGACTACCTAATTCGTTCGGTAATCCGGATCTAAAGAACGCATGAAAATTATTATTATAATATATTTTATATTTTTGATATGTAGTAATTGTTATAATAATATTATAATCTGATTTACTATTTAGTTTCACCAATTTAATAGTAAAAAATCACGGATATGGAAGAGGACTATTTCTCCGCTCACCATTGAACATGTATTAAGCTAATCCTATATACTATTTCTTCTCTCCCAACCTTTTGTTCTCCATCTTCGGTTAGAGATTTCCTATTCATAAAATCTTGAAACGACCCATCATTTTTACCTGAATTCTTTGTACAATCTCAATGCAAAAATAGGAGAAATACGAGGAATAGTTCACTGGCAGCAATGGAAAAGCAGCCGGAATTGAAAGAGCAGCCAAGAGAACGATACAAACAGAAGCCCACAATGCTAGCACAACCGGTAGAACTCTCTCTAGGGGCATATGATATTCAAATTATCCTTTGTTTGAAGAACTTGATCCCATGCCATGGAAAGTGTTGCTAAAATTATTTTATATGATGTGGTATATATTTAGTAATTTATTAAAATAATTAAAGGTTATGATTCTTATGGTACTGCTATATTTTTATTTGAGAAGACTTTTTCTTAATTATTTTGATTTTTGAACTGTTCGATTGTAATCCTATACACCATAAATAAAAAAAAGAATTTTGAGAGAATTGAGACTCATTTTTTAGAATAACTTCTAACACTTAGATCAATATAAAATTTCAAAAAAACTGAAATATGGGAGAGTTTTAGAGTGTAAGAGAAAGAAAGCACAGGGCTTGGGGTCGTACAATAACAAAAAAAAAAAAAGTAATTTAGAGGGCTATACTCTTTTTATTTAATTTTTGAATCCGATCCCCATTTTTAGTCAAAAAGGTGAATATTTATAACAACACCAATTATCGGTGATTTGCTAAACAAAAATAATTAATTATAATTTAGATGTTTAGGCCAGTTGAAAATTGAACTATCATTGTGCACGTTCCAGTCGTGAGGTTAATTGTCAGCAATTGATGCCTAATAATTAAATTGATAGTAGGCCGTTAATATTTGTTAGCATGAAAACCATTGTCTATACTAACTGTTGAGTCGACGGGCCTCTTGGTTAGACACATGGATATTCTACAATTCAAACATCTAATTCAGATTGGATTATATTTTTCTTAATAACTGCCCAGCTGTATTATGTGTCTTGACTTATAATGGTTAAAGTTAGGACACAATCGAAGGACATATTCTCTAGGCCAGGCTTAATTGATCAGCCATCGTTTGTTCATTTCTTACTATCCTAGGCCTATCAACCATGGACTTGTTGGGTTGGTGGATTGGGCTACCTTGATCAATACTATACCGAACACAAGCTCTTTATGGGTAGAGATTGATTCATGTTTTGAGAAAACCTAAAAGTAGAAATGACCAAATCAGTGCAACCTCTAGGATTATTTAAATGGTCATTCTAAATATCTTAGGGTTAATATGTAGTATTTGCTAAGTAGTCGTGTTAATTACTGAATCTACTATCTTCTTATTTTGACATATATTCATTGAATGTCAATCATATAGGATTAGTCGATGTTACTGCTACAAAATACTTTGTTTTTTTGGCTCATTTTTCAATACTAATAGAGGTCAGATAAATTTTTTAAGCCTATTATTACTCAATGGATCTCATGTTTTGAATAGGAGAACGATGATATTGGCTCCATAGTGTCTCACTAGTTGCTAATAAAAAGTCTTAGTTTCTTTCTTTTAGAGAGAGAATCATCTTGTTTTTTTTTCTTTACTCAACATCCCCAGTTGGATTGGCTTTCTATTTGACAACTCACTAAGAAAACTTTATGCACCGAGGTGCATCCTTATTCTTGCTTCACTCTTTGATATGTCTAGCATATGAGTAAGGGTAGCATTTGGTTGCCTAATATTTTTTCGCGAGGTTCATTTGGCTAGGTGCTGCCCTTTCTCTCTCCATGCAAATGAGTTGCCATTGAAGCAAGACATGAAGATCTTGTGCGTGCAGTCGCTGTTTTTCACTCTGTCGCCTTTCGTTTCTTTTGAGCCATTCATTTCATTTTTTTTAATCTTTTAATGTAACTTGTATATATTTGCTACTAAAAATAAATAAAAACATGATCCATTTTATTTTTTGTGCTTAGATTATAATTGTTAATCTATTCTTCTTGTATTTGGAATTGTGTTTGTCCTCATAAAAATATAAAGTCACAAAAAATTTTAATTAATCTATAAATTTGGATGAAAGTTTTCTAATTTTTAGTCTTAACATTTAAAAATATGCCTAGTAGTAATTCAATAATTAATTTTTAATTTTGATAGAACTAGACAACTTAACTTTTGACAAACCAAGGCCCTCAAAAAAACCCAACCAAAATCTAAAGTTCTCAACCTACCCATCTTTCAGGATTAGTTGGACTTTCATTCATGTAGTTCAATTTAAATGGTTTGGTCCTTCAAGATTAGTTGGACTTCCAAACAAAGGGCGAATAGATTGTTTAGAATGCATGAAAAAGCTTAGAATGAGTATCTAATCGGAGGAGCTTGGTCTTTTATGAGATGCCTGGTTTAACAAGGGCATCAATATTTAGAAGACAATACTTCTCTAGTAGCTCCTTTTTTCCTCTACTATTCAAGTGTAAGGAACTACAGACCCATTTGACCTTTAAAGTTAAATATTTTGAGCCCCTACTAAATCTTCAAAATCCTGCTTCTATGACCAAGCCTTACCCAAGTGGAAAACATTATTCAATCCCCCATCTATTGATTTGTAACATTGCTCCACATTTTTGTAAATAAATATTATAGTTTTTATATTAATGTACATTTTTTAATAGCTCGAACAACATTCTAACAAAAACTAGTTCATGTCCGTGAATGCACATCATGGGGTTTGCCCCGAGGGTATATGAATTCTTACTCGTTAATCCGATGATTGCTAAATTCATTTCGAATTAAGTGACTGGACTACTATTGTTGGTGAGAGATGACCCAAGTCCTCAATCGTATGACTGATTATACATGTCAAGGATAACTTGGAGTATCATTGTTGGTGGGGTTAGCATTGTGAACACTAGGATTGACCATTCCCAAGTCGGAGATAAGTTATTCATATGTATAAGTTTACTGACGGCTTTGTTATCCCTTAACACCAAAATACCGACTTTGAATGTTTATACCTTCGATTTTCTATTGTGATATCAAGCAATTCTTTGCTAGTAGATTACTGTCTATAAGAGGGTTGCATCATTGGATCCCCTTAGAGATTTAAATTCTACCTCAAAAGAAGAAAATTTTTACTATAGTGAAAATTTTCACTATAATGAAAATTTTCACTCATTAAATTAGGAAGCCTATTTTCACCAGAATCATTGCCTTTATTTTATAATATAAGTTGAAAGGTTCCTTTCAACTAGTTTTCCTTGAAGTTGTCTATTATGTCAAGGGCATGGAAGGAAAATTCTTTGCCCATACACTCCTAACCTTATCTAACTTGGTCTACCCATGTGTCTTTCTGACGATGTTGTTAACTTCTGTAGATTCAAGCAACAAATATAAGTATTGATTAGCCCTCCTATACATGAATAGTCTACCATAATATACTAGCATGTGATTTGTACAATCCTATTAGCCTTTGTTGCATTGTTTCACAATATTTCAACTTGAAAATTATTACTACCTCAGTACGAACAAATAATAATAATAAAGATATTCAAATAATAATTATTTAGAAATAATTAAACCCAAATAACCTAAGGTGGATCAGATATTTCATACCAATACAAAAAAACAACATAATAAACTATCAACTTAGTAACAGATATAATATTTGATTGAACTAAACTCCGTTTAACCTCCAAATATTATAGATACCTATTTAAACCAAAAATCTCAACAAGAAAAAATATCAAACAAAAATACCTAAATATCCAATATTAGAAAAATTATAAAAAACATTTATTTTGACTCACTGGATCATATAACAAACTATAAATTGAAAATAAATATAATCCCATACGGAACATAAAATCTGACAAAATTTAATATTACTATTGCAAATTAAATATAAGTCTTCTTAATCATTTATCCACATTTTATAAGTATTTATAACCTATTAAATATCAGTTTAAAATTTAATAAGTATACATATACATATGATATATAAATACAAGTTAATAAATAGAAGCAAAATTTAATCCCAAAATATATGCAAAATTTAAATGTTTAGTCTCCGTTAAACACTTTCAAATCTTGATTTCATAATATCAGATTAGTATTTATGTTTGAATCATGTAAATCGTATAAAAATACTAGATGTCCAAATAGTATAATGTATCATGTTATCTAAAAATCGTATTAAAATCTATAAAATTTAGAATGCCAAAATATCTCAAAATAAATAAATAAATACAATACAATACATATCAAAGCTTGGAAACTAAAAACTGACAATTTACACATTGACTAATAGAAAGGCTAATTTTAAAAATTGAGTCACTCATATTTCAGATAATCTTAAACCAATATATTACTATTTAAGAATTATATACTGACTGTCTATATAATCTTTTATATAAAAGTGACCAATTATTTTATTAATTTATAAAAATGACCGTAGTGAAGAGGTTTTTATTTATAATTTAAAAATAAAATCTACCATAATTTTTCTACATTTAAAACCATTCATCAAAATACAATGGTTGAGTGGAGGTAAAACAATAATTTTATAGAAATTGTTAAAATAGTGTTGAGTCGGTCCAGCCTTCAAAGTGTTTTTGGATAAAAACTATAAGCATATACTGCTATTTTATGAATGTTAGAAATATAAAATTTTACATTTAGTGAAAACTAAATAATTTTTAGTTTATTTTATCTAGTTAAAATTATAATCTAATCAATTTATTTTATACGTTATCAAAAATGACTTATCATTTTTAGGTGAAATATTCTTATAAAAAATTACTTGGAATATTCATAATTTAAATGTACAAAAAAATAAAATTTTAAAAATTTCTTATATATATATATATATATTTATTTATATATATAACGTTTAATTAGGTCAAAAAATATAGCCATCACATGATATTACAAATAATAATACCCTTTTGTCACGTACTATGCACACTTGTAGACTTAACGTTACCATTTGTCGTCGTGCTCCCGGCCAATAAATTTGGGGGCATACATCTTTAAAATGAGATATATTTAATATATTTTAAATTTTTATTCTTAAATAATAATCCAATTGTAAAAATCAGAAGATATGAAAAATTATATATATTTGTTTTTATAATATCAACATTTATTTAATTTTTGGCTCAATAAGAAAAATAACTATTTGGATAATTTTTAAAATTTTAAATCTTATTAGTTAAATTTTTTTATCTAATAAATAAGATAGAGATTACTAAATATATATTCCTAAAAGGGTGTACTCACCCCAAATCCTCAGCCGACTATTTGTTAAATTTAATTTCTACTTGAAATTATTTATAAGATAAAAATTTATTTATTAAATCCACGGTTTTGAAAATTTATTTTAGGGTTTTGCATCATTCAATATTTAGTTCACCGGTCCTAAAGCTCATAAGAAGAAAATAACTTGTGTTACAACCGATCTTTCATCTCGGCTTCCATTTTAATATACATATTTTCATTTTCTATTTTTCAAACCACGGGCTTAATTTTGATTAATTGCTATGTTGGACCTTGAACCGAGCCTAATTGATATATACTATGAATTTAGATTTAACTTGAAAACTTTTTTGGTAAAGCTATGGGGTTATGATGTCTTGGATCTTGCAAATTCCAAGTTGAAAAAGAAAATCAAAGTGATAAGATTTCTTGATTATCCTCTGATATTTAAATTAAAATTATACTAGTTAATTGGAAAGTGTCTAAGAGAGATGAGGAGGAAAAGGCTTTTGGAGCCTTTGGGTATTCTATATATATCTATATATAGTGAATTATCTGGATAATGAAATTCTATATGGAAAAAGAGTATAACTTATAGGATATTTGATTACTAGAGAGACGTTCAAGATCATAAATGTTAGCTAAGATGGTGATCTTCTTGATCTTAATATTTATAATTTTTTTTTGCCCCTCCTATATTAAAGGGCTTATATTTATAAAGCCATTGAACCTTCTTTTAGGATTATTTAATAATTATTTTTAACTTTAATGATTTTGAATATGATTATTGAATAATTATTATCTCCTAATTAATTAATTCTATCTTATTAATTACTTGACACTCTTAATCGCCATGGACAAATATAGCATTTATTGGTTGCAATTATTATAATGGTTGTAACATGTCATTTCAGTACAGATAACATTATCAAATGATGTGTTTCATATGTTAGTCATGAAACATGTTAGTTGGCATTGTATTGTTTACTTGGGCCAACAATAAATGAATTTTGTTAGAGTTGACTATCCACGTCATTCTGTGAGTCCCCTTTAAAACGATAGCTTGTCTTCGAGAAATTAGTTTACATTGATGGAGTGTTCTCATTTGCTAGTTATATGACAGTTCATCTACTTTGATGGAATGATCCTGAATATAATATTTTAGTTTGATTGTTCCTCTTCTATCACATAGGCTAAAAAAATAGGTATTAATTTTTACTTTTTTTATTCTATTACTTCATACTAAAAATAGTAATTTTTGATATACTATAAATAATATTATTATTGAATAAGTGATAAGCCTTTTTTTTAAAAAAAAAATTATCTATAAATGTTTTACACGAGTCTAATACTCCCATTAACTTTTCTTGGGAGATAGATGGCTGCTAGTATGTGTCTATTTGGGAACCGACGGCATTAAAGTTTTTGGTGTCTATCTTAATGGTCGAGAGAGAAGGGCCTCTAATCTTTGGGCCCCCCCTTTGAAAATAAAGTCTTACTAATTATTGTATCATTTGATAACTCATTTATTTTAATAATATAGCCACACGATTATTTTTATAGATATGTATTATTTAATGATCTAATCTATTTTAATATTCAAATTTGAATGTTTAGGCCATCATCTTTTATTTTTACTTAATCAATTAAAAATTAAAAGTAAAATAAAATATATGACAGTAAGAAAGAAATATATTTTTGTGATGACTAATTACCCACTATGCCTTAACCATAGTTAAGAAATTAACCCTACTTGACAATTTACCTTCCCACCTACAAAAATAGGGGGTTGCAATGCCATACGGACGTCGCAGTCCTTGTGGCGCTTGCGGTGCTGTTAAATTTCAAATCAAACAGCCTATATTTTTTCTTTAATAAATAATAAAAATAAATTATTTTTTATTTTATAAAATCAAAAAATGGGGGCTATTAAATCTCAAATCTAATGGTGTTACACGAGTTGAAGGGGCGACGACATTCATAATACATCGTACCGTCCCCCACTCTATCCCTCCTACTCTGCGCCCAGTCTCACCTTCTATTTGGCTCATGTACATTCCATTCATCCAACTTCACACCGTTCTCTGAGAGAGAGAGAGAGAGAGAGAGAGAGTAGGAACTCAAATTTCAATGGCTGTCAACAGCTGCGCTAGGGTTTTGCCTGCATTTGACGGTGGTCGGAGCCGGAAATCCCTGGAAATCCGAGGCTTGAGATCCCAAGTTACGGAAGACTTTCTGAGAACGTTAACTCGGTGCCCTTTCGCAGTTCATTGTTCGGCGCGAGAGGTCTCTCTTCTCTCATCCTTCGATTCCCACCCAACTTCGTCTGGCAGCTGAGCACTAAGGCTTGGAGGAACTGCAGCAACATCGGAGTTGCTCAAATCATGGCTGCTTCTTGGTCCGATGGTCGTGTCTTCGGTGCTTCCAATGGCGCGCTGGCTGCGGCTACCTCGGTCGGCGCTGTCTCGATGACTGCCACGGGCTCGGTCGAGCAATTGCCAAGCATCGATGATGTGGCGGAGGTTGTTGATGATGTTAACACTAACTGGGGTGTAAAGTTATCTTCTAACGATCTCAGGCCCTCATTTTTTAACTCCGACGGGAGCATTGCGATTCATGCTGGTAAATGTTTTTGAACAATTAGGTTCACGTCTTCGAGTTTTTCAGTCACGAACCTGGACCTAATAATTAATATCCAACAAATCCCCAAAAAAGATAACAAATCTCAACCTGGATGCGATAACAGACGAACCATGAAATTTCATCATCCGACAATAATAACAAACAGAACCCAAACCCAACACAGGATCTCATTGGACAACCGTCCGGATATTAATAATATAACCTATTCCAAACAATCGTGAGGGAAAGGCAAACCAAATATATATATATTCATCATATCCATCATATGCATAGACCCAACTGTTCAATATATGTACAAAGGCTTACAACTGGCCATTCTAAAATAATTAAAACACAGCCTATATAGATCTACTCCAAAATAAAACTAAACTCACCAAAATAAATGAACCTGTGATCCGATCACATCTAACTCTTGCATAATATCTAAACCCTCTACTCTGAAGGGATTAGAAATAGAAAATATAAGTTTAAAATTTAATAAGTATCAATATCATATATAATAAATAATAATGTTCGAAATCAGATGGATGATCCATGAATACATTCAAAATGGATAAAAATATAAGTCCGATATCAAAAAATTGAAGGTAGTCTCGTGTTCAAATCAAAATTATAACAAATATAGTCCCATCGGGATATATATTAAATAGAAGTGATTTGGAGCAAAATCAGATTATCAAATCATATCATAATCCATATATTGAAATGGAGGCCCAATGAAACAAAGTTTGGATTAAAGTCATATAAATCGAAATAGACTCTAGAATGAAATCATATAAGAATCAAATAGGTTCCAAAATAAAATCACATATCAAATATACGAGACTAACCTAATCCCATATGTGGTCAAATTTATGAATCCAAATTAGAGTCTGAATATAAATTCATACAAAAATATAAAGCTTGTACGAAATCGAAGAATTAATGGCCAATAGAGTAACTTAAGGAAGGGTTACGCATACTTCCAATAATTTTAAGCCAGATTAACCATTATTTTGGCCCATGGGTATAGTCATCTATGTAGTTTGTCTCCCATAAATAAGGAATGTGCTAACTATATTTTACCATTTGTGATTTTGGATGCAATTATCAAATTTAGTAAATATATTAGAATGTTTAAATATATTAATTTTCTGTTCAACTTATTTATGATGGTTTTCATTAATACAGATGGGTGGGTCAACTATAAATATAATCTTTTTTTCCCAAGTAAAAAAAGGGACTCACAGATATTTCTTCGTAAAAAATAGAGCTTCCCTATTAGAAGAGGAACATATAACAGATAATTGCGGTAGTGACCTTGATCCCCAGGTAGCGATACATGTGAACTAATGCACAACCCATGCAAGTTTTATACTCATTTTTATACAAATGTATTGATATAAAAATATACAGTCTCGAATATTTATTTATTTTTTTTAAAATAACAAAACTCTTAAATATTTACAAATTTATAACAAAGCCCCCAAATGATTGGTAAAAATACATACATGCAAGAAGGAAAACAAATAGGGTATTTAAAAATAGCATGCATAAATATTTAATCTTCAAAATATAAGTAAAACATATTAGACACTGAAATAGACCAAAGATAGGGCTTATAGATATTTATTTCAATCTTATACAAAGTAGATCAAACAAAATGATGTTCCGATCCACCACTTCACTTCTTCCTCTCTCATCTTCCATCTCCTTTCTCTCTCTCATCTCTTCCTTTCACCCACGCACATGCCTGCACAGTGCGCCGCTCCCCCTTTTAAACATAGATCGATGCTTTAGCATCACCTCAGGTGTGCCTTGAGCGCCAAACCCACTAATATCGGTACTTGAGAGCAGCCTTGGGTGCTAGCCCAAGGGAATTGGTACTCGAGTGTTACTTGAGCACGCATCAGGCGCCACTCTATTGATCCGATTTTTTTAAAAATTTTATAATATACAATCAACTCCAAGGCATCCAAAATATTCAAAAATAACAGTTAATACCGAAATGAATTATATGGAAATTCGGGTATTACAGCTCTTCCCTCTTTATAAAAATTTCATCTTCTAAATTTAATTACCTCAAAACTCAAACAAATAAAGATATAACTCCTAGACTTCATCTTAGCGCTCACTCTATCCATATAAACTTCAAATGGCCATTCTGATACTCGAATGATTACTATTATTATAAACAAACTTGACAAGTGGCAAATAATTATTCAAATTTTTCTTCATATTCATATATCCTCAAGAATTTGAATGGTCCCATCATATTAAATGTCTGTCGGTTGATAAAACGCCATGCTAATTTTTAATTTGGTACCCAATTCTCTATATAGACTTTTCCAAAATTTCGATACAAATCTCAAATCTCGATTAGAAACTATTGAAATCGGAATACCATATGGCCTCATAATCTCATTAATATATAGACGGGCCAACTTATCTATTGAATACGTCATTTGAACCAGTAAGAAATGAGTAGATTTTGTCAGTCGATCCACAATCACCCAAACAGTATCCATATTTCTTGCTGTCCTAGACAACACTAAAAGAAAATTCATTGTAATATGCTTCCACTTCCAGTTGGAAATTAGCAAAATGTGCAAAAATTTTGGAGGTTTCTTATGTTTAGCTTTCACCTATTGACAAACGATGCATCTTGCCACATAAGCTGTAATCACCCTTCTCATATTCCGTCATCAAAAGTCTTCTTTATATTTTGATACATTTTATTCACTCCGAGATGAATAATATATATTAATTTATGGGCATCATTCAGAAATCTTAGAGCTGAAAATTAGCAGAGGGTATGAAAATTTTGGAGGCTTCTTATATTCAGCTTTTACCTGTTGAAAAATAATAGACCTTGCCACATAAGCTGTAATCTCCTTTCTCATATTTTGCCACCAAAAGGTCTTCTTTATATCTTGATATATTTTATTTACTCTAAGATAAATAGTATACCTTAATCTATGGGCTTCATTTAGAATTGTTTCTTTTAACTCCTCAATATTTAGAATACAAATTCTACCCCAAAAATGAATATCCCATTAGCTTGCACGTTAAAATTCACCCGTAACGTATTTCCCAAATCTTCAGCAATCTTCATCAAATACGGGCCATTCATCTGATTCTTTTTTATGTTCTTTAAAATTACAGGCTACACTTGGAAATACAATAACGTCATTCTCGACCCTTAGTAGTGCAATTGAATAGTATAGTTTTTCATTTCATCCAACATCTCTTATTCCTAGATCATCAATTGGGCTATCAAATCCAAAGACTTCTGACTCAAATCATTAGTAATCATATTCACTTTCCCCAATTGATAATGAATTTCAAATTTATAATCCTTAAGTAAGTCCATCCACCTACGCTATTCCGTATTTAACTCACTTGTAAAAATAGATATTTTAAACTCTTATAATTTGAATAATCTATAATTTTTTTTTTATAGATAGTGCCTCCAGATCTTTAAAGTATATATTATAGCTACTAGCTCCAAATTATGGGTGAGATAGTTTTGTTTAAGGATTTTCAATTGCCTTAACCCATAGACAATCACCCGATCATATTGTATCAAAATACAACCTAAACCCTTCTTAGAAGTATCACAGTATACTATAAATTTACCTAATCTATCAAGAATCAACAATATTTGCACCGTTGTCAACCTCCTCTTCAACTCCTGGAAACTATTCTTACAATCATCATCCTAAAAAATACCATTTGCTTCAGCGTCAATTAAGTCAGAGACCCTAAAATTCTCAAAAATTTTTCATAAGCTGCCTATTGTATCCAAATAGACCCAAAAAACTCTATACCTCCGTAATATCCATCGGCTTTTTTCAATTTTCTACTACCTCTACCATCTTTGGATCCACCGATATGCCACTATTAGAAATAATATGACTCAAGAATGAAAATATTTTCAACTAGAATTCACACTTATTCAATTTGACAAATAATCGTTTTTATCTCAAAATCTACAATGCTATCCTTAAATGGGTGTCATATTTCTCAAAACTCCTCAAATAAATTAAAATACTATCGATAAAGACCACCATAATTTGATCTAAATACGACTCAAAAATCCGATTCATTAGATCCATAAAAGATGCTGATACATTTATCAACCCAAAAAGTATCACTAGAAATTCGTAATGACCATATCTTGTTCTAAAAGTAGTCTTGGGTATGTCATCCTACTTAATCTTTAATTGATGATACTTCAAATGAAGAACAATTTTAAAAAGTACTCGAACTCTTTGCAGCTGATCAAACAAATCATCTATCCTTTGGAGGGGATACTTGTTTTTTATCATGATTTTGTTCAACTGCCAATAATCCATATATAATCTCATCAACCCATCATTTTTTTCACAAAAAGTGTAGGAGCACCCCATAGCAAAACACTTCGCCGAATAAATTCTTTTTTCAATAAATTTTATAACTGCTTCTTCAATTCCTTCAATTCAGATAAAGCCAATCTATAAGGAGCCCTCGAAATAGGTACAGATCCCAACACCACATTAATGAAAAACTCGATCTCCCAACTAGGAGATAATTCAAGCAAATCCTTCAAAAAAATATCTTTAAATTTTCACACTACCAAAATATCTTTAATAGCCACAGAATGACTTTTAAATGTAGTCACATATGTCAAGTAAGCTTGGCACTCATCTGTCATTTGATAACTCGCGTGTAATGCTGAGATTAATCCCGTAGTCTCCCTTCCAACTCTGCCTTGAAATTTAAAAGACTCATACCCTAGGATGTAAAACAAAATATTCAATAATAATTTAGGTTAATTACTAAATATTCAAAACCTTCTTTTACGTAGCCCAACTTTTTGATTTTGTCAGTGAAATATCCAAATTTTGGGCAGTTTCTTCAATTTTATAAATTTAGCCGAACTTCTGATATTATCAACTAAGTGAAAAAGTTGGGAGAAAATTGAAAAAAATAACTGAAAAATAAAGAATTTGAATAAATAATTAAAAATGAGAGGTAAATACATTTTTTTAAATTCTTCTATTTTTTCACTTAGTTGATGAAATTTGAACATCATGGTACAGTTGAGTAAAGATGAAAAGTTCAGAATATAATCGATAAAATTAAAACACTGCTATAATTGTGAAAATATACATGGTTGGATACATAATTGAAAATAATTTGAAAAAAATTTATTAACCTCTCATTCCTGAACGAAGCTGAGATTCTTCATCTTATAGCATTTTCCCCTAAATTTTCCAACCTCTTGTCATTTAATTCATCTAATAAAAAAAAATTGTGCTATAATTGAAGAAAAACAATTCAAAAGTTGGGTATGTAGATGAGATTTGAACGTCACGATAAAAGTGAAGGAAAGTTTAAATGTCAGGAGACCGTAGAGTAGTGCAATTAGTTCTTGGCACCATCGGTATCTAGTTGATGAGTAAGACAAATGAATTCTGAAAAAATGCAACGTCTTTCGCTTGATGTTAATTAAGTTGGGAATTAAATTCCATCATTTTTGTGTACCAAACTATCAAGTTTGTAGAATGAAATTCACAGAATATATAACACACGTAAAATATATTCTAATTTAATAACAAAAGTAATAATGTAAGAACACAAAGACGAAGGAAGGAAGAAGAGGATGAAGACGAAGGAGGCAAACGGCGAAGCCAGAAACTGCAGGGCACTCAAGTGCTGCTTTGGAAAGGGAAGAAAGCTGACATTTTTATTAAATGAGTTTACAGCTCATATTTTTTTTTTTGTATATGAAGCAAAGAGGCGACTGCAATATAAATATACCGTTGTACATGAAAATGAACCAAAAATACAATATACACTAACCTAAAATACAATATTCCAATATAAAAATACAACTTAACTAAAATACAATATTCACATAATAATTTTCTAATAAATTTATACATTTCGTAATACGTCATCGTAAGATGGAGCATATATATTGACAATGCCCATCTTGGACAAGTGCGCATTCTCTTCTGGTGAGGTAAGATCTTGGTGAAGATGTCGGCCCGGTGATTACACGGTGGTGACATGATGAGTGCGGATGCTTCCTTCTTGAATATTGTCGCGGATGAGGTGGCAATCCAACTCGATGTGTTTGGTGCGTTCGTGGAAGACAGGATTAGCAGCGATGTGGATTGCCGCCTGATTATCACAGTATAGGTGCGCTGCATGTGGATGGGAGACCTGTAAGTCATTAAGAATAAAACGTAGCCAATACAATTCACAACATGTGTTAGCCATAGATCTATATTCTGCTTCTGCAGAAGAGCGAGAGACCACCGACTGTTTTTTGCATTCCATGAAAGGAGAGAGTCACCAAGGAAAGTGCAATAGCCGGTGATGAATCTTCGTGTGTCTGGATATGAAGCCCAATCAGCATCACAAAAGGCCCTTAGTTGGATATTGGAAGTGGTAGGGAGAAGAATGCCTTGTCCTGGATTCAGTTTAAGATATCGCAAGACTTGATGGGAGGCTCTCATATGATGGGAGGTGGGCTGGTTCATAAATTGGCTTAAAATGTGGACAATATATGCAATATTTGGTCGTGTAACAATAAGATACAGAAGGCGACCAACTAGCCGTCGAAACACGAGTGGGTCCTGTAAGACTTCCCCAACATGTTGACTCAATTTGATATTTTGATCCATAGGTAGTGTAAGAGGTTTTGCTCCAATGGTGCCAGAATCAGCCAAAATATCAAGAGTATATTTGCGTCGGCAAAGGTGTATACCTTTTACTGATTGGGTAACTTCAATGCCAAGGAAGTATTGTAAGGTCCCCAGGTCTTTGATTTTGAACGCTTGATTAAGAAATGTTTTGATTGAGGTAATGGCCTTTAAACAGGTACCTGCAACGATGATGTCGTCGACATAGACAAGAAGGACGGTAAATGATGTGTGGTCTTATTTGGTAAAGAGGCTATAATCAGTCTTGGATTGCACAAATCCATATGTAATGAGGGAAGTAGAAAGCTTAGAGTACCATTGTCTGGAGGCTTATTTAAGGCCATAGATACTTTTCAGTAATTTGCATACTTGGTGAGGTTTTCCTTTTGTATAGCCAGGGGGCTGTTGCATATAGATGTCTTCGTTCAGGGTACCATTTAAGAACGCATTATTGACATCAAAGTGATACAGATGCCATCCTTTTATGGCGGCAACCCCAGAAAGGCATCGAACGGTGGTGAGTTTTGCAACGGGAAAAGGTTTCGTGATAATCCACTCCTTCCTCTTGAGTATACCCTTTAGCTAC
The DNA here is from genome assembly GCA_033239525.1 of Nepenthes gracilis. Taxonomy (NCBI): domain Eukaryota; kingdom Viridiplantae; phylum Streptophyta; class Magnoliopsida; order Caryophyllales; family Nepenthaceae; genus Nepenthes; species Nepenthes gracilis. The sequence goes on from BSYO01000015.1 coordinate 14,537,700, forward strand.
AAGCCGGCACTTATGTCTTTCAAGGCTCCCATCACTTTTGAATTTCAATTTAAACACATATCGACATCCGATGGTTTTCTTTCCGCGAGGTAAATCAGTAATGATCCAAGTTTTATTGAATTCTAAGGCGTCCAGTTCATCTTTGATGGCTTTATGCCAGTTGGGATCTCATATGGCCTGTGCATAGGTTTGCGGTTCAGTTTAGGATGAGATGGAAAAAGTGTAAGATTTGTAATCGTGGGACAACATTTGATGTGATACATGATTTTTAAGAGGATAAGGTTTGACTGGTGAAATTGGTTTTGTGGATTGGATAGGGATAACGTGAGATGCTTGATGGCAATAGAAATCGTTCAGGTATTGGGGAGCTTTCCTAGTTCTGGTGGTTCTGCGAACGGGAATATCATATCCTGTTGAGAGTTGAATATTTGTAGGAGGGTTACTAAGTTCCCGATTATTAACCGATGTTTCTTGATTATGGTCTGGTTGATTGTGTATTGAAGTTGAATTGGATTCTTCTTCTTCATTACTCCAATTGGTGGTGATTGGCGGGTTTTCATCCAGAACAGGATTATTATTTGAATGCAATTCTAGGTTGTGGACAGGAGGTAATTGTTGGGTGACAAATGGATCCATATCAGTCACAACAGAAGGTATAGTATTTAATTGATCGTTGGGGGTAGATTCGGCACAGTTTCTTTTATGTGGGAACATATTTTCATGAAAAATGACATCCCTGGAATAAAAAATGTCATGACTATGTAAATCAAGTAATTTATATCCTTTGACTCCAAAAGGGTATCCCAAAAAGAGACAATTTCTACTTTTGGAATCAAATTTCTTCCGCCCTTGAGAAAGGGTGGATGCAATACACAAACAGCCAAAAACCCGAAGATTTTCGTAATTGGGTTTAACTCTAAATATAATTTCGTATAGAGTCTTGTTTTCAAGTAATGGAGTGGATATTCTGTTGATGATGTGGGCATCAGTTAGGATACAATCACTCCAAAATTTTAGAGGAAGTCCTGATTGGAATCTAATAGCCCTAGCGACATTTAATAAATGTTGGTGTTTACGTTCAACAACACCGTTTTGCTGTGGTGTTTCCACACAAGTGCGTTGGTGGATAACACCTCTATTTCTGTAAAAATCCCTCAGTTTAAATTCAGTTCCATTATCACTACGGATTACTTTAATTTTGACATTGAATTGTGCGGCAACCAGATTGTAAAAGGCTTCCAGGCACAATTTTGTATCCGATTTTTGTTTCAGAAGGTAGATCCAGGTACTCCTAGAGAAATCATCAACAATGGTCAGGAAGTATTTATATCCATCATAGGATTCTTCGGAACATGGTCCCCATAAGCCATAATGCACCACGTCGAATAAGGTGTATGACTTATGTGTGCTGGGAGAAAAGGGAAGACGACGCTGTTTGGCCATGTGGCAAATAGAACAAGGATTATTACTAATGGAATGCATTGTTCCTTTTACAAGAGGATCACTTATTAATTTCATCCTAGAATACGAAATATGACCTAAACGAGAATGCCATAGATTAGAAGGCAATGAAGCAGCATTAGCCGAGGGCTCCCTGCGAAATTTTGAGAGAAGGCTTTGCAAAAAATTGGGATCAACTTTAGTGTTTGTTAGATAATATAAACCATTTTTCTCTTCACCTATCCCAATCGTTCTCTGGGAGGAAAGGTCCTGAATTAAGCAAAAGTTACCAAAGAAAAATAAACAACAACCAAGATCATTAGCAAATTGCTTCACAGATATCAAATTAAAAGTAAAAGAGGGAACACATAAAACGTTTTGTAACACAATTTAGTCGGTCAATTTGACTGTCCCAATGCTGGAGAAAGGTGCTTTACTCCCATCTGGGAGTCTCACAGAGCAGGAGACGAGAGTCTCCTTGGCAAGGTACAAAAATGAATCACATATCATGTGATCAGTGGCTCCTGTATCAAGAATCCAGGTGTTCCTCCTATTACAAGAGGGAGGTATAGAACTGAAAATATTACCAGCCATATTTGTTGCCTTCGGTTGATCACCCGTGAGATCAAAAGTTTGGGAATTATTTTTGGTCGTTTGAGAAAAGCGATCTTCGGCTTTTTGGGTGAATCGATTCATCGATTCTTTGAACATTCTCGTTAATTCAATTTTGTCGTCCTCATGGGTCTCTTGGTCAGAGACATTCATATGGTTCGATTTGTTAGCCAAGAGGGCTGTGGCTCGAGGTTTGCCATTCGGTCTACGACCGGGAGGAAAGCCATAGAGCTGATAGCATTTATCAATAACGTGGCCAGGTTTACTACAGTGGGCACAAATAGAAATTTCTGCGTTCCCAATTTTAAAACACTGTTGCAAAGAGTGCCCTGGAACACGACAATGAGAACAAAAGGGACTGTCCTTTTTTGTCATCTGATTATTCTTAGCAGAATTATTAATAGACCGCTTTGTGAACAGGCTCTGATTTGAAGGATGAACAATGAGATAACATTTGGTGTTATCGTTCTTCTTTATTGGATAATCAAAAATACTTTGTTGTGAAAGGGAGAGGATCTATCAACATAATTTGGTCTCTCACGTTGGTATAAGAATCATTGAGACCTATAAGGAATTGCATAACGCAATCTCTTTGATATCGCTCAGTGAGCACCTTGAGGTTACCACAGTTACAATCTGGGAGCGGATCGTAGATAAGGAGCTCGTCCCAGATTGTTTTCAACTTTCCATAGTACAGACTTACCGAATCGTGCTCCTATAAGAGACACGCCAAGGACTTCTTCAGTTGAAAGATTTGTGGCCTATTTCGTTGAGTGAACCGGTCACGCAGTTCTTTCCAGATCTCAGTAGCATCATCGACAAATACGACGCTAGACCTAATGGAAGGGCTAATAGAGTTCTGAATCCAAGAGACAACCATGTCGTTGCAGCGTTCCCAAGCTTCGAAAAGGGGATCGGTGAAATCACAGGAGTTTGGGAGCAGTCTCTGCGTCAGCGAAAGGGTTTTGTTTTGGCCCTTAACGCTCGACGCATGAGTACGAGACCGGGTCGAATAGTTATCGACGGTGAGTAAATTGGTGACTAAGACAACAATGATCGTCATGGCTTCTAAACGAAACGGGTTGTATGGATCTGAAAGATTTTGAAAACGCAGAATGGTTGGGTAAGAACCGGATCTGGATGGTCATTACTAGATGCGTTGAGGCTAGATGGGTTATCGGAAGCTTTGGGGTTGGAAGAATGGGCCATTGGCGCTCTGATACCATGTAAGAACGCAAAGACGAAGGAAGGAAGAAGAGGATGAAGACGAAGGAGGCAAACGGCGAAGCCAGAAACTGCAGGGCACTCAAGTGCTACTTTGGAAAGGGAAGAAAGCTGACATTTTTATTAAATGAGTTTACAGCTCATATTTTTTTTTATTTATGAAGCAAAGAGGCGACGGCAATATAAATATACCGTTGTACATGAAAATAAACCAAAAATAAAATATACACTAACCTAAAATACAATATCCCAATATAAAAGTACAACTTAACTAAAATACAATATTCACATAATAATTTTCTAATATATTTATACATTTCGTAATAAATAATAATAAAGATGTAATTTTTGGTGACAAAGAAAAAGCTTGATAACCACGACTATTGAGTAAAATTCTTTTGATTTCAGCGGCCAAGAAAGATATACACTATAAAAATTAACTTATAGGCCAGGTGGTACTGACGCGCTAGCCTAATTGACTTACTCTTATCTTATAATCTCTAATAAGGAATTTATTGGATTTACCCACGGTAACGAAATCGGATACCTTTAGATTTTTAAGTCAATCTTCTCTCATGAACCGCTTGAATTACTGTACACCACTAGATCCCAATTTTTACGTCACCATCATCACTAACGAAGGTTAACAAGTGGGAAGATGTGTAAAAGGTAAAGTATAAAGTGATGAGAAAAACCTTGGTGAGGAAACACAATTATAGAGTTTGGTTTTCTCAAAAGAAGCAATGTAAAAGTATAAAAGATTTGATTTTGTTCTGAAATGATTGTTAAAGACTCAAGTAAAACGTTAGGATAAATAAAATAAGATGATTATATATAGGGAGGCTCAAAATCCTAGATTAAAAATGTGACTGTTGGTGAAATACGCGTCGCAGCGCTCGAGTATGGCTGGAGCACATGGCGGGCGCGCCTAGGGTTTCATGGGACACATCCGGCGCTCGAGCGTGGCTCAAGTCAGTATTGAGCATGAGGTCTACTGGATTTGGCGCTTGAGCATAGGTCAAGACACGAGCGCGGGGAGGGTGAGACTTGGGCGTCAGGTTACTAGAAATGGGGCTTGAACACTGATTAGGCACATAACAAACGCCAACGTACTTCAAATTCAAGCAGGCATGTAGGAAGCGGTGCCCCTTGGGAAAGGAGTTCGGGTGCGGTCTAGACGCACGGCAGGCATGGAATTGGATAGGGTGCTTCAACAAATGGTAAGTGATATATTCTGATGCAAATCTTCAGTAGAATACAATAGGAGCCGACAACAGACCAGATATAGTCACAAAATATATCAACATATAATTGAGCTGAATAAATATAATTCAACTGAATTGTGTACTAGCATTTTAACAGGCCAGGAATTAAAGCATACTCTACGTACTTGTCTTCTTTAGATGCTTTAATTTAATTTTCATATACTGGCTACTCATCCATCAAAATTTACTAGCAATTAATAAATAAGTATGCAAAAAAGAGGTGCTGAAATGAAAATATTAAAATGGACTATCACTGTAGCTCTAAAGGGTATTTGACAAATGAAAAATAACATTCACATTGCTTTATAAGTGGCAGTTATATTAAACGTTGGTTGATGGAAGGATGTTGAGGTTGTCATAGCAATTACAATATGTTGGTCTTAGCTTGCCTTGATGAAGAACAATGATTTGGTTAATTCTATTGACTATAGCTGGAGGGGTAGGCTTAGGAAGACAGAGTGTGGATTTATGAAAAGTGGAGTTGGAAGTTCTTCAAAATTTTGAAAAGGATTGAGCCTAATGGTGAAAACAGCGCTCATTGTAGATGACACGATAACATTAGACTACCCCTTGATGCTAACGTTGATGTATTTATTCCATTCGTATTATTTTCAAGTTCCCATGCGCCTCTTGCCGTCAAAATAGGGCCTCAAGTTAATGACCTCGTTGGTGTACCTCCATTTAATTGCATTTCAGCTGTTTCTTGTACCACATTGAAGCCAATGGTGATTGTTTGCTACTTTTTCTGCCCCCTGTGTGTTCCAATGAGAACATGTTCTGTTGAAACAATTCTTTGGCATTGAAGTTGAGGCACTATTGTTTTTGTTGATTTGTTGGATAATGGGTATCACTTGTTGGTTTGATGTTGGCTATCTTTCTCACAGGTGAAAGAGTAGGTCGTGGCATTGTGACTGATGCAATAACTACTCCAGTAGTTAATACTTTTGCATATTTCTTCAAGAAAACTGCTGAGCTCATTGATTTCGAGGTGTTTATCAAAGAGTAGACACGTTTCAATTATGAGGTCAGATGGTAGTAACTAGCATAGCTATCCCGAAAGAAATATTAAGCAACCGAAAAAGTAATATATGTAGATGTTCTTATCTATTTTCATAAATTTTGTACATGCCTTATTTCTCTGCATCGATTTAATTTGCTGTAGGAGGGACACCATGCAAGCTTTGAATACGGACGTTATGGTAATCCTACCACAGTGGTTGCAGAGGAGAAGATTAGGTGTGTCCTGTACACTTTACCTCCTATCCTATTGCTGTCACTTGATTCAGTACTTATTTTATATTCTGTATTGATCTGACTTTTTATTTTGCAACAGTGCACTTGAGGGGGCTGAATCAACTCTGTTAATGGCGTTTGGAATGTGCGCAAGCACTGTTATGTTGTTAGCTTTGGTTCCAGCCGGTGGTCATATTGTTACAACAACTGATTGCTATACGAAGACCAGAATATTTATTGAAACTGTTCTGCCCAAGATGGGGATTAAGGTAATGCTGTCATTCTTCGCTTAGATTTATGTCTCTGTTGGAATTGCTGTGTCTTCAGGTGGAATACTCTAATCATAATTTATTCACGGAGTCATGCAAGCATTTGTTCTTGGAAGCCATATGAATGTTTGGCACGTATTGTTATATTGTTTTGTTATGGACCTTCTTCCTGGATCCCACATCAAGCTAGCCACAATTCTCATTATTGGTGTTTCTGATGCAAACAGATTTCGAAATAAAACAAAGTAAAGGAAAAATCTGAACAGAACAAGAATAATTTTGTGTATAAAAGAAATAAAATGAAAAGGGGGATACAATTGGGATGGGGAGATGGATAATCTGCAAAAGAATGAAATATAATATGTTGAAGTATAGGATAATCTTCCCTAAGAGAGATCACAGATGAGAGGGAGTTCACTCAACCTTCTGTTGAAGGACTTGTTCAACATAGGGGATTGGGATTCATTCACCAGTCGGGAGATCAAAACACTCTAAGATATTAAACTCTTCTTTCTGTGAAAGAAAACAATTCTTTCTCTTCAATTGGACTTCACAAATGAAACAAACACTGCCATTTAAAGGGCAGGAGTGGTTAAGTGATGGGGAATTAATTAAGGGGAGGGGTTGTTCGTGTTGGTACCTAAATTGATTATTTGAATCGTAAGAAAATATTCGACAATACAGCACGAGTAAATAACAATCACAAACAATGAGGTAAGACACACGTTTTACGTGAAAAATTCACTTTAGAATGAGGAAAATAAATCATGGGACTAAAAATCCATAAATATCTCCACTATACAATATTTCGTATACACAAACACAAAATATAAGATTATAACATATAGTCACAAATAAGCCGAATAGTAGATAATATAAGATGAAAGAAAAAAATAAAACCTGGCATACATTTTGTAACGTCCCCAGCTCGAGCCCCTAGACCGGCCCGGATTCATTCTACAAAAGATCCTCTAATTCATCGAAATTATCAATTATCCATCATAAAATTTTAACATCCATCAATATGAATGAGCTCAAAATTATTAATCACCAAAAATCAATGATCATTAATGATTCTTATAAATGTATCAAGAAATATAATGTCCATAATAAAAAGTTTCTCGAAATAAAGAAGAAATATAAATACCAATAATATTAAATTTTTGGGAAATATTCAAATGCTAATAAACTAATAAGTAATCTAAATCTCTCATCATGATAACCTCGGGCGTCGAGGTTCGTCTCTATTTAAAATTACCACAACGATATATGACATTCGCTAATCTGATATCAACACGTCTACTTTGGAGCCAAAAAAAATATAAGAGTGAGTCGATTACCGAATAAATAAATATAAGCAATAATACAGGAATACAAATAAATATCTCAAATTATAATATCATATATATAAAATCAATAATAACATGCGGTACACAATTCGCTATCCGTGATTCAATAACATGTCGTGTCTATTATCCAAAATCCGTATAAATAATTAAATATTAGGAATACAACATGGAATCCACTTAATCCGATCATTAGCTAAATATGATGTCACAACTGTACGGCATAATAATCATATTTACTGTGCGAGATAATAATAATCTCCATAAACTTTATTCTACCGTAGTGAACCAAAAGCTGTGTATTTATGCCTACAATGGTTAGGTAAGTTTCACGAGATTATCCAATATCTATAATATCCCAACTACTCCTATATATCTCTCAGAGGTTGTACCCGTAGTATGTTCATACCATCTCTGATATCCCTCGCCACTGATACCCTTAATATCATCCTCTACGATGGTTATTTGACTATAAGTATCTCTCCTCAATATCAATAACATCAACCTTTAGAATAGAATAAGTATTGAAAACGTATAGATTACTTTAAGATCTCACGAACTTCTATTCGCTTGGATACTGTAGAGTTTTCGTATACTCTCCTTTACTTATTCATATATATTAATAAAATATACGCATATGGTCAAAACCAATGCAAAGATCGATCATCATAGGAATAAAGAAAAATTAGAGAAAAATCTTAAATATTCGGCCGACCCTCTTATTATCTTATTTGATCATTATCAACTCTCCTAATGTACTAAATTTTATTTCTAAATCCATAAAATACATTCCATTTCATTTCCACCGAACAAATAATATGATTGTCTATCTTATCCAACTATTTCAACTAATTCCACAATGGTCCAATAGGAATAATAATTACCACTAATTTGTTCTTTAATCAACTTATAATTTCAATACATGTACATCTATTTTTTTTATTAACCAATGTATATATACCCAACCCATATAAACACACACACACACACATATATATACTCAAAGATTGTACCATCAGCACCAATATATGGATACTCAGCCATGGCCAGTTAACATACAACCTATATACAATATATATACATACTATAATATATACTTGGTTACACCTAGACATACTAGACTATATCTACGTGTACTCTTGGAGGTGTATAACATCACATCCATACCTATATGGCAGCAGCGCAACCCCCCTCTCTCTCTCTCTCTCTCTCTCTCTCTCTCTCTCTATATATATATATATATATATATATATATACCCATAGCTAATCACCTATGTATATAATGTACTAAGACCAAATAGAGCACAGGCTCTGTTTTTTTTCCTCTCCAAAATTTGCAACAAAACAGTAAGACTTCAAGCTTCAAAATTTTGAAACGTAAACAAAGATTTTCTAACTTCATTGTACAAATTATGGAGTTTCAATTTAATGTGGAAACCTTGAATTTTCCCAGGCCCTTCAATACACGAGCCGTGGTTTTGCTTTCAGATTTTCTTCCTTTTTCACCAAAATCTCTACTGATTTCAAACAATTCTCATGAATCTGGGACATGCAAGTAAGGGAATAATATCAATAAGAAGGAAGGAATAATTTACTTACAAAAAGTAGAAATTTTACTCGCCTGATTTGTGGTGATGGTGATATTGTAGCAACGATAAGGATTAACGAGGACGGCTTCTATCTTCAATTTGTGCGTGGCTTCCCTATTCGGTTCGTGCGCAGCTCCCTCCTCACTGTCTCTTCAAGTAATGAAGGATTCATATAAGATTTCACTAGGTTTCCCATTTGGAGCGTTAATTTCTTTCCTCCCTTGACACTAATGTGCTGCCACACCTCCCTCCCTCTCTCCCCCCTCTCACCCCCTTTTCTTCTTCCTTCTTTCTTCCTCTCTTTCCTTCCTCCCTTTTTTTTTTCTTTTCTTTTACCAATTTATTTATTTACTACTATTTTTATTATGATGATGATAGTGATTATTATTATATATTTATTTATCTCTTATTAAAAATATTAATTATTTATTTAATTAGTTATTTAGCTATCTTTATAATAATATTTAAAATTTTGATCTATATTTCTTGATAGGTACAGTTGCTGACAGTCTAAAAGAACAAGTTCGTCGAAGGATTTAGCTTATAGTAGAATAGAAGCCCAATCGGCTCATATGACTCAAAATTGGTAGACGAGCCTGTCAATGTTATCCAAGTCGTTATTTCTTGAAGAAAAATAGAACTGACTTTAACCGATTGAAACGATTTTCTTCTCTTATCTGACTCAATGAACTCGGTTGCCAGTTAGGAACTGTTTGTCGAATAGTATCTTATCATCTATCTGGATGATTTTTTAAGCGATTGGTAGAAAAAGTGAACTACCCCCTTATTTCTATATAAACCCCGTTTTTTCAATAAAAAAAGAGACGATGTTCAACCAAACAAAAGCTGACCAAAGATAATTATAAGATGCTAAGAGCGCACACACACTCTCTCTCATCAAAATGTTTTCTAAAAAGCATACACTACAGCTAAAAATCATTTTTATAAGCATTTATACTTGCATCCACCTTTTTCTTTCATCAAAAAAAGATACTGACTTGAGCGTCGGAAGATATATTGAAGAGTGAGTTCTGTCAATTATTTGACCATACTTTTGTTGTGTTGTACAAGATCTGAATTAAGAACGTATGAAGACCAAACCAGCATCAGACCTATCGGACAATTCTTGACTCCCTAATTTTATAACAATTTAAATCCAAGGATGCATCATTGGCGCCATCTGTGGGAATTGATTAAAAAGTCCAACTACCACATTTTTATAAAAACCAATATGGTGAATACACGAGTACAAGTCAATAAATTGATTAGAGATGCCACCGCATGTGGCAACTGTCATCCTATGGGCATTCGGGTGGATGATTATCCCGACCCTTGTGTGCGAGTACTCGCAATGAGAATGGATGACATCTCTAAGGCCGTTCAAACTATTTGCACACGACTCGATGAGCAGCTAAAGGGGGCTACATCATCCGCCTCTCAAATAGCAACTTCTAAGTGAAGGAAGAGGAGAAGGAAGTACCTAACCGATAAAGGTCGTCGGCCTGAAGACCTTGGGACTCAAGATGCCTCGAGCAACAAAGTCCCGACGCACTTGGAGAGTTGTCTGAGTTACAAGACTCGAGAGATTGGCTTTGAGAGGCAAAATCCTCGTTATTCCCATGATGATAGGGAGTCCTCGTACCAAGCATGGGCCTCTCACAGTGTGCGCCCTCCAAAGGTTGTGAGCTGCCTAACCTCTCATGCCACATAAAACTCTTCAGAATTGAGGTTCTTTCTCAATAAAAAGATGATGACAGCTCCTTAAATAAAGAAGAAAGTTAAAAAATATGGTAGCATATTTTTAAAGGAGACGCCAAAGGACAAACTGCTGACTTGTAGAGATCTCCATTCATGATGGAGATCCGAACACATCCACTCCCTTATAAGTTCAAGATGCCGGCTTTGGATCTTTACAATGAAAGTACTGATCCGATGGACTATCTAGACAATTTTTACACTCTCTTGAGCTTTCAAGGCCTGGATGAGGTTGTACTATGCTTGTGCTTTCCCTTGATTCTCAAAGGAGATGCCTGAGCTTGGTTTTATCGATTTTAGCCCAACTCAATTCGAACGTTTCAAGATCTACTTTATGGCTTTTTATCCTAATTCACCTCCAGTCGGAGGAAGGAGAATTAACCATGGCACCTTACCTGAGTCAAGCAAGGGCCAAATGCAAGTTTAAAAAAAATTCCTGATTCGGTTCATAACTGAAACCCAAAAGATACCCAATCTCATCGATGAGGTAAAACTGAGTGCCTTTATATCAACCTTAGAGCCTGGGGACTTCTTCAAGTATCTAACCTACGAGGACCCATTGACTTTCAGAGAGGTCGAAGTCATTACTCAAGCTTAGATAGTAGTTGAAGAGACCAATGAGGCGAAATGGCCAGAGTGTGTGGACCATTTTTCCTAGACAACGGTGGATATAAAGGGAAAGAATTGGGACCACATGGGCTCCCGAGAACCAAGGTGGTAGTAAAAGTCAGAGCTGATAGCACACTTCTTTGAATGACTCTCACACCAACATCCTGATACAGATTTAAAATAAAATTTTTTTCAAATAGTCGAAGGTATTGAAGAACCCTGATGGAGGTAATCAGTCAAAATATTGTCATTACCATCGATGCATGGATTACAGTACTGAAACCTGTCGGACACTATAGAAGGAGATTGAATAGCTGATCCGAAAGTGACACCTTACTCGATTTTTGTAAAGATTTGGACAGATCTTCGGAGGAGCAAATAGGGATGAAGCCGAGCAGCTAAGAAACCAAGTGACAACCCGGGTTGTTAACATGATTATAATATGTCCAGCACAAAATGACATCACAGAGTGCTCAAATATGACCGTCGGCTACAAGAAGCCACGGGTAAGAGTAAGGGATGATGTCATTAGTTTTAGTAACGAAGATATGACTCATATAACCTCTCTTTATTCTGATTCATTGGTTGTATCTGTACTCGTCTTTAATGGTAATATAGACTATCAATTGAAACAAGTATTTATTGATAATAGAAGTTTAAGAAATTTTCTTTATCTTGATGCGTACTTTAAATTGGGTCTAAAAAGAAATTAGATGAAACCCATTGAGGGACCCTGGACAACAAGCCGGTACTTATTCAGTGGGTCGTTCATCTTGAAGTTATGCTAAGAACTTATCCGAGGACTACTTCCAAAATACTTTTTTTCTTAGTAGTGGACCTTCCATCAGTCTACAACGCCATCATCAAATGTCCCTACTTGATAGCTTTTGGGGCGGTGACTTTGATCCTATATTTGAAAATAAAGTTCTCCATTTCATACGCTGTAGGAGAAGTCCTTGGCGATCAAATGACCGGACGGATATGTTACTTGTGTCAAATCACTTAGACACCCCATGTTAAACAATAGAGGACCTCGACTTTCATGACAAGATCACCTTATTACAATCCTAGTCTGAAGAATCTATAGATCGGATCCCTTTGTATCCCAGTGAACAAGAGAAATACGTTCAAATAGAAAATTCTCTACCATAATCCCTCTGAAGCTAGCTTATCAATTTTCTTTGACGTAATTCTGACGATTTTTCCTAGACACCTAACAACATGTCAGAAATACCGACTGTAATAATGGTCCACAAGTTGAACCTAGACCCCAATCATAAGCTTGTCTGGTAGAAACGAAGGAATCATTCAATTGAGAAATTAGTTGCTATTCGTGAGGAAGTGAAGCAACTGCTCGATGCTGAATTCATCAGGGAGGTTCAATATTTAGACTAATTATCTACATGGTCATGGTCAAGAAAAGTAATAGAAAGAGGAGGATGTGCGTCAACTTCACTGACGTCAACGAAGCATTTCTTAAGGATAACTTTTGGTTATCGATGATTGATTTACTTGTAAACTCAACATCTGGGTATGAACTGTTGAGTTTCATGGATGCATATTCGGGATACAATCAAATTTGGATGAGCCCATAAGACAAGGAGAACACATCGTCCACGACTGACCAAGAGATATACTGCTATAAACTTATACTCTTTAGACTAAAGAATACCGGTGCCACCTACCAATGGCCTGTCAACAAGATATTAAAGCCCAGATCAGACAAAATATGAAAGTGTATGTGGACGATATGCTCGTTAAGAGCAGAGTGACCGATGATCATATTCATGATCTGGACGAGGCATTCAAAGACCTCCATACACACCAAATGAAGCTCAACTCGACAAAGTGTACATTTGGAATGACCTCAGAAAATTTTTTGGATTTTATTATCTCACATCGAGGGATTGAAACAAATTCTGAAAAAATCAAGGCTATTCTTGACATGAACCGACCTTGAACTGTGAAAGAAGTTTAAAAACTCACTAGGAGGCTGACAGCGCTCTCCCGTTTCTCGGATAAATCAACGGAGAAGTATTTACCTTTCTTTAAAGCTTTGTAGGGGATGAAGGCTGCTGGCTTTTAGTGGATGACCAACTGCAAAGTTGTGTTTTGAGAGCTAAAGAAGTACATCTCGAACCCACCACTTCTTATTTCCCCTCAAGAAGGCGAGGAGCTGTATTTGTATCTTACAGTGTCTGACAGTTCCTTGTGCTCGATCTTGATTCGACAATAGTCCGACAGTCAGCTGCTTGTATATTATGTGAGTATGATCTTAACTGACTCAGGAGTATAGTATGATCTTAACCGACAATAGTCCGACAATATGATCTTAACTGCTTGTGTAACCCTGCAGTCACCATGGCCATTTGCACAATGAAAACTCGATATCTTTAGACCTCTTCCAATTATGTCCGAATAAAGGAAGTTTATAATTGTCAAGATCGACTATTTTATGAAGTGGGTTGAGGCGATCCCACTGGCTCAGATCACCGAATAAAATGCAATAGAGTTCATCCAATAGAATATAGTATGTAGATTTGGCATTTTTGAAGTTATAGTACCGACAATGGGATCCAATTACTAGCAAGCGGTTCACAAAGTGTTGTGTTAACATGAGGATAAGGTTAGTTCATACCTCTGTTATCTATCCACAAACCAATGGACAAGTAGAGCTTACCAACTACATACTACTACATAGTTTGAAAAAGAAGTTTAAAAGTGCTAGAGGCTCATGGGTGGCTAAGCTGCCACCTGTATTATGATCATATAAGACAACACCCAAAGAGCTGACTTGAGAGACACTATCTAACCTGTGCTATGAGACTAAAACTGTCATACCAATAGAGATAGGGTAGTCCAATCTCCAGATTGAACATTTGACTCACTCAACAATTCACAAAGGCTCTAGAAAAACCTTGACCTACTTGAAGAGACTCGAGACATGACACAATTACAGATGGCAACTTATTAGCAATGGAAGATAAGAGCACGCCAGTTTGAAGTGGAAGACTTGGTGCTACAAAGTATTGAAGCTATCAGCAAAAATGCCGATTAAAGCAAGCTCTTACCTAACTAGAAGGGGTCTTTCTTGGACTCAACCATTCTTCAAAATGGGGCGTACAAATTACGTACCTAGAATGATAAACTTATCCCTCGTATGTGGAATGCCTCTCACTTCAAAAAATATTATCAATAAATATACATCTGATTAGGTAAGGTTAGTTTACATCATTTGGAGTGCTTATAAAATATATCATATTTTATTAATAAAATAATTATTTATTATTCATATCAGTGCTTATATATCATTTGATAATATTGTATGACCTAGGTTGCCCCTAAGTCAGGTGAGATCCATTCACCTGCCCCTTGAACCACCACTTGGTCATCAATAAAACGCAATCATACTATCAGATGGCTCTAATGAGGTCGGATTGTAAAACTTAGTCACGGAACCAAGCGGCCCTCATGAGGCCGAAGGCTAAAAGCTTAGGGGGCTTCCTTAAGATATAAATGCAAAGACCTCTATTTAAGGAAAGATAGTATCGTCAGCTGATGATAGTCCAAAAAATTTAAGTTAGACATACAAGGTCTCTGATACCCTCTAACATGTCCGAGCCATAGAAGCCACGTGTAGACAATGGCTTAAGTCATCTCAAGAGCTTAGCATTTAAGTCTATAATGCTTGGCCAGCTTATGTCTATATACATCTATAAATAACAAAGAGAGAGAGAAATAAGAATTGACACAGTTGTGAAAAAATTTATTTTATTAGAAAAAAATGTTACAAGTATAAGAATAATAATAAAAAAATTATTCCGGAGGAGAATGAGACTGCAAAATCTCTAGCAAAGGCTCCTAGGAGTCCACATTGTCTCTAGGACGGTACAGCACATTTGAACTATGTTGAGTACTAGGACAGAATATAGAAATGGGAATGCTAGGAGCTACTATCTTGATGATGTGTCAGTAGAGACCAATACCATCCCAATACTTGTGCTCCATCACCTTCCTGATGTCATTCGGACTTATGTATGTCCGAAGCTCACTCTTCAACCTGAAGTTCTGGTCATAAAGGAGGGCGTACGATTGCTTTGTCTCAAACAGTTCGCGTTCGAGACAGAAAACACGCTCCTAGGAGTCCACATTGTCTCTAGGACGGTACAACACATTTGAACTATGTTGAGTACTAGGATGGAATATAGAAATGTGAATGCTAGGAGCTACCATCTTGATGATGTGTCAGTAGAGACCAATACCATCCCAATACTTGTACTCCATCACCTTCATGACTTCATTCAGACTGATAGATGTCCAAAGCTCACTCTTCAACCTGAAGTTCTGGTCATAAAGGAGGGCGTACGATTGCTTTGCCTCAAGCAGTTCGCGTTCGAGACGGAAAACACGCTCCTCCACGGCCAAAAATTTATCTTTCTTAATGTAATTGTGAGACAGGTGATCGACAGTGGAAACGTGACAATGAGCCAGTTTTTGAAGCTGTAAGAAAAGGACAGGTTAAAAGCTATAAAGAAAGTAATAAAAGAATTGAGGAAAGGTTCGGCTAATACCTCGAAAAAACAAGAGCTTCCTATGAGAGTATCATTCGTAGGAACCTCCAAAATCTCGTGGACTTCTAGCTCCAAGAGCTTTGTAGCAGCTACCTCAACTACCTCACTGACTCTTCTGACAGAAATATCCCCCTAGACCTTAAGCACTAGGGGCTCAGAACAAGATGTTCCGACTGCTACTTCAGAAGTAGCTTCCTCCTCGGCCTCGGACATGGGGGCCTCCAAACAAGGCACATCTATCACTTCGACTCGTCCTTCGGCCTCGTCTTCAACTTTGTCAAGGAGAAGGTACCTCGATAACATCAACATAAATTTTCGAGACAATCATCTCTAAGATGTTGGCCTCTGGAAACTCGATTTGAGGCACTTCCTTAGCCTCCCTAGACTTAGTCTCGATGATCCAGGAAGCGCCCTCGGTAAAACTGATAGGAAGATTAGGTAGGGGTTCCTTGGATAGGAATAAAAGAATGGCCGATATCCCATACGAAGTGAGGGATGGAGTAGGGATAGGAACGTCTTCGAATCCAACCTCAACAGCAGACTTCGAAGGCTCACAACCTTCATTTACTCCGACGGCCTCAAACGTTTGGGCCAGGGAAGAAGTAGGAGTTGGGTTCGTCCTCACTGACATCTTTTTTTCCTTACAAGCTAATCATTGGTGGCTTCGTCGTCAGAGGATGACTTGTCTAGGGCCACTTTGTGCTCGGGCGCTTGGGTCGACGGCTTGCTTATTTAGAGGGGCCTTTGTTTTCTCTTCAACTTCCTCTTATGAGCCGATGGTGCAAGAGGTGCATCCGACTCCTCCAATAAGGCTCCTATTTGGCCTGAACCATAGACTCAGTCAGTAGCCATCGATTCTTTTTATTCTCATTTAAGGAGCCGGCTTTTTTCTGAATGAGATCCGTCAGCGCCTTAGCAGACAACTTCTCGTGCTCTAACACTTCGGTATCAAAAAATGTCAAAACTCGGTCCCACTCATTGGAGAGCTCCCATCTAGAGGGAGTCTCCAAGTAGAAGAACCAGTCTTTTCATCTCTTGGTTGAGTCAGGAGTTTCCCCACTCAACGCGAACTTAGAATGTAGAGAGACTGAAATCCAGTCTGTTCCATGGTGAAAATGAAAAATAACTTTTACGACTTTGGTGTCGAACACCAGGCCATGAATGCGAGCAAAGATATATAAAGAAACTAAATACCTAACTGCATTTGGCTGCAATCTGGCGACCGAAATATGGAGAGTCGTCATTATTTTATACAACGTTGGTGTCTTTGGATATTGGAGGTCTCCTTTAAGATAAATCTTATAAACGGTAATGTATCCTTCTGGTATAGAGCAGGCTCTACCACCTACTCTAGGCATGAGGTACACTGACTAGCTTGGAATCTTATATCGAGCACAAAGGTAGTCGACATCTTCTGAGGTGAGAATCAACTGGATATCATTAACACCGAGAGCCATTAGAGAAGATGAAGGATTTCAAAAAGGAGGAAGAAGAAGACGAAGGGGTTTTGAAGAGAAGCAAGAAACGAAAGGCTTTTAGAAAGTGAGAAAAAGGATTTTGAACTATTTAAAACAAAGGCTTTGAGTCGAAACGACGCCGTAGAGTGGAAAATTCAAAAAGACACGTCTCTTCATGACGGCGATATGTGTCAACACCGTTAAGTTGTGCAGTACGTCAATCATCCAAAATCAGTAATGATGATTGGTGCAGTTTCGAGAATGGCACAGGACACGAGGAAACTCACAATTAATGCTACTACTGGCGGCACAGATAAAGTCCGTCTGATTAAGTGCCCTCATTTGATGGAGCTCGTCGAATTGAAAGTCTTCATCTAGCCAGCCAACGAAATCCTTCAAACCAAGAGTATGGGTTCAAATAACAAACTATCCTCGAACATCATACCGAAAGGTTGAACTTCAATCCTCTTGGCATGGGGGCCAGTGATGGGAGTAGTTGTTGACCACCCAAGAGAAAAAATCAGTCGAAGGATTCGACCTATAGTAGATTAGGAGCCCAATCGGCTCATATGACCCAAAATTGGTGGATGAATCTGTCAGTCTTATCTGAGCCATTACTTCTTGAAAGAAGACGAAATCGACTCTAACTGATTGAAGCGGTTTCTTTCTCTTATCTGACTCAACGGACTCGGTTGGCAGTTAGGAACCACCGGCCAAACGACATTTTATCATCTATCTGAACGGTTTATTAGGCAATTGGTAGGAAAAGTCAATAGCCCCTTATTTCTATATAAATCTCACCTCACTAATGAAAAAAAGGGGATAACGTTCAACCAAATAAAAGCTAACCAAGTATAATCTTAAGATACTAAAAGCGCATACTCTCTGATTAAGATTCTTTCTAAAAAGCACACGCGACAACCAAAAATCATTTTTACAAGTATTTGTACTTGCATCATCCCTTTTCTTTCCTCAAAAAAAGATACTGATTTGAATATTAGAGGATATTCCAATGAATGAGTTCCGTCAATCCTTTGATTGTACTTTTATTGTGTTGTTCAAGATCTAAATTAAGAGCATATAGAGACTGGACCCGTGTCAGATTCATCCGATAATTTTTGATTCCTTAGTCCGTATAACAATCAAGATCCAAATACACAACATTTCTAATATTTTTGTTTCTTTTAAATTAATTATGTTTTTAGTCAACAAATCTTAATACACTAAGGTCCACCAGATAAATATATATTTAATTAGTTTTGTTCAAAATTAATTTAATTTGCTATTTAATCTAAATTTTAATTAATGGTCCAAATATCCAAATCGAAGCTATCGATCCATCCAAATTTATTAGGCCTAAAATCCTAATACCCAGAATCACTGGCCTCAAATTTTTCATGGCAAAGGATTTCCCAGGTTGTTACTTCAATTTGGTGATCCGAAAAGTATTACATCTAACAATCAGCATATCATTCACATAGAGTTAGAGAATAACAAAATCATCTTTAGATAACACAATGATCCAAAATAGTTTCTGGTAGCTTTGACCTACCATACTAGACTTGGACTTCTTGTACCATTGTTTCGGAGCTTGCTCCATTCCATGTAAGTTTTTCTTCAGATAACATGCTAAGCGTTCCTTCCCCTCAACCCGAAATTTCTCCGACTGCTCCATGTAGATTTTCTCCTCAAGGTTATCATAAAGAAATACCATCCATACATCCAACTATTTAACTTCCTAATAAAGAACCGCTGCCAATCCGATCACCACCTAGATTGAAGACATCTTTATAATTGGGGCAAAAATCTCATCAAAATCAACAACCTTCCATTGATTGAAACCTTTCACAACCAGGCTTATTTTGTACCTTGGTTGTGGACTGTTCTCATCAGCCTTCAAGTGGAAGATCCACTTATTATTTAATACTCATTTTTCCTTCGGCAGCTTTAACGTATAATTTTCTTACAATGATTTTATTTCATCTTGTTTGGTTTCCAACTAATCTACTTTGTGCTCATTTTTCATAACTTCTTCAAAGCTTTTGGGCTCCCCTCCATCGGTAAGTAACACATACTCATCAGCAGATAAACAAATAGATGGTCTTTGATCTCTCGTGGATCATCGGAGTGGAATGGTCTCAGCTGACTCAGCAATATCATGGGGAATAGCATCATCCTCATCATCAAGAGTAAGAGTCCCACAATCTTCTTCTTGTTTGGGATTGCCTTGATCACAGTCTTCATTACGAATAGACACCGATATTAAGGACTCAAGATTTATATCGCAAATTTGGCTGCTATCGTTATTGGAAACAACCTTCGCCTCTTTATCGATATCTTTAATTGTCTCATCCTTGGCGAACACCACATCCCTCGATCGAATAAATTTCTTCTCAATCAAACCATAGAACCGATATCCCAACTCATCTTTCCTATAGTCAAGAAAAATGCATTGTCTTATCTTTGACTCCAACTTGGTCTCTCGTCCTTCAGGATGTAAAGAAAGACCTTGCACCTGAATACGCGCAAGTGGTCGTAGGATACTTCCTTCTCAGACCATACATTCTCTGGAATTTCTCCATTCAGCGAACCACTTGGTGATAGCTTGATAACATGAGCCATGGCCTTGAAGGCATCCCCCAAAATGAACCGAGGAGTTTCACCTTCGAACGTACACAATGAACTCTCTCTATCAAGGACCTATTCATCCATTTGATCACAACATTCAGTTATAGTGTCTTCGGTGGAGTCATTTGGCGTCAAATTCTATAGGTCCGGCAATACTTGTCAAATACTCCAATATACTCCTCGCTGTTGTCACTCTGAATGCACTTTAATTTTTCCTCCGTTTGCCTCTCTACTAGGGTATGAAAATGTTTGAAGATATCAAGGACTTAATCTTTTGGTTTCAATGGGTACTCCGAATGTCTTTTTCAGAGTACCCACAGCTTTTTCGAACAATCATCAATAACTATGATGAAATATAGTGTTCTTCCGAATGTCTTTGCCATGAGAGGGTCACATATGCCAGTGTGGACCAATTTAAGAAAATCGGCCTTCTTTGTGGATGAGTTTCCATAAAATAAAACTCACTATTGCTTTCCTACTATACAATGAGGACAAGTCTTTAGTTTGGTTTTCTTCACACCCTGAAGGAAATCTTTATTGGCTAAACAATTCAACCCCTTCTAACTCGTATAACTCAACCGTCGGTACCATAAATCTGAAGACTCCATACTTTTTGCAACATGTATATCTCCAGTTACAATAGAGGCTTGTAACACATACAAGTTAAAAACTTTCTTTCTCCGAGTAACTACTAGAAATCCTCTTATCAACTTTTACGCCCCTTCAAAAATCATGTTGCAATAGTCTTTATCGTTGAGCTTCCTCAGTGAGATTAGGTTCAGCCGAATATTGGGGATGTGTTGTACATTCCTCAACAACAACTTAGTCCTATTGTTGGTGAGAAGGCACACGTTATCGTAGTCGACAATTTGGGATGTGCCGTCATTACCCATCTTCAACACTCCAAAATTACTCGGAGTGTAAGATATGAAAAATTCCTTTTGTAACGTCACATGGAGTGAGGCACTACTATCTACCACCAAATTGGTCTCATGATTTGCCAAATTGAACACCTTACCCTCTTGACACACCAACCAAAGGTTAATATTGGTAACAATTGAGGCTCTCTTATCATCTTAGGCATTGTCCACTTTTTTTCTCATTGTCGTCGGTGTTCTCACACTTTCATTTGTAACAGTATTTTTTGATGTGTTCCTTCTCGCAATGGTAGCATTTGAGGTTTTGATACCTTGATCAGGATTTGCTCCGACTCTTTTCACCAAATTTAGAGCAACGCCCTTTATTCCTTCCCCATGACTCGGAGACTAACACTTTAGAGTGCGAAGAAGAAGACCCTTGTGATCGACGTCTCATTTCCTTATTTAGCATGACTTTCTTTACTATTTTTAGAGTCACAAAGCCATTTGGACTGGTATTGGCGATAGTGATCTGTATTACTTCCCAAAAGTCTATTGAGGTAATTAGCAACCATAAACCCAGTAGCTCATTATTAAATTTGATACTCATACCACTCAACTGATCTACACATCCTTGAAACTCGTTTAAGTGATTGGCTATTGACATGCCCTCATTATACCTCACTTGTATCAATTTTATCAAGTGAACAATTTATTGTTACCAGTTTTTGAAGCATAGAGGGCCTCTAGCTTCTTCCACAGTGTCTTTGCATTTGTCTCATTTCAAATGTGATTATATATATTGTCATCCATAAATTGTCGAATATAACCACAAACCTGTTCATACTCAAAAGTCCATTTCCTATCGAACTTTGACTATGACTTTTGTGTAGCGAACACCAGAAAATGCATTGTTTTCACAAATAATAAATATTTCATCTTACTCCGTCTTATATCATAATTTGTGTTATCCAAACAAACCGTCATGTTCTCGACCTCCATCTATTCAAATAAGTTTTAATACCTGATACAAATAACCGTATCTCTGATACTACTTGTTGGAACCTAGACCGCTTATTTAAACCGTAAGAAAATATTCAACAAACAATAAATCCTAAATAATGAGAAAATCTATATTATGTGACAAGATAATTATAAATAATGAGACAAGATACAATTTATACGTAAAAAGCTCCCTTTAGAATGAGGAAGAAAAATCACAAAACTAGAAATTCATAAATATCTCAACCGTGTAATATTTTGGTTACACAAATTCTAAATGTAAGTATCGCAAATCCGAATCAAAGTAGGATTATTTTGAATCAATAAATCCCAAATCATAATAAATAAATCCTAAAATTTGGGTATAACGTAACCAAACAAACCACAAAATTTCATCATCAGATAATAATAAATATAAACAGATCTAAAATCCATCACAGGATCTCATTAGATAACCATCTAGATAACATAACCATAACCTGCTCCAAACAGTCATAAGGGATGGACAATCCATAAACATATACATATACATATACGCCTCCATCAAATATTCTAATCTAACCATTGAATATACATCCAAGGCCACATCGGGCCAGTCTGAATATCCAAAAATATAACCCAATACACAGCTCGAACATATCCCACAATAACATAACAAATATAATACACTCCAAAATATATGATACCATGCCAAATCTGATCCAGTTCTTACAAAGTATCCAAACTCGCTACTATGAAGGAATAAAATAGAAAACGTGAGTATAAAATTCATCAAGTATCATCATATGCATATATAAAACAACACATATATATCAAAGCGAGGGTATAGTCACATAACAAATCGTATATCAAATTGCACTATCCCATCGAGATATACTCATAACAAATTGTGATCTAATACCACATCGCATAAACCGCGATCGACTCCACACCCACATGGGACACAAATCAACATCTCTATCTACATATCATAACGGTTACGTTTTAGACCAACAACTCTAGACTATTCCATCTTATCATCATTATAGGTTACAATTTAGGCATGCAACTCTTGATCATTTTTTCATAATTATCGACTATAGTTTAAGCCTGTAACTCTTAGCGGCCTTCTTTTTATCATTATCTGCTACAATTTAGGCTTGTAACTCTCGGTCATCTTTTCATCATTATCTTTCGGATCATATATTGACCTGTTAGAGCCCCAGACTACCATGGTCCCACAAAGTAGCGATCTCGACCTCCAATAGCATGTATATGTACTGATACATGGCTTGGTTCATGCCCCTTTCAGCATAAACATATTAATACACGAACATATATAATCTAGATATTTTTTGGGTCTCTATAAAAATAATAAAACCCTTCAAAATTACAAAAGTTGAATAAAATTTTAAATCAACCAGTAAATCATACATGCATGACATAATAAACAGATATAGTGCATAAAAATAATATGCATATAAATAAAATCTCTAAAACACAGGTAAATATTATTAGATACAAAATCAAACAAAGGATAGGACTTCTAAATACTTGTCCCAACCTTATATTTAAATGGATCTGATAAAAAGATGCTCCATGCTATCCAAACTCCATCATCTCTATCCTTTTTCTCTCTCCTGCAGTGTGCTCCTCCTCTCTGTCACGGTTCTGCCTTCTCCTCTCTTCCGCATGCTTCCTCTCCTCCTTTCTCTCCCTCTTCTCTGCCTCCTCCTGCGCAACAGTTTCTCCTCTGCTCTCCCTCTCTCTTTCTCCTTCCTCTCCCTCTCTTTCATTGCTCCCCTTCTCCTCTCTGCTCTTTTTCTTTTCTTTTCCTGCTTCTCCCACACATCTCTCTCCCCTTTTATCTTCTCTTTTCTCTTTTTTTTTTCTCCTCTGCCACACCCCCTCCCCCTTTTTCTTCTTTCTTTTTCTTTTTCCTTTGTTTTATTATTCAACTAGCATTCGAGCGGCAATCGACTGATTCAATTCCCTCAAAAATTTTACTATATAAAATTAATTTCAATATATCTAAATTATCCAAATAATAAATAATATCAAAATAATTTTAAATAAAAAATTGGGTATTACAACAAGGTTATAACACCTTGTCACAAATAAACCCGAATAATAGAGAATATGAGCTGAAAGAGAAAAAATAAAATCAGTAGATATTCTTCTCAACTTCAAGAGTAACGTACCAATGGTACTTTCTTATCTAAAAAATGTAAGTGGTTTAATCCTAAAAAATATCGGCCCATTTTTATATTGCAGGCTGCGCTTGAGTGTCCGTCAGGCATGCCTTGAGGGTGGGTGCCATGGGAATCAGCGACTCAATTGCAAGGCCACAGGGTTCAGTGTTTCAGGTGCCCTTCGGGTACACCTCTAGCACTCTCCGTTTGGAATCGGTGCTTGGGTCGTGGTAACAATGGAGTGAGGATGAATGGTGGTGGTTTTATGAATGGTAATTGTGGGCCGAGGGGAACATGGGGTAGTTTTGTGAGTTGGTAAAGGTATTGGAAGGTTGTGTGGTGGGCTCGATGGGTTAATGCTATGGCTTTGGGAAAGGTGGAGCGAGATGAGTGTTGGTGGTTTGAAAGCCTTGGTTGGTTTGGGAACCTCCCATGGTGATAATCTTCGCTGGATTGCATCTAGCACTTTCTGCGTTGTTGTAGGTTTGCCTCATCTCTAGGAGTTATTGTCCTGGGTCAGAATTGGTGGCATGGTTTCCTGCAAGGCTTTTCGATCCTCTAGCCGTAATCCTCTCTAATGCCAATGGATGAGGTTGGATTTTGAAATGAAATAAAGGAAAATCTAAACAAAACAAGAGTATTCTTCTATTAAAATATAAAAAAGAGGATGCAAAGGGATGGGGAGATTGCTGATCTATCGAAAAACAAAATAAAGGGGGGAGGATATCTAATATGCCGAATGATAATAGATCATCTTCCCCAAGGGAGATTAACAAAAGGTTAGATATTGATAATTTACATGGGGACTCACTCAACCTGGGGAAGTAGGCGCCAAGGCAACTCCTATCTTTTTTCTCCTCCACCAATACTGCCACCAGGGCCATTAATTCCACCAGTTCTCAAACAGCCCCTTCGAAGGGCCAGCTGCCAACCAATTTCCCAAGTAGGATAATTGGGAGCAATACAAAAGACTAAAATGAATGGAGAGCTTTTATAAGAGCACAACTGGTTTGTTGGGTGTGTTCATCTATGCTTGGCAAATAAATAAAGAGCATTTGACATTTCTTTGCATCTGTGGTTCTTAATTTTCAAATCTTTTAAAGATTCTCCCCCTCTTTCTTGTATGTGAAGAAAAAAAAATGTTTATTAGAAGCTACTGAACTGATGAAGAGTAAATTAATGAACTTTTTACCCGTGTAACTATGTGGATTTCGTTATGACATGAAAAACTTGAATGATAATTAATTTGAAGCATCGTCCTTTAAGCTGTTTATCTTCTTTATAATGTTTGTCAATTTTTTGATCTATTGACCATAAGTTATTTGTGCTTTTGCATAAAATGACAGCTGCCTAACTAAACCTTAGTGATTTTAATGACTGTAGATTTGCTGGAATTTTTGCTTTCATTAGTGCGATGTAATTTTCTGGCCATCCTTTTTCTCTTATCAACAAATTGGTAGAGATTTTATTAGTTTTTGGTTGTCAACTATCTAAGATTACCCTTGGTTGTTACCTGTGCTTGGGATCGCCGTCCAGAGAAGATTATAGCAATAATAGTTGATTAGATATTTATTCTATTTCATATTTTTATATTGTTTTAACTATTATTTATAACCATTGAGTAGTTGATTGCCATCTCATTGTTTCAAGAAACATGCTTTAGTGAGATTGCTAGTATTTTAATTCTCTTATGGTTTTCCTGTGAGTACAAGTTGGCTTTTATATTTGCTTGCTTTGGGGGAGGGGGATGTTTACCTTTGGTGATCTTGTTCATAACCACCATAACTATTCAATTGCAGGTGACAATCATTGGCCCTGCAGATATTGAAGCCCTAAAAGCAGCACTAGATGAGAACAATGTTAGTAGGGAATAATTGAACAGCGTCTTTCTTCACTTTTCTTTTATCATCTTTTCTCCATAAAATATCTATTTTGATTGTCTTAATCACCCAAATTCGTGACCATGATCTCAATGGTGAATGTTGTCTACAGGTTAACTTTTTCTTCAAAGAGTCTCCAACCAATCCATTCCTTAGATGTGTAGACATTAAGTTGGTCTCGAAGCTTTGGCATCAGAAAGGAGCATTGGTGTGTATAGATGGAACATTTGCTACACTGCTCAACCAAAAGGCCCTTTCTTTTGTTGGAAATCTCTCCCATGAAAAAATTTCGGTCAAGATTCTGTTGACCGGATGGGCGGTCAACAGGACATTGACTGGCCTGTCTTAGAAGGGCGGTCTACAAGGATGACCGGCTCATTAAGGCAACACAGAGCACTTGCCATGACTAAAGGGGAGTAGGTTGACCTGCCTATTTACGTAACCTTGGAAACCCAAGACAACAATCGCCTTTTCAGCCTTGCTGCGCGGCGCGCGCGTCTGCTGCATAGATCGATACATACCTCTTGGAAACCGTGCACCAACCACAAGGAATGACGTGCTGGTTCAACTGCTGAGACCTTTGTATATCCTTATATATATGTGTGGGTGGTAAGCAGAATGAGGTGGACGTGTGAGCAGAGCGTGTGAGAGTAAGAAAGAAAAACAAAGGAGTGGAAGAAGGCACAACTGAGTGTGTGAGCATTTTCGCCTTACTGTTTGTAATCTCTATCTCATACATAGTGCATTTTTTCGGACTCAACGTTCCGTGATTTTTTCCTTGATTCATAAGGGTTTTCTACGTAAAATATCGGTTGTCATTATTTCTTTCTTTCCTTCTCTTCGATCCCATTGTGCTTGTGACGGTAGGCCGCCTATTTCCGGCCAACAAGTGGTATCAGAGACTGGTTCGTGAACCGTTGGATGGCGTCGTCGGCGAAGAATGGGACGTTCAATGTGGAGTAGTTCAATGGGCAAAATAATCTTATCCTTTGGTAGGAAAGGGTGAGGAATATTTTGACGGGAGAAAACGACAATAGCTCTTGAAAAAAGGAGGAGAAGAGAAACTAAAGGACCGGTGATAAGAAAAGAGATCTTGCCAAGTCCACCATTAAGTTGTGTTTTGTGAATGACACACTCGGGGAGGTCCTCGGTCCGTCGGGACCGGCGAAGGTGCTGAAGAAGCTTGAGAGCCGGTACAAGTCCAAGTCCTTGACAACCAGGCTGTATATGAAGAAGCAGTTCTACGGCCTACGGTTGTCAGAAGGAGAAAGCTTTGAGAAGCATTTGGATGAGTTCAACCGGATATTGACGCAGATGTCCGCCTTTGAAGAAGAGATCAAGAAGGAGGACAAGGCGTTGGTCCTGTGGCCTCTCTGCCCGGCCTCCTACGATCATATAGTCACAACCTTGCTATTTGGCAAAGATACTTTAAAGTTGGACGCGGTTATTACTTCCTTACTCATGAATGAGTTAAGGAGGTCACAAGGGGCCTCGACATCTGAGGTACTTGTGACTGAATCTTGGGGAAGAAGTAGAGGCCGTGGTTAAAAACAAGGAGAGAAAGCTCACAGCAATTCAAGATCGAGGTATCAAAACCTTGAGTGTCACCACTGTGGCAAGAAGGGCCACATTAAGAAGCATTGCTTCAAATGGAGGCGGGAAAATGCGAAAAAAGAAAAAGATGATAGTGAACGGGTAGAGGAAAGGTCCTCCGTCTCAGTAGTGACAGCAGGCGGTCTCCTGCTGACATGTGAAGGAGACGTGGCAAATGTGACGGACGAGGAGTCCGGCTGGGTGATTGACTCTGAGCCACCTTGCACGTCACGTCCAGAAGGTAGCTGTCTACATCCTATACTCCAGGAGATTTGGAGTAATAAGAATGGAGAATGAAGGAACATCTCCCATTGTAGGCAGAGGAGATGTTATCTTGGTCACAAATAACGGGACAAAGCTGATTTTGAAGGACGTACGTCATGTCCCTGACATTCGGCTGAATGTCATCTCAGCCGGACGCTTGGATGATGAAGGTTATTGCCATACCTTTTGTGAAGGCGAGTGGAAGCTGACAAGAGGATCTCTTGTTGTAGCAAGAGGAAAGAAGGACGCCGATGCAGATGCATGAAGGCCTCATGCAAGGGCGGAGATGTGAATACTACGGCCCGGCCAGAGAGATTGGAGAGTCTGTGGCATAGAAGGCTAAGCCACATGAGTAATGAAGGGCTGTCCTACTTGGCCAAGAAAGGCCTGATCACCGGAGCAAAGGAGGAAGGACAAAAGACGTGTCCTCATTGCTTGGCTAGAAAGCAAAGGAGAGTTTCATTCCATAGGAGTCGAGTCCCGAAAGGCGGAGCTCCTAGAACTCGGTTCACATGCGGATGTGTGTGGACCATTCAGAAAAGTCCTTCGGTGGAGCCCAATATTTTGTTTCTTTCATTAAATTTCATTGACAATCAGAAGGATGTTAGTCTACCCACTAAAGACCAATGACCGGAGTTCTTGGTGTCTTTGACAGATTCACGCTTTAGTGGAGCGCAAATCGGGAAGAAGGCAAGGCTGTCCGTAGTAAATAAATCTGTGGCGAATATTTGGGACCTTTTGATGCCTCTTGCCAGGTTGTATGGTGTTAGACATCAAAAACACCACCAAAGCTCCACGATTAAATGGAGGGCAGAACGGATAAATCGTACGCTCTTGGAGAGAGTACGCTGCATGCTTCATTATGGGCAGAAGCACTTCGGACGGCGGCCTACATCATTAACAGGTCGCCCAGCAAGCCTCTAATCGGTGAAGTGGCAGAAAAGATATGGATGGGCAAGGAGCCGTCCTATGATCATTTGTGAGTATTCGGATGCAAAGCATTCGTACATGTCCCAAGGGATAAAAGGACAAAGCTGGAGCCAAATACGACTCAGTGTGTCTTTTTGGGCTACGGGAAAGATGAACTGGGCTACTGTTTCTATGATCCTGCCACCAGAAGACTCGTCTGATCTAGGGACGTAACTTTCGTTAAAAATGAGACGATCGAAGACATTTGCAGGAAGGCCAAATATGACGATGAACAAATGGACCAAGTGAGCGCTGAAGCTGTTCGTCTGGCATCATTAGAAGGAGAGGATCCTGGTCAGGGGATGGTTGAGAATAATGAAGGGGAAGTCATGGCTCCGAATGACACCAATAATGAAAGCTGTTCCTCGGCCGTGAAATGTCTCTGTTAGAGCGGTCCTCACGTGACGGCGGCCGCCGACCCACCTGTCACCAAATGAATATGTAATGTTCAACGATTTGGAGAACCCGAGGATTATGAAGAGAGGCAATGAGACGACGACAAAGAAAGATCGGGCCGAAGCCATGAAGGAGGAGATGAACTCCCTTCATAAAAATCACACCTTTGACTTAGTAAAACTTTCTAAGGGGAAGAAGGCCCTCAAAAACAAATGGGTCTATCGCTTGAAGCAGGACGAGAATACCAAGAAGCCAAGTACAAAGCACGGTTGGTGATGAAGGGCTTCAGTCAAAAAAAGGGGATTGATTTTGATGAAATCTTTGCCCCGGTTGTCAAAATGTCCTCTGTCCGGGTAGTGCTTGGCTTGGCTGCCGCCCAGAACTTGGAGGTTGAACAAATGGATGTCCGGACAGCATTCCTCCACGGTAAGCTTGAGGAGGTGATCTACATGGAGCAACCGGAGGTGTTCAAAGTAAAGGGGAAGGAGAAACTTGTCTGCCGACTGAGAAAGAGTCTGTATGGATTAAAGCAAGCCCCTAGGCAAAGAGGACAAGAAATTTGAGTTATGACCAAATGTGGGTACAGGCGGACAACTCGTGACCATTGCGTGTTTTGTACAAAAATTCTCGGATGATGATTTTGTTGTTCTTCTCTCCTTTATGTAGGCGACATGCGTCGTCGGACCTGACGAAATGGAGATCGGATAAATAAGCCGAAGGAGCAGCTTGACAATCATTTGCCATGAAGGACCTTGATCGGCTAAAGCGGATTCTGAGCCGAATCTTACGCGATCGGAAGGCAAGAAAGTTATGGTTATCTCAAGAGAACTATCTTGAGAAAGTGCTCCAACGATTCAACATGGAGAAGTCAAAGTCCGTGAGTACACCGTCGGCGAATCACTACAGGCTGAGCACTCGTCAATGCCCGACTACGGATGACGAGAAAAAATACATGAAAGGCGTTCCCTACTCATCAGCTGTGGGAAGCCTGATGTATGCTCTGGTGTGCACCAGACCGGACATAGCTCATCTTTGTATCGGATAATGTCCCGGCCGGTTTCATCCAACCAGGAAAGGAACACCGATCCGATAAAATGGGTCATGAGGTATATTCGGGGTACTTCCAAGAGTGCTTGTGTCTTGAAGCGACAAACCGCAGTTGGTGGGATACTCAGACGCAGACATGGCCGGAGATGTTGACACTCGCAAATCCACATCGGGTTACTTGATAAAATTTATGGGCGGTGCAGTTTCTTGGCAATTCAAACTACAAAAATGTGTAGCTCTATCCACAATCAAAACCAATACATTGCGATTCATGGAAGCTTGCAAGGAGATGCTGTGGATGAAGGAGTTCGTTCAGGAGTTAGGCATCCAACAGGAGAGATATGTGGTACTTTGTGACAGTCAGAGTGCCATTTATCTATGTAAGAACTCCTCATTTCATTCCAAATCTAAGCACATTGATACACGTTATCATTGGGTGCGAGATGTGCTGGAGGAAGGACTTCTGTCATTAGAAAAGGTTAGCACAGAAGAGAATGGGGCAAACATGATGACGAAGATTCTACCGAAAGGTAAGAATGAGGCATGCTGCAAGATGGCCGGGCTAACAGAGTTAACTTTTTCATGGTCGAGAGGGGAAGTTTGTTGGAAATCTCTCCCATGAAAAAATTCCGGTCAACAGAATTAGAAGGGTGGTCTACAAGGATGACCGGCTCATTAAGGCAACACAGAGCACTTGCCATGACTAAAGGGGAGTAGGTTGATCTGCCTATTTAGGTAACCTTGGAAACCCAAGACAACAGACCTACCTTCTGGTGCTGTAGGCGTGTGCTGTCCACTGCTAGACTGATACATGCCTCTTTGGAACCGTGCACCAACCACAAGGAAGGACGTGCTGGTTCAGCTGCTGAGACCTTTGTATATCCTTATATATATGTGTGGGTGGTAAGAAGAATGAGGTGGACGTGTGAGCCGAGTGTGTGAGAGTAAGAAAGAAAAACAGAGGAGTGGAAGAAGGCCCGACTGAGTGTGTGAGCATTTCTGCCTTACTGTTTGTAATCTCTATCTCATATATAGTGCAATTTTTCGGACTCAACGTCCCGTGGTTTTTTCCTTGATTCATAAGGGTTTTCCACGTAAAATATCGGTTGTCATTATTTCTTTCTTTCCTTCTCTTCGATCCCATTGTGCTTGTGACGGTAGGCCGCCCATTTCTAGCCGATATCTTTTGGGGCTGATATTGTTCTCCATTCTGCAACAAAATTCATTGGGGGTCACAATGACGTAACTCAGCTTGATTTGATGACCTGTTCTGTTGAAGAGTCACACCCTCCCCCCTCACTGAACATTAGGTTTAACAGTTGATATCTACGGTTATGTTTTTAGGTCCTTGCCGGTTGTGTTAGTGGTCGTAAAGAGTTGATTTCAGCAGTTCGTAACATGCATCATGTTCTGGGTGGTGCTCTTAACCCAGTAAGAATGTTGATGAAAAGTTTACTGTGCTTATATTCTTTTTCATTCTTTTTGATTGATTAGTCTCATGAAATTGTTCTGTAATCCTGACCTTCCATTTTAACAGTCAACATGTAAACTAGTTTAGTGCGGATTATTTTTGGAGTTGTTGGGAGATGCACTCTAATCAGATGGCTTTACTGTGATCCCCTATTTGTGCTAGGATATGTCAGTTTTAATTCAGGTATTGGACAGGGGTAAATGGCTAGATCTTGACTCTGCTAGTTTCCAGTTTTGTGATTTGTTCAGCTAATGGAAGAGTTTGAAAAAATTGAATGTCCATATGTGAAATGCTCCACTCCTAATAGAATGGCAAAAGAGGATCACCACTTGTAGTGAGGCTCAAGGCTTGTTGTTAATGATGCAAGTATTGGTCAATACGATATACATATAGACCTACGTTTATTGGTATTGGGGCTCTCTTAATACCGATATTTTTCGATACCACAATAATTTCACGATATGTTTTCGTATAGGCTGATATAGTCAATATATTGGCTGATACAACTTTGTTAATTTATTCTAATAATAAAATAGGTAAAAGATACAAATCCAAAAATCTGATATTGAAAGACATAAGGGGCAATCTCATATTTAAATAATAATTCAAATTGAAATATAGTCTCATCAATATATTCTAATAATAAATCGTAATCCAGAGTTAAATCATATAATCCAAATTATATCTAAATCCATATTAAACATATATTGAACAAAACGAAATTTGGATTCAAATCACATACGAATGAAATAAAGTTTGAGACGAAATTATATAAATCAAAATATGTTTTTTTAGAACAGCAGAGAAGCTCTAACGGAGATCCATAGAGAGAGAAGCTCCATCTTCTCTCTACTCTGTTTTCAAAATCGGCGTCCTGCTCCTTTGGGCGCGGATTGTTTTCCTTGTCGGAGCCGGCTATGGCCGGCCTTCTGGGGGCGCATCCTGGTCCTCGCCAGGTTCTCAATCCTTCTTGTGAGCCCGTCGCTTCTTTTTCGTTAGGGTCCCCTGTTGTGACGAATCCGATTATTCTCCATTGAATAACCTCCGTCAATGGCTAAGCACACTCTAAAGCCCATAATTAACCCATGGACTCTACAGAAAATCCGTCAGAGTTTCCTCTGTAACTGGACGAAAACCAAATGGTACAACCTGTTCAAATATCCTGTACAAGCACACAACTAATCAAAAGGCTTAACTCAAAGCTGACAACACACCACACAAGATCAGACATCTACCATATCATCTATGGCTCCAATACAGTACACTACCTACTATACCGGATCTAGAGAGATGCCATCTAATGAAACCAAACTCAAAATATAAATATACAAACGCGGAAGTATAACTAAATCATCAAAAAAGTGGAAACATAACAAAACCATAAAACAATAACTATAACGAGCCACGCCCAACCCTGAGTGGCCGTTCGCAATCCGATCCAACTCTAAGTCCAAGTCCTTCTGCACTCGCCGTCCAGCCAGCCTCAACAAGCAAGCCTCTCCTTGCTCTATCTATCCGGCGTCAGCTAAGTATTCTCATCTAAAAGGAAAAATAACAACTGCAAGAGTGAGCTAACAGCTCAGCAAATATAATCATAAACAATTCTCTAATGCATATACAAGAACTGAAACGGGAGGGAATACAGGCACTCTCCATACTCAAGAAATGGGAGAGGAACAGGAAGCAACTGGAATCACTCGATTATTATGGTTCACTTCGGTTACATCGGTGATCATTATTCGAATCACCTGATTCTCACGGTTCTCCGCGGCCATATCTTGAATCATTGATTCACACGGTTCTTACGATTACATTGATTGGACATTATTCATTTTCGTTATTACATCATCTTTGCGGACCCCGGCTAGTAGACCGTACTAACCAACGATGCGAGAGAACGAGGATAGGAATGTGTTCGCTACACATTCTAAAGCCACGGCTACTATTTTAGGTCAAGAGTAGCACACGACCCTCGGTTCAAATCCATACAACAATCATTACTGATTTACTACATCTCAATATGTAGCGTCGATGTATACACCCCACACCCCCGGGTCCAGGCAATCCTCATTTTTCCACAGTAGTTTCCTAAAGCGTACTACAAACATCACCCGCTCCCACGAGCGGCCGAATACATGGCCAAGTATTCCTCAGGTTCAACCGCGATGGACATAGTATACTAAAGAATACTACCCATACGACTCAGGGTCCTAATTTTAAGATTAGGTTCAACACTTGGAGAGGGAAACCCACATTTGCCACACATAATCATATCTCGGAAAATCTCATTCCCATCACAATCATCTCCAACCGGGAGATTACATCATCAAACACATCTCCATCTAGGAGGTTATATCATCACAAGCATAATGTGGACTCCCTTCCATTCACGTTACGATTCTCAATATCTAAAGGGACTCAATTCCCTAAATCCACAATAAATCATTCCAAGTTCACAACAGAGATTAGATTTCATACCTCAAGCGATCACAAGTCACTTTGGAACCTCTGAGACTCATTCCCTTACCTCTAGCACACAGATTCACATTCGAGGCTTACATTTACGTTTAAACATTTAAATGTTATATCAATAACAATTATGGAAGCATAACACTTATATTTCTCATTTCATTTTCGATGAACGATAGCAGATTTTCTTTTGAACACCCGGACGCCGTACACGGTTTGATACTTGGAAATGGGACATCCGGTGGATTCGTACACACACTTGATACACGGGATTTCACATTTGGGTTCGATTTAACTTATCACGATGATGGAAGCATGCAACTTCCCTTTCAATTTCGGATAAACAATTACGGAATTCTTTCAAGGCTCCCGGACGCCACGAACGGGTCAATTCTTGCGGGATTCGGCATCCGGTCGATATATACCTACAATTAGGACACGGGGATTCATATTCTAGGGTCATTTCAACATTTTACGAAGGTGACAATGTGCAATTTCCACCTTCGATCTCGGGTGAACAGTAACAGCGCCCGTTTAGAGGGTCCGGACGCCGTGAACGGGTCAAAACGTGCGAAATCGAACCCGATGTATATGCATCAATGGGACGTGGGGATTCACATTTTGGGGCAATTTCATGATACACGGCCGAAAAATGGGAAATCTCTAATTTTTCGTGGGTTAGGGTTTCGGTGAAACCAAACCGGGCGAATCGGACACGATCCGAGCAACTAACTACATTTTCCTTAGCCCATACTCATGGGTTTCAAGATTCTAACGTTCACCGTGGATATCGACACAAAATATCCAACGAAAATACATAAAATATCGAAAGAGAACGAGAAGTGGGTATGAGAACAATTGCCTCGACGCGTGTTTTCACTTTTATACCTGGCTCTTGGACGAAATCGGATTCCCGGGCCTCGTTCTCCTTCCTTCTCTCTCAAGGATCGGCGCCCTCTCTCTCTCTAAAACCCTAAACCCACGCGAAAATGAGAGGAGAGAAGGCGCGATGGGTTTTTATTTGCGCGCACTGCTCGAGCGGGCAGCGAGCGGGCTCGCCACGGGTATTCCCCCGCTCGAGCTCTGCTCGAGCCAGAAGCGAGTATCCCGGCTACTGGTTTTTTCGCTCGAGCCATGGCTCGAGCGCCCAGAGGGCGCGGGTCTGGCCCGCGGCAAGCCAGCAGCAAGCCTACGTCGCGTTTTCGCTGTTCGGGACCCGTTTTGACCCTTCTAATCCAATCTTTCACTTCCTTGGACTTTATTTTTTATTATATCACCTCAATAAGTCATGATTATTATAATTTAAAACCCAAAATCTTATTCACAAAGTAATATTTCACGGTTTACAGTTTTCGTTCCCGATTTATCGATTTTTGGCTCCTTGAGCTGTTCATCCGATTCCTCTCATACCTTTTGACCATGATATACCTATATTAACTTAATTGCCTTCTAATTATTATTTCCTTACAGAACCTCACACCTGTCACACCAGAAGTTACGTCTATAGTTTACCCTTCAGGTTCCAATCTTCCATCTTCCCTTCCACGCTCCTCTGTTTCTCCGCCTCCCTTAGGTCAGATCCTCAGCTTCCCCTCCTGGGCCGACGTTGTCCAAAGGATTGCCTCGGATGGGAGTCGAAAGTTGAAAATTTTCCCCCTCTTGCAGTTGACGGGGACACTGCTACCATTACTCCTCCTCCGGAGGTTATCGAACAAGGTCGACAGTTATGGGGGTCCACTTTGGTTGGCTACTTCTTTGATACCCCTCCGTATCTCCTGGCAGTAATTGGCATTGCCCGTATCCTCTGGAAGAGATTCGGCCTTGAGCACGTTGCAAGTAACGACGCGGGCTTTTTCTTTTTTCGTTTCTCCTCGTTGAAGAAGATGGAGCAGTGCCTCCTGGCTGGTCCTTGGATGATGGCTGGGAAAGCCATTTTCCTTAAACATCTGCTTCTTGGAATGCAGCTGTGTAAGGAATTGCACAAATCGTTTCCCATTTGGATAAATCTCTATAATGTGCCGCTTGATTTTTGGTCTCCTGTGGGACTTGGATGGGTTGCAAGTGCGATTGGGAAACCAACTCATCTCTGTCCTAGAACTGTCAAAATGGAAAATCTTGGTGTTGCCCGAATTTGTGTCGAGGTTGATGCGAACACTTCTTTTC
Organism: Nepenthes gracilis; assembly: GCA_033239525.1. Taxonomy (NCBI): domain Eukaryota; kingdom Viridiplantae; phylum Streptophyta; class Magnoliopsida; order Caryophyllales; family Nepenthaceae; genus Nepenthes; species Nepenthes gracilis. The sequence goes on from BSYO01000015.1 coordinate 14,573,980, forward strand.
CCACAAGAATCATCCTTAAGTCAAGCTCTGAACCTTCATCTTTTACAACTTCTGAATCAGTTGTGAATGTAGATTACTCCTAGAAGCCAACTAGTTGCAGCCGCTGTCAGCTCTTTGGTCATGGGGAGTCCAATTGCAATTCTAAGTCCTCTGCTGGTAAGTCTCATAAGAATCGAGCTGTGCAGTTAAATCATTCTCCTCCTTCTAGTTCTTCAGTGGACCTGCAGAAGGCTACTGTTGTTTCTGAATGCTCTGCAAACCCCTTCGCCCCCTCCGTGCTAATTGTGATGTTGAATTGGTGGAGGGCATGGATATTCAGTGCCCTCAAATTGCAGAATAGTTGGTTGTGGATGGTTTGGCATTGCCCCCTGTCTCTTGCTCCCCTAATTCTGTTGACTCATGTGGTCTGGATGCTATCAGTTTGGTAGTGGATCCCGAGCATCCTACTGCAGAACCTAGTGATCAGATCCGCTTTGAGGCTGATGAGTCTCTGTCCTCCACTCCTTCTCACAATATTTATTCAGGCCATACTCCTGATCCTAAGGCTACTGGAAGTCTGAATTCTTATGTTGAGGCATTAAGGAGTGGGATTCCGGTTGATGGTACTGGATCCCTTGGCATGGGGGCTGCTCCCATGTCCCTATGTCCTATCTTAGAGGCGGACCGGCTGGAGGCTCTTGGTATTTCCAATTGTTCGGAAGTGGAAGTAGTGTTAACCAATTGCTCCTCTGTCCACAATGCCCTTTCCTTCCCCAAAGGATGGGCTCAAAGTCAGTGCACCAACTCTGAGCAACTGTGTGGGAGCCTTGATGTTTTGAGTTGCGATGCTAATTCTGGAGCTCTAGTTGAATCCGACGCTGTCCCTCCTCGTGTCAGTGGTCGGGACACTCTCGGTGAGGGTTTCAAGCTAAAATCCATTCTCAAAAAACCTAAATGACCTAAGTAGAAGCGGTCCTCTCCTTCTAATCATCCTCTCTAGCTCAAACTTGTAATCTTCCACGGTCTACTTCTTTGTCCAGAGCTAATGTGGATTGTTCGTTGCTATTGGGCTTTCCATTTTGTGCCCGATTTGTAAATCAGTCGGTTTACTGCCCGGATTGGATGTTTTTCCAGCTTGGTTTTTGGCCCTGTCTTCTCTGTTTGAGCATTATATGCTGTGATGATCTCTGGTGTAGTTGCTACAATCCATAGATGGTATCTGATTTTGCTATATGCTACCATTTTTGTCTTGCGAGTCAAAGATGCTAGAAGTGCTGCAGTTCTTTCTTTTCTTCCTGCTAGAACTTTTGGAAGCTGCTGCTAGAATAGTTGATCTGGCGCTTGGAGGCGTGCTGCTGTGCATATTGCTGTCTTCATATGCGTTATGAATTAGCTGAAGCTGCTGTATGGTGTTGAGTAGGAGCTGGTAGTTATACTACCAGGGCTCTTTGCTTTCGCTGAATATGGAATGGCTGATATCATTAGTTTACTTGGTATGATGTCTGTTTGCATGCAGTTTTCATCCGTTGTGAACCTAAGGCGGTGATGGATTTTTTTCCCTTTTCCTTTTCTAGTTTGTGTCAGGGTGTTCTAGGGATGCCCTTACTTATATGTTCTTCATCCAAGTTGGCAAAACACTTGAAATAAAACATAAGTTTGTAATTTTCTTATTTTTAATACAATTTCATTATTTATTTACCTAAAAAAAATTAAAATATGTTCTGGAACAAATGAAGAACCAAAAACCACGTGACCAATTTGAGGAAGGGTTACATATACTTTTGATAATCATAAACTATATTAACTATTATTTAGACTTATAGGTAAGACCATCTATGTACTATCTCCCATAAATAAGAAATGTGTACACTATATTTTGTCACCCGTGACTTTGGGTGCAATCATTTAATTTAATAAATATATTAAAATATTTAAATATATTAATTTTTGTTCAATTCAATTATGATGGTTTTTATTAAAAGACAAATGGGATGTGTCATCTATAAATAAAACGACAGAAAAGGGAGTAACATAATTTTTCATTGGGAGAGTGTGCCACAAATCACATATTAAATTGTATCACAATTGTAGCAACCTTAATCCCCAAATAACAATACATGAGTACCGATATATGGCCCATACATGCTTTTACAACTTTTTATATAAATATATTGATAGTTAAACATACGATCTCAAATATTTTATCCATTTTTATTAAAAAATAACAAAACCCTCAAATATTTTTAAAATCCGAACAAAACTCCCAAATGATCGATGAAATATCATGCATAGTCAAAGGAAATATAAGCTAAATAAAATAACATTTATAAATATTAAATCTCTAAAAATATATGCAAAACTTATCAGTCATGAAAATATATCAAACATAAAATTTATAAATATTTGCTTTAATATTATACTAAGTAGATTTGATAAAAGAATATATTGATTTATATTATCTCTTCTTCCTTTCTCTCCCTCATCTCTTCTTTTATACAAAAAGGACTAAAACAATGACCCACAAAAGCTTAAATATACAAAATGGTACATAAATGCCAACTCAGGCATGCCTTGGGTACAAACCCGCTAAAATTAGCACTTTAAGGGCCTACCTGTTAATCTAATTTTTCTTTAAAACTTCATAATATACAATTAATTTTAATATTTTTAAAATACCTAAAACAACATATAATATCAATTTATATCAAATGAAAATTGCCCTCCGAGAAATCAGCTTAAACTCATAATGTAATTTCATTTGCTAGTCATATGACCATTTATCTGTTCTGATAGGATGATCATAAATATAATATTTTAGTTTGATAGGTCTTCTTCCACCATGCAGGCCAAAAAAAATGAAAATTTTAATTTAAAATTATATTAAAATTATTAAAAATAAGTGTAAATCACATTCACTTTAATTATTATTATTATTTTATTTTTTATACTAAAAATAATACTTTTTGATATATCATGAATAATATGGTTATTAATTAAATAATGAGCCTCTTAATTGTTTTTTCTTATTTTAATTTATCTATAAATGTTTTACACGTTTATGTTTCTCCCACTGACATTCTTGGGATGCGGGCGGATGCTAGCACGTGGCTATTTGGGAACCGTTGATCGGATAATTCATCCGCTCTAATGAGAAAGGCGAGGGCTGTTTTGATGACTAGTCATTCACAAAATTACTAAATTTAAAAATTAATTTGTCATTCCACCTGTTCATAAAATAATTGAAAAATATAAGGTTTATTTAAAAATATATTTATATATTATAAAAAGATTAAAAAAACTGAATAGATATTTTTATAATTTTATTAATGAAAATTTCATCCGTTGGATAACAAAACCAACGGCTGAGAGCAGCCCCCGAATCCCGCCAAACGCGGCTTCTCGTATCCACGCTGGTAACTGGCCACTTTAACCATAGTTAGAAATTAACCCCACTTGACAACTTGCGATCCCACCTAATCTGCGCCCAGTCTATTTGACTCATCGTCATTCCATTCATCCGACTTTACAACTTTCTCAGAGAGAGAGAGAGAGAGAGAGAGAGAGAGAGGAAACTCAAATCTCAATGGCTGTCAACAGTTGTGCTAGGGTTTTGCCTTCATTTGACTGTAGGTCGGAGCCGGAGATCCCTGGAAATCTGAGGCCTGAGATCCCGAGTTCTGGAAGGTCTTCTGAGAAGGTTAACTCGGTGCCTTTTCGCAGTTCATTGTTCGGCGCGAGCGGTATCTCTTCTCTCATCCTCCGATTCCCACCCAACTTCGTCAGGCAGCTGAGCACGAAGGCTCGGAGGAACTGCAGCAACATCGGAGTCGCCCAAATCGTGGCTGCTTCTTGGTCCAATGACCGCGTCTTCGGTGCTTCCAATTGCGCGCCGGCTGCGGCTACCGCGGTCGGCGCTGTCTCGATGACCGCCACGGGATCGGTCGAGCAACTGCCAAGCATCGATGATGTGGCGGAGGTAGTTGATGATGTTAATAAAACTAACGGCGGTGTAAAGTTATCTTCTAACCCTTCAACTTTGAGCGATCTCAGGCCCTCATTTTTGAACTGCGACGGGAGCATTGCGATTCATGCTGGTAAATGTTTTTGAACATTTTGGTTCACGTTTCCGAGTTTTTTCTTTGGTCCGAATATGTATATACGTGATGTGTCGGGAAAACAGGATTTGAAGTTGGGAAAAGTATTGCTTACAAAAGAGAAAAAATGAATTTGGCGACACTTCAGTCTCTTTTATACACTCTACTACTACGTCTTTAATTTTGTGAGATAGGTACTCAACCTTTTAACGTTTTCCAATTATAACTGAATCTTTTAATTTTATCAATTATATTTTAGGTTAATTATTCAATAATCATAACGTTATTTTACTTGGCGCAACTTATTGATTTTGTGAATGAAATATCCAAACTTTAGCAGTTTCTTCAATTGTGGCGTAACTTTTTTTTATCTTCATAAATAATATTCTAAAGCCTCATGTATTTTATAATTTTAGCTGAACTTCTAATATTATCGATTAAGTGAAAATATATGATAAAATTGAAAATAATATTTGAAAATTTAAGAATTGGAATAAAAATTTAAAAAATGAGAGGTAAATACCTTTTTTTTTCAATTCTTCTATTTTTTCACTTAATTGATGAAATTCGAGCATCATGATATAGTTGAATTAAGATGAAAAGTTCAGAATATAATCGATAAAATTAAAACACTGCTATATTTGGGAAATATTTAAAGGTTGGATATATAATTGAAAATTAAATGTTGTGCTAAATATATTTGGAAAAAAAAATTGTACTAATCTCTCACTCCTAAACAAAGGTGAGACTCTTCATTTTATAGCATTTTCCCCTAAATTTTCAAGATTTTATCATTTAATCGTATAATAAAAAATTGTGCCATAATTGTAGAAAAACAAGTCAAACGTTGGGTATATAGAAGAAATTAAAACGTCGTGATATAAGTGGAGAAAAGTTTAAATGTCAGGAGACGGTAGAATAGTGGAATTTGTGCTTGGCACCATCGGTATCTAGTTGATGGGTAAGACGAATGAATTCTGAAAAAATGCAACGTATTTTGTTTGATTTTGTTTTGTAAAACAATGCAATTCAATTAAGTTGGGAATTGTACCAAACTGCAATGGGTAAATAGACTTCAACTGAATTGTATTCGAGCATTATAAGTGATGCCAAAGAGGCTAGAAATTAAAGAATATGTTATGTCTCTATCTTCTTTAAATGTTTTAATTTATTTATCATATACTGGCTACTCATCCATCAAAAAATACTTGCAATTAATAAATAAGTATGCAAAAAAGTGGTGCTGAAATGAAAATATTAAAATGGACTATTAGTGTAGCTCTAAAAGGTATTTGATAAATGAAAAAACATTCATATTTCTTTATATTTGGCAGTTATATTAAACATTGGTTGATGGAAGGATGTTGAGGTGGTCATAGCAGTTACAAAATGTTGGTCTTAGTTTGCCTTGATGAAGAACATTGATTTGGTTAATGTTGCTGGCTATAGCTGGAGGGGTAGGCTTAGGAAGACAGGCTATGGATTTATGAAAAGTGGAGTTGGAAGTTCTCCAAAATTTTGAAAATAATCATTTTGATTGAGCCTAATGGTGAAAATAGTGCTCATTGTAGTTGACACTATAAAATTGGACTACCCTTTGATGCTAACGTTGATGTATTTATTCCGTCAGTATTATTTTCAAGTTCCCATGTGCCTCCTGCCGTCAAAATAGGGCCTTAAGTTAATGACCTGGTTGGTGTACCTTAATTTAATTGCATTTCAGTTGTTTCTTGTACCACATTGAAGCCAATGGTGATTATTTGCTGCTTTTTCTGCCCCCTGTGGGTTCCAATTAGAATATGTTCTGTTGAAACAATTCCTTGGCATTGAAGTTGAGGCACTATTATTTTTGTTGATTTGTTGGATAATGGGTATCACTTGTTGGTTTGATGTTGGCTATCTTTCTCACAGGTGAAAGATTAGGTCGTGGCATTGTGACTGATGCAATAACTACTCCAGTAGTCAATACTTCTGCATATTTCTTCAAGAAAACTGCTGAGCTCATTGATTTCAAGGTGTTTATCAAAGAGTATACATGTTTCAATTAGAAGCTGCTTGAAATTCATTGCAAAAAAACGGTCTATCTATCATGTGTTTGAATCCCCTTGAATTAAAGAACTTATTACCTTTGCTGAGCTTTGTTTTATGAGATGAGATGGTGTAACTGGCATAGCTAAGAAATGTTGTACGTCATGCAACTGAAAAAGTAATATATGTAAATGTTTTTATCTCTTTCTGTAAATTTTTTAGATGTCTTATTTCTCTACATTGATTCAATTTTCTGTAGGAGGGACGCCATGCAAGCTTTGAATACGGACGTTATGGTAATCCAACCACAGTGGTTGCAGAGGAGAAGATTAGGTGTGTCCTGTACACTTTACCTCCTGTCCTATTGCTGTCATTTGATTCAGTACTTATTTTATAGTCTGTATTGATGGGAATTTTTATTTTGCAACAGTGCACTTGAAGGGGCTGAATCAACTCTATTAATGGCATCTGGAATGTATGCAAGCACTGTCATGTTGTTAGCTTTAGTTCCAGCTGGTGGTCATATTGTTGCAACAACTGATTGCTATAGGAAGACCAGAATATTTATTGAAACTGTTCTGCCCAAGATGGGGATTAAGGTAATGATGTCATTCTTAACTTAGGTTCATGTCTCTGTTGGAATTGTTGTCTCCAAGTGGAATATTCTAATAGTAATTTATTGACGGAGCCATGCAAGGATTTGTTCTTGGAAGCTATATGAATGTTTGACGCATATTGTTATATTGTTTTGATATGGACCTCATTCCTGGATACAACATAAGGCTAGCCACAATTCTCATTATTCATGTTTCTGATGCAAGCAGATTTTGAAATTAAACAAAGTAAAAAAAAAATCATAACAAAACAAGAGTAATTTTGTGTTAAATTGGGATGGAGAGATGGATAATCTGCCGAAGAATAAAATAGAATAAGTCTAAGGACAGGATAATCTTCTCAAGGAGAGATTACAGTATGGGAGGGAACTCACTCAACCTTCGATGATCTACATAGGGACTCATTCAACTTAGTGGGTTGGGACTCATTAATCGGAGGATCAAAACTCTTCAAGATATTAAACTCTTCTTCCTGAAAAGGGAAACAATTCTTTTTTCTTCAACTAGACTTCACAAATGAAACAAACACTACCATTTAAAGATGAAGTGTGGTTGAGCGGTGGGGAATTTATTAAGGGAGGGGTTGTTTGGTGGGGTAATTAAGGAGAGGGATTTGTTTGGTGGTGAAGGTTATTTTCTTAAACTGAGGAAGGGTTGCTTGAGAGGGATTGCCCCTACTTGGAACTCTTAATTAGTTGTTTGTCTTTTTGTTCTCCTTCCTTGAAATGCATTATAGTGATGAGCTCCTAATGATCTACATGGGAAGTGGTTGGTGGTTGGCCCTTGGAAGTGGCTGCTTGGGAACTGGTGGAACTAATGGCCTGAGGCAGCCTTGGTGATCTAGAGGGAAGGCGTCTGCTGCTTTCGTGTCTGCTTTGCCATGGCTGCATAATTCTCTTCCACTTTGGAAGACACGTTTTAGAGTTTAAGAAGGTGGCATCACATTTTGAATGGATTGGTACTTGAGGTGAATGGAGTCAAGGTGGAGATTGCAACGGTTCTAGAGGGGAGTATGCTGCTGGTGGAGGGTAATGTGAACAAGGTGGTGGCGGTGAGTGAACTGGCAATAGTTTGGGAATGTTTGAAGGTGGAAACACATATTTCGGAGTCAGGGGTGGGATGGCTGTAGGTGGACTTGATTCAATCGGAGATGGTGAAGCAACTTTAGGAGCTGGTTTTCATGTAGGATAGACCAACTTAGGTGGGGCTAATGCCCAAGTTGGGGTAATGGTGGAGTGAGGATGGGCGGTGGTGGTTTCGTGAACGGTAATTGTGGATCGAAGGGACATGCTAGTTTTGTGAATTGGTAAAGGTATTGGAAGGTTGTGCAGTGGGCTTGATGGGCTAATGCTATGCCCTTGGGAAAGGTAGAGCGAGTGGTTTGTAAGCCTTAACTGGTTTGGGAACCTCCCAAGGTGATAATTATCACCGGATTGCATCCAGCACTTTTTGCATGTTGTTGTAGGTTTGCCTCATCTCTTGGAGTTACTGTCAGGGGCCGGAATAGGTGGCATGGTTTTCTACAAGGCTTTGCGATCCTTGAGCTGTAATCCTCTCTAATGCAATGCATATGATGGGTTTTGAAATGAAATAAAGGAAAATCTTAACAAAACAAGAGTAATCTTTTATTAAATAAATAAGGGAATGCAAAGGGATGGGGAGATTGCTAATCTATCGAAGAACAAAATAAAAAGGAGGGATATCTAATATGTTGAATGATAGGATAATCTTCTTTGAGGGAGATTACCGAAAGGTAGGGGATTCACTTAACTCTCCAATGATCTGTCTAGGGACTCACTCAACCTAGGGGAAGCAAGTGACAAAGCAACTCCTATCTTCCTTCTCGTCCACCAATCTTGCACCTAGGGCCATTAATTTCACCAGTTCTTGAGCAGTCCCTTCCAAGGGCAAGCCATCAACCACTTCCCAAGTAGGATCATTGGAAGCTCATCTCTATGTTACATTTAAGGAAGGGAGATAAAAACAAGAACAACATTTAATTAAGAGTTTCAAAGAGGGACAATCTCTCTTGGAAAACCCATCCCTATTAAAGAAAATAACCTTCCTCACCAAACAACAACCTCCTCCCATTAATTACCCCTCCAAACAACAACCTCATTAATTAATTCCTCACGAATCAACACCCATCCCCTTTAAACGTTAGTGATTGTTTCATTTGTTTGATGGAGTTGGAAGAAAAAGAATTGTTTCCTTTTTTAGGAAGAACAATTTAATCACTTAAGAAGTCTTTGATCGTTTAATTGGCGAATGAGTTTCTTCCCATTTTGTAATCTCCCTTCGGAACAATTATCCTTTGGCATATCAAGTATCACCTTTTTTTGTTCTTCAGTAGATTACCCATCTCCCCACCCCCATTGTATTCCCCCTTTTATTTTTATAGAAGATTACTCTTGTTTTGTTAAGATTTTGCTTCAAATAATAAGAACAAAAATAACTAAGTGGTGGGAGTAGCATAATATGCTTTTGAATAATGGAATTCAAAGAAGATGATTGCTGAACGTGAAATAGAATGATAATGCAAAGCTCCAAAATAGAATTGCTGAATTGACCCTAAATCAGCCCAACCGTTCCTCCAGCAAATTCTAGTTCAAATGAGAAGAAAATACACCAAAGTGTCCCGCTCTCAACTGCCAATGCACAATTTCCAAGAAAACTGAATACTCCCTAGTTTTTGTTTTGGGGTTTGTTTTTATACTGCCTTAGAAACCCTAATGGCCCATGTTAATTAGAGCAATAGACATGAAGGGGAATTGCTCTAATACCGATAACAGAATAATGCCATGTCAATGTTTGGGCTCCGCATCCCTCTAGTTGTCCCAGGCAAGTTCAGCCACATTGAAATCCTATCCAGGAGAGTCGGCTTGACTACGTTGGCTACTTTAGTCTTTTGGAGCTTGATCTTGGCTTGGCTTGGCTTGTCTTGCTTGGTCTTATGTGGCTTGGCCACCTGAGATTCTGCCTCTACCAGTTGGGCTTCAGGGTTCGGCCTTGGCTCAGGCCTCAGCCAGTTCAATCGCTTGAATTGGTCTCCGGAAGCTTGGTTCCAATCTCATTTAGTTCTTCTCCTTGAGTTAGGCTTGTCTTTCTGCTTGCCGTGCTGCAATCCAGTTGCTTCTTCTAGCTGCAGGGTCCCCACCACATTTCCATGTTCTTGAAATTGTGCAGTAAAAATAATTGTGGGAGCAATCAAAGGTGAAATGCTAATGAAAAAGTAAACAAACTAAAATGGACCATGGGTATTACCTGTAAGAGGACAACTTGTTTGCTGGATGTCTTCATCTTTGCTTGGCAAAGTGATTAAAGAGCAACACAAAAGGCTAAAATGAATGGAGAGCTTTTATAAGAGCACAGCTGGTTTGTTGGGCATGTTCATCTATGCTTGGCAAATAAATAAAAAGCATTTGAAATTTCTTTGCATTTGTGGTTCTTAATTTTCAAATCTTTTAAAGATTCTCCCCCTCTTTCTTGTATGTGAAGAAAAAAAAAAAGTTTATTAGAAGCTGTTGAACTGATGAAGAGTAAATTAATGAACTTTTTACCCGTGTAACTATGTTGATTTCGTGATGACATGAAAAACTTGAATGATAATTAATATGAAGCATTGTCCTTTAAGCTGCTTTTCTTCTTTATAGTGTTTGTCAGTTTTTGGATCTATTGACCATAAGTTGTTTGTGCCTTTGCATAAAATGACAGCTGCCTAACTAAACCTTAGTGATTTTAATGACTGTAGATTTGCTGGAATTTTTGTTTTCATTAGTGCGATGTAATTTGCTTGCCATCCTTTTTCTCTTATCAACAAATTGGTAAAGATTTTATTAGTTGTTGATTGTCAACTATCTAAGATTACCCTTGGCCTTTACCTGTGCTTGGGATTGCCGGCCAGAGAAGATTATAGCAATAATAGTTGATGAGATATTCATTTTATTTCATATTTTTATATTGTTTTAACTATTATTTATAACCATTGAGTAGTTGATTGCCATCTCATTGTTTCAAGAAACATGCTTTAGTGATATTGCTAGTATCCTGTGAGTACAAGTTGGCTTTTATATTTGCTTGCTTTGGGAGAGGGGGATGTTTACCTTTTGTGATCTTGTTCATAACCACCATAACTATTCAATTGCAGGTGACAATCATTGGCCCTGCAGATGTTGAAGCCCTAAAAGCAGCACTAGATGAGAACAATGTTAGTAGGGAATAATTGAACAGCGTCTTTCTTCACTTTTCTTTTATCATCTTCTCTCCATAAAATATCTATTTTGATTGTCTTAATCACTGAAATTCATGACCATGATCTCAATGGTGAATCTTGTCTACAGGTTAACTTTTTCTTCACAGAGTCTCCAACCAATCCATTCCTTAGATGTGTAGACATTAAGTTGGTCTCGGAGCTTTGCCATCAGAAAGGAGCATTGGTGTGTATAGATGGAACATTTGCTACACCACTCAACCAGAAGGCCCTTTCTTTTGGGGCTGATATTGTTCTTCATTCTGCAACAAAATTCATTGGGGGCCACAATGATGTAACTCAGCTTGATTTGATGGCCTGTTCTGTTGAAGAGTCACATTCTCCCCCCTCTCTGTTCATTAGTTTTAACAGTTGACATCTACGGTTATGTTTTTAGGTCCTTGGCGGTTGTGTTAGTGGTCGTAAAGAGTTGATTTCAGCAGTTCGTAACATGCATCATGTTCTAGGTGGTGCTCTTAACCCAGTAAGTATGTTGATGAATGGTTTACTGTGCTTATATTCTTTTTCATCCTTTTTGATTGATTAGTCTCATGAAATTGTTCTGTAATCCTCCCCTTCCATGTTAACTGTCAACATGTAAACTAGTTTTGTGCGGATTATTTTTGAAGTTGTTGGGAGATGCACTCTAATGAGATGGCTTTACTGTGATCCCTTATTTGTGCTAGGATATGTTAGTTTTAATTCAGGTATTGGACAGGGGTAAATGGATAGATGTTGACCCTGTTAGTTTCCAGTTTTGCGATTTGTTCAGCTAATGGAAGAGTTTGATATAATTGATTACCATTAGATCCATGCCTGAGTGTCCATGTGTGAAATGCTTTACACCTAGTAGAATGGTGAAAAAGATCACCGCTTGTAGTGAGTTCAAGGCTTGTTGTCAATGATACAAATATTGGCCGATATGATACACATATAGGCATATATGTATTGGTATCATAGTCTCCTTAATACTGATATTTTTGATATCACGACAATATCGTGATATGTTTTCGTATAGACCAATACAGCTGATATATCGCTAATACGACTCTTTTTTTTCTAACCAATATAATTAGATATCGATACATATTATTGATATGTCCGAAACCAATATGATCATGGCCGATACTGATATTGATATTTTCGTCGATGATTGTCGTTACTTAACTGAAATTGAGGGGTCAATGTTATATTGCCTTGGGGATCTACAGTGTTTCTTATTTTTCCCCTTATATCAGTTGAGCTTATTTTCTGATTGTTATTCCACTTTGTGCAGAATGCTGCGTATCTGATCATTCGAGGCATGAAGACACTGCATCTTCGTGTACAGCAGCAGAATTCAACTGCGTTGCGGATGGCTAAAATTTTAGAGGCACATCCTAAGGTAATTGAATCTAGTCCATTTGGTTTTCTGCTTGAGGTTTTTTTCGTGTAGATCATCTATGAAACTTTTCTACCTTCAAAGTATGATTAAAATTTATGTTCTGTTTTTGTAGTCGTCTTTCTTTATGCTGACTATGTCAAACAGCTTTGTGAATTGAACTTCTTTCATGGTGCCTTTCTATTCTTACTCATCATTTCGAAATGCTGTGGTTTCTCTTGCTTCTGCCTTCTTGACTGAATATTTAACTTTTCCAATCCTTTCAAGAAGCTTCATTGGTAGTATCTATTCCCTCTCTTCACCTTATATTTTCTGTCGGCCCCTGTTGTCATGTACCCCCCTTCGGGTTAACTGTTTTGGCTTGGGCCAGTTATACTTTAGAAATTGGGACAGTCATTGGTCTTGATATAAATATTGGCCAATATGTATCTAGATTGACCTCACGATATAGATATTTTTTCGATGCTGCAGCAATATCGGGATATATTGCCATATCCTGTAATATCTCATGATATATTAGCTAATATGACAAATATTTAGCCGATATATCAACTAATACAATCTAATCAACTTATGATTTTTAAAAGTTTTTTTAAATATATTCTATACTGATACATATCATCTCATATATTTGATATCGATATTACTATGAGCGATATTTTTCATCCATTAGGACTCTCAATTGTTTCAATGGAAGTTAAGATTCTGTGCTGCCACTATTCTTAACAGGTGGAAGTTTGACCAGGAATCAGTTTATTAGATTTTTATTGTGAAATCTACCCGTGCTCCTTCAGCTACTATTATACGCTTAAAAACTTTGAGTTTCTCGGCAGGTGAAGCGGGTTTATTATCCAGGCCTTGAAAGTCATCCTGAGCATGAGCTTGCTAAACGGCAAATGTCCAGTTTTGGCGGAGTGGTTAGCTTTGAGGTGAGCGCTCAGAGAGTTAGTTGACCATTTCTCTGTGACTTTGTTGCTGAGGATTTTCAAAATATGCTTGTGTCTTTATCATATAGATCGACGGAGATCTAATGACCACTGCAAAATTTGTGGATGCACTGAAGATCCCTTACATTGCTCCATCATTTGGAGGCTGCGAAAGCATTGTGGATCAGCCTGCAATAATGTCTTACTGGTAAGTATGCTGCTAGCTACCTGTAAGTTATTATTAAAAGTAAAAATATTAAAAAAATAAGAAAGGTGTAAGATTTTTATGAGAAAATTATAATAATACTAATTGTATTGATTGTTTTCTTTTGCCTGATGATGGCGATAATTCCTATTGTTGCCCAACAGATAGTCATAATATTTTCTGTTTTAGGATGCATAGATCATTGTGAGTTCTAGTGCAATGGTAATGCTCTCTATATTGATTTGAAGATCACGGGTTCAAATAACGTAAATAAACTCTATAATTCAGTGTGTTATGGCTATGCATGTTTACCCATTTCCCGACCCCATGATGTGGGTGGCACAGATACTTTTACATGTATATGATTGCATTATTTGCTGATTTATTAGCCTTATCAAAAAAATAAATAAATAAAAAAGAGAGAGAGAGAGAGAGAGAGAAAAAGATACGGGGTTTGCACCAAATGAGAAATGGGTATTATTTCCAAGAAATATAGTTGTGAATATAACTCATGAAATCCCACTAAAAACCACTCTCTTGCTTATTTGGTCCTCGTGAACCGATGAAACAAGGTTGATAGTTAGCAAGAGTACTGTGCTGGTTAAATGGGTTTATATATGAAGTGCTTGGATGGAAATATCAGTATCGGTCATTGTCATATTGGTATTGGATAATACGTATTGATATTGAATATATCAGAAGGAAAAGAAAAATTGAGATTCATAATACAGCAGGGTCATATCAGCCGATATAAAAATATGTTATGATGTTGTCACGGCATTAGGAAATATTTGTATTTGGGGGTCTCGATATTAATATATATATAATGTTTACAATATCAGTAGATATTTTATGAATGAAGAAGGGGTGTATTTGTGCATCTAGATGAGCTGATTGTGCTGGTGTATGTGGTTGTTGAAACAGGGATCTTAGCCCGGCGGAAAGGCTCAAGTATGGGATTAAAGACAGCTTGGTTCGTTTCAGCTTCGGGATTGAGGACTTTGAGGACTTGAAGTTCGATGTTATTCAGGCTCTTTCGGCCATATAAAAGGGTGCTCTCCGCCCTTGTTTGCTCATTTCGTTTGACCCATCGCATCTATATTACTGGAGTATTTCTACCAGAAGGATTGATCCAGTTAGCACGTTGTTGTGCTTTGTTCAACACATGAATAAGAGTACATTTTGCTAATCATGCTATATTTCAAGTTGATAAAGCTCAAATGGAATGAATTATTTACACTCTTTAGTCGTCGTTTTTAAGCAGGCACTTTCGATCAATGATAAGTTAGTTCATCAGGTAAATGTTGTTGGTCTTCCGAGATGACACATCAATCAAATGACATAGCTAAGAGTCCGGAGCTGAAAATAACATGTCTAAAACAAAATACCTTGATTTATCAAGTTTGAAGCATGAAATGGCGCCCCAATTTGTCTTTCGTTGTCAATTTTCTGCCCTAAAAATGGCTGTCATAAGTGAACTAATAGCCGTGTTAAAGATGGTACGCGTTCGATCGAGCGTTTTTTCAAGCAAACATGGATTAAAAATTGGATATGTTTACTCCATTTGTGACCTTTGATTTGTATATTTTTACTTCATTTTTGTTAAAAATTGGATCGATTAAGTCTCTTTTTGACATTAAACATGTAATTTCCCCTCACGTTATCGTGTTTGTCCTAGTGTTGGGTTAGTTTTGTTTTTAAATAATTTATATTTTGGAATAATAACTATTTTGGCCAAAATTTGACAATTGAACAAAACATTTTATAAAAAATAATGGCTAAAATTGAAAAAAAAAATTCAAGAGATTTATTTTTTTTTTATTGAATTTGTCATTAAATTTATCATTCATTATTTATTTTAAGATATAGATTTTGTAAGTGTAATAACGCACTAGCTTGAGACAGGCGCCGCAACCACTGTCTGATGTTAATGATTCATTGGAAAGTGAGAAACGAAGATCAAAAGGCGAATGATTATTCTTTTGGGACTGGCATTGACGGTGATCAAAAGCTAAGACTAATGTCAAAAGGGTCATTATTTATCAATTTGTATGATATTTTTTTTATAAGATAATATTTTATAAATTTGTTTATCTCAATGAATTAATAGTAAAATATATATACATATTGTTGGGTTCGGGATAAAGGCCCAAAAAGATTCAAATCTCAACCCACGGAACGGCTGCCTGATGGGCCGTTAAGGCCCAACGTTGCCGGGCAACCTACGTGGCAGCCCATGATCAGCGACCCATGGATATCGCCTGCAGCTCATTAATGTAGTTGCCAGGGAATGGCAGAAATGCAGGAGAAATCAGCCAATGGGAAAACCGTCAGCTCTGCCAGCAGCAGCTCAGGCAGCTACCGACAGTCGCCCCATCAATCTCAGCTCAAGGGGGAGACCAAACGTGGTCGGCAATGCCCGTCAGTCCACCTGCCACCACTAAACGACAACCGACATGCCGTCAATCGCCGACAGCAATAAGCGGCCAACAAACCCTTGCAACGAGGGTTCTCGTGCCCAAAGCCCCTCGCCAGATGTCCTATAAAACCCTTCTTCTACGAAGAAGAGGGAGAATCAATCGGATCCTGAATAATCGACCTAGCGCCAACAACCTTAAGCTCTACAGCTATCTTCCAGATCAAAACTCCTTAGCCTTCTCAGGCGACAGGAAGTTAGCCACCCATTGCGGTGCATACAGGAAGTCAGGCTTCCCACCACCCGCTCATTGCTCTCTCACATAAGCATTCACGCACTTCCTACGCATTCAAGCACATTTCTGCGCACCTCTAAGCGTGCACTCCATTTTCGTTTATTGCGAGAATCTGTTGACTTGAGCGTTGGAGCATCATTGGTGAGAGAAATCCTAGCGGACACCTAACATCTCGTTTGTTAGTTGTGTTGTGTAGAGTCCAGGTTTACAGAGATAGAGACTGGAACTGCTCGTGATTACCTTTACACGACGAGGAATCTGAAGGCTCCATAATATGTAAGACAACCGGAAACCCAGGACGCAACATTGGCGCTGTCTGTGGGAACGATACAAGAAGCCTAGTGCCTCCTTCTCACCCTCATTCTTAAACGACAAAATGGTGAACACCAGGGCATAAGCCAGTGCCCCAAGGAGAGATGCTGCCGCTTGTAGTGAAGACCCCTCAGTGGGTAAGCACGCGGACATTCGTCCAGAGCCCAACGTCCACCGCCTAGCTGCGGACATGGGCGATATGAGGCTGGTGATCCAGGCTCTGCAATCAGATGGGAACCCCGTGGGTGGGGGCTGTCCCCTTGACATCCTAGGAGTCCTCCTCCAGGCAAGGAAGGCGTCGCGCCGCAGCACTCAGGAGAAGATCAGATTGGTTTGACGACTTCGGGATCCAAGCAGCCTCCGTCAGTAGGGTCCAGTCTGTGGCCGAGAGCCATCCTAGCCGGGACGAATAGGGAGAGAGCCCTGAGCGGCGTAACCCTCGTAACTCCCGCGACCAAGGGAGGCCGACCGCTGCAGACCTGGTTGTGAGCGGCCACTCCGCGCGGGAAGCCGCCACAATCGACAAATCCAGTCACACTAGCAGGACCACACGGAACTCCGCGACATCATCAACACGTGAAGAGGGGCATTCGACCCGCCAATGGAGAAGAAGGTCAAAGTACTGTGGGATCTCCTGCACAAGGAGAGACCGACATGATCCTCCGCTAACATGTGAATGTCACCTTTCGTCATAGATCTGCAGACTTAGCCATTCCCTCGTAAGTTCAAGATGCCCGTGCTGGAAGGGTACAATGGGAGCAAGGACCCGATGGATCATCTTAACTGCTTCCGTACCCACCTGTCACTTCAGGGGCGAGTGAGGCCATGATGTGCCAGTTCTTCCCCGTCACCCTCAAGGGGGACGCACTGCTTTGATTTCATAGCTTCTCGCAAAATTCTATCCGCTCATTCGACAAGCTCGCGAACTACTTCTTGAACAAGTTTGCCTTTAGCCGAAGGGAGGAGAAACAATTGTGGCACCTGGTTCGCCTCCGTTAGAGGTCAGACAAAAGTTTGAAGCGATTCCTCAACCGCTTCATCACTGAGGTACACCAGATCCCCCAGCTCTCTGAAGAGTTAAAGCTCAACGCCTTCATTGCTACGTTGGCAACGGGAGACTTTTTCAAGCACCTGTCGCACTAGCGCCTCTAATCCTTCCGGGAGGCTGAAACTATTGCTTGAGCCTACATCTCAGTGGAGGAGGCAAATGAGGCGAAGGGTCCTGAGCGTGCAGACCGTCCCCCGAAAATTCCCAAGCCTGCCACCAAAAAGAAGAGGAACGGTGACGATAGCCTCTTCCCGGAGCGCCGCAAGCAGCCACGCTCTCCGCCGGGATCAAGGAGGGATCGCGGACCAACGTCCTTGACCCCCCTTAACAATACCAGTGCGAACATCTCGATGAAAATCGAGGATGAAAAATTTTTCAAGTGGCCAAAGACGCCGAAGGGTCCAAGCGGCAGTGACCAGATGAAATGCTGCTAGTATCACCGTTGCTTGGACATTCCACGGAGAACTGCAAAATCTTGCAGTAGGAGATAGAAGATTTGATCCGTCATGGACACCTTATACAGTTCGTGAAAGGTTTGGGGAAAGCCACCGCAACCTCGGAAGGCGAGGCCAGTGAGCATCGGAGAAACCGTACAGCTGCTGGCGTGATCAACATTATCTCAACCGCGACCGCCAAAAGCACCAGGCAGAAACAGCCGGAGCCAACCTCCAGCTGTAAGAGAGCGAAGATAGGGAATAGGAGTGATGTCATTAGTTTTAGTAGCGATGATATGGCTCATGTAATCTTCCCCCATACTGATCCCATTATTGTATCCATCCTCGTTTCAGATGGTAAGGCTAACTACCAATTGAAATGGGTCTTCGTTGATAATGAAAGCTTGTAGAATTTGCTATATCTCAGTGTCTTTTTTAAGCTTGGATTGAAGTGAAGTCAGATGAGAGCGGCCGATGGCCCTTTATACGGTCTGGACAACGAACCCGTAACGGTGTAGGGGATAGTTCGGCTAGAGGTCACGATGGGAACTTACCCACGCGCCGTAACAAGGTAGCTAATGTTCCTTGTCGTTGATCTGTTGTCTGTTTACAACGCTATATTGGGCAGACCCTTCCTCACGTCCTTTGAGGCCGTTACATCGATCCCTTATCTGAAGATAAAGTTCCCCACCCCGTGCGGCGTAGGAGAAGTGTTAGGGGACCAGACGATGGCGCGGACGTGCTACTTGTCCCAAGTTACCCCGTAGTGCCCAGATCGCCCGAATGAAGATCTTGATCTTCACGACGAAGCCATGCTACAACAAGCCCAATCAGGGAAAGCAACCGAAGCGATCCCTCTGAATCCTGTCAAGCTAGAGAAGTGCATACATGTGGGCAGCTCTCTCCCATTTGCTGATCGCGATCGATTGATTACCTTTCTACGGATAAACTCTGACATGTTCACTTGGGTTCCTGCCAACATGCTCGGGATATCGGCCGAAATGATGGTCCACAGGTGGGCCTTGATCTCGACCACAAGCTCGTGTGATAAAAGCACAGGAACCATTTCGTCGAGAAGATGGTAGCCATAAGAGAGGAGGTAAAAAGACTCCTGGACGCTGGATTCATTCGAAAGGTCCAATATCCAAACTGGCTATCCAATATCGTGCTGCTGAAAAGGAACAATGGTAAATGGCAAATATGCGTAGACTTCACCAACGTAAATTAGGCTTGCCCAAAGGACGGCTTCCCTCTCTCCAAGATCGACCAGCTGAACTCCTTAGTTTTATGGACGCCTACTCTGGTTACAACCAGATCCAGATGCACCCGGACGACGAGGAGCATACCTCTTTTATGACCGATTAGGGGACGTACTGTTATAAGGTGATACCCTTCGGCTTTAAGAATGCTAGGGTCACCTATCAACGCTTGGTGAACAAGATGTTTGAAGCTCAGATCGGGAAAAACATGGAGGAATACGTTGACAACATGCTTATAAAAAGCAGAGTTGCCGGCGACCACATCCGTAACCTAGAGGAGGCCTTCCAGGTCCTCTGGGCACACAGGATGAGACTCAACCCAGCCAAATGCATGTTCGGGGTGATCTCCGGGAAGTTCTTGGGTTTCATTGTATCACAACGCGGAATTGAAGCCAACTAGAAAAAAATCAAGGCCATCCTCGACATAAACCCTCCGCGAACTATAAAGGAAGTACAGAAGCTCACAGGACGATTGGTAGCCCTCTCGCGATTCCTCGCCAAGTCCGCGGAGAAGTACCTGCCATTCTTTAGGGCACTTAGGGGGGACAAAATTGTTAGGGTTCCGGTGGACCGAGGAATACGAGGAAGCCTTCAAAGAGCTGAAAGCATACCTCATCAACCCGGCTCTCCTGAGCTCGCCGTACACAGGCGAGGACCTATACCTTTACTTGGCTACATCAAGCACTGCCCTCAGCTCCGTGCTAGTCAAAGAACATGAGGGTGCGTAGCGGCCAATGTACTACTTAAGCTGGGTATTGACAGACGTAGAGGCCCGCTATCCACACGCAGAAAGGATCGCACTAACGCTCATCTATTCGGTGCGGAAGCTGCGGCTCAACTTCCAAGCCCACCTAATCATTATTCTAACAGATCAACCTCTGAAGTCGATCTCGCAGAAACCAGAGACCTCTGGACAACTTGTCAAGTGAGCTATAGAGTTAGGAGAGTTCGACGTAGAGTTTCGACATCGGTCGGCCGTCAATGGTCAGGCCCTAGCGGACTTCATCATCAAGCCAGTGACCCCGACTCTTGATGACTCTAGCAGCCTGGGAAGCATAGGCGATCTTAGCATCCCGACATGAACTCTAAATGTGGACGGATCGTCCACTTAAGCAAGTAGTAGAGCTAGAGTCGTGCTAAAGACTCCGAACAGCGCAGAGATTATGTACTCCGTTGCGCCAACCTTCCCCGCTACCAATAATGTGACGGAGTACGAGGCCCTTCTCGCAAGACCTCGTCTGGCTAAGGAGTGTTCTGTAAAATCGCTGTTTGTGCACAGTGACTCGAAGCTCGTGGTCAACCAAATCCAAAGAACCTTTAAAGTGTCGAACCTTCAGCTCGTGAGATATCTAGCAAAGGCAAAGACCCTAATCTAGGGATTCGATCGCTTCCTGATTAAACACGTCCCTAGGGCCGACAATCGAAAAACTGACCGGCTGGCCAGGGACGCAGCCGTAGGATCCCCGGAGCAGTACGCTAGGGAACCACAGGAGACTCTGGCCGTGCCCAGTATTGACTCCTTGGACCAAGAAGTGCTGCAGATTGATGAGGGTAACAACTGGATGACTCCGTACAGAAAGTATCTGACCGACAAAACTCTATCCGAAAACACCGATAAGGCCGAATGGATCAAGAAGATAGGAGGCTGGTTTGCAATTCTCGACAAGAGGCTATACAAGCGGGGATATTTCACTCCTTCCCTGAAACGCCTGACCCCTGAAGAGGCTGAGTATGCTCTGAGCGAAGTCCACCTTGGCATATGCGACTCGCACATCAGAGGAAAGAACCTCGCATTCAAGATCGTGTGACAAGGTCTCTTTTGGCCAACCATGAAGCAAGACGCCATGGAATTCGTGAGGAAATACGAAAGCTGTCAAGTCCACGGATCCATGACACACCACCCACACGTGGAACTGCGCAGCCTTTAGTCCCCATGGCCATTTGCGCAGTAGGGGCTCGACAACCTGGGACCGCTACCTTTGGCTTCCGGGTAAAGAAAGTTCCTCATCGTCAGCATCAACTACTTTACCAAGTCAGTAGAAGTAGTCCCTTTGGCTAGAATCACCGAGTAGAATGCAACAAAATTCCTCCACCAAAACATCGTCTGCCGCTTTGGGATTCCTGAGGTCATAGTGCCCAACAACAGAACCCAATTTACCGGCAAACGATTCACGAAGTACTGCACGGGTCTGCGCATCAGGCTGGTTCATACGTTCGTGGCATACCCTCAAGCCAATGGGTCGGTTGAGGTCACCAACCACACGTTGCTGCACAGGTTGAAGACCAAACTGGAGGACGTAGGGGGTACGTGGGTCGATGAGCTACCTTCCATACTCTGGTCATATGGAATAATCCCTCGGGAACCAACGAGAGAGACACCCTTTAGTCTCTGTTACGGAACTGAAGCCGCAGTCCCCGCTGAGGTGGGATTACCCTGCCCGTGGGTTGAATGTTTCGATCTAATCACGAACTCTCAGAGATTCAGAGAATGCCTTGACCTGCTCCCAGAAGTTTGTGACGTAGCCCGTCTACGGAGCGTGACCTATCAACAACATATTGCGCGATACTACAACAAGCGGGTGAAGGCATGTCCACTCGAAGTTGGAAATTTGGTCCTTCGAAGTGTAGAGGTGGCGGAAGAAGCCACAAGTAGGAGCAAACTCTCTCGTGGGTGGGAAGGCCCATTCCTCGTCTCCGCAATCCTCTAAAACAGAGCGTACAAGCTACACGCCCAGAACGGCAAACTGGTCCCTCGGACCTAGAACGCCGCCAACCTAAGGAAATACTACTAGTGACACAATGCTAGCCTAGATAAGGCACACACGCGCATCATGAAGAGTGCTTGTACATACATCGAGTTTTTATTTAATAAAATTAATCATTCCTGTTAACCTACATCTCCATTCGTGTGAAGTGTTAGCATGCATATCATTGCAAAAGCAGAGCGTCTTAGACTGCTCCTAAGTCGGGAGGACTATCGTTCGTCCGTAAAATGAGGCCTTGGCACGTGCCAAGCGGCCAACGAGTGGCCACCTCAAAACCTTGACCCCCTGTCGAGTGGCCCAAAGCGGCCCAGAAACCTTGGCCCTGTGTCAAGTGGCCCATTAGCGGTCTCGTCTGAGCCTCGACCATGCGTCGAGTGGTTTGAAAGCGGCCACATCCGGTCTTTGACTCTATCTCAAAAGGGTCCCAAGCGACCTGCTACCTTGGCCTCGTGCCAAACAACCCAAAAGCGGTCACCACCGAATTTCGGCTTCGCGCTGTAGGATCCATGCGGCCTAGAGATTCATGGTTTCGAACCAGATGACCCAGGCAGTCAAAACGTCAGGCTTGGGGGCTTTTGAAGCTTCCCAACTTACGGCTATCAAAACCTTAGGGGGCAAGAATCATAGGCGCGCAGTGACCTTCTTACGAAGAAGAGAGTACCCTCAGTTTACAATGGTCTTGGGTTAGAACCTTGCACATGGTGGCAACGACATCCTGGGTGAGGGCCGCACACCTAATGCGGATACCGTATGAGAAAAGGCTTAGACCCGAAGTCCGACTACTGTGGCCTGAAAACTCAACTAGCCCTTAGCGCTGCTCCACAAGACTTGTGACGACATCCACTTTACTGGATCGAGCTTCCCAATAAACGCGCGAAATGCGACAACATCCTCTGACAAAGGACAAGTACAAAGCAAGAAGGCGCTGGATTGGGGCTTTGGCGACAATAGCTTCACAAGCTTAGCCGTTAAACGTGAGACGCAATCTCACAAACCATTACTGAAGGCATTGTATACGAGAAAAAAGTGTTGCTTTTCATTTACTTGTACAAGACGCGGACAAAAAAAAGGGGGGGAAAGTAATGTATACAAGTAAAACTATTATGGAGGATTTGACAGACCAGTCTCCTTAAGGAAATTCCTCAGGCAAGACCTGTCCCGGACCCCAAAGTTGCCTGGATGAAAGACGCCTTCCGGAACATCGGGAGCTGCAAGAGAAGCAATCCTACGGCACAGGTAAATGCCATCCCAGAACCGAGTCTCTAGTTCAAGACTCGCCTTCGACAGAGTAAGTTGACCTCTCAGATCTCTAGACAAGCATGAATTGTCATCCTCAAGGACGGTGACCACCTCTCTCAGCCACTCAACCTCCTACTGCAGGCGCACGACCTCCAACGCACGTTGTCCATTCTCCTCCTTCAAACACCTAATTTCTTCCTGCGCCTACTCGCTCTCCTCTTGGAGGGAAGCGACCTTGACTCTCATGTGCTAAATAACGTGCAGCCCACGATGAAGGCTCCCATGCAATTGAGTGGCTAACTCGTCAAGAGAGTAGGCACCCTCAGGAATTTGCATGGAAAATGAGGAGGTCAGAAAATTTCTAAAAGTCATGACTGCCGAAGAGCGATCAGCTTAGAGCAATTATACCTGAGTGGAGCGTGCATTCAGAAGACATGCTAAGTCTCCTATCGCAGATGGGCCCAGGGGCTCCCTGCGTTCAGTTGCAACTCTTGTGGGGTTTGGATGGTTCAGAAGCATGGAAGGCAAAGGAACGCTCAAGGGCTTTGGCTACGAAACCATCCCTCCCATGGCCGTCTCAGCACTCGGCGGGCTAGCCTCCAATACGGCTTCCGCCTCCAATGCCGCAGGAACGTCCTCCCGAATCATCCCCTCTGAAGTTGGCTCGACAAAGATCCTAGCCGGCTTCGAAAATCCCTCTGGCTCTAGTGCTGGTGCTGGCGCGCATACTTCCTCTGGGTCACCAGAGACTAGTGCGTCAACTGCCGTGGCTGGAACACCCTCCAGGACCAACTTTGGTGGCTCCAAGTAGAAGAAGGAATTCGCGGAAGACTCCTCACCAGAATAAAGCCCCACTACAGGGATGCCGTACTCAACTAGTGCCACGGTGGGAATCGGTTTAGGTTCATTGGCCTCCTCCTAAAGCCCGGTGCTTGACGTTGCCTCTAGGACTGGGGCCCAAACTTGCGTGGCTGAACCAGCAGCCAACCTCTGCGACCTCCATGTGGAGGTACCTCCGGCTTCCTTCAACCTCTTCAGGGGAGCCTCTATCTCCTCCTCATCTGAAAACGACTCAAGCAACGAGCAGCTCTCCTCTACATCCCCTCTGGGTGACAGGGGAATCGTGACTTCCCCGAGCTCCTTCTTTGCAAGACCGGCGGCACGCCAGCTCGACGGAGGCCCCCACCTAGCAGCCTCAAAAGTGATAGATGTCAGGAAGTATCCCTGAATGGAAAACTTTGCCATATGGGAGTCGATGTCGGCAACAAACTCCGCTGTATCCTTAGCATCATTCGACGACACCTTCCCGTGGAAGTACTCTGAAATTGGGCCCCACTCGCGTGGAAGTTCAAAGTCGGGGGGCTCTTACAAGAAGAAAATCGATTCTTCTAGTTCTTCACTGAATCAGGGATGGTCTCTTGAAAGTAGAAGCCAGTCTTCGGAGACATGGAGACCCAATCCTCAGAATCCAAGAAGCGGAAGATTAACCTCGCCGCCTTGGCATCAAAAGCGCTGGTATGGAGGCGGGAAAAGATGCACAGTGAGACTAGATAACAGAGGGCATTAGGGTGAAACCTCGCCACAGGAACGCCCAATGCTTCCACCAATGCGTACAGAGTGCATGGCATGGGGTAACAAAGCCCTCATCTCAGATGGTGCTCGTAGACTGTGACGAAGCCATCTGGTGGAGCGTTGGCTCTACCCACAGAGCCAGGAGTACGATAACCCTAGTCGTTGGGGATCCCATAATCCACCATCAGAGCAGCAATGGCGCTGGTTGTCAGCACAGACCCCGTGTTGTCGACCCCATGCCGACTCACCCTAGAAGTTCACGAGGAAGAAGGATACTCTCTCTTCTTCGCCATCTCTCTCTGTGGGACAAGTTGGAAGTTTTCAATGTAAGGAAATAGGCAAGAGGAATTTCGCGAAAGCCTGACTTAAATAGGCAATGAGGTGCCAGCACGCGGGAAACCCAAACAATGCCTTTGCAAAGTGGCTAGGCCGCGTGCCTGCCCTGCGGGAACGTCGTGGGTCCCCAAAGCAGTTAGCAATCATGACCGTTCGTCAGACCGCAGATTGATATCACCTCAGCCGCCTGATGAAATCTCCGCTGTCACACCCGCATTAAATGCAAAAATTTCAATTGCCAGGAAAGGCGGTAGCGGGACTTTCGAAAAGGGCACGCAAAGAAGAAAACGAACCGTTTGACTACAACAAACCACGGAAAGTAAAATGGCACAGCTAAGTGTTAAATTTCATTATAATATTCATTAATGACTCTTTTACAGCAGCATGCGGCCACAGAATACATTTAATGTTCCTCATGTGCCGCAGAGGAACCTGGTGCTGATACTCCACCAGGTCCGCGCGTGTCAGGACGCTAGAGTTTCGAGAATCCAGGACGCTAATGCGGAAGTTCGGGTCCTCCAGCGAGACTAGTCTCCGGCTGGGACGGATGCCGTCCTGGAAGTTCATTTTCAGTGCAGGGCCGACTTCCTCCGACAGGAACCTCGACCGCAGCTCAGTTTCCATCCGCACAACCTCCGTCCCAAACTGTCGCCACAGCCGCTCATGCTCTACCTGGAGAGCCAATATGCGAGCTCGAGCCCCTATGTTGGCACTAGCAAGCCTATACTCCCTCGCCTCCGATTCCGCCCACGCTTCCTCAAAGTGTGCGGCACGGGCCCTTAATTACTCTATCTCTACAACCACAACTTGCACCTGGGCTTCGACCCCTTCGACAGCCCTAGCTACTTGTCGAAGTGAGAGATCCGCCATCCTCGGACCGCACTCCCACCAGGATGCAGACCTCTCCTCCCTCTCAAAGCCTGGAGGCATTGTCAAAAATCGCTTAGGGCCCATAATAGTGGCCTCCGAATGATATCCCTTTGACGCAGGTACAGTCGGGACCCCAGAAGCATGAGTCTCAGTCTCCGGCTCTCTAGAAGAAGGTCCTGATCCAGACGACAAGGATGACTCCTCCATCGAAATCACAACGAAAAGCAGATGAAAGGGGGAAGGATTGCAAGCAACACAGAGCTTCACATCACTGAAGAAGCAGCAGAGCGCATTGTATGGGAAAGAATTTGTGCATTAAAATAGGCAAAGTTTTCCCTAGAAATGGCTACATTCTGAAGGCGAAGAGTGCTAGAGCGAGGCCAAAGAACTCCCTCCACGCGGCGAATCCCTTAAGCTTTGTGCGTTTCCAAGGCAAATCATTACAGAGCAGCGCCCATGATCTCCTGCACACTTAATGCGCCAGGTAGACGGGCGGATGTGACTGCTGCCAGCGGGTTTGAAACCTCCACGGCGTCAGACATCAAAGGCCTCCCTTGAGTCGCGTCTTCCCGGCGACGGTCTGCATTAAGACTCAAGGGACGAAACTAACATAATTGACCGCAAGAGCCCAGAGATACTTGGGCGCACGGAACAGAGTGCGACACAACGGGAGGAAGCGATCATAAAGAGAAAGTACGCACTACAAGAAAGAAGAGTAAAGACGAAAGACTACTTCTTTTATTAATCAAGGCCTTCCTTACAGAGTACAAGATTTGTAGCAACAAAAGTACAGGAAAGAGGAAAAAGATATGGCAAGGGGCCTAGACCCCACAGTGATTGCCCCGGATGCTTGAGCAAGCTTGGGAACGTGACCTACATGAGATCATCACGGCTTCGCCGCTGGTTACCCAACAAACCAAGGCACTGGGGACAACCGTGTGTTGGTCAGCCTCTGGTGGAGACGAAACCAATTTTATCCACCGAGGCGAAACCAACACCAAACTTAGGAGCCTCCGGCAGGGACGCAAAAAACCCTACAATTCTCTGGCTGGGGCTCCCCACTCAGTCTCCTTCGGAGCTGAAATGTGAACCAAGTGAAGTGGAGACCGCGAGCGATGCACTTCACTGGTGGAAAAGACCCCCGGGATGGCTCTGTCGCGATCCCACAGCACACCAGACGAGTCACTCCATGGAGGGGAGGTGCACGACAGTAGTAGAGTGGCCGAGCCACCCTCATTAGCATGAGGAATCGACCACAGTACAGGCATGAAGACAGTCTTCGCCAAGAATTCCTGATCTCCAGCTAGTCCATTCAACTCATTCGCGGATTCCCACTAGGGGTGAGTCGAGCCAAGACCTCCGCATTGCTCCCTTGAAGCCAACCAAAGGATGAACTGCACCTGCTGAGGAACCCTCCTATTTATGGCCGAGATGGCACTCTTCTAACGCTTAACGAGGCGAGCTATTTTGCAGTTGTCTTTCATGGAATAAGAAAGCCCTCAAATCAGACGTAACCTCAGGCATGCAAATCGATCCAATCGAGGCACCGAATCGCTGTAGCGCCCAAGAAGCCTACGCGACTGCCTGGGGAAGGCACGAGCCCAAAGCCTAGGGAAGGCGCGAGCCCAGAAGATGACAAGTATTGGTGCGTCTCGAGGGGAAGCGGGTGACAGCGAGTGGGACCCAAAAGACATGCCAGGCCGTGACCACTGGTCGGCTCAGGCATGGGGGGCTAGTGTTGGGTCCAGGACAAAGGCTCAAAAAGATTCGAAGCCCAGCCCACGGAACGGCTGCCTGATGGGCCGTTAAGGCCTAACGCTGCCGGGTGACCTATGTGGCAACCCACGATCAGCAGCCAATGGACATCGCCTGCAACTCATTAATGCAACTGCCAGGGAACGGCGGAAATGTAGGAGAAGCTAGCCAATGGGAAAACGGCCAGCGCTGCCAACAGCGACTCAAGTGGCTACCCACAATCGCCCCACCAATCTCAGCTCAAGGGGGAGACCAAGCGTGGCCGGCAACCCCGGCAGTCCACCTGCTACCGCTAAACGACAACAAACATTCTGTCAATCGTCGACAGCAATAAGCGGCCAACGAACCCTTGCAACGGGGGTTCTAGAGCCCAAAGCCCCTCGCTAGAATACCGGGGCTTTGGGAATAAAACTCTTCTTCTTCTACGAAGAAGAGGGAAAATAAATCGAATCATGGATAATCGACCTAGTGTCAACAACCTTAAACTCTACAGCTATCTTCCAGATCAAAACTCTTTAATCTTCTCAGGCGACAGGAAGTCAGCCACTCATCATGGTGCATACAGGGAGTCAGGCGTCCCACCACTTGCTCGTTGCTCTCCCACAAAAGCATTCACGCACTTCCCACGCATTCAAGCACATTTCAGCGTACCTCTAAGAGTGCGCCCCATTTCTGTTTATTGCGAGAATTTGCTGACTTGAGTATCGGAGTGTCCTTAGTGGGAGAAATCCTGTCGAACCCCTGACCTTTCGTTTGTTAGTTGTATTGTGTAGGGGCCAGATTCACAGTGATGGGGATCGGACCCGCTCGTGATCACTTTTAGACGACGAGGAATCCGAAGGCTTCCTAATCCGTACGATAACCGGAAACCCAGGACGCAACACACACACACGGAGACCAGACCTGCTCGTGATTGCCTTCAGACGACGAGGAATCCGAAGGCTCCCTAATTCGTACAACAAAAAACTCAGGACGGAACTATATATATATATATATATATATATATATATGTGTGTGTGTTAATAAAGTAATTAAATTTTATTTAAAAATATTTATGTTAAATTATTAGGCACGATCAAAGTTGATGACACCGACCATCTTCAAAAAGTAACGGTACTTGTAAGTTAAAATTCAAGATTAAAATAATTACTTCTTATAGTTGTACATGAGATTAGTTATTTTTTTTTTTAAAAATAATAATTTATTAAAATAATTGTTATTAGAGAAGTAAAGATTGTAATATTAACAAAATATCTATATTTTTATTTTATAGTTTAAAAATAATTACTTTTTTAACACACTATATCATTAATTTAAAGCAACCAACTACTAAATATTAGTATTGTTATCGGTTAAAATTATATCAGTTTTAAATTTATCAAATAATATATGTTGATATAAAATATATTAAAAGAAAAAATATTTTAAATATTTATGAGTTGACATACGAATATCAATTAATATATTAATTAAATATTAAATATATCAGTCGATATATCACGATATATATATAATACAACATATTAAAATTTTATTCTAATATTAATAATATTAGTATTAGAAAATTTTAATTACACATATATCAATTGATATATCAGATAATAAATATTATTTTTATTTATGGCAGCCATCTAAACGGTGCTTGCCATCACCATCATGTTATAAATGTTAGAATAATATTTTTTATTTTATTATAATTTTATTTTATATGAAATAATTATTTTTATATAAATTAAGATAAATTAAATTTATGCTCATTATTTTTTATTTTATTTGTTTATTTTTTTTATCTCAATGATAACACAAACCATTAGCATTTCATGCGCTAATTTTGACGTCAATTTTTGTTATATTATGAAAAATATTTTAAAAAATAATAAAAAAGTGTCTGCCGCCCCCAGCCGGGAAATCATTTTCTCTGAAATATTGAACGGACGATAAGGAATAAGTTGGATTGTGATCATCGATTGCTCCTTTTCCTGCTTTGTCTCTTTCAGATTTATTCAATTTTCAGATTCGAAGAGAACTAGTATAGATTCATCCTCGCTTTCACTCGTCCGTCTTCTTCTCCATCCCCCTGTTATTTGTGTGGAAATTATCGAAGATTGGAAAGAGTAATTTGGTATTGATAGATGTGAAGAGATTAATCTAGCTCTTGAATTGACGAGAGGACATGAAATTCGGGAAAGAGTTTAGGACCCACTTGGAGGAAAGCCTACCAGGATGGAGAGACAAGTTCCTTTGCTACAAACCTCTGAAGAAGCTTATCAAGCACTGTCCTAATACCGCTGCGTCTGTTGGCGATGATGCAGGCTCTAATCGTTATTTACAGCCTGTGGAGAACGACGGTCGTGGTGGCGGCGCCTCCGTTACGACCGCCGCCGTTGGGCTTGAGCCGAATCAGGGTAATCCAAGGGAGAGAACGACATCGTTGGTGGAGTTCCAAGAATGGTTTGTGAGGCTTATTAATGATGAGCTTGAAAAATTCAATGATTTTTATGTGGAGAAAGAGGAGGAGTTCATCATCCGTTTTCAGGTTCTCCTTCCCTCCCTAAAATTGGATTTATTTTTCTTTTTCTTCGCTGGGATGTTGCCTTTGATTTCCTTTTTTCGCTGTGTTGATCTTGGAATGTTTGAGAAATAGGTCACAGTTTTGTTTCTCTGCTGTTTCTTATTTTGTGAAGTAGAATTGTGATGGCAAGGGGTGGAGAATTCAACATTTGAGAGTGTATTTTGTTTGGAAATGTTGCTCTTATGGATCGAATAAGGATATGTGGAAATTTCTTCGTTCCTCATTTTGCTTTATTAATCTGTATCAAAACGACTTGCTTTAATGAATTCGATTACTACCTGAAAGTGTAAAGTAATCAAATTGCACCAAAGTGATAAGATAAGATAAACAAGGATAATATCCATAACTATTTAGATATTGTAGCTATAGAAAACAATACCGAGAGAAGAATGCTTAAGATAGTTTAATTACTAGGTCATAGGAATTACACGTGAGAAAATGAAAATTAGTTATAGTTAGAGGATGGACTTAGAAAAATTTCGATTGATGTGATAAAATGTTATCTAAAACTACTTTTACTTTTGGAGTATTGTACTAAATTGAGTACAATAATGAAAATGAATTCATATAGTTAACCTTATGTAGTGGGATATAAGCTTGGTTGTTTTATTGCTGCCAGAAAGTGTAGATTTGACCATTGGCATTAGGCCATGCGGCAGTGATAGGAAATCGACTGTGTGATGGTGGTGAAGTATTATGTTAGAGCAGCTTCATTTGAAGTGAAGACAAAGAAAATTTTCTTAAACAGTTTGGATTTGTGTTGACGAGATTGACAAACTGTGATAGTTTATAAGAGTTAGGAAAAGGTAGCTGGAGTAGGAGTCTTGAATATCTGGTACATATTTGTTACATGGGGAACTAAAATCTGAAGCAGAAGTTGTAGTGGTTATTGTATTGTTGGGGAGTGGGATCAAATTCTGTTCATTGGATAGGAAATTAAACTAGAGATAATCATGTTCTCTTAATTGAAATCGTAAGGCTATCATTCTTTAACTGAACAATAGGAACAGAAATCACCCATTCCATTTCCAATTCATTGGTCTGATTTAGCAGAACTAAATGGACATGAGCTTTGGCAATGAGCATAAACGATTTGTATGATAGGATTTGACTCTCAATGCTTTTCAATAGACTAGCTTCTACCCAAGTGAAAGACTCTCTCTCTCTCTATTTCTTGCTCTAGTTGTTTTGAGACTCATTTTTCCTTCCCACATTTTGTTTTCTTGACTCGTCCAGTCTGGATGAAGTGTTGGGAAAGATTACAAGAGGGAAAATTTTTTTTCTTCGTTAAAATAGTGATCTTATTTGTCCCCCTTCCTCCTTTTCTAATTATGCCACTCTATCCAAGTTCTATGCGGAGTCCATTTAGTAGAGAATAAAACCTTTGTTGATGTCAATTTTGAAGATTATGTATGAATGTATAGGGAAAAGGCCAACAAATGTTATTCCTTCCTTTCTGTTTTCTTTCCTTTTGAGGTTAGTGGGATAGTATTTTTTTTTTTTAACTGAAAAATGTATACTTGTAACCCGGGCATATGCAGGATTACTGATCAATCCAGTCTATGTCATTATCGGATCCACACCTACAAGTCCTTTGGATAGGCCATACCTTCCATAAGACTTCTTGTATGTTTGAAGTTCATTATAACTTGGCTAACAGACCAAGATCAATAACCTGAGCTCAACAACCACGTTACTTTTTCCACAGAGAGATATTTATGATCAAACTACCATACGAAAAGGGATAGCAAAAGGAGCCCTAAAAATTCACTTTGTGTTAGCTAAAAAGGGGATACAACCGTGGTAGTTTCTCCAGATTTCATGGAATGATGCTACTTCTAACATAAAAAGGCAGCTAAAAGCACTCTCTTATTGCGTTAAATATTTTGTAACTTCATTTCTTCTGAGTAGCTAGGGCGGGGGCATCTATGTGCCCTCTTATTGCATTGAGATATTGTATAGTTCCTTTCCCACCCTGTAAAATCTGCAGAGGCAACAAAATTAGATCTATTGACCATTGCTCCGTGTCTGCCTTTCCCTGCACTCTGACAATAGCAAACCAAAACAGGCCAATTAAAGGGTCAGATTTATAGTCTTGTGTTGTAATATAGAGAGATTACTTTTGTGGTTTGAATCTGTGATTTATAGGCCACAATGGAGCAATCTTTTTTTTGTACCAAATCTCACGTCTTAGTACCCAATTGTCTTATAGTAATTAACGTGGTTATCTCATTAACAAGTAACAAGTCCAAATTAACAAGGGACGTGAACTTTATGTCGATATCACAACAGATCCAAATAAATATTCATTAATAAATCTAACCACATGACCTAAATGATGCCACACTCGAAAGTGATTTCGAAATTCCGACTATACTAGAACATCAAATTACATGTAAGGAGATATGTTTAAACAACATAAATTAGAGTTAACACATCCACGACATCATATTATCTTCTGTACAACCCATTGTTCGGAAAACATAAACATTACGCTACTGTTTGGAAGCTAAATACAACATTATATTCTAATGAAATCCTAACTAATTTCTTCTTAAATTTGCTCTTCTTTGAAATCCTCACTTGCACGTGCCCGAGCCGCTAATTTGAAGGGGGTTAGCGAAAAACAAAAGTAGGAGTGAGTCGAAAGCTTAGTAAGGTATATAATTTACATAGTTTAATATATAATTTGCATTAAAACAAGCCAGAAGGATAGTAGATTAAATTCAGATACAATGTCGTGAATTTTCATAGAAAATATGGACAGCTTTTAAATTCCTCTTTTTCGTGTCTAATCAAAATGTGCTATGTAACTTTATGTTCAAACATGCGATTCTTATAGACTAAGGGCCAGTAGGGCTTTACCGACTAAGGCGTGGATAATCGAAACCCGAATTATATTTATTTTCACACAACCAAAGGCCTTACGCTGTTATTCAAGACCTGTAGGTGGGTCATCATACATATCATCCTATAGACAGGGTCGAATGCCAATTTTACCCGTGGATGATAAGTTTGAACCTTAATTATCATTATAATATATTAAGATATGTCATAATATACCATCACCGAATTTCTTACAATGGTCCGATACTTAGATAAACGAAAACTCTACACCATTTCACATAATTTTTGTATTTTCTCAATCCAGTGAAAATATTCTTAATTCTTTAACAAATTGTAGGGCCTTCCTTCAATTTTCTTATCATACAATACTTTAAATTCTATAGAAACTTGAACATGCTTATATCTAAAACATGTGCTACCACATTATTAGATTTCTAAATAAAATTATAGAAAAATTAGTAAAAATTAGTAATATTGTGACATTTCAACACTTCATTTCAAATAACATGCTTGCAGGGACAATTTATGAAATTCTAGAGCATGCAGAACATATACTTAGTAAATTTAAACATGCCGGAACATTATGTATGAATTTAAAGTATACATGAGTCATTTAACTATGAATTCCACACATGCATGAACATAATTGTAGAAATTAACTTGACAATACTAAGTGTATAAAATTGAAAGTATGGATTTCATGAAAATTGTAAGGAATGGGCATAAGACTTCATGTAAATAAAGTACCATCATTTTAGCTACAAAAATATATCATGCATAAGTATTCGAAACAATAAAGGCTCAAGAAGTGGAAGAAATTAGCAATAAAGGAAATGAGAGTTTGGAATGCACTTGTCTTAATTTCAAATTATCAAAATCTTGCTTTGATTCACTTGAATTTGGCTTGTCTAGATTCTTCTCTCCTTTTCTCTTTCTTCTCCTCTCTCAAAAGCAAGCAGAAAATGATTAAAAATCAGTTGGACATGACTTATATAACAAAATAGTGCACAAGCATGCGTCGAGTGCGTGTCAAGCGCCACGGCCAAACACGGTGGCACAAGAGAATTGCTTCGGGCGAGCGTCAGGTGCTGGCATTCTACCTCAGCGTGCTTGAGCATCTATTGAGCGTGAATACATTGGAAAGCGTGCTTGAGCTTCATTTAGGTGTCTGTCAAGTGTTGCCTGTTTGCCCAGAGCATGTATGTGCACGCGTTAGGTGCCTGTCAAACACTCATCAACTTGATGTGGCTCGGTCCAAAAATTTGACTTTGACCCAAATTTATTCCTTTGACCTAAACTTGTTTTTCCTAAACTTGTTTTTCCTTAAATTAAGTAATCATGATTAAACTTGAAATTCGAAACTTATTCTTTACACCAAGACTCATTATCTTACAGTCTTGGAGAATTCGCATTGAAAAAACAGTATGATATCTGCTTACTCCCAACGTATTATATAAAATAGTTTGGATCATTTGCCATTTGCACTACCCTTCTTTGGCAAGGAGTTTGTTACGTGCCACAAGACAGAGCATAAATGGAGTCTTTAGTACATTATAGCTACCCTGCATCAGATTATTCCACTCACTGCATCATTCACTATGCTGCTGCTTCAGTTGCTCATATGCATTCAATAGAGTTCCTGACCTGTAGTTAGCATTAACTGACAATAGGTTACTTGGAGATATATTCCTGACATCAATAGTCATATTCCAAAGCCAGGACTGTGCAATACTTGCTTGTCGCTTTCTGAAGTCACCTCATTTGTTCGACGATAGGTTGAATTCTGGATATATGCTACCCATAATATGCCATCTTTGTGTGCAATCTTCCATTTGTATTTATATACAGAAGTTGTTCTTCACCTTGCGTGTTTTTTTGAATCCTCTATTCTGTTGTTATTAGTGGCAGCAATTTGATTGATTGGAATATTTCATTCAGGAGACTTCACATTAAGACAAGAACATCTACTTAGAAATTGCAATCTCATGAGTTATCAACCTAAGTGGTCAATCTGGTGTAGTCGCTGTTAATTTGAGGAAAGTATTGACAAGGAATTGATTGTGTTAGAGTCAGCTTAATGATGATTTAACATGTCAGATAATTTTAAGTATTGAACTCTGAAATTTGATCCCCATTTCTCCGTGGATACTCCAATGGGTGACCATATCAGAATCTGGTAAATGATATGCATGGTTGCCAGCTTATTTATCCCTTTTGCTTTCTTTTTTCATGTTCTATGAATATATATGTGAATAATCAACCAAAATAAATATGTGCACGAATAGTTTTGGATTGAACCAGAACTCCTTTCCTATTTTCATGTTCTATCTACATTATAATTCCATCCCTACCATCTGTAAGTATTGGAAGAACTTATACATTTGCTTGGATGCTACATTGTCATTGTGAAGACATTTCAAGATGTCTAGGACTAGGAAGAATATAGGTTGAGGTAGCAAGATGAATGAATGTCGATGTCAACAAAACCGTAAGTTTCACTACATGATGCCCATTATTTGGATCCTCTTCCATTATGCCCCCAACTCTATGCAATATCCTCTGAAAACTGAGTTCTGTCAAAGCCACTTTGTTTGTGAAGTACTAAGCTTCAAATCAGCAAATAAACTGATATACGAAGAAAATAAGTAATTCTTGAAAGAGTTAATGCATAAGCATGTCAAGTGCACATGTGCCCTTGAATTCGTGTCACTCAGCATGGGATGAATGCACAATTAGTTTGGAGGTTTCTTCTTGTTTGCTTTTGTACAAAAATATTGCCACATTTTAATGGATAGGTAAGAGAAGTTGCATTTTAATGGAGGCCACGGGGCATCACCCAAACACATAAAAGGAAATTGTGTACAAGGAGATAAAAAATTTATAAATCCCATCAACAGATGATGGTTAGAAGGATAAAAACAGTTAACCCAATGGAATCAAAGCTTAATTGACTCGTCCGCACATAAGGGCTGTAAACAATCAAGATTCTGAGAAGCTGCCTTGTTCTTGTCAGACCAAATGGAGAGCGAAATAGTTGCTGAAATTCCGACCCAGATGTTTTATTTCTTGCTGGAACTGCAAAACCATTTCAAGAGACTTATTGGTAAGGAATTCACCTGCAATGTGTAGAGATGGAACCTAAATATCTACTTTTGTCATGGGTAGGGAAAAAGAGCCGCAAATGCATGAGGCTTTAACACTGCAGAGTCTATGGCATAGAGACATGCACGAGTTCCCATACACTACAAACACAATAGAAGGTCGCTTTAATTCACTAATGTGAAAATAAAATGGTTAGGCTGTTGTGATCATCTTTCCTCTCTTTCTACTGGTGCTGCTATTGTTTGGCAAGGTGCTACCTAGTTCTCGATTGATTGTTCATGTTGTGTCAGATATAGCAAAAAGGGTGGCCAAGGAATGAGGATTGTTGTGATGGATGATGGAAATGACATGAAACAAATGAAAGCTGGTGTGGATTGCATAAACTTTTTGGTTGACGAGTGGTCTTTGAGGTTTTAATTCTCATTGCATAATCATCCTGTAAACTTTGAATAAAAATGCTTGTGGGATGCCGTGAAGAATTGAAACGTAAAATGCTATCTTAACACATAAAGTCCTTAGCTCTATATTGTGTACCTGGGAGTGCATTTGAAGAATTGCCTTAGGGTATTGTAGGCAAACCATGGTATCATGCTTACATTTTGGTGTAATTGTAGAAATACTTTGTATATAAGGACCTAAGTGGTGTATTACTGGTGATTAGTTCTCAATATTGTTGACCTTGTTGGCAGACCCGTTT
Source organism: Nepenthes gracilis (assembly GCA_033239525.1). Taxonomy (NCBI): domain Eukaryota; kingdom Viridiplantae; phylum Streptophyta; class Magnoliopsida; order Caryophyllales; family Nepenthaceae; genus Nepenthes; species Nepenthes gracilis. The sequence continues at coordinate 14,610,975 of BSYO01000015.1, forward strand.
ATTAATATTATGGGCTGTAGGCTGCCTGGGACATCAATGTAAAGTGCTAGGACTCCTAAAAAAGCTACACTTAGTTCCATGTGTCATCTTTTATTTTTATTTTTTTCAGATGGGAGGAGAGTATTCTTGAAAAGATTTTGATTAAACCAAACCAAACTAACCCTTTTGTACTAATGGTAGTGTCCTTACAGATTCTTCTCCTCTATTCAACTATGTTGTAGGATGTGTCCCTTCTAATTTAAATGGCAGAGACCATACTTGCTAGTTTCCTTTCTGCTTTTCTTCTATCTTTATCTGCATATTCTATAATGTGTTTTTTTCCAAGCCCTAACATTTCCTAAAAAGTGCATTACCACTTTTCACTGCACATGACCAAACTACTTTAAACACATTTTTCACATTTTTTTATGGATGCCATGATGACAATCTCCTATCTAACATAATTTTGAATCAATTCTTTTCTTATATGACCAAAATATCAGCCGATATGTATCGGTTTCATGACTCCTCGATGCTAATATTTTTCAATACCATGATAATATCACAATATGTTTCCATATCGGCTGATACAATCAATATATTGGTTGATATTTTTCTGATATAGCAGCTGGTATAACTGATATATTGAATAATGCGGACCTATTAATTTATAATTTTTAAATTTTTTTCTCCAATATATTCGATATCGATACGTATTATCCAATGTATCTGATACCAAAATGATCGTGACTAATATTGATACCGATATTATCATCTATAATGACTAGACATTCATCTCAACATTTCCCAATATGCTTCTCTTTTTTTACATATTGATATTTTATTGCATAATACTTCTCTTGTACAGCAGGGTTGGCCTAATAGCCAAAGTTATGGTGTTTTCCTTTAAGTTTGCTCACACAGGACCTATAAAGCACTGATTCACCTATCTAACGTGCTTTAATGCAATTAATAATAGCCTCGTTGATGGCCCCATCTTTCTGGACCTTGGATCCAAGATATTTTTAAATATCTGTTTGCTAGTCCTTTAATCTCTACTCTCAACTACCCACTATCTTTTTCTCTGCTGTTGCTAAACTTGCATTTCTATTCTCTGTTCTACTAATTAAAAAACTTTTGGCTTCCAAATCTCTCTCAATTTTTTTTTTAATGCCCTCTCTTCTTTCATCCACCAAAACTATATCATTTGCAAAAGGCATGCACCAATGCATATCATCTTGAACGCATTTGATCAAGTCATCCATATCAGAAGCAAGTAGATTCAGGCTTAAAGCTGATCTATGGTGTAAGCCAGTTGTAATTACACAGACCTGGGTCCTCTATGCGTGCTTACGCAAGTCATTGCTGTGTTATTTATATTTTTTGTTAGTTGGTTGGAGGTGAAGAAAAATTCCTTTTTTTCACAAAATTCTCCAAAATACATTTATTGACATAACAGATACCTGGCATGAATACAATTTGGTTATTTGATACATTCATGCCTCGGCCTCACTTCAATCATTCTTCCTCCTAACCTTCTCTTATGGCTCATCAACTTAAGCCCTCTGTTGTTGTGTGTACCAATGTGCTCTTCTTTCAATGTTCCTTATCTTTTTGCTACTTGGTGTTTTGTTGAATAATCTTGTCAATCACTGAATTCCTGCTTCCTTGTATATTTCCAAGCCTCTATTGGGATTCACTCTAGTCCAATGCTTCTTTTACTTCCTTTATTTGATCCATGGATAACATGACCTATTTAAATTTACCTATGATTCATTGATTGTAATTTATCTCAAGTGATTGTCAAAGAACACCTATTTGATTATGGAAAAGACAGTAGAATATTCCTCTTCTTTGCATGTAATGCTATAACGCTTTCAAAGCATTATGGTGTTCTCCATACCTCTAATAAAAATGTTGCAGGAATATCATTTCCATTTCTGTTTGATATCCTTGTCCGTGATGTCTTCACTTGGTTCAAAGTCTTTATTCCCATATATCTTGCTGTAGTTGGTTTAAAGATATCTTGTTCTCCCTCATTTTTGTTCAGTTGTTTTTTCAGTCCTGTTTATCTTGTTCTCCCTCATTTTTGTTCAGTTGTTTTTCCTGTCCTCTTACACTTTGGACCTCACTTCACTTACTATCATCTTTGCCGCTTTTATATCACATTTATGCAGCTCTTAATTCCCCTCATTTATATAATGTCTTCTAACAATCTTTCTTAGCTTTTACTTTCTCCTAGGCCTCTTGTGACCATCACTATGCTTATTTTATTTCAAGCTACACCCTCCTTGATTTCCCAAATATCTCGTTGGCTGCCCTTCGAATGTGATTAGCCTGACACTGTATTATGTTGTTACCACACTCTTCAAGAGCCCAAGTACCTTTATTTAGTATCCTCTCTCTAATAAGAGGCATTGCTTGTCACCTATTAAGTTTTACCATTTTGTTTGTAGTTGATCTACTTTACTCTCTTCCTTTTCCATTTCTTAAGATGAATATCCAAAAGCAATGATGTCGGGTAGTTACACTTTTCTTGGGAATGATCTTACGGTCCATATAGTACAAACACTCTTTTTCCTTCAGATAAAATAGTTACTATGAGCTTTGGATGAGCCAATCACTCATAAACAAATGCTTATATCTATTAATGAAAAGCGGGTTAGCCACCATAAGATCTTAACCCATAGCAAGATCCAAAATTTTCATTTATTATTCCTCCCCTCCATTCAAAGCATAGCTACAAACGCACTTGTTTATTCATTTGAATTTATCCGGCATGATTATTAAGACGGCACCTATAAAAAGTCAACTCTCTTTGGATTCTCATGGATAACTTGTTCTATTCCTCCCAAAATTTTTAGTTTCAATTGTTTACCTAACCCCACTTAGGGTGTGTATGTGCCAATGATGTTTATGGTTTGTTTCTTTTCACTATCTTAATGTCATAATTCTATCCCCACTTATCTTCATGCTCACTTTATTCTATTTAAAGTCTTTTTTCATCATTATGCAAACTCTATTTCTTGCTCTTCCGATCCTCTATAAACCATTTGGCTTGCTCTCACACATACTTTGTCTCTTCATGCTATATTGATCCTTTTTCCTAATCATAGAATCCACAACTACATAGCCTACCCATCAAAGTACCAATATTCTAAGTTTCTAGTCAAATTTTGCTATACTGTTATCTGCACCTGTGGATGATTATTGTTAACTTCCAAATAAAATTAATTTTCCCTTTCTTTGTGAAGTGGAGATGGCAAGGAGTAGGTGAGTTCATTGGCATAGGATATAATTTAAAATATGGCAGAAGCTATTTGTTCAGGTACTTGTAAATATGGCTAGCCCTTTTTTTATTGTGTTCTTGGATACCCCATTTGCTTAACTTTTTCTTTTTCTTTGTTTTTTTTTTTTTTTTTTGTTTTTTTGTCAACCCTTTATTTGCACTAGTTGCTAGGCACAGATTATTGACTTTGATAGTCTCATCTTACATATTGTTTCGCCTTCTTGCTTCGCAATGAATAGCACTGACAACAAACATACAAGGCCATTCTAATTTTCCTTGTTGCCTGAGAAAGTCCCCAAAATTGTAAAACAAAGGAGCTTGAAGGCCAGTCATTGGGGAAGAACGACTAGTGTGAGGTGAAGAGTGATCATTGCATGCTCTCTTTTGTTTCTGTCTAGGGAAAAATTTTGCACTCGCATGATTTTTCGTTTGATATGCATTGCAAAAGGGGTAAAATTGAACACTGCAGCAGCAAAAGAAATTAACACTTTCACCTAATGAGTTTAGTTGAAAAATCCTTTCCTGATATGAACAGTTACTGGACTCTATCCAAACAGCTTTGTCTTGAGTTCCTTAACTGTGGTAATTCCACGCCGTTCTTAAAAACTTAAACTTGATTCTTGAAACTAAGAAATTTAAGTATCACAAAAACCTCTCGGTCTTCCAGAAATTTTGAAGATATTTGCACCTACTTCTGATATTCCTGTTCAAAATTCTTGGCATTCAAATGGCCTAGATTGGTGAGACCATATGCAACTAGCTCTCCATAGCCTGGCTTAAAATCTTCAGCAGTATCTGCAGCTCCTCTAGCATGTCTTAACTAGCACTTTGAATTCTCGTGTTCTAATGTGCTGATCTTTGCTGTACTTTGGTTCTCTTTGATGCGAAACTTTCATAGAATCAATCTGCTGCTATGATTGCAAAACAATTTCCTGAATGAATTTACTTTGAGTAATACTGTTTATTGTCCAGAATTATCATTTCAACATTGAAATAATTGATTTAGAAAGCCCATGGTGATGTCGAACGGATGTCAAATGATCTCTGAAGTTCTTGTTACTGTCCCTCTTTTTTTTTGATTCAGTATCTCAAACTGTTAACAGGAATTGAAGGAGAGAATCGAAAGTGTGAAGGAAAAGAGAAGCCAGGATGGTGCTCCGGCATCCATGACTGAATTCAGTGAAGAAATGATGGGCATACGTAAGGACTTTGTCACCATACATGGGGAAATGGTGCTTCTTGAAAACTATAGCTCCCTCAACTTTGCAGGTACATTGGCTGTATCATATGTCGAAGTCCTATAACATGAACTACGAGAGCACTGCTCTCAGTATGGGGTGACGGAAGGATCATCTAACTCTAGTCTATTTTTTGTGCTTTCCTAGTTGTCCAGTTGCAATCAATAAGATAGAACAGCTCTACAAGTTCTAAAGTTAGGTAGAAACCATGGATAAAAATATCGGCGTCAATATCAGTATCAATCATGATTATATTGAAATCAAATATACCATACAATACTATCGGCAGTGGATATAATAAGAGAAAAAATTCTTAAAAATCGTAAGCTAATAGAATTGTATTGATATCGTCCGATATGAAAATATATCACGATATTGTTACGGTATTGAGAAATATTAGTATTAGAAGTCCTAATACCAATATATATCTTTATGTCAATGGTGGAAAGACATTGATATTGGGGTCTCACCATGCTATGACAAAATCATGATTTGTCACCATTTTGATAATATGTTGTAATATATTGGACAATATTTACCCCTCTCTGATCATATAAACATATGATCAGGTACAGCAGAGAGCAGTTTCATTGCTTCTTTACCATATGCCTGCTTTCTTAAACAAAATCCGTGATTTTTGGTATGAACAGGGCTAGTTAAAATACTGAAGAAATATGATAAAAGAACAGGGGGAGTACTGCAACTTCCTTTCACACAACTTCTAGTGCATCAGCCCTTCTTCACAACCGACCCTTTGACGAGGCTAGTCCGTGAGTGTGAGGCTAACATCGAGCTTCTCTTTCCACCAGAAGAGGAAGTCGTGGAATCTACGCCTGCGCCTTCTCGAGATCAGTTCCCACCCGGGAGATCGCTGCTCGGGGAAGTAACTCTCGACATTTACCGAAGTACCGTTTCTGCCATGAGGACCATTCAAGGGCTGCGGACAAGCTCAACATGCAATCCATTGTCGATTGCAGCCATCTTTGCAAGCTTGGATAAGGAAGATAGCGGAGTTGTGACTGCAGAGGACTCAGCTTCAATCTCTGCACCCTTGTTGCAGGAGGAGAACCTGGACCGAGAAGATGATGCTGGTTCTTCGGCTCCTTAGGTTGGTTCTTTGTCATTTGGGGTATTAAGTTTCGTGCTGTGATTTACCATTTCTAATTGGTATGATGAGCTGAGTGCTGGGACTTGAAAAACCATTGTTGTGAATAATTTTGTTCATAGAGGACTATGTTTGTAGATCTTTCAGATCACTAACTTCAAAACATCAAAATGGTGAAAATAAAAAAAGAAAGGAAAGGAATCACAGGTAATTGGGCTGTTTGTAGAATCAGTCGGGGGTGTAAGAGACGGTGTTTTATCCTATTGCCAATATTGGCTCTTCAATTTAACTTATTTTTAACCCTTCGACTTAGCTAATACAAAGGTATATGATGGCACTAATATTTTCTGTTTGGTGGTTCGGTCTATGAATTTTCATAGTAACAAAGAAATCAGAGGTAGTTAGCTGTTTATAAAATTAGTAGGAATATAAGAGACTGATTTACCTAATGTCGGATATTAGCAGTTTGAGTTTACTTATCTCTAATTCGTAAACTTAGTTGATATAAAGCTCTATGATAGCTACCAATTTTTTTGATCTGGCAATTTGATCTAACGAGGGGGAGAGAGAGGGAATCACATGTAAAATTTACAATTTTAAGCTGCACATATAATATTTTGACTATAACTTTAGGACAGTAGCTTAGCAATATATGAGATTTTTAGAAATAGAAAAAAATAAAAATGTACCAATTCAGGATCGTTACTTTAAATCTGGATTTTGTGTAACACAATTAACAAATGAGAGATCAGAAGATGGCGGGACTCGCTCTCCGATATATCTTCCAACACTCAAATTAGAAATATTTTTCAAATGGATAGAAAGATAGGAGGATGTGTAAAAAATAATGAATAGGGGCATGTATTTGGCGGATTGAGTATACGTGAATGATTTAACTCCGGCGATGCGCTTAGTTGGGGAGCGACTTTAAGATGGAGGATTGACCTCCGTGGAGTGCACTTGGCTGAGGATACGAAGGCCCAAGCTCTGATGGTGCGCTTGGTTGGATAACGGTTTTGAGATGGAAGATTGAGCTCTGGGAGGTGCGCTTGGTTGGGGAGCGACTTTGAGATGGAGAATTGAACTCTGATAAGCGCACTCGGTTGGAGAGCGGTTTTGAAATGAAGGATTGAGCTCTGGGGTTACGCTCAGTTGAGGAGTGATTTTGAGACAGAGGATTGAATTCCGACGGTTCGCTTGGTTGGGAAGCGGTTTTAAGGAGGACTGATTTTTGATGAGTGAGCTCGACAGAGGAGCGGCTTGATGACGAAAGATTGAGCTCCGATGAGTACGTTCGGTAGAGGTGTGATTTTGAAATGGAAGATTGAACTCCGGCAGTACACTCGATTGGGGAGCGGCTCTGAGACGGATGACCAAACTCAGATAAGTGCGCTCAACTGGGGAGCGGTTTTGAGGCAGAGGATCGAACTCCAATGGAGTGCTTCGATGAGATGGAAAACCAAGTTCCAGAGAGTGTGCTCGGCAGCAGAGTGGTTTGCGAGAGAGTGTGTGCATTCATGAGCTGAATGGCTTGAGAAAAAGAGAGAGAGCTCTTCGATCATTAAGGAGTGGTCGAGAGTAAAAATTATTCTTTCCCCCTTCCCATGGGGGTGAAGTGGTATTTATAGAATTGAAGTCAGTGTGGCTTTTGCGGCTAACGTCGGCCGCCTTGGCAAATTTGTTGAGTTGTCTTTGCAATTGTACGAGGAGCGCACATGACAATCGTAGCCATCAGGGGACATTCCTTCCTTTTTTAGAACGATGTTGGATGTCGCTGCATGATAATTGCTTTTCAGGGAAATTCACTGACTCATAATTGCCATCCTAGGACAATATGTAATTAGGGGCAATATTTTGAAAATATTTATGGAGCTGTTAGGGTAGCTGTTGTGGCTGTGTTATTGTAAGTTTTGCAAGCACTACATTGTCAGGGTGTCAGCGGCTGTGTAGGAGGGGTAACCACGGGCATGGCGATGCGCAACTCTAATTGCCTGCTCTTTATTAAACAGCTTTAGGTTGACCCGCACTGGCCATCCGTATCATTGCCTGGACCTTTGATCCGTCCGTTTGTGTGATGGGTTGCCGTCCTTCGGGCTTTCATCCTTTTGGTGGGCCTTGGGCCGCTAGGGAGCTCTTCCTTGACCATTGCTTCCGGGGTGCTCTCTCTTTGCAAGCCTAACCCTGGGTCGGCCTATGGGTTACTAAACCCATCAGTATCAATAAAATTAGAAATTGGCAATCATAAGCTCAAATAAAATCAGTGAAGTTTAGATTAATCCTACCAGAATCCAATTTTTGATAGACTTTAGCCGGTTTGATTCAAATTATTGAGTTAAAGACATTTTTTGAACACCTATACCCATCAACATATTTCTTAATTATAATATTACTTAGCTGAGTTTGGTTCTAATATCTCAATTTAAAATTAATTGGAACTTATTTTCTCTCATTTGACACTAGTAATTTAGAATATTTCTTGAGATGAATTACTCTCTTATAAATTTTATATTATTATACTGTCTACTCTCATACCGAATATGAGGAGGCGCCGATGCACCAATGAAGTTTTCTATCGAATGTGAATAGCGATTATGGCACCTGAATGATGTCTAGTGTGGGAGCTAGCTTTAGAGTGTTAAAAAACAACTATAGAAACGAACACAACTTTTACGTCAATTTTAGAGTCCTATTTTCACACAACTTGAGCATAGAGAAAAGAGAGGAAGTAGGTAAAAATATTTCCATTAGTTTGAATCATGTTTTATTTTTAGAGATATTATTCTAGTCAATTTATATAATGATTCATTGAATATTTTGTCTCATTTGTTTTCATATGGTCAAATTGCTTGTTTATTATAGAGTGTTATAACATTCCATATGATTGTTTGTTATAATCATGTCTCATATTTATATGAAATACATTTTATAGTCAAGTCTTGTAATTTTTTCGATCAATTCAAATTTGTTTTCTATGCAAAAATATTACGCGCATTTTGTTTTTTTTATTTTTTCATTTTACCCACCCCTATTATTTTTTTTTTTTCCATTCTATTTTTATTTTCTTTCTGTTATGAACCCTACCTCGCTCCCATCACATAGACAATTAGCTTTCCTGTATAAAACTATGTTCTACTGATTAGTAAAGGGAAGAAGAATATTATCCCTCTCTCTCTCTATCTTGCTCTCTCAATCTCTCTCTGTCTCCCTGTCTTCTCTGCAACTCTCTCATCGTCTTTACTGTTCCCTCTTTGTCAGCTTTCCCTCTCCCTCTCTCACCCTGCATTTTTCTGCTTTTCTCTCTGCACCTTTGTACTTCTCTTCTCTGCGCCCCCTCTCCCTCACCTCGGTCTCTATTTCCTCTTCTGTACTACCTCAGTTATTTTCCCTCTTTGCTTCCTACACCTCGGCCGTTTCACCTCGACATTTTTTTCTTCATTTCTCCCAATTTTCCTCAATCTTCCTCATCTGCTGAACTCTCCTCCTCGACCAACTCCTCTGTTTTCACTGTCATCCGTCTTTTGCCAGTGCCGTCATCGAACATGCACGTATCAAAAAATTATATATCATTTATTGTATAATTATTAATTATATATACATTTATGTACATTACTACATTGTCTCCTTATAATTGGCATAATAATCAATCATTATCAGATATTTATTCTTGATTTTATAACGTCAAAATTTCAATGTACATTGCTTAGCTTCCCTCGAACTCGTTCGCAATCGCTGAATGATGTATCCAACGGTTGAGGATTAAAATCTAAAAATATAAAATTTTCACGATTAAATATTATAATTTGAAGTATTTTATGTAATGATTAACAGTATTTTGTTTTAGTAATAAAACACAACATATTATATTAGCTATTCTTAAATGTTTAAACTCTGACAAATATGCTCACTTTTTTCCTACTATTAGTAATTCTCACTTGGTCGATAATAAATATTCAGCTCCAAATTTTTTAACCAAATGTAGTAAGTAGTGAGCTGGTTCAACTAGCTAAGTAGTCACCTCCATCCTCCTCTCCCCAAACCAAAGCCGCCTACATGACCACCACCCCTCACCACCGCCAGCAGAAAAATGCTGATTTGGGGCATCCCCATACATATATGTTTTAGAATTTATTAAAATCACACCATGCAACACTATATAAGTTTTCATTAGACCACAAATGAAACACCAAAGTTGAGAAAGCTTAGTGAGAGGACACACATAGCAGCAGAGCGCGCAATAGGATGAAATAGTATTCCATCCTTTATTTATTTTAAACAGCAAACAGTACGGAAGGTGGTGGCCACCTTTGCTTACTCGTCGTCATAGTGGTGGTGGTGGTGCTTGTGGTGGTGCACGTGGGGGTGCTGCTGCTTCTCATCATCGTTGTCATCACCCTGCCCATTTTCATTGACATGATCAAATACCAATTAAGCCAGCTCATTATCATCATTCCAAGAAATGCTTGCTGGATTTGATAAACATTGAAAACAAATACACAGGATCATCATGCTAAAAAGCAATGCGACCATTAACCGATAATGAACTACTAGATTCTTTAGCTAATCCTGAAAGATCAAACCAATCAAAGCAGTCATGTTTTTTGTCATCAAAAAAGCAGTTTAGTTTAGCAATTTTAAAATTTCTCTTGCCAAAACAGATTTGAAATCAAGTTTAACAAATTTTTTGGGTCAGACGTTAACTCTACAGACACAAACACCTAGGGAATGCTTATTCATTGAGATCATAGATCAAAATATCGATATTGGTATTAATCACAGTCATATCTATATCAAATATATTGGACAATTGCATATCAATATCAGATACATTAAATGAAAAAAAAATCCTAAAATACTGATCTATTGGCTGTATTTGCTAATATAAAATATATAGCAATATTATCACAGTTTCAAAAAATATAGATTTCGGGACTAATATCAATACATATTACCGATATATATCAGTTAATATGTATCATATTAGCTAATATTTACATCAATGATTAAGATTATCGTAAATTTTGCAACCACTCAGAAGATATTGAATATTTTGAATGATTGAAATGAAAACCGCATACATGGATAGGACTATTACCAGCACTAGTAGTAGGTCAAGACCCACCTCAGGTTCTGCAGGTGGAGGAATTCATTACCGGAGGGCAACCTGAAGGCTCGATTAAAAAGTTTAATTAAAGAATTAGATGCACATGAAAATGAAGGATACCGTGGCCTCATGATGAGACTCTTATAACTTTTGTTTTCCATGGAATTGTACACCTCGAGCATACCGTGGCCTCACAGTCCTAGGCTCGTTGAGATGAAGGGGGTGTACAATGAACATTGTAATACCCTTATACATACAAGAAAAACATTTTACACCATACTCAAATACATATAATCCTAGTTGGAGGGCCTTCCCTAATTTTTGTTGGTAGGCTGATTCACAACACCCTCAACAGCCACAACCTTCAAGGACCAACTATGCACCGCAATACCAGGCAACTCATGGACCATCTTCTAGAAATTCCTCAGAGGATACTATGGATTCATTTATTGAAGCACATAGTGAGACAAATTAAAAATTGGAATCATCAAATTCAGAGTCCTGAGTGAAAGTTGACAAAACTTTAACTTGATTGAGCAAGAGCAATTACCATCCAAAACTCAACCTAATCCTTGAGGTTGACATAGGGAACAAATCCCTACTTTCAGGACAAAAAGTAAAATACCTTGAATCAAAGACAACTACTCACATAGGCAAACCTGTAGGCATACAAGTGAAGCTCACAAGCCTGAGGATGTACATAGAAATTCCAGTAATGATGGGATTGGCTTGATTGAAGAAGATAAGATACTACAGGGTCCGGTTGGCATATCTTTCCCTAGAGCTTTGAAAAAGAAATTGTGTATTTATTGACTCTAACAATGAAATCCTAGAGAATCTGAGGCAAGTGAAAATCAATCATCCTCTATTACATATGAGAAGCTAAGTTGTTACATATGCACAGGTTCCAAAGGATCTATGCATTGCATAAAGGAAGGATCATGTTAAGAAAATATCTATTCCAATGAAACAAGTGCTTTGACTTAGAGGAGGACCCTCCAAAATATATGGATCCAAGAAGATGCCCTATGGTTTCTTGTGTTATTTCGGGACCATGAATTTGAACAGGCCTTTTTGATTTAGGAGCAAATGTAAATCTAATAACTCATACAGTTTACTTGCAATTGGATTAGAAGAGACAATTAAACATACATTTGTGGTGCTACAATTAGCATATCTGTCTGGAAAGAGACCAACTGAATAGTTTCAGATGCTTTAGTCCAAAATGAAAATTTTCTTATCCCATTGATTTCTTTAATTTGAACACAAACTCCTGTTTCTAATTCAAAATATGCCATTATTTTATTAGAACTCTCCTTGCCAGAACTAATGCCCTTATTGATTGCATTAATGACTTGATGAAGTTGTCCTTTAGGAACATGACCTTTGAAATTAACATCTTTCACATCAGTAGACACTTGCGAGAAGACGAGTACAAGTAGACTTATTTGACAGATGCACTCGTACAAGAGGAAGTTGCAGTGGAAAATTATTCTGACCTTTTTCAATATTCCTTGTTGATTATGAAATTACCAACATTCTTGATTCCAAAAGTACACAGTTATTCGTGCAATTTTTGACAAATCTCAAGAATATGGGACAATGATATGGTGACAAAAATTCAGGGAACTGCCTGCTACCTGTAAAAAGCCGAAGCCTTCAAGGTTCAAAGCTCCCAAATTGGGGTTAAAAATCATTGCCTAATGGTCTAAAACATGTATTTTAAGGTCAAGCGATACCTTTTATGTCATAATTTATTCTGACTTGCGTGCTTCTCAAGGGGACCAACTAATTAAGATTTTGAGGGTGAAACATGAACCACACATGTAATGACCTGAGGGTATTCTTAGTTGCTTGTTTGATTCATTCTGCACGTATGTTTTTTTTTTTTTTTGATAGACCTATAACAAGCCGAGTTTATTGACTATATTGATTTTGTCATAACTAAGAGTTGTGTTACTTCGCTTTTGTTTACCCTTACCCCTATATTTACACAACTCTTAGAGTGAACCATGTGAGTAAAACATTATTCTGAAGGTGAAAAAACCAGTGAGGTTTGCAATCAAAGCTTTAAGGTGAAGCCTATGTTTGCTTACAAAGGATTTAGATGAGATTTATTCACACACACTTGGAATCATCTTAGAAAACACTAACAGGACTATGACCCACTAGGATCACCTAGAGGTTTAAAGGCCTCTCGCATGTACTGAGACCTACGAAATCAATGCTTTTATTTAAGTAAGTTTTCGGTGCATCTGTTCTCTTTGAGCACTACCAAGGAACTAGCAATGTATAAGCAGCGATGTCATACATGCTGACAATTACATTCATTCCTTGATAGTATTGAACTTTATTTATGATATATATTGTCTGTCTTCCTAAGATGGGAAGGAATACATGCCCAAGGGGAAAATTTAGAAGGAGAAAAAGGAAGAAGGTCGGACATAACAAATGGAAAAAGCCAACTAGTATTTCCGTCCCATGCCTTCCAAGAAAACAGAGGAAATATAATTGAATAATATCTAAGAGCAACGGTTTGACATAATTTAATTTGTAAACTTTCTTTCTTCCTGATCACCGAACATATGAAAATTTCAAATGAACTAAGCGTTCCACGCATTCACAGAGTTTGGCAGATTAGGTGGAGAAAAACCAAAATAAATATATTACGTTGAAACAAGAGAGAGTAAGAATGCGCTTACATAATTCTTACGACCGTATCCCTCTTCTCCATAGCCAGAAGACTCATCACCGCCTCTTCCATAGCTTGGCCTACCATAACCAGAGCCGCCATATCCCTCTCCCTCCTGGCTTTCATAGCTTGGCCTTCCAAACGCAGAGCCGCCATATCCCTCCACCTCCTGGGTTTCATAGCTTGGCCTTTCATAGCTGGGCTTCTCATATTCGCTATTCCCACCACCATAGCCGCCATACCCTTCAGTCTTTTCCCCATATCCAGGCTTCCTCCCGTACCCAGAACCATATTCCGAACTGGGCTCATCATACTCATTCTTACGCCTATACTCAGATCCGTACTCAGAACTAGGTCTCTCGTATTCGGGTTTTCTCCCGTACCCGGATCCAAATTCAGATTCACCAAGTTGTCCATATCCAGACCCGTATTCTGATCCCGGTGGAGCAAAATCACTCTTCCTTCCAAACCCAGATCCATAGTCAGATCCAGGTTGATCATAACCAGATCCGAAACCCGGTGGCGGAAAGTCCTGATCGGGCCTCCGACCATACCCGGGCCCACCAAATCCACCACCTCCACCATAACCAGGTGGATTCACGCCGAAATCGGGCGGAGGAGGGGGGTGATACTCGAAAGGAGAGCCACCAGCGCCAGATCCGTAGCCTTCGGCGCCGGGAGGAGTACCGGAGGCGGCGGGGGAGGGACGGGGCTTAGGGCGAGCGTAGCTCTTGTACTCATTCTGGAGGGCTTCTTCGCCATAGGCTGAGGGCTGGGAGTCGGAGGAGTAGTTGGGACGATCATAGTCAAAGTCGTTGCTGGATGAGGAACGAGGGTAGCAGATTGCTTCTGAGGGAGAGAGAGGACGGCCGTAGGTGAGAGATATGTCGTAGCCGCCGCTGTAAGGCGTCGGATCGTACTCGTCGAAGTCGTCGGCAATGCCCACTCCGCGGCCTCTGGGATAATATGACATGGCTGAGATTGGCTTGGATCACTGTTTTCGTGGAGATTGGTGCGAGGCCATGGGGCCAATATATCGTCCGTTAGCGTGCGGACGACGTCGTATTGTCGGTTCGGAAACTCTGCAAATAGACTACGTGTCCGCACGTATGGCCGATGAGATGACAGTAATCACAATTTTTGAGTTCACACCGGCTCCAGCGCTTATTTGGGATGATTATTTTTAAAAATATTTTATTATTAAATTAAATATTAAACACATATTAATACCATAAAATATTATAAAAATAAAATAATATATATATATATTTATTTAAATTTTTACCATTAAAAAATATTAAAGTTTAAGTTTCACACTATATAATTTATAAATAAAAGATCAATTCAATCTTATCTATAATGATCTAATATAAGGAAAGTATAAAATGGTCCAATGTCTTTAACTACTCCCTCAACCACCCATACACACCACACCCTTCTCTCAAATTTTCTCCACCATCACATACTTTAAAAAATTAAAAAATAATTAAAAAATTTATATAATATAAAATTAAATTACGTATTTTATAGTATAAAATTAATAATCTCAAAGGTAAAAACATCAATTAAAGGCATAAATAATTCCCTTGAAAGTATTTTAGAATAAAAAAATTCACTCTCTCGATATTGTTTAGCATCCATTCGCTCATGCTAATACTGTTCATACAATTATATAACTGGCTAACTTATTAAAGCACTCATTAATTTTACTTAACGATGTTAAACACTGAATTTTGTAGAGATTGAGCAAATTATAATCAACCAATTTTACTTATATATGTAAGATTTTGATCATGATTTTCAAAGAGATTAGAGGAAGACGAGGATGGCAAAACCAAGTATTTGTAAGAAACTAAAACAAATCAACTAATTGGAAATACACTAAGCATCATGCTTACATTGAGAGAGGTGAAATTAACACTTGCCTTGGTTTCTTTTCTTTCTTCACAGATTTCTTCTCTCTCCCCTCGTGGTTATCGGCCACAAAGATGATAGGAAAAGGAGCGGCTAAGGAGATGTATACAATGCTTCCATTAATGTTCTTCTTTAATTTAAATGCCCAATTAAGGTTAAGATCAGGTTTTCTTTGATTCATACATAAGGGCGGTTTAGTGAATATGCATGCATGGTTGCCAAGAGTCACGGAGGAAGGTGATTGTACTTGTGTTTGATAAAAGGGGAGTGAATGTAATATGAATTCCTAGATTTTGATTATTAATATTTATTAGACTAATTTAATTGTTACTACACACAAAAATATATAAAACACATACTAATATCATTTTAAGTTTTAATTATTATTTTAAGGTACTAAAAATAATTACTAATTATTAACGAATAAATTTATTAAAATACACTTAGGATAGTCTTGTGAATCAAACGTGCTCGGTCTCAATGAGAAATTAGTCTAACCTCATACACCGATAGGAGCCGACCCGAAATTAGGCATGTAATGGAAGAGCGACCTGGAATTGCAATCTAATAGAAGCTCTTATGAGTCCAAGGCCCCAAGAAAAGGAAGTCTAGTGGGATGCTTCCTTAGCCTAAGGTTCAGCAAGCACTGAGATTGACTTAGAAAGTATGACTCGGCACCGTTTAGCGATAAACGGGCAATTAGGGCTAATCCGTGGAAACCTCACTAACTCATCAGCCGACGAACAATACAACACTGATTCATAGACGACACTTGCCATAACTGTCCCGAGTAGTTCAGCAAATATTTCTAAAATTTTGCCCAAGATCGCACATCTCCCTAGGTGGCAATAATGGCTTAACGAATCTCCTCAAAAGGCAATTGCCAAGCAGCGCCCATAATTGCCCTTTCTGCATGGCCGCAGACGGCTCTAACAGTACAATATGTGTGGGCGAGGAGAGCCTGTCATACGCGACCATTACAGTTGTCCTAATAGCCTAACCGATATCCACAGGGCCTCTACCTACGCAATGGTTGGTCTTGAGATGTCACATGCGAACCTCTTGCGTTCCTAAGAAAATGTAATGATTACTACTCTAATTTCTAGGCACGCTTAAAGAGATAGTGAGGAGAGTAAACGTCAGCTGTGAAGTCTAAGGAAAGCTATACGAGCTCCAAGTTTATAAATCCCTCTTCTCCCCTGTGGGGAGGGAGATTCAGAGAATGGAGGAAGAATTCCTATCCTCAAGCATCCCAGAAGTATCAAACTGCTTTCTTTCAAAGCACTCTACCTTCAAGTGTAACATTCTCAAACCACTTGGCCCGCGAGTGCACAGTATCTATCTCAAAACCGCTCCTCAACCAAGGACACTCACCAAAACTCAGTCATCCACCTCAAAACCACTACCCATCAAAACGTACTCATCAGAGCTAAGTTTTCTGCCTCAAAGCTGCTCTCTAATCGAGTACACTTACCGAAACTCAATCCTCTACCTCAAAGCCGCTATCCAACTAAGCATACTCATCGAGATTTAGTCCTCCACCTCAAAGCCACTCTCCAACTAAGTATACTTACCGAAACTCAATCATCCACCAACACTTAATCCCCTACTACATACATTCATGTATTATTATATTCCTCATATCTTTCTATCTGTTTAAGAAAGATTTCTAATTTAAGCATTAGAGGATATACTAGAGAGCAAATCTCGTCATCCTTTAACCTTTTATTTGTTAATTGTGTTATACAGAATTCAAATTTGAAGTAATGAGGGCCGAACTTGTTTCAACTCAACACTCAGAGAAGATTAAGTAGCACCCTAACTCATTTAATAATTCGGATCTAGGGACGCATTATCGGCACCATTTGTGAAAAGAGATTAAAAAGTCTAACCACTGTACCTGCAAGAACGAACATAATCAGCACCGACGCACAAGCCAGTGCACCCACCATAGACGTCATCTCATTGTGGCCACTACCCCTCCGCAGGTAGTCACAAGGATAGAAAGATGGCCTCTGACGTGCAAACACTCATCCCCGAAAGATATGCCTTGTCCCAAGCAACCCCAAATCGTTTGTACCTACCTAAAGGTGTAACACTGGGAATTTTGCCCTTTAACTCCCAAACCTCAATGTCCAGAAGGAGGAACCGAAGAGAATGACAGCCTCCTCAAATCATCCAGTGGCCTAACAACCTTATGGCCCGAGTGGCCACGAGCGATAGGTCCTAGCTGCGATCAGAGGGCCAACCGAATCATGAGATGTGGGATTGAAGCCTAGAGCGGCGTAATCTACATCACTCTCATGACGACAAAAGGACCCTATCCAGGGAGAAGCTTTATGCAATGCAGTAGGCACTTTGCGACCAAGTAAGGTCACCATTCGTGATGGGCATTCGGTCGTCACCGTCTCCTTATAGCATCAAGGAATTGTATTTGAAACCCTGCAACGAAAGTTCCAATCCAATACTCTACCTGGATCACTTCTATGCTTTATCGGGCTTCCACGACCTTGTGGATTCCTAATGCACCATTGGTAGCAGGTTGGAACACCCTTGGGAGGGTAGCATAATCCTTAGCTCCTCGCATGTGGCATTTCACCCCAGAAGATGCTGCTAGCGTGCCAGGTGAGGTCCTCCCTTGGTACCTGTAGGTCACACGTTGGCAATAAGAGCCCCATATCCAAAATCATGCAGTCGGTTTAGAGTGATGGACCCAATCCTTCTGGGTGTAGAGGCCATAGGCATGAGCCTTCCAATTGGGATGAGCAGTCTCCCTCCTAGTAGGGACAGTCACTGGCCTCGACGATCCTTCATGATGGGGCGTACGAGCTATGACCCCAGAATCGAAGGCTGGTCCCATGGGCCCAAAGCATCCTTTGCCCCAATAGGTGCCACGAGCGATTTTTTGCCAAGTGTAGGTAAGTCAAATGCATCCATGCAGAGTGTTTGAACATCATTCATTACTTGTTCCATTTATTATGCCCATCATTTGATTGCTGGTGTGCATGCATCAAATTTTAAGACCCAGACTGTCCATAAGTCAAGTGAACTTTCTTTCATCTGCTACCCAACTGACTACAACCCGATTTAAAACCTCGATCCCATTAACCGAGCGGCACAAAGATAGTTAAATCTAAAACCTCAGTCCCGTTCATCGAGCGGCCCAAACGAGGTCAAATATTATTGCCCAAGGGGCTTGCGGACCAAGAATCGGACCTCCCCAAACAAGTGGCCATAAAACCTCGGAGGGTTTTTTAGCATGCGTGCAATGACTCCTTCTCATAGGGACGAGCTCCATCAGTCAACAATAGTCGGCGGATTAGGACTAGATGCATGAAAGTTACGACTTCCTCTAACAATATCAAACGTAAATGGTTATATGCGGGTGACGGCCTAAATTTCACCATAATTCAACAACTGCGATTATACAACCCAATCGACCCTTACGAGGCTCACCCATACGCATGTCATGACTTCATTCTTCAGAAAAGAGCACAAACTGTCGAGCATGTTCGGTCAAGCCCAATGACGATGGTCACAAGGCTTAGTCGGCAATCGTATTTTCTCAATGCCACAACCTCTTGACAGGAGCGAGCACAGTAGGACATATGCGTCCATTCAAGCTCGGTGACGATAGAAATAACGTTTGGTCAGCAAAGCAAAGCCAATGACAGACAAAGGTAGATCAACACATAATCAAAGACATTAGTGATGACGATTAAAACAATCAAACTGATTCATTAAAGATTCAAAGAGTACATCAGGAATATCAGCCTGCCTAAAAATATATATACAAAGAGATACCTACTCCTAACTTTCAGGCAACTACCCTAGGGTGGGGCCCCTCGGTGTGCGTGGCACAGGCCCCCTCCTGCTACTAGGTAGTCCACTAGGTCGGAGCTCTCCTTTAAGATGGGCATTCTCATTTTGAACAACTACGAGTTGTCACTGTGCCTCTCAAAGATCGTCCTCGAGTGAGGTGATCCAATCTAGAGCACAAGCATTTACCTTTGAGAGCTCTTAGGATCTTGCCTCTAATTCAGACAGCTCTCAGTCGAGGTAAGCTGCTCGTTCTTCACTCCGCAAAGCCTCGATGATAACAGTGTTCATTCAGTGCTTTGCATTGTCCATCGTAGCAAGATCTATGCGCGTCTAGGGTAGCCGTAAGACCTTGGTATCCCTCCAGTGCAGTGCTCTCTCCACCACTCGGAGTGCCTCTTGAACCTATGAAGCAGCAAGGTACGGTTAGCCAGGAATAGCAGCAAAGAATACAGTAGCAAAGTGAAGAAAGCCATGATGCAGTACCTAATGATAAGACAACCCTCCCCAATGTGACGGACTAGGAGAATTCTCAACTCCAGTTCCAATAGGGATCAGCAAGGATTGTGGACACTACGTGCTATGTGGATGAGGCGCCTCAAAACCTAGAGGAGAGTTAAGCCCACCCAAAACCCTCGGGGGTTCGGGCATTGATTCTACAGGACAGGGTGCCCCCTCAGCAGCAGTCTCAACTTTTGAGCCATCTCCAATCGCTTCTTTATCTACCTTAGCCCTTCCAGCACCCTCCTTGGAAGAAGCGATGGAAGAGGTAGACGCAAACAATTTTGGAGAAGAAGCCACCAAGATTAGGATCCCCCATTCGGCCGCAACTGTGGCATCGATCTGTTCTCCCGGCTTGCTAGTCCAGAGGTCCCCAATTCCAGCACTAGAGTCCGCTAGGAGCTCTACCCTTTGTCAGTCTAGACAACTCACTGAGGCTCAAATCATTCGGTGAAGACTCATCCAAGCCTGGCCTCCTCGACGAGTCACTAGCACCTAGAACAAGCACTCTTGCTTAGGATGCATCGATCCACTAGCATTCCTCATAGAGTGTAGGTGACGGAGGAGCCATCTCGTCAGAGGTCCTCTCAGGAGAGTCCTGGGAAAGCAAATTCCTATACTTCCTTTTGGGACGGTGATTCGGCGTAGTAGAGGTGCCACCCTCCTTTGTCCGAACTTCCCACTGCACTCCATCAAGTGCCCCCTGTGAGACCTAGTGATCAGTGCAGTAAAAGATGCTAGTGCACTCCCCAATCAGTGATGTCAGTGGTCACGTCATCAATTTCTCGCCAAGCAGGACGTACTCGACATAGGCGTTGTGGACCCTGTCCCATTGGTTTAGGACCTCTCCATCGGTGTCACAACCACCATGAAGAAGAAGCGTGCCTTCCATCCTCTTGTTGGATTCGGGTTCCCCTGGCTTATCTCAAACCTAAGGCGGGGAGTAAAAGAAATCCAGCCAGCCTCTTGGTTGACCTGGAAGATCACCTTCATGGCTAGGGCATCCAGGGTAAACCCGTGGCACGAAGGAAGACTCATAGAGTCACCAAAACCGAATGGCATTTGGGTGAAGATGAGCCACAGGGACTTCCAGAGACTACAAAATTCCATGCAACTTCATCACAAATGAAATGTAGAGACCAATCCTCAGATGTTCCTCGTAAATGGTTATGAATCCTAAATGAGGAAAGCAAGTAGTGTCATTAGCACCAAGAATAACGTATTGCATAATACTCGGAATGCGATACCAATTATATAGAGACTCTATCTCCCCACTAGTCAGTATGGATGGAATATCGACGATGCTTTGGGAAACTATTCGAAAGTCTATGCAAACACGGAAGGAGAATGATGAATTAGGGCAGAGATATCCAGAGAGCAAAAAAGTGCAGAGACGGCTGAGCACCAGCGCTTAAATAGCCAACGCCTTAACCTCACAGTAGTGTCATTTCAAGGTATCGAAGAGGCATGTCTCCATAATGACCGCAACACGTGCCCTCACCACAGAGTGTTACGGCGTGTCTGTCCGCAGGCCTTGTTTTGATGATTAATGCGATGCCTCCCCGCACAGTCCACTGACAGTTGGCAGCCTTGAGGCTTAGATTAGTGAGTTAGCAACACGGCTCAAGTAATAATAACCTGACACACGTCCTTCTAAGATTGCAAACCGGTTGCGTGTAGCTCTAGCTTGCTCGAGGCTAATTCACCTAGCCCATGTCCCAACTAAGCGTTCAAGATGACTAGCCTTGGGTCGGATTGCCAGAAGATCGAGTCGCCAGTGATCCAGACCATCAAGTCATCAAAAATCATGCAAGTGATTAATTTATTCACATCATGTAAAAATATCGGAGCCATACAATATACGTAAATAAACAATGCTCCTTATTTTCATTCATTAATTCATCCTACAAAGCACAAATTTTCGATAGTGGATATACAACTCAAAAAGGAAATAAAAGGCATATAGAGCAGCGACATGACAGCAATTGACCGACCAACCCTCGGGAGAGATAGCTGCAAGAGAAAAACACCCAGGTTGGCCATCATGGCATCTGACCCAAGAGAGTAGCATGGCGGAAAAAGCATGTAGAAGCCATCCCCTGCAAGAATGAAGTGCAAAGCACCAATTCTCACCCGGGAGGCAACCACCAAAAATCGTCCACCGAAATCAACCGTAGCCACATAGTTTGTGAGCCTCTGCATCTACGCGAGACCCAACATTACGACGACGACTTAAGATTCGACGTGGACTTGAGGAGGATCGCCCTCCTACAATCTCTGGAGTGGACCTCCTATGGGCAATAGAAGATATAGTCTCTTGCTCGGATGGGGAGAGGAGACATCGTCTCCCCTTCGGGTGCTGAGCTGCCACTACTTCAAGGCTGCCTCAATAAGTACCATCTAGATTTGCTTGGGAGAAGTGGAAACCGACCATCGAAACTGTAACTTCGTTCAGTACAATATGAGGCTAGTTCGGGCTGAGCCCAAAATAAAGGAAACCAATGCAGGCTTTAAGCACATCCTCAACTCCAGCTTTGAACATTGAAGAAAAATCTCCACCGATCCTAAATTGTGGTTGTGTAAGCTCCATGTCAGTTCCGAATTCTCACACCACTTGGCTAGTGAAGACGATTCGTGATATGAGGCGTTGAAAGCCCCTCCACTTATAGTCGAAGGAGGAAATCAACTAGTATTAAATTAAGGAGATCACGCTAGTGCCAGAGGCTCACCAACGGTGAAGTATCAAATTGGCACTAAATCTTGGCAAACAGAGTAAAAATCTACAAGACGCATGTGCAAGAAATACACGTGAAGACCCATACAGCGATGTCCCATTGTGACATGTCGGAGATTGAAAATTCTAACCTCCTAGTGTGGGAGCTAGTAATGGGTTTGATAATTCACAGGCTAACCCAGAATTAGGCCTATAAGGGAAGAGTGACCCAGAAGCCACAGTCAGCGAAACTCCTCTGAGTCCAAGGCCCTAAGGAAAGGAAGCCCAGTGAGATACTCCCTTAGCCTAAGGTCTAGCAAGCACCGAGGTTGACTTGGGAAGTATGACCCGGCATCGTTTAATGATAAATGGGAAATTAGGATTGATCTGTGGAAACCCCACTAGCTCATCAGTCGACAAATAGTATAGCACCAACTCATAGGAGGCATTTGCAATAACTGTCCAAGGAAGTTGAGCAAATATTTCCAAACAAGGATTGCGCATCTCTCCATAATGGCAGTAATGGCTCAACAAATCTTCCCATAAGGTAATTGCCACGTGGTGCTCATAATTGCCCTTCTGCATGGCTACTAACAGCTCTGACATACAACATGTGCAGGCAAGAAGAGCCTATCATACGCGGCCACGACAATTGTTCTAGTAGCCTAGCTAATATCCACATGGCCTCTATCCGCGTAGTGTTTGTTCTTGAGATGTCATGCGCAGTCCTCCTGCATCTCTAAGAAAAGGCAATAATTATCACTCTAATTTCTAGGCATGCTCAAAGAGATAGCGGGGAGCAAAAGTCAGCCGTGAAAGCCAAGGAATGCTACACCAACCCCAAGTCTATAAATCTCTTTTCTCTCCTGGGAGGAGGGATCTAGAGAATGGAGAAGGAATTAGTGCCCTCAAGTATCCCAAAAGTATGAAATTGCTTTCTATCAAGCCACTCTACCTTCGAGTGCATCACTTCTCCAGCCACTCAACACACAAGTGCACAGGCATCCATCTCAAAACCACTTCCCAGCCAAGTGCACTTACTAGAACTCAATCCTTCGCCTCAAAGCTAATGCCCAACCGAGCGCACTCATCGAAACTCAATCTCTACCTCAAAGTTTATCTCTAGTCAAGCGCACTCATTGGAGCTCAATCTTTCGTTTTAAAGTCGCTCCCTAACCGAGCACAATACCAAAGCTTTGTCCTCTACCTAAAAGCTGATTCGCAATCAAACATACTCACTGGAGCTCAGTCCTCCTCCAACACTCAATCCCATACTACATACATCCATACGTTATTATTTTCTCCTATCTTTCTATTTGTTTGAAAAATGTTTCTAATTTAAATATCAAAGAATATATCGGAAAGCGAGTCTTACAATCCTCTAACCTTTTGTTCATTAGTTGTGTTCCGTAGGATCCATATTCGAAGTAATGAGGATTGAGCCCCCAGGAAAGATCAAGTGACACCCTAACTGGTTCGGTAATCCGCATCTAATAACGCATCATATACAATAATTAGCTTATTAATTATCTATATTTATAGCTATCTTGGATCGAAAGTTTAATAAATTCGAATTGAAATATTGAAGTATTATCAATATTGTAAACTGTTACTTCAATTCATTGTCTTCAACCTGAAACATTAAACAATGTAATGCTTTACACTTTTCAACTTGAAAGGAAAATTCTCACTAGTTTTGCTCGATCAAAACGATTTGGACAAAATTCCACAAGATATTTATAATTTTTCTTATGTTGTTTTTCTACTGGCAAATGAAAAGTGGCCGCCATAATTGAGGAGTTTGATGCATTGAATATTTATAGTTTATCTCATATGTTTGAGAAGTTTGTTTATATTGATTCAATGTCATTGAAAGATTGTATTGATATTTGATAACTGGGAGTTAGTGATGCAATCCGAATAATCAACGATTAATTCATTTAGAATCGAGCTGGTTCAGCCACAAGATCTTGACGGACTGAGAACACTAAGTGAAAACTATTGGGAAGATCTCAGGGCTAAAAATTAAACCTATTTTTCGACAAAAAAAGATAAAAAAAAAAACAAAACGACAGTGGCTAGAAAAGTTTAGGAGATTCTATGGAAAATTATGGCACTATATAGCAAAATTTTCATCCACAGAAGCTTGAATTGAGGCCGTTTTGCTAAAATTGCAATCAAGATTAATATTAATACATTATTTTTTTAAAAAAAATTATGAACTATATATTTTTAAATGTAGTCAAATAAACTAATTTTTAGACTATATATTCTATTATGAATCATATATGTTTTAAATAGAAATTTCAAGATTTAAACTTTGGACCATTCCATTAAATTGTAGAAAAGGCTTAACCTAATTAATTAGAAAATTTAAGAGACCTCTCCCTCTCTCTCATTTGTAATAGCCTTTTCTAATTTTTAAGCACATTTATATCTTTTTGTTTAAATAAGTGTCAATAAATAAATATAAAAACTTATGCAAAAAAGATATCATATTGGATCATCTAATTTTTTTAAGATAATCAAAAATTTAGATTTTATGAGTAAAATAACTCAATTTAAATGATTTAAATTTTAGGGTTTATCTATCCTCAATGGTACTTAATTTCTTCTTGCTCCTCTCTTATTTTCTCCTCTCATTTGCCTTTTCTTTTCACACTCCGCCTCTCTTTGATGTTTGTAATTTTATTCATAATTTTCGTTGTCATGAATTTGGATCAATGCAGGTCCTAATAATATTTTCCAAATAATTATAACTCATAAAGTTAAAATCCAATTCATTTAAAATGATAATCAAATCCAAATTCTGTATATGACCTGACAGGCAACCTTATAACCCAATATGACAATAATAATATTCCACCAAATACAGGATCTTATTAGATAATTATCTGAATAATAAAATAAATACAATCTATTCCACAAATAGGAGGTAACAAACTAGCCATAATCATCCAATATTTATATACAATTATCTAACTTATCTTAATACATAACCATAGGCCTACATCCAACCAGTCTCAAATATCCAAAATATATTTGATACATTTCTAAACCAAAAACAAAACTGAACTCACCAAATATACAAAGCTGCAATCGAATCATGTTTAAAAACCTACAATATATCTAGATCCACTAATCTAAATGGATAAAAGTAAAAATGTGAGTTTAAAACTTAGCAAATATCAATATATATAAATGATAAGACATATATATCCAAAATTAGGAAGAGAGGCAATAAATGCATTCAAAAATGAGTAAAGCCAAACATCCAAATGCCTATTAATGAAAGATCGAAGATAGTCTCATATTTAAAATATAATACAAATCAAAATATAGTCCCATTGGGACATACTCTAAACAAAATGTGATACGGAATGAAATCATATAATTCAAATCATATCATAATCTAAATAGAACATATACTGAACAAAACATAACTCGAATCGAAATCATAAATGAACAAAACAAAGTTCAGAATGAAATTACATAACGAAATGTACAAGACTGATTGAATTCCAGCTGTAGGAAAACCTGTGAATCTCAAATGAACTTCTAATACAAATCAATATAGAAAATATATCAAAATACAAAACGCACACGAAATCGGAGAACTAAAAACCAAGAGACCAACTTGAAGAACAATTATGCATATTTTCAATAATTTTAAATCATATCAACAATTATTTAGACCTATGGATATGAATTTTTATATACACTCTCCTATAGATAAGAAATATACTCACTATATTTTATCATCCATGGCGTTGAGTGCAGTCCACAAGTTAATCTGATATATTATGATATTTAAATATATTAGTTCCATTCAATTACTATACGATGGTTCTCATTTAAAATATAAATGGGTAGGGTCATCCATAACACAAAGCCTTTTCCTGTGGATGAGAAAATGGAAGTCACAAGGTTTTTCTTGTTGAGAAAAGGTCACAAAATGTTTTCCATTGGGAAAGGGTCATAAATCGAATTGAATCACAAAGGTAGAGATTCTAAACCCTAGATAGCGATACATGTATACCAATGCATGGTCAATACAGGTTTTTATAACCTTTTATGTATAAATATACTAATATGCACACATAAAATCTCACATATTTATCCATTTTTCTATAAAATAAATAAAACCCTCAAATATTCATAAAACCTAAACAAACCCCCAAAACAATAGGTAAAAATAACTTGCATGTATGATAGGAATAATTAGGGTAAGTAAAAACAACATGTATATATATTAAACTTGCAAAATATAAACAAACTTATTAGATACGAAAATAGACTTAGTATAGAGTGTAAAGATACTTATCTTAACCTTCTATTAAGTAGATTTGATAAAAAGATACTCCAATCTATCATTTCTCTTGGTCTTCTCTCGTCTTTCTCTTTCTCTCTCTCTCTCTCTTTTCCTTCTCCCGTACAAAATGATTGAACAGTGCTCTACCACTGCTTTTATACCCTAAATGAAACTCGAGTACCAACCTTGCTAGTATCGATGCTCGAGCGCTAGCCTATGAATTTTTGCACTCAGGCCCAGCTTACCGCTTCTAATTCCTTCAAAATTTTATAATATATAATTAATTTTGATATGTTCAATTTACCCAAAAAAATATATATTATTAAAATAAATTAAATGGGAACTGGGTATTATAGTTGCCATTGTCACTCATATCAATTTAAATTTATATCCTCCTCATACAAAAAAATAATGTCATTAGATGATATGGCAAATAGAATTCGAACATTGAGAGATAAGTTAAAAAAAATATATTTAACTATTTTTAAAACCTTTTTAAAAATATTATTTAATTTATATAGATGGTCAATGTACATAGTCTAATGTGTTCTAATTATTATAATAAATGTCTAAATTTAAAATGATAATAAAGACATTTTAATTAATATATGTTGAAGGGATAGTCCAATATAACTATTTTAATCCACTCTTTTTTTTTTTTATCCTATGAACGTGTGTAGATCTGAAATCATGTGAAAGTCTTTGCTTAGGAGATTCATGGAAGTTAGGCAATGTATAAAAATTAAATCAATTACATTCTTATATTATATTTAACCTAATTTCATTTTGTACATATAAATTAAATATTTTTATAAATTAATATCTGTTTGATCAAATTATTATAACCCAACCACTATTAAATAAAGGTGAGTTTAATGCAAGTGTGAATTGAATTGAATAGACCAAGTTGGGATCCAAACTTTCTCCTCCGAATGCCTAGAGGTAGTTAATTTAATACATAAAAAGAAATTACAATTCCATATCTCTATACAATTTTTGTGACGCACCATATTACCTAACCGGAATCCGATAGAGTCTTGACTATAATACAGCCGTAGACCTAATACAAACCTATACTAAACCCCGTATAGTATTTAAATTTTTCAGCAAAAAAATCACAACACAAGATTCACATGGCCACAATATATTCGTGGCTCCAACGTCATGTTTTTGGATATAATGTTGGATAGAAAGATGCTATTAGGTACCTGTATACAAATCATAAATATCCTGCAAAAGCATATACGTCCATCACAGATATAAAGAAAACTAACTACATGTATATCATCAACATACAACTTCATTATGGAATACAATATACTCTATCAAAAGTTACAACTACAGAACTAAATCCACAGTTTCATCTTCCAGGGTCTTCATGCTTAGCCAATCTCTAATCCTCTACTTTGTCTCATCAGGTATAAGGACGTGCATATTCGGAGGAAAGAAAATAATAAAGAATGAGTCAAATATTCAGTAAAGCATATATATATATATATATATATATATATATAATAAGGAACATGCAAATTTTATAATCAAATCATAATGATGTGCATCAAGGAATAAGGACGAATAATTAATCATAAAATATTATCAGAAAGGATATGCTTTTATAATACATTTTAAATTTTTCTTAATTTATTTTATTTTCTTTTTTTAGTCATCAAATCATACTAAAAACTTATTTTGTTAGGGATTAGGGCCAGTATACCTTATTGACTAAAGAAACGGTTGGTCATAGTTTGGATTGTGTTTATTCCCACACAATCAAAAGTCATCTCCTCCTATTCAAAACCCAAAGGCGAGCTGTTTATATGCAATCCCTATAGAAGGGGTCATAGCCGTACGCGGCATCAAAACAGACAACAACCTTCCACTATAATATATTAAGGCATGTCAAAACATACTATCTGATGAATATTCATTGGTCTAAATTCTTAGTTCCTTATTTCCTCAGAAAATTCTACTCTTAAACACATCAATCCTTCATCCCCACTCTATTAGAGAACGGTTCATAAGTCTATCACTTAATTATAGAATATCCCTTCTTGATCCTTTTTTCATAAAGTTTATTATTAGGAAATTTCATACTCATTTATAAAATATCATTTTTTCTCTGGGAGAATGGTTTATCAAATATAGCATATCATGAAATTTTCTTCTTATATGTCTCATAATTTGCATAATATTTATGGGTTTAAATTTTCACGTGACTTAAATTATATACATGATCATTATAAAGTATGAAAAAAATAAAAATTCTTACCACCGTAAGCTAAACATAATTTTAAAGCTTCCAGACAACAAATCCCTTCACAAATGCGTATAACATAATTTTTGGAGCATTTACAAGATAACATATTTAACGTACATGTCGTTAAATATCACTATTCACGTTTAACAATATTTCAGAATATATAAAATTGACATATATAAAATCTATGTGCATAAATATCAAATATACGGAGTACCCGTGTAATATTCAGATCCCAATTTGGATTATTTTAATATTTATTATTATTTTGGGTATTTCAAAGGTGGTAAAAGTAAATTAAAATATTATAAAACTTTTGGAAATGATTGAAGATGCAGAGTGGTGCCTGAGGTGCATCTGTGTTATCGCCCGAGTACTGATCGAATTTTAGATAATAATAATAATAATAATAATAATAATAATAATAATAATAATAATAATAATAATATATAAAGAAAAGAAAAAAAGTGAAAAAGGAATTGGGGATCGGGAGAGAGGGAGAAAGAGGAGAGAGAGAAGGGGGCTAGGGTTCGCAGGTGGAGAAGAAAAAGAGGAGGAAGAAGAAGACGAAAGGAGGAAAAGGGAGAGGAAGGAAGAGGCGACGGAGTGGCGAGGACGCGGGCGGATTTCGAAAACCGGCTCTTGGCGGCGATTTTGCCAAAAGCCGGAGTGGTGGTCGCGGGTGGCACAGCAGTGGTTGGTGTGGGTGATGGCCGACGGCACTAGATGAGGCCGTCATGGATGTCGAGTGATTCTTTCTTTAAGATCATGCCGTTGGAGGCATTGGCGCAGCGGTGGAAGGCGGTGGTGATGGTGGCTCACGGATGACGTCAAAAGATGGTTCTTTTTCAAAACAAAGGCCGAGGCGGTGCGGCGTGGTGCGAGGCGTGTGTAGGGGAGAAGTTCTGAAGAGAGAGGGGGTTGCGATGGGAGAGAGAGGGCACAAAATCAAGGAAGGTCTTTTTCCTTAAAATATGCAATTATCGACGACAGCCACGCAAAAGCAAACATCGATAGTTCATTGGTGAGGTGTCACGGTGGAGGCGGACGATAGCCTTTGACAGAGGAGGTTTCCAAATTTTAAAGTTTCGCGCCACATTACGGGGAGGTGCCGCGCGCAGAGGAGGAGAGGGCTATGCACGCAGGGCGCGTGTGAGGCAGGAGAGAGAAAGGCCCAATCCGGTTCTTCAGGATATCATTTCTTCAGATTTATGGAGTATAAATTTGAGACAAGTATCCTCTAACCCTATTCTTGATCTAATTTAATTTTCGATACATTTTGACTATTGTGAGAGATTTTACTGACATGCATATATTTTTATACACACCCAATTTATTAATTATGTACATGCATGTATGTTTTATCAGTTATGCGGTAGTTTTACACTGGTATTTATAATTTGGAGGATTTTCGGATACCCAGACAATATATATGTA
Organism: Nepenthes gracilis; assembly: GCA_033239525.1. NCBI lineage: Eukaryota > Viridiplantae > Streptophyta > Magnoliopsida > Caryophyllales > Nepenthaceae > Nepenthes > Nepenthes gracilis. The sequence goes on from BSYO01000015.1 coordinate 14,641,332, forward strand.
CATTTATATATATCCATATATTGTGAAACTATGAACTAGCCTTGCATTTATCACGCATGTTGTCGGGGACAGGGTCATCGTGGGACCATGGTAGTTCGAGATCGAGGGGTCATTTATGTGATCCGAGGCATGAGATATTGGTACTGCTCCCGACGGGGAGGCTTAGTCCCGACGGAGACGTCTATGATATGGCTACTTCCGACGGAATGAAGATTGAGACGTTTAGTAGTTAACCTGTCACACTGTGTATTTAAATGAGAACCATCATAAGAAATTGACGGAATTAATATATTCATACGTCTTAATATATAACTAAAATTTGAGATTGCACACAAAACCAGGAGTGGTAAAATGTAGTGAGCAAGTTACTAATCTATAGAAGACAGAGTACATGGATGACCTTGAGCTACTGGACCAAATCGCAACCGATATAGCCATGGTTACTAGACGATGGTAATCCTTCCTCAAGTTGGTATTATTTATCATTAGTTCTCCGATTTTGTACATACTTTGTAGTTCTGTATTTATTTGGATGGAAGATGATTTTGAGATACATTGATTGGCTCACAGTTGAATGATAAGAATGTCTTGTATGTATAAATATGTAATAAACCTAAAATGTATTTTGATTTATGTTTTAGTTCCAGCAGTCTTCTCTCAATTTTCTGCATTATGAAATATAGATCCGAACGATGGTATGTGTCCCACATGGATGTGGTGACGGTTGCGGTCTATGTGACCTCGAATCATATGATATGATATCGTTTATGAGATTCAATCGGATCGTTATTTATTATGATTATGTCCCGGATGGACTGTTTGATATAGATGATAATTTAGTACGAGACATCTCCTCAATTTTCAGGGATTTCACGGACATTGTGTTTTGTTTTACGTGATTGCTATACGATATCCTTGCTTTTGATTTATGTGTACTGTTTTATATAATGTTGATACTTGTTGAGCTCTAGGCTCACATTTTCATATTTTATTCCTTCAAACTAGTGGCATGGATATGCTTATAGGAGTTCAAATGTGATTTGACGTAGCATATCTCTATCGGTGAGTAGAGATATTTATGTTAGTATGTTTCTGATCTCGAGGATGTGTTATAATTATCATTTATGACCGAATGATGGCCCTGATCCTTGTATAGGATATATTAGAGTTATTGCATTATATCGATGAGCTGTTATTATGTTCAATACCTCCCTAACGATTGTGGATAGCAGGTTGTGTATTATGTTTATTTGGATTTATATCCGATGAGATTTTGTACAGTTTTTATTATGTTGGATCTTGTACGTGTATAACTGTCAAACCTATGTTAGATTTTTATGGTTGATAGAAATATTATTATTGATTTTATTTTAACCTATGTATATTGTGTTTACAGGTTGTGACAACCCGTGTCCATAAAGTTATAGTTATAAATTTCTAAATTCAAATCATGTATAAATTATAATTAATCTGGGTAAAACCAAATGGGCACGGGTAAGGGTTTCAGTGAGCATAATACCATGCAAAACTACCAAATCGATAAATTAATATGTTCAAAATATTAGTAACAATATTCTAGAGCCAATTTATATAAAAATCCTAAAAATAAGGGCGCGGGGTTATGGTTCCACGTTTAAAAATTGGTCAAAACTAAGAAATTGGATATAAAATCAATATATGTGCATGCCCAAGTAATGGGGAATACAAAATATAACTTAATAAACGGGTATTAGAACGAGGGTACCCGAAGAAAACGGAATGAAAGTGCAAACAAATGAAAGAGGAGAGTATATGTGCACCTGTCACGACCCGGTCTATCACTTCTCTAATTGGCTCGATCTCATAATCGGACCTAGAAACCTTGGATTCTTCCTTCTCTCTCTTCTCCTAACATTCTCTCTCTCTCTTCGCATGGAAGTGAAAAAAATGATGCCCGAAACCCTCGCGGGGTTTGTATATAGCTGTTGGTGCTCGAGCGTCGACCGAGTGTACGCAGGCGCACCCACTTTGTTTTCAGTACCCACCTCGGGCACTCAAGCGACCGATGGGCGCTCGCCCACTCGTTCGGACGCCTGGCGAGTCTACCCTGCCAATACCTCCTACTATCCCAAAACTTAATTTTTTTCACATAAATTAAGCCCAATATTGATTATATTATCTTAATTACTTGTAATTATGATATTCAAAAATCGATACATTATAATTCTCCCCTACTTATAAAAATTTTGTAATTAAAATTTAACGAACCTTAAAATTCAACAATTGGAAAAAAATCCTTTCAAATTCCTTTTTCACCAATGTATGTCACATCCTTGATCAAATGACTTATCTTAAAAAGTCTTAACCAAATGAATCATCCTAATCTACAACATCTTATGTTTCCTATCCAAATCTAGGTTAGAGCCTTGTCATAAGACTAATTCCTAATCTCCAAAATGGCTTAATTTGATCACATGCCTATTTCCTTAACCATCGATGTAAGGGATATTTCAGGATAATCCACCAAACTTAATGGCAACCAAATTCGCTAACTATTTCCTCGATTTAATTCAAAACATCAAATGAACTAATGAACTTCTATTTTAGTTCACCCTAGGCTTCAAAAAAGATCGCTCATCTCAAACTTTAAACTAAACCTTAAAATATATGGCCATCCACTCCACTGCACAATTCTGATTAACCCTTTATTAGTGCATTAAAAATCCTTTTGGCAACTAATATTCATTTATTCATACGTAGGTTATATAGCAGCTATAGGGCTAAGGACAAGTCTTGATATATCAATGCATCTAAGACAACCTAAAATCCTCGATTTACATTCAACTTAGGGAACATAATCATGGCAATTATTCCAAAATTTTCTTTACAGGCTCAGATCACTACCAAAGCCTCAAAATTCAAATATTTAGCAACTTATCATCTCGTCGGCATGCCGACAAGCTAACTTATTTAATCCAATCACCCAAATTCGCAATAAATGGCCATCCTTGTTAACTAATTCACAATTATCCAAATAGCCAAAATCCTTGGCATACTAACAACCTCAAAGTAAAACCACAAGGATTTCTCATTTTATAATTTTTATAACTTCAATATTTCGAAGACGATTCTATCTCCCAAATTAAGAGTACAACGTTCCACTAGCCCAAATATTAGAACTTGTTCGCGGTTTACCTTTCATGTTTCTTATGAAGTATTGAAAATATCTTAAATCTAAAGACTCCCAACATCATATTATCGGTACTAGTGCTCATCTTCCTTAAAAGACACTAAAATTCATTTTCACAATCCTTAAACAGATTTACCCACTTGTACTGTCGCATGATGATCTCTTCTTAAGATAACTATTTGGACCCTTAAAATCATTAGACAATAATTATCTCCAAAAGAACCACCTGTGAATCCTCAAAGTAGAGACTTCAATTGCTAACTCCAAACCACAGGTGGAGTAATTCTGATCATGGACTTCTCCCTCACTTATCCAAGGGTAACTACCTACATACGATACAGCACGACACAATCCTAAATCTTCCACTAAAAGCATCACATTCTATTGCAAGTTACTTGATTAATCAAGGATAAACCCAAATAATGAGGTCGACAATTACCCTTCATCCCTTGAAAGCTATCACCACATATCTCCTTCTAAGGAATATCGGTAGCCTTCGAGCCAAGAGCCCTACGGACGTTGCAAATCCTTGAAGAATACTTAATAAATAACTTTTTAAATTCGTCTAAACCCAAAAGAAACACACATTTTTGTGACGTCATTCAGTCTTTCCCAAATTATTAATCACTCAAATTTTTACAAAATCACATTCATACTATCGAAGGAATTACATGCCCAACATAACACTTTCTCAAACCAAATTTATATTCCTCTCTCAATTGAGTACACGACTTATTGCCTTTCACAATCCATAATACAGTTCTAAAACAAAATTCATACACCTCCATGATCCTTTAAATTCATTAATGAAGCTATCACAAAATTACCTAATTACGGCCGGAAGATCCACTCCATGAAATTCACAAAAATGTCAACGAACCTAAAAATCCAAATGGCATTACCAGAATTTATAGTGGCTACATCCTTCAAATCGGGTGTCAATATCGACATAACATCGAATTACTGATTAGAGGATAAGTCAACCTAATCTTTTCCTCTAAGAAATATCCTCAAATACTTACACAACCAAAATTTCCTAGTGGCCATAAGATGACTTCCAGACGTGGTCTCATGTGCTCAATGAACTTGGTAAAAATCCTCATTAAACAACCTATAGGTACAATGATACTAATTTCCTGATATCTCAACCTATTCTACCTCATACTTAACATTCCATAATCCGATTGCAAGACATAATATCATTACGAACCTGATTCATACTTGGCATGGCGACTCACTAACCAAAACACCTCCAAAATCAGATCAAGGTTCTGTACCACAAAATAATTCCAACCAGTCCAACTAATTAAATCTACAGACCCAAGAAAGTGTCGTAAACCTTGAGACCACTAGTATCAAGCTTAGATCCTTAAATAATCGAATAAACTTAGGAAACACAAATGAAAACACAGATTCGAAATCTTAAAATGATACATGTGCTAAAGTATCAAAATTTGAAAATCTTACCTTTCATTATGGTAGATGACACCTCCACACATTGTGCCATCCACGCAAAACCCCCATCCAAGGAACTGGACTTCTTCACTATTCAACCCATGGGATAAAGACAATCTTTCATCATGTGACCAAATGTCTATAATTGAGACATACTCCCAAAACTCAACGGGAAGAACATTTATTCCTAAAAGCATCCATGTACATATTCCTCAATATCACTTTTATCTTTCCAATCCTAGACTCTTATCTCATCAACCACCAATGGCTGGTTTCACCTTCTAACTTATGTGGGGTAAATATTATCTTATCTCCTCCCGAACATTAGATCACTACAACTACCATTTCAATTCTCATGATTCACAACCAAACAATCAAACTTAACTACTGATATTGACTTAGTTCTAACCTAAGTCATTCAAAATAGGATAGCAAAGATTATCTAGTCTAACTTAATCATCCTACACATTCATCTACTTATTCAATCTACCTTACTTTAACCTAAACTTTCTATAAGATTCAGATCAAATATAAAGTATTACTTTTCACTGATACCATTTGTGATGTACCGTATTACCTAACTGGAATTTAGTAGAGCCCCGACTGTAATATAAACGTCGGCCTAATACAAACCTATACTAAACCCTGTGCAATATATAAATTTCTAAAAAATAATCATAACACAGGATTCACATGGTCATAATACATTCATGGCTCCAATGTCATATTTTTAGACACAACACCGGATAGAGAAATGCCACTAGGTACATGTATACAAATCATAAATATCCTGCGAAAGTATATACATCCATTATAGAGATAGTGAAAACTAACTACATGTATATAATCAACATACAACTTCATCATGGAATACAATATACTCTATCAAAAGTTACAATTACAGAACTAAGTCCACTATGTCATCTTCTCGGTTCTTTATGCCTAACCAACCTCTAATCCTCTACTTTGCCTCATCAGGTATAAAGACGTGCTCATGTGGAGAAAAGAAAACAGTAATGAGTGAGCCAAATGCTCAACATGGTACATATATATAATAAGAAACATGCAAATTTCATAATTAAATCATAATGATGCATATTAAGGAATAGGAACGAATGATTAATCATAAAACATGATCAAAAAGGAGATGGTTTCATAATACATTCCAAATTTTTCTTAATTAATTTTTTTCCTTAGTCATCAAATCATGCTGAAAACTTATTTCGTTAGGGATTAGAGCCAGTGGGCCTTATTAACTAAAAAAGCGATCGGTTATAACTTGGATTGTGTTTACTCATGTACAATCAAAAGCCATCTTTCCCTATCCAAAACCTAGAGGTGAGCCATCTACATACAATTCCCATAGACGGGGCCATAACCGCATGCGGCACCAAAGTAGATAACGACCTTCCACTATAATATACTAAGGCATACCAAAATATATTATCTGATGAATATTTCTCAATCCAAGTTCTTAGTTCTTTATTTTCTTAGAAAATTCTGCTCTTAAACCCGTCAATCATTTATTCTAACTCTACTGGAGAATAGTTCATAAGTCAATCACTTAATTGTAGAATATCTCATATTGATCCTTTTTTCATGAAGATTATTCTTAGAAAATTTCATACTTATTCATAAAATATTATTCTTATTCTTATTCCGGGAGAACGGTTCATCAAACATAATATACCATAAAATTTTCTTCTTATATTTCTCATAATTTACATAATACTTATAGGTTTAATCTTTACGTGATTTAAATTATATTCATTATTATCATAAAGTATGAAAAAAATAAAAATTCTTATCATCGTGAGCCAAACGTAATTTTAGAGCTTTTGGACAACAAATCCCTTTACAAATACATATAATATAATTTTCGGAGCATATATAAGATAATATATTTAACGTATATGCGGTTAAATATCACGATTCATGTCCAACAATATTCCAGAATATATAAAATTGACATATATAAAATCTATGTGCATAAATACCAAATATACGGAGCACCTGCGTCCATAAAGTTAAGGTTATGAATTTTTAAAGCCAAATTATACATAAATTATAATTAATCCAGGTAAAACCAAAGGGGACTCAGGTTAGGGTTTCGGTGAGCATAATACCGTGTAAAACTAGCAAATCGGACACTCAATCGATAAATTAACGTGCTCAAAATATGGGTAATGATATTCTAGAGTCAATTTATACAAAAATCTCAAAAATAATTAAAATCATTTGGGATGCAAGGTTAGAGTTCTACGTTTGAAAATCAGTCAAAATTAAGAAATCGGATATGGAATCAATATATTTGCATGCCCAAATCATGGGTAATATAAAATATAAATTAATCGGGTATCGGAACGATGATACCCGAAGAAAATGAAATAAAATTATAAAGAAATGAAAAATAAGAGTATGGGTGTACTTGTTCGACCCAATCTATCACTTCTCTAATTGGCTCTAGCTCAGAATCGGACCTAAGAAACGTAGATTCTTCCTTCACTCTTTCTCCTCATGTTCTCTCTTTCTCTCTTCGTGTAGAAGCCGAAAAATGACGCTTGAAACCCTCGTGGGGGTTTATATATGACTAGCGCTGGCCGGGTGAGTGGCAGGCACGCCCACTCTGTTTCCAGCGCCTGCCCCAGGCAGCTGGCCCACTGGTTTGGGCACCCGATGGGCCTACCCCTTAGATACCTCCTACAATCCTAAAATTTAATGTTTTTTTATATGAATTAAGCCCAATCTTAATTATATTACCTTAATTACCAGCAATTACGATATTTAAAAACTGATATATTATAATTTTTCATTGTCAATAATAAACGATAATACATAAATAAAATTCAATATGCATAGAAAATATGATATGATGACAAAAACAAAAACTCGTAAATGACAAATTCAAATTAAACTTTTGGGCTATCAGTCACTACATGAAAATCAAGTATATGAAAAGCATAAATTGACAAACTGATAAATTAGATTCACTAAACATTAATTGACTAATATTATGTGACATTTTAAGTTACTCTTTACAGATTTGCAATTATATCAGAATTCTTTAGATTTAAAAATTTTGTCCAATTTTAGTCGAGCTAGCTATCAATTGAACTTTGAAAGGAAAATATGGTTGAGCCCCATTCCACATTTAGACTATTTATACCCTAAAACACCATGCTTAGCCAAGGATATACAAGACACAACGAAGGTGAGATTCAATATGCAACACATTGCGATAAAATATGTCAATAAGCTAAGTCATTTCCTACCTCTGCATCACATAAAGGTAAGGGGTTATAGAGAGATGATTACTATACATAAACCTGGCTCTTTGATTTGAGGTAAGTCCATACCGTATTTCTTTTACATCTCTCTTAAGACTTAAAGTATATTTAACAAACTGTTAAATAAATCACTTTAAAAAATATTTGGGCAAGGAAGAATCAATAAAAGGAAAGTATTAATTATATTAGTAATATACTTGCTAATTATTTGGTTTTTTAGAAATAAAAAAATAAAATTAATAGATAATGGTCCACCTTTTCCAGATAACCACTTGTCCAACTTCCTCCTAGGAACCACCCTATAAATAATTTGAAAAAAATTATCAATATATTAGTGTGGTATTTGATTTGCATCCCTAAATCTAATGCTCTAATTGTATACCATCATTTAGGGGTATTAGCAGTTAAAAGAATCAAACAAGTGAGTAATATTGTAGAAACTTGAGTATTGCAGTGGCTATCAATGACAAGAGGTTAGTTTTTTATCATTAATTTATTTTTATATTCGATCTTCATGTGATAAATTTTGAATATGAAAGATCAACTTTTGTCTAACATTTAATATCAGATATTAGGATATATCTCCATTGAAAGGATTAAAAGATTAATAAATGATTGACTATTTAGTACTCAAAATTTTATTAATTTTAAAACTTATATAAACTGTATAAAAGAAAAGCAGACTAACAAAATAAAGAAAGATATAAAAGGAGTTCAGACATATTAAAAATCATACAAATGGATATTTATAAGCTAAATATTGATTCATATAATCCAAAATATTTTATCACATTTGTTAATGATTAACAATATATGTACCTCGACTTACTTTATAATAAAAGTGAAGTATTAGATATTTTTAAAATATTTAAAGTTAAAGTAGAGATATAACGTGAAAAATAAATTAAAATCATGGGATCAGATAAAAGTTAAAAATATTATTGTAGATATGCTAAAGATAAACAAATACCTGTCTATTTGTAAAATTTTTTAAGAGTATAGGATAGCTACCCGATATACTATACCTGATTCTCCAAACCAAAAGGGTGTAATAGAAAAAAGAAATCAAACGTTGATAGACATAAAGTGAAGTATACTTAGCAATTTCAATCTTTCAAAATTATTGTCGATTGAAACTTTTAAAATAAAAAATATATATTAAACCATATTTTTGATAAAAATTATTCTAAAAACTCCTTCTAAATTATGAAAATGTTAGAAATCGAATTTGTGACATATATGCATTTGGGGATATCTGTCTGAAATAAAAGTTTACAATCCACAGAAATAGAAAGTGGATTCAAGGACCATAAATAGATATTTTATGAATATGTTAAACGATATAAATGATACAGATTTTATTATCTATCTAATGACATTAAGATTTTGAAAGCAAAAAATATAAAATTTTTTGAGAATGATTTAATGAATGAGAGTAATCGATCTAAAAATATAGTTTCTGATAATAATCATTTAAATTCTCAGCCTTTCACTTTATATGATAGATTGATTGTTATTCACAATACCACTCAAGTTCAAATTAGTGTTGAATAACCAATAATATGGTTCCACAAGATTATATGAATCTAGTAGATCATGATGTTCAGAATTTTTTTAAAATAGTTGAACAATATACTTCTATTAAAAATATTGATATAACATTAAGAAGATCTATTAGAATAAGAAAATCAATAATTCCTACTTATTATATAGCATATTTACATAAGTCTGACTACAATATTAAAATTCAAAAGGATCCAAAATATTTTTATAAGTTATGAGTTGTAATGAATCAAATTTATAGTATGATGTTATGCAAGAATAGATAAATTTCATCAAATACAATGAAATTTGAGATCTTATTGAGTTACGTGAAGAGGTAAAATTTATATGGTGTAAATAAATTTTTAAGACAAAAAAAACTCATTAGGTAATATTAAAAAATATAAAGTATGACTCGTTAGTAAAACATTTGCTCGAAAGAAAGGAACTAATTATATAGAGACTTTTTCTTCTGTGTCTAAAAAAAATTCTCTTCATATTATTCTAATATTAGTTATCCATTTTGATATAAAATTATAACAAATTGATATAAAAATGATATTTCTAAATGGTGACTTAGAGAATGAGGTTTATATGGAACAATAAGAAGGATTCTCTTCTAATAATGATAAGCAATTGGTATGTAAATCTAAGAAGTTCATAAATAAATTAAAAAAGCCTTTAGTTAATGGTATTTAAAGTTTGATGATATTAATTCTTCATTTAATTTTGAAAAGAATATTTTGGATCAATATATATATCAGAAAGTCAGTGAGAGTAAAATTTATTTTTTTATTTTATATGTGGATAATATTTTACTTACATCAAATGATAAGGAGTTATTGTATGAAATGAAATAAATTTTCTCTGATAAATTTAAAATAAAAAATATGGGTGATACATATTATATTATTGAGATTAAGATTCATCAAGACAAACTAGGAGGTATTTTGGATTTGTCTCGGAAGATGAATATCAATAAAGTTTTACAATAATTTTGTATAAAAGATCATTCATCAAGTGTAACACCTATTATGAAGAGTGATAGATTCAATCTAAACCAATGCGCAAAAATTAATTTTGAACGAGAACAAATGAAAACATTCCGTATACTTCCGTTGTTGGAAGTTTAACTCAGATATATACAAGACCCGATATCGTTTTTATGGTAGGAATGTTAAGAAAATTTCAAAATTATTCAGATATGGATCGCTAGAGAGTTACTAAAAAGTGATAAGATATTTTTAAGGTACCAAGAATTACATACATATGTATAGGTAGACTGACAATCTGAAAGTATTGAATTATTCTGATTCAAATTTCGTTGGATGTATTGATTCTCGTAAATTAATATTTAAAAATATATTTATACTTACCGATGGAACTGTATTATGGAGGAGTACAAAGCAGACCCTGATTATAACTTTCACTATAAAGGCCAAGTTCATTTCTTATTTTGAAGTTATGAAGCATGGTATATGGATAAAAATTTTTATATATGCGTTTAGAGTAGTGGATTCCATCTCAAGGCCATTGAATATATATTATGATAATTCAGCTACTATTTTTATGGATAAAAATAATAAAAATAACAGTTAAAATAAATATATCAACATTAAATTTTTAGTTATAAAGGAGGGCATTAAAGGAAAAGAAATTGTTATTGAGCACACTAGTATTGAATTGATGATTGCTGATCTTTTGATGAAAGACATGCTACCATTGAGGTTAATGATCATATAGTTAAAATAGAATTAAATTCTATTATTTAATTTTTATTTTATGAATAATGATATTTTAATAAAATTTTTATTTATTTATAATATTTTTCTCAAAATTTTTTATATGCACAATAGTTATTATTTTAAGAAATCATCAATTGTTGAATTTAAAATAAATATAAGGTTTAATCATGAAATAATCTAACCATATTCAAACAATTTTTAAGAAATATGATACATTATAATACATGAATAATACAACTCATTCATAGATGACCTATCGTCTTGATTCATGAAATTACTTTTTGAGAATAGGGCTGATGGGTTTTGGTAATCATATTATTAAGTAAAATATGGATCAAGTGAGAAAATATTAAATATTTAATTTTTCAGAAACAAAAAATAAACAAAAATGAAACCAACAGATAATCACCCACGTTCTCTGGATAACGACTTGCCCAACTTCTTCCAAATAACCACCCTATGGATAATTTGATGAAAATTATCTATATATTAGTGTAGTGCTTGATTTGAGTCCCTAAATCTAATTGTCTAATTATACAACATCATTGATAGGTATTAGTACTTGAAAATTTAAACAAGTGGGTAGTATTGCATAAACTTGAGCAATTGTAGTGATTATCAATAGCGGAATACTAGTTTTTGATCCTTAATTTATTTATATATTTGATTTTCTTGTGATAAATTTTGAATATAGAATATTGACTTTTGTCTAACAATACTATCCTATAGGTTTCGAACCCAATGCATAGACTCCTTGTTCAATCGAGAGATGAACCAAGGAGTTACAACCCTTACATCTATGAGAACAAGAAAATTCTCTGAACTTGGTAAAAATCACTTTCATCAAGAATTTTGGTATTATAGAAAATATGGCAAGCTATAATAATGTTGTTCAATTATATGTTGGAAAAAATCCATACTGTCATGTCACATTCCAAATTTTGATCCCATAACTAATAGTTAATCAAATTATTATTAAGCTAATTTATTTTTTAATTAGCATTTGGATATAAATTTTACGTCAATATCTCAATTGATTATAATAAAATAAATTAAATCACATATAGGATCCAAATAAGCCACATTTCAAATGGTTCTGACACCGACTTGAAACGTGACGTTGGATCTTACGTAATAAATGATGTCTATTCAAAACAAGCTCAAAGTACACAAATTTTGCAGAATTAAATCATACATCAAATTATGATACCCTACAGCCAATTATTGGATAACTTGATTTAATCATAAACCACAACAATATTATTTCATAACTTGCATATCGTTTTATGAGCCTTTAGCCTGCTATTCGATATCCAACATAAATTATTCCGACATTCTATAACTGTCTAGATAATCAGAATATACACAACTACTACCCAAATATATTATAAATATTAAACATTATCCAAAACTAAAATACAACAATTTAAAGTAGCTAACTATTATCTGCAACCATTCTACATCAAACTAGTCTATCTAAAAATTGTTCAGAAACCATAAACATCAAATAATATCATATGAAAGTAACTAAGCAATTAAAATACAACATTAGACCTATTAATCATTGTCCAAATGCTGTCCAATCATAACATAATATAATAAATATTATCCAAAAATATTAAACAGTAATAATCATCATCAAATTATTAATCTAAACTTTTCATATCAACTCGATTCTTCAATCATGTATGCATGGCAAAGACCAATACACCTCAATTTGAAGGGGTTAGTAAAAATAGTAAGGAGTGAGTTATTTTTTTTGGTAAGCAAGTTAAATGAATTAAATGAAATAAAAAATACAAAAATGATATTCTAATTCTAAGTGTTTTGCCAACTTAGACTTAGAACAACGAGTTAGGGTATACCCCGAGCATCAACAAAGCCACAACAAGGTGTAATTTGTCTAACGCGACCGTATGCAACCCGGTCAGCCAACACAAACAAACCTAAAAAAAATAGATTGAACAAGGAAATTACTAAGTGGAGCTACAGCATCATCGAGCCACCAGGGACTAGAAACAGCAAGTCTAGAGCTTGCACCCAATGCCACTCCGCCCCACAACGAAGGAAGTCCAATGTACTTCGTCCAATGCACATCGTATTCAACATTGCACTCCCGCCTCCAGAAGAAGGGTACTCCGACCAATGCACTCTGAATTCCTTAGCGCACTTCGGCCTCCAGAAAAAAGTACTCCGGAATCTACAGAGTCACTCCGTCCAATACACTCCGGATTAACAGACAGCCAGAAAAAGGCGATACGGATTCTGCAAATCCACACTTGCAACCGAGCCACTCCGTCCAAGGGGGCAAAAGCCACGCCAGAAACCGGAGTTCATACACGCTAGACGCATCTTTTTTTTATGTGTAGAGCTCACTCCGGAATCCGGAGTACGCACCACACACTCCGGACTCCGGATCAGTAAAGAGTGAGTTAAATACACAGTAAGACACATGTGAGATCCAAAAAAAAAAAACTAATGGGTTGACCACCTGCATACATAAAAATCCAATCCGGCCTTGTAATCAAACACGACTTCCTCTTGTGAATAAAGATTGGCCCTTCAGAATCACAAACGGCCCAAAAAGGGATTAGCCAGCAGCGGAGTGGGCTGAGCAGTTGGCCTAAAATGAACTAATGGTAACTAAAGACAAAAAAAAACTTTATTGTTAGAATCTAACTAGGCGGCGACCAAATAAAGTAAGTAAACCAACGTAGTTACTCCACCTATCATCTGAAGAGAGGTACGGGAGTAAGTAACTTACCCTACTTACCCCACCAAACCCCTCCTCTATATAAACCCTGCACTGGTTGATGCACAGCCAAGCAGAAGGAAGAGAGTGATGGGAAAAAAGCTGTAAGACGGTAAAAATCTACCAATCAACTCTCAGGCAAGCTACTTCGGACTCTACTTTTTAAGTTCTATTTTTAAGAATGCTGCAAGTATACTCCGCTTTGAAGTTTATGTTCTATTTTGAAGTTCATGTTTTAATTTTAAAGTGTACTTTGATACCCTTTTAAGTCTCGTTTGCAAGTGTATACCCTCCCCCTTGCTTTTAAGATCATGATTTAATGCAAGTATATGTATATTTCATTACAAGTATATCGATTCTTAATAAGTATATGTTACTATGCACGATGTTTGTTATTCATTGATTAAAGAAGAATCTCTAACCGCATGCTTAAAAAAGTTCAGTTTTCCCTTAATAAAATCAACTTCGGTTTTTCCTTAATAAAGAATCAGTTCGGTTTTTCCATAATAAAAAAGTACACCGTCCTTCAGTAAAAAAAAAAAAGCACTCCAGATTTATGAAACTTCGGTCCGTCCTTTGAGTGAAAACCACTCTGGCTTTCAGTAAAAAGCACTCCGGATTTATGAAACTTCGGCTTTTAAAAGTACTCCGTCCTTTGAGTGAAAAGCACTCCGATTTTTAGTAAAAAGCACTCCGGATTGATGAAACTTCAGCTTTTAAAAGTACTCCGTCCTTTTAATGAAAAGGCACTCCGCCTTTCATGTAAAAAACACTCCGGATTTATGAAACTTTGGGTTTTAAAAGTATTCCGTCCTTTGAGTGAAAAGCACTCCAGCTTTCAGTAAAAAGCACTCCGGATTTATGAAACTTTGGCTTTTAAAAGTATTCCGTCCTTTGAGTAAAAAGTGCACTCCGTCCCTTTGAGTGAAAAGCACTCCATCCCTTTTAGTAAAAAGCACTCCGTCCCTTTGAGCGAAAAGCACTCCATCTGAAAAACACTCCGTTCGAAAGGCACTCTGTCCGAAAAGCACTCCATCCAAAAAACAGTCCGGCCTCTTTTAAGAAAAAGAACTCCTGCCTTAATATGAAATGAACTCCGATTTTTAGAAAAAAAGAACTTCGGCTTTTGAACTCTAGCTTTTAAGAGAAAGAACTCCAGCTTTTAAGAAAAAGAACTCTGACTTTTATTGAAAAGGAACTCCGGCTTTTAAGAAAAAGAACTCCGATTTTTGTTGAAAAGAAACTCCGACTTTTGAGAAAAAGAACTCCGGCTTTTGTTGAAAAAGAACTCTTAACTTTTAAGAAAAAGAACTCCGACTTTAAGAAAAAGAACTCCTACTTTTAAGAAAAGAACTCCAACTTTTATGAAAAAGAACTTCGACTTTGTACTCTGGCCTTAATGTGAAATGAACTCTGGCTTTGAACTCCAACTTTTAAGAAAGAAAAAGAACTCCGACTTCTGAGAAAAAGAATCTGGTTTTGTGATAAGATAAGCAAGTTCCAATCTTAACCTTTGGGAGCCAAGGAACTCTGGCAATGCCTTAGAACCTTATGGTAGAAATCGGGGATAACTTTGTCGATGGAGTTAATCATGGTCCGCCTTGTCCTTGGGGGTTACGGTCAGGAGGAAAACGAACTCTGTCCATGAAGCTATTTGTGGTCCATCCTGTCATCGGGGTGTTACGATCAAGAGGAAAATGAACTCTGTCTATGGAACTATTTGTGGTCCGCCCTATCCTCGGGACGTTATGGTCAGGAGGAAAGTATAAGATTTTGGCCTACCTTCGGGTGGCACACTAATCCCACGAGACAGGATACTTCTGTTCAGTTATCGGCCTTGGATTGTGTGGATTGAATACAATCTATCATCGATTAATGCCCCCCTCCGCAAGCAGAAGAATAAAAGAAGACTTTTATAATTAAATCGACATCTCCGTTTATGCTCGACATTCTTGTTGATTTAATCATCCGGCTAAGTATTGATTATAGCATTGCATATGGTTCTGTTCTGGTTTTCCTGCATTGACTACATTAGTTTTCTAATCTGCTATTGTTTATTATTATTTATGCATTTGCCTGACAGTACAAATGTTTATGGAAATCTGCATGTAACTTGTTGAGCATTGGCTCACTGTTTTTCTGTTTTTTTTCCCTACATATGAAATTTTAGAGCTTGTGCCTGACGAGTTGGAGTGATTAGAGCTTGTCTGAAGAATCATTAAAGGCTCAGAAGCATATTTTAGGAGAATATCATTGTAATGACTTGATTATGATTCATAGATTTTCATGCTTAGACATTTTGATTATGTACTCAGAGATGAATATTTTGGAATGAAGATAAATGCTTCCATAGAATATTAGACTAACTTCTGCTATACTTCTTATGGTTAAGAGTATATGGGTCATATATGGCATCCAGATTCTGTGTTGCAAAAAAAAAAAAAATCTCGTTCCGTCACAACACATATATATACAATGAACACCTATATCTTTGCTTTAATAATAAATGGATCGATCAATACATCAAAATTCAATGACATGCCATGAAATTTCACATAGATACATGTCTGAATTACGTAAAATTTTTCAGATTATATTATCATATTTTTTTCTTTATCTTAATTATCAAAATATACTTAATTCTTATTTTTTTAGGGATAATGGCCAATAGGCCTTATTGACTAAAGGAGAGGACAATAAAAAATTGGGTTATATATGTTTTCACATAACAAAATGCCATACGTTTCTATTTAAAATTTAAAGGTCGGCCATCTACATATCACCCTACAGATAGGACCAAATGCTACTTTTTACCTATGGATGATGATTTCTGATCTCGATATACTATTATAATATATTAATACATGTTAAAATATACTATTCGTTAAATAATAATATTGGTCCAATTCTTATTCATAGAAAAATTCTACACTTATTCTTGGTTTTTTATTATTTTCTCATCTATAGAGAAAATAATTATATATCATAGTATAATTACAGAGCTTTCTTCCATATTTCAGTGATTCTATATCATGTCAAATGTATTCTTTCTGTGAGATACTGAATTAGTATATTATGCAGAGAATGGGATGATCAATTGACCAATTAATACAAAAGTTTTAGTAAAATATATATAATTCAGCATGTGAACAGGATTTTTTTAAAAAAATTTAGATTATTCAGGTTCAATTATATATATTATTTAGTTCATGTTAGTCATATTTTGATTATTTAGAGCACATAAAACCATATGTACGAATTTGGGGAATGCAAGGGGTAAAATTCAACATAATTATAACAAAATATGCAACTTGTATAGTTTTTTATAAATTGAATTGATATACTTCATATGCAGAGAATTTGTGTAAATTATGTAGTTGATAACCTATCATGAATTCAGATCAAGTAGATCAAATAAATAATTAATTAAATTCTAAATATTAATTAAATAAATCTAAAATCGGATGTGACAAACTAAATATACATGAGACCCAAATATAACCTGTACAAGACATTGTCGGATAACCGTCCAGATAATAAAATTTAAACTTACTCTAAATAGTCATAAGGAAAAATAACTAAATAATAATGATAACTTATCATAAGAAAATAAGTCCACCATATGACCCAAAAGCCTACTTTCAGCCAAATCCAAACTCCCAAGACAACAAAACCATTCAGATCTAAATAAATATAATACTCACCAAAAATGCGAAGCTGTATCGAAACTCAAACTACTCCTACAATATGGGCCAATATCATTACTCTGAAGGAAAAAAATAGAAAACGTAAACTGAATACTTAGAAAGTATCATATACAAGAAAACATGTTCAATAAATTAGAAGGATAAATATCAAATCAGAAAAAAATATAAATCTAAGTCGTCAATATAAAAATCCAATCGTCAAACTCAAAAATAAAAGCCAATATCCAAATCCGATGGTAGTCTCATACTCAAATTAAATATCAAATCCAAACAAATGTCTAATATAAAGACAGTCTCATCAGGACACACACACACACACACACACACACACACACACACACACATATATTTAACAAAAGAGATACAAACCGATCTTAATAAGTAGATGTCCAATCGAAGGCCTGATCATCTTGTAATACGAGTTAAAATTTAATAGCCAGATGATCCAATCACGTGCGTAGAAGCCAAATCAATATTGCAGCAAATAGTTTAAAGGTTTCGATCAAAATATATATTTAAAATCAATGTACGAGATATACCAAAAACCCATCTATAGGCAAAACCAACAAATCTCAAATCTAAATCCAAAATCCAAATCTATGCATAAACACAAAACATATATCAAATATGAATTTTGATTATTTAAAAACTAACTTGATGAAAGGCTTACTCTTGACTCGATAACCTTAAGCCAAATCAAATATAGACAATGCCAGCATGTTAGGCTATCTATATACTTTATCTCTTATAGGTAATGTTACTATGTTTTGTCACGTACGATATTTGGTACAATTTCTCAAAATATCAAATATATTAAGACGTCCGAATATATTATAAGATCTAATCAAATATCCAAATGAGAGGGATCACAATGTCTAAGCCTTTCCTGTCGGCGAAAAGTGAATTTCAATAATAAATATGTCCCTGTCAAGAATTGACCAAATATCCAATATTTAAATTCAAATATAGTGACCACAATCCGCCACATATAAATAAAAATGCATGGTTTATGCAAGTTTATACACATTTTCGTATACACACTGATATAAAATATAGTATCCGAAAATTATCCATTTTTCATAAAAATCAAAAAGTCCTCAAATATTAATAAAAATAAAACAAATACCTCAATCAACCAGTAAAAATATCATACGTTCACAAGAAAGTAAAAGGGTTAATTAAAAGTGCACCTATGAATTTAAAACTTTCAAATCGAAATAAAATTATATCAAATGTGAAATCATACAAAGGATAGGGTTATAGGATACTTGTGTCAACTTTATACCAAGTAGATTGGAAGAAATGATACTTCAAGGTACCCAGACGAAGCTTTCTCTTTCCTACCGGTGCATTCTCTCTCTACATGTGCGGCTATCTCCTCTCTCTCCCGCACGAACTCTGCCTCCCGCGCACCTCTCGACCTCCTGCGTGGCACCGCTGCCACCACTGTTGCCTCGTTCAGCCGCCACTGACCACCCGCAAGAGATCTCCTTGCCAGCACCACTGCAAACCTTCCTTCTCCTTCGGTCACAAGCCTCACATGCCGCTTGTGATTTCTAGCCGTGCATCGCTACTGCAACTTCCTTCTCTCGGTTGCGCTGACCACCACTCGCGTGTGCCTCCACCATCTCCTTCTTCTTCCTCGCATGACTCATTGTCACACCCTCTATCTCTTTCTCCCTCCCTTTTCTTTTTTTTATTTCTTTTTTTTTCTTCTACTGCACTACCATGCAGAATCCCCTTTCCCCTTGTTCTTTTCCCAACTTTTCCTTTTTCATATATATATATATATATATATTCTTACAGTGCACTCGGGGCGCATTTCAAACGCCACGCTAAAATTTTAATTTTTCTTTCACAATTTTACAATGTTTAATTAATTTTTGACACATTCGAGTTATCTAAAATTATAATAAATATTAAAATAATCTAAATGAGGATTCGAGATATTACATTTTCTCCTACTTATAAAAAATTTTGTCCTCAAAATTTACGAATTTCAATCACCAAACAGATAAGGAAAATTCTCTCAAACTTCATCCTAGCGCTCCCCAAGTCTCCTCTTCAACCAAATGATTTCTTCACCACACATTGATTAACAAAATGACCTTATTTCTCAGTACTTGATCCATCTGGTCTAAAATCTAAATAGGAACCTCAACATATGACAAATTTTTATCTATCTCTAAAGGCTTAAATTCAATCATATGATAAGAATTGTATACATATTTTCTCAATATAGAAATATGGAAGACATCATGACAACCTACTAAATTCGGAGGCAAAATTAATCTATAGGTTACTTCTCCTATCCACTCCAAAATCTCAAAAGGTCTAATGAACCTTGTCTCCAACTTTCCTTTAATTCTAAACATCGAGATTCCCTTCATCGGAGATACCTTTAGGAGCACATGATCACCCACTTTGAACTTAGATCCAATTTCTTTCTATCAGCGTAGCTCTTCTAACGACTTTGTTCCTCAATCAACCAATCTCTAAGAATTCTGATATTGTCTGATGAACCCTGGATGGTGTCGTCACCCAACAATCTACGATCCTTGATCTCTTTCTAATTGATTGGAGATCTGTATCTTCACTCGTATAAATCATCGAATAGAGCCATCCTAATACTTGACTGATAGCTGTTGTTATATGTGAACTCAACAAGCGGCAAATAGTTATCCCACGAGCCTATATGATACCGATTCCTGGAATATGGTAGATATGAGTAGTTAAGTTAAAATCAGTGAATCAAAGTCAAAGGATATGAGAAGAAATTAATTGAAAAACCCAAAGATCCGGAATTACCAAAATCGGGAACCAAAGTTATAAATCATGAACCAAAGTTATAAATCATGAAATGTTAATCCGTGAATAAGATTTTAAATTTTAAATTATGATAATCTTGACCTATTAAGCTAATATAGTCAAAATTATAGTCCTAGGACGTGAAATATTTGGTTAGAATCATCGAAATGAGTCCTGAAAGGCGAAAATGCGAAGCTAGCTTGCTACAGGTTTGACAAGAGCCTAACCCGTGCCCTCCGCGCGCTCGACCCCCCTAGCGAGTGCCAATTCCAGAGTGTTGGCATTCGAGGCGCGCTCACTGCGAGCTTGAGTGTCAAAACGCGTAAAAGCCACGTTAGGGCTTTTTAACCGTTGCGGACGTCGGGAGGCAGAGAGAAAAGGGAGCAGAGCACACGGGTAGAGAAGAGAGAGAGGGGAGGGAGGGAGAAGAGAGAGAAATGGCCAAATGAAGGCCCTTGGGACAGATTCTGGCTTCAAGCTAATTAGAGAGATCAAAGATCGGGTTAAGGTAAGTGCATTCATACCCTTTTCTTCCATTTTGTTTGATTTTCGTTCGACCTCCTTCGTTTATTTTTATCTCGATACCCGACCCTGTATATGTAATTGTGAAACCCATGATTCTAGTATATATATATATATGAATTTCATGTCCAAATTTAAGGATTCATACCAGATTTTGCACATAAACCCTAACCCACGTTCGTGAAACCCTAACCCCATGCCGAGTGGTTTCGGGCCCCAATTTTTTGCACTTTTGTATGAATTAGAACTAGATTATCATTACCCACATCCCCTAGAAGTCAATTTGCAGATTGGATATCTAATTTGAAGGTTTTATATGTAAACTTGTTTGCGAAACCCTAAACCTGTGCCCGGACCTTGTTTGAGTATATATTTTGAACTTATTGCACAAATTGGCTTGGGATTACATTCACCCATGTCTTAGATTTGTTAATTCACCCATTGGGAACCTGAAATTTTGTGTATCGTCCGAATTGTGCACCGGATATTGTTTACGACATTGTTCATGTCGCGGGTACTGTTCACCCGAGGCTCTATGATGAATTTTGCTCAATTTTGTATTGTGTAATTATTAATCAAGTTGTATATATATTTGCATATGTTTAATTGTTATTCTGAAAAAATGTGTTTGTGCCCGGTTCGTAAAGAAATGTGTTTTGGAAGATCCCTAAGTGAAAATTTGCATAATGTGGTAAGGAATTCTAATCTTTCCTATGTATTGTGACATCCCTGCATCCAAATTTGCTCATAAAAAGACTTAAGTTTCAAAGGAAAGATAATAATCGGATATGCAATCGAAGGAAGGTCCACTTTGTGATATGTGATTGAATCTTTCTCTCGGATGGAGACGTGTGAAAGAATTGTGGTGGACCTTCCCTCAAATGAGTAAAGAACTATGAAACTAGGACCATGGAATTGTGAAATGGAGGTAATACCCCTTGGCTTGCTCTTAGCATTATAGTAGAGACCTGAGAATTACTTCGGCCGTGTTTTATAGCGGGTAATGCCACTGGCAAGCCTTCAAATATTGTTGTGGAAAGACGAGAACTGCCTCTGGGCGCCGGGGGAGCATATGGGGGCTTTGTGTCGCCCGTCTACAGGCATGATATGTAGATGGCCCGCCTCTGAGTCGATAATAGGAGCATGTGACCTTAGATCATGCGGGGTATCATGATCCTTATCTTGTCCTCCCACATCTTTGTTAGTGAGACTTACTGACCTTGATCCGCAAAGATAAATAACTATGCATGAAATGTATCCCAAAAGAAGTAAACAGTAACCCCAAACATAATTGAATATATATACCTGCATATATGATCCTTTCATTCATGATTATATGTCTCTCATTTATTCAACTTGCTCATATTACCTATTGTTTTGATTTGTGATACACTTGTTAAGTTGTTAGCTCACCCTTACTTCTTATCTCCAATTTAGCACAAGTTTGGTATTTTTCGATAAGATGAAGTAGAGATTAGAAGTGGACTAAGCTCTTGACTCAAAAGACCATGTTGGAAGATTTATAGTTTATAATTCTCATAGATTATAGTTAATTATATATATATATATATATATATTATATATTCATATTACAGTTGGGTTTGTTGATGTATATTGTACAAAATGATTGATGATCAGATAGTTTAGTTTTCGCTATCTTTTGAATTTATTATACTTCCGCAGGATATTGTGGTTTGTAACAGGTATATAATGGCATCTCTCTTAGGCCAACGTTGTATTTAGATACACCACATTGGAGCCACGATTTGTATATGGCATTTGGATTCTGTGTAGTGTTGTGTGTTGTTGATATTGATGTCAGATGTTGGATTATTATGGATGTATTTTGTATCGTACAGGAGTTGTACAGGTCTTTGTATTAACTTGATGGCCGTATTACAGGGGACATTCCACCGGATTTTCAGCCATATATATATATACGGTCCATCACAAGCCTCTCATCTTCAAAACTGATACTCTCAACATATATTCTAAAATCTATATAGTCCTTTCATACTTGGCCATTCGTTTGCGGATGAAATGTTGAATTGAACTGAAGCTTGGTACCTAACTCCTTGTGTAAGTTTTCCCAAAACTTCAACACAAATCTAGGATCTTGATTAGACACGATCGAAGCTGAAATACCATGCACCCTTACAAGCTTGTTGATGTACGATGAGCCAATTTATCCCTTAAGTACGACATTCAAATCGGTAGAAAATGTGTAGACTTTGTCAGTCTATCCACGATCACCTAGATGGTATCCATGTTCTTCATTATCCTCGGCAACCCTAAAACAAAATCCATTGTGATGTGCTTCCACTTTTAGATGGGAACCGACAAAAAATGTGAGAATTCTAGAGGCTTCTTATGTTCCACTTTCACTTGTTGGCATATGATGCATTGAGCCACGTACGCTGTAATCTTACGCCTCATATTTCACCACCAAAAGGTCTTCTTTATATCTTGGTATATCTTATTCACACCATGATGGATTGTGTATCTCATTCTATGGGTTTCATTTAGGACATTTTTCTTCAACTTTTTGATGTTCGCATGCAAATCCGATTTCAAAAGCACAGAATTTCATCCAATTGAAAATGGAAATTGGCTCACGATTTCCTATCCAATTCTCTTGTAATTTTCACCAGATAAGGATCAAGCATCTAATTTCCCTTGATCTTTTCTAAAATCTCCAAGTGTACCTGAAGGTATGATAATATCATTCTCGATCATTGGAGGTGCAATCGAATCGTGTAGCT
Source organism: Nepenthes gracilis (assembly GCA_033239525.1). NCBI lineage: Eukaryota > Viridiplantae > Streptophyta > Magnoliopsida > Caryophyllales > Nepenthaceae > Nepenthes > Nepenthes gracilis. The sequence continues at coordinate 14,665,081 of BSYO01000015.1, forward strand.
CTTCATTCCATTCAACATTTTCTACTCCTTGATCATCGATGAGCATCAACCCCGGAAGACTTTCTATTCAAAACGTCAGTATTGACATTTGGTTTTCAAGGCTGGTACTGAATTTCACAATTATAATTTTTTAACAGGTCCATCCATCTTCGTTACAACATATTGAATTCTTTCTAAGAGAATAGATATTTCAAACTTTCATAATCGGAGTAGACCATAAACTTTTTCCCATACAAATAGTACCTCCAAATCTTCAAGGTGTTGATCACTGCAGCTAACTCCAAATCATAGATGAGATAGTTCTACTAATAAACTTTCAACTGTCTTGATCCATAAGTCACCACCTAGCTGCGCTGCATTAAAACACAGCCCATACCTTTCTTGAAAGCATTACAATACACTACGAATCCACCTGATCCATTCAGAGTCAACAATATAGGCGCTTATGTCAATTTTCTCTTCAACTCCTGAAAACTTTCTTTACAATCATTATCCTAAACAAACATCGTCATCTTCTTCATCAAGCGGGTCAAGGGCATTGCAATTATCGAGAAATTCTCTACAAAATTCATATAATATCCAACCAAACCCAAGAAACTCCATACCTCAACGACATTCACTAGCCTCTCTTAATTTGCTACCACTTCAATCTTCTTTGGATTAACTGGCAGGCCATGTGACGGAATAAATTATTTTCCTCTAATAATTTCCTTCAATAAACAAAGTAAAACTAATACCCACAATTTTAAAACATTGACTTCTACATAAATTTTGGCAGAGTTTTTTTTGTAATTGGACTAAAAATTATTTTTACAACCTGCTTAATTAAAACCTGTACAAGTATTTAAATCCTTAGACTTTAACATTCAACACAATACACACACAAGATCGATAAATGCCATATCATCCATGACTCCAACACTGTATTCACAATTACCATATTAGATCTAAATAGATATAGCATCTAGGTCTAAACAAATCCATAATCAAACAATAGCGGAAGCAAAACTAGATATATCAACCACCTACGGAAGCATAACAAAATCTACAATAATATATAGCATATCATACCACATTTCCATTATACAATGTAAATCTAACTTAACTATTTTCATTCCATTATGTTAAACATATACAAAGCTACAAGTCCTCAGAGTCCAGTCGATCTCTTTAGCTTATCTCCCATCTTATTCTAATTAATCGGATATCAACTCGTCACTCGCATCTCGAAGGAAGAAAGGTAAGAATGAACTAATAGCTCAACAAGTACATCAAATCAATATAATAAATAATAATAACAAAATTTAACAGAAAAGATACACGTAAATAGAAAAAAAATACATATACAGAACTTGATTAGGTATGCTTGGATGCAATTTACTTCTTTTCTTTCATTCTTATTTTCTTTGAGACGTAATATAAGTATAATTATTCATCTTTACAGACTTGTGCTAGTAGACCTTACTAGCCAAAGAGAGCAAATAATCGAAAATAGATTATGTTTACTCCACACAATCAAAGGCCAGAAACAAAACAAAAGTTGTGGCTTTCCCCACAATCTTTTCATATTCAGATATCATTTCCTCCCTGTACAATGTCCCGATGACGACGGGCCACGTATTACTCAATGGACAGAGTTATCCTTGATTATCACCGTAACGTTTTAAGGCATGTCCCTAATATTACTCGCTACAAGAAGCGGTCAGGATAATTCCATTGAGCTTCCACTATCACATTAGTGATATGCCTGGGAGAGTTACCTATCAGAAACATGAATGTGGATCCTAGTTTTATGATTTTTGATTCTTTTGAGGGAGGTTCTATTAGATTCTTTTCATAGATATCTCCATCTAGGAGATTAGATTCATCAAATTCTCAATGTGGAATTTCCTTCCAAATATTCATATACTTATTGTCTTACTTGTAGATTTCAATCTTTTCATAACTTAACTTTTATACGAATATTAGAAATAAAAGAAAGATTTGGAATTCATACCATTGAAGAGCAAATTAGCTTGAGAGTTTTTGGATGCGAATTACTTTTACAATTGGTCATATCAAAACTTTCAGATTACACAATTGAAGTTATACAAGTATACATATCACTTGATTAGCAATTAAATATAGGATAATTATGTAAAATATCATCTAAAGTTCTCGGATAAACAGTGCACATAAATAGTGCACTGAAGCATATATCGCTTAATTCTTAAAATTTCGGACATCCAATGGATAATTTATCAAACCCAAGGCATGGGTAACTATAATCCCAAGTCAATTTATACATTAAACCTCAAATCAAAGCTCAAATGGTGTCCGGGCACGGATTAAGGTCTTCGCGAATGAAATTCCACCAAATTTCACAAATTTAGATACCCAATCGTTAAATTAACTTACCCAAGTCATATATAATCACATTCTAGTCCTAATTAAATCAAAAGCCCCAAAAATTCTTTGGGATTTCATGCTCAACACGAGGGCTAGGGTTTCTGTTATCCGAAACCAAACCTAGACTACAAATTGGGTCTCCAAATTAATATATATTCATGCTTAGATTATGAGAAACATAAAATATAAACCTAATCGAGTATCAGAACGATGATATCCGAAGAAAATAAGATAAAAGTGTACGAAAATGAAAGAGAAGAATATGAGTATATTTACCTCATCCAAATCTATCACTTTTCTAATTAGCTCTCGAACTAAATCGGACTCATGGGCCTCCATCTCCCCTTCTCTCTCTTTCTCTTCCTCTCACTCTCTCTTATTTTCTTCTGGAAATGAAAACTGGCCGAGAGAATCACGCATGCGGTGTTTTATTTGGCAGTTTGGCGCTCGAGCGTGCGATGAGCGCGCATAGAGCGCCTATACGCTGGAATCGGCACACAAGTGCACGGCGAGCGTGCCTCAGGTGCCCATATGCTATCAAGTGCACGTCAGGTGCGGGTCAAGCCCGGCGCCAACCTACAGCGCAAAAACTTTGCGTTTTTGCATTTTAAAACCCTTTTAACTCAATTTTTCATATCCTTGGACCCTAATTTTGATTATGTAACCTTAATAAGCCATAATTATCATGATTTAAAACTCAAAATCTTATTTATGGGTTAACTTTTTATGGTTTATAATTTTGGTTCACGTTTTTGCCAATTCCAGATCTTTGAGCTTTTCAATCCTATTCCTCCCGAACATTTTGATCACAATTTACCTATTTCAACTTTATAACCTCCCAATTATATTATTTTAAAAATCTGAAACCTCACCACCCATATTAATTAGATCTTGGAAATCGATACTTTATAGGGCCCAACTTCCTATTTCTACTTCCGAAATTAATTTTACACATTCTAAATCTAATTATTGATTATTATTATTTCAATTACACCCTAATTATTGTATTTCGAAACTAGGGTCATCACAGGCTACCCTTTGAAATGATATGGCTCAAGAATGACACCTTCTTTAAACAGAATTCACACTTCTTCAATTTTGCGAATAATTGTCTTTCCCATAACATCTGCAATATGATTCTCAAATGAGCTTCATGCTCCTCAACACTCCTCGAATAAATCAAAATATCATCAATAAAGACTACTACAAATTGATCCAAGCACAGTTGAAAGGCTCGATTCATCAAATCTATAAACAATGCCGGCACATTAGTCAACCCAAAAGGTATCACAAGAAATTCATAGTGATCATACTTCATCGTGAAGGCCATCTTTGGAATATCATCCCGCTGAATTCTCAACTAATAATATTTCGAGCATAGATTAATTTTCGAGAAGGCCTAAGCTCCTTGCAGCTGATCGAATAAATCGTCGATTCTCAGGAATGGATTTGTTCTTGATCGTGATCTTATTCAACTCCCTACAGTCAACGCACAACCACATGGATCTATCCTTCTTCTTCACAAATGGCACGAGAGCATCCCACGGCGACATGCTTGGCCAAATGAATCTTTTTTCAGCAACTTCTGTAACTACTGTTTCAACTCCTTTAATTCATATGGGGCCATCCTATACGGGGCCCTCAGAATGGTTGCAAATTCATAGACAATATTAATAGTAAATTCAATCTCCCAATCTAGAGACAACCCGGATAAATCCTCTAGAAAGACATTTTCAAACTCACAAATGATTGGAATATCTTTTATGGCCATAGAATGACTCCCAGGAATGATCATATATGCCAAATAAGGTCGGCACTCATCACTCATCAGATGCCTCGCATGCAAGGTCGAAATCAACCCCGAATCCTCCCTATCAATCATTCCTTAAAACTCGAAAGACTCATATCCCGGAAGGCAAAGTAAAATGACTTATTGAAGCAATCTAGAGTAGCATGATAACACACTAACTACTTCATCCCCAAAATCACATCAAAATTCGACATATCCAACAAAATCAAATCCATCAATAACTCATGGCCACATATCCAAATCGGATATTAAGGGTACACCATATCAATTAATAAAGACTTACCCACCGGAGTAAATATCATCAACAAATAATTCAAAAATTGATGAGGCATACACAAATTGCACACAAATTTAGGGGCCACAAAAAATGCATAGCCTTTGAATCAACTATAACATGAGCCCAAGAATCGAAGACCTAAACATTACCTTCTATGATGGAGGGATTAGCTCTAGCATCTCGAACTGTAATTGCATATGCCTTGCTTGGAACCACCAATCTCCCTTCCGAACGCTTCGAGTTTGGTCAATCCTTGAACAAGTGGCCCATTTGACCACAATTGAAACAAGCCCCACTTTAACGATAGTAGACTCGCTTCGCATGATTCTTCTTGCAAAACTCGCAAGTCGATCTCGTGAACCAAAACTTTGAAGGAGAAGACTTTTCCTTGACTGTTTTTCCTTTGTCTTGGCTTGACTTTCCGTTGTCTCGACGCTCTAACCTTGTTGCTTTGATTTCTTCTGAAACTACTCTTACTAGATCAACAAGCCTAGTCTAACACCTCACTATATATCTACAATATGAGTGGCACCAATTGCTTCCAGATTAAAATCTGCAGCCCTTGCGGAAACATTTGAGCCCTCAGAGACTTATCGACGACAAGATGGGCAGCAAACTAAGACAATTTCGAAAACTGCATGTCGTATTCAACAATCGACTAGTTCCCTTGCTAAAGCCTACTGAACTCGACTCCTTTAATCTTCCGAATACTCGAAGGAAATAACTTTTCTAAAAACACCTCCCAGAAGACCTTCCAAGTGATCTCATCATTATCTCAGCCAAGATGTGACGCTAGGAATCCCACCATTTGATGGCCTTACTGTCTAATCTGTAAGTACCAAATCTTACTTTGTCCTCCTAGGGGCAGCCAATAACTTTGAAAACTCTTTCTACTTTCTTTAGTCAATTTTCTGCCTTAATCGGGTCAAACTCTCCTAGAAACTCCGAAATATACTCATCTTTGAATTGGTCGAAGTGCGTCTGCCCTAACCCTGGCTCAGACATCTCCTTTAATCTCCTAAATACTGAAAGGAAAGAACTTTTATAAAAATTCCTCCCGGAAGACCTTCCAAGTGATCTCATCATTATCCCGGCCTAAGATATGACGTTAGAAATCCCACCATCTAATGGCCTCATCGTCTAATCTATAAGCAACAAATCTTACTTTGTCCTCCTCAGGGTATTCAATAACTTTAAAGACTCTTTCTCCTTTCTCTTCAGCTAATTTTCTACCTTGATTGGGTCAAACTCTTCCAGAAACTCTAAAACATGCTCACCTTTGAATGAATCGAAAGATGCCTAGCCATGACCCTGCTCAGACATCCTCCTCAATGTAGCAATGTGCTAATCATGATGTTGAATCATCCTATCCATTATATCACTAATGTGACCCATCATAGCCACATAGTTGTCTCCACAACTAGAGGATGATCTCTTGGCCCTAATCCCCTCCCGACTTATAACCAATCTTCTACTTCTAGCATCTTCTTGGCTCAAGGCTGACCTCTAACTCCTGACATCTTCTCTTTAACTTGAGAACGAGCTCCTAAAATCTCTATAGTCCGCCATGACGTTTACCTATCATGCAAAAGATTTAATTAATAATTTTTCAATCCAAAATCGACCCAAAATACTTTATCATTATGATATTTTCTAAACCATTTCTATCACGAGTTTGGACCAAATAGGTCAAATAAATAATTAAATCCCAAATATTAATTAAATAAATTTTAAATCAGATGTGACAAACCAAATATATATGGAACCCAAATACAATCTATATAAGACTTCATCAGATAACCATTCGAATAATAAAATTTAGACCTACTCCAAATAGTCGTAAGAAAAAATAACTAAATAATAATCACAACTTATCAAAAGAAAATAAATTCACTATACAACCCAAAACCCTACATTCGGTCGAATCCAAACTCACAAGATAATAAAACCATTCAAATCTAAATGAACATAATAATCGCTAGAAATGTAAAGCCACACCGAAACTTGAACAACTCCTACAATATGGGTCAAACTTACTACTTTGAAGGAAAAAAATAAAAAATATGAGTCGAATACTCAATAATTATCATATACAAGCAAACATGTCCAATAAATTAGAAGGATGGTTAAAGATAAATATCAAATCAGAAAACAGATATAAATCTAAGTCGCCATTATAAAAATCTAATCATCAAATCTAAAAAAAAAATCCAATATTCAAATCTAATGGTAATCTAATACTCTAAATCTAAACAAATATCCAATCCAAAAATAGTCCACTTGGGACATATGTATATATATATATAATAGAAGTGATTCGAACCGATCCCAATAAGTAGATGTCCAATCCAAAGTCCAATCTAAGTCCAAATTCAAGGCTGATCACATTAATCGTCAAAGGTTCCAATATACAAGACATGCTAAAAACCCATCTCAATCCAAAACTAGTCAAATGGTCTAAAATCACGTCTAAATATCAAAATCTTTACAAAAACCAAAACATGAAATAATATCATAATTAATAGTCCAAAGGTTCATATCAAAATATATATTTAAAATCAATATACGAGACATATTAAAAACCCATCTGTAGGTAAAACTGTCAAATCTCAAATCCAAATCTAAAATCCAAGTCTAAATATCAAAATCTTTACAAAAACACAAAATATGTACCAAATTTGAGTTTCGATTATTTAAAGACTAATTTGGAAAAATGGTTATTTCTAACTTGATAACCTTAGGCCAAATCAAATATAGATAAGGCTAACATATTGGGCTTTTCCTTGTAAAAAATTTTTAATAACAAATATTTTCAAAGGTAATGTTACTCACTATATTTTTACTACCTCACTATATTTTACTATTGCGTATAATTTTTTAAGTTATTAGATATATTAAAACATCCGAATATATTATAAGGTCTAATTAAATATCCAAATAAAAATGGTCACTATATTCAAACCTTTCCTACCAGCGTAAAAAAATTTTTAATAATAAATATTTTATCGTTGGAAGCTAACCAGAGTATACAATATCTAAATCAAAATGTAGTGACCACAACCCTACATATGGGTATGAAAATATACAACCTATGCAAGCTTTATATACATTTATGTATACACATATTGATATAAACAAATATAATGTTTAGAAATTATTCATTTTTTTAAAAAATATCAAAATTTCTTAAACATTAATAGAAATAAAACAAATACCTCAATCGATTGATAAAAAGATCATACATGCGCAAGAAAATAAATAGGTTAATGAAAAGAGCATCCACATGCTTAAAACCTCCAAATTGGAACAAAAATACATTGAATATGGAATTAGATAAAGGATAGACTTACAGGATACTTGTCTTGATTTTATATTAAATAAATCAAAAAAATAATACTATGAGGTATCCAAACTGAACTTTCTCCTCCTACCGGCACATTCTTTCCTTATCCATGCAGCTGTCTCCTCTCTCTCCTGCCAACGTGTTCTTTCTCTCTGCCCAAGCGGTTGCCTCCTCTCTCTCCTGTGCAAACTCTGCCTCCCGCGCAGTGCCGCTTCCACTGCTGTTGCCTCATACAACTGCTACCGACCACCCGCGAGCAATCTCCTTGCCAACGCCGCCGTAGACCTTCATTCTCCTTCCTCCTCGGCCACAAGCCTCACCTACTTCTCACGATCGCCAAACGAGCACCACCGCCGCAGCTTTCTTCTCCCAGATGCGCTGACCACCACTCACGTGCCTCCTCCCTCTCTTTCTTCTTCTTCATTGTGCAACTCACAATTGCACCCTCTCTCTCTCTCTCTCTTTCATCTTTCTCCCTCCCTTTTCTTTCTCTTTCTTTCCTTTTTTTTTTTACTGTGCTACCTTGCTGAATCCCCTTCTCCCCATTTTCTTTTCTCAACTTTTCCTGAAAATCGGCCGCAAATTCTGGTTGCGGTTTTTCCTTTTTCATTTTTTAAATAAATAAATAAATATATATATATATATATTATATCCAATAGGCGCACTTCAAATGCCACACCAAAATTTTAATTTTTTTTTTTAAATTTATAATATTTAATTAATTTTTATCATATTTGAATAATTAAAAATCATAATAAATATTAAAATAATTTAAATAGTTATTCAAAATATTATATAACCAACATATATTTAATGATTTAAAACATACATAAGATGCTGTATGAATCTAGGATATATAAAAATTAGAAGTTCATCAAGAGGTACATTACAATAATATAAAAATATAGAAAATTGACAGCAGCACATGCAGTAAGAGAATTTAGCAGCTTAGTGCAAAAAACAATGGCATGCAGATGATTTTACTTGATTTTAGAACCCATGCTTTACCATTTTTAACATGGAAGATGGCTTTTCACAAAATTAAACATGCATGATCATTAAACTCAAATTTCAGTAGATGCATAAAACTAAAATACATAGTTTGGCACATAATTACACTATACTTGACTTAAACGTGAGTTCTCATAAAATTATTTTATAAAAATCATGAAAAATTAACATGGATAATTAATATAAATATATTAGTTTTAAAATTATAACTTTGATGAGTATCAAAATAAGAAAAGCCCATAGAAATAAGAAATGAATAGTAACAATAGAATTAGAGTATAGAGTGCACTTATCTTAACTTGATTTATCTAAATTATAGTCTTAATTTATTTGAATTGAATTCTCTAAAGCTTTCTCTCTCTTTCTCTCTCCCTTCTCCTTAGCTCTCTTTCTCTTCTTTGGAATTTCTTCATAAAAATGACTGAAAATTGAACCACAGGTCGTTTATATACTACATGGTGCTCGAGCATAGTTCGGGTGTGCATTGGGCGCATAGCTACTGGCGGTGTGAGTTCGGGCACGGCTTAGGCGTGAATTAGGCACTAACCTATCGGTTTTTTTGCTCAAACGCATGTCAAGCCTACTTTAGGCATGTGTCAAGCCTACTTTAGGCATATGTCAAGCCTATGTCAGGCACAAGCCATTCAATCTAATTTTTAACTCTTTAATCTAATTTTTTACATCCTTTAATTTTAATTTTAATTATATTAACTTAATTAATCATGATTATTATAAATTAAAGACTCGAATCTTATACTTCAAAAAAATTTAGTGAATCAAAGAACGGTTTAAATGTTAGATGCTAAGGTGTGTTACAAATATCGATTTCTTTATGACATGACTCACTTCTTACAAATGTATTCATGAGAATCATATCGATGATATAATAAAGCATTATTTTTTTATGTTTTACATTAGAAAATTAAACTCAAGACATCTAATAAAAATAAGATTATCAAATCTTTATTAATTATTTCTTGTTGTAAGTAACTAATAAGGATGTTAAGATATTTATGAGTTTATCTTTCTCTCTCTCTCTCTCTCTCTCTCTTTTGTATTTTCTTTTCATTTTCTAAAACCGATAATATATGTATATTTATAAAGAAGCACAATAGAGGAAAAACACATGAGTAATTAATTCAAACAAGTAGTTGGAAGTTAAATTGGTTAAATGATGGTTGATACTCATGACAATTGATAAAATCACAAAAAACTTTCAAAAGTTACATGTACGCCACATGAATTTGTTATTGATGTGCAGCACGTTCCATACATCCAAATTCCAACCTAATATAATATTTTATAAAATTAAAAATCTTTAACATTGTATTCTTGAGCCTGTGAGGAGAGGATGAGTCAAATTGTCTTAACTTGTTCTTGTTTCAGTAGTTCACATATGATTTTTTTAATATTTGTTATTTGCAAGTAATGAGATTTGTTATAAGTTCAAGTTGTTGGATCTTAACCTTTATTGAGAACCCTAGATTTTGCATATAAAATAAGTATACGATAATACTCAAAAGGGATTGCCCAAAATGCCATGATCCCAGCAAAGTTCTCAATAGAGGAGACATAAGTCACCAAGGAAAGACAAGCAACTTGGAAAACTATATATATATATAAGTTACATGGAAAAAATATATTTCTTATTTGTATAACACCCCGAATACAATTAAGAGGTCTAAGACTTAGTATTTTGTTTGGGGGATCCCATTAGATGCTTAAATATGTAACACGCTAATCCATATAAAACATGTAAAAATAGCAAAAATAAATACCTCTATGCTTATGGTGATACAAAATTGCAAAATGTTGAGATCCTCGTCGAAGGACGGTGATTGATCTTTTTGGAGAACTAGTAAAATATTCAATTGAATCTTACATGAGGACTTTGGTAAGCCGAGTGAATTGAATGGGGTAATTGGATGTGGTTGAGTGAATGACTGAGTGAGCTACTTTCTCAAATCCTACTCCCTTCGGTTCACGTTAGCAGCTATGGTATACTTCATTTGAAAAAAACCTAATCAAAAAAACTTTTCACAATTCGCGATCACAGAAGAAAACTCAATTAGTTAGTCAGATCATTGACACGGTCTGACAAAAGAAAAAGAATGACTATCACTGGACGGAACAAAGGCAACAAATCCATTACAACTAGATGGAATCTACTTTTAGTATATAGCAGCCTGACTTAATTGTATATATATATTTTTTGTGTCACTATTTCATTGTTATTGTCTTTATGACATATAATGTGAAATTCGAGGATATCCTAACTCAAATGCTTTACCTTCAAGGCTGCATGAGACTTGAAGATTAATTATATTATTTCTTTTAATTTCAATACACAAATTATTTACTAAAAAAGAAAGAAAAATAAGTTCCTTTCTATAGGGATAATAATAACTATTTTAATTGAAACCATGTAGCATGTGTATATAGATGATTGTTTGTTCTTTTTGCTATGGATCGTTTCATCTTTATAGAAGAACTTGAAGCACTTTTTTAATGTGAGTTTGTAGCATAGAAGCCTTTCTCATGGTTTAAAGCAAATCTCAATGAATTTTTTTACGTATAGTAGAATTGATATCAAAGCTAAAATTGCATAATAGATTTTACAAAAAGGCCAAAATAATATTTAAAAATTTAGAAAATTGATTTTTACGTACTTCTCTTTGTAAATATATGTGTGAGTATAATCGAATTGTATTAAATTCAGAGTTTATATCGTCCTTTCATTAATGATTTTTTATTATTTAAAAGGTCAAAATTAAATGACAAAAAATACATAGTAAAATTTAATATAAATTATTAAAATATAAAATAAATTTTAATTTTTTTAATCATTTAATAGCGATTAACAGTTCCGGAAGTGAGCTGGTTTGTTGACGTTCCGCAAATGCTCGTTGAGTATGCATGTTGGGAAAACGACGAGCAGAGAGAGAAGGACGGCCATCTCTTTCGGGATCTACATTCCTGTCCTTCATGCGAAGTCTCGGAACGAGGATGACAGAAAGGAAAAGACAAACTATCAGTCTAACATGGCAATCACAATCTGAAATCTGAATGCAAAAGGGTGAGAGAAAATCGGAAAAAGGGGGAGAGAAAGAAAAGCTGTGCGATTGCATTTTGCGATTACCCTTTGTCTGGGATGCAAACAGTTTTTCTTCCCTTCTATGTCGATATTCCATAGCCAGAGGGAGACGACGATTGATCTTCCGTGATACTTCGTATTCAGATCTTGTCCTTTCTCTGTCCCAGTATGAAGTGATTTTTTTACATGTTTATTTGACGGCCCCATCATATATATGTTTTTAGTTTTATATCGTTGGTGCATTTGATTTGAGTAGGCGTCCGCAAATCTGCATTGTTGTTTTTTTCAATCATTGGTTGATCTCTCTCTCTCTGCCCATATTGGTTTTTGGGGGACTTCATTGCCGAAAATTTCCTTACTATTTGTCGAAAGACAAAAGAATTGCCATTTCATAAGAGCACCAGTTGTCTCCATCAGCTATATCTCTTTAATTCTTTCTTTCGAATGAAACAAGGATTAAAACTCATACTTCTACAATATTTTCTGCAATTTCAATTTCCACCGTTAATATTTCTCTCATTGACTTTGACGTTCTTATTTAGATCTTCTGTGCGTTCTTCGTTTTTTTTTTTTTTTGTTTTTTTATTTTGGGGTGTTGTGTATGTTGACTTGATATCTCTTATTTAAAATATTGACGTCGGAAATTAAAGAAAAGTGCGCAAAAGGAACTTTGAACCATTATGTAAGTCTTATATATTTTTAGACTTGTTAAAGATTAATATTATATAGAAAATCACATATAAGGCTTCTTTGTTATTTATGTACTTGTAATTCATCCCTTTAAAAGTTTCTGTCGCTGGTTGGATATGGAACCTTGCCTTTCCACTCGTTCTGTGATGCTTCTTGAAAGTGCAAAGTTGAGGGAATTTATGTTAAGATTCCCCCCCTTCATGTCAATAATGTTGTTTCTTAGAAAGGAATAAATTGAAATTATCCTTTTTTTTTTTTTTTTTTGGCGCTAGAATGTGCACATTTGGATGTGTTAGAGAATATTGAGCTTCCTCAATTAATATAGACTATTGCCTGATAAATTAATCTTGATTATTTATTGGTTTTTTTTCTAGATTCTTTTCAGATACTTGAAATAATAACTGGCTAAAAAATGTGTGTCAAAACAGAAATTGGTTAGTTATCTTTATAGCAAATCTAATTGTTAGGGATACTTTTCTTAGCTATATCTATGTACACTATAAATGAAGGCCTTGTCTAGCAATTCAATATACTTGGTCATTTTCTTACTCCACATGATGTTTGGAGTGTTGAAATTAATTATCTTGAGGAGAACAGCACTTGTCTTTAGGAGGGGGTAAATTGCTGAATGTTGTTTTCTCCTGATTTGATAATTGGTGTTGTTGGTTGTGTTCTTCATTTTCTTCTTCAAAGGAAAACAAAATTGTAAATAGGGAAAAGTATTTAGAACTAGGCTTTGTAGTGGACTATTATATTTATATTATTGGACAAGAGTGGAAAGTGAAGTGAAAGTTCTAGAGAAAAAAAGCTATGGGGAGCGAAGTAAAGGTTCAAAAAGCAAAATTGACCTGACCAAAAGTTCAAGAATGAAGAAGACAACCACAAACAAGGATTATGAAAACAAAGACTTGAATTAATCTCTCAATGCTGTGTGTTGTTCCTCTGTTTCTTCAACATGCCTTTACTGCTATCCTCATTTGAGAAGGGTTTTTTTTTTTTAATCTCTAGTGCATAGTTGGAACTTTCTTTTGGAATGTCACTTTCTTGTATGATCTTCATGTAAAGATTTCCCATTTGATCTAACTAAATACCTAGCTTTAAGTATAGGCATCAAGGTTTGTCGATTCAAAATAAAGAATAGTGGGTCATTAGCTTTCCCAGTACGCTACCCTTTTGGTGCTTAATTGAGTTTGATTTTGGTGCTTAATTGAGTAAGTTAACATAATGCATTGACCTTCAATCTTATTATGTAGCTTGCTTTATCTAGTACATATTATGCTTTTTTGTGGGGAAGTCTCGTCTTGAGCCCATTTTAGGAATTTCCTTTGGTTGAAAAGCGAGCTGAGTTCTAGTAAGTTGAGGAATATCCGAAGAATCTTCATAATTTCTACACGACCTATTACTTCCTTAGAGCCCAAGCGGTTCCAAAGCTATTGCAAAAATGGTGGCTCAGTGGAGTCAGTGTTTACAAGTTTGGCAAATAGTAAAATAGGGATGCATAAAATTTCATTGATTTTATAATATCATGATGCAGAGTTTATTGTCTGATTGCCTAGTAAAACACGAGCTAGTGCTAATTTTCATGTAATATTATGCATGCGCGCACACACACATATAATAAGAAATAAGAAAAAATGGAGTATAAAAGAATTCAATATACATGACCTAACCCATCTCATTAGACAAAAATTCTATTGGCAGTGTTAGGATTCAACTAGGTGATCTCTTAACCATTTGATTAGAGCCTGTGCTACTTGGAGTACATCAAAATCAAAGATGATCTATACTGTCTCTCAATACCTTTTTAGGCTGAACTTGGTTTGGGTGTATCTTTTAATTGCTGATATAATTTTTGGCAGATTGAGCTCATTGCAAGTTCAACTTTTGTTTTAGGTTTGCATTCTACACGAGGGCAATTTTTCTTAGTGTACGGGAATTGTTAATTTAAGGTGTAATAATGGGTGGTTGCTATTCTAGACCATCTAGACACCAACACATAAAGACAAGCAAGAAAGTTCACCACCTATCCACCAAATGCCACACAAAGGTTTCAAACCCTGCTTCTGATGGAACCAAAAAACGGAATGGTGATTTGGGCAGATGTGTAACTGATATTGCTGTCAGCCAATTTGTTCATATGGACTTTGGAAAGAGTGAAACAACTACATGCCGAAGATCTGAAATGTCCAATTCAACATTCCATCTCACCCAGCTGCAGTGGCAACGTAGTCAAATTGATGCTAATGGTAAATGGTTCTTTTTCTTCTTTGTCATTGTGCTCTTGGTTTTTATTGGGATCTTAGTATTTAAAGATGCCATAGTCTTACCTGAGAAGATGATCATGTATCAAATCATTTTGGTTGCATTGGCGCAGGATGTCTTTGATAATTAAACAACTTGCTTAAAAGCAATCCTTTTTCCTGGCGATGGTTCTGACCAGAGTCTTTTATTTTGACTTTGTGTTTTTGGGTTTTTTATATTTTACTTTATAAAAATATTCCTGCTAAGGTACTGCCTGATTTATTATGAATTTTCAATTAGGTTTATGTACAAGATAAAATCCCAAATATGTACTTTTATTATTAACCAATTGGTTGGATAGGTTCTTGAATATTGATGATTCTCTTCTCACTTCATATATTAACCTTTTCCTGGGTAGATTTTCATGTAGATTCTCAAATGTTTTCCGTGGTTTATGCAACACAAATCTAATTTTGGCTGATTTGTGGCAGGTTGTCAGGAAATAAGTTATGTCTTCTTTGTTTTAATATTGTCGGTATTATCTTGTTGTTGGAAATCCATGTTGGTGAATTTGACATATTTGCTTGAATATCTTTGATCTTGTACATGCTATTAAAGTAAAACAGAATGCATTTAATTTAATGTAATGCAAAAGTTCATTGTTTTCAAGCACACATATACGCACATTTTCTAAAAGAAAAATCAAGTACATTATGTTTATAACTTTTTTCACTGAGCAAGTGCCATTACTTGCATATCACAATATATGTAAGTTGTAAGTTTTAACACATGCATTGTGTTCTATGTATGCCTGCACATATGCATATTACAGTCTAGTCAGACCCTTTTTGGTGACTCAACCCCGTGGTCATAAAAGTGGAGCATTATCGTTGCACCATGGCTGACATTAAGCCCAATGGTTCGTAGATATTGTCTCCATGTGGACTCTTTAGTTCCCTTTGTTTTACGTTATTTTTGTAAGTTGTCATAGATGCAAGCCGTTACATGAGAGATGATTGGCTTGATAATTGATATACATTGTTGGCACATTCCTTGGTAGTTGGGAGTG
Source organism: Nepenthes gracilis (assembly GCA_033239525.1). Classification (NCBI taxonomy): domain Eukaryota; kingdom Viridiplantae; phylum Streptophyta; class Magnoliopsida; order Caryophyllales; family Nepenthaceae; genus Nepenthes; species Nepenthes gracilis. The sequence goes on from BSYO01000015.1 coordinate 14,681,004, forward strand.
TTAACTTTTGTAATGATGTGAACTTTCTATTGTCTTTATTGAACTGTGTAAACAAGTTAGAACACGGGTAGGTGTGACTTTAGAATATCATTCATCTGCAGTTATCTGCCAAGAGGAAGCATGGTTCGACTCAGTTAGTATATTGGAGTCCGATTCAGATGAAGAATATAGTAGTGTGCATGGAGGTAAAGGACTTCTAACCTCTCTCTTTCTCTCTCTGGGATTTTCTTTTCTCTCTCCATATAATATTGCTAGGTAATGGCTGCTGCCAGAGTTATACTTGGGCAATAATGACCTTAAAGGAGCCATGATATAGAAGAAACTTACTACACCTGGAGGGGTCTGCTTAGTTTCAGAGGAGCTGTGAAGAGGGCTATGTTTCGTCCAATTTGTTTTATTTCAAATCATGTTTCTAGTCTTAGTGACTGCATCTTCAAGTCTGATAATGTAATTTATTTCAGCATTTCTTTGTTAATATACAATACCAAATCCTATTTTCTCAGCAACAAACTAGAATATGCTGTACATATTTCATTTCACTTGTAGATTGGGTCACTGATTGCTAGAAAATATGCTGTAATAAGGATGTCAGCACAACGAAGGGAAAATGTAGTTCTAGTGCAGGGTCTGCCCATTAGATTAGACTTGCTTCTATCACTGGAGGCTTGTCGACCATGCTCTTTTTTTACAATTTAATTCTACATGTATATTTTCTTTGTGCAGATAGTTTTCCCACCATAGGCACTGGCATTTGTAATGCCACTAGTGGCAAAGTTCTCCAATACGAAGCTGCATCATGTATCATGGATAACGGAAGTAAGTATGAAGAATACCATGGAAGTTTTATGAAATTAGATGGTGGTAAGTCATATGCACCAAGAGCATGCGTTATTGTCAGTAATCAACAGGATTGGTGCTTGAAGTTAATCATCTTTAGGATTCTTTTTTCTGCTCAGGAAAAGCTGATGAGTTTTGTACCAGAACAAAAAAGCTATTGGACCGTTCTCTTGGGAGCTTTAATTGTTTAAAGGAGGTGAGACGTGATTCTGAAGAGAAGACTCAAGGGAACATCTTAAAAGCTGGCTTCGGTCGGTTACTTCCTTCATTGAGCTTCAAGGACAAGAACTTCATGCCTTCAGGTCCCCAAGTTCAAAAAAAGAAATCTGCAGTTGTCAGGCTTTCTTTTAAAAGGAGATCCTGCGATGGAGATGAGACTGGTGAGTATGTTAAGCATTGATTTAATTTGACTTCATTGATGCCTAACCCAAAAAAAAAAAACTTCTTTTGAGTTCGTGATTTTTGAATGGATAATTATATACACATGCACAAAATGCAATTGGAAATTACGTTTAAACTATATTTGGAATCTCATTGATGTTGTGATTATAGCTTTAGTTGTTTCCATTGATGAAAACACATGTAGCCTTGTGGCCTCATCCACGTTCTTTTTTCTTTGTGAGTTTTGGGAATATCCTTTACACTTGGACAATGCATCTTCTCAGTTAGTTAGCTTTGTATCTCTGATTTCTTCAAACTAATGGAAGGGTGGTTTCTTGGTTTGGTGGTTGCTGCTTGATTTAAGAAAAGTTGTGTTTTTAGATTAAACTATTGTAATATGGTAATATTACCTATTCACTATTTGTTTGAACTTGTCATCATCGAATTCCAATTGCATGGGATCTGCAACATCCTCTAAAAGTTGACATGTATTCTAATATTTCTTTAGTCTCTCATGCCCATTTTTTCTAGGCATATCTCTCCATTCATTCTGGCTTTTGCATACATCAAATTATATTTTGCCATTGCAACATTATCTGGAGTACACAACTCGTAACTTCCCTTGAAAAAAGGAGGGAAAAACATCTAGCCTACATTTCAAGTGCCCAAACGATTATAAACAGCCATATCTAAAATGATCTTTCATATGACTACTTGTCCCATTATTTCATCTTTTAGTGTTGCAGCATTGACCTTAGTAAACTTTTTGTTTGTACTTGGTTTTTCATGTGTGGTAAACATCATTATTGCTATGCAGCTTAGTTCTCTAGATAACAGGGCTGATTAGTTCACATAATCTCATTCAGGTGCATCCAAGAAATTCTTGTATCGACCTAGAATAGGACTTCTTATCCCATATTCCGTGGGAGAAAAGCTTATGCCAGGATGCTGGGCTGAGATTTCACCCTCAAAATTTAAGCTTCGTGGCGAGAACTACTTTAAGTATGCTGTTTCCTGTTGTTGATGTGTTTCTTTATGATGAGGGCATGCTGAAGTAGTAATCTACTATCTAGTTTTAGTGTATTAAAATATTGATGATCTGGTTCACAGAGACAAGCGGAAATCACCAGCTCAAGAGTTCAGCCCATATAAGCCCATTGGTGTTGATTTATTTGTCTGCCAGAGAAAGATTAATCACATTGCTCAGCATCTTGAACTTCCTTCGGTTAAAGCTGATGGGAAAATTCCTCCACTCCTTATTGTTAACATCCAGGTACCTTGGGCTTCCCTTGTATTTCAACTTTTTCCCCCATCCTTTATATGACATTTTGGATTTTGGGCAGAATTGAACCGTGATTGCCTGTTCATGCAACAAATGATACATTTGTTGTTCTTGATTTATGACAACTTAGCTATTTTGATTGTGATTGTAACTGCTCTATAATTATGCACTTTGTGGTAGTTCCCAACATATCCTGCTGCAATGTTCCTTGGAGATAGCGATGGTGAAGGGATGAGCCTTGTACTCTATTTCAAAGTTTCTGAAAGTTACGAGAAAAATATGTCTTCCCAATTCCAGGAAAGCCTAAAGGTAACTTTTGTTATTTTGCTAGGAAAATGTAGTTCCCTGCTAAGAAGCTTGATATTGAGTGGATTCATCAACAGTGGTCTAGTAGTTTAAAGTGAACAAATCGAAAGGTGTTAGTATTCAGTGCATGAAACCTCTTGATTTGTGGATAGCTTCCGTCTCCTTTTCTGTCTGGGTTATTTTTCAGAAGACAGAGTACAGGTTGAAATCTATAAATCCTCAAGTGCGTGGTGGCTTGGGGGATGGGGGAGGGAAGACATTCACTGAAAATAGAGTGATAACTAGGGATGAGACCAGAGAGAGAGGTGTTGAAAGAGGTGGAGAAGATAGAGAAACAATTGCCTGTGGAGGAGGAAGATGATGGCAGACAGTGGAAGTTGGTATGTGGGCCGAATAACAGCCATCTGGGTGAGATAAAAAGATACGGAGGGATCACAAAGAGAGGAGGGGTGTGGGGTTTTTTTTTGTTACTTGTCTTGTTTTCCCTTTGTTGTTGTGAACATTCTACCATGTGTTTTGGTAAGTGTGTTGTCTAGGGCATTGTTCTGGACCTAAGGTAGTTCAAATGACAAACTCATCAAAAATGTCATAGTGAATCAGCGGTATTGGTGTAAGATTGACTTTTCAATTTGCTGCTTTTATAATGTTATACTCTGGTTTTAGATTTGGAGTTGTGGTGTGTATTTGATAAACATGAAGGTACTAATCTGCAATAACTCCATAGTTTATAGTTTAGCTTTTCTTATGGATCAGTGAACTACTGTAGTCATATTGATATGCTTACTGAAGGAGTACAAAAGGCAGAAGACTGTGCAATTGAAAAGATCCTTTTTGTAAAATTGAGGAAAAAAATTAAATAGGGCTAGTAGAAGAGAAGAATTCTCTTTCATTTACAAATTTCTCAGTTATAGTGTTGCAAAACCTTTGAAGTTGTGGGTTTACCATGCTGTGGTGACAATATACGAAAATTGTTGGGATGCTATTTTTTATTTTTTTGCTTTCAATATTAGCTGCTAGTAAAGGGAGATCAGAAATGTTGCTTGCTTCAGGACATATAGGATAGAGCTTTTAGACCCATGACAAGTGATTTCTCTTTCATTTTTGTAATTTTGTCTGGTTGATTGATCATTGCCCTTGTAGGCAAGATTCACTACTACAAAATGACAATGAGGTAAAGTTGCTGTATTGATATAAAGATAAAGAGCAAACTCATTGAGATTCCACCTTGAGCTTGAGAGGAAGTGGCTGGAACATCTGGAAGTCTATGACTCAATTTCTGATCATCATGCTTTAAATTAGGAAATGATTATTTGTTCGATGTGTATAAAATTATTATTTGGGATGTTACTATTTTAGTATTCTGGTTAATTCTTTTTCATCCTTTCAGATGTCATTCTCTAATTGCCCTCTCATGGGCTCCTCCTGATGATCTAGTAATGAGTTCAACCATGGAAACAATCTCCTCAAAATGCAGGGATAATGCTACTTACATCGGACTTTCATGGACCCCACGATGTAGGAGCCTTGTGCACAAGGCCACCCCTTTTTTGTTATTTTTCTCTGACATCTGTACTGCGTATTATTAATTTGTTAACAATGATATTGTATCTGTTGCTTCTGCTTTCTCGTTTGCTAAAGTAAAATTTGTGGCTTTTACCCATCTAAACCTCCCTAGCCTACCCCTCTTTCCATTTTCTTTTGTTGGAACTGTTACTGTTGCATCAGTCGATGGTCCAAGGATACAAAAGAGTGGAATTAGACTATATTCACACTGTTTTCCACCAATTTTTTTACACCTAACACAACATGAAATTTTTGGTTTTTTGGGAAAAAAGGGAAAGACCTTTCTCTAATCTGTTTGCATGTGTACCAAAACCACTGGTTAGCTCTAAAGTCTTCTTTGATAGAGTAATTCTGCTATGCCAGGCAAAAGTAGCTATAATGGATTTGATATTTCCTTTATTTTTTTGAGAATTTAGAAGTTCAAAGCTCTAAAGGAATCTTGAACAGCTGGCCATTGGCCTCAAGCAAACCGCCAAAAAAATTACCTTGCTATATTTAGAAGCTTTGTTGATTTGATTTGCAGAAAGGTTACCAGTCCACACAGTTGAGGAGGATTTTCTATTTTACGCTAATAGCTACTATCATTCCGCATTTCCTTGATTCTATTTTATTGCATCAGGCTCGCCTTTTATCACCTTCAGGCTGAATCAAGCTTAATAAATGGAGTCTAGTCAAAATTTCTTGAAGTGTTTTTTCCTTTTTGCCATTGCCTGAATTTTCTTGGGTAGTGCATTTTTCTGTTATACATAAGGGCATTAAAAAAAAAACCATTGATCTGATAATTCAAATCAAAATCGTTAAAATCAAACAGAAAATTTGGATAACCAAACTGCTCGGTTTGGTTTTGGCTCAAAAAAAATTTTTTTATTAGAGTTTCAGTTTGGTTTTGGGTTACTGATTTTTAAATTAGCGGCTACCCAGACCAACCATATATGTATATATACCAAAATGTAACAAAATAATAATAAATTTTATATAATTTCTTATTTTGTTATTTATAGAAATATTTTATTTGATAAATGAGTATAATCTTATTAATATTAATGATTGAGTGGATTGAGATTTACAAGGCATTTGAAATGGAAAAAGATGAATATCTACAGTTATATAAAACTTATATTTTTGGCTTTTGGTTGCTATATAGTTATTCAAAGTTGTAATTATACTATATTATATGAGTTTTTATAAATATTATATTATATAAGTTATATTTTTTATGATTTTAGTGGAAATGTCATAATGTTTAAAATCGGTTAACCTGTTGAATTAGTCGGTTACTGTTTCAATTTTTGCTGAACAGGTTTGACATGTTAAAGTTAAAAAAAGGGTTCACGGTTTGGTTACCTGAACCGTGAACACCCCTAGCTATGTGTATATGCATATGAATGGTTCATTTGCTGATTCATTTGTTCCACAGAAATTGATAGATGATGACATGGAGAAGCTTAAGGGATTTGCAAAAGAAACTATGGTTTCATTTAGAGAAAGGCTGAAAATCATTGCTGGGGTGGTCAATCCTGAAGACTTGAGCTTGAGTTCTGCTGAAAGAAAGCTTGTGCAGGCATATAATGAAAAACCAGTCCTTTCACGCCCCCAGCACAATTTCTATAAGGTGAAGACTACTTGTTTCTTTGTTAGTCTTCCAGACTTCCAGTAGCAGCTGATTGTTAATGCAGAATTCATATCATTCCCATGAATCTGTAGTTAATATTTTACAAGCTATTATCATTTGACACAAGAGAATCCAGTTCTGTCTATCTAATTTGCCTTAATCATCTAGGGTTAGTTTAATAGTTCTATGTTGGAAAGCATGTATGCATCAGTGCAGATTCCTGTGATTGATTTAAATGAAAACAATGATAAGATGATAATTCTTTTCTGTGTGCTTTTGCGTTGCTTCATTTAGCTGAAAGGTTTAATTGGACCTTAGTGACATCCCCGGTTTGAAACTCCAAAAACTTAACCTGCTCTTAGTACTTGGTCATGACCATTTTGCTACCATGAAAAAGGAAGACAATAATAAATGAAAATATTGGTTGATATATATCGATATTGGGTCCTCTAATACCGATATTTTTCGATTCCTTGACAATATCGTGATATATTGTTGTATTGACAATATATCATTTAATATTCAAAAGATTGGCTAATATTCAAAATATTAGCCATTACTCCCAATTTTTAGCTTATTATGTTAGCCAATACATCCCTGTTAACTTATAATTTTCAAAAATTTTATTTATTTTGATATATTCGATGTTAATACCTGTTGTCTGATATGTACAAATATGGCCCCGAGTGATACCATTACCGATATTTTTATCAATCTATACAATATTTATTTTATAGAGAAAATAATTCTTTATATTTATTGTTTTCTCTTAGGGTCGCAATTATTTTGAAATAGATTTGGACGTTCACCGCTTCAGTTACATATCAAGGAAGGGACTTGAATCATTTCGAGAACGATTGAATAATGGAATACTTGATCTTGGCTTAACGATTCAGGTTCTATTTTATGGCACTTCTATTTAGCATTTTGGCATTCATTTTTATGGTGAAGTAAGGTGTCTCAATCAACAAAATTTAGCAATTTTAACTTTGATGTTTACCCCAGATTAGGCCAAGCCCCCTGAAGAAAAAGGCTTTAGAAACAAAAGGAAAAAACTGAGATGTATTATGGGTTCAGCCTTGTTTTCTTTCTATTGACTGTTCTAGTATAATTTGTCTTTAGTTACATGTAAAGAGTCTTAAAATTAAGATGTACTTATTTTAGATAAAAACTTATTCTTGACAAGCTGTTTACTTGTGCTGAAAAAAAAAAAAGGAAAGAAAAAACTCTCAACTGTAGAGGTGTTTACTAGCAATAGAATAAGCTTTGAAAAGGTTTGAAAGGCACTTTTTACAAGAAGTTACAAGGCTTCACAAGGGGCTTTTAACTGGTTGAAGCAAATGGGGTTCTTGTGTGTAGCAAGGCTTCACAAGGGGCTTTTAACTGGTTGAAGGAAATGGGGTTCTTGTGTGTAGCACCCTGAGCAAGCCATTGGTCAACCAACCAATCCCTCTTGATCTTTTTGTCTTAAATTTTGCCCAATAAAAGGGAAGAGATGATTTTGCTAGTAGTTAGCCTACTAAGGTCCGTTTAAATAGAACTTTCATTCTTCGCATCTCCAATGTGGAGGGGGCGGGGTGTCAACGTCCCCCCCTCCCTCAAATCCCTATGTCCTTGTTTGACTTGATCCGTCATTCCAAGTGGTGTGAGATCTTAAAATTGAAGGTATGTGCCCTAGATGTGGCCCCCCACCACCTTTCTTGTACATGATGTAGAACTTAGTCCCTATTCAACTCTTTTGGCTATGTCTATCTTAAGCACCACTTGTAATGCCTTGCGTAGGTCACTAGCCAAAAAACAATGGCCACCTGATCCCTTGTCCTCCCTTGGATCAACTTAAGGAAAGATCTCTTGTTGCTTAGTAGTGAGTCTAGTGAGTTCCTCATAAACTGAGCTTCATTCTTCACATTTCTTATCTTGGACAGATTGTCTCACGGTGTATGAGAGTGATAAGTAATTTGAGTGTGAAAATGGTCTTGTCTCAGTGATCTTGTGAGTGGGTTATTCTGATTATTTACCCTGCTTATGATCAATTCTGATCTTCTTCTTCCTTTTTTTTTTTTTTTTTTTTTTGTGATTCTGGATGAAGAGCAGCTCACAAATTGCAAAAGGGAACTTTTTAAACTAGAGCGCTCATGAAAGTAGATCTCAGGAAGGCTTACGATTGACTTGAGAGGCCTTTTGTTGGTTGGATGCTCTGAGTTTTGGATTTCCTGGATAAATATAGAAATTTGATTAAGCAGTTCATTTTTCTTAATTAATGTCATAAAATTGGAATGATAGGGTTACCTTCATACTAAAAGCATAGTAGAAGTGTTGATATGAAGGGATACTCTCCCCTTGTTTCTCTGTTGCCCCCATAAATATTTTCCCAAAATTTTAAACTAGCTTGATGATATCCCCATATAAATTATCAACCAAGTGGATCGCTTTGAAGGTTGTCCATCTGATGCTGATAATCAACAGATGATGTTAATTGATACATTAGTTGAGCTTCTGCGTCAGCAATTGCAACAATTTTTAATAGCAGCTGGTTTGTATGCTTATGAGGAAAACAAATTATGTGTACTTTTAAGAAATTAGGATCAGAGAAGGGAGATGTTGAAGTTCCAAAGCTGCTCATGAAATATCCAGAGGTACCACTAATAAAGAGGAAAAAGTGGGAGCCACTTGTGGAGAAAATTTGTTCGAGGATTTGATCATGGACAGCTAGGTTATATTGCCCTATGCCTGGAGGCTACAACACTGTAAAATCAGTGTGTTTACTATTGAATTGTAGTGGAGTTCCATGTTGGTGATACCTAAGAATGCTAGGAGAAAGCATCTGCATATACTAGGGATTCCTTTCATCTGGAGCCGTGTTAAACAAAAGCAAGGCACAAGAGGCCCAAGTAATTTATACATATAGAAACTGGAGGGGGGGATCTGGATGGATGAAAAATATCGGTATCAATATCGATCGCGTTCATATTGGTATCAAACAATACATATTGATATCGGATTACATTAGACGGAAAAAATTTTCTAAAAATTGTGAATTGACAGAGCCGTATCGGCCAATATTAAAATATATCGTGATATTATTGCGATACCGAAAAATATAGATATCAGGGGTCTCGATATTGATACATATTGGCCAATATTTGCATCAAATTCAAGAATGTTATAGAAACTTGGAAAATAGCTGTTATTGCATTGAAGACAGACGAGTTGTGGATCAAATTCTTGCACACAACATGCCTAGAAAGGCAGTTTCTATGGGAATACAGACCTAAAGCCAGCTGTTCTTTGATGTTAAAGTGACTTTTGGAGCTCAGAGATAAAATTCAGAAACTGTGGCAGTAAAGCAGAATAGAAGGGCAGCATTTGCATCCATCCGTTACCATGCCTGGAGCAAGAGGATGGGTAAAAGTTTCAGACGAGCAAAAGTAAGCAAAAGTAAGCATGATTGTCAATACTAATCAAGTGACCTTTGGTCCTAAAGATTGTCACGGCATGAACTCTTTATCCCATTTCTTTTTTGTTTTTTGTAGGCTTTTGTCTAGTTGAATGATGCTTATAAATGCAGAAACTGGTGTCAGTATATGAATATTAGGCCTGTGTTTGTTGCAAAGAAGGGTAGGTAGACAGGCAATCAGATGCCTGAGAGAGTTAAATGGATGGTATGTACATAGTTGAATTTTGATTTTGTTTTTTAGTCCTTGGGAGAAAAAATCAAAAAGTAAATGACAATTTTTGGAAAAACATAATATGGGTTGAGTTGGAAACATTGATAGAAATATCGGCCAATATTTATCGTTATTTGAGTCCCCTCAATACTAATATTTTCCAATAACGTAACAATATTGCGATATGTTTATGTACTGGCCTATATTTAAAATATCCGCTAATATAACTTTATAAATTTATGATTTTCAGGATTTTTTTTTCGTCCAATATATCTTATGTGGATACTTATTATCCAATAAGTCCGATACCAATATGACCACTACCGATATTAATATTTTCAACCATGATTGCAAATATATATATATATATATATATATTTGTACCTCAGTGTTTTGCAATCAGTATTTGATTGGACAAGAACATGCATAATGGATTAGTTAAAAAAAGCACTAATCATACTTCTCAGCACCGTTTTGCTATCAATTTGTGTGTCAGGAGTGCCTTCAATATAAACTCTGAAGCTGTATTTCTAGTTTGTTCTACGTTTCTCTCTCTATCTCTCTCTAACATTGCGGACCATTTTTTTCGAAATTAATATTGTGCCCCCGATACCGATATTTTACGATATTGCGATTTTATCGCAACACGGTGTTATATTGATATCATATCGCAATATATCAGTTGATATTCAGAATATTAGTCGATATACCTGATGTATCAGCCAATGCAGTTGATAAATTGGCCTATTCCCCCAATATTATCTGTCTCAGATTGCAAATTCGTGAGCGCTTGTTGCCTTAAATGATTATCTAGGTTCTTATTGTTTAGCTTTTTGATAATTATTTTTCAGTTTCGTTCTAATTCAGACTACTCTAGTTCCCCTGAATAATGCATAGCTTGAAGGCAAAACTGCTAGATATAGAATGGAGACAGAACGCTTTCTTCTTGTTAAACTTTAACCATTTGATCTCAAATATCTTGTGTTTTATCACTTTGAACAGGCACAGAAGCCTGAGGAACTGCCGGAGCAGCTGCTGTGCTGCGTGAGATTGAACAAGATTGATTTTGTCGATCATGGCCAAATACCCACGCTCATGACACATGACGATTGATCCAAGTTATGGAGAATTTCATAAGATATATATGCATAGATTTACACTCGAATCCAATGGAGAATCAAGATATTTGATTCCGTCCCACCAAGTTCATCCTCCTTTTCCCTATGAAAACAATCTTAAAACCTATTCCGGAATTCAAATTATATCTCTTCAGTATGATTTTTTCATTGTTGGACAGCTCATGATGATATAATAAGGTATCTAGATTGGTTTCTTTTACTAATTATACCACCTGTGTTCTTGCATATTTCATCGTTATTTTGGAAAGCCTTGGTCAATTCTGTTTTAGAGCTCCTATTTTATTTCTAAATCCTCGTTACATTTGTAATTTGAGATAATTATAATCAACCAATTTTTTTAGGTCTGGCTGGGGATAATCGGAAGGTCAGATTCGTCTAAAGTGGCAAATTTATAAGTTTTGGGTGATTTTTTTTTTTTTTTTTTTGGGGGGGGGGCAAGAAGTATACATCTGCTTTTGTGGCTTTAATTACACCAAATAAAAAGAAGCCTTCTCCACTTTGCATCCTTCTCAATCTCTTGCGCCTTTTCTACTCTTTCCCCTCTTCTCAATGAGGCACAACCTTTGATGGTTTCAAAACCACCAAAAATGGTGATCTCAATGGTGAAGTGACCACCATTTGTGGTGGTGTCCCAACCCCTCTCCTTGATCCATGCATATCGTTCCTAGTTTAAAACTAATATTTTTATGATGCATGGCGGAAGACGACGGAGGGGGGGTTGGGGTTGGAGAAAAGACGACAACCACCGTCTGTGATGACTTCGAAGAAGAGGCAGGGGAGCAGGTGGGAGCAACCGCCGGGGTCATTGGGTGTGGGGGAGCAACGGTGGTGGCTTGCTGGTTCAGGTGGTGGTGGTTGGATGTTGGGTTTCGGACATGATTTTCTATTTTTTTTCACACTACTAATAATAAAGGGGCAGTGATACATATGGGTTTAGTATGTCAAATTATCATTTTTAATACCACATGATAGAAAAAATGTTAATTTGATTGTAAATGATTGTTGCTCTCTCAAACTAAGAAAGAAATTTTAATCAATAGTAATTAATAAAAAAAAGCCACTTAACAAGAAAAAAAATTATAAATTCTTAATTAAACTTTAAAGATTATGACATTAAAGACACCTTTGAGACACTGTTAGGGTGATGCTAGTTAGGTAATAGATTGCTAGACGAAGGCAGATATTATGTCATTCAGTGACCGTGTAATGTCCTATCACATAACGCAAAGCATTCATGCTAAATTTCTGTATAATGACGCTGTGCTAGCATCGTTTTATAAGGTAATCAAATTATTAAAGAATAAGCTACAAAAATCCAATCAATGGTTCAATAATTCAAAAATAAATCAACATAATTTTACTGTATAACTCTAATTATCTTCAATAATATGACATATCAGATTACTGTAAAGCAATTTACTTCATAGTTACACTCCCAAAGTGACCAATCCAAAATTATTTATAACCATATATAATCTGAAAAACAAATGACCTTCTAATATAACACACAAACAAAACCTTCTATACTAAATTCCTCAACTCAGCCCTCACCAATCTCCATTTTCATTCATCTCACCTTCTACCAAGTATGGAATGAGGGAATAAAGGTGAGCCAAAAACTCATTGAGTGGTATCCATGAATGTATAACAAATAATATAGGCCCGGAAGAAGATGAAGCTCAAAATGCAATAACATAAGGGGCCACAAAAACAAAACACAAAATGAGATTTAAATGGAGTTTGAATATCATAACCTGAAGTTAGCAAAATATTAATCCCCAATAAAACATAATGCAAGTACAATCAAGTAGATACCCGAATGTTTAAACCAATAGTTACCAAATAATCCCCATCAGTAAGGTCAAAATAAGATAGTATGCTTATATATTATAATCTTATAGATCAGGCTATGAGTTATTATTCTATCCTATGAGTAGGATAAAAATCATATGTGAAATTTTGATAAATAAAAAATAATAAAATTAGAACATATAACTCGAGATAGATTAGACTTTGTACAATATAAACTATCATAGGGATATCTGATTCCATATTTTTAGATTCCCTAATGTTTTCATGCGTTGTTTTGAATTCATCAATGAGGATCAAACGGGCGACAAAATCAAAGAACACTTTAAGACTAGTCCCATAATATAAGATAGAGATTATACTATGGGAATCTAACTGAGTGAAAAAATATAATTTAAATTTTAAGAATTTATCTCGAGAAAGGAACATAGGCAAAGTTTTGAAGAAATCATCTGACATCACATCTTAATGGCAGGCCTATATAAACGACATGCATGAGACTCAATATAAAATGAAGTAATTTTCTGTCAAAATTTTCTAAGGTTTAAAAAATTAGAAGAGTTATTTTTGTCAAAGTTTTCTAAGGTTTAAAAAATTAAAAGTTATTGGCATTTATTTGAAAGCATACATGACGAATTCAAAGGGAACAATATGAGAAGCCAAAGATTGAAACCATGCAAAGGACAGATACAATGGCATGAAGAGAATAACATACCCGAGATAGTTATATGATGAAAAATGAATATTTAAGGTTGAAACATATTCAAATAAGAGAAATAAATATACAAATAAATGCAAATAGGCACTGCCATAACATAGCCAAATATTAAAAAAAAAAACACAAATTTACATTGAGACTTTTTGGCAAAATTAATAACTAGGTAAATAACATTTACTTGCAAATTCTGTTTTTAAAAAGCTTAAATTATACATTATAAAAGAAGAAGATATTCATAAAACAAACTTACAAAACATAAAAAAAAGTTATGAATTAGATTTGCTTTGTTAGTCTCCATCTTTATAAATGGACTTCTTCATTTTCTTTGATCAAAATACCTTGGTTTTCTCTCATCTATCACATCTACCAAGTCACCTCCAAACCGGATTTCAAAGGGTAGATAAATTTTCTCAAATACCTAAAATGCAATGCAAGCACTTCAACTTGTTACCTTAAGCTTTCTTATGTTTTGTTAAGTAATTTAGAGTTGATCAAAAGTCTTAATCTGGATCCACTGATTAACCTCATTACTACTTGAATGGATTTCAAAAATAACACGACAAAAGTATAATAACAAAATAACTCCAACAAAAATATCTTCTGGCATTCGAACGAAACTCAAGCGCCACAATTGAATAGTGGCATTCAAATAAAGCTCAAACAACTCTCTGACCCTACCTTTTTGCAGTATGGTCTTCAAATGGAGCTCAAACGCTACTCAACAAAAATTGACAAGGATATCATTTATCAACATACAATATCAAATACCCATTAATTTACATTAACAAACAAACATGGAATAGAACTAACCATCAATTTGCTTTCTTAATCCAACTGTAATGTAATTCATCCATCCATTTGCTTCAGCAGCTAACATGCAACACCAATAAACTTTTTTTTTTTTTTTTTTTTTGCAGTAAGTAAAACAACCCTTTGCTTTGGGTGGAGAATCTCTTACGAATGAATTGCCCCAATCCATCACCAGAGGCAATTCGTACATGAAATTTTGAGTATAAATGGTGTCGCTTCAGACACCCCCAAAACTTAATAAAAAGCTCCCATTCGAGTGATCTCATAGGTCTTTGGTTCCAACCATTCTTGCTAAGGACAACCTCACTCCTAGCAAAAGATCAAAGGCCGGGTGTGAAACAACTTCATGGTCCAATGAATTCTCTACTGTTGCATTTGAGGACTTTAATTGTTGTACGGATAAAGAGAATTATCCGTCAGGTGTAAATTGTCTTCGGTTTCCGTACGTCTTTAATCCGTACATCTTTAATAAAATTTTGTGCAATCATAAAATAAAGGTTAAAAGATTACGGGATTTACTTTTCGATATATCTTCTGATATTCAAACTAATATCTTTCCTAAATAAAAGAAAAGATAGAGGATGCAAAATATAAGTTTTTTACCTGAGGACTCGTGCTCTTATAGTGGTGTCTTAGATAGAGAGAGTGTGCTCTTGGCGTCTATTTAGTATTTGTGTACTCTGTCTGAGAAGTATCAAATTATCTCCTTTGGTTGGAAAGGACAGACTTTTACAAAAGGTGGGCGATGGCTAACCGTTAGGAAAATTGACAAACAATTAAATTTTATCTCGACAACGATTTTAAGTAACGTCCAATGTCGTTAGTTTGGGAACCGCCTCAACCGTTAAATTGGTCTTAGTTATATTTGCTAAAATGGGCCACGTTGTCATTTTGGGACGCCGAGCTTTATCTTTTAACGTGAAATCATCTTGGGCTGACTTCTTTGGTCTATCGGACACAATACCTATTACTAGTCCCATTGCCAAGAGGTTTGAAATTTAGTCTTCTGGTATGAAATCCGAAAGTATCTTTTGTCCGAGTCCAAAGTCTTGTTTGGCGAGCTTTATTAGCTCCTCCGATAAAAACTTTTAGTTCGAAGGCTTTCATTGGATGAGGATAATTAACCCGACGGTCTCTTTCCTTGCCATCAATCGTTTCATTAAATGCACGTTGCTTCGGATACTGAATGGCTCGTTGGAAATGCACAAACCATCATTACTAACATCGAGCATTTGACATTTGGCAAAGCAAACGGGAAGTAGACACGTATCAGTGTCATGATGAGGCGTGTCTTTTAAATTTTGAATTGGAATAATGCCGTTTCAAGCTTTCTCCTCTGCCTATAAATAGGCGGTCGAATGCTTAAGAAATACTTTTGATCCTTTTGCCTCCACTTTCCCACTTGAAGTTTCCTCTCATTTTTACTATTGAAGATTTTCCATGTCTCTTGAAATTGAAGATATTCAACAAATCCTCACATCTACCGACGTCGGGTACCTTCGAGCTCGGTACAAAATTTTAAGTTCTTTGATATATCTTTTGCATGGGGTGAGTGGATGAGCTTCTTCTCCTACAAAAGGGTATATTATGATGTATGAAACTCATTTGAAAGGTGGTCTCTAATTTTCTTTGGCTTTAGAGTTTTATAAAATAATGATGGACCTTCATATACCGATCGCCAGACTCCAACCAAACGACATGAGATACTTTGTCTCTTTATGCATTTTTGCTTGAATTTTCAGCCTAGTTTTTAATGCCATTGCTGTGAAGGTTTTGTTCGGTTTTCAGCATGGACAAGATTGGGTCACCATTTCTCCCAGACTGGAATATAGCTTAAGTGGAGGAAACCCTGACTCCACAAAAAGGTGAAAGGATCAATTTTTTTATTTAGCGGTTCCTCCCACGTGGGAACTTTGTACAGAATGGGGTTAGGTTTTACTTCTTTTTAGATTGATTTTTTTTATCACAAGAAAGCCACAGTCCAAGGGTTGATAGACCTCATTCGTGGAAAGGCTGCAACCTTTAATGAAAATAAAAAGAATCGTTGGCTTTTCGCCAAGTCCCTTGTATAGGCTAAGTGGGAGCCTGTGGTTGAAGGATCCGAGGCTCATGCGGAAAAGTCGGTTCATAGGAGAAAACATAAGAGAAATGCTAAGGCCCTTAGAATAAAAGAGTTCTCGGCTAAAGCATCCGAGAACAAGGAGGCCTCGAAGGAGAAGGCTATTCAAATAAGGGAATCGTCGACCATAGCACCCGAGAATAAAGAGGCCTTGATCGGATCTAGTTCTGAGGACGAGGCCACCATAGATAAGCTAATAAGGAGGAAGTGTTCGACGATCAGATTAAACCCAACTTCTACGTCTTCCTAGGACCAAGTTCTTAAGGCCGTTAGGCTAGTTGAAAGTAGTGAGCTTGGAGAGTCTATTGTTGAGGAGGTGGCCGAGGTTGTGCAAATCCCTGCCTCACTTCTTGCTTCATATGGGGTTCCAATCATTTTTCCTCCGCTGCCCTAGGAACCTCTGCCTAATATTTTGACTACTTTTGTTGATAGTACTTCTTGAATCAATGAGACTCAATCTGGTAAGGATGAGAGGATGCCACTTCTTAAGTTCCTAGTGACCAATATGGCTGAAGTAGTCACAATAGAATTTCATGCTGATATCATAAAGAAGATTTCTCCCGATCCCCAGTGCCCAAGGTCCATCTTGAAGTCGAGATTGAGGGTCGAGTCATTGTGGTTAACATGCCACTTTCGGAGGATCTCATGGCCAAGGTCAAATCTAGGCAACCTCATACCTACTGCTAGAGTATCTGGTTCTGACCCCTAGGTGCCTGTGCCCGAGGGGGACGTTATGCCCAAATGAGTTGAATAGAAGGCAAAGGTGGCTAACTCAGAGTCTCCCGAATCCGAGATTCAAGTTGTTTTGGAGACTCATACGGGTGATGCAACTCTTGGGAGCCTTTCCATCTCTGAGGAATTGTCCGAACTCTTTTTAACATTCACATTATCCTCTTAATATTTGTTAACTTGCTTTAATTTCTTTGTAGTTCCAAAAGATGTTTAATCATCTTATTAGCATTGCTAACCATTTTGCTCACAACTATGTGGAGAAAGAGAAGTTTCTGGTTGTTGAGGACTGTATCTCTCAACTTGAGTGCGACATGACTGATATGAAGTAGAAGTACGACCTCCTCAGAGAGTAGAGTTGTGATAGAAATGGGCCATTTTTCTCTAACGGCCTCCATCAATAATCATGCTTAACAAACTAAAATAATGCATCACTAATTTATTTAATTAAATTTTACAGAAAATCGGGTAGAATTTTCTCTAAAATTGGACAAAACCAATATAAACAATCTGAATAAACATACATATAAATAGGCTTTAACATCAAATCATTCACAATGCAAACATAGGACCATCAAAACACCATATTCATCCATGGCTCCCAACACAATAATCTTATCCACTATATCGGTTCAAAAGGGAGATGCCAATTAGGAACTTATACAAATCCAACGTCAAAATGTGGAAGCAAAACTAAATCCATAAGATAATCCTACGGAAGCAAAAATAGTATCTCAATATAAAACATAACATTCTATGACTGTCAATTATACAGTTTCATCCGCAAAATTAGTTATTTACATTCATAATTTATTAAACTCCAAAGGTTCTTCAAAAAACTTCAAGGCTCCACAAAGCTTCCTTAACTAAATCCTTTTTTCACTCCTGCTTACTGGGTATCAGCTCTACAATCTCATTTGGAGGGGGGACCAAATTATAAGAGTGAGTCGAAACCCAACAAGGTACCATAAAAATAGAAATATGCAGAATTCGTATAAATATATATATATAATAGAAGGAAATTGGTATAACATGATTAACAAACAAAAGACATATAGAAATAGGAAAAAGCATGGGATGATCTGGAAACATGAGTTCAGAAACGAAAATCCTGTTTTATTTCTTATATTTTTCCTTTGGTCATTTCCTTTGCTATTCTTAATCAGAAAATGTATCGAAAATCAAAGATCAGTTCAAAACCTCGCTTATCCTTTGATTTAACTCTTACTATCCAAAGAGACCAGAACTAGTAGACCCTACTAGCCGATAGAGCAAATAATTAATGATAGATTGTATTCAATTAACATAATATAAAGCCAAAGTTCAAAAGTTCAAAGTTCTCATTCTCAAATTTCCATTCCAAGGGTGAGATTGTTCAAAATATCTATCATCCAAAATTAAAGCCCCAAGAAAGGACGGACCATGTATCACTCCATAGATGGAGTTATCCTCGATTACAACCGTAATATTTTAAAGCATGCCGAAGAACCCTACTTGACTGTAAAACAGTCCTAGGTTCAATTTTCTTACTGACTTAAGATATTCATGTTCTTAATTCTTAGTATTAACTCATCATACTTCAAAGGCCACTTCAAATTCATACAAATCAAACATTTAGATGATTTCTGAAAGTCTCAGAAATTGATAGAATAGCCTTTGTATAAATTCTTAGATAAAAATCATCAAATAAACTTAACTAATGTGTCAAATAACATTTTTATCACATTTCTCAAATTTCACAACAAATTTCCCACTTAAATTTTCAAATTAGGGTTTTGGAAAAATCTTCCAGATATAAATTGAACATAAATTTCATACCAAATCACAAAATCGGAATCATACATTATCATATTTATGCTTAAATATAAAATCTATCCAATAAATCACGAAAAACATGTATCGTTCGGAGTAAATCTTAGAAAAGAGGGTTTAGAATATAAATGTCAAAATGAAGGTATTAAAAGGCAATAATAGAGGAAAACAAAATTTAGGGTACACCACTTGCCTCAACCTGATTTACTAATTTTCTTACTCTAATTGGGCCGAAATCAGTGGAGAAATCCTTCCCCTTCTCTTTTCCTCTCTTCTCCCTTTCGTGTTCTGCCCATTGTGCTGTTTTTCTCTCTCCCCCTACCCTATTTAAAATACGAAAAGGTAAGCAGGTTGTAGAATTTTTAACCGGCACTCGAGCGCTGGGCAGGCGAGTGCTACGCGCTCGAGCCCCAAGCGAGCGTGTAGTAGACATTTACATTGGTAAAACGGAACCTCCTTGTGCGCTCGAGCCCAAGAGCGAGTGCAATATTGTCGTGATTTTGTGCCCCCGTTTTGCTCAAGCCCACGCCGAGCCCAGTAGCTACTGGAATCTGTGCCTCCTCTTGGACTCGAGCCCACAGTAGGCTCAACCTTGAAATTTTTACTGCACTAAGTTAACTTTTTATTTTTTTTTACAATTTTACTTATCCCAAACTTAATTATTAGAATTTACTATATTTTAGATACCTGTACCTTATAATCTTTCCCCAATTATAAAATTTCATCCTCGAAATTTAACGAAACTACATACCTCAACCTACATACCTCGGTGAGCTTCCTTTAAAATTTTCTCATTTATCTCCTTATCATTCGGCACACACAAACGATCTCTAAACCTTAAAACTCCATCAGTACAAATATTAAAATCAATTTAGGAGTCTTTACTTAAATCCCTAATGATATATATAACAAAAGAATCATTTGCTTACTTCTCCTTGACCTCATTTATCACCTTTGGCTGAATCTAAGGATACGATAAAATCATCCAATCACCTCAAACATATCGTTGGATGTCCCATTGGTTTAGACAATTCAACATCTTCATATGTTTTATCTGAAGACTTACCACAAAATTTGATCATCGGCTCAATGTATCGGCAATTACACTAGCTTTTGTGGCTTTGTATTGAATCTCATAGTTATAATCCTTCAGAAAATCAACTTACCTTCTTTGCCTAATATTTAACTCTTTCTGCGGAAAATAAATATTTAAACTTTTATTATCAGAATAAATAAGAAATTTTTCACTATAAAGATAATGTCTCCAAATCTTTATGGCAAATACCATTGCAACTAATTCCAAATCATGAGTTGGATAGTTCTTTTTATGCACCTTTAACTATCTGGACTATAAGCAACTACCTTGCCATTTTGTATTAACACACAACCTAAGCTCACTTTGGAGACATCACAATATACCTCAAAATCACCCAATCCCTCTTGAAAAGTCAACACCGGAGCAGTCGTTAGGCAATTCTTCAATTCCTAAAACTCCGATCACATTCTTTAGTCCAATAGAACTTGGCCTCCTTCTTTGTCAGCTGAGTTAAAGGCATAGCAATTCGCAAAAAAATTCTCTACAAATCTCTTATAATACCCTGCCATACCAAGAAAACTCTTGATTTCGGTCATTGAGGTAGATCTACTCCAGTTAATAACAACCTTTACCTTCTTTGGGTCTATAGCAATACCTCCGTTCGAAATCACAAGTCCTAAAAATATCATCTTCTCAAGTCAAAACTCACATTTATTCAATTTAGCATATAGTTTCTCCTCACGAAGTATTTGGAGAATAATCCTCAAATGAATTTCATACTCCTCATAACTCTTAGAATACATCAAAATATTATCAATAAATACCATCATAAACTTATCCAAATATGATCTAAACACCCGATTCATCAGATTCATAAAAGTAGTAGGAGTATTAGTAAGACCAAAAGGCATAACAAGAAATTCATAGTAGTCATACCTTATTAGAAAAGCTATCTTGACCACATCCTCTTACTTAATTCTCAACTGATGGTATCACAATCGCAAATCAATCTTAGAAAACACTCGAGATCATTGCAATTAGTCAAATAAATCATCAATGTGCGGCAATAGATATTTATTTTTTATTGTAATTTTATTCAGTTCACGATAATCCACACACAGCCACAAGGATCCATCTTTCTTCCTCACAAATAGTACCGATATACCCCACGGAGATACACTTGGCCTAATGAAACCATTATCTAACAATTCTTGCAATTTCACCTTCAATTCCTTTAATTCGGCAGGCGCCATACAATAAGGTGCTTTCGAAATCGGGCTAACACCAGAAATAACTTTAATTTTAAATTCAATCTCCCGGTGAAGGGATAGCCTAGGTAACTCATCTGGAAACACATCCTCAAAATCACATACAATCAAAATGTCCTTCGCTGGTACACTGTGACTCCCAATAGTGCTACATACGCCAAATAAGCTTGTCACTTACTTTTTATCAAATGCTTAGCATGTAAAATTGAAATCAATACAGGCATCTCCTTCTTCCTAATACCGTGAAAGAAGAAGAGTTCAACTCCAAGAAAATCAAAACACACCCTTTTAAGAAAATAATCAATACTAGCATGAAATTTAGTTAGCTAGTCCATTCCCAAAATAATATCAAAATCATACATATTCAACAATACCAAATGCACCATCAAATGCATCCCATTCACCTCAACCATATACTCTAGATACATAACATCACTAATTATTGACAATCTGGTAGGTGTTGATATCGCCAAGGAATAATCTAGAATTCTATGAATGGATACAATATAGCATACAAATTACAGGGAAACAAAAGTGTATATAGATCCAAAATCAAACAAAACAGAAGTTGAAACTCCACAAATAAGAAAGGTACTTTCCACCACGTTCGGGGATGCCTCAGCATCCTGTACAGTCACGTGAACATTTTAGCCAAAACAGTAGGCTTCTTTGCTTCTAGCCTCTTTGGCAGTGGGTAATCTTTAATCAAGTGGTCCCACTGACCACAATTAAGACAAGCCCTCATTGCT
Organism: Nepenthes gracilis; assembly: GCA_033239525.1. NCBI lineage: Eukaryota > Viridiplantae > Streptophyta > Magnoliopsida > Caryophyllales > Nepenthaceae > Nepenthes > Nepenthes gracilis. The sequence goes on from BSYO01000015.1 coordinate 14,702,842, forward strand.
TTAAAATGGGGCTTCCCCATGTACTTCTTCCCACAATAAATACAATCAACTGCTAACACCAGAGAACTCATCACCGACAGAAGCTCAGTAATACTCTTCCCCTTATCCACCATTTTCACTCTTTTTGATGGCCCAGAGGATCCCAAATTTGATCTCATGCTATAACTTGCCCGACTGATTACCCTCTTTGCAAAAAATTTTTAAGTCTCCAACTCCCTCTCAAATATCAAAACTCGATCCAAAATCTCCACATAAGTCTGGAGTTTCTGAGTCGCCAGTTGTCTCCTAATATCATATCTCAATCCTTACTGAAACTTTTTAGCCTTCCTCAATTCATCCTCTATAATATATGATACATACTGAGATAATTCAGTAAACTTCGCATCATATTCAGCTATGGTATGATTTTCTTACCTAAGCTGCATAAATTTTTGCTCCTTTTGATCCTGGAGGCTAGAGGGAAAGTATTTTTTCATAAAAAGTTTTTCAAACATTTTTCAAGTAATATCATCACCGCACACTCCCAGCGTCTTTTTCTTCATAAACTACCAACTATCTGCTTCACCCTCCAACTTGTACGTCGCAAAAGTAACCTTTTCTCGATCAGAGTATTGGATCACCATAAAAATTTCTTCATTCTCCGAATCCAAATATCCTCCTTCACCAGATCTGGTTCTCCCAAAAATTTAGGTGCCCTCTCTGCCGTAAATTTACCATAAGCCGTTGGGGTAGGATTTACTGAGGTCGGCTCTGGTGAAGGAATTGGAGCCATATGTTATCACTCCATTGATTCGATATTATTCGTCATTCTCCCTAATAAATTCAGGTATTTAGCCTCTCAATCCTGGGGAGTGCTAGCACCTCCGCGGGTGTTTCTTCTACCACTTCTACTAGCCATGTTATATCCTGTAATCAAAAATATTGTAGTATTAATAGACCTCAAGAATTCAAGTTAGAGGGAGGGGTTAACTATAACTCAATATAATTTAAGATTAACCTAGGGGTTAACACCAAAACATCCTATCTACCCTCAACCTACTCCTACTTAAATATAAACCTAAACTTCCGCTTTAAGATCGATCAATCCTAAGGTATCTCCTTTCTCTGATACCAATTGTGATGGAATGGGTCATTTTTCTCTAATGGCCTCTGTCAATAATCATACTTAACAAACTAAACTAATACACCACTAATTTATTTTATTTAATTTTACAGAAAATCGGATAGAGTTTCCTCTAAAACTGAACAAAGTCAATACAAATAACTTGAATAAATATACAAATAAATAGGTTTTAACATCCAATCGTTCATAATACAAATATAGAATCATCAAAATGCCATATTCATCCATGACTCTAACACAATAATCTTATCTACTATATCAGTTCAAAAGGAAGATGCCAACTAGGAACCTATACAAATCTAACGTCAAAATACGGAAGCAAAACTTAATCCATAAGACAATCCTGCATAAGCAAAAATGGTATCCCAACATGAAATATAACATGCTAGGACTATCAATTATACAGTTTTCATTCACAAAATTAGTTATTTACATTTACAATTTATCAAACTCAAAAGGTTCTTTAGAAGACTTTAAGGCTCCACAAAGCTTCCTTAATTAAGTCCCTCCTTCACTCCTGCTTATCAGGTATCAACTCTACGGTCTTTTCTAGAAGGAGGACAAAACAACAACAGTAAACCGAAATCCAGCAAAGTACCATAAAAATAGAAATATACAGAATTCGTATAAATATATATATATATATATATATATATATATATATATATATATAATAGAAGTAAATTGGCATGACATGATTAGGGAACAAAAGACATACAGAAATAGGAAAAAGTATGGAACGATATGGAAACATGAGTTCAGAGATGAAAATCCTATTTTATTTCTTATATTTTTTCTTTGGCTATTTTCTTTGCTATTCTTAATCAGAAAATGTACTGAAAATCAAAGATCAGTTCAAAATCTCGCTTATCATTTAATTTAACTTTTACTATCCAAAATGACCCGAATTAGTAGACCATATTAGCTGATGGAGTGAATAATCGAGGATAAGTTGTATTCAATCCACATAATCCAAAACCAAAGTTCAAAAGCTCAAAGTTCTCATTCTCAAATTTCCATCTCGAGGGTGAGATCATTCAAAATATTTATCCTCCAAAATTAACGTCCCGAGGAAGGACAGACCATATATCACTTCATAGACAGAGTTATCCTCGATTACCACCGTACCGTTCTAAAGCATGTCGGAGAATCCTACCTTACTGTAAAACAATCCTAGGTCTAATTTTCTTACTGACTTAAGGTATTCTTGTTTTAAATTCTTAGTCTTAAGTCATCATACCTCAAAGGCCATTTCAAATTCATACAAATTAAACGTTCAGATGATTTTTGAAACTCTCAGAAATTGATATAATAGCCTTTGCACAAATTCTGAAATAAAAATTATCAAATAAACTTAACTAATGTATCAAATAACATTTTCATAACATTTCTCAAAGCTGACATCAAATTTCCTACTTCCATTTTCAAATTAGGGTTTTGGGCAAATCTTTCGAACATAAATTGAACACAAAATTCATGTTAAATCACGAAATCGAAACCATACATTATCATATTTATACTTAAATATAAAATTTATCTAATAAATCATGAGAAACATGTATCGTTCAGAGCAAATCTTAGAAAAGATGGTAGAGTATAAATGTCAAAATGGAGATATTAAAAGGCAATAATAGAGGAAAACTAAGTTTATGGTACACTTGTCTCAATTTGATTCACTAATTTTATTACTCTGATCGGGTCGAAATCGGTAGAGAAGCCATTCCCCATCTCTTTTCCTCTCTTCTCCCCTTTGTGTTCTGCCCATCGTGCTACTTTTCTCTCTCCCCCTTCCCTATTTAAAATGTAAAAAGGTTAGCAGGTTGTAGAATTTTAAACCGAGGCTCGAGCGCCAGGAGGGTGAGCGCGGCGCGCTTGAGCCCCTAGCTAGCAACAGGCAGTTACATTTGTAAAATGGCGCCTTCTTGTGTGCTCAAGCCCAACAGTGAGCACAGCATTGTCGTGATTTTGCGCCCCCATTTTTCTCGATCCCACCGCAAGCCCAGTAGCGACTGGAATCTGCGCCTCCTTTTGTGCTCGAGCTCACAGCAGGTTCAGTCCTAAAAGTTTTGCTGTACTAAGTTAACTTTCCATTTTTCATAATTTCATTTATCCCAAACTTGATTATATCATTTTAATTACTAGAATTTACTATATTTTAAATACTCGTACCTTATAAGAACCTTAAGGTTGAGAGTACGCTTCGGATTTCTATCCGTCCCGAGGACATTGCGAAGATGTTGGAGCACAACAATTGGGAAGGCATCAACTTGTGCCGACATATTGTTCAGATGATGGCCCCTAGTGTTCCTATTTTTGCACTTCATTCGAGGAATGCTAGTGCTCGCCGTAGTTCCGATGTGTAGTACCTTCTCAAGGACAATGTAAACTCTTGGGAGCCTCTGCCAGAAACTCCTGGGACTCATCCTTCCTCATAAAAATTCAATTGTATATATATTTTTATATACTTGTAATGATTTTTCAATGAATGAAAATTCATTCTTCAAGTTGACTCTCTCTCTTTTTCTAGTGTGTTTTGCTAGCCAGACATTTTATATGTCTGGCTTTAAATGTTACTTAACTTATGGTTAACTCATGGCTTTTGTCCCTTGGATTGTCCAAAGGGTGCCAAAGTATCAATGTGTCTAACTTAAATTTTTCTAGGACCATATTCAGCTGACGATGCAACTGCAAAGGTCTTTACATGCATACTTCTAAGAAAGACCTGAAGTTTTTAGTCCTTAGCCTCGTTTGGGCTGCTTGATAACATGACCAAGTTTTAATCATCGACCTCGTCTGAGTCGCTCAATTACATAACTGAGTTTTACCGACCATCAAGTGTGGTCCACGATACAGGTGAATAGGCTTCACCTGACTTAGGAGCAGTTTAGGTTATACAATGTAATGAAAAATAAGCAAACATAAGAATGAGCAAACAACTAAAATTTTATTAATGAAATTTTTGCAAAGATGTAAGCACTCCTTATGATGCAAATCTTACCTGGCTGTACATTTAGTTATTAAAAATATTTTTTAAGGTGAGAGGCATTTAAAGTCCAAAGAACTAGTTTGCCATTCCAGGTATGTAACTTGTATACCCCATTCTTAAGAATGGTCGAGACTAAGAACAATCCTTCCCAGTTAGGCGAAAGCTTATTCTGATCGGTATTTTTGCTAGTGGCTTCAATACTCTGTAGCACTAAGTCTCCCATATCAAACTATCAGGCTTTCACCTTTTTATTGTAATACCTTACAATCCTTTGTTCATACATTGTCGTTCACAACCATGCCATGTCTCGGATTTCTTCAAGTAGATTAAATTTTTTTCAAAATCTTTGTGAGTTGTAACATGAATCAAAAAACTCGACCCGAAGACTAGGGAGTCCGATCTCTATTGGAATAACGCCCTCGGTCCTGTAACATAAACTAAAGAGAGCCTCACAAGTTCGTTCTCTCGGTGTTGTCCTATATGACCAAAGGATGGATGGGAGTTCGTCCACCTAGGAGCCCCCATCATTTTCAAGTTTTATCTTTAAACTGTGTAGTATTGTGCCGTTAATAACTTCCACTTTCCATTACATTGTGGATAAGTGACGGAAGTGTGAACCAACCTTATTTTCAAACTAGTACAATACTTTGTGAAACGTTTACTGATAAATTAGATCCCATCATCGGTTATAATAATTTTGGATATACTAAATCTACATATAATACTCTATCAGATGAACTCAGTTTCATTCTATTCAGTAATTCTGACGAGTGGGACGACCTCAACCCATTTTGTGAAGTAGTCTATTCCGGTGATTATAAACTTTCTTTGTCTCGATACAATTGAAAATGGTCCAAGGATATTAAGTCCCCATTGTGTGAATAGCCATAGTGACTGTAAAGCTCGGAGTTCTATATGTGGCTAATGGGTAAGATTCCCATGCATTGGCAATTTTTATATTTTCGAATGAAATCCATGGCATCGTATTTCATGGTAAACCAATAATATCCTTGCCTCATTAGTTTGAAAGTAAAATTCTTGCCTCCAATGTGGGATCCCAAAAATCGATGGGTACCTCTTCGAGGACATATTCAGCCTTTTCTGGTGTCAGACACCGTAGGTATGGGATTGAGTACCCACATCGGTATAATTTTTTATCCATAATGATGTATCAATCCGCTATCTTTTTCAGACACTTGGCTTCATCCAAGTTCTTTGGTAATATGCCATCGGATAGATATTTCATATAAAGAGTCATCCAGTAATCAGCACCAGTTATCTGCATGATTTTTTGCTCTGGGTCATTGATGCTAGGAATTTCAAAGACTTCACACATTTCTCGTGCGTATTACTCTGGATCTCCGGTTGCTACAGCCCTTGCTAGTCGGGCTGCTTTCCCATTTTCTTCTTTGGAATGTGGATCATTTTCACATTGTCAAACAGGAAAATTAAATTTTAGACTTTTGAGAGATATTAAAAAAAGTAATGGATTAATGGCATCAAAATTTCCTCAAATCTGATTAATAACTAGTCCCAAGTCACTGTAGGTGATAAGGTTCACGGCCGAACACTCTTTGGCCAATTTTAATCTGGCCAGCAACACTTCGTACTCAGTGACATTATTTGTTACTAGGAATTCGAGGATAATTGAATACGTTATTTCTAACCCATCGGGTATTATTAGCACTACTCCAACTCCACCACCAACTTGTATTGAAGAGTTGTCCATGTGCAAAGTCCATGTCAGAGTACTTTGGGGGATGTCAGCCCCAATAAGATCTAGGGTTTCCAGAATTAGGATCATCATTTTAACAATGAAATCCGCGTTGGCTTGGTCTTTTTAGGACAGCTTTGGTCAAAATTTTACGTCGAATTCTTCTAATTTAATAGCTCACTTAACCAGTCGTTCTGATACATTTGGCTTTTGCAGAATTCCTTTTAGAAGTTGATCTGTCAGGACAATAATTGTATACGTCTAAAAATACGATCAGCGTTTCCTGGCGGAATACATAAGTGACAAAGTTATCTTTTCGGCATGAAAATAACGAGTTTCTGGGTTGTTAAAGATTTTGCTGACATAGTATACAGGTCATTGCCTGTTGAACAGTTTTCGAATTAGGACTGAGCTCAGAGTAGTGTCAGATAGTCAAATACAAATATAACTTCTCACCCTCTTGTGGAGAAGTTAATAGTGGCGGGTGTGAGAAATACTCCTTAAGTTCTCAAAAAGTAACTTCACATTTGGTAGTCCATTGGAAGTTGGTGGCCTTTATTCCCCTTAAGGCCTTAAAGAAAGGCAACTACTTCTTGGCTGATTTGGCCAAGAAGTGGGAGAGTGCTGCTAATCTTTCAGTTAATTTTTGGACTGTTTTCATTGTCTGGGGTGAATTTATATCTAAGATTGCTTTAATCTTCTCAGGATATACTTATATTCCTCAATGTGAAATAATAAAGTCCAAAACTTTTCTCGATATTACTCCAAACGTACACTTGGTTGGATTAAACTTCATCTGGTGTGCCATCAGGATGTTAAATGCCTCATCTAAATTGCGAATATGGTCGTCGAGCGCCTTGCTTTTCACGAGCATGTCGTCCACATATACTTCTATATTTCGTCTGATCTATGCCTCGAATATTTTCTTGACGAGCCGTTAGTAAGTCGTACCAGTATTTTTTAGATTGAAGGGCATGACTTTATAATAGTATGTCTCTTGGTTGGTCATAAAAACCGTGTGTTTCTTATCTCCTAGGCTCATTCAAATTTGATTATAACCCGAGTATACATCCATAAAAATGAGTAGTTCATGTCCAGATGTTAAGTCTACAAGCAAATCGATCCTTGATAATGGGAAGTTATCCTTCAGACATGCCTTATTGACGTCGGTAAAATCAACACACATCCTCCACTTTCCATTACTTTTTTTTACCACGATCACATTTAATAACTAGTTCGGGTACTAAACTTTTCTGATGAATCTAGCATCTAGACATTTCTTCACCTCTTCTTGCATAGCAATCAATTTTTTGACCAAATAGTTCCTTCATTTTTGTTGGACAGATTTATGACCTAAATCTAGGCCCAACTTATAGAACATTGCTTCGGTCGGTATCCCCATTATGTCGTTAGGAATCCAAGCAAAGACATCAAAATTTTATCGAAGAAAATCAATAAGCTAACCTCAGAGTGGTTGGACAAAGAACTCCCAATCTGTGTACTTTTTTTAGAATCATTGAGGTTCAACGGAATTTGATCTATTGACTCTCCAGACTGGGCTTGTAATACCGTGGTCCCATCATGGAAGCTAACGTCTTGGATTGGTTGACTTGTGGGCATCTGTGTGACTTGAGATAGATAAGCAGGATTGTCAAAGGATGACATTGTGGACCGATAGAAGATCTACAACTACGAAGAAAAGTATCTTGGTGGCCATCATCGGGTAGGTACTTAGCATGACTTCCAGTTGGATGACTCCTTATACGGGCACTGGTTCGTTATCCAATTCGTATGAGGGTCCTTTTGAGTATCTTAATTGACTTCTTTTTAGTCTCAATTTGAAGAACGTATCCAAATAAAGTAAATTTTTTAATTTTTTATTATTAATAAATGCTCATTTCAATTGGTAGTTTATACTACCATCAGAAACAAGTGCATTTACAGCCAAGGGATCGGAATGTGGAGATATTACATGAATTAAATCTTTATAACTAAAACTAATAATATCATCCCTATTTATCATCCTTGGTTTTTTGTGGCCAAGGGCCATTCTCGAGCTTTTTTAAACATCATCCCAAGCAAGACGTATGGTAATCATACTTACGAAACCAGTTGCCACTCGGTTCCTTATTTGCTCGGTCTCATCTCCATCTACTACTCTAGAAATCTATCCGGATCTTTGCAGAAATCGGTTAAGATGTCCCTTCCGAATTGTTCTTCAATTTCTTTCTGTAGCATCCTGCAGTCCTTCAATACGTGGCATCCGCATCAATGATAGTGACAATATTTTGATCAGTCACCACCATCAGGATTCTTCAACGCTTTCGACCATTTGAAGAATTTTTCATCTCAAATTTGTATCTGATTATTGGTGCAGTAGTCATTTAGGGGAGTCAGATCTTGATGTCTGAACTCCCTTCTAAGTGCTGACTCAGACTTCCGGTGCTTTTTTGATCCTCGGGGACCCATGTTATCCCCGTTTTTTCTCTTCTCCTCCACTGTCTTTTGGTGGTGCTGGTCTCTTCGTTCTGACCATTTTACTTCATTGACTTCCTCGACTGCTATATAGGCTAGAGCAATAGCTTTGATCTCCCTAAAGGCCCGTGGATTCTTATGAGCCAAGTGCCTAAAAAAGTCGCCAGGCTCCAACGTGAATATAAAAGCACTAAACTTCACCTCTTTAATGAGTTTCAAAATTTTCCTAGCCTCGACCATGAATCTAGTTGGGAACATTTTTACACTTACATTTGGCTCTTGCTCAGTGGCTCGTAGCCCTTGGAGGACATTCACTATGAGATGGTCCTTCCTGGAATGTGAGCTCCCCTCATCATGAGAATATCGAGGGTTTCGCCTCTCAGAGCTATACTCTCAAACTCGAAAATTTAAGCGACCTTCAAGCCCTGACAGGACTTTTCCGCTTAAAGCTACTTTAGTCTCAAGGTCATCTTGTTGGTCAATCTTCTTAGAGGGGTGTTTTCTTTCCCTATTCCTCCTCTTGTACGTAGTGGTTTGTGAGGTCGAAGACGAGACCCCTTTTGGCCACTCGTCCAACCGCATGCAAATCGTTTGGACAGCCTTAGAGATGTCCATATTCATCGCAAGTGCATGTACATAAGGGTCGGGATGATCATCCATTCAATCGACCAAAGGAGGACAGTTGCCACACGAAGTGGCCTCTCTGATGGGTGCGCTAACTTGTATTCTAATGTTCACCATGTTTTTATCAAGATTGTGATTTTTGGACTTTTAGTCACGCTTCTCATAGATAGTACCAATGTTGCGTCTAAAGACTTTAATTGTTGTACGGATAAAGAGAATTGTCCATCGGGTGTTAAGCTGTGTTCAATCTTCGTACGTCTTTAATCAAATCCTATACAATCACAAAACAATGGTCAAAGAATTGGCCAGACTCACTCTCTGGTATATCCTCCGACACTTAAATCAATATCTTTTGTTAAATAAAAGAGAAGATAGAGGATGCAAAATGTGTGTTTTTGACCGAGGACTTGTGCTCTTATAGTAGTGTCTTAGATAGAGAGAGTATCTCCTTTGGTTGAAGAGAACGAGCTTTCATAGAAGGTGGGCAACTGTTAACCGTTAGAAAAATTCACAAATTGTTAAACTTTATCCAGACAATAATTTTAACTAACGTCCAATATCGTTAGTTTGGGAACCGTATGGGTCGTTAAATTGGTCTCAGTCATATTTGTTGAAATGGGCCGCGCGGATGTTTTGAGCCGTCGAGCTTTATCTTTTAACTTGAAATCATCTTGGGCCGACTTCTTTGGTCCGTCAAACATAATACCCATCAACTCTAATTTCATTATTAACTCACATGCAAAACCTCTAACAATAATATCAAACATGTCTCAATTCACCATAACATGATTTTTTTTTTTTTACAGTAATTAAGATGAGAAAATCAAATGGACAACCTTCCTTTGATTCTTTCTTCTTCCTTCTCCTCCTTTCTCTCTCTCTCCCCTTGCAGCTCTCAGTTGGCTGGCGGCAAAAGGCCCTGTCTGTCTCTCTTTCTCAATTCTCCTCTCCTCCTTTCTCCTTCTCCATTGCCCCTCTTAGCTTAGTCACACAAATTGAAGGTTTAATTTTACTTTTTAGCTTTAATACATAGCACCAGTAAAATTAACCATCCCCTTTAGCAATTACCTTCTAATACAAGTCCCACTAGTGTAATTTGCCACCTCCCACTTTAAACTGAAAACTTGTCTAAACTCAATTAAGTCATGTGTTACCCAAATACCATCCAATTTAATCTTATATGGTTTCCAAATAACTCTAAATTAGACTAGCATGCCACTTAGGTAACTACTTTGGTTAAATTGTCAAATACTTTGATTTAGACCCACATTTTCCCAGTGTATTAAATTCTAATGGGCTTTTCGATTACATAAGGTATTCTTAGTAATCCAAAATACGAACCCCTTAAGCGAAGTACTTCATATACATGCCCCAAAATCTAAGAGGGTCAAATATACAACATGAGAAATAGATTATTACAATGTTAATTGTACTTTTTGCCCTACGAATGAAATCCTAGAAATTACGACATATGCACTGCCTTGTGTAAAGGCTCTCGGTTGCTTTGTGAGCTAACAAGAGCCTTCCATGAGTCTATATCCTCTGGTGTGTTGGGATAATTCACATGATGTTTGCCTTTATTGAAATATTCTTTCTAAGGAGAGATAGATGTTCTATGTAAGTATAATATAACACTCCGAATTCCCATTCGAATTATTTTGATATTAATTGTAATTTTAAATAATTTGGATGTAATGAAAATTAATTGAATATTATAAAAAATTTAAAAGATAATTGAATTAGTAGGGCTAGTGCCGAAAATGTGCCCAAAAGGTGCCTAAGCGCCGATTCTAGTGGGCTTGTGCCCAAGGTGTGGCTGTGTTGGCACCAGAGTGCCGATTGAATAATAAAAGAAAAGGAAAAAAATGAAGTAATAATAATAAGAATAATAATAATATCATTAATATTAATATTAATATAAAGGGAGAGGAGAAGAATCGTGTGATGGAAGGAGAAGCAGGGAAGAAAAGAAAAGAAAAGAAAGAAAAGAGGAAAAGAGAGAGAGAGAGAGATGAGAGAGGCAAAGACAGAAGGGAGAGAGAGCTCACGCGAGGGAGCAAGGGAGAAGAAGGAGAGAGGGAGAGAGAGAGCTCACGCGGGGAAGCAAGGGAGAAGAAGGAGAGAGGGAGAAAGAGAGGAGAGGAGGAGGAGAAGGGAGGGAGGGCGGTGCACATGGGGGAAGGCCGAAGCAGAGATAGATGAAAAGGAAGAAAAAGAGAGCACGAGAAAGGTGAGGCGCACAACAAAAGAGAGAAGGAGAAGAGATCAGATATCTGGAGTATCTTTCTATCAGATCTACTTAGTACGAGATCGAGACAAGTATTTATAAGTCCTATCATTGATCTATTTTAATATCTGATATATTTTGACTACTGTTTGAAAATTTTACTAATATACATGCTATTTTTATACATCCTATCTGTTTATTCTATATATGATTGTATGATTTACTGGTCAATTTAGGAGTTTTGTTTATATTTTATAATTTTGAAGGGTTTTACTATTTTATGGAAGCCCGAAAAATATCTAGACTATATATATTCGTGTATCAGTATGTTTATACAAAAAGGGCATGAACCAAGCCACATGTCAGTACACATGCATACTGTCGAGGTCAAGGTCGCTTCTTTGTGGGATCATGGTGGTTTGAGACTCTAGTGGGTCGATATGTGATCCGATTTGTGATATGTGATATTCCTTCTATCAGCGGGAAGGTTGAGGTGTGTTCGTAGTTGATTTGCCTAAATGGACAATAATATTATATGGTCAAGAGTTGTAAGCTTAAAATATAATCGCGTAAAAAATGACAGGCCTAAAATATAGCCGGTATACAATAATATGAAATGGTTGAGAGCTACGGGCCTAAAATATAGTTGAACCGAGAACTGCAGGCCTAAAATATAACTGGCATCCAATGATATGAGATGACCAAAAATTACAGGTCTAAAATACAGTCGTATAAAAATTAAATTTCATAATTATACTAATTATGTTAAAAATCCAAAAGCCAGAGGCTAACCCCGAGATACAACAGTGGCGCAAATTAATCAATGGAGCCGGTTAGTAGCCGATTGATTTTCGGGTGACTAGGAACAAGTCACTCTAATTAGTGGGGCAGCAACAGCATGCTGATTCAGCATGCCTTTGAAATGGATTTGATGGAACAGAAGAACAAAAGATTAATAGGGCAGATGTTGGGGTCACTCCCTGTGGCACTTATGTCCGCGGACTCCATTGGAGAAATGGACGAGGAATTTCTGGAGTGGTCCAAGAAGCCTGTCATCATTGGACGAGGACTCATTAGAGGTCTCATATCTGAGAGGTTGCTGAGGATATGGACGAGGATCCTGAAAGCGTAGGCGTTGACTCTATCTCCGTAGGTCTGCTGTAGCCGCGTTTTGCAGGTGGGTTGGTCACGTACTCTGTTGGATGTTTGAGGCGGCTGCAACTTCCCAAGTGTCAGGCCTGCCATTCTGGCACGCTGGGCGTGCGCCTGTCGTGGTAGGCCTAGGATGCATGGTCCTACCACCCTAGCGCCAGTAGGGTGGCCGGGTGTCCACTAGACCCCTTGTGTATATAAAGGCTTGTGTGCCCTTACTTGAAATATCTCTTACATCTTGAGTCTTGGAGTGCTTGTACCGTGTCTTTGAGAGCAGCCTTGGAGTGAGCCTTGAGAGAGTTGTGGGCAAGTCTTATTGTAAAGATAGAGTGAGAAACACTTTTAGAGAAAGATTATACACTTGAGATTATTTTTTTTTTATTTGAGCTTGTGTAGCTAACATACTTATAGACAATCCATTTTATAGTGTATTCTTTGGTGGTTTTTTCCTTGATTGAAGAAGGGTTTTTTACTTTAAAATCTCGTGTGTTCTCTCTCGTTTTTCTATCTCTACTTTTGCTATCCGTCCGAAAGCTCTGCTCTGTGTTGCTGTCCGAGAGTTTTGTCCGCTCGGCCACCGTGCCTTCCGCTTTTGCGCAAACAATTGGTATCAGAGCCAAGTTCTTTGAACGGTGATCTTGTTACTGGCTGCGATGGAGGTTAGAAGCAAAATGATTTGTTTAAACGGAACAAACTTTAACACCTGGCAGAGCAAGATGTCCGACTTGCTCTTTGTGAAGTCCATGCATAATCCCGTTATTGCCACAGAAAAACCGGCAACAAAAACGGACGAGCAGTGGACGTTGGAGCACAAGCAAGTGTGCAGCTATATCCAGCAGTTCGTGGACGACAACGTGTACAACCACGTTCTGGGTGAGTCCAATGCCAAGACGTTTTGGGAGAAGCTAGAAAAGCTCTATGCCTCCAAATCCGGAAATAACAAAATTTATCACTTGATGAGGCTGATGCAAATAAGGTACAAGGATGGCACATCTGTCGCCGACCACCTGAATGAGTTTCAGGGCTGTGTGGATAGGCTGACTGGCGTGGGGATCAAGTTCAAGGATGGGGTCCTCGGACTCTGGTTGCTAGCAACCCTCTCGGACACATGGGAGGTTATGAGGATCATCATAGCCAATACAGCTCCTAACGGCATGGTGACTTTAGAGATGGCCAAAGGAGTTGTGCTAAACGAGGAAGTGAGATGTCGTTCTCAGGGTATGTCCACCTCTCAGCACTCTGAGGTCCTTGTTGCCGAATCGAGGGGAAGGAGCAGAGGACGTGGCCCAAAGTCTGAAGACGAAGGGCGGAGTAAGTCACGTTCTCAGTATCAAGACATGGAGTGCCACCATTATGGCAAGAAGGGCCATATCAAGAAATTTTGTTATAAGTGGAAGTATGAAAACGCTGGCAAAGCGAAGGGCGAGAAGAGATGAGGCGAGGAAGAGTTCTCGATCTCTGTTGTTACAGGAGGTGATCTCCTTTTAGCCTGCGAGTCTGAGGACTCTGTAAGCGTGGCTGAGCAGGCTTCTGACTGGGTGGTGGATTTTGGCGCATCCATCCATGTCACCTCAAGAAGAAAGTTGTTTTCCACTTACACTCCGTGTGCCCCAGGAGTGTTGAGGATTCGCAATATGAAGACGTCCGAGATCATTGGACGAGGGGACGTCTCCTTACTGACGAACACTGGAGCCCGACTGATTTTGAGGGACGTCCGACACATCCCTGATATTCGTATGAATATCATCTCAGTAGGAAGGTTGGATGATGAAGGCTTCTGCAGCGTCTTTTGTGACGGCAGTTTCAAGATGACAAAGGGCTCCATGGTGATTGCCCGAGGAGTAAAGGCCTTAGGCCTTTACACATTGAAAGCCCAGGCCGAGGTGGCAGAGGTGAATGCCACAAGGAGTGTGGAGTCCTCGGGCCTGTGGCACAGAAGGCTCGGACACATGAGTGAGCGTGGCATAAGTCATCTCGCCAAGAATGGTCTCATCCCAGAGATGGATGGAGACAGGCCGAGGACTTGCCCTCATTGCATGGCGGGGAAGCAGTGCAAAGTATCCTTTCAATGAGACGTATCTTCCAAGAGGTCCGAGATCCTAGAGCTCGTTCACACTGATGTGTGTGGTCCCCTCCCGGAAAGGTCATTCGGAGGAGCACAATACTTTGTCTCCTTCATTGACAATTGCTCGAGTAAGTTATGGGTGTTCCCGTTGAAGACCAAGGATCAGGTTACGGGAACCTTTGAGCAGTTTCATATCATCGTTGAGCGAGAGACCGGGAGGAGGTTGAAGGCCGTCGGGAGCGACAACGGCGGTGAATACATTGGGACGTTTGATGCCTATTGCAGAGCTCGCGACATCAGACATTAGAGAACTCCTCCCAAGACGCCACAGTTGAATGGCGTAGCCGAAAGGATGAATCGCACCCTGATGGAAAGGGTCAAGTGCATATTGTCCGAGGCCAGGTTTCCGGGATCTTTTTGGGCCTATGCCTTGAAGGCGGCCGCTCACGTGATCAACCGGTCGCCCAGTAAGCCTCTAGACGGGGAAGTTCTAGAGCGGATTTGGATCGGAAAGGAGCCAGCGTACAGCCATCTTTGGACATTTGGCTGCAAAGCCTTTGTTCATGTTCCGAGAGATGAGATGATCAAGCTGGAGCCAAAGACGAAGGAATGTGTCTTTCTGGGCTATGGCGAGGATGAACTTGGGTATAGGTTCTATGACCTAAAGGAAAATAAGCTGGTCCGGTCCCAAGATGTGGTCTTCGTTGAGGACGAGACCATTGAGAACATTGGGAAGGAGCAAAAGTCTCAACCCAGTACTTCCCGGACCGACAGAGTTGATGCTGATGTTGTCCGTCCGGTGCCTCCTGAGTTCGATGTCGGCAGATCAGGAGTGGCAGGCAACCAGGGTGAGGCGGTTCTAGCACCTCAGGAAGATCGAGTTGAAGATCTGGCCTCTCAACAGGCCGAGGTGGCCCCTATGAGACGGTCATCCAGGGAGAGACATCCGTCTGTCCGCCTTCCAGCAAGTGAGTTCGTCCTCCTCACTGATGCTGGAGAACCAGAAGATTTTCATGAGGCCATGTGTAGCGCTCAGAAGGATAAATGGTTGGAGGCTATAAAGGAAGAAATGGCCTCTCTTCATGAAAACAATACCTTTGAGCTGGCTAAATTGCCCAAGGGGAAGAAGGCCCTGAAGAACAAATGGGTCTTCCGGTTGAAGGCAACCGAGGACACGAGCAAGCCAAGACACAAGGCACGGCTTGTGGTGAAAGGCTTTGGTCAACGCAAGGGTGTTGACTATGATAAAATTTTTGCACTCGTTGTGAAGATATCTTCAGTCCGTGTGGTGCTCAGACTGGCAGCGGCTTTGGATTTGGAGATAGAAAAACTGGACGTTCGGACAGCTTTTCTCCATTGAGATCTTGAGGAAGAGATCTACATGGAGCAATCAGATGGTTTTGAAGTCAAGGGGAAAGAAGGACTTGTCTGTCGTTTGAAGAAGAGTTTGTATGGGCTGAAACAAGCTCCGAGACAGTGGTACCGAAAATTTGAGTCTATTATGGTCGGGCGAGGATACCATAGGACTTCTTCGAACCACTGTGTCTTTGTCCGGAGGTTCTCGGAAAACGATTTTGTCATGCTCCTCCTTTATGTGGACGACATGCTGGTTGTGGGACAGAATAGCGCTTGGATCAAGGAGCTGAAATAGCAACTGGGGCAGTCTTTCGCCGTGAAAGACCTCGGACTGGTGAAGCAGATTCTGGGGATCAGGATATTTCGCGACCGAAGGGACAAGAAGCTCTGGCTGTCCCAGGAAGGCTATGTTAAAAAGGTGCTTTAGCGGTTCAACATGGAGAGCTCGAAGCCTGTCAGTGCCCCTTTGGCCAACCACTTTATGCTGAGCAAGCAGCAGTGTCCGTCCTCGGACACTGAAAAGGTGCGTATGGGTAAGATTCCTTACTCCTTGGCCGTTTGGAGCTTGATGTACACGACCGGACATTGCTCATGCGGTTGGCCTTGTGAGCAGATTTCTCTCAAACCCTGGGATGGAGTATTGGTCTGTGATTAAGTGGATTTTTAGATATCTCCACGGGACCTCCAAGACGGGTTTGCAGTTTGGAAGAGAAAAGCCTAAGCTGATTACGTATACAGACGCAGACATGGCCGGGGAGGTTGATTCTCGAAAATCAACATCCGGATACTTGTGAAATTTGCGGGAGAGGCGGTCTCCTGACAGTCCAAGTTACAGAAGTGCATCGCTCTCTCAACTACGGAAGCAGAGTTCATTGCCGTGACCAAGGCCTGTAAGGAAATGCTTTCGATGAAGAGGTTCGTCCAAGAATTGGGTCTAAGGCAAGAGACGTACGAGATCCTCTGTGATAGTCAAAATGCCATTCATTTATCTAAAAACTCCTCATTCCATTTGAGGTCAAAGCACATTGACGTGCGTTATCATTCGGTGAGAGATGTTTTTGATGATAGGTAGCTATCAATTGGAAAGGTCCACTTGAATGACAATGGCTCAGACATGTTGACTAAGGTTTTGCCAAAGGGAAAGCTGGAAGCTTGTTGTGACATTGCCAGTCTGACTAACTTCACTCCCACTCGGTCGTGAGGAGAAGTTTGTTGGGGTCACTCCCTCGTGGCACTTATGTCTGCAGACTCCATTGGAGAAATGGACGAGGACTTTCTGGAGTGGTCCGAGAAGCCTGTCATCATTGGACGATGACTCATTAGAGGTGTCATGTCCGAGAGGTTGCTGAGGACATGGACGAAAACCCTGAAAGCGTAAGCGTTGACTCTATCTCCGTAGGCCTGCTGTAACTGCGTTTTGCAGGTGGGTTGGTCACGTACTCTAATTAGATATTTGAGGCGGCTCCAACTTCCCAGGTGTCAGGCCTGCCATTCTGACACGCCGGGCGTGCGCCTATCATGGCAAGCTTAGGCGACATGGTCCTACCACCCTAGCGCCAGTAGAGTGGTCGGGTGTCCACTAGGCCCCTTGTATATATAAAGCCTTGTGTGCCCTTGCTTGAAGTATCTCTTGCACTTGCATCTTGAGTCTTGAAGTGCTTGTGCCGTGTCTTTGAGAGCAGCCTTGGAGTGAGCCTTGAGAGAGTTGTGGCAAGCCTTGTTGTAAAGATAGAGTGAAAAACACTTTTAGACAGAGATTGTATATTTGAGATTGTTTTTTTTTTTTTTTTGTTTGAGCTTGTATAGCTAACATACTTGTAAACAATCCATTTTATAGTGTATTCTTTGGTGGTTTTTCCCTTAATTGAAGAAGGGTTTTCCACGTTAAAATCTAATGTGTTCTCTCTCGTTTTTCTATTTCTACTTTTGCTGTCCGTTCGAGAGCTCTGCTCAGTGTTGCTGTCTGAGAGTTTTGTCCGCTCGGTCATCGTGCCTTCCACTTTTGCGCCAACAGCAGCAACCAAATCTAGGCAGCAGTAGAACCAGGTAGCAGAATTCAACAATTTAAGAACCAACCAAACAACAACACAGGGCAGCACCACAAGGAGCCGATTCAGCAAAATTAAATGGGTGATTCAGCAAAATTAGAAGTCACGATTAGGGGACACTAATCTGATTCAAGGGAAATCAAGGAAAACTGGCGGCAGCATATCCAAACATGGATGATTCAACAATCCCAGCCTTCAGCTTATTTTAAGGCAGCAAGAGAGTAGAAGCAAGGGAAAAAAACGAAAGGAAGAAGAGAGGAGAGAACCCAAAGGCAAAAGAGAGGTAAAGAAATTCAGTATTCCCTGGGTAACAGCTGAATTGAGTAACAATTCTGGGAAATTCAGTTTAAGGCAAGTACACCACAGGCTCTTCCTTCACTTGTTGCAAATTCTTACTGTTATCTTTAAGTATTGTTGATCCAATACTTAATTACCTTACTTTATCATACTACCACTATTGTATCATCATTTCAACACAGGTAAAAATCAATTTTGAGGCCTTGTTGAAGCGGCTGATGCACCATGTTTGCTGGTTCTGATTTTCTTCCTGATTTATATACTAAGTTTAGTTTGGAACTAGATTTCTAAAGTTTGATAAAGCTGTCCCAATACTAATTGCTGTAACTTTGATATTTTGGATGCTGAATTTCAGCTTGCTGATACTTGATTTCCTTCTGTTTTGATGAATTACACTTGCTAATCTTATACTGATTTACTAATTTTATCTGATGTGTTGCTGATTTTAATTACATATTACTGAATTGCTGAAATTTCAGCAATGCTTTGCTGAATTCAAGTGTTGTTGAATTGCAGGAATTTTGGCAAGGCTGTACTGGAATTATTACAGTTTACTCTAAAGCATCAAGTTGCTAATTATCTGTTTTGCTAATTTCTTCATGCTGAAATTCTATTTTCTTGCATCACATTTCCTGATGTCCATGTTGCTGATTTTGCCGTGTTGTGACTGAAATTTGAAGTAATAAAATATTGTATCTGAAGCTGATCAAAACCCCATACCATGCTTTGCTAATTTTTACATCTGAAGCATGTAGCTCCTTTTTTAAATACCATGCTTTGCTGATTTCTACATCTGAAACATGTAGCTATATGCTGTAATGGTATGCTGAAATTCATTTCAGACTTGCTGATTTTGTTCTTGCTGAATTTTATTTTAGATGGTGATGGTGCTAGCTGATTTTGCTAAAATTGATCTGAAATTGGGGTGCTGATTTTGCTAAAATTCTATTACTATAAATCTGAAATTATTACAATTTTAGCTTCTATATTCATGAAAGTATAAGGGGAAGCCTTATACAACATTAAGAATTATTAAAAAGAAAAGGCCAAAAAAAAAAAAGGTGTAGAGTTTTCACAAGAATTTTAAAAAAGAATTAAGAAATTATTCAAAAGGTATAAAGGTATATACCATTATAATTAAGAATATTATAGTGGTAATCGAAAAATCGTCCCTAGCACTGTAGGGGAAGTAAGGCGGCTTTTGGCCCCATCTACTAGGTATAAAGGTATATACCACCCACCTTGGGGTGTAAAAGGAGAGAATGTTTTAAATTGTGTGGATTGAATACAATCCTTTTCTCAATTGTCTACTCTATTAGCTGGTAAAACCTATTGGCCCTAATCCCTTGAATTTTCAAAGTATTGATGGCTAAGACAGTAAAAGAGTAAAATAAAGAAAATTGAATGTACCATAAAAATAATTTCTGATCATGCTTTACACTTTTGTATGCACCATGACCCCTATTCCTCCCAATGATACATTTTAAGTATAAATATACATATCCTTGTATATATTATACTTTGCTTAATATTTAGTTCACTCTCTTACTATTTTACTAGCCTTCAGATATCTCACACAAACTAATACTTGATGAATAGTAGTGAAGATGGAAGCATTAATTATGCTTTACGTTTAGATGATGTAGTAGAAATGTTCAGGATTTTGATATACTTAGTTTGACTGAAATTGATATATGTATATAGTAGCTTTGGTGTGACATAATTCTATTTTTGGTGATATTCGTTTAATAATACTTTCACATATTATAGTGGGTATTATGTATACTTTTGCAAGTTATTATAAGATTAATTTTGGCTTTTAGTAGGCATTTTTCTTTAACAAGATCCAACATCGTATTTCTATCGGATGGTGTTAGTATCACTAATAACATGATAATTGTATGGATCTCGTATATATTTATATATATGTATCATATTTAATAATTATAATAATGATTGATGACTGAAAATAATTACCAAAAAAAAATTGATGACTAAAATGATGATGTGAGACGTGACAAGTCAGGTCAAGAGTTACAGCCTAAAATATAGTCGGGATCTAATGGTATGAGATAGTCGAGGGTTGTAGGCTTAAAATATAGCCGTGTTGAAAATTACAAACCTAAAATATAGTCAGGATCTAATTATATAAAATGGTCAAGAGTTACAAGACTAAAATGTAGTCGGGTAGAGAGTTGTAAGCCTAAAATATAGTTGAGATCTAATAATATAAGATCGTCGAGAGCTGTAACCTAAAATATAGTTAGGATCCAATGATATGAAATGATTAAAAATTACAGGCCTAAAATATAGTTGGGTCAAGAGTTGTAAGTCTAAAATATAGTCAGGCCAAGAATTGTAAGCCTAAAATATAGTCGGGATCCAATGATATGAGATGGTAGGGAGTTACAGGCCTAAAATATAATTAAGCCCAGAGTTACAGTCTAAAATGTAGTCAGAATATAATGATATAAGATAATCGAGTTGTAGACTTAAAATATAACCGGGGTTATGCATATGAGATATGAACCTTATGATTTGTTTTATACAATTTGTTATGTGACGTTACTCTCCCTTTGATTTATATGTATTATTATTATTATATATATATATATATAATGATACTTGTTGAATTTAAGGCTTACGTTTTTTATTTTACCCTTTCAAAGTAGAGGGATTGGACGCTTTACAGGAATTAAACGAGATTTGACGTGGCATTGTGCATTTGGTAAGTATCATATCTGTCTAGACTGGCGGTGTCAACTATATTTTATTCCTTTTGGATTGGGTTCATTATAGGATGTATATTTGGATATTGAAATTGATCGAGAGTAAGCCTTTGGTTAGTGTATTAAGAAATTATTGGATTTATTGCATTATGTAGTTGAGTTGTCCTTATTTAGTTATTTTTCCTATGACTTTTTGGAGTAGGTTATATTCATGTTATCCAGATAACTGTCCTATGAGGTCCTGTGATGGATTTTTGGTCTGATTGATATTATTATTTTGGTTATCAAATTATAATCTGTCAGTTATGTCACACATGGTTTAAGGATTTATTTATCTATTATTTAGAATTTAATTATTTATTGATTTGATCTGCTTTGGTGTGTATTCATTACAAATGGTATGAAAAGTCATAAGAAGAGATATTTTGGATCGTTTTGGGTAAATAATTGATTGAATATTTGGTATAATAAGTACCATTTACATGGATGATAGAAACTCCGATTGTGGAGGTATTGGTCGAATCGAAAAGGCAGATATTTGGCTATGATGGGCCACCCAAGTGACATAATGGGTTGTAACGGGTTGTATGATCTAGCAGCCAACTGAGGATTAAGCTGTTATGCAGAGAATGACCAGTCGAAGAGTGTTATTCGGTCGAAAAAATAGTGTGAGTTTTGGAGAGTTTTGGGAGTATGTTTGACCAATCTAAGGGTGAGTCTGTTTCAGAGTTCTTGGAGAGTTTAATCCGACCAAGGTTAAAAATTGGCTTCAGAAAATGTAAAAGGTCTCTAAGGTTATTTGGTTGCTTAGAAAAACATGAAATTAAGTTTGTTGCATAAGTCGGAGGGTGAGGTTTTTAGATTATGGGCCTCGTAATGCCATATATTGGGCCAGGACAATGAAGATATCGCTTAGAATGATTTCTGGGAGGAATTTCTAGAGAAATTCTTTCCATCGAGCATTTGAGAGATCCAAGGAACTAATTTCGGCAGGCTGTGGCAAGGGAATAGGTCAGTAGTTGAGTACGATATACAATTTTCAAAACTATCTCTATTTTCTTCCCATTTCGTCACAAATGAGTCCCTGAGAGCTCAAAAAGTTTTAAAATGGCTACAAGTTTCAATCCAGAAGTAATTGGTGCCGCTTCAATTACGAACTTATAGCAAGGCTGTGGACCAGGCTCTAATGATCGAGCAGGAACAGTTTTGGAAGAAATATTTTTAGAAGAAATCAAAGCATAAAGGTTAGAGATCTAAGGGTAGAGTCTCTCATTGGATATCTTGTTTGATGCCTGGGAGTTGAGACAAGGAAATGTCAAGCCATGATAAAGGAAAATTGGTGAAAGCGAAGTCTTGCTCCTCTGAGATTCTAGTTATGAGGTTTGCCTGTGAGTTTTGTGAATAAAATCATGCAGGATGAACTTGTTTTTACTAGAGTGGAGCTTGCTTCAATTATGGCCAGATGGGCTACTTGTTTAAAAATTATCCAAGTTAGAGGCGACAAGTCAAGAGTTAGGCAATTCCTGGTAGGGTGTTTGTAGCTTCAACTCGTGATGTTAGAGCCAATCCCTCAGTTGTGGAAGATTGTTTCAGTAAGACAATTTTATTTTATATTCCGGGATATGAGTCCTTCAAATTTCCATGAAGGTTGGTAAGGAAGATTTGGGATTAATTCCGACTCTTTATACAAGTTATTTGATGCAAGAAGGGTGTCAAGTTTACCTAATATTTGTGACCATATGTGAGAGTCATTTTGTGGCCATCACAGATATTCTAGTTGTTTGTGAATTTAAGGATGTCTTCCCAGAAGATTTGCATGGATTGTCTCTCCTTAGAGAGATTGAATTTGCTATTGATGTTACTCCTAGATTTGCCCCAATTTTGAGGGCTCCATATAGAATGGCCCCATCTAAATTGAAGGAATTAAAACATAGTTCTAGGATTTGTCAAAAAGAGATTTATTCGGCCTAGTGTTTCACCATGGGGCACTCCCATGTAATTTGTGAGAAAAAAAGATGGATTGATGAGATTGTGCGTGAATTAGCGAAAATTGAATAAAATTACAATTAAGAACAAATACTATCTCCCAAGGATTAATGATTTGTTTGATCAATTATAAGGAGTTCAGATTTTCTCAAAGACTGACCTGCATTTGGGATACTACTTGAAGGATAGGCAACTATCTGCTAAATTAAAGAAATACAAGTTCTAGTTGGAAAAGGTTTCTTTTTGGGTCATATTATTTATAAAGGAGGCATATCTATAGATCCAAAGAAAGTAAAAGTAGTGGCCGATTGGGAGAGACCGACGAATATTGTAGAGGTGCAGAGTTTCTTGAGTCTGACTAAATCTGATAAGTGGCGTGTTAAGAATTCTCGAAGATTCCAGTGTTGTTGGCGCGCTTGGTGCAGGAGCTATCATTCTTTAATTAAAATGATGCTTGTGAGAAGAGTTTTTAGAAATTAAAAAATAGATTGATATCAACGCCAATTTTAGTAGACCCCTGATGGGTCAAGTGGATTTGTGTTGTGTTGTTATGATTCTAAGAAAGGTGTGGATTGTGTATGATATAACATGGTTGGATGCTTGTTTATGGGTTAAGGGAGCTGAAAGTTTATGAAAAAAATTACCCCCACCTAGGGTTCAGAGGTAGCAGCTGAGATCTTTATTTCAATGATTACGAGATATTATTTGAATGGAGAGGAGCTTGTGGCTTATTCTAATCACAAAGGTTAGAGGTTTTTGCTTTTGCAAAATGAGTTGATTTTGTGGCATCATAGGTAGATAAATTTGTGTACAAAATATTGAGGAGTTGAAGAAGGAATTGATGAATGAGGCCCATAGATTGGGGTGTACAATTCATCCTAAAATGAATAAGAAGTAACAAGATATGAGGAAGAATTTTAGGTGTCAAAATATGAGGTGTGAGATTATGGTTTCTGTGGTAGGGTGAATTGGTTGTCAATAGGTGAAAGCTGAAGAGCCTCGATGATTTTTTGTGTCCTCTGCTAACTCCCAATTGAAAATGGAAGCATATTTTGACAGGTTCTATTTTGGGGTTACCTAGGTGGTGAGGAATATGGACTCTATTTGGGTGATTGTGGTTTGGCTGTTGAGGTAGGCCCACTTGTTAATTCAGATGTAGTATTCGAGAGTTAAGTTAGCTTGTCGGTATATTAACAAGATGGTGTGTTGCAAAGTTTTCCATTTTCATGGTTTCCGATTGTGGTCTGAGGTTGTGTCAAAGATTCTAGAAAGTTCACATATGAAATTGGGTATCAAGTTGGAATGTAGTATGACGGTAAATCCGCCGTCAAGTGGTAATTCAGAATAGTGCAGTGGAAGCGTGTAAGCCTATAGCCCATAGGTCTCAAGATCTAGTTTGAGGTTGGAATATGAGATCTAATTTGAAATCTGATTTGCGGTTCGATGTAGGTGATCACATGCTTCTGAAAGTATTCTTGAGGAAAGGAATTTTGAGGGTTTTCAATAGATCGGAGATATGGCTTATAGATTGACCTTACCTCTAAGTTTGGTGGATTGTTAGAATGTATTCTATATATGTATATTGAGTAGATTTGTATGTAATCTTTTGCATATGGTTGGGTTTGGGCTGATACTGATTGGCAAAGATTTATTTTATATTGAGGTTTCAATTTAGATTGTGGGGTAGAAAAGATCAAGTGCTGAGTAAAGCGATTCCTTTTAGCTATAGTTTTCGATTGAGGTAGTGGCATGGGTGTGCAAAGATGAAGTTCGGGATTATGCCCCCATCTATTTGAGGATTAAGATGTGTAAATTTTAAAGATAAAATTTTTATAATAAGGGGAGAATGTAACACCTTAAATTTTCATTTGAATTATTTTGATATTAATTATAATTTTGGATAATTTAGATATGATAAAAATTAATTAAATATTATAAAATTTTGAAAGATAATCAGATTAGCAGGACTAATATTGAAAGCGCACTCAAGAAACGTCCGAGCACTGATTCCAATGGGCTTGTACTTGAGATGTGCCTATATTGGCATCCAAGCACCGATTGAATATTAAAAGAAAAGGAGAAATAATAATAATAATAATAATAATATAAAGGGAGAGGAAAAGAATTGTACCGTAGAAAGAGAAGAAGGGAGGAAAAGAAAAAAAAGAAGAGAGAGGAGAAAAGAGAGAAAGAGAGAAGAGTGGGAGAGAGAGAGCTCGCGCGAAGGAGCGAGGGTGAAGAAGGAGAGAGAGATAGAGGTGGAGGAGGAGAAGAGAGGGAGAGCGGTGTGCCCGGGGGAAGGCTAAAGCAGACAGAAAGGAGAAGGTAGAGAGAGAGAGCACGGGAGAGGAGAGGCACGCGGCAAGAGAAAAAAGGAGAAGCGATTAGGTATGTTGGAGTATTCTTTTATCAGATCTATTTAGTATGAGATCGAAACAAGTATCTATATGCTCTATCCTTAGTCTCTTTGAGTATCTAATATATTTTGACTATTATTT
Source organism: Nepenthes gracilis (assembly GCA_033239525.1). NCBI lineage: Eukaryota > Viridiplantae > Streptophyta > Magnoliopsida > Caryophyllales > Nepenthaceae > Nepenthes > Nepenthes gracilis. The sequence goes on from BSYO01000015.1 coordinate 14,728,122, forward strand.
AGAAATTTTACTAATATGCATGCTGTCAAGCGTATATTGACATGTTTCGTGACTATTGTTGTTTGTTAATGGGTGTATTTCCATGTGTTGGAAGATTTGTATTACTAAATGATTAAAGGCTATCTGTTAGCACGTCCATGCTTGAAAATCGACATCTTTCGGAATCTACATTTTGCTTCACAAGCTCGAGCCTTGCTTTTAGAGACGCCAGAGTTCGGGCCATGCTTGACTTGACTTCGAGCCCTAATTCCAGAGACACCGGAGCTCCTGACACTCTCGACATGCGCTCGAGCACCGATTCTAGAGAAGCTTGAACTCCAGGCTTGCTCGACCCGAGTTCAAGCACTGAATCCAAAGTAGCCCAAACTTAGAGGCATGCTCGAGCACTACAACCAGCTTACTTAGCGCCCAGAGTTCACTTGGGCTGTGCTTGAGCGACGCGGCACATAGTCTCCAACGGCTATATCTTTTAACCTAGGGCTCCTCTATATATTGCCACCTTTTCTTTTTTTTTTGTAATTTTTCTGTCCATTTTCTATGGTAGTTGCTCTTATCTCTCACACACATTTTGAGCTTCAAAATTATACCCACTAAAGAAAACTTCATTGACTCTGTGCTAAACTTCTAAGTTTTTTCTTCCTCTCAAATTGTTTTAAACACTCCCTTTCCTGGCCTAAAAGTCCTCATGAATGACATGGGAGGCGTGAAAATTGAGCTTCAGCGGTGTACGGTATTTTGACGGTACAAGAAGGAAAATTAACAAGAAGACCGGAAGCTATCCGGTTCCGTTGCCGTGGGCAAGTCAAAGGAATTTCTTGGTAATGATTACAAGTCGGGAGTAAGTCGGTTAGGTTAACACTTTTATATCACCTGATCTGTAAGTTAATTTTCATAGTGTATATCGTCTGTGATCGTTGAAACTCGGAAGGTTTTACTTGATAGCCATACTTATCAAAGTTTTCATTCGTCACCAAAAATTGTGCATTTGTTATTATTACTTTTATTATTTACTATTTACATCTAAATTAGAATATATTTTATGTGTAATATATATTTTATATTTTTCATTCCGCAAATTGATTGAAGGATCAAAACATTTTCGTCTATTGGAACGATTTGTTTCCTTCAATTGGTATCAAAAACTCACCCCGATCCTCGACCCCCGTTTTAGATGTATATTAGTGGATAGCTCTCCGTTCCTCCCTTCTTTGATGGGAACAATTACACTTATTAGAAAGTGCGTATGAGAGCATTCCTCAAGTCGATGGACGAGCACGTGTGGACTAACAACCAATCTAAATGGACACCACCTAGAAATACTATGGGTGATGAACCGTAAGTTCTGTCCTTATAGATAAAAGAAGAACTTGATGCGTGCAATTAGAATAGTAAGGGGTTGCATGCTATTTTTATGATTGTATTTCCTAAAGAATTTAATCACATTGTCATGTGTGAGATTTTAAAAGATGCGTGGGATTTCTTTTAAAAGATTTTAAAAGATTGCCGACGAATGGACTAAAGTTGTTAAGAATTCTAAATTATAAATACTTACCACTAGGTTTGAGGAAATTAGAATGCAGGACGATGAAACCATTGATGACTTCTATGCTCAATTAAATGATATAGTGAATTTTACATTTAACCTAGGAGAAAGAATTTCAAAAAACAGAATTATCCACAAAGTCCTTAGATCGCTTCCTGAGCAATTTAGATCGAAAGTCATGGCTATTGAAGAGAGCAAGGATCTTGACAAAGTAAAAATTGAAGAACTTGTCGGATCTCTTTAAATATATAAACATACCATACCTCAATCAAAGAAATCCAAATCAATTGCTCTTAAATCCATCAAATAAGAGAAAGATCATAATTTTGATGATGATTCATATAGCGATGAAGATTTCTCCCTTTTTGTAAAGAATTTCAAAAATTTTTAAAGAAAAATAAAATCTCATCTGAAAAACAAAATGTAAAGTTAAAAAATTTAATGTCCCTCAAAAGTAACAAGAAGGACAAATGCAAGATCAATGACTCCAAGCTCAAAAACACTGAAGGGATGTAGTGTCATAAATCTCAAGGTTTTAGGTATTTTCGTACTGAATGTCAAAGCTTAAAACTGACAATAATGTCAAGCTTTAAAAGCTAATGCGACATTAAGTAATGATGAAGAGGATAAAATGAAAGATATTCTAAAGAAAGCCAAACAAAATACATGGCTTTCATGACCTCTTTGTGTAAACATGAAGAGAATTTAGAAGAACTCCTAGATAAAACCGATGACACTTAAAATGAGTCAAAAGCCCATTTCTCTGACCTTCAAAACGCATATGATAAGTTGTTTAAGGAGAGTTTAAAGATCTAAAAAAACTAATGCATCTCTAAAGTATAAGCTATCAAAATTAAAATAGGAAAAAGTCACTCTTAAATCCGAGTTAAACACAAAAAATCAAGAAATTGAGAAAATGGGTCTTTGCTAAAAAGATTAAGACCCTTGAATCGGATCTTGAATCTGTGCACAATGATTTGAATCTGTTTTTAAATGGGTCTAAGCAATTGGACCGTATACTCAGTCTAGAAAAAGAGTATGGAAACAAAATGGGATTAGGTTATTTCACCAAATCTTGAACTACAAATGTGAGTCCCAAAACGGTCTTTGTCTCGGCCACGTTAGCTCCAAGGTGAAACGTTGTGCCATCCGCCTCCATTGATCAGCGGTCTAAAAATGTTACAATGCCAAAAGTCGATGCTCCTAAAATTTTATCCTAGAACAAGAGAAGGCATCCTCGTTTTGATCAATCTAGGAGACACGCTTACACCTCATATATTTCCACTCATTTTGTTCCAACATGCTATGAATGTGGCAAAACTAGACATATTCGGCCTCACTGTTCAACAATAAAATTTCGAAACAATTTTAACCCCAATTTAAAGATAAAGACGCTTGTTAATCATGTAAACTTTCTGAATAATCAAGTGGTACGTTTATCCAAAATAATTAAAATCGGAAAGAAGATATGGATCAAAAAGAGTGACCTTACCTCCCATTGAACACCTCTGCCCTCTCTTAAGAGTGTATAATTTTAGGGGAGTTGGGGCGTAGGGGGAGTTCGGGGGGATCTCTTTGTAGTCTATATAACTGAATTGCTTGTCATTTCATCTTTGTATACCCTTCTCTACGTCTATTTGATACCCTTTGATCATTCATGACAAAAAAATGGGAGTGACTAGTTGAAGGGGAGTTTATATTTAGGGGGAGTTTCCATGTCTAGTTATTCTATTCTATGCTTCTTTACATGTCATGCTCTTTACACTAATTATTTGTTTACTATGCGTCTTTATATGCCATACTCTTTATAATGATTATTTGTTTACTATACATCTTTATATGCCATACTCTTTATATCGATAATTTTTTTACTATGCGTCTTTATATGTTCTACTTTTGCTATATTTCCTTGCTTGTTTTCTATTTTTTCTACTAACCATGGTTACAAAGGCTAGCCTCAACTCATTTGTGCTTCCCTGCTTCTTCCGGTTCCTCTTGAGTTCATTGAATTGAGTCTACAGTCATATAGGTGTAGGTTTTCATGTACACGGATTATATTTCGATAGTGTCTGAACTTGTACTTCTATTGTATTTTATTTTTTCTTCTATTTATGATTTTTGTCTCGAAATTGCCAAAAGAGAAGATTGTTAGGCATATATTGAAATATTCCGTGATTGTTATTGTTTGTTAATGGGTATGTTGGGGATTACTCCCGTATGGAAGTCCTTGTAATCAAAGGACTTGGACGGAGCACATGTGTGTGCTTAGAGGAAGGAATCCCGGTCAACTATGTTGACCGGAACCTTCTGGACAGTCAACTCTGTCGATCAATATGTTGACCGAAAAAATCGTGAGACGACTGACTCTACTGAAGAAGTAGGATGGACTACTTCGACCGGTCAACGGTGTGATTGATCGGCCAATATGAGATGACGGTCAACAGAGTTGACCGACTGAATATGAGAGGTCCGAATGACTATCATATCCTAAAAGGTGTACAGTTAATCTACCCGATTGGGTAGTTGGTAGATATTATTCTTGGGACTCCAAAGGCTGATCGGTCTGTAGGAGCAGGCATGCGCCGCTTGCTGTAGGATAGGGCGTGCGCATGCACACATGCAGACATTGGAAGTTGAGCACGAACCACCAAGCTAGGCTATGGTGGGGGATATGTGTATATATGCGTGTATATGCACATTCAGCATAGAGAAGGAGAAGACACCGGATAAGTAGAGAAAATAGTGTAACAGATGAGAGAAAGTGAAAAGAAAGAGAGCTATGAGTGAAAACAAAGTGTAATTTTTTTCTTATTTCAGAAGGATTTTCCACATAAAATGTTTGGTGTTCATTTTTCTCTTCTTCTACTTTTATTTCTAATGTCTACTTCATTTTCTCTTCTCCTACTTTATTTCTACTTCTACTTCACGCCCATTTTATCAAGGCCATTTCACCAGGATTGTTCTTATATACTTGTCAATAGGCCGCCTATTGTCTGCCAACAGGGTGTATTTCCCTGTGTCGGAAGATTTGCGTTACTCCATGATTGAAGGCTTTCTGTTGGCATGTCTATGCTCAAAGATCGGCATTTTTTAGTATCCACGTTTTTCTTCCCACGCTCGAGCCCTACTTTTAGATGTGCTAAAGTTCGGGGCATACTCGATCCACGCTCGAGCCCTGACTCTAGAGACACCGGAGCTCCAGGCATGCGCGACACGCGCTCGAGCTCCGATTCTAGAGAAGTCAGGCTCTAGGCACTCTCGATCCGAGCTCAAGCGCCGATTCAAAAGAAGCTCAAACTCCAGGCACACTTGACCCAAGCTCGAGCACCAATTCTAGAGAAACCCAAGCTCCAGGGCTTACTCGACCCGAGCTTGAGCGTTAAATCAAGAGAAGCCTGAACTTGGAAGCACACTTGAGCTGTGCTCGAGCAATGCATCCAGCTTATTTACAGCCCAGAGCTCACTCGAGCGGCGCGGCACACAGTCTCCATTAGCTATATCTTTTAACCTAGTTTTCATGCTCCTCTATATATAGCCACCTTTTCTTTTTCTCTCCATGATTTTTCTGTCCATTTTCTGTGGCAGCTGCTCTTATCTCTCACACACATTTTGAACCTCAAAATTGTACCCATTAGAGAAAACTTCATTGACTCTATGTGCTAAACTTTTAAGTTTTATCTTCCTCTCCAATTGATTTAAACACTCCTTTTCCTGACCTGAAAACCCTTGTGAGTGACATAGGAGGTGAGAAAATCGAGCTCCAACGGTGTACAGTGTTTTGAAGGTACAAGAAGGAAGATTAACAAGAAGACCAAAAGGTGTCTGATTCCATTACTATGAGTAAATCTAAGGCATTTCTTAGTAGGGATCACAAATCGGGAGTAAGTCGGTTAGATTAACACTTCTATACCATCTGATCTGCAAGTTAATTTTCATAGTGTATATCTTCCCTAACAGTTGAAACCTGGAGGATTTTACTCAATAATCATGATTATTGATATTTTTCTTCGTCACCAAAAATTATGCATTTATTATTATTGCTTTCATTATTTACTATTCACATCTAGATTAAAATATATTTTACATGTATTATATATTTTATATTTTTTATTCCGTAAATTTATTAAGGGATCGAAATATTTTCATGAATTGGAACAATTTATTCCCTTTAGATGTTATTTTATAAACCAAATCTGGTTTATTTTGTACATGTATGTATAATTTATCAGTAGATTGGGAAGTTTTGTTCAGATTATATGCTTTTTGAGGATTTTACTATTTTATGAAAGTTTAAAAAATATTTAAACTATATATGTTCGTATATCAGTATATTTATACAAAAATGGGCATGAATCAAGCCGCACATCGGTACACATGAATGCTACCAGGGGTCGAAATCACTACTTTGTGAGACCATGGTGGTCCAAGATTCTGGTTGGTCGATATGTGAATCCGATTTGTGATATGTGATATCCCTTCCACAAGCCTTAAGGTTGAGGTGTATTCATAGTTAACCAGGCCTAATGGACAATGATATGAGATGGTCAAGAGTTATAAGCTTAAAATATAGTCAAATTGAGAGATGTATGCCTAAAATATAATCAGGATCCAATAATATGAGATGGCTGAAAGTTACAGGCCTAAAATATAGTTGGGCTGAAAGTTGTAGGCATAAAATGTAGTCAATATCCAATAATATGTAATAGTTAAAAGTTATAGGCCTAAAATATAGTCGAGATCCGATAATATGAGATGGTTAAGAGTTGAAGGCCTAAAATATAGTCAGGATTGATGATATGAGATGACCAAGAGTTGTAAGCCTAAAATATAGTTGGGCCAAGAGTTACAGGTCTAAAATGTAGTTGGAATTTGATAATATAAGATAGCCGAGAGTTGCGGACCTAAATTATAGTTGGGTTGAGAGTTGCAGGCCTAAAATATAGTCGAGATCCAATGATATGAAATCGTTAAAAGTTACAAGCTTAAAATGTAGTCAGGGGTTGTGCATATGTATGAGATACGGACCTTATGATTTATTTTATACTATTTGTTATTTGATGTCACCATCCCTTTGATTTATATGTATTGTATTATATATATATATGATAATACTTACTGAGTTTTAGACTCACAGTTTTTATTTTACCTTTCCAGTAGAGGGCTTGAATGTTTTGTAGGAGTTGGACGAGATTTGACATGACATCGCGTATTCGGTGAGAATCATATCCATCTAGACTGGCGATGTCAGCTGCATTTTGTTCCTTTTGGATTGAGTTTGTTATGTAATATATATTTGGATAGTGAAATTGGCCAAGAGTTGCCTTTTGATTAATATATTGAGAAATTGTTGGATTTATTGAATTACATAGTTGAGGTGTTGTCATTATTTGATTATTTTTCTTACAAGTGTTTATTATAGATCATGTTCAAATTATCCGGACGATTGTCCAATGAGATATTGTAATGGGTTTTGGATCTAATCGATATTATTATTTTGGTTATAAAATTATAATATGTTTGTTATATTATACACAGTTTAAAATATATTTATCTATTATTTAAATTTTAATTATTTATTAATTTAATCTGTTTTAGTTTAAGAACGTGACATTTAAGTATGGACTAAACCATTTAGTCAAAGCGGATAAGAGCGAGCTATTATTTCAACTGCCTCCTTTGTCGTACTCTCAGCAAAATGATTTGGTAGTGAGCAACTAAATGAAAAGAAGGGGTTAGTTTAGTTTAGTTTATTTGGTGGGCCTAACTTACATAAGCTTGATCTAAGGGGGATTTGCATAGTGAAATGTGCTCATTTCAGCTGTGACAAAGAGGTCTTTATGTCTTGTGTTCCTTTTGTGAATTAAGGTTACAAACTTCAGAATTCAGCTTCTAACTTCAATTAGTTTCAGTAAGACTAGTAATTTTATTGGGGAGTCCACTAATATTGGCCAGTATAGCTATTGGTCAAAATATTAGTATCAGTATATATATATATATATTGGGTGTGGATAATTCTGTATAGGCTATATCGAGTGACATAAATTGGTAATGGATACCACAGTTATAAGAATTTTTTTCATAATCATATCAAAATTGAGTTTTATATTTCAATTTGACCAACATATACATATATTTATATATTTAAAGAGTTATAATCAATTTTATCAAAATTGAGCTTAATATTATCATACAATTGAACTAAAGAGAAGATCTAAAACAAGTAACTGATTTTGATAATCTCTAGCATGTATTTCTTAAAAGAAAACCAGCAGAATATTCTACTTTTTAGAATGTTCTTTTTGAAGTAGAATACTCAAATAAATATTTTTTTGGATACCTTCCCTTCTTATTTAAAAAAAAATACAAATAACAAGACGACAATAATAACTTAAAATGATGACGTTATTTTTATTCATGGCATTAATGGAACTCTTGCCCATCACCTCATGCTAAAGAGTCCATAAAAAGTTTAACAAGTCTTCTAAACAAATCCTTACAACAACATTTCAGCCATTGAAAAGAAAAAAAAACTTTGAATGGCTGCATCATATTTGGATTATGGCTTCTAAGAAGTAAAAGAGGCCTGTATTGGTCAATATTTTTAATATAAATTAATATATTATAATATATTATGTGATATAATTTTCTGATATTGACCAATATTTTAATCTATGTTACAATTGATACTGATGAACTCACATCATCAAGAGAAATGGCATCCTATGCTAGGTTGATGGTGGAAATTAAAGTCAAAACACCTATGCTTGAGTAAATTGATATAAAGTGACCAAAATTTTGGCACTCTGAAGATTTATCTGGTTTAGGTTGTAATAATGGGACCATCTCAAGGGAACACTCGAAACTACCCACCCTGGTGATAAGAAAATGACCAATGTAGAGCTAATAAAGTACAAGAGTTATTTTTACAAATCAAAGCATCTATGTACTAAGGAATATTAGATATATTAATTAATATTTTGAATATCAATGTATCAATCTATGTTTTAAATATTAGGTACATATGGATGTTTAAAATGCATGCAACAAATTCAAACTAGGAGTGTGGTGACCATATGAAGAAAAATTGTGGCTGGTCAAGTTCTTCTATTTCCCAGAAACAAGAACTAGTCCCAAATATATAGAATATATAAATAAAATATTAATCAATATATATTAATATTAAACTCTTTTAATATCCATATTTCTCAATATTTTTACAAAATTACGATTCGTTATTATATTAGCAATATATCATTGGCTGAGATTGAACAGATACACCCGATATCTTACGAAATATTGCTTACTATAATACCCGACACGCTGCAACCATACTAATACTAATATTTTCATAAAACATCAAACTTTGAAGGGTTTTTTTTTTCAAAAAACAATTAAATGTGCTATGTACAAAAAGAGCAACAAGCATAGCAAAATGGTCACCAAAATCCTAAATATTACAATCAACAACACAATTTTTTTAGCGAGTACAAAGACCAAAAAGAAAAAAAAAATCAAAAAAAATTCTTGGCCTTGAAAGTAGTATGCTTCAGAAATGCAGTTCATACAACGATCTTCTCTTCTTTCAGCGGCAGAAAAGATACTTGTGCTCCATTTTCGCTTCGGAAATCCACGAAGTTTAGAGACTTTGCCTGCTGTGTAGTGTCAATGCTGCTACTTCTACCTGCAGGGATATCATGGTTGTGCTTCCCCTCATAGGTAGTTATCACAGCTTTCGGGTCTGTTGAGGATCTCTCAATATGCTTGCGAACATTGCATCCTGCGGTCGTGCACTTATAATAGCTCCTGCAGGCAAAATATATATTCAAAAATATCACCAGAATGTTCTGAAACTCGCGGTTCACAGTAATCGTAAATGATGTAAGCATGTTGAATCATTAACATAGACAAAAAAGAAAAGGTAGGTCAATATATGAAGCTCCTACTATGCACGAGTTTAGAAAAGAGTTAGATCATTTTTGGATCTATTATGTGCAATCTTAATTCGTATCATATTAGAGTTCGTTTCCACGACTCGAGCACTTGGCAATTAGGTCAGATTGCGACAAATATTCCTTTACTCCAATGCTCTCCATTAATCATTAATACAGAGAAAGTATGCACAGGACAAGTTTTCAAACTAACAATGCAGTCAATCTACTATTCTTGAGCCCTTATACAGCTACAATAGAGATACAGCTACAATAGAGAAATGTGCGAAGGACATACAAAACTGAAGAATAAGAAAACAACAGAGCTTCAACCCTCACTATATATCTTCACATGTAAATTTTCTGCATTTCCAATCAGTCTAGGCAACATCATCCACAAGTCAAATTCTTCTTCCCTACCTTGTTCTAAGCTTTACTAGGGTAACCATGACTCTTCCTAATCCCTCCACCTTCAATCAAATCACTCTTTCTTACTGGTGCAACATACATTTCAAATGTCTAGATCATCATAAACATCTTTCTCATCTGATCTTCTATAGGCAGAGTCCCTATTTCTACTTGCTAACAAAGTGTTCATTTCTAGATTTTGTCTTCTGGGGTTGCCACATCAATCCATCTGGACATTTTCTGTTTTGTTCAGCTTAACCTTTGTCTTTTTCAATATTTCGACCCAAACAATATAGCTAGTTTTAATATAATCCACAAAGTTTTGTTTATAATTAACAACAACACTTTTAAATATTCATCAAAAAGAATAACAAGCAGAGGAAACCAAATCATTTGCAGGATAAGTAAAAAAAATCATAATACAAAAGCAAAAATGATACTAAAACGGTCACCACCTTGGATTAGGATTGGTTTTGACCACCTTCTGCCCATACTTGCGCCATTTATAGCCATCATCTAAAAGATCAACTTCACTTCTCGTCTGCACGATTATTTTTGGCTCTGCCAATGTCTTGTACGATAAGCTTACCTCAGACGTCCCTGCCCCAATGTTTCTGCATTGAGATTAAATATTTCCACATCAAATAGTTATCTTCAGAAGTGTAGAATTAAGAAAAATAAGAACAAAATCTGGTTGAAATATGGCTGCCTTCCAATAATATGTCATTTTTCGATTATGGAATGAAATATCGACCAAAAAAATCAATATTGGGCTCCCCGACACTTATATTTCCTAATACCACGACAAATTATAAAATGTAGCCATATAAGCAATATATCGTGATATATCAACCAATATGTTTTAATATATTTCCTCCAATATCGAATAATATATCATCGATATAGCTATGACTGATATCAATCCTGGTACTTTCACAAATGCTTTCAATAATTACATTCTCTTGGGATTTGGTTTGTCATCATCCTCAACTCTTTGATTAGCATCACCCGTTTCCTCACTATCACTCAGTCCATGTAACTGAATAGATGTCTCCTGCGTGGAATCCTCATCCCCTCCGAGATTGGAATGAGCAACAGCTCCATTCAACCACTGGGAATCACCATGCTGCACCATGGTTAGAGTATTTAGACTGCTGCCCTCTCTACAGCGTCTCCCTTGCTGAGGTGGTTCATGGTTGTGCTGTCCCTTGTAGATAATCTCAGTTATGCACCCCTCGTAGGAGTGCTCCACCTTTTTCCTGACAGGACAGCTAGGGACCGTGCATTTGTAATAACTTCGAGGATATTCACAGCCTTTGACCTGCTTTTGTCCGTATTTCCGCCAGTTGTAGCCATCATTGGCAGGCCTGTCAATGACTATGGAAGAATTTTGGGATATAGTCCTGTCAGAATGGCATGCCTCTGCTGATTCCAATGCTCCATCATTGACCGAAAGGTGCTGCTGGTCATTACAAACAGAGGATTGGTGGCTTGTCAGTGGATCAGTTGGGGGTGCTACAGATGAAGCAGCGTGACATCCAGCTTGGGATAGTGCAGCTTGAGCAGTAACTTGTGCAAGGGCTTGCTGGTGAGACATGCCAAATGGGCTCTGCATAGGTTTCACGGATCCCAAATTAAAGCAAGTACAATTCTCAGGAAATGCCAAAGATCGTAACTATTATCACAGATTCACATTGGATTGATTTGGATTCCGATTTCAGTCATTCATCAGTTCTCTCATCTACCCTCTTTGTACCAAACTCAACTCTAGTTGTCGGGATCAAGCGTGAGTTATAATAGGTTGTAGTGACTTCATTCATATCAGTCGAGACTTTTTAGACGTGAAGGTCCCGTGTTTTTTTTTTTTTCCCACTAGTTCAGAAGGGGTTTTGCACATAACATTTTGCTTCTGTCCTGTGCATGTGCTGTTGTTTGCTCTATTTGTTGGATTCCTATCAGGTTTGTACAAGAAAGGGATAAACTGATCCAAACTTCAGCGTGTTTTATCCCTTCATATTATTATGCACGCCCAAGAAAAAAGGAAAACTTGTAATGCAATCCCATTATCTTATAAGAAAATCAACTAAAGGCTTTCTAGAATATAAAGGGAATGATCTCCTATTCCTCCAATCTCATCAACGTCAACGAATGGAACCCTTCAACCCAATATAGCAGGTCATTAACTCAGCTGGTAACAGCTATTTAAGACATTTGGTTGGATTCATGATCATGAGTTTGATTCCTTTTACTTTGTACCTGAACTTACCTAGTGCATAGTCCTTGTGGGTGATGTCATACAACCCGGAATTTGATCCAAGCCCATGAAGGGGAGGAGGAGGATTATTGGTTAAAAGAAAGAAACAAATAAAAAAAAGGTTGTACAGTGCCACTGTTAAGGGCTTTAAAGAGATTTGGTGTTTGCCGCTTTAGCCTGTAAAACAGATGGTTGTTTATGGGGAAGAATCCAATAGAAAAACCTTATAACCCAAGATTTCTAGTAAGTAATTTAACTAGAATTCACTACAAACTAATATGAAGCTCAATATTATGTATACAAACACTTTTAACAATAACAGAGGGTGATCGTGCCACCGTTAATCCAGTTTGATAATTTGTGAATTACAAGAATCAGCACCAATCAATGTCCGAATTACACAAATTAAGCATTTGATAATCATCATTAAGAAATTAATTTAGTGTGAGGGTGAAGGAAAAGGAAACTTCATACTATGCAACTACGCAATAAGAACAGTGAAAAGGTTGAAAACGCTGATGTCACCGAATCATTCAAAACGCCCGAAAGTTCGGCAGAGCGGTTCATCTGAGAGATAATAATTGAAATCTAATGAAAGAAAACAGCTCCAACTCACCGGAAAATCCCTCAACATAGAAAGAATCTAAGCAAAGAAATGAAACGGACAGAGAATTACCAGCGCCGGAGAAAATAAGCCCGGAGAGTTAAGGAAGGCAGAAGGGGTAAACGCAGGGGAAGCCGAAAACAATGGTGAAACAGGGACCATCAAACTCGACGGCCTACTCTGCCTAAACCCGGCAGCGCCACCACCCACGTCCTTCCCATCACTAGACACCTCTGTCTTCACAGAGCTCTCACTCCAACTATTATTATTATTATTGTTATTATTACTCCCCCCAAAGCTCAAGGTTCCACCGCCGGCGGACGGCGAGGCGATGGCTCCTGCGAGCAGCTGGGAGAAAGATCGAAAATCTCCGTCGACCGGGAAATTGTCGCACAAGTAGTTGGAAAGCATGGTCATCGGACCAGGGCTCTTTGCTCCCGTAAACAGAGCCTCCGCCGAGCGCGGCGGGATTAATATCATTGTCGGCCGCTCCTCCGCTGCTGGTATCTGCGATCCCCCTTTCTCTTCATCCATTTTCAAACTGGGTCAATCCCTTTACTCCTCTCCCCAAGAAATCCGTCAGCTTTCTGCACAGCTTCACTCCCTTGTTCCTTCTCCAGTGAACAACGACTTCCCTCCTCTGCTTTTGAATCTTCGAATCCTCAAAATGGGCGAGTTTGCCTCCCTGCTTGGCTTTTATACATCTTCCACGGGAAGCAACTTTTCGGCGTTGGACATTGAAATTCCTCCTTCTGCGTTCGATTTGGATAAAATTTGCCTTAAATTTTCTTCAAATTAATCTCAAATTCAATCAAATGCCAACAAGAAAACACATAAAAGCTTGTCATTACTTCCATTTTTGGCTTTGTTAAATAAAACAAAATAAAATAAAATAAAAATTCGAGATATTTACTTATTAGTCAAAAACTAATGGCACGTGCTCCACCAATGTCTTCCCATGTCCCACCGAATTCATTGTTGCTGTCGGCGGGCAGTCGCTTTTTAGTTGATGGGTGAGGCTGCCAAGCAAACCTGATTAACTTGTAAAATTCATACAATCCATCATCAATCATTCATTGATTGACTGTTCTATCACACCATTATTAATAATTATATCTTATAATTTATTTATAATTTATTCTATAATTTTAATTATTTTAATTTAAACTCATTAAAATTTTCAAAAAATAAAAAATTAAAATTAACCTGTATAAATTAATTATAGGTGGATGGGATATTTTATATTACAATTATTGGATATATGAAATATCCCATTTGTCCTATTTTTGTAACAGCTCATTTACAGCTTTTCTAGATTTAAAAAATAAAATAAGAAAAAAAAATATATATATATCAGTTATATTTTCTATAATTTATTTATAATTCTTTCTTTTATTTGTGGGACCAATTAAAATTTTAACAAAATAAAAAATAAATAAAAATGAATTAGAGATGTGAGAATGGATTAATTTTTAAAAGGGTTATACAGCAACATCTCTAAAATAAATAAAACAAAATTGACTTTTAAAGTATGTTGTAGATCGTGAGTGAGTGATGTGAAGCCATGCACTAGATATAAAGTTGTGAGCAATTTAATTAATTATTAATTTGTGTGATAATTAAATTAAAATTGTTTAATTTTGTGAATTAATATGATATTCTTCATAATTTGTAATCACTGAGTTTGTAGTAAAAAAGGGCCATAATTAGTATGCATATATTGATAATTACAATAATAATTTTTTATATGTAATATAAAATAAAATTATATATAATAAATCTAAAGTGTTTTTTTCAAAAGTGATTGAGTATATAGGCTTTAACCATAGCCAATATTTTGTTTAGAAACACAAAATATAACAAATAAGTATGATTTATTATTTATTCTTCAATTTTTATTTTTCCCAAATAATACATCCTTTTTTTATTTTTATTTTTATAAAAAATGGGCAATTTTGCAAAAAAAAAAAAAAAAAAAGGAGTGCACAATCGTATAAAAGAAAATAGTTTATTTATAAACCTATTTATAACTTTGTTTTTCATAATTTTTTAATACAGTAACTTCATAAAGGAAAATTGATGATCCTACTTTACGTACGAAAGAAGAAGAATTTTGCTTCGTAAATTTGGGCCGTCGGTTTGTATTGTCGACTAAAAATCAACCGCTCAGATCTTTTTTATATTACAATTTTTTAAAAAAAATATAATAAATATGAGTGGTCGGTTTCAACCTATGGTACAAATTGATAGCCTAAATTTCTGAAATAAATTTTTTAAAAAATTATAATAAATATGAGTGGTTGATTTCAACCTATAACATAAATCGACGGCCTAGATTTACGAAGCAAGATCCTCAGGAGGAAAGGACGGAATGGAGCATTAATTTTGGAGTCTAAATTTAAACTAATGGTATTTATGACTTATGATTTCACACTCATTTATTATTTTTTCTTCCTGTAATTTTACAAGAAAAAAACAGTGTAGACAGAATATCTAATTCTAATTCCGATTGCGTGCATTTTATGAAAAATGGTTCCGTATTTGTATCTATATATAGGTTAGGTGGTTGCAGAATCAGTAAAATTGAAAACAATAGACGAGATTTTTATCAATAGCAATTTTTTAATAAAAATTATGTAACATTCATTTCAAAAAAAAAAATTATAAAACATGACTGAGATATTATGTAAACTACTATATATTTTTGTAAATATTTTGGTTTAATTTTTATTTAATAATGTTCCTAAAGTACTCGATTGACTGTTCAAAAAGCTCTTCCAAAAATAAAATAAAATAAAAGAGGGATAAACACGTAAGTTTCACTTTAGAGGATGAGGACTAGATGGGCTCCACCATATTAGAAGCCTTTAGAATATGTATATACCTATATATATACACACATATATAAATATTAATGAGAAAATCAGAAACAGTCCAAGCTAATACTTAATTGGATAAGAGATCTAAATATTAACAGTTTAACATAAGATATTATAAACTTAATCGGGTAGTAGTGTTCAAATGTATAAATTAAAGGATAAAGTCTGAATAAATTGTTTAATAGACCAATATAGAAGAACAATCAAAATAATTCTATATAGGGTAGTTAGGTAATTTTATCATTGAATAGGAATAACCATTACGCACTATAAGTAATGCTTTTCATCACTAATCTAAAATAGTTTCATACACACGCATCAATTTTAAGTGTCGATTAATCAAATAGTATTTCTAATTATAACTAAAATTTCTCCTTAGAGGAGAAAAAAATGATAAAAAAAAAATACTACTCAATCAATCAAGTACATAAGAGAAATATGACCCTCCAAACATACACTCCTCTCCATCTTTTTTCATTTTCAACATTTTCTTCTTCATCATCTTTTCAAATCTATTGAAAAGATCACTGATTTAAATATCGAAAGATATATCAGGGAGTAAGTCCCGTATACCTCTTATATCCAATTTATTTTGTTATGGTACGTAGGATTCAAATTTATAATTACGAATATTAGACCCGTTTATATTCGAACATCCAAGTGAAACTATTAGCTTTATAATTCGTACGATAATTCAATTTCTCGAGATATATCAAATATATGTTCATATAACATATCTAAAAATACATCATATAAATTTTAGAATGCTTTAAAAAAGAAAATTAAGACATGCTGTAACACCATTTTTTAAAATATTCTTTGTCCCTTTACGAGTTTATGTAAATTTTTATTAAGATATAATAAAATTTTATTTGACTATATTTATACCGATAAAATCAAACCTGCAAAACCTAATAAAATTAAAATTCTCTTGCATTCATAAATTATTTCTAGAATAAATAATTTCTTAAAATATCATATTTAATATTATATTTATTCTTTCTCTCTCTTTTTTTTTCTCTGATTTTTCATCATCCCAGGTGGCAAATGTCTACTTATAAATCAGCGTGACAAATGAAACGCATGCTTATATATATATATATCATTTTATTTAAGAAATTATTCAGAAAAATATGATAAAAAAATACTTTCAAAAAAAGAAAATAACAAAAAAAAAAAAAAACAATTAGTGATTATGATTATCTACAATTAAGTCAATCATTAAGATATTAATTTGGAATTTCGAACTACGAATTCATTAATACTGTGGACAACGTAAGATACCTGGTTTTACAAGTATTCAAGAAGTCATGACCTTACCACTCCGCCGAACGAAAAATAAAAGGAAAATTTTCTATTGACATTGACACATTTTCATATGCAAATATTACGAATAATGACGTCATAATGTTATTTTTTTATTATAATGGAGAATAACTTCTAAAAATTATGTTCATAATTCTATAATACCGACAAAATTATGTTTATAATTTTATAAAATCAGAACTGTCTGACAATAAATTATTAAATTTACAGATAAATAACTTCTGACAAAAGGATACGGACAAAAATTTTGTACCGTGCCGGTTCTTATTTATTTTCTATTAAGATGAAGAACGCACGCATGTTGTGAATATTATGACTATCACTTTTAAACTGTTTGTACATATCTGTGATGTTTTTATTTTTTTAAAAAATATAATAAATTTATACAAATACTAATATTTTAAATTATATTTAATAAATAATATATGGGTGTCTAATTGTAAACCATATATTTGGAATATCCTATTTTATAATATTAAAACAATATATGATAAATCTATATTTCCTTATCATCAACCAGGACTCTCCATAAATGACCGCGTGCTGCGGTCTTGTAGGCAGCTGCATCACAAGTTCATGCGCCGTTGCTTCCTCCACGACATTATATAATAATAATAATAAAAATAATAATTTATTATTATTATTATTATATTTGAAATTGTGAAATTGATAAAGTTAAATTTTATGTTATTTAGTTATATTTGAGATATTTTTAAACAATATGATAATTATTTGAGATACAATATGAAGGATAGCATTGTGGAAGAAGCAAAGACCATACTTGAGAATCATAGTCTTATCTGAGTTGATAGATGAAATTTAAATATTAAATAATATTATTTAAATAATTATATCTGTTAAAATTTTTAAATATAGAATTTAATATATAATAAATATAAATATTAAAGAAATTAAAAATATAACTATCTTTGATATTTTTTTTAATATTTTAATGTGTCTCAATAATTCAAATTAACGTATAAATTAGAGAGCTATATAGTTGGATTTAGATATTTGAATCATAATGGGTTTAGTCTTTGTAATTTTGAATTCAAATTTTGTGCATTACAAAAGAAACCAGAGGTATGAGGTATACGGACTCAATCCCTGATATATCATCTGATACTTAAATCAATAATTGTTCTGAATAGACGGAAAGATAACGAGAAAATAGATGCAAGAATTGAAAGAGAATGGGAATGAGCGAAGATTTGGAGGGCTTTGCTCCGCGTTATGCTCTCGAATGTTATCCTATGTCTTTCTTTCATTTTATCCAAGTTAAACTTTTACTATTCTAAACTTGTATGTCGTAAAAAGATTCAATAAATAGAATTACCTAAATAATAATTCATTTTCTTTACATGGCTTTAATATGTTTGTATTTTTTGAGCAGTTAATCTCAAGTTGAGTGCCAACTATGTGCTTAACTACCATTTTTCTTTACTTAATCGCTAATAATTTGACAATTTGAGTCTTTGACGATTCAAATTTTTTGAGCAATTTAGGGTTTTTTTTTTATCCATTTTATCGAAGTTATAATTTTCCTATTCTAAGCTTGTATGTCGTAAAAGAATTCAATGAATAAAATTACGCGAATAATAATTCATTTTCTTTGCATGACTTCAATATATTTGTATTTTCTGAGTAGTTAATCTCGAGTTGACTATCAACCATGTGCTTGACTACCGTTTTTCATTACTTATTCTCTGACAATTTGACAATCTGAATATCTAACAATTCGAATTTTTGAATTCCACATGTAGCAATTTAATCCAAATAAACATGAGATTTCAGTGTCCATGAACTAACTGAGTCAACTTTAATTAGTGCTGAATCATCTAATCGTAATTACTTAAGTGACAGAGTTGCCTATGATAACTTGTAGCCTTGGGAAGGATCATGTTAGATCATTGTGGTTTGTTCAACAAGATGAACATGCTGCAATGCCTTATTGTAATGATTTGTGTCTCAATCATTACGACGACATGCCCCGTGGTATTTCCAGGCGACGTTGTTTTGGGATTGGAGTCTTCGCCTTTTTAAATTCTTGCACTCCTTCACTTTCGCATCTCTTCATATTCCATTTCTTTCATCCCTAATTTGCTTTCCATTTCACCTTATTCTTATGGCTCCTTAAGTAGCTACCAAGGGTGTTGTTGATATTCCATCCAACATCTCAATTGCGGATGTGCTAGATATTTCAAGAAGTTTAACATTCCTGTCATTATTCCCTTCTAGATTCTTTTGCCTTTCAAGAGGGCTTGTTTTCCAAGGCTTGGCTTCATCGCTATTTATGAAATCTATTTGAAGAAGGGGCTCCGCATTATTTTTGCGAGGAAATTATATGAGATTTTGAAGGCTCTAGAAATTTTTGTTGTATGTCTCCACCCCAACACTACAGGATATTTAGTCTCCCTGTATGTTTTCCTTCGCCGTTGGGGACTTCATCTAGATGTTATGGTCATCAAAGTCGTTTTTTGATCTAACTAGGAGATCGATTGGATTTCATTTACCCTCCAAAAAAGTATAAAATAAGCGGTGGGAATTCGGATTTAATAAAGGGTTGGAAGGATCGGCATTTTTTTATCGCAGTCCCTTTCGATTGGACTCTCTCTAACAACTGGCAATTGGTTAATTCAATCTATTCTGATGATGCCTTAGAGAATGAGACTCCTATGACTAAAACATTAACAAATTGATAGTAGAAAATAATGCCTCGCTTGGGAAGACAGGTAGTTTTTTTTACTCAGCAAGTGCTCGCTGAAATCAACTGGGAGGTTAGGGTTGATGGTGAAGCTGTTGATAACATGCCTCCCCACAAGTTTAAGAGGAAATTGGAGGAATTTTTATTTGGTATTCTCCAAAAATAGTAGTAGGAGAGACAAATTCCTGGGCTCCTGATTTGCCGTATTCGTCTTCCTCCAATGACTATGATAAGACAATTGACGAGGCTTGTGATGAGATAACTACATTAGAAGCTATGAGTCATCTTAGAGGCCAAGTCCTATCATCTCTTCGCTAGGTTATCCAGTTTTTGAGGAGGCACCCGAACACACTAAGGGTGGCAAAGCTTCACTTCCTATTATTTTAAAAATAAATGACCCCATTGTTAACGATTCAAATGATTCGATTGATGCTTCATTTATAGTGAATATAGGGTCCTTGTTTTTGTTGGCTCATCGCCTAACAGGCCTGTTTCCACATCTCCTATTGCTTTAGTTGTGGAGCAAAATAATAATAAAGGAACGGCAAAGGATTTGCCTATTGTCACCCTAGAAACTTCAATGGGGTTTCCTGGATCTCATCATTTTTTGCCTGAGGTTTTGGGAATCAGGGAGGTTCCTTAGGTTGATACCCCCTATCTGGGTGTCTAGAAAGCTAGGATATCTTTTTGCCTCCTCATGGGTTTGAGGTTCCTCACTAGTACCATGCTTTGCCCCTTTTATGCTAGAGGGCTCCACCTTTTTTCGAGTTTGGTTCTTCTCCAGGTCTCTCTTTTCAGGAAGAATCTTTTACTAGTGAGGTATTGTTTATATAATCCTTTGTCTCTAAACATTCTCTTTGTCATTGTTATATCCAACTAATCACTTTGTTCTGTCTGGAAGTCGCAATAGTTGGTACATTTGATCAATGATGGGTTGTACAAATGCGATACTAAAATTGCTCACCTATCCAAACATATACCGGCCCAACTGTACTCAAGAAGATGGAGATCCAAGTTGAGGCTTTCATTGTCAAGGTTGAGTAGATTTGAGATCGGGTTGCTTACTTGGATAATGAGTTGTCCAAGTGGGAGGCGAGATCTCAAGAGCTATTAGATGAAAAAGTTGTAGCAATAGATCGGATCACCTTACTCGAGAATAAACTCCAGGAAGCTGAGTATTGTTCAATTTCAGATGTTAGCTTGAATGCCAATCTTCAAGATAAGTGTACTTGACTTGAGGGAGAGTTGAGGATATGCCTTTGATAAGAAGTGGTTAGAGCTGCTCTGGATGATATATTTCAGATGGATTCTCTCTCTGCAGGGAGATTTTTTTGGTAACTCCCGATTTTCCTTTAGGCTATCTTGATCCAAGGAATTTCAGGGTTTCTCGACATTTCGACATGAGGGATTTCCCAGAGCTAGATGGGGTCCATCCCTTTGGTCTCCGCCTGATTCTTGGCCTTAGGATAGTTGAGCCACTCATGCTTGCACAACGGGCAATGTAATTGTTGTCTCTATATATTAAGTTCGGCTTTTCATTTTGTGTATACTTGCATATTTAATAGATCAACTAAACTTTCCAATTATTGTTGTTGATATTGTTTTTGGCTCATATTGAATTTTTGTTCAACACATTCTCCATTTGTCCACTAAGCAAAGTTGCCATTGTTATCAGGCTTTATTGAACACTAGTCCGTTGACCATATTTGACTAATGGTTTTTATTCTCATGGAAAGGTCTTGTAACACTCATACTTAAAAAGTCCCCTAAAATTTTTACATCTTGATATTTTATTTAACCTCTCAAAAAGGAATCAGGATTTTGTTCTGAAGCTCCCAAGTCTTTTGACAATTATCGGCGTCTGACCACTTTTCGGGTCATTAGGTTGTATTAACCAATGCCATGACCGTGTCTTTAAATTGGCTGTTAGTCATTAGATTGTAAAGGTCCCGCCTGATATAGGGTTAGTCATGGTCATTTGGATTCAAGTAAGCATACAGAAATGAACAATTAACATAATATATTAATTATAATTTTATTGTTATTAATATAATTAAGTATATCATACAAGCACCCAATATGCTGTCTACAAAACATACCTCTATTTCATTTGGGTTTGGAAGTGAGTTTACTGATAATATTTCTTGAGGTGTGTGGCGTTCCATGCCCTTGGGATGAGTTTTCTATTTTGAGTGCATAGTTTATACGCACCGTTTATTACCAGTGAGGAAGCCTCGATAATTTTTGTCAGTGAGGAAGCCTCTACTCATTTCATGAAATAGTTTATTACAATTATGATGAATATTCTTTACCCTGTGGTAATGGAAAACATGTCTAATATATCGAGCCCTCACTGTGAAAATGGCCAAGGCGATTGTAAGGTCTGAAACTCGGTATGAGTCTGATGAGAGATGTTGCTATAGATTTGACATTTCTCACATCTCTTGACAAACTCTATAATGCCTTTTTTCATCATGGGCTAGCAGTATCCCAACTAAATGACCTTAAACACTAGGTTTTTGCCTCCTATAAGTGATCCACAAATATCAATGTATACTTCGCTCAATATGTAGTCGACTTCGACTGGTGTCAAGCACCGTATGCAGGGGATTGAATATTATCTCTGGTACAATTTTTTGTCCAATAGGGTGTACTATCCTACTGTCCTCTTTATGCGTCTGTCTTCTTCTGAGTTCTTTGATAGAAGTCCTCATTCAAGATACCTTTGGTAGGAATTCATCCATGTATTGTCATATGAAATTTGTAATATTTCTTTTGGGACTTCAATGCTTGGGGTCATGAGAACTTCCCTCGTCTCCATCGCGTATTGTTTAGAATTTCCCAGCACAGCCAGTTTTGCTAACTGATTTGCTTTTCAGTTATCTTTCCTCAAGATGTGATGAACTTTCACCTTGTCGAACGACCGAATAGGCTCTTTACTTTGGCAAGCTACTTTGCGGGGCATGGATTGGATACCTCAAAATTTTCAATCACTTGGTTGACGATTAGTCCTAAATTGCTATGGTGATCAGGCCTTTAACTATACATTTCTTTACTAGCCTAAGCCCAACCAATAGGGTTTCATATTCTACTATATTATTAGTGGCTAGGAACCCAAGGGCAACGAGTTCTTTATTTTTGATCCTTCTAGGGTTATCAGGATCACGCTAACCCCACTTCTTGAATGAGAGAATAACCTATCCACGTATAAGATCCTTGTTGGTGTCCAAACAAGGATCTCCTTATGCTGAAGTTTGCATTCATTCTTCTCAAAATCACCTAGAATCGGGGTTGTCATTTTGATTATGAAGTCTGTGAAGGCTTGACCTTTTATGAATGATCATACTCAGAACTCTATGTCAAACTCACCCAATTCCACAGTTGATTTTATCAGAAGCTCGGACACTTTAGATTTTTGTAAGATTCCTTTCAATGGTTAGTCAGTTAGGACGATGATCTTATATGCTTAAAAATATGGTTAGAGTTTCCTTGCGGAGTGGATCAATGCCAAAGCGACCCTCTCAGTAAGAGAATACCGAGTCTCCGTATCTATCAAAATTTTGCTGAATTTTAGAATACTAGCCACTAAATACCAGATTCTTGTTTGATCAGAACCGAATTTAACGTCGTGTCAGATATGGCCAAATAGAGGTGTAATTCTTTGCCTTCTTTTAAAGAGGAAAGGGGTGGGGGCTAGCGAGATATTCCTTTAGTTCTTGAGACATCAATTGACACTCTTCTATCTAATGGAAACCATTTTCCTTAATCCCACTAAAAATATTAAAAAATGAAAAATACTTCTCCGTAAATTTTTCCAGAAATCGGGAGAATGCAGTGAGTCTCCCGATTAATCTCAGAACTTCTTTTACAATTTGAGGAGGATTCATATCCACAATGACTTCTATTTTATCAGAGTTCACCTCAATTTTTTGCTAGAATACTATAAACCCAAGGAACTTTTTGGAGGTTACTCCAAAAACGCATTTTGCTGAATTCAACTTCATTTGTTACGCTCAAAGTACTCCAAATGTCTCATTTAGGTCCCAAATATGGTCATCGGTTAGTCTACTTTTGACGAGCATGTCATCCATATACACTTTCATACTTCTTCCCATTTGAGCCTTAAACATCTTATTCACCAGTCTTTGGTATGTTGCCCATATATTTTTTAGGCCAAAAGGTATGACTTTGTAACAGTATATTCTTTGATCGGTCATAAATGAGGTCAGTTCCTTATTTTTTGAGTACATTCAGATTTGATTGTATCCTGAATAAGTATTCATAAAACTTAGTAATTCATGCCTAGACTTTGAATCTAATAACAAATTAATTTTTGACAATGAAAATCTATCTATTGGACATACCTTATTCATATCAGTGAAATCGACACACATCAGTTATTTTTTATTACTTGTCTTGATGAACACAAATTGGACAACCAATATGAATATTGGAATTTCCTTATAAAGCCAGCATCAAGTAGTTTTTTAATTTCCTCTCTTATAACAATGAACTTCTTTATGGAGTGGTTTTTCCGTTCTTATCAAACCGATTTGTAAATCGGAATTAGGCCCAATTTATAGGCTATCACACAATACAGTCTTCCCAGCATGTTTGCTAGCATTCATACAAATACGTTTGAGTTTTGTCAAATGAATGTCATTAGTTGCTCTTGTTGTTGAGTAGGAAGTGAGCTTCCAACTTTTATGTACCTTTCTGGGTTGATCGGATATAGCAAAATTCGTTGGGTTGATTCGTTGAATTGGCCTTGTTGCAAGGTTAATACATCTCAAAGGTCAAAATCTTTAATCAGTTGATTTAGGACTGAATGGTTTACCTGGGTTAACTAGTAGGTTCGACTTATGATTTGATCACCCAACACTTCTCTTACCCCGTAAGGGGTTATGAACTTTATTTTTAAGTGTGGTATTGATGTTATCATCTAAAAGCCACTAAGCAAGGTCAACCTAATATCGCATTGTAAACTGAGGGTATGTCCACCATTAAGAATGAAAGTATTCGAGAAGCTATTTTCGTGTATGTTCCCAATATAACTTCTAATTGGATGGTTCATTGGATTGGGACGGGTTCGTTGTCCAGCTCATCTAGAGGACCTCAATCGACTTCATTTGGTTTCTTTTAAATCCAAATTTAAACAAAGTATTAAAATAAAGTAAATTTTGAGAACTTCCATCATTAATAAAAATTTGTTTCAACTGGTAATCAATAGTACTGTCTAAAATGAGCGTAGATACAACAAAATGATCGGAATGGGGAGTCATTAGATGAGTTATATTGTTATCGTTAAAGTTAATAACATCATTCTCTATTCCTAATTTCTATCTCTTCCTGTTGAAAGTATCTTCGAGATGGTCTGGAACTTTAGATCTGAATGGCTTAGCCAATATCATGCTTACTACCCCCGCTGTTACCCAATACAAGGTTGCTTGTGTTGTTCCATCCCGTCATTATTGGTGTTGTTGGGAGTGTGTCCTAGACCTTTTAAGTACTTATTAAGGTATCCTCTTTGAATGAGGGTATCAATTTTTTTTTTTACATAGTCTGACAGTTCTCAATATTGTGACCCAAAGATTGATAGTAAAAGTAGTATTTTGACAGATCTCTTCCTTCTGAATTCTTCATCGACTTTGGCTACGTTAGGAATTTCTCATTTTGGATTTGTATCAACATGTTTGTTCAAGTGTCATTCAAGGGGGTAAGGTTCAATGATTTATACTCCCTTCTGACACCTAGGTTTGTCCTTGGATGCTTTCTAGGATCTTTGGTGGAGGAACTATTGCTACTTCTCTTCTTTCCATCTGTCAGTCCCGAGTGGTGGTCTGTACACTCTAGTCTTTTTGCCTCATTAGCTTCATTAGTGGAAATTTTCACTCGGGTAATGGTCTCCATCTCAAGGAAAGCCTTGGGCTCTTATTGAGCCAATTATTTAAAAAACTCGTCCGACTATGTCGTCCCTATGAAAGAATTCAGCTTCACCATATCAATATGTTTCGATATTCCTCAAGCTTTTGTGTTAAATCATGCCAATAAGTGCCTCAGATTTTTTCTTAGACAGTACCGAATGCGAACAAAGTGCCATGGCTGTTTTTTTCTCCATTATATTGGACGCAAATTGTGATGGGAACCTATCAACTAATTTTTGAAAAGACCGGCTTGAATTTGGTGCTAAACGGTAAAATCAAATTTGAGCATCCCCTTTTAAGGCAGGGGTTATCTAAGCCCTGGAATCCTAACAGGATGCGAAAGTAATCCAAAAGGACCACTGGATCAGAATTTTTGCCATACGGTTTCAGGGTTGACATTTTGAACTTAAAAGGGAGTCAATGCGTCTTGATCTCCCTTATAAAATGAAACTTACCTAGTCAGCCGAATGTCTGACTGTGTTCCCTCGAAACAGTTGTTGTTCGATTTTGCTAATTTTTTCCTCTATCTGAGAGGCAAATACATAGGATCCTATTCGACTAGTCAACATTTAAAATCGCTACACGAGTCGAGCCATTTCAAAAAACAGTTATGGGAGGTGTTACTTTTTGTGCGTAACTACCGTTTGAATTTAATGATAATTGATTGACCATTGATAATGAGACTGCTTCAACCTTTTTTGGATCAAGTTATTAATTGCTTGTAATTATCCTTTAATTTTTTGGTAATTGACCGTTCAAAATAAGTCTCTTAGTTAATACCCCTAGAAGTCATTATCCGACTATTTGGACTGGCTTTATCGCTTATTCACATGAACTGCTAGAATTTTGGGCCTTGATTCAAATTTTTGTTGGACTGATTTACATTGAGCCACACCTATCATATTTAAATCTTAACTATTAAAAAAGGTAGGATCTTACTTTACTTTAAAGGAAAAAATAAAATTCTAATTTTTATTCTGATGGGTACGCCAATAATGGGTGATCCAAAAAGGATGAATGGCCCAAGATCCACAATGGCCCATTAGCGCCTGGACAGTCAACCCTTACAGTTGACCGATCGAAAGGCTAATGAGTTATGAGAAACCCAAGAGCAGGACGGCCCACTTAGGTCTAGGACAATTAACGCTTCTATTGACCATCCGTTGATCGGAATCATGCAAGATGGTCAACGCTTTCATTGACCAAAAGCGTGACCAGTTGACTGCCTGCAGACCAAGCCTCAATGGGCCAAGCCTAGTTTGGTCACGCGACCATCCTCGACCAACAATGGTTTTCTCCCCTGATTTCGCGCTCTTCACAGAAGGCAATCTCCACTACAATGGTTATCAGCAGATTCAACGTGTATCTTTAGAAGAAGGTGTCAGAATCCTTTCCCTATCTTTTGAAAACCATAACGATTATAGAACACAGAAGGAAAGTAATCAATCCAGCGACCGTTACTACTATAAAATCTTCACACCAGAAAAGGTAGCGATCCCAATAGAGTGCTGAAATCAAGCCCTTCTACACAAGGAAAACAGCCCAAAGCAATACCTATAAAAGGCCATAGAGTCTACACTCCAAGGGAGGCCATCATTGATGCATTCATTCGCCCGCAAAAAGCTCTTTGAAATAAAGCTCACACGCTTCAGACTGCAAACTCTCTCTCTCTTTGCCACTATGTTCCCTGCGAATACAATATTTAGAGCCAGTATTCCTCACGAGCTAACAAAGTCTCTCTCAACGAGAGCATTCACCCATCTCAAATGCTCTCTGTATTTCCTTGTAATCTTTATTTTAACATTCTTAATTCAAAAGTTGTTTGCTAATTTGAGCATTGAAATATTTATGATGGGATAACCTTCCGCAGTCACTTGACCTCTTGTTCATAGTTGTAGTGTGCAGGATCCAAACTCATTAGACGAAGTCGGACTCAGACAACTGACTTGATCCGAATCTATTCGAAACTTGGATCCATGACGCATCATTGGTACTGTCTGTGGGAAGCTTACAAAAAGCCAAGCACTGTTTTCCACTATCTCTCTCTTTCTCTGTTTCACCTCTCATGAAACATAATGGTGGACACAAGAGTGTAACCTAGTGGTCCCACTAGAGACACGACCACACCCGACCAGGACTACTCTATGGTAATTAGGTCAATGAGGTGGTCAACGGTGCGCCAACACCCTTTTTTCAGAACCTAGCGGAGCACATGAGTAATATGAATAGAATACTCCAAATATTTTGCACCTGCCAAGAGAACATCTAGCAGGGGGCTCCGCCTGCAACATTCCCTGCTCTAGCCTCCAAGAGAGGAGAACAGAAAAAGAAAAAATCGGCCAAGAAGACCAAGAGGCCGGCCAACACTCTAGCTCTGGAGGCCTCACACGCCCAGAGCCAATCAAGGCTCGAAGAACGTTTGGGTAGCAGGATTCCAGAGGAGAGTCCCAAACAAAGGAATCCTTGGTACTCCTGGGCAGAGACCAGGCATTAGGCTCAGGAGGGAGCCTCTAGGATCATTAGATCTGCTGGTGGCAGTAGCCGGCTGACTACTCACCACGTCAAAGAAAGGATGGAATTGAGAACCTACCTCAACTCCAAAAGGACTGGCGACACCATCCCCATAGATTCGCAGGTGGAGAAGATCTTGAAACACATGTTCAAAGATGATGAACACACCTTGGATCTGGACAGGTCTCCCTTCACAGCGTAGATTTTGAACCGTCGCATGCCGACCAAGTTCAAGATGCCAACTCTTGCCTTTTAGTATGAGAGCACTGATCCCATAGATCACTTCAATCATTTTTGCACCCATCTGAGTCTACAAAGGTTGGAGAACGTAGCCAAGTGCCACTGCTTCCCTCTTACGTTGAAAGAAGACACCCACATTTGGTTCCATTATCCCCTATCAGATTCGATCCAGAACTTCTGGGAGCTCTCTAGTCTCTTCTTGGTGCAATACGCCTCCATCCGCCGAGAAGAGAAGCAGTCTTGGCATCTCTCCTATATCAAGCAGAAACAGGGAGAGAATCCACAGAAGTTCCTAGATTGCTTCGTGGTGGGGGCGAAAAGAATCCCCAGGCTCACAGAGGAGATGAAACTTGCCAGTTTCATCTCTACCTTAACGCATGGGGACTTCTTTAGACAACTGGCACATAAGAATCCGCAAACCTTTTGAGAGGCAAAATCTATCAACAGGACTTCCGCAGTAGCCGAGGAGGCCGAGGAGGCTAAGCATCTTGAGCGGACCGAATAGCCTCACTCTTTCCCAACTGTGGGAAAGAGGAAGTATGACAGCAATGATCACTCCCACCAGAAGTAGCATAGGACTGAAGTGCTAGAATGAAGGGATTACGGACCGATCAACCTGTTGCCCCTGATTGATACATGCTCCAACGTCCTCATGCAGATCTGTGGGAAGAAATTTTTTAAGTAGCCAAAATCACTTAAGAAAGCAGAGGGAGGAAATCCAGCCAAGTATTACGATTTTCATCGATCTCCCAGACACTTTATGGAGGATTGCAAGATGTTTCAGTAGGAGATCGAGGAGCTGATCTGGAGGGACCACCTCATCAGGTTCGTCAGGAACCCTGGGCAGAGCTCCAGCGCCTCAGGAGGGGAAAGACCAGAGCCTTCCCCACCATGGAACCGGATCACAGTTGGAGTGGTTAATATGATCACAACCAGATCAGCCAAGACCCCAACGGATCACAAGGAGTAGCAGGCTGGGTGGAAGAAACAACACAAAGAAGACAACGTCATTAACTTTAGCGATAATGACCTGAGCCATGTAATCTCCCCCCATGCAAATCCTCTTGTTGTATCCGCGCTTGTTTTGAACAGTAGCCTCGACTACCAATTGAAACAAGTTTTCGTTGATAATGGAAGTTCCCGTGATATGCTTTACCTTGATATATTTTTTAAATTTGGTTTAAAAAAGAGTCAGTTGAAACTTGTCGAAGGCTCACTCTATGGCCTTGACAACGAACTAATGGCTGTCCAATGAATGATCCAGCTAGAGCTTACCTTGGGTGCGTATCCAAGAATGGCGAGTCATACACTCACCTTCTTGGTTATCACCTGCCTTTCGTGTACAACACGATTCTATGCCGCCTGTGCCTAACAGCGTTCGAAGCCGTTACTTCAATACCGTACCTCCTGATGAAATTCCCAACAGCATGCGGATTGGTGAAATGTTGGGCGACCAAGTCATTGGGAGGACATGATACATATCTTAGATCACTCCAAGTGGTAGCATAAAGGCGGTAGGAGAGCCTGACCATTGGGATGAAGCAGCCCAACAATAAGTGCAGTCTAGTGAAGCAACCGATCTAAACCCATTGAATCCAGAGGACCCGGAGAGGTGTGTGCAGATCGGGGGCTGCTCACCAGGACACTGCGCAACGAGCTAGTCACGTTCTTACGACAGAACGCTGACGTTTTGCGTGGACCCCCGCTGACATACCTAGAATTCTGGTTGCAATAATGGTCTACAAGTTGGGCCTCGATCCCGACCGCAAACCCATCAAACAGAAGCGAAGGAACCACTCCATGGAGAAGTTGATCGCCATCCGAGAGGAGGCAAAGAAGCTGCTGGACGCCAGCTTTATTATAGAAGTGCAGTATCTGGATTGACTCTCCAATGTAGTCCTGGTAAAGAAAAGCAATGGGAAATGACAAATGTGCGTCACTTCACTACGTTAATCAAGTCTGTCCAAAAAACAGCTTCCCTTTACCCAGGATCGACCTGTTGGTGGTCTCGATATTCGGATACGAGCTTCTGAGTTTCATGAACGTGCACTCGAGCTATAACCAGATCTGAATGAGCTCAGAGGACGTAGAGCACACTTCGTTCATAACAGACCAATACACTTACTGCTATAAGGTAATACCCTTTGATCTAAAGAACGTGAGTGTCACTTACCAGCGACTCGTGAATAAGATGTTCAAAAAGTAGATCGGCCGTAATATGGAGGTGTACGTACACCTTGAACAAGACCACCAATGACCATATTCGCGATATGGCTGAATCCTTCAAGGTGCTCCGCATACATCAGATGAAGCTTAATCCTTCTAAGTCGTCTTCAGAGTATCCTCAGGTAAGTTCTTAGGTTTCATCGTCTCTTAACAATGGATTGAAATAAACCCAAAGAAGATCAAGGCCCTCACGGACATGACTCCACCGCGGAGTGTCAAAAACATCCAAAAGCTAACCGGACGACTGACAACTTTGTCCCGTTTCTTAGCTAATTCAGGGGACAAGTAGCAGTATTTCTTCAAGGCTTTGAGGGGAACAAAAGCAAATAGATTTCAGTGGACTGCAAAATGCCACGCAGCCTTCAACAAATTAAATAGTACCTAGCCAATCCGAAGTTGCTGACGTCACTCAAGGACGGAAAGGAACTATACCTCTACCTGGTAGTGTTGGAGGTGGCTCTCACCTCTATCCTTATAAGTCAAGACTGCGACTCTTAGTAGCTGGTCTATTACATAAGTAAGACATTGACCGGTGTAAAGACGTACTACCCACGCACAGAAAAGTTAGCCTTGGCACTTGTCTTCTCTGCTCGAAAACTGAGGCCTTACTTCAAGGCTCATCGCGTGGTAGCCTTAACCAACCAGCCTCTGAAGAGTGTTCTACAGAAACCCGACGTTCCTGGATGACTGGTAAAGTGGGCTATCGAATTAGGAGAGTTCGACATTAAATTTCGGCCCAAACATGCCATCAAAGTGCAGGCTCTGGCCGACTTTATCATCAAGACCACGACACCAATTCATGATGAACAGGCCACTGATTACGCAAGACTACACGGGGAAGAGCCAGAATGGATTCTCAATGTAGACGAATCGTTTACGAACTCAAGAAGTAGTACCGGAGTAGTCCTGATGACCACTTAAGGGTTTAAGATGAAGTACTCCCTTAGACTCAAAATACGAAACCCTGTTAATTGGGTTAAGACTAGTAAAAGAATGCTCTGCCAAACGACTCACCATTTACAGCGATTCTGAGCTGGTCATTAATCAGATAAATGGGAGCTTTAAGGCATGCAACCCTCACTTATCCAAATACTTGGTTAAAGTGAAGGACACCATTCGAAGATTTGATAAGCTAGACCTGGTCCACGTCCCAAGAACTGCAAACTGGAAGGCTGACCAACTCACCAGGAAAGCGACAGCCAAAAATCCAAAATAGTACTTGAAGGACACGTGGGAGGTTTTGAGCCTCCTAGCATGGAGTAGGAAGGAGCAATGAAAATCTCTAACACGGAAAGCTGAATGACGCCTTATCAGAGATACCTAGCGGATGGAATACTACCAGATAATACGAACAAAGCCAAGCAAGTCAAGAAGGCGGACTACGCCTTGAGCGAAGTCCACATTGGGATCTGCAGTTTGCACATTGGCGATAAAAATCTAGCATTCAAGATCATACACTGGAGATATTACTGGCCAATGATGAAGAACGACGCCCTCGATTTCATGAAGAAGTGTGAAAATTATCAACTCCACGGTAATCTTCACCATTAACTGCCTACTAAATTGATGACTCTTCAAGCTCCTTGGCCTTTCGAGCAATAGGGGCTCGATATTCTCGATCCATTTTCCATTGCTACCGAGCAAAGGAAGTTCATCATCGCCGGCATCGACTACTTCACCAAGTGGATCGAAGCCGTGCCGCTAGTCAAGATCACCAAGTACAACGCTTTAGAGCTCATCTGCCAGAGCATAATTAGCAGATTTGACTTTCCCGAGGTTATAGTAACTGACAACGGAACCTAATTCTTTGAAAAATGTTTCACCAAGTATTACAATAATCTAGGCATCAGATTGGTCCATATTTCGATAGCGTACCCACAAGCCAATGGACAAGTGGAGGTTACAAACCACACGCTACTCTACTATTTGAAGACTAAGATGGAGGACGCAGGGGGCTCCTGGGTCGACGAATTGCCCTCCGTCCTATGGTCTTACCAGACGACTCCAAAGGAACCGACTCACAAGATGTCCTTCAGTCTCTGCTATGGGATTGAAGCAGTATTTTTTGTTGAGATTGGGCTTCCAAGTCTTAGAGTTAAGTCTTTCGACCTACAATGTAACTCCCAGAAAATTCAGGAACACCTAAACTTGTTAGAGGAAGTCTATGACACAACCAAACTACGGATAGCAGCCTACCAACAACGAGTCACACGCTATTACAATAAGAAGGTAAAAGTGCGGCACTTCAAAATTAGAGACCTGGTCCTGCAAAGTATCAAATAATGGGCAAGACCATCAACCGAAATAAACTTTTTCCAAATTGGGAAGGCCCTTTTCTAATCTCTGCCGTTCTGCGAAATGGAGTATACAAACTCCGGACCCAGAATGGCAAGTTGGTTCCACAAACTTGGAATGCGGTCCACCTCAAGCGCTACTTCCAATAAGGGCATAGGTAGGCCATCCATATGTATGTTTGAACATCATGTTTATCCTTAACAAAAGAGCATATTTTTTCTTTCTTATTTGCAATGTATTCTTTTTCTTTTCCATATGCATGTGTATTGCTTGCAGAGTTATACTACCAAAACTACCCCTAAGTCGGGTGGGTTTTCACCCACTCGTTACTAATCCCAGTCATCCAAGCGGCCTATAAGCGGTCGTAACTAAACTTTGGTCATTCAGGCGCCCATAAGCAGTCGTAACTAAATCCTAATCATCTAGGCATCCCATAAGTGATTGTAACTAAACCATGGTCATCCAGGCAGCCCACAAGTGGTCGAATTAAACATTGGTCATCCAAGTGGCCCGTTCACGGTCAAAATCTTAGGGGGCTTAAACAACACACGTCACGACCTCCAACTCAAGGAGATAGCGTGACAGTCAGCAACGATCGATAGGACAGAATTGTTCCGTTTGAAAGCCGGCCACCCAAGTTCACACTTGGGCTACGCCGCCAAGCCTCTACTCACGAGTGAAGAATAGGCTTGACCAGATAACAGGGTCCACCCTGATGTCTTCTACTAGACTTAAGTCCATTAGAGAGAGCCACTAACATCTCAAGAAAGGCGGACGACCAACTTGCGTAACACACTAAGTTGACCGGACAACGCAACTACAATAATTGAGAAACGACTACTAAGGCAAACTTGTAGAATATCAGTAAAATGATCATTTTATTGATTGCGAGCCTTCACAATTACAACATTTTCAACGAAAGTAGGAATACAAAATCTACAAGGAAGTGGAGCGCCCGGGAGGAGGCAACGATGGTCCCTGACCATTCCGGGGCTGTCCCATGAGGCTCTCGCTACACTGGGCTGAACGGTTTGCTGGGTCAAGAAATTCGACTGAAAAATTATGGTCAATTAACCGTGCAATACGACGACTGAGGTTGACACTTTCCCAAACCCGTGCCCATAGCAACGCAGGGACCTCATGGGGATGTATACGAGTTGCCAGCTCATCTTCCAACGACTTCAACTGTCCCGTGAGCTGATCGATGCGCCTCGCCGCCCAATCAGCTTCCTCTCTTAACTTGGCATTTTCTTCCTTTAGCCCTGCATTCGCCTCCTCCAGGCTCAACACAACGATCTGTAGGGCGGCTGTGTCATCCAAGTGTTCTACTTTGAGCAGCTCTATCTCCTTGTCGAGCGAGGTGATCTCTTGGTCACGATAAAAGATCACCAGGTCCCTTTGACGCAACGCCTTGCTAACCACGCCAATCACTTTCTCCTCCTGCAAAGGCAGAAAACATTAAGTAATAACAACGGAGAGGAAAAGGAGAAGGATAGTTGTGAAGGCTTACCTGCCATACTCGACGCTCCGGCCTCACTGGCCTGCTGCGAGACCTGGGCTCTAGTGACGGAGGATTGGAAACAACAATCTCCTGAATAGGCACAGCAGCGGCCTCTGCCCCAGACTCCTTTGGAAACTCCGTCATAAGATCCATTGCCTCAACAGGCTCTCCGCCTGTTGGCTCCTCCGGTGCAGTATGTGGCTCCAAAATTGGCTCGCAGCTCCACAACTAGCAGCTCAACAGCTGGCAATAGCAGCTCAGCCGGTGGCTTTGCAGATGGCTCCCACGGCTCAGCTCGTGGCTCACCAGCTAGCTCCAGCATCTCAGTCGGCGGTTAAAAAGTTGGCTCCTTCAGCTCATGTTAGGGCTCCGTCATTGACTTCGCCAACGCAGGCTATGGCAAAACAATAGCACCACTCAGTCTGGCGTGCAGCATGGTGTCGTACTCCTCTAGAGCCAACTTAGCTTCGACTCTTGAGCAACTACCCGCTCCAACAAGGCACCCAGTGACCACGTAATCTAGCCCAGAGGATGACAAAGAAGGCTCCACCTTTGCAGCCCTCTTTTGCTTTGGACTGGTGGGAGCAGTGTCAGGGGAAAGTACGCCAACATCACCAATAATCATAGCTCTAGCCTTCCTCTTCCTATTGCAAGGCCTCCGGCGGGGAGTCCTGAACTTCTAAACTGGAGAGGGAGGTCCCAACATGCTCTTTTGGCTTCCACTCAAGAAACCAAGTGGTCTCTCCTAAAGTCGTCAGGGTTCTCCCTCACAAGTTCCGACAGCTTTGCCATAGTGGCGATCTCTGCCTTCTTTGGCGTTCCAGTGAAGGCCTTTGGAACCTTGCCTCAATCCTGAGATAAGGGCCACGTCTCAGCAACCCAGACAAAGAAGAAGCGATCTTTCCAATTTTTCAACGAGTCGTAGATGGCATCATTGATCGAAAGGTCTCTAGAGGACAGAGAAATCCAGTCCCCACTCTATGTGAAGTGAAACATCACCCTGACGGCATCTACCGTCATCATATGAGAGTTATGGTGCATAAAGATGCATAGAGAACAAAGATATCACATGGCATTAGTATGAAGCTATGCGATAGGTACCTAAAAAGTAGTGAGGATGTCAAGTAGTTTCTGAGGAACTGGGAGACGAAACCCACTTCTCAGATGAGCCTCGTGAATAGTGATGCAGCCCTCAAGAGAAAAACAAGCCTTGTCCAGCTCACCGGCATCACCGGAACGATCTACTATGGAATATTAAACTCCACATATAACTCTCTAACCTCATCAGCTGTGAGCACTGAAGTAATTTTCATTACCGAAGGGGCCATGGGAATGGAAGCAAGAAGAAAAATGGTATAACACTTAGAAAAATTTTTGAAAAGTTGAAGGTAAGCATGGGAAGTTTGAAAAGTAATGGACGGACCACTTAAAGGAATGTGAACGCCAGAGAATGTGAACCGTCTCGTAAACGTGCACCCATGATTGCTGACATGTGTCACTTCCTGAACGGGTGCAGTTAAATCAGATTCTCTGGCACATTAATTATCAAGATCGTAAATTTACTGCATGCAGACACGTGGCCAACTTTTTAGCTGACAAGCTGGCGGCATGATCGGGGGTCATTTCAAACACCCACTTCCTTAGAAGTTCTCAAATTTTGGCTAAGGCAGTCAATAAATTCGGTCAACACTTCTTTAGAAGTTCACCAGATTTTGGACCAGACAGGCAACAAATCCGGTCAACACTTTCTTTAACCAGTTCTTCGGACTTTGGCCTGACGGTCAACGAATCTGGTAAACGCTTCCTTTAGCCAGTTCTCTATATTTTATTCTAGACGGTCAACAAATTTGATCAATATTTCTTTAGAAGTTCTCCGAATTTTTGGCCAAATAGTCAATGAATTTGGTCAATACTTCCTTCAGCTTTTTCAAATTTTGGCTTGGATAGTCAATGAATTCTGTCAACGTTTCCTTCAACCAGTTTTCAAGATTTTGTCCTAAACGGTCAACGAATCTGTCAACACTTCTTTCGGCCAATTCTCTAGATTAACGAATCCCGTCAATGCATTCTTCCACCAATCCTTCGGATTTTGGACTAGACAGTCAACACATCCGATCAATACTTGCTTAGAAGTTCTTCAAACTTTGGCTCAGACGGTCAACGAATCTGATCAACCCTTTCTTCAGCCAGCTCTCCGAAATTCGACCCAGAAGGTCAACAAATCCGATCAATGCTTTGCGAGTCTTCTAGATCTTCACCTTATGGTCAATAGCTATACGCAACACGATCAACAGACCAAGAATTATCACTTAGCCACCTCAAGCAGGTAACCCAACCACTCGCATCCCATCTTGAACACGCTGGAGACCGGAGTCCTGGACAACCAGCATGGGGGGCTAGTGACTGGTACGCCAGAAATGGGTTGGCCCAAGAAGGAGGAACAGCCCAAGATCCACAATGGCCCATTAACGTCTGGACAGTCAATGCTTATCGTTGACCGGTCGAAAGGCCAACGAGCCAGGAGAAATCGAAGAGTAGACGGCCTACTCAGGTCCAAAACGGTCAACGCTTTCGTTAACCGAAATCATGCAAGACGTCAACGCTTCCATTAACCGAAAACGTGACCAGTTGACTGTCTGTAGACCAAACCTCAAGTGGGCCAAGCCAAGTTTGGTCCACACGACCGTCCTCGACCAGCAACGATCTTCTCCCCTGATTTTACACTCTTCACAGAAGGCAATCTCCAGCACAACATTTATCAGTAGATTTAACGTGCATCCTTAAAGGAAGGCGCCAAATCCTTTTCCTGTCTGATGAAAATCCTAAGGTTACAGAACACAGAAAGAAACCAATTAGTCCAGCGACCGTTACTGTCATAAAAGCTTCACACCAGAAAAGGCAGCGATCCCAATAGAGTACGGGAATCAAGCCATTCTATATAAGAAAAACAGCCCAAAACAGCGCCTATAAAAGGCCATGGAGTCCACACTCCAAGGGAGGCCATCATTGACGGATTCATTCGCCTGCAAAAAGCTCTATGTAAAAAAGCTCACACGCTTCAGACTACAAATGCTCTCTCTCTCTTTACCACTACGTTCCCAATGAACGCAGTACTTAGAGTCAGCGCACCTCACGAGCCAACAAAATCTCTCTCAACGAGAGCACTCACCCATCTCAAACACTCTCTGCATTCCCTTGCATTCTTTATTTTCACATTTTTAATTCGAAAGTTATTTACCGATTTGAGCGTTTGAGTGTTTACGGTGAGACAACCTCCCATCGTTATCTGACTTTTTATTCGTAATTGTGATGTGCAGAATTCAGATTCAGTGGACGAAGTCAGATTCAAAAGATTGACTTGACCCGAATCTGTTCAAAATTTGAATCCAGGACGCATCACATTCAACTAAAATTTAATAGTTAAATCTACCTAATTTAATGGCCAAATTTTTAAATAAAAATTGGAATCATTGTAATGTATTTAAATATTAAATATTTATATTATAAAAAAATAAAAAAAAATATGTATATTTATTAAAATTTTAATCTAGACGACGGACACATAAATATTAGTTGGTAGATTACATATGTTGTCGTTGTTCTAATAATGGCCACGGTTGTAATAGTGTTACGATGATCATACTTCTTTTTCAGTGGACATTAAATTATATATATATATATATATATATAATCATGATGTCACCCCTTTTCTTGACCTTTTGACACACAAGGTAGCCATTTGTGTCAGGTATCTTTCATTTTCGGTCTAAATATATAAAAATAGACCTGATTAAAATTAAACCGTTCGATTAATTCAACTAGATCAATTAAAAATTTTATAGAATTTTATCGATATATATTTATGTTATGGACGATTGCAGCTAAAAAATTATGTCTGATTAATTTTTTAGATTTGACGCAATCATAAGTGAAAGTAACTTATTAGTCTTGGCCCAGTTTGAGTATGATTTCTTTTTTAAAAAAATATTTATTTTTATTTTAAATAAATATCAAGATAAAAATTATTTTAATAAAATATATATTTGTATAACTAATAATTTTTTTTAAAAAAATATTCTTTAAATAAATATATACTCACCAAATATTTTATTTTATGTTATAATTTTTAAAGTATTTTATAATTTTAGATATTTTTTATGTAAATAAAAATTTTTAGTTAAATTGATTTAAAATTGATGCGTCCTTAGATCTAAATTTCGAACAGATTCGGGTTGATCTGCTTGTTCTGGTTCTAGCTCCGTTTACTGAGTTTGGATCCTGCACACCATTAAAACGAACAGGAGATCAGTGTGTCGTTGGAAAGTTGTCCCATCGAAAACACTCTGATACTCAAGTCAGTAAACAGCCTTCAAAATCTAGGAAGGTGATTGGAATTGAGAATCGAAAGAGAGAGTGCAAGAGTACGAGGATCTCTAGATAAAAGAGAGGTAAAACCGTCTTCTTGAATCTGGATGGTGGGAAGACAGTAAACGGCTGTAAGAAACACGTTTGTATGCCTTGGGTTTTTTGAGTGTCCACAGAGAGCAAAAAGTTATATGTCTACGTCTTTTGCTATTGTCAAGAGTGTTGCGTGAGTAGAAATTTGTATGCCCTGAATGAGGATTCCAGGGCTTACTTAAAGGGCGGCAGGGTGATCTTCCTTAATTGGAATGTGTGATCCCCTACGTCATTCTGGATGACATTCATTCTACAGGGAGGCGCAAGTTGCCAAACTTGCTAAGATTGCTTCCCTTCCTGGCGGTCAACAGTTTTCCAAATTGCTCACCTTCCTTCCATGCACTCTACCGTTGGAGAGCCCCAGTTAGCAGGAAATTGAAAAAATCTGGTGCCTTCTTTATGGGAAGGACGCTGATTTTATCAATATCCTTTTTGGATGTTGGCTGAGTTTATGGAAGCTGCTGGTCAAAGAAAGAGCCGTTGCTGGCCGTTTGCTGGATTGTTGGCTCAAGTGGGCCAGGCCCGTGAAAATTCTTTTTATTTTTGGCATGTTGCTATAGTGATTTTGGTTAACTCTCGAGTTGACCATTCTGGGCGTGGGTTGGCCGCCCGCCTATGTCTTAGTCTGTTAACACTGGCGTTGACCGTCGGGCGAGTATTTGGGCCTTTCAGGATTTGGGACTTCACCTCCTGCTGGGCCAACGTTGGAGTTGGCCGTCCAACAGGCTATTTGGGCCTTCTTTAACCATTGGGCCAGCCCATCCACGGTGTACCCATCACTAGCCCCCATGCCGGTGGCTAGAATTCTGGCCTCCGGCGTGTTCATGATGGGATGCCTCTCAGTGCCCTTCGTTGCTTGAAAATTCTGGAGGACTCTACAAAAGGTTGAGGCGTTGACCGGATCTGTTGACCGTATTGGCCAGATTCCGAGGAAGACCAGATCTATTGACCGTCTTTGGTCAGATTTAGAGAAGAAAGTTAACCGTCCTTGGTAAGATTCGGATAAGAAAGTTGACCGGATTTGTTGACCGTCTTTGGTCAAATCTGGAGAAAAAAATTGATCGGATCTGTTGACCGTCTTTGGTCAGATTCGAAGAAGAAAGTTGACCGGATCTGTTGACTGTCTTTGGTCAGATCCAGAGAAGAAAGTTGACCGGATCTGTTGACCATTTTTGGCTAGATTTCGGAGAACTTTCTATGAGCCTTGAGTGACGCGTGGCCATTAGCCGACTTGTCAGGTTAAAAGTGGACACGTGTCTCCTCTCAGTTGGACTGCTATCCAGGCTATTAATAAGTTAAAAGATTTGCTTCAAAAGAAGCTCATTTGGGATTCGACACGTGGCAGGAATGATGGCGTGCCTTCTCGAGGAGGTTTAAGGCATTTCACACCTTGCCGTTTAAGTTTTCCTCCTTACACTTAGTGTTTTCTCACGCCCTTTACTCTGCCTTCTTCGTCTTCAACCCGCTTTCATCCCAAACAAAACCCTAACTCTTCTGTAAACATGGCTTCAACCTCTATTGCCGACATCTCTTATATTCTTCGAGAGAATGATGTAAAGGCCCTGTGCGTTGAATTTAACATCCTAAAGGACATTTCGTGGAGAGTTCCGGACAAGGATGACAAGGCGTTCTCTCCGCCGGTGGGACACGTGATAGTGTATGAGGCCCACCTAAGGAGTGGTCTCCATCTCCCTCTTTCGGACGACTTACAGTCAATCCTCCAAGCTCTGCGAGTTCCCATCGCCCAACTCTATGCCAATGCTATACGATATATTTGCACCTTTTGTATCTTCCTTCGTAAGCATTCTAGGTGATTAACAATGTCCATGGTGAAGGGGCTACTTAAGATAAACCAGGGAGGTGAGTGGATCTCCCAGGTTTCTTGTAATGGCCTGAAGGTAAATACGACCATCTACGACTCACTGAAGAACTGGAAGAATCGATTCTTCTTTATGAGGGTGACTGAGACGTGGCCCCTGGCGAAGGATTGGGGTCACGTGCTGGAGGTTTATATTGGGACGCCGTCTGTGGCAGAGACGGCATCCTTAGAGTGGCTGACCAAACTGATCAAGGCCCACATTTTTTATTTCAGGAGAGATTTCTTGGTCTCTAGGGTAGAGACCAAGAAGGTGAATTGGGGATCACCTTCCCTGGTTCAAAAGTTGAAGGCACCGCCGTCGGCGGTGATGATGCGTCCGGAGGAGTCCAGGGGCCTGCTCATCCGCCCCCGTCTAATAGATGACAACTTCATTGGCCCACGGCCCAAAAGGATGGCAGTGGAGACGCCCTCCTCATCGTCTTTGGGGCCCGACTATGTCGCTGTCGGGATTTGTTGCAGTCCCGACAGCACCATCGGGATGGAGAAGTCATTTGAGGACCTCCCAAAAACTAGGGGTGAAAGCGTTATTCAAGCGCAGCCCGCGCCATAGGTGGTTCTTCGAGTGGCGCAGACGGAGATTTTTTTAGAGCCAGCCTGTGAGCCGCCGGCAAAGGTGCAGGAGCCGTCTGTCGGCTCACCAGCCATGCAGATGCCTGCTAAGCAATCGGTGGTTGATCTTGATCCTCTAGCGGCCGCAGTGGAGGCCGTCGCTAGCGAGCCTATGCCGTCGTGGACGACGTTGACGAGGGGCTCCTGGAGGAGGCCGCCGCCAGCTCCGCTCGCTAGGGCATTGCTTCCAACCCGTTCCGCTGGAGCTAGACTTGGAGGCTAGACCTGAGAGGCCCGCACGGAGAGTCTGGGAGGTATAATTTTCCGTGATGCTTTCTGCATAACTTCTCATTTTAGAATTTCTAATTTGTTTTATTTTTTGGTGCAGAAGGATAAGGTGTTAGCTACCATTGCAAAGGTAATTGATCAGCGGGACCGGGTGATCTCTGACAGGGAGGCAGAGATCACCTGGTTGGATGGAAAGCTGGTGGCTTTGGGGCGGAGCACGGGTCTGATGCCTTCGCCTTGCAGACTGTTCCGGCCGATACGGATGTTGAAAATGCTAGTTTGAAGGAGGAGAATACGTAGCTACGACAGGAGAATGAGCAGATCATCGGGCATCTTAGCCAGCTTGGAGGGCAGCTGACGGAGCTGGAGAACCACCTGAGCCTCCGGATACACCCCCATGAGATTGAGCAGTTGATGTGGTCGCGGATGTGGGAAGGGGTCAATTTGTGTCGGCGTATCGCACGGCTTATTGACCCCAATTTCCTGATGGACCTGCTTAATATATTAAATAGGTCCGCTCAGACCCGCGAAAGTCTCGTGAGGGATCCGCCGCTTCCTTAGCCTTTTGTTGATTTTTGTTCTTCCCTTTGTATTATGTACATCATAATACGTTTGAAAGCAATAAAATGAGAATTTTTCCACTTTGTGTCTATTTCTTTTTACTACTTTGTGTTTACATGTTTACTGTACTAGATGGCCAACTTAGTTGGCTGACGGCCATTGCATTGCTACCAAAAGAGTAAAATCCTTAGGCTTTTTTTTTGTAGGCGGCTATGTGTATATTAGCCGGCCTAGTAGTGGCAGCTTGTGAGTGAAGTTTGGTGGCGCTACCCAAGTGCTGACTTGGGCGACAGCCTTGGAGAAGAATATTTCTCCCTTCGACCACTGTTGATTGATCACGCTATCTCCATATGGAGGAGGTCGTTGGGTGTGCTACGCTAGCCTCCTAAGATTTTGACCGCTAATGGGCCACTTGGATGACCAAGGTTTAGATCCGACCACCTATGGGCCGCCTGGATGACCAGGGTTTAATACGACCGCTAACGGGCCGCTCGGATGACCAAGGTTCATACTAGACCGCTTATGGGCAACCTGAATGATTAGGGTTTAAATACAACCGCTAATGGGCCACTCAGATAACCGAGCTTCATGTTCGACCACTTACGGGCCGCTTGGATGACCAGGGTTTAAAAACGAGAGGGTGAAGACTTTTCCGACTTAGGGACAGTCTAGGTCAGGTAACCTACAAAACAAACACATATATATATGCACATAGGAAGGGGAGGGCAGTATGCTAAGGAAACACTCATTTTGACGAATTGAAACAGGCAGGCGAATGCGTACACACAATAATGCAAATACGCATCTGGGCCCTTTATTGGAAGTACCGTTTGAGGTGGATCGCGTTCCACGTTCGTGAGACCAACTTTCTATCCTAGTTTCGGAGCTTGTACACTTAGTTTCGTAGGACGGTAGAGACTAAGAAAGGCCATTTCCAATTAGGGGAGAGCTTATTGCGACAGACCAACTTGCCTGTGGCCTCGACGCCTCGTAGGACCAGGTCTCCAACATCAAATTGTCGCACCTTTACCTTTTCATTATAGTATCGGGCAATTCGATATTGGTAGGCCGCTGTTCGCATTCTGGCAGCGTTGCGGGTTTCGTCCAACAAGTCTAGGTGTTCCTTAATTTTCTGAGAGTTACCCTGTGGTCAAACGATTTCACCTGAAGACTTAGAAGCCCGATTTTGACCGGGATTACCGCTTCAATCCCGTAACAGAGACTGAAGGGCATCTTGCACGTTTGTTCTTTTGGGGTTTTCCGGTAAGACTAGAGAACTGAGGGGAGCTCGTCTACCCATGAGCCCCTTGCGTCTTCTAGCTTGGTCTTTAACCCGTGGAGTAGTGTACGGTTCGTGACCTTTACCTGTCCATTCACTTGGGGGTATTCCACCGAAATGTGGATCAATTTGATGCCAAGGCTGGTGCAATACTTGATGAAGCGTTTTCCCAAGAATTTGGTCCCATTATCGGTCACGACAATCTCAGGAACTCCAAATCTACAAATAATATTCTGGCGAAGGAATTCAAGAGCGTTGTGCTCTGTAATTTTTGCCAGTGGGATGGCCTCGACCCACTTGTTGAAGTAGTCAATGCCCACGATGATGAACTTCCTTTGCCCCGTGGCAACGGAAAATGGACCGAGAGTATCAAGCCCCCATTGCACGAAAAGCCAAGGGACCTGAAGTGTCTTCAGGTCAGCGGACTGCTGGTGGTGAAGGTTACTGTGAAGCTGGCAGCTTTCACACTTCTTCACAAATTCGAGCGCGTCCTTTTTCATTGAGGGTCGGTAGTAGCCCTGCCGCATGATCTTAAATGCTAAGTTCTTGCCACCCATGTGCGATCTGCAAATCCCAAAGTACACTTCACCAAAGGCGTAGTCAGCCTCTTCGAGAGTTAGGCATCGGAGGTATGGGGTTGAGTAACCACGGCAATATAACTGCCTATCAACCACAGTGTACCAGTCAGCTGTCTTTTTTATTTGCTTAGCCTTCTCTGTGTCTTCTGACAATGATCCATCAGCCAGATAGCTA
The DNA here is from genome assembly GCA_033239525.1 of Nepenthes gracilis. Lineage (NCBI taxonomy): Eukaryota > Viridiplantae > Streptophyta > Magnoliopsida > Caryophyllales > Nepenthaceae > Nepenthes > Nepenthes gracilis. The sequence continues at coordinate 14,772,232 of BSYO01000015.1, forward strand.
AGGTAGGGTATCATCCAATTTTTCGCTTCAAAAATCTGCATCGCCTCCTATTTCTCTATACTGGGAGCGTTCAGAATCTCCCTCATGTCCCTTAAGTACTATTCTGGATTTTCGGCTGCAACTGCTCTAGCTAGCTGGTCTACCTTCCAGTTTTCAGTTCTGGGAACATGAACCAGGGTGAATTTGTCGAAACCTTGGACGGTCTCCCTCGCCTTTGCCAAGTACATAACCAGGTGAGGGTTGCTTACCTCGAAGTCTCCGTTAACCTGGTCAACGATTAGTTTGGAGTCGTTGTAGACCGCCAACCTCTTGGCAGAGCACTTTTTTGCTAATCGTAATCCGGCTAACAGGGTTTCGTATTCAGCAATGTTGTTGGTTGCCAGAAAATCGAGTCTGAGGGAATACTTCACCTCAAACCCGTCTGGGGTCGTGATGACAACTCTAGTGCCACTGTCGGCGTTCGTAGACAATCTGTCTACATGGAGTATCCATTCTGGAACTCCGTCAAGCTGTACCGCACTTTCTGCGGACTGCTCTTCGAGAATTGGGGTTGTGGTCTCAACAATCAAGTCTGCCAAAACCTGCGCTTTTACAGCGGGTCTGGGCCGAAATTCGACGTCGAACTCATCCAACTCGATAGCTCATTTTACCAGCCATCCAGAAACGTCGAGTTTCTGGAATATATTTTTCAGAGGCTGGTTTGTGAAGACCACTACACGGTGTGCTTGAAAGTATGGCCTTAACTTCCGCGCAGAGAATATAAGTGCCAAGGCCAGTTTTTCTACGCGCGAGTACCGGGTTTCTTGGCCGATCAACGTTTTACTTACGTAGTAGACCGGCCGTTGAGTGTCAGAGTCTTTGCATATGAGGACGGAACTAAGGGATGCTTCCGACACTGCCAGGTAAAGGTACAGCTCTTCTTCACCCTTAGGTGACACTAGCAACGGCGGGCTGGCCAGATACCGCTTCAATTCATCGAAAGCTGTCTGACAGTCTGTTGTTCATTGAAACCCGTTGGATTTTGTCCCTCTTAGGGCCTTAAAGAAGGGCTGGTACTTGTCGCCAGACTTCGTGAGGAAGCGAGACAACGCTGCTAGCCGTCCAGTTAATCGCTGGACGTCCTTTACGCTCCGCGGGGGAGCCATGTCTGCGAGGACCTTAATCTTCTCTGGGTTTGCCTCAATTCCCCGTTGGGAGACGATGAAACCCAAAAATTTACCAAAGACTACCCCGAAGACACACTTAGCCAGATTCAGCTTCATGTGATGCTTGCGGAGCACCTCAAACGACTCAGCCAAGTCGCAGATGTGGTCGCCGGTGACCCTGCTCTTGAGGAGCATGTCGTCGACGTAGACCTCCATGTTGCGACTGATTTGTTTTTCAAACATCTTGTTGATTAGTCGTTAATAAGTTGCTCCAGCGTTTTTCAGTCTGAAAGGCATCACTTTGTAGTAGTAGGTGCCCTGATCCGTCATGAATGAGGTATGCTGCTCGTCCTCCGGACTCATCCGAATCTGATTGTAACCCGAATAGGCATCCATGAGGCTTAGCAGCTCATATCCGGCTGTCGACTCAACCAGCAGTTTGATCCTGGGTAAGGGAAAGCTGTCCTTTGGGCAGGCTTTGTTAACATCGGTAAAATCGATGCACATCTGCCATTTTCCATTGCTTTTCTTCACTAGGATGACGTTAAAGAGCCAATCTGGATAGTGGACTTCTCTAATAAATTCTGCGTCCAACAGTTTCTTCACCTCCTCTCGGATGGCGATCAGCTTTTCTACGAAGTGGTTTCTCCGCTTCTGCCTGATTGGCTTCCTACCAGGATCAAACCCCAGCTTGTGGACCATCACCTCAGCTGGAATCCTAGGCATGTCTGCTGGAGTCCACGAGAAGATATCAACGTTCCGTCATAGGAACGTGATCAACTCATCGTGCAATATTCAGGCGAGTGAGCCACCGATCTGTAACACCTTTCCGGTTCATCCGGGTTCAGTGGGACTAGATCTGTGGCTTCGTAGGACTGTGCTTACTTCAGGGTTGTCTCGTCTCAATGATCGAGTTTCCCAACTGTTCTAGTGCTGCCGCTAGGGGCAACCTGAGACATATAGCATGTCCGCCCAGTAATTTGGTCGCCTAACACTTCTCCTACACCGTAAGGCATTGGAAACTTCATCTTGAGGTGTAAAATTGAGGTGACTGCCCCGAACGCTGTTAAGCATGGTCTGCCTAATATAGCATTATAAACAGAGAGCAGGTCGACCACCAAGAAGGTGAGTGTTTGACTCGCTGTTTTTGGATACGTGCCTAACGTGACCTCCAATTGGATGGTCCCTTGGACGGGCACTGACTCGTTGTCAAGGCCATACAATGGGCCTTCGGCAGGTTTTAATTGGTTCTTTTTAAGCCCAATTTAAAGAATGTATCTAAGTAAAGTAAGTCATTTGAACTACCATTATCAATAAACACTCACTTCAGCTGGTAGTCGACACTACCGTCTGAAACGAGCGCGGATACAATGAGGGGGTCAACATTGGGGGACATTACATGAGTCAAATCATCATTATTGAAGCTAATGGTGTTGTCCACCATGCGCTGCTTCTTCCTCCCAGTCTGCTGCTCCTTGTCGTCGGCTGGGTTTTTGACAGGTCGGATATTGACCATATTAACCACGCCTGCCGCAACCCAGTTCGGGGAGGAGACATCTCCTGCCCTTCTCCACCAGCTGCTCCAGAATTCTGCTCAGGGCCCTTGACGAACTTGGTGAGGTGACACCTACGAATCAGCTCCTCAATCTCCCTCTACAGCGTCTTGCAATCTTCAGTAGAATGTCCAGCAGAGCAGTGGAAGTCGCAATACTTCGACTGGTTCCCGGTGTCTTTCTTCAATGGTTTGGCCACTTCAGGAATTTTTTTTCGTAGATCTGCATGACGATATTTGAGCGTGTGTCCGTCAGGGGCGTAAAGCTGGCGGGCCAGTAATCTCTGTGTTTTAGCTGCCCAGTTCTGTGCTGCTTTCAGCGGCAGTGATCATTGCCGTTGTTTTTCTTTTTTCCTCTCCAGGGAATAATCGAGGCTAATATGCCCATTTTGGGCATTTTGCTTCGTTGGCCTCCTCTGCCACTGCGTAGGCCCTGATAATTGACTCCGCCTCCCGAAAGGTCTAGGGATTTTTATGGGCCAGGTTCTTAAAGAAGTCCCCATAGGTCAGCGTGGAGATGAAATTGCCCAGTTTCATCTCCTCCGTGATATGGGGAATCCGCCTGGCCTCTGCCACAAAGAGGTCCAGAAATCTCCGTGGGTTCTCTCTTGACTTCTGGTTGATGTGGGAGAGGTGTCACAGTTGCTTCTCTTCCCGTCGGCTGGAAGAGATCTGTAAGTTTTCGGAAGCTGCTAATGGTGCCCAAAGGGAGGTGATGAAACCAGATACGGGCATCTCCCTTCAGCGTGAGCGGGAAGTAGCGGCACATTGCTGAATCTTCCAACCCTTGTAGACTCAGATGGGTGCAAAAGTGATCCAGATGGTCAATCGGATCACTGCTCCCATCGTATGAGTCAAGGGAAGGCATCTTGAACTTAGTGGGCAGTTGACGATTTAGGATCTCCGCTGTGAAAGGAGATCTCTCAAGGTCAACAGCATGCTCATCGTCCTTGAACATGCGGTTCCAAATCTTATCCACCTGTGGATCTGCGCGAGCAGCAGTTGTAGATCTCTTAGAGTTGAGGTAAGCCCTCAATTCTGTTTTGTCCCCAGAGGGTCCAATAGTCAGCCGGCTATTGCCTCCAGCGGACCTAGCAGTCCTGGAGGCTCGCTCCTGGACTGATTTTCCATTTTCTGCCCGAGAGTATCGAGGATTTCTTCTTTCCGAACTTTCTCCCGACGTGCTCCCAGAGCGCTCTTCAGGCCTGTTCTAGCCTGGAACGCGCGAAGAGGCTGGAATTGGATTATTCATCGGCCTCTCGGGCCTTCTGGCCTGCTTCTCTTTCCTCTTACTACTTTTTCTGGTGGCCGGCACAGGGACCGTTGCTGGCGGAGCCACCTGTTGTGGCTGCTCTTGTCGAGAACAGAGTATTTGGAGTAGATGGTTGTTGGTTTATATCTACTCCATCAGTCACTGAAAGAAAGGCGCTGGAGCCCCGCCTATCATCCCGTTGACCAGGGTACCGGTAGTGTGGCCCTAGTAGGGAGAAGTGGCGTCTCTAGCAGGATCGCTAGCTTGGGCTATCATATTCACCATCGCAGATGAACCTGGCAGTGAAAAGAGAGCGTTGTGAGGAATTGTTGTTAGCTTTTTGTAAGTGCTTCCCACAAACGGTGCCAATGATGTATCATTGGATCCGAACTTCGAATAGATTCGGGCTAATCCACTTATCCTTATTCCGGCTCTGTTCAATGAGTTGGATCCTGCACACCACTAAAACAAACAGGAGGTCAATGTGTCAGCGAAAAGTTGTCCCACCAAAAACACTCCGACGCTCAAATCAATAAACAGCCTTCAAAATCTGGAAAGGTAACTGGAATTGAAAATTGAAAGAAAGAGTGCAAAAGTGTGAGGATCTCCAGATGAAAGAGAAGCAAAACCGTCTTCTTGAATCTGGATAGTGGGAAGGCAGTAAACTTCTATAAGAAACACGTTTGTATGCCTTGGGTTTTCTAAGTGTCCGCAGAGAGTAGAAAGTTATATGTCTGCGTCTTTTGCTATTATCAAGAGTGTTGTGTGAGTAGAAGTTTGCATGCCCTGAATGAGGATTCCAGGGCTTATTTAAAGGGCGGCAAGGTAATCTTCCTTGGTTAGAAGGTGCGATTCCCTGCGTCATTCTAGATGGCCTTCCTTGTACAGGGAGGCGCAAGTTGCCAAACTTGCTGAGATTGCTTCCCTTCCTGGCGGTCAGTGGTTTTTCAAATTGCTCACCTTCTTTCCATGCACTCTACTGTTGGAGAGCCCCAATTGACAGGAAATTGAAAAAATCTAGCACCTTTTTTATGGAAAGGGTGCTAATTTTGTCAATATTCTTTTTGGGTGTTGGTTGAGTTTATAGAAGGTGCTGGTTAGAGAAAGAGCCGTTGTTGGCCGTCTACTGGATCGTGGGCTCAAGTGGGCCAGACCCGTGAAAAGTATTTTTATTTTTAGCCTGTTGCTACCGTGATTCTGGTCAATGCTTGAGTTGACCGTTCTGGGAGCGAGTTGGCCACCCGCCTGTATTTTAGTCGGTCAACACTTGCGCTGACCGTCGAGCAAGCATTTGGGCATTCCAGGATTTGGGCCTTCACTTATTGCTGGGTCAATGTTGAAGTTGGCCGTCCAACTGGCTATTTGGGCATTCTTTGACCATTGAGTCAGTCCAACCACGGTGTACCGATAAAAAATAAACAGTATATATTAATAAGTTTGAACCAGCTTAGTTTAAATGATGAACTAGCAAGGTTATAATATTTTACGTTGGCAATTAAATCGTATTTGATTTGATTTGATTTAATAATTATAAATTTATAATCATAATCTATTTGTATTATATTCGAATTTAATATTGGTAAGTTTAATTAAAATTAAAAATAAAATAATTTGGACAGAAGGCCTCTTCAAGAAGAAAAGCAGACCAGTCGGCACAGCCAACAGATAACAATCCAAGTTAAGCGGACGGTCGCCGTACAATGAAATTTCAACGTTGCTCAGACATGAAATCCCATAAATGAAGGATACGACAGCGTGGAACACAGCTTGAGTGCGATCCCTTTCTTCAACAGAACAACACGATCTTTATCACAACGATCGGAGGAGGAAATCCCACAATGCAGCAACGGCAAGTGCGATCGGCATGGCGATCTGGGCTCTGAAAGGAATTCTAGAAGAGCGGCTCTGAAGCGGAGACGGGGAAGGAGAAGGCGGCGGATTTTCGACGTTGATGGCTAACTTCATGCCGGCATAGCAGAAACCTTTGCCGCTAATGATGTAGTAATGCTTGGTCACATTGAGTGGTATCAAATCCCTTCCGGATCCTCTGCTCCAATTGACGAGCGGATGATCGGAATTGCATGTTTCGTAATCAGTCTTGTTCACCTCGAGCACATTCATCTGGTTCCTGTCGTAATCGAAAACTGGGAAACAGGAATTTGATCATTCATCGCAAGCGAAGATACATGCATCACCACACAGCATTCACAGATTCGATCAAGATGAATGGTAATACACTAATGTGTCAAGAATAAAAATGATCAACTCTATGAATGCAACTTTGGATCTTAATCTAGTGGATTGTGGGTTGTTAGTATATTGATAAGCAAGTGCTAAAATGATAGCCGCTTCTGGGACTGTCATTACGCATCCACTCCATAGAGAAGCTGGGAAAGCTTCTAAGAATTTTAGTTCAAGTTATGGTTTGTGAAGTAAAATCATTGTTTTCAGCCTCTACATGACCTTCTATTTGACAAACTGATGCCCGTACACGTAAAATCCATATTTTGTGAAAAGAGGTGGATGTAAATATTGCCCGTGTAAGGGTCACATGGGCATTTTTGAGCCCTATATCAAATACAAGTTATGGTGGAAAGTCTCAAATCAACTGGTCATTTCTAGTGTAGACGCAGCCAGTTACATTGGCATTGATGCCAATCCATGGCTCTACCATGTCTCATGGGTTCTCGATCACTCTCAGGATTTCAAACCTAATGGATGGGTTATCCGGAGGTTTGCTTAGTTTTACTGTGAGGATTTGCTCGAATAGAGGATTGAAATGGCTTGAAATATCGGCGCTTGATGAACGCAAGAGGGGGCACTCATGCATGCTTTCCAGAGGCCAAAGTGCCTAGTGTGCGCTTGAAGTATGCCCTTGTGCAGTTTCCTGTGCATAGGCAATTTCAGTGTTCGAACACGACTTCTGTACTAACTCCAATTGATGCTAGCGTTTGAACGCTAGACTATTTTTTATAGTTTTTTTGTTTTGCTTTTGCAAAGAGGGCGAATTTCAGAAGCTAAAATTGTAAGGAGAGTTAAGAATGAGAGTGTGAGTTTATTCAAAAACTTAAAGAATTGAATTGAGAGAAAGAGGAAGAATAGTATGGGAGATTTTTGTCAATTGTTGGACTTTCAATTATGTTTATTTTTCCATCATCTTTTATTCTTTTATTATTTATTATTTAATTTATCTAAATTTATGGTAAATATAATGATGATTTTGAAGGGGTCTATTATAACCAAACTCACATTTTAAATTGAAGATTATTTCTCAAGTGCTTTTTTCTAAGTTAAGAAGGAATTTTCATGTAAATTTGTATATTTCTTTTGTTACATTTTTTTTTTTCTTGCAAATACATGTTATCATCTAACCTTTTCATAGAATCCAAACAAAGGGCTTAAGTAGTCGATCATGTTAGAGATTTTTTCTTGATTTTATGTGTAATAAAGTTTGGTTGTCCGATCCTAATAGTGCTGACTTGGGAGCGCATGTCATGCACCACTTAATAGCTTTCCCCAATCAGACTAAGACAGTGTGTGTCATCGTGTGTATTACAAAATAATATATCAAATAGGTGTGGAACTCATAAGGAAGTAATCCACAGCCTAATATTTCCTTAGAGAGTGCACAAGTGATCGGACAACTGAATCTATCATTGTCACATAGGCATATGTTGCGTCACATGTCTGGCTAAGGCCTTGGAACTCATTTTGCTGGAAAGTCTCAGAGTGGCTACTCATTTTGCGTGTGGGCATTGCCACTAAAATTTCAGTTTCTACCAGAAAGCCTGGCCTCTCTCTCATGTTGGGTGGGGGCTACGGAGAGTTATTAAGATTTTTTCACATTTTAGGCTCTTCGTTAACTCAATATTTACAATTAAAAGTTAAATAGATAAATAATAGAAATTAAATATTTATTTAAATTATTTGATATAATATTCATAATTCATTCACCTAACTATTATTGACCCGTAGGTTCACATGGGAGACTAAAATGCGAGAGGCTTTAATAGCCCTCGAGGCCGTGGGATGGGCAATTTTAGTACAAGGAACCAACAAAAGTTCACAACTTGTTTCCCACAATGTTGACCTTTAGCTTTTCATTTTTGGACATTTTCTTACATGGTCTTTTTTCCTGTGTGGTCTAAGCTTAAAACTTTTCTAGCTTATTTCAATCTAGAAAATTTTGAAGGAAAAAAATTAATTAAAAAAATAAAAATAAAAATTACTTTCCTAAATTATAAAAATTTTAATATACATTTTTTATCTTATATATATATATATATATATATATATATATTTTTATTTATTTATTTATTTATTTATTTATGATTTTCCTTTCAATCCAAACATACAAAAGTATTTTCCTTTAATTTTCTTTTCATTTCTTTCAAACTTTCTTAGATCTAAGGTGGAGGCAGAAATAACACTTCAATTTCTCACTGACTCACTAAAAGCCAACAAACTGGGAGCTGCCTAAGATCTGATATTGCTGCATAGGTTTGTTAAGCTTTAAAGAAAAGAGAAAGCAGGGTTCCCTTCAAATTTTCCATTTATGATCACTTCTGTTCAAATCGGCCTTCATGCTGGATTGCTAGCTCAATGCAAGGGGAAACTAAATCTAATGCAAATGGGCACATTTATGACTCCACCATCAAACAAAAGCAAATATGTATCCACCAACTTTCCACCATGGAAGTTCATCAGTGGAAGCAAATACGATTTTCAGTCAAAATTTTCATTGGACTTGTTACAATTTGGTTTTGAAAGACTCTTACATTGCTAGAGTTTGAGAGCTAAGAAAGTAACATTGAATGGCTATTCTTTATGCCACAATTAGGTATAAAACAAGCTAACACAAGCTTCAATTTAGAGCTTGATTGGACAACTTATCAATGAAGATGAATAATAGAATCAATAAACTCGTTTTGATTTACCAAACTGAAGGTACATTGACACGCTAAGCTCTACTTTCCCACAATTGCAAACCATGGCGGGTGACAAACTCAGACGTGCAATTAAATCAAAAAGCAACTAATCGGGTCTCTGCTGCGAGTATAAGTTCAAGAAGAAAGCTCAATCGCAAAAAATCGGTCTGATAAAAGGGAGAGCCCCTCAAACTTATAAATCAGTCATTGTGGAATTGGTTTTCCTACATGTGACTCGTAACATTCCTCTCCCCTTTGACAGCCGCAAACCTTGGCGGCTACACTCTACGACACTTGGCTCTGCCTTCCCACAAATGTAAACCATGATGGGTGACAAACTCGGACATGCAATTAAATCAAAAAACAGTTGATCGGGTCTCTATTGCGGGCACAAATCTAAGAAGAGAACTCAATCCTAAAAGACTGGTCTGATAAGAGGGAGAGTTCCTCAAACTTATAAACCAACCCCTATAGAGTTGGCTCCCTTCGATGTGGGACTCATAACATTCCTTCCCCCTTCGACAGTCAGAGATTTTGACAACTGCACTCTACGACACTTCACTCGGTGGCTCTCACTTTACGGCGCTTTACTCGATTTTTTTGGTCAGCCCCCTGCAGATAGCCATTTCTGGTCAAAATCCTCCGTAGGTAGCTCTCTTCGAGCCAGGATCGATCCCAATAAAAGTACCATTATTGTGAACACAAGCCCAAGATAAGAGTCCAATTTCAAAAAATCGGTCTGATAGAAGGGAGAGCCCTTCAAGCTTATAAGCCAGCCATTGTGGAATTATTTTCCCAACGTGGGACTCGTAACAGTCTCCAAACTGAAGCGCAACAAATCAATGGGGAAAGAAATATAGGAACTGGAGGGAATTTTTGGTGCTAAAAGCAAGGCCCCTAGAGCTAAAATCGACTAAAAAGAGCAAAAAATTCAGACTGAAAACAGTGCAGAGCAAAAAATTAAGAATGCAAAGCAAGATCTGAGCTAATCGTCTCAAACTAATCAGATCTGAGCACAACGCTACCACATTCTGATAAACCTCAAAGTTTCAACAGCAAAATAAAAGCAGATCTGCAGATAGATAGAGGGCGAGAGGGAGAGCATACAGAGCCAGTCGCCGAGGTAGAAGTGTTTTCCCAGTGCCCAAACGGAGTAATTAACATTGGTAGTCCAACCCATATCGCCTCCGACCATGTATCGAACGGCTGAAACTTGATGGAGTATCATCAGCAGCAGGGCGCTTGTTCGCAGTAGCAGTGGCGCGCGAAACATCAGCAGCTCCATAACTATTACTCCCTCTCTCCCTCTCTGCAATGTAGCTAGCTAAGCTGCTTCGAAGTATGGGCCTTGTCTTCCACTTGGAGAGCATCTTGTTCTCGGGGTCTACAACCAGCATGTTACTATCGGTTTGTTAATGATCAGTAATCCAAATATACGATTTGAATGGGGACGTTTGCAACCAAAAAGGAAAAGGGATGCCAAATATGTCAGCACGTTGGGCATGAACTTTTCTTCCGCCATTATCATTCTCCACGCCAGAAAATAGGAGTGGATTTTTATTTCTCCTCTTCGTGTATTTCAACCCATCAACTGATGATTAAGTTGACGGTGTCTCAAAATTGACTTCATGAGACTCAACACTACGTCTCAAATTCAAATAAATTCAATAGTTCATATCACATAACTTTTAAAAAATAAGAAAAAAAAATATATATATATATATATATATACCGTTAAATTAATATCTAATAGTCTAAAATATAATGCAAAGAAATTGTACCTTCAAGGTGAGACACAAACCCTATGATTTACTAAAAAATTAGAGTTTTATCTTAATTTTAGATGGGTTAAAGGGTTATGATGTTAAAGGTCAGATTTTTAGGACAATATTACAAAGCTTAAAGAGGTGAAGGATGGATTTTAAACGAGATGTCCGAGGTCTAAGATGCCAATGGCAAAGAGACGGTAGCTATAAGGAATACTAATTTTTTAATATCTTAGATAAAGTTTAAATAGATGGTTAAAAATGATTTTATCTATGCATCCTTATGACAATCATACAAAAGTGTAGACAAATGCCGTTCTAATTAGCATGAAAAAGGGACAATAAAAACCTAAGAATATAATCACAAGATATGTGGCACAATTGATTGTGGAACAAAAAGAAGAGCAGGGGAAGCTATACAAGCCAACGAATGCTTCTTGTTCAATTTCTAAAAGCACCAGTAAAACCCTTTTGGCCGCTATATGAACTTGGAATATAAGAATAGGCTTAGGCACAAGAACAACACCCCACCAGCTAACCACACATAGTATTCCCTTGAACCAGCCTCTCCTGGGTTAGTGTGAAGCCTCATAAGCCAGGATGTCGACCCGGATGGAGCTTAGAGTTAACCCACGCTTGGAGTCATCTCTCGGTGGCTACCATGACCCCATTCCCCAACCAAAGGCTCCTTAGATCCCTTCAGATGGCTCTCATTCTTCAGAGACTACAAGTGTAATAGGAGTATCTATCGATAAAAGGATCACCCTAAGATGATCATCTCATGGCTATTGAGAACAAATCAAATCAGATGGAGTACTGAATTAGCTGTTACTTGTGAGGTGTGAAAGGAAATAAAATTTATATTCCAAGTAATGGATACTTTATAATCCAATAATTACTCAACTAGCAATGGGTGCATTGGGATCTAGAAATATTTTGTGATGAACGTATATGAAAACCTTCTTTAGATTTGTTTAAGATTTTTGGAATTTATTTATTTCTCTCTGGCATAGGCCTGAGTCGGACATCCAGTTACTTCAATCTGAATTATCCAAAGGATGCCTTATACTTACATATCAAAAAGGTGGACAATCAAACTTATTTCTTGATTCAATGGAAGTCCAAAGAGATGAATATGGTCCCAAATAATAACAGATATGTAAAAAATAGGTCCGATTATGCCTATTTCGTAAGAATCAAGATGTGGATCCAGTCCATAGCCCAAGCTCGACATTAGGCTCGAAGCTTAACCTTTTAGTAGCCCAATGGCTGAACTGAAGTGGAACCCCAAGCCAGCTTATCCTCTCCATAGCTTCGACAATAGTCTTAGCTAGCACGCTCAAGGGGTCCACCCTCCATTGAAGTAGTTATGCAGACACCACTTTTAGTAGTAAATGTTTCGATTTACCAAATCATTATAACTATTTTATATCTAGTAGAGTAAATCAATTATCATTTAGATCGATTAGTACATATTATTGATTTAAATATTGAAAGGATCTCTTATAAAAAAATCATCAGGTTTACTCTAACATCTTATTTCTATTATGATGCACAAGATTTAGGTTCACTAGCATATTGTAGACTTCACCCATGGCGAATCTTTACTCCTTGAGTATAGGAGAGGCAAGGCGAATTCCATAAATTCAAATTTATGGACCATTGTAAAGAAATAATGTTAATTAACCAGTAAATTTTGTCACCATCATTTTTGGTACTCTTATAATATCTTCAATAGTTCATTAAAATTGAGTGTAATGAACGGCAAGACCTTCATAAAGAAATAGACAATATATGGTTGATCACAAAGTGATGGTGCTGAAGGTCACAAGCCATTGTAACTAAGTATCGTGATTTGGCATGAATATGCAGGCAGCTTGCTTTTCGTAGTGTTGGCATGTAAACCTACTTTTATCTGTTCCTTTGTAATATCTGTTCCTTTGTCTAGTAAATCATGTAAACCTACTTTTATCTATGATAATTATCTATGAATAATTCTATTGTGATAATTATCGATGCACTAATTATTTATAATAATAATAATAATTTACTTAATTATTATTAGTTTTATAAGTTTAATTTTATCATTGAATTAATGTTAGGCAGATGCTAGACAGAGGAGCCAGAGCCAAACAAAGAAGAGAAAGAGGCTAGACAGATGCCAAGTTGCGTCGGCCACTACCATCTAGTACCAAAATCGCTGGCTGACGTTGCTGTGGCATATGGCACTCATCAACACCCTCCGCCAATGAGCTTAGGCCGACTATCATTGATGAACTCACACCGCTTGCGTGACAACAAATGACATCAAGCCACCTACGTAGACCCAGGCTAGGCTTGTCGCCTCCTCATTAGCCGTGGCTACCTCCTATCCCCTTGTACGGGCTGTCCATGTGGTTGTATCAGTGCTCAACCTCCCTCGTCGGTAACTCACACCCAACACCTGTGGCTATCGGATGGCATTGTCACCGGTCACCAGAGCCCCTCTAGGCCCATTACCAAATCCTCCCCGGTAGCATTATAATTACTCTAGTTAAACCATCCCAAATATAATGCATGAATAAACCCACCTAAGTTTTGAAGCCCAAATAGGTCTAGTTTAGATCTAAGAACCTAATAAGCCCAAAATATAAGGCCTGAATAGGTTAATAAGTTTTCAAAGGACCACATAACTTGGATGATCTCCATCTACCTCTTCGTATATTATGTCTAGTAAAATTTCTCCCAGACTATATTAATACTACTTATTTATTTTATTAATTATTTAAAATATTTTACTAACTTAAGCATTGAAGGAGTCCGAGAAAAAATTTTTCGGAGTCTGTTTCACCTCTTTTTTAATTTTTGTATGGTGTGCTAGAAATTAATTCAACGTTTTGGATCATGCTTGGATATGGGTTATAAAAAGTATGAACTGAATCAATTTTTTAGATACTATCAGACATTATCATACAATTATTTCAAAATATCATTTAAATTATAATTATTATAGCATATTTATTTTTCTTATTTATAAAACAATCTTTTATTTTTTAAAAAAAATTAGGTCGACATGATTAAAATATAAAAAAAATTTCCCATTGGATATCAGAAAAATAAAAGAATTTAGTATTTATAATAATAAATTCCTAGATAAACAACACACAAACATATATAACTGTGAAAAAAAAAAATTCTATTACTGTTAATTAATTTTTATAAAAATCTTCTTTTTTTTTTTTCAAAATTAACTTCAAGTTCAACAATTTGCAATGTTTTCTTATTTCAAAATATGAAACAAATGAATACATAAACGAACATACATTTTAGATTTTGGCTTTTTGAAGTTTTGTTTTAATGAAATAATCTCCATATCTTTGTGTTATTATTATTATTATTATTATTATTATTATTATTATTATTATTATTATTATTATTATTATTATTATTATTATTATTTGTGTTAATAATGAATTTAAATGAGTTAATTTGATTATAAGAATTTCAATTGGCATAACTTATTCAATTTAAATTGTAAATAATTAAATTAAGGTAAGAAAATATAAAATAAAGTAGGGTTCATTGGGGGAAATTTTAAATTTTATTATTTAAGACATGTAAGAAATTATAATTCTAAAAAAATTAAAACTTGATTAGAATTTTAACCTATTTATAGCCTGGCAAAAATTCTAATTTTTGTAAAGCATACCGTTTTATTTTGATATGTATACAATATATTTTTATTCGAATGAGTTTTATGTGTTTTTAGAAAATATTTTTATATAAATATTCATTTTTTCATTTTAGGAAATTTTATTTTAATAATTATGAATATTTTTTAATTAGAAATGATCGTTGTTCAATATTGCTTGGATAGTATTTTACTTATTTGAGTATAAATAAAAAATTTGGTCCCGAAAATCTCATCTCAAATTTACTGAGATCGAACCTAAATTTATAATATACATTACGTTAAATATGGCTGTTTAAATATTCATTCTTTTATTTAAAAATATATCTGTTTAACAAATAATAATATAAAAAATAAAACTTTTGGTTGATCAATTGTGGTGTCACCAATCTGCAATACGGAGACTAGGAATCCTGCTTCGCATACGGATAAAACAGGATCCTACTTCATAAATCTGGCTGTTGGTTTGCACCATCAAATGAAATCGACTGTCGAAATCTGTTCATATTACAAATTTAAAAGAACATTATAATAAATTTGGACGGTTGATTTCATTAATGGCACAAACCGACGGCCCAAATTTATGAAACAGGATTCTACTTTGTCCATATGCAAAGCAGAATCCTTGGGAGGCCACAATACCCCCTTGTCAGATTTTTTTTATTTAAAAAAAATACCCAACATAAGCAGCTAAAATAATGATATAAAGAGTGACTCAATCATTCGTCCTATCAAACTCCGAATCAAATTCATTCTTTTGATGAGTACATGTTCTTAATCGTTGATCTGAAACTGCAATATACAGAAAACTTTAGTTAATGCAGCTCGTTGAGTTATTTGATGAATTTTTCAATAAATGCATACTGACTTATATAAGAGAAAGAGACTCTGATGAATCATGGTGTGTGTAATCTGAATTGAAAAAATTAAGAGTCCAATTTAAAATCCTTCAGATCGAATCCAAATTCTTAAATACGCATCATTAATACCGTCTGTGAAAACGAATTGACCAACTCTTTCTTTCAAAAAACAAGAATACACCCACAAAAACTCACACATCATCTGCAATGATGAACACTCGGGTGCATGGCCAATCGAATTAGCTTCCTAGGAACTTTCCTTCTCAGTAACGCCTCTCCAAACAATGACAGCTCAATGAGCACTTATTCACCAGCATCACCGATGACTATCTAATTTCAAAACATGTCCTGAATGCTAAAATTCACCTGGGACGGACTTATGAGACCGAGGTCGGCCTATCTCAAGTTTTGACTTCAAAGTGGAGGTCGAAGAGTAAGAAAGCGGCATCCAAAAGGACGCAAACCAAGCCCAAGTTGTCAATGGTCCATAACGGACACTGTCAACCTGTTTTCTCATGCCTTGAAAACCGCTTAAACTTTGAAGGTAGGGATGAAACCATAGAAAGAGAGGATTCTTGGTTTGCATGGGAATTTGAACAATATTCTTATCAGGAAACAGGATCTTGCAGCAGCATCTGGCGTACCCACTTGGTTTGATAGATACCAGATGTATATGCCAACCACTCTTAATTAAAGACCTTTCTTTATGTAAAGAGCATAACTTCTACAACTGAGGTGTATCTCCTATTGACAATAAGAAAATTTATCTTCACAAAACTTCCTTTGGTTAGTATATTAAGATTTATGAAGTATTTTGTACCATAGTCTGAGCCTTAGATTAACAGTAAAATTATTCTATTAGAATCTTAAATTTTCAAATCACAGTAACAGAGACCTACCCGACAATCAAAAAGAAATGTTCCAAGTGTAATTGACTCTCCTCATAGCCTGTAATGTAATAACACTCAGTGATTTAGGTCGATTGGATACTTTATTGGATCCTTTGAAGATGCAACTTCCAATAATCTGCCTGCCAATACTACTACAAATTGGACGAAGGTGGAGAAATCGGAGGGCGTAGGAAGTGATTCTATAAGATCAGAATCCTGAAAGTTCATATCGCCACGCTGTGTTCCGTTAGTCAGAAAACAGTCTTACACACTAACGATTGCTTTGTCCACTACATAGGCAGAATATACAACCGAAGTAGCAGCCATGAAGGCAAGCATCTATTTAAGAGGTTTTAAGATATCCAGATTTATACACAACTGCATGAATTTGTTACAGTGAAAGATAATACCGATCCAGTATCTCTTTATTTGTGACAAAAGAAGCTATATGTTCTTTGTTGCCTAATAATCTTAAGAGATCTTACAGTTCATACAGAAATTCATACATTAGATCACTACATTTCATATAGAAACCACATTGGTTTTTAATCTAGGAAGTTCCTGCATAAACAATTACTCATATTAATATAATGTATGAGGATAAATATAGGAGTTTTTCTCTATTTTATTACATAAAAACAACTCACGAGTATGACTCTCGAGTATAAAGGCACACTTGTTCAAAACATTTGTATCCGTTGACATTGCTTCTGAATAGTCATGACTATATTTGATCCTTACGACCACTTGAATAGTCATGTCCATTTGTTATGATTGCATCTATTCAAATATTTCTTTTTATTTTGAAAATATTGAACAAATTCTGCACCAATTTCTCCCATTTTCCTTCTATTTATGGCCCAAGTCACAGTGATCATCTATGCCTGGATCCAAGAACGGGGGCGCTAAAACAACGTTGGATTTCAAATTCAAAGGCCCGCGTTTTTTGTTATTAAAAAAAATAATTTTTTTATTTTTATTTTTTATTATAAGAAAAATGGGGGGCAGTTAGATTTGAAATCCAATGGTATCACAGGCGTTACAATGTCCGTACGACATCACAGTGCCCCTCAACATGCCTAGATCCAGACTTAGGAATGACTCAATAATTATGATTATGAGTACATTACTTGATTTGCACGAGTAATAAATATTACCTTGGAATGTAAGGAGGGAATACCACTGCAATGGTTGCAAGAGGGACGAGAGATGGCGACAAAAGACTGATAGGTACTGCCGAATGTGGGCAAGTGCCGGGTGTTGCCTGAGGTGGGATGGCATGGGCAAGGCCAAAGGTGGGCCAGCGCTTGCGGGTGGCTGGTTGTGGTGGCAATGTAGGATGTATGGGATTGATAATTAATATTATTACTTGTCTAACAATAAATAAACCCACCCCTACATAGAATGAGTGATTCTTATTTCTATAGTTACCAATATTTCAACATGCCATTTTGCAACTGAACGAAATAATGGGAATAATCAAGACTGAATATGGAAAATGATACTTTTTATTCAGACTTCAAATACTAACAAAAATGTATAAGTAGGATTTAATCATTGATTATTTAAACTACCAGGTCTATGATAACAAATGAAGACTAACAGTCCAGAAAATCAAAATAAAGATAAACTCATTGAACAGAAGGCGTGTGGTATTTCATAATTACCTCGATAGCAAATACAGAAGAGCAAGCGCCTACATACATTCACAACTGCGCCAGCCAACCTGTCTTGTCCGATGAACAAACAAGATCACACTTCACTAAATACATGCAGCATTGTTTGATCAGATAGGCCTACATTCAGTGTCATGACATCTTTTAGGGATTTTTGAGTTTTTCAAGCCACCCTTTTGGCAGGCATTCATGTATTCAAAAATCATGAGATTGAGTTCTTAGCCGTGTACCTTTGCTTTACTATGAATCAGTCAGTCGATCAATGTCATGTCGCCCGTTGGGTTTTGTATAATTCCTTTAGGGTTCTGCAGCCTTAATCCTTCACCGAGGTTCCTGTTCTCTTGAGCTCTTACAAACTCTTCAATCCTCACCTTCAATTCAGTGTTCGGGATCAACATGTCGGGAGAAAGGTGGGAACGATTGAAGGGATCTGTCTGTAAAGCACCACAAGCCAAAGAAAAATTAGCAATGAAGCAAAAACAAGAAAAAAATTACAATATATATATTTCAACTCCTTGTAATCCACTGAAATGGGGTAGTAAGTTGTGGGAAACTGATTGGATTTCTTCTTTTTTTTTCTCTCTCTCTTTTATTTTTTGAATCTTGTCAATCAATCACAGGTCAAAAGGTTCTCAATCTTGTCAAAGAACCGAACCCTAAGAGCGAAAAAGAAAAGTTAACGGGAGGCCAGAAGCTGAAGTAGATTTACGTTATCGCTTAGAAGATGCCTCAAGATGACAGGGCGGTCGACAGTGATTCTCGAAGAAGGCAGTATTACCGGATCCTTCATTAGTGTATACTGCAATGATAGAAGTTATCAGTAAAACATAAAAAATACACTATGATGGCTTGACAAATAATCAAATATAGAAGGCAATTGAAATTTAGGATAGAACTGATCCATATGTTAACTGATTTTTGGAGCAAGAATAATTTGTATCGACTATTGATAGTATAGATGAAAATATCGATATTAATATTAGTCATAGTTATATTGGTATGGCTATTGCCTACACATTGTGACCACATCAAACATGAAATATATAAAAATTTGACTACCTTTAATCTCTTATTTACCTATTTGAAAAGTTTTAATCAATTTTATTAAAATTAACTTTGATATCCTTCTAAATTATTAAAAAATATCTGAAATTTTTTATCTATGCTTGCTTTGTACCCCTACAAAATATGTTAATTTAGGCTTATCAAAAGATTTAGGCATATTTAAAACATGCGGATCTCAATTTCCACAGGCAAAGTCAAGCAAAAAAAGGCCAATACATATAGGAATACTTTCCCAATATCGAGATATCGGCCTATATTTTATCCCACGATAGATAGAAAAACATACTTGAATTGGGTCCAAGAATTCATCAGGTATCTCGCCTAGAGCAGCTTCGGTATCCATGGCTTCTGAAGCTGCAGCTTTGGCTTTTGCACCGAGCTCCACAAACTCCTGTATGATCTTCCCATCTTCACCAATCTTCGCCAGAAAACCAGCTGCAGCACTAAACAGCTGTTAAAGTACAAAACCAACATGTTAGGCTCTCCAAGTAAGTAAAATGACATTTCACTTAAATTACCTTAAGTAAAAAAAAAGAAGAAAAAGAAAAAAGAAAAAAACCTAAGTAGATTGACACCATTTTACCTGGTCATTGTATGAGCGACCGTCCTTCGAAATAGCAGCTGGGAAAACATTATCCTTGTCGCCCCTTGTGAGGTGTACGTATATATTGACAATCTGAAGATAAATCAGTTCAGAGCCATTTATTTGAGCTAGAATTGTAAGTCATTGCAGCTACACCAAAAGGCAGACACACAGAGTAATATGATAATCTAATAGTTAGAAAGTGAAGCTCACTTTTATAAAGAACTCATCAGTATGTTAAAGGCACAAGGCGCACTAAGGTGCAAAGGAACTCTAAAGACTAAGTGCAAAGTGAGGTGTCCATTTAAAAAATATAGGTTATGCCCATAATGAATTTCAATTGTTAAATCTAATAATAGAATGAAAAATACTAAAATTATTTATAAACTCATAATTTAACTAATAATATAAAAGATGGCAATTAACAAGCACAACTTACCAAAAATGCACAAAAACAATAAAAATCACTAACAAATTTAAAATATTGTTCTTAAAATACATATAGCAGAGACTAATATTTACCATTATTATCAATCAAAAGTTTATATCTTATTGTTCCTTACCTGTAGGCATGAATTATTTCTTTATTTTCACATCTCTCAAAGTTGAATTTTTATCATTTAAAAACCTTAATATAATAGACCCAAAGGATCACATTGTTTAAGGCTTATATTATTTCTTAATTTAGTACGATATGTAGTCTCATTACTCCAACCATTTTAAATGCAAAATTCTCTATCAAAAAATCATCCTCATCATGAGCTCCATCCATTCTTCTAATTAACTATTTATTACTTTCATCAATCTCAATTTCATAAACACTAAATTAGAATTATACGTAACAATTAATATAATGGATATTTTAAAAGAAAAAAGAATTTTATATATCAAAATTTATAAGGCGCTCAAGGTCCGTGTTTGTTGGAATGAACCCCCAACTAGGTATGTTGAGGTGCTAGGCTTTAAGCCACAAGTCTAAGCGCTCTTTTAACAACATTGGAACTCACATCTCCATATTCATCCGAATCAATATTTGGTTTGTATTCCCCTATAGGTCTCAGAATCTCCATCAACGACCAATTTTCTTGTACTTAACCGGAAAAAACAAGAACCGCGGATTTCCAACTGGGAGATGGAGATCTCTGTTTAAAATATCTCTTTGCACAAGATAAGAGACTGCCATCATCCAAACCAAAAGAGATGATAGATGGCTATTCAAAGATTTGTTTAGAACAAGCAATGGTTACTCTTGCTAAAAGGCCGCAACAAGAATTTCAGTGCTGCCTTTTCCTAGTACAGCAAAGGAGCTGAACTGACCTTTGACATTCATAATAGGCATGGGAAAAAACTAATAGGCTTGAACTTGGCTCAGGGCTTAGTTTGTTTGCACATAAATGAGTTAAGGTGGAACTCGAGCTGGGACTTGGTTTCTTTTATGTGCAAGCTAGTCAAATTAAGTCAATTCAAATTGATGCGAGCCAAGCTGAACTGAGCTTGTTTGTCAGAATAAGCCTACAAACAAGTCAAACTCCATCCCCTAAATGAGTCTATTAGCAAGGCTTTAAACGAGTTTGTACAATACTTAATAAAGAATCTATTATTAGGATTAATGAGTCTATTCACAAGCTCATAAATGAGTTTGCTCACGAGCTTCTTCACAAGCCCAGAGCAGCGCCTAACCATGTGGTTGATGAGCTTTAACTGTAATATTTTGGATCTCATTTGGATTATTTTAATATTTATTGTGATTTTGGGTAATTTGGACATGTCAAAAAAAATTATTATTATTATTTTAATATTATGGAATTTTGAAAGGGAAATCGGAATTTGCAGCGTGGCGCTCGATGCGCGCCTGAGAGGAGCTCGATGGATATATATATATATATAATATATTTAAAAAAAAAGAAAAAAAAATAAAAACAGCGTCAGAAAACCATGGTTGGTTTTCGGGTTGGATGAAAATTAAAAGGGGGAACACGGGCCGATCTGCTGAGCAGCAGAAAAAGGAAAAAAAGAAAGGAAAAGGAGAAGAAAAGGGAGGGAGAAAGAAGAGAGAGCGGGAGAGAGCATTGTGAGCTGTGCAAGGAAGGAGGGAAGCAGAGGTGGTCAGTGACGGTGACATGCAGCGAGGTGGCGTTGCGCGGGTGGTTGACGGCGGCTGGAGGGTTGATCGGCGGAGGTGCTCGGTGAGGAGAGACCGTCGAGGAGGCCAACAATGGTTGTTGGCAGCGTCAGCGGCGGCGGCGGCACGAAGAGGCGACACGTTGGTGGTCGGCGACAACTGGAGTGAAGCAGCGGCGCGCAGTAGAGGCTGCAGAGAAAGGGGTGTGACACAGGCAGTGTGCGGCAATGAAGAGAGAGAACCCGTGATTGGGTACTTCGGAGCATCCTTTCTTCAGAACTGCAGAGTATAAGATCGAGGCAAGTATTTATAACCCCTATTTTTGGTTTAATTTAATATTTGATATATTTTGGATAGTATTTGAAATTTTTACTAACATGCATATTTTTTTATACAATTGATTTGTTTATTCTGGACATGCATGTGTGGCTCATTAGCTGATTTGGGGGTTTCTGGTACGGGCTTTATGATTTTGGAGAGTTTACTATTTTTCTGAAGGCCTGAAAAATTTATCGGACACTATATATATTTATATCAGTTTGTGTATACGAAAATGTGCATGAAACTTGCATAGGTAGTACATTTTTACATGCGTGTGCCGAGTTGTGATCACTATATTTGGATTTAGATTTGGATATTGGATGTTCTGGCCAGCTCCCAACGAAGAGATATTTATTATTTAGAAATCCCTTTTCGCCAGTAGGAAAAGGTTTTGAACAGTGACCCTTCCCATTTGGATGATTTCATTCGATTTTATAATATATTTGAACATCCTAATATATCTGACAAGTTTAAGAATTGTACCAAAAGCTGCGAGTAATAAAACATAGTGAGCAACCTTACCCATAGGAGACGGAGTACATGGGTGACCAAACATGCTGACCTAATTTGTATTTGATATGGCCTAAGGTTACCGGAATCATATATATTCTTTCCTCAAACTAATCTTTAAATAATCGGAACTCAAATTTGGTGCATGATTTGTATTTTTACATTAATTTGTATTGAACTTCGATTTGGATTTGGATTTTGGACTTGAATTTGAGAGTCGCCGATTTTGCCTACAAATAGGCCTTGATATGTCTCGTATAAATGATTTTTACTATATGTTTTAATCCGGACCTTTAGACTAATTATTGCATGGCTGCTCCTGTTTCTATGCACGCTATTAAATCATCTGGTTATCGGATTCTACTCCAAATCACAAGCTAATCAGGCTTTGGATTTGTATTTAGACTTGGACTTGGATTGGACTTTGGAATTGGCTATTTGCTTATTGGAATTGGTCTCGATCGCTTTTGTTTATATATATATATATACACACACACACACGTCCCAATAAAGACTGTTTTCTGATTTGGACACTTACTTTAGATTTGGATATTTGATTTGAATACAAGACTACAATTGGATTTTGGATCTTGGATTTCTATTGAATTTATTATATCGGTAATTTGAATTTATTCTATTATTTGATTAGGTATTTATCCATTTGACCCTCCATCTGATTCATTTGACTCATTGATTACCTCTGATTCATTTGACTCATTGATTACCTATAATACTTGCTAAGCATTAGGCTCATATCTTTCATTTTATCCCTTCAGAGCAAAAGCTCGGCTTCATTGTTGGAGTAGGACAAGTTTCAACGCAGTATCGTACACCTCTGGTGAGTGTCACATTCTTAGATTTTGATATCATTGACTATGTATCAGGTAATGGATGGATTTTACTTGGTCTGTCCTAGGATTTTGGAGTCGGCCGAACGTGGGCCATGGTACTATATATTGAGAATTTGTTGGGTCGATTTCTTTATGTGGATGAGTTGTCTTTATTTAGTTATCCCCTTACAATTGTTTGTAGAGTAGGTTACATTTATATGGTCTGATGAGGTCCTATGCAAACTTTGATTTGTTGAGTCTGTATATTTAGTTTGCCACACCCGGGTTTAAAATTTATAAGAATAATAATTAAAGTATAATTAATTATTTAATTGATCTGCTTGATCCGAATTTATGGCAAAAGTGCTATCAGAGGAGAGTCATAAAGGGAAAAGTTTTGGGTCAATTTTGGGTTGATTTTGAGAAGATTGTTGATTAAATCTTAATATGATAGGTGAATATTATGGCAGATTCTTGATATTTTAAGAGATCTTACTCAAGCTAGGAAGACCTTAGAAGTAGAAGATTAACCCTGAGCTAGGATGAGGTCAAGAGCAGAAGGTCAGTGGCAAGTCGTGAAGAGGCTAAAAGCAGGAGATCAGCCTCGGGTTGTGGAGACAACTATGCTGCTATAATAGGTCACATGAGCAATGTGATGAACAGGATGATCCAGCGGCAGGATCAGGATATGGTTGCTTTAAGGAGGTTGGCCGAGCAAGGTCAAGGCTGAACGCCATATGATCGATTCAGAAGCGAACACGTTCCAGAGTTCTTAGGAGAGTCTAACCCAATCAAGATAGAAAACTAGTTAAAGAAGTTGAAAAGGGTATTTGAAGTTATCGACTACCCTGAAGAGAATAAAGTAAGATTTACTGCCTACAGATTGGATGGCAAGGCCATGATATGGTGGGACTCCCAACAACGTGTTCTGGGCCAGGACAATGAGGCGATTGATTGAGAGTTTTTTCAAGAAACGCTTTTAAATAAGTTCTTCTCATCCAACATTCGGAAAATTAAAGGAGCAAAGGTTGGCCGGCTTTGACAAGGAGATAAGACAATAGCGGAATACGATTCTTGATTCACAAAATTCTCCCAATTTGCTCCCCATTTGATTGATAATGAGACCCTAAAAGCCCATAAGTTTGTTCAAGGGATGTGAAACTCAATCCGGAAGCAGTTGGTGTCGTTTAGATTGCAGTCGTATCAGAAAGCTCTAGATCGGGCCCTACAAATCGAGCAAGAGCGACTTCAGAGGAAGTATTTTCAGAAGAAATTGGTACAACAAGGTCAGAGTTCAAAATGGGGAGTTTCCAGTTGGATATCTCGCCTGATGTCAGGAAGTAAAGATAAGAATAGGGCAAGTAAAGAAAAGGGGAAAGCTGTTAAAGAGAGTTTGTTCCCCAAAGTTCCAGTTTACAAAGTCTACCTGCGAGTTCTGTGGGAAGAATCACGCGGGTCGAGTCTGCTATCGTCAAAGTGGAGCCGGCTTCAATTGCAGTGAGACAAGCCATTTATTTAAGGATTGCCCGAATCTGAAGCATTCAGAAAAGATGCCAACAATCCCAGGCAAAGCCTTTGTGACTTCAGCTTGAGATGCTAGAGTTGATCTTTCTGTTATGAAAGGTAATCTTCAAATCTTTAATTCTCTAGCATATGTTTTGGTTGATCCAGAAGCTACACATTCATTTGTGTCCCCTAAGTTTGTGCATAATTTGTATGTGCCTTCCCAATATTTGGATTTTGCATTAATGGTGTCTACCCTGGTGGATAAGTCTCTTTTTGGCCGATATTGTGTACCCTCGGTGTTCAATTTGGATTGATGGCCATGAATTATTGGCAATTTGATTCTTGCTAGATATGCCGAACTTTAATATGATTTTGGGGATGGATTGGTTGGTGTGTTATTACACTACCGCAGACTGTTTCAGTAAGATAGTCCTATTTTGCATTTCAGAATATGAATTCTTTGGGTTTCTAGGAAAGATTAATAAGAAGGTTTCAGGATTGATTTCGACGTTGCACGCTAGTCATCTGATTGGAGATAAATGCCAAGATTATTTGGCATATATGATTACATCTGGGAGCCACTTTGTGGCCAAAGAGGATATCTCAGTTGTCTGCAAATTTGAGGATATTTTTCCAGAGGAATTGCTCGGATTGCCTCCGGATCAGAAAATTGAGTTTGCTATTGGTGTGGTACCCAATTCTGCGCCAATTTCTAGGGCACCATTTAAGATGGCCCCATTTGAGTTAAAGAAGTTGAAGCAACAGTTGCAAGAGTTGCTAGATAAAGGATTCATTCGACCAAGTGTCGCTGTGGGGCGCTCCTGTGTTACTTGTGAAGAAAGATAGATCCATGCGATTGTGCATCGATTATAGAGAGCTGAATAAGATTACAATCAAGAATAAGTATTCCCTCCCGAAGATCAATGATCTGTTCGATCAGCTGTAAGGAGCTCACGTTTTCTCAAAGATTAATTTGCGCACAAGATATCATCAGCTAAAGATCAAGTGGAAAGATGTTCCCAAGACAGCTTTCAGGACGAGATACGGTTACTATGAATTTCTGGTGATACCTTTTGGACTAACGAATGCGCCGGCATCATTCATGAATCTGATGAATAGAGTTTTTTAATAGTACCTAGATCAATTTGTGGTGGTTTTCATTGATCATATCTTGATTTATTCAAGAAGTTTTGAGAATCATGAAGCTAACTTGAGGATTGTGTTGCGGACATTAAGAGAGAGGCAGTTATTCACAAAATTGAAGTGTAAATTCTAGCTGAAGGAGGTGTCGTTCTAGCTAAAGCATCACTGAAGTGGGGAGTTTCTTGGGCTTAGCGGGATATTATAGGCAGTTCGTAGAAAACTTCTCAAGGATTGGGATGCCTTTAACCCGCTTAACGCAGAAGAAAATGACATTTGTTTGGAATGATGATTGTGAAAAAAGCTTCCAGGAGTTGAAAAGAAGATTGACATTAGCACCCATATTGTCAATCCCGGATGGGTCAGGTGGATTTGTGGTGTACTGTGATACTTTCAAGAAAGGTCTGGCCTATGCTTTAATGCAACATGGTCGGGTGGTGACTTATGGAACAAGATAGTTGAAAGTTTATGAACAAAACTATCCCACCCGTGATATGGAGTTAGCAATAGTAATCTTTGCCTTGAAAATTTGGAGGCACTATCTGTATGGGGAGAAGTTTGTGATCTATTCCGATCATAAAAACTTAAAGTATCTGTTCTCCTAGAAGGAACTAAATATGGGACAACAACGATGAATAGACCTGCTGAAAGATTATGATTGCGAGATCCAGTACCAGTTAGGGAGATCAAATGTTGTTGCTGACACTTTAAGCAAAAAGTCTTCCGAGTTAATGGCTCATCTAATGATCAAGGAGTGGAAAATATTAAATGGAATGAAAAACTACATGATTCGATTACACTCCCATAGATCAAGAATGATACTATCATACCTTCTAGTGCAGCCGGAGATTTTGGAAAAGATCAAAGAGAATCGGATGTTAGATCTCCAGTGGAGATTGCATGAGAATTGGATCGGGAATCGCAAATAGATTTCCATTTTCGGTTGGACAGGATTCTGTATTTTTGAAATCGAATTTGCGTGCCAGACATTGGAGAATTGAAGGAAGAAGTTCTAAATAAAACCCATAGATTGAGATACGCAATTCATCCTGGTGTGAATAAGATGTACCAGGACATGAAGAAGACCGATGACAGGACTATGAGAAAGGAAATTGCAGCTTTCCTGGCTAGATGCATCATGTGCCAACAAGTAAAAGTAGAACATAAGAAGCCTCCATGACTTTTGCATCCTTTGTCAGTTCCCAGTTAGAAGTGGGAACACATCACGATGGATTTTATTTCAGGGCTGCCGAGCACGATGAAAAACATGGATGCTATCTGAGTGATCGTGGATCGACTGATAAAGTTTGCCCATTTCCTACCGACTCAGAAGACATATTCCACAGATAAATTGGCTCGTTTGTACATTAATGAGATTGTACGACTGCATGGTATTCCAGCTTCAATCGTGTCTGATCGAGATCCCAGATTTGTATCAAAATTTTAGGAGAACTTCATAGGGAATTGGGTACCGGGCTCCAGTTCAGTTTAGCCTTTCATTCGCAGACAAACAGTCAGTCAGAAAGGACTATTCAAATATTAGAGAATACATTGAGAGCATCGGTTCTGGAGATAGGAGGCTCGTGGAATAGCTATTTGCCTCTCGCTGACTTCGCTTATAACAATAGCTATCAGTCAAACATTGGGATGGCTTTGTACGAGGCATTGTACGGGCGAAGATGCAAATCTCCAATCGATTGGGAGTAGATCGGGGATCGTAGTTTGTTGGGTCCCAACATCCTCCAGGATTCATCGGAAAAGATCAAAATTATTAGGAATCAATTGATCGAACCCCAAAGTCACCAGAAGAGCTATGCCGATAGGAGGAGATTGGATCTAGAATTCAAAGTGGGCGATCATGTGTTCCTAAAGGTGTTTCCGAGGAAAGGAATTTAAATATTTAGAGTTAAGGGCAAGTTGAAGCCAAGGTTAATTGAACCTTTGGAAATTTTGGAGCGGATCGAAGAGCTGGCCTATATATTGCTCTGCCTCCAAATTTGGCATGTTGTCATGACGTCTTCAATATTTCTACATTAAGAAAATATGTGTACGATCCTTCTCATATGATCAAATTTGAGCCTTTGGAGATAAATAAGAATTTGCCATATGTTGAGGCTCCTATTTAGATTCTGGACCAAAAGGATCAAATGTTGAGGAATAAGATTATTCCATTAGTTAAGGTGTTGTAGAGAAATCACTTAACCGAGGAGGCAACTTGGGAATGCAAGGATGAAGTCCGGGAGAATTTTCCTTATCTGTTCGGTGATTGATGTATGTAAATTTCAAGGATGAAATTTTTGTAATGTAGGGAGAATGTAATATCCCGAACTCCATTTGGATTATTTTAATATTTATCATAATTTTGGATAATTTGAACGTGTCAAAAAAAATTATTATTAATTTAATATTATGAAATTTTGAAAGGAAAATCGGAATTTATGAAGTGGCACTCAATGCACGTCCAAGAGGTGCCCGATGGATATATATATATATATATATATTTAAGAAAAAGAAAAAGAAAAATGAAAACCACGGCGGAAAACCACAACTGGATTTCTAGTTGGATGAAAAGTAAAAGGGAGAACACAGGCGGCTCTGCTAAGCAGTAGAAAAAGAAAAAAAAAGAAAGAAAAAGGAGAAGAAAAGGGAGGGAGAAAGAGGAGGAGAGAAAGCAGAAGCGCACATTGTGAGCTACTCAATGAAGGAGGGAAGAGGAGGTCATCGATGACGGCGACATGCAGCCAAGCATTGAGCGGGTGGTTGATGGCGGCTGGAGGGTTGATCGGCGGTAGTGCTGGGTGAGGAGAGAAGCGATTATTGGTAGCGTCAGCGACAGTGACGTGCAATTGCGATGCGCTGGTGGTTGGCGACGGCCGGAGATGAAGCAGTGGCACACGGCAAAGGCTGCGCAAAGAGAGGGAAAGGGGGTGTGACTCGGGCAGTGCGCGGCAATGAAGAGAGAATGCGCAATTTGGCACCTCGAAACATCCTTTCTTCAGGTCTACGAGTATAAGGTTGATGCAAGTATCTGTAACCCCCATTTTTTGTCTGATTCAATATATGATATATGTTGGATACTGTTTGAAATTTTTACTAACATACATATATTTTTATATACCCGATTTGTTTATTCTGAACATGCATATGTGGCTCATTGGCTAATTTGGAGGTTTCTGATACAAGCTTTATGATTTTGGAGAATATACTATTTTTCTGAAAACCAAAAAATTTGTCGGATACTATATATATTTATATCAGTATGTATATACGAAAATGTGCATAAAACTTGCATAGGCTGCGCATTTTCTCATGCACATGCCGGGTTGTGATCACTATATTTGACTTTGGATATTCTGACCAACTTCCGACTGAGAGATTTATTATTTGAAAATCATTTTCCACCGACAGGAAAGGCTTAGAGCAATGATTATTCCCATTTGAATGATTTGATTCAACATTATAATACATTCGGATGTTCTAATATATCTGACAAGCTTGAGAATTGTACCAAAGTTGCAAGTGGCAAAACATAGTGAGCAACCTTACCCATGAGAGACAGAGTACATTGGTGGCCAAACAGTATTTTATATGGCCTAAAGTTACCAGAATTACGTACGACCTTTCCTCAAACTAGTTTTTAAATAATCAACTCAAATTTGGTGTATAATTTGTATTTCTGCATTAATTTGTATTGGACTTTGATTTAGACTTGGATTTTGGACTTGAATTTAAGATTCGCCGATTTTGCCCACAAATGGGCCTTGATATGTCTCGTATAAATGATTTTGACCATATGTTTTGATCCAGACCTGTGGACTAATTGTTGTGCTGCTGCTTCGGTTTCTGCGTATGCTATTGGATCATCCGACTATCGGATTCTGCCTCAAATCACAAGTTGATCGGGCCATGGATTTATATTTGGACTTAAACTCGAACTTGGACTTGAACTCGAACTTGGACTTAAACTCGGACTCGGACTTTGAAATTGGCTATTTGCCTATTGGAATCGGTCTTGATCACTTTTGTTTATACATATATATATATATGATGGGTATACCGTAACTGAGCTGGCCCAACGGTCAAAGAAGGTCCAAATAGTCCGTTGAACGGTCAACTCCAACGTTGGCCCAACAGAAGGTGAAGGCCCAAATCCTGAAAGGCCCAAACACACTCCCAAGCCGTTGACCGTTGAGACACAGACGAACGGCCAACTCGCATACAGAACGGTCAACCAAAGCGTTGACCGGAATCACTGTAACAACAGGCGGAAAATAAAAGGCTTTTTACGGGCCTGGCCCACTTGAGCCCACTTGAGCCCACGATCTAGCAGACGACCAACAACAACTCTTTCAGCACCTTCCACGAACTCAGCTAGCACCCAAAAAGGATATTGACAAAATCAACGCCCTTCCCACAAGGCGCCAGATTTTCCCAATCTCCTGCCAACTGGGAATCTCCAAAGGTAGAATGCATGGAAGGAAGGTGAGTAACTTGAAAAGTCGTTGACCGCCAGGAAGGGAAGCAATATCAGCCAGTTTGGCAACTTGTGCCTCCCTGTAAAAGGAATGCCATCCAGAATAACGCAGTGGATCACACCTTCCAACCAAGGAAGATCACCCTATCATCCTTTAAGTAAACCCTAGAATTCTCATTCAGGGCACGCAAGCTTTTACTCATACAACGCCCACAACGACAACAAAGACAGACATACAATTCTCTGCTCTCTACTGACACTCAAAAAGCCCAAGGCATATAAATGTGCTTCTGACAGCCGTTTACTGCCTCCTCACCATTCAGATTCAATAAAATGGCTTTGCCTCTCTTTCATCTAAAGATCCACACACTCTTTCACTCTCTCTCTTTCAATTCTCAATTTCAGTAACATTCTCAGATTTCGAAGGCTGTTTACTGACTTGAGAGTCGGAGTGTTTTCGGTGGGACAACTTCCCGCCGATAAACTGACCTCCTGTTCGTTTTAGTGGTATGCAGAATACTAACTCAGTGAACGGAGCCGAAACCAGGACAAGCGGATCAGCCCGAATCTGTTCGAAGTTCGGATCCAAGGATGCATCAATATATATATATATATACACGTCCCGATGAAGACTGTTTTCTGATTTGGACACTTATTTTGGATTTGAATATTTGATTTAATTACGAGACTACTACTAGATTTTGGATCTTGGATTTCTATCAAATTTATTATATTGACGATTTGAATTTATTCTATTATTTGATTAGATATTTATCCATTTGACCATTCCTCTGATTCATTGGACTCATTGTTTACCTATGATACTTACTGAGCATTAAACTCATATCTTCTATTTTATCCCTTCAAAGTAGAGGCTCGACTTCATTGTAGGAGCAGGACAAGTTTTGACGCAGCATCGTACACCTCTGGTGAGTGTTACATTCTTAGATTTTGATATCGACTATGTATCGGGTCATGGATGGATTTTATTTGGTCTGTCCTAGTATTTTGGAGTTGGTCGAACATGGGCCTTGGTACTGTATATTGAGAATTTGTTGGGTCGATTTCTTTGTGGATGAGTTGTATTGTCTTTATTTGGTTATTCCCTTACGACTGTTTATAGAGCAGGTCATATTTATATAGTCCAATGAGATTTGTGAAGTCTGTATATTTGGTTTGTCACACTCGGGTTTGAGATTTATAAAAATAATAATTAAGGTACAATTAATTATTTAATTGACTTGCTTGATTCGAGTTCATGACAAATCAAGCCAAGACATAGTCATACATTCATCTACAAGCTTCAAAATTAAGCTCGTACATCACTCGATTTTTCACAACACAAACCTGAACGAGCCTTTAACTAGCCAAGCCTTCGAGTTGTTCACAAACAGTTTGGCTCCTTTGCACACAGATGAAAAAGTCAGACACAAATCTGAATTGCCATCCAATTGAATTCATGGGCAGGCAGTGATGCTCATAGCAACTGTGGAGGGAATATTGGGATGTAGCCAAGTCTATGAGTTAAATTTAAGATTCTCAGATTATGTTTGCTTTGGCTCGTTGGGGTTGTAATTCTAGTCATGTTGAAAAAAACATGAGAATGAGAAGTTACTGGAGGAGGAACTTGCAGCAAATTACACTGCTGCTTTGGTGTCCCTTTTTTTATGATTTTTCTGGTTCATTTTTTATTTACAGCTTGGAAAATGAGATTTAAAGATTAAGGTATTTTATAGATCGATTTGAGGCATCAAGTAGGACTCGATTGTGGTTCAATTAGCAGCAAAGGACAATATCAGTCTGTTAATTGACAAAATTTTATATCTCCATTTAACTTATCAAATGAATATATCTCTCTATTCAATCGAAATCTCATCAAATTTCTATGAAAAGAATGATGATGGAGGAAAATCATCAGTCCAGATTAGAAGGAAAATTTTAAGAGTAGAAACCTAAGTTGTGTTGGAGCACAAAAACGGAAGATGATCAAGCATTTGTAGTAACAAAGATGTAACAAAAAGATGGAAGAATTATTTTGATCAGCTATTAAATTAAATATGCAATTAAAGGGTGAGAATTGTAACCTTCTAAGGATCAGACAGCTTACCTATTGACGTTTGAAAATACTAAGAATAGTGGGGCAGCTTGAATATACCTATCTATCAAATAAGGGAGACATTCATGATTATAATAATTATCAGGATTATAAATTAAAGAGTCATGTAATGAATAATGGAATATAACAATTTAAAACCCGAGTATCATATCTATGTACAACTATAATAACAATGGTGATTGGTGCCAACCTGCTTAAGCAACTGTTTTGGACGGAACTCATACTTTTCGGGATCTTTAAGAATAAGAGAATTTTTCTGAGGACCCACAAGTTGTAACAAAAAGTAATTGAGCATGCTCGCAACTCTTTCGACCTGGTTGAACAAAAAGTAGAGGAGTTTAGAAAGAAAGGTACATAAAACAGTGTTTTAGAAAGCTTAGCAGTAAATGAAATGGACCAAATAGGCAGCAAGATATAGGATTACAGAAGGCATACCATCTCTGGCAGCAGAAAAGGAGCTGTGATTTGTTCTGAAGTAAATGCCAGCATACTAACATCTTCATTTGCCAGTTTCATATCAATTCGAATTATCTACACAATCATCGAAGACAATTTAAATGAGAAGATTTAGGGCTTGTTTGGTTCTCAGAAAAATAAAAGGAATGAGAAAGAAATATAAAGAAAAGTATTTTTTTATGTTTAGTTTACAAGGAGAACTATAAAGGAAAGAATGTAATGAAAAATGTGAAATAAAAATATCCATATTTTTCATACTATCACATTGTTTAATCTTTTTTTACAACACAAAATAATAATTTTCTCTAATTTTTTCTAGACATTTATTTTCTATTCCATGTGATTTTCAGATAGACATCCAAAAAACAGAGGAATGAAAATGTTTTTTTCTTTCATTTTCTTTTATTTTCATTTTTATTTTCTTTATTGTTTTCTCTCCTTCAAAATTTTCAAGAACCAAACAGGGACTTAAATAACATGACAAAGTAGTATCTAATACGAAAAGCTTACATTCTCTTGAGAATGGAAAAGCCGAGTCCTCTCCTGCCTTTCTTGAACAGGTCTGCGCTCCCATTCAACAGTGTTTGACATCTCAGCTTCCAACTCTTTGAGTTCAAGAATTTTATTAAGACTTTCATCTAAAAGATAGATACTGTCATTGATGAGAAAATTTAAGAAATTAAGGTAGACACCCTTTTCCTCCTCCTTAGCAATCTGGCGTGACAAATAAAAAGTGGAATACTAAATAATAATCCAAGAATAGTTCTGACATGCACAACTCTCCAATGGTAAAAGACTATTACCTGCCTCCAAGCATTACGGTGACTAGGAACCTGCCAAAGGTATTCGAGAAGTTCTGCAATATTATGGCGAATATTAAACTTGTCATAGAACTGCAAAGACAAAGAAACAGAAGATCAGTTAACAATCCATGTATTTAGAGCATTTATACTGAAACTCAATAACAGAATATAGAAAGCATGAACATGGGACACCATCTTCATGAAAATGAAGAATAACTTCAAACCTTTGCTTTAGCTATCTGCAAAAATTCATGGTGTGGATGTTGCTTTAGAGTGGTAGAATTGTAATTTGGTTTTGAAGTTGTGTGGGACAGAGGGCTCGTGCTGCCTCTTGACCACCCTTCCTCTTTACTTCAAGAACCGTGTGACTTCCTTACAACTAATCCATGAGAACCACCCCACCATAAAAATGTCACAGTAATGGACATCAAGTCCCTTCTAAAAGTTGCACCTAACTATCCTAAGTCAAAATACTAACAGTTGAAAAATTAACTAAATTAAAAAATTAACTAAACTACAACTCTGAAAACTTAAAAGAATATGCGACCCTTATTCTTCTTATTTCTCACTTTTTATTGGTTGCTTCATAGTATACCACCTGCTTTGTAACAACAAACCCTCAAATATGTCTGATTATGCATTATTGACTCACGAAATTCACCGAATAATAGACCTCCAAATATACCACAAGTTATGATATATCATATATTTATTTCAGAAACAGATGGGAAATCACATTCTTGGCATCTTATCCTGAAATTCACAATTTTACAGGGTAAACAAATCAGGCTATGAAAACTTCCCCATGGACCAAAAAATCTTTTTTAGCTCATGTTCTCCACACAAATTGCTTCCAGGCTTCCGGAGGGTATTTTTAGTACAACCAAAAAAGTTGCTTCTTTTTCCCCACCCGCTCTTCAAAAACTTTAATCATTTCAGATTGGTACAGGACCAAATAACACCCTTTTGATAAATGGAAAAGTTTAATTCATAAGAAAAGAAGAAAGCAGTACCAAAGAAAGGATAAAACTTCCTCCTGAAGAATAAAATATCCAACAAGAGACAAAAATTTCCACATGTAATCATTTTTCGTTCATCTGAACTAATGTTAAATGAACTATTCTGATAGCCCCACATGATTAACAATGTTAAAGAAACTCAAAAGTCAACTCAGAACTCGACCAAGTTGACTCAGCTCAGCATGATACTACATAAACTTGAACTAGCTCATCACAAGAACTTGATAGACTAGACAATTCTCAATGCACATCCTCGAAACTTAAAGATTAATTGAGTCGTATAATCCCAAAGCTGAACAATAGAATATTATGACGGAGAAGCAGTATAACTAAAAAGCATGTACACTAACATGTCAGCTCATAATCTTTCTAAAAACCAAGGACATGATTAACTGTGGATAAGTTAACAAAAATTCCTAGTTTCTTTATAAATATGAGAATAGAACAGATAAATACAATACTTTATACTGAATTATAAATAAACAATTGATATTTCCTGTTTCATCATCCCAAAAAATTAAAAGTACAGTGTAAGTGAATCAATATAAAGGAATTGTACTATAATATACCTCACATAATGCAAAGATGAATAGGATGAGGATTAGGTTTTTAATTGTTTCTAAATTATCAATTGATTCCAAAGTTTTTAAATTTATATTAAGATCCCTACCTTTTTTCTAGAAATTTCAAAATAACTCAATGCATCCAAAACGTATCAAAGTGTGTTAGAGTCAATAAAGAAAAATAATGAAATATTATAACACATGTTGAATCATATTCAACATGTTTTAGAGAGTGTCGGCCAACGGTTGACAATTGACGCTTAGCTCAGTAGAAATGTTTGTGCTTCCAAGGGCAGAAAGGGCATAGAGGGTGAAGTAAAAGATCATTGCAGAAGCTGTTTGCTGATGCTACATGCTGCAACTTGGTGATTGAGACAATGAAAGCTGTTCGCTGCTGCTACATGCCATTGCTTGGTGATTAAGACAATGAACCAGAGACAGCAGTGAAGAAAGACGATGAAAGATTAACAGAAAAGTGGTTTTGTGGATAGTGCAAACTTGAGGCTTTCTCCTCTAATGGGCTCCATACAAATTTGAATGGGTAAATGCAAATTCCTCTTGGCCGGTAAAATATAACCCCAGTTTTCTTTGAGATAATTAGAAATACAAAATATTTTAAAATATGTTCTTTTCAAATACCATATAAAGTTGAGTTACTTTGAATTATCAAGTTAGCGATAACTCCATACGACACAAGTAGATTTGACTTTTCAGTCTTTAAATTATGCTGAACACAATGAAAAAGCCACATGAACTATCTGGTCAGAGAAAGATGCTCATCCGTGCTCTCAAGATCCTAACATTCCTTCCTAACCAGAGGTGTCAAATACAGAATTACATCGAAATTGTTTGCTACTGATCCTAACAAGACAAAGCAAGCAAGAACCTAAATTCTTCAAGACCAAGGCCGAATTTGATTCCTCTTTCCAGCTATGAAGACCGTACGACACTTATTTGATGGTATTAATGATGCTAAAAACTATTTCTAACGTCATTAGGGATAATTATTGATGGGAATATCAGCTGATATGATATGTATCGAACCCTCACGATACCGATATTTTCCAATACCAAGAGAATATTACGTAATGTTTCTGTATCGGTCAATAAAACCAATAAATCGGCTGATGTGCCAGCAAATATATCTGACATATTGTCTGATATGACCCTATTAACTTATAATTTTTAGAATTTTTTTTTCTATCTGATATATCTGATCCCAATACGTGTTGTCCGATATACCCAGTCCTAATATGACAATAAACAATATTGATACCAATATTTTTATACATGGTCATAAAATGTTAGTCATACGTGGTTCCCTGAAGAATCATGATTGTTAGCACTAAGATTTTGGACTTGATGTTAGCATTAGTTCACATCAGACTGAAAGTAGTAAGTGCAGCTTTCAGAGTACGGTTACCAATATGGAAAACACTTTTGTTAGAGAGATGAACAAGATTAATAAGAATAACTTGCCAAAAAATCCCACAATGATCCAAACTCCAAACTCTTCAATGGAAAAAATGTATACCAAACCAAAACTAAGCCTTTTCCCACAAAGTAGAGTCAACTGCATGGATTTGTCACATCCATTAAGCTCTGTTGTGGGTTGTACCCTTGGGTAGCTCCAAATGAGTAAGATGATGTCTCTAGTTTTTCCTTCACACCTTTTTTTGTCCTTTCTCTACCTCTTCTACCAAATGCACCCTTCATAGTTCTCACATCTCCTAACAGGTGCACGGCATTAGATGATTTTTTTATGGGACTGATCCACTTCAAACCTTTCTCTTACAATTTGTTTTCTGCTAGTGTCAACTTTTAACCATAAAATATCATGATGTGTTCTAAAATGGCTAGGCATCCATCCCGGCATCATCTCTGCAACAACCATGTTTTGGACATGGTGGCAATCACCTAATACGATGCTCCATACAGCATAGATAACTTATAGCCACATTATAACATTATCCCTTAAGTTTGAGTGGTATTCTCTGCTCATGCAAGATCTCTATGTACTCTCAATTTCGTCCAACCTCCTTTGACATTGTGAGTAATGTTCTCATCAATTGCCCCATCTTTTTAAACCATTAACCTGTGATATTTAAAATAATCCCTCTTTGCTAGGCTTCCGGTCCTTATCCTGTCATAACCATTATCTAACTACAAGTTGTCACTAAATTTACATTCCCTGTATTGAATCTTCCTTTCACTAATTCTTAAACTTTCGATACCAAAGTCTACCTTTAAAATTCCAATTTGGCATATTAACAACCTTGCTTGTTTCATTACTTACGAAAAAACCTTGCCTGTTTACTTACCAAATAAAATCTTGCTTGTTTCATACATTACAACTATGTCATCCGAAACAAGCATACACCAGCACACATCATCTTAAATGTGCTTCATGAGTTCATCCAGGACAAAGGCAAATATACGTGGGCTAGAAGATCAGAATTGGTGCAAACCAATCAGAATCAAGAAAAACCATGGTAACCTCTGCAATTGTCATCACACAACTCAGTACTACGTTATACGCCTTTATAACTTGGATGAATGCTGTAGAAACTCCTTTCTTCTCCAAAAATCTCTGCATACTTCTCCAGGAATTATATTATATGCCTTCCCTAGCTCAATGGATACCAAGTCAAAGTACTACTGTTTTCCTAAAGTGTTCTATTAGATCCCTCAAAAAATAGGCAGATTTCACTGGACCTAACTGGCATGAATTCCAAATTGATTTCTATTAGATTTATGTCTCATCTTACCTTTCTTTCAAGCACTTATTTCTTTCCCCTCAGCTTCAACATGACTTATAAACTCAACGCCCTAGAATTTGGCATAACATTCTATATTGTTCTTAAAAATAAGTACAACGTGCTCTTTCTCCGCCCTCCTGTCATCGTTTTGCTATATTTTGTTAAACAATCTCGCTCACCACATAAGTCTCTCCTCTGTACATTTCCAAGCCTCTACCAGGTTATAATTTTGTTTGTTGCCCTTCCTAACTTTGTCATCTTTATTGCTTCTTTAACTTTGTATTTTCCAATATGTCAAAGAGGAGTGATCTAGGTTTCCCTCGAGGTCAACAAACTCCCCTAGCAAGATGGTACTCTTCCTAATTCCATTAAAAAGATTGTAGAAGCAGCTCCATCTCACTTTCATATCCTCATCCACAAGCATCTGCTACTCACCATCCTTAATGCGCTCATTTCATTTGTCTTTTGTTCTCCTAAGTCCTGCATTAGCTAATCAAAAACACATTGTGTGCTAAATATCTCACAGTCTTCATAGGCTTTAAATTTCACCTTTTTGGCAATGAAGAATCCCCAGCCCTACATTGCGAGTTTGGGCCATAGTATGGATGCATGACCTCACCCACAAAGATCATACCCTAGATAAGCAGTGAGAATCAAATTCTTGATCACAAACCCAACAATGATGAGTTAAGTTGCCCTAACCAACAGTGCTTTTAGTTTCTTCCATTATGTGACTATTTATTAGCATCATGAAAGGAAATATCATCTCATATATCGGACAATATTTACATGTTAGCTTAAAATTTACAGAATTTTTTTTGTTTCCGATATATCTGATACCGATATATATTGTCTAATATATTTAATACCAACATGGCACAACTGATACCGATACAGATATTTTCATTCATGATTAGCATGTTTATATTTCTAGAAATTATCGATGTTTCTATGCTTGTATAATTTCTTATAATAATCTCTCTTAGCTTCACTTTTTCCATGATTCCGTTGCACCACCACCAAGATTCCTCTCAGTATGGCACATTCCCTTTTGATCTCGTAAAACCTCCTCAACTGCTCTTTGATTACCATTAGAGCAATAGCATCCAGCTGTAAAAACTCCCTCCGAGCTCCCATGTGTATTCTTTTATATTCTTCTTTCCGGATAGACTTTTCTTGCCACCTTTTAAGTTCTATAATTTGTACTTTACCCTCTTCCTCCTTGATTTCTTAAGATGCAAATTGAAAAAAAAAAAAAAAAAACAACAAAATAGTATTGTGTATGTCAAGAATGGTCTCACAGTTCCTAGAATAATCTCTTTCTCAACAGAAAATAGTCAATCTAATATGTAATCAACTTCTCCTGAGACTCAAATTAGCTATTTTCTCACAAGTAAAAGAGATAATTATGAGAAAACAAGTTAGTAACCATATGATCAACTACAACAAACTCCAAATTATCCTCCACTTCTCATTTCCCATGATACTCTCAATGCACACTCGTAAACTCATTTGCATCATATCCTGCACGACCATTTAGATCTCTACCTATAAAAACTAGCTCCTCATCTGAATCCTCCCATAATTTTGTTTTCAAATGCTCTCTTAAACCTACTTAGGGTGCAGATACACTCATGATGCTTAGATTTTTTTTTTTTTTCCCCTCCTGGAACCAGTTTATTAGCTATAATTATATTCCCTATTTTCTTTTCACACTCCCTAGATTCTCTCTAAACACCTCTTTCACAATGATGCCATCTTCATCCATAATCTATCCTTTCTGTAGTATTAGGTATTCTAGGTCCTTCGCTTTTTCTCCCACCCACTTCATCTCTTGTAAGCATCTTATTTGATCCTCCTTTTTATCATTGCAACTGCCAACTTCATAAGCTTCCAATCAAAGAAACAATATTGCAAGTTCTCCGATGAATCTTGTCATCATGGACTAACCTCCCTAAACATCTCGTCCATGAGTGTTCCACACTACACCAAGACAACAATGTGGCAGCTGCAACCAATTTGATACTATACCTTAACTGATACAGTCATTGATGCAAATATTGGCCGATATGTATCGGTATTAGAGGCCCCAATACTAATATTTTCCGATACCGTAATAATATTACAACATGTTTCCAAATTGGCAACATATCGAGTGATATGGCTTTATCAACTTACAATTTTTAAATTTCTTTTCCTTCTATTCGATATCAATACATATTGTCTGATACTGATACCGATATTTTCATCCGTGGTTACAACACATCACATGTAGGGGACACCATAATGATGATAAGCTTAGGTCATAATCCAGATCAAAGGACCCACAACGTTTTAGGCAATGCTGTCAACTACCTGATGCAACCCACCATTCCAGGCTTGGGATTGGTAACAGTAACAGTTTATATAACACATGCATTACTATAAAAAAAATTGAAAGAAGGTTTTCATGTAATGTCAGAGAATAACCTGCTACCATTTCCTTGTCGTGGATATTTAAAAATGAAAGTTCCAAGAAATAACATCTCGTAAAAATGTATAATCCAAAAATGTGACTATAATCCAAAACAAAGAACAATGAGAAATAATATAATGAGGAAGGGTATAGAATTATCAACTTCCCATATTGATCGCAAAAATGAACATGAGAACCATAGCTACCCTTACATCATTGAAACCAACAAAATAGAAATGATCATATCAATACACTTGCATGATATGGTTTCCTACCTACCAACTTATCCAGGTGAAACCCCCAAGTTTTTATAAGGGGTGCATATCTATGTATACTAAACCCCATAACATTTGACTACACTGGCATTCCCAATGTCATTACATGCCATCTTATGGAAAACAAATCCCCTTAGACCGGGCTTAGAGTAAAGCTTCAAAAAAACCAAGTGATCTCATTAACTCCCCATGCCACAAGCAAAGAAAGTCCATCATCAGCATCCAACTTTCTCTAGAAACCTCAACAAGCATCAGGCACAAAACAAGGACTAAATAAAACAGCTGAAACAACAGTAGAAAATTGCAGGCTTGAACATTGTGGGTCAGGGAGGTTTTAAAATAAAAGGCAGCACCAATAAAAAAAAAAGAATGTTTTGGATAATTGGAACACATGACAAATAAGGCATATTCAAAGCGATTTGGTTGAGATTGGGGAAAAAAAGAAAATGGTAGGCTTAAAAACATGCCATTGTGAAGCAATAAAAACAGAGGTTTTAATATGCATCAACTTTTAGAGGGGTCACTCTAAACTGAGTATAATGATCGAAGAATAAGAAAATTGATAGCACATATGACAACTTAAGATATTGGTGGTGTTGTGGCAAAGAGGAATTTAGACAAGGATCCCATAAATAATTATAAGAAAATCTTGAACCATAAGATGGGGGGGCCCAAATGGGAGCAACACAATGACGGCAACTAAATCTCTAATTTAGAGGTTACCAAGAACTCTAATATAAAATTTTCATCCCATAAATTCTCACATATTTGAAGAAAACAAATTAAAAAAACACCTCAAATAATTAGCAAGCAGTAGATCAGAAACAAACTAAAAACACCAAGTATGATTTGCCAACCCCCCACCACCCCGTTCTCTCTTTCTTGGGACTGTTTCTCCAACCTGCTCAAAACATTAATAATAGGGCTAAACTATAAAGCAAAATAATCCCCTGGACCCACCAAAATAATCGTAGGCAGCCCATTTACAGTTTCCAGAAGCGCAATCACTCATCAATTTCCCCTAAAAACAGCCTTTGCCCTTACCACTAATCAATTTTCGATATCAAGACCAAATGCTTCTTTCAGAGAACACTTTTTTATCACTGTGGCTTTTTTTTCAAGTCAGACAGTAATTAAACATTCAACAATTCCCAGAAACAAATTTCGGCTTATAAGAAACCATGGAAATTGACTAGCCACTCAGAGAATCTAACCTAGTAGCACACCAACCCGGCCCTCCACATTTGGAGCAAGCATTGAAAAAAGTTTTAAAAAACAAAACAAAAAAGGCTAGACATTTCTATATTTAAATTCCTTTTCCTAGTTTTCTCATGTGGCCAGGCTCCTGTCTCTCTACATCTTCTCAATCAAACTCTTCAATCATGTATATCTTCCCACCCTATGAACGATGTTCAGGTACACATCCCAATCCTTCAAATACTTAATTCTTTGTTTTTTTCCCCTTTTTCCTTTGGTGGCTTCTGTATAATTTCCTCTCACGTGCTAAATTCATCAAGCTCCTATCTTAACTAAATCCTATTTATCTAGGCCTCCAAATACTGTGAACTGCACTTCCTGAGTTCATCAGTAACCTCCACAAATTCACAATTCAACTTTCCTTCACAAATGTCAAGCTATTTATGAACTTAGCAAAACTAGTCTCCGCAAGCAAAAAAGAAACCCTCTGCCATAAATTCACCCACTTCATGCCTTGGGAACTCATCTATTTATCATTTAAGGCA
Organism: Nepenthes gracilis; assembly: GCA_033239525.1. Taxonomy (NCBI): domain Eukaryota; kingdom Viridiplantae; phylum Streptophyta; class Magnoliopsida; order Caryophyllales; family Nepenthaceae; genus Nepenthes; species Nepenthes gracilis. The sequence goes on from BSYO01000015.1 coordinate 14,814,710, forward strand.
AGTAACGTTCGAGGTCTATAATATCTTTCAAGTATAATAGTTCTTTGCATGACCCACGCTACTCCATGGGGGATACCAGTTCTTTAGAAGACCTATGCTGCTCCAAGGGATACCAGTTCTTTAGAAGACCTATGCTGCTCCATGGGACACAATTTTCGCTTGGGAAGCTGTGTGGGAGTGTAATCTAACATGTCATAATCTTCAAGTGGGGCACCGTGTATAACAATTTGTGTGCATCAGGAAAAGAGTGTCTGTGAATCACCTTCCATTGCACTGTCATGTGTCTAGAACTGTGTTGTCATCTGCTTAAATAATCCTGGGAGTTCAATGGTTCTGGCACGTTCTCTTAAGCTAGACTTATCAGCTTGGTTATGCTTCAGATCAAAACGTTTTTAAAGAAAAGTACATCTCCATCATCCCTCATGCTATTCTTTGGTCCATAACGAGTGTGAAGAATGATACTACGTTGAATGAGGGTGGTTTGAATATCCCTTCTTTTCAGTCGGGCCTCAAATTATTCTTGCTGTGGTCTAAATTTTCCTCTCATGATGATATCCTACCAGATTGCCTTATTGGCCTTTTACAGGCAGCTCAGATAGGCCTTTTCACTGGACCTGTGAAGGGGGGAAAAATAACCTTCTGTGCCAATCTACGTAGTTCAGCCTCAAGAATGAGTCATGCTGCATAACCCTTGGGCCAAGGCACAAATTGGGGTGTCTCAGAAACCGAAGGCAGAATCAAAGAAAACTGCAATGCTTCTAGCATCTATGTTAACAGGTGAATAGAAAATCGGAGCTGAAGGAGTGTCCAACATGATGGTGAAGCTGATAAAATATCTTTCGACGCGGGAAGAAGAAAAAGACCACAATAACTTGATCCTGAATTTTGTCAAATTCCATCAGAAAATCCACACGGAAGGCATTATTAGTGTCCCCTTAATGTTCTATCATGAGGAAAGATGAAGATGATCATTATGTTTCTGCGAAATACACTGGTTAAATGACCTTTACAATTACCTGTGTGTGAGAGCCTGTAAACTCAATGTCAACATAAAGCTTCAAAAGATTCGGAACAAGATATCCAAAAGACAGTTGGTGTCCTTCAAATAGGGTAGTTGTTGCAGAGGAACCGCTGCAAATGCATCATCATCAAAAGGAATAAGAAATGCAGGAGAAGATAATCAGGGGGAAAAAACAACATCAATGTCTACGACCAATGAGAGTGAAAAGGAACCAAGAATCAGTCAAGACAGCAAAAGCAGATTACAAATTACCTCCGGCGAGGCATCCAGCAGTTAAGGACTTCAACCATTTTTGCTCTTAAATATGGATTTCTTATATAGTGAGGGCTTGCCATAAACATTATAATAAAATTCATGAAATCATCCTGTCAATGAAGAATGCACGAAGTACAAAACAATAAAAACCACTGAAAAAAATGATGAAGCCACAAATACTTGAAGCATAAGTCAGGATACATATTACAAGCAACACTCCATCCAAAGCTTTTGGAATCCTAGAAGCAAATATCAGCAATTCCATGGCATCCTCCACAAAGTGCTCAGGCATACAAGCAAACTCCATTGGGCAAGTTGGTGGAAGAGGCATTTTAAAACCACCAACCAAACCAACCAACCAAACCACCATTAACCGATAAAAAGATAGAGCAAGCTCAATAAATGTGCCATCCTGCAAAGAACCAAGTATATGCTGGAAGTTCATTATTGATGTCAAAGCTAGTCAAAATTATTTCATAAAGGTGAACACTATAAGTATATCGTAAGAAATAACAGTAATAAATGAATGTTCCATGGCACGAGAAAAAATAGGAGAATCGGCAACAAAATCTGCATCCATAATTAAGCAAACATGCAACTATTCCTTTCGAAGAGCACATTAATCATAAACATTTCACTAACACAGCAGAGACAACTATATTAACAAGGAGATAATATTTTCCAAAGCAACATCCTTTTTCTGTCTCTTCTTGTTTGACTGATGATAGGCAATATGAGAAGGCAAACTGGCACTGTTCAACTTCAATCCATGAAAGTGGGTGTTCCATCACTAGATGACCTTAATTACTCAAAATGAAAAAAGGCAATCCAATTACAAGGCTCTCACATCCTCGGGAATCGGGAAGTGCTATATAAACGCAATTCTATCCATGTATTGCAGAAAAGTAATTTCTATGGTTTAAACTCGTAACCTCAATATCATTGTAGAGCAACCCACTAAAGCAAAATCCTTAATGAGGCACTATGGAATCACAACAACTAATGCTAGTCCTACAAAGCCTTGTCCAACAATTTAGGCCCTGCAAAGGTAACCAGCACTTCTCAGACAACCCCCGTCAAATAAACCCCACCCACCTCATTTTGGCCTTTTCTGTCATTGCAGCACTTCAACTTGATTCAATGTGACTAAATAGATTCCCCCCCCCCCACCTAATGAGATCTTCCATTTAATCTGGATATTCATGATACCCTCATCATTAGTACTTCTTATTTAATTTATCACACCTTCCTAATGTTGTCCTAAATTCCATATGGATTTGATTTATAGGAATGTTCTCTGTGTTTCTTATAATAAGCATGTGCACAATGAGACTCACTTTTGCTGTGAGCTTGGCATTCTCCTCTTGAAGGCTTATCGTAGAATGAACATTGTCAGGCCCTAGAATGCCTTTTTAATGGTCTCAATTTGACAGTGAGGCTATCCACACATTTCTCCAACCAAGGGACTCATCTCTGGCTTCCAGCTCCACAATCCTTCCCCCAAGAACCTTGAGACGCTAGTTCAATTACTACTTAAAACCAATTTGAGCTTCTATGGTCAGATGTACAATAGGCATGGTTTAGAACCTGTCAATCCCACAATAGAGGTCTTTCTCACAACCAAGGGCCTTCCTTACAAGTAGTGTCTCATAAGTTGGTATCATCTGTCACAGACTCACAGTTCAATCTCAAATATCGCAATTGTGCAGCATGTTGTGCCAATTAGATAAAAAGATGCTAGCTGAGTGTACAATTGTGTGCACAAGTATGTGGCACATTACAGAATCAGGTCTATAAGCGAGTGCAAAAGGTTAGTATCTCAGCACATTGGTTGTTAATAAGAGTGTGAAACACATACTAGCAATCATAAGCAAAAATGACAGAATCGGGTATGAAAGAAGATTCAGTTAACCAGTTCCACTCATAGAGGTTCCTAAGCTTTTGTTGGTCTCACAGGAGTAGACATTCAACAACATGTTCCCAACTAAGAAGATTGCCACTCTGAAACCAATGAACTAAGAAATCAATCAACTACTCACTACTAGGAAGCAAAAAGCTAAAATTTACAATATTTACATGATGACTCCAGTGCATTCTAACATATTGGCAAACAAATGTTTTCTCCACATGATCTCATAGAATCACTTCAGCTGTCCAGAACCTTACATTATGTTGTGAGTTAGCTATGAAACTGAGGTGTGCTGCCTGATAGTGCATGGATGTCTACTGGGTGCAGGAAGAGTCAGTTTACAATGATTTTCTGGATTAGGAATGATCTTTCAGAAGAGAAATGTCAAATGCAGAATGATTCCTTTGGCAGTAGTTTCAGTTGTATGAAGGGAGAAAAACTAGAAGGCTAGAACATTTATAAATCGGAGGAGTCAAAGCTGCACTTTTATTGTCAAATTGGTTCTATATCCTGTCTCTGGGATGAAGAGTTTTTATTCTCATTCTATTTTTATAAACCTCATTGCCGAATTTACCTATTCATTCAGTAATTGCTGAATTTACCTATTCATTTAGGAAAGATATATTGGTACTTTACTACCTTAGTATTCTTGATTTCATGTTTATCCTTTTTATAAATCCATTATATACTAAGGCTGTGATACTTCGGCAACCTTTTTAAATGAATCTCTTCTATCAATAAAATAAAAAATTGATGTTTAATTTTCCATTCTTCAGTCAAAGGCTTGATGATGACCATTTTGTGCACATTAAACAAATAGTTCAGTTCAGAGTCAGCCTGATTTCAGGTTCTGAGACAGGAAGAGTGATTATGCACAATGGACCACAGATCTGACTTTTCTCTTTGTTCAAAGGAAGGTGGTGTTCTCATATAGGATATTATAGCCTGTCAAGTCATTAAGCAAGCAAATTTTCATAGAACTCTTGCAGAGCTTTTATTCTAATTGAACAGGAGTTTAACCTTAAAAACTGCAAAATAAAAGAGATCATAGAGGAAAAAGAGATGGTATATACCCTTAGTATCTGTGCTTCATAACACAGTTTTTCCTGAGAATACAATTCAATTTCATATTCAAGGCGTGCTATATCAAGCTCCAGTTGACGGGAGGGTGCTTGCTGCTGCATGACTTTCAAGGTAGAAAGACTATCTTCGCATCTTGAAATATCCTGGTTATTATTGCAATCAACATAATAATCCTATCAAAAAAATAAAGCATAAAATTGCAAAAAATATACCCAGCATCCCAGATCTGGCAAATTTACACCAAACATTTTAAATCAAATTTATACACCTTCTCAAAATTTGATAACTCCATAATCCATCCTAATTGTGTTTTTCAATGGATATGGTGGCTTTGACCAAATTTTCCTCTACATGATGATTAAGTTCTAATTTGGGTGCTTAAAAAATTCAAATAATCTAAAAATAATAATTAAAAACTCAAAACAGACCAATAAGAAAAACCCTAAAATCTCCCATGTCCCTCCCCCTCCACTGCCACATCCATGATCCACTCCTGCCGCATTGTCCCACAGCCTGCCGCCCTCCTAATCCCACTATCTTCCTCTCTCTTTCCCCTCATGCCCTTTACAAAGTCCTGCGGGCAGCATCTCTTCCACTGCATGAGCTGCGAGTCGGATTCATCCTCTCTAGCAAGTGGCAGAGGAGGGGATGAGTAGAAGAAAGAGGAGGGAGGATGAGAGTGGCAGGGGTGGAAGGTGGTCATGGGAGGTGTACAGTGTGTGTTGTGAGTGGCAGGGGAAGAAGTGCATGTACGTGCTGTGTGAGGCAGGGAGAGAGAGGAAGAGGAAAGGTGCAGGGGTAACAGGGAAGGGGTGGCGCTGATGAGAGGACGTTAACAGTGGTGGCAGTGGAAGGAGGTGGTGGCGGTGCGGGTTTTCTTTCTTTTTCTTTTTTAGCTTTCTGCAAGTAATGATTTTAAGTTATGATTTTCTTTAGATTTTTAATGTTGTGTATGAGCCATAATTATCATTTAGGTGAGAATTAATCTTAATCACTATATTAGTGGCACGACCAAACTAATTAATCGTATGAACTGGGCGGTACCTGAACCAGATGCTTGAAGTCCGAAAATGCTTTTAACAGGCCCAAGTTAAGAACCCTTGCAGTCATAAAGAAGCATTCGCAGATAAATGTGAATTTAGTGCTTCCAGTTTGCAGAGAAGGTGCATTAGATTTGCTTCCAGAACCAGTAGCTTCTTGGGATTTTAGTAAGCGACTAACACCATCACCAGGTTGAATGAAACCATCAGGTGTTCCAGGGTTACGTTCATTGACATATTCAGAAACTTCTTCAGATGATGCATGCAGAGCTGTCAAACCTCTGATCGAGGTTGATAACAAATTATTACAAGCAAGTGCAAAAAAAGTTCACATATCAAAAAAATGAAGGATTCAGAGAATTCCATTAAATAAATGCATCTCGCCTTAAATCCAAACGGCTGCTGTCGAATACATATTTAGCAACGATTTTGTCCCTTTTTGTTAGATTTGCATCCAAAAATGGCTGACATAGCCGAAGCATGACAGCACTGAGATTAACAAACATGCTTGAACTCGCACAAGATAATGGATCAACCTGCATCCAGAAAGACAAGCTCGAATCAAATTGGCTTCGAAAGATTTAGTCAGGTAAGAGCCAGCAGGAAGAAGAGTGAGAAAATAAAAAAGCTTCTGACAAAGCATTTCTTTTGAGTAATTAAAGAAGCAACAAACTGAGGAATTCAACCAAATAAGGACCAAGAAGCAGCATATTATAACGAAAAGACAATAATTAATACCATGCTAAAATAATAGAGGGCCTTTTACCTGCATGTGAGCCCTTGATGAGTTCCTATTGATCACTTCAGCTAGATACTCCAGAACATTCTCGCGAGTCTCAGTATTTTTTAGGAGGGAGAGAAGAATTTCACTCAGACCCTCGTATAAGTTATTCATGACAGTCTTGATTGTTGTGAATGAAGACAAGAGATCTGCTGGGCGACGATTTGATGCTTCCGAGAAGCACTGCTGACTAATTACAACAAAGGATTATAATCAGTTATCCACTTCAGGATAAACAGTCAACCAGTGATAATGAAATTCTATGACATAAAATTGAAGCTTCAGCAAGAAATAAGCACACTATAAATTGGAACTACATGAAAGACATGCACAACAATCATACAACAAAAAAATAAGCCAATGTACAGAAAAGAATTGTAACCATTGTGATACGGCCACAACACCGTTACGGTTTCATACTGCAAACCCGCAGCACTGCGATTCAAAACTATGATGAAAATAGCAATATAAGTGAGAAAGTAAAGAAAGCACCACCGAAATTCACGAATTAAACAACTTTTCTCCCCAATCATACACTCTTTTGAGGAAGGGGAAATGGATGATCACTTTGGAATCACATATGATAGTGATACTCCATCAGATACAGGGAAAAAAAGAATCACATAAGTAATATTCTTGCAGACTTCCATTTTGCTTCCGCTCGGAAGGATGGCTATAAGAGACCTTTTTTCAATTGGTAACAAGAGGCAGTGTACATATGACTCTGCTTAGACCCTACAATGCAGGAACCTCATGCACTCACCCTCACTTTTTGGTAAACAGAGGGATTTTAATAGATGGATGCCAGGGAGAATTCCCCAAGCACAAAGTAATAGTACAAAACAGTAAAGCTTAATAACTTCAAAGATCGATGTTATTAAGAATAAATATGTCATAAATAATAAATTATTACTTGGAGTCGACTCATCAATTTGGCGAAAGCTTAGAAGTAGCTTCAAGCATACTCGTTAACTTAATGAGTTTAGCTCGAATGAACTGAGCTCAAACTTTGTTGTACAAATCAAGTTCGATCAGTTGGTTTATAATAAATGACTATACCTATTAGTGTCATGTTTCAAATGTGCTCCTCAACCTAATAAACTAATGATATTAGCTTGATCAAGCTTGCTAGACTTATTAAGTCAAGCTTAAACAAGTTTCAACAACAATATTAAGCCAAACTCTCAAGTAAGTTGATTTGATAAACAACAGTAAACATATGTCAAATGAGAGCACTATTAATAAGCAGTGACTAATGGAAATGGATAGGTTACTAACAGTAACAAATGAAAGCATTTTCCAGAAAATATTGTGAAAATGGAACAACATAAAAGGACATGAAAGTTGAAATATAAAAAAAAAAAAAATAGAAAATTATTTTCCAATCTGAACAATCCCTAAAAGTTGTTCTAACTGAACCAGCATAGACGTTAGAAGCTCCAATGAGTATCAATACAGAATCTTGGAGCCTGTTAAATTGTAGAAAACTATACATGTTTATGAAGAACTTCAGGAAAATAGAGAATTTGGAAATATATTCAGTCTGTATATTTTCCAACTTTGAATTGAATTTTTGAAAATTGATAAAACATCTAAATAAGTTATTTAGAATTTTTCACGGTTCATAAAAAAAGTGTTTTCCACACTTTTTTAAAATTTAGCTAAGGTGCTAATCTATTCAAAACTTGTGACAGTAGAAATATTATTTTATAAGCTGAAAAATATAAATAAATGCTAAATTTAAAGCAATATTCATAATATACAATGAGAATTCAATTTAATTTCATAATTAATTTTGCTCGCATTTTTCCTTTCTCACTATAATACCACATATTCTTACATAAATTTTCAATCATTTTAAAAGATGTTTTTCCACATATTAGGAATATGGTCACATCACTTGAGATGAGAAGTAAAAAGTGTGGTCCTCATATCAACATATAGGTTATCATCCAATGTATCTTATAGAATTTATCAACTATGCATCATTAATTTAATGACAAATTTGGGATAAATACACTACTAATAACCTAAATGATCATCATTGGTAAGAATTAGTGGGCCATTAATAGCCGCATTCGACTTTTAGCAATTGACTAGCGTAGGTAAAGCTATAAATAAATTGGGTATTTCTTTATTTAGACTTTACTTGTTAAATTGGCAAGATTAAAACCAGGTGCAAACACAAATCACAACTCTGAATTAAGCTAGAACAACATAGCAAGCCTCCAACCCAGCTATCCTAAATCAAGTTTGAGTAGTTGATTTATTACAAATAGATATACCAAGTAATGCCTCGTCTAAAACTTATTCCTAACCTAACAAAGCTCATTAAATAGGCTTAACTCAACTTACTATGCTACTTGGGTCAAGCTTGAAAAAGCTTTAACCAACAATTTCAAGCTGAGTTCTAAGTAACTTGATTTGATTAAACCCTAATCAGGTTAAGAACAAAGGTAATTGAATAGAATTGAATTCATTACTCAATCATAAGAACACCACATAACTTAATATACGACATAAACCTATATAAAGAAAGCACTCCCAATAATATTCTACCTATAACTAACACAAATATTATTCTGAATATGTTATATAATGTATAACAAATCCAGAAATAATCTAAACAAAACTATAAACATAATATCTTAGATGCCACTCAAACTCAAGATTAGTTGTAAACATTAACTTGACTTTAGAAATTAAATCAAAATACTAGCAAGCAAATCACGTAAGATGCAAATGTCCTTTATCAATAACCTCCTCACTTGAAAGAGAGGCAGAACTGCATGTAAACAGAAATCAAAATGCAACACAATAACAAATTGGCATATTACGAGCTGGCTTTATAGTCTTACATTAGCTTAACAACTCCTTAACAGTTTTACATTCTTCATAATAACAAAAGCTAACAGATTTTACAGAATTTATAAGTAGTTATGAGTGGCTAACTACCTATGTGACAAGTGGAATCTAGTTATAACATTCTTGGATTCCAAACTCGCTTTTCCTAGCTGGCTTGCTGAATCTGTTGATGCTGCTGTGAGGGCAGGCTGATCTGTTGCTTGAGGCTTAATACTCAATGTGTCTTTATCTTGCTAATAGCACCCCCTTCCTAGGATCATGACAATTCCTTCCAGTTGAAACCATCCTTGTCCTCAAGGACTGAAGAAGGAATATGTTTGCCCAAAAAGGGTGCTGCTGTGTTGCTAAAGAATTCATTCCCTTCTTGATAACAATGAAAATTTGGCTAGCTATTCCCTACCAGCTAATACTTACACTTTTGCTACTCTACGATACTGCATATAGTTGTTTGGAATGTAAAGTAGGAATGATTCCATGATGATCTTCAAGAAAAGAGTGCTTAATTTGCAGTATGTATTATTAGAAAATATGCAGCCTTTAATCTAGAAATGGACACTGAAGAAGAATAGTAAGGAATGTTCAGAAATAAAAGGATCAGGGTGTAAGAGGTGCTTGGATAATTTGGGCTGCTCTATTCCCCATAAATGCTTTTTCTAATGTTTTGGAATATCGAGTTTCAGAATATCAAGGTATAACACATCAAGTTTATTAACAAGTACCCCACTGAAATCTGCTTCTATGGCTTGTTTCCCTTGCTCTCTTTGTTCATTCAAGGTTGAACTTGTCTGCATAGGGCCAGCTTGCTGATTTTCTATTGATTGTCCTTCCATATCTTTGTTTGTATTTACTGAATTGGAGGAATAACATCCCTTCCTTTTCTGATATTCAGTTGTTGTAAGTGCTGGATCATAACTTGAAATAGCCTTGGTATTGGATTCACAGGAGCTTTTACGTTGCAAGATAGCTTTGATCTATTTGAAAAATTATAAAATTTGAATCGAGTTTGCATTTCCATCATCAAAATGGAATTCAATTTTTTGCAGCCTTTTGTTGCAATATGATTTGTAACTCCAAAAAGCAAGGCCTTCTTGAAATGTTTTTGTGGAATCATTATGCCATATGATTAGCTTCTGAAATGCAAGAATGAGAATCTTAAAAAATAGCTTTTCCTAATCGTTGGTGACAATATTTGTAGTTGCAAAGATGTGGGATAACTAGTAGTCTTTGGAGAACAGAACCAAGTATGCATGATCCATTTTCAGAACTGGAATTGCAGAACTTGCAATCTCCAAAATTCAGATTTAGTATCAAATGCAAGCAATAATCAAGATTGATATCCAGTAATGCTGAAAGTGAAGTAGGTAGATATAGCTTTTGAGAATTTGCAGAAGCAAAATAAGATGCAGAGTGTATCAACCGCAAAATGCAATCCGAAGTGAAAGAAGCACAACAAAGAAGTTTGCAAAATCGGAAATCAACTAGAAATTAGGAGAATTTAGAAGCATAATCTGTTGAAAAGAAGAAGTCTCAGTGAGTCTGTTTGAATAATATGTTGCAGAACTAGCTTCAGGAGTTGTGCCTGATGTGCAGCATTTCATAATGGAGAAACATTTGCAGTTGGTAGCTGCAATAAAACTTCCATAAGAAGAATTGCAGACTTCCTGTTTGTGAATTGAAGAAAAGAAGAAACAGTGATTATGAGGGTGTTTTTATGTTTCAAAATAAATCAGTGCTGTTTTGAAAAATAATTGTTTGAAATTTGGTGAATGAATTCATTGGACAAGAAGCAGTCTCTAATATTCATTGTGGTGATCCTCAATGGAAATCAATCGCAACTCACAAGGGACTGATTTAAGACAAGAAAATAGAAGAGAAAGATTGAGGCAGTAATCAGAAGGGAGACAAGACAGAAAAGAAGTGTAAGGAAATTATAAGACAGATTAGGAGAAAGCTACTTCAGCTTTGCATTTGCTCATTCCTACCGATTGGCATATTACCATCTGGCTTTATAGCCTTACATTTGCCTAAACACTCCTTAACAGTTTTACATTCTTCCTAATAACAAAAGCTAACAGATTTTACAGAATTTACAAGAAGTTATGAGTGGCTAACTATCTATGTGACAAGTGGAATCTAATTATAACAATCTTGGATCCTAAACTTGCTTTGCTGGCAAGCTGAATCTGTTGATGCTGCTGCAAATGGCAGGATGATCTGCTGCTTGAGGCTTAATAGTAGCCTCCTAGGGTCATAACATCTAATCCATGGTTCTTGCTAAAGGGTTCACAGATCTGTTGTTTACTAAAAGTCCTTGTGCTTGATGATCACATGAGAGGAGAGGAGGTTCTTTGTCATAAAAAACTAAAAAAAAAAAAAAAAAAATCATGGAGGATATCACATAGATTATTATCCAAAAATCAAGGTTTTGATTATAGGAAAAAAAAATTAAGCAGAAGTGTCATGCCACTAGAACTCTAACAAATAACATGAAGATGATAGGGTTGTTCATGATAATCACTCTTTCCAGCTGAAGACAACCAAATGCCGTTCAGAAACTAAATCTAACATAAACATGAAAAAGGGAAAAAAAAATTATATAGCATCACGCTTGCTTGTATCCCTCACACAAACACATCTAATGTTCAGCTTTCAACCTTCAATCAGTAACTTGTGCTTAAGCTAAGCTTCTAGTACCATATTACAATCCCATGAACAACTTCTCCGGCAAAATCCCTACATTCATCATCATAGTTCTTTTTTGGGATAAGATACACAGAAAACTAATCATCTAACAACTACTAAAACAATATTTAAATTGTTCCTATCACAATAACTTTAGTAATGGCCTATTACTAAAATTCTAAAACACAGAATCAGTTTACAAAAGGATCCCATAATTTACCAAAAAGTCCACCACTTAATTTGCTTCACAAAATCAATGATTTAGCCGAAAATAATCAATTTTTTGAAGTGTTTCCCTAATATCAATGATTGGATTATAAATGCATTTGGGTGGAAGACTAAGCGATAACAATGCTTGAATGACTATCCTATTATCTCCTATAATAGTTCTCCTAAGACCTAGACAAACTGCATGTATCATGCCCTGCCTCAACACCAGAGTTTCTAGAATGGCAACCAATGGTCTATAGTTGAACAGCACCCCCTTTACTAATTCAGAGTACATACAATTACAAAATATGAAATTGCACAGAAGTTCTCTCTTCCCTTCAGAAGCAGTAAATGCAAGAGTTGAGTTAAAAGTAAAGCAGCATATGTGACCACATGAACCACCAATAAGACATCATCATAGCAATCAGTTGAGGATGACAGGAAATCATGGAAACTTTCCAAGTAAAACAGCAACTGAAGACTAGCAGAAAACAGTTGAACTCACCCAACTTCAGGTTGACTCTTGAACAATGAATGGTCAGGCAAAGCACTGACATGAAAGAATGGACCCAAAATGCTAGTCATCTCCATAACACGACCATTTAAATACAAACCCTTTGGAATCCACCAATTATGACTCACCAAGGATTTGGCCCCAACTGGAAAACTAACCAAGTACAACAAAGCCCTTAAGGGCTGCTGAAAGTTCCCAAGTGCTGATACTCTCATCACACTTTCCCTCAGATCTTCATACAATTGCTTCAAAATTGGGTCCAAACTATCAAAATCCGATTCCTTAAAGAACTCTTCCAAAAACCCAGGGGGGCTTGTAATCCCGCTACCACTTGTACTTCCTCCAAACCCATCTATTATGCTTCCAAACTCTGAATAAATCAAGGGTAACAGAGGGGAGGGCTTTTTTGCATTCGAATTGGGGTTATTACTTATATTATTAGTATCCCAATCCGGAAACATATCAGGATTACCCAGATGAATTCTACAATACGAAGCCGCCAGCTTTCTAGATTGTATTGCAACTAACTCCATCTCAGATCTCAAATTCTTATCTTTCATTGAAGCAATCTTCTTACCCTCATCGAAAGCGCGTTGATAGCATCCGATTAAATACTGGAAAGGTGGTTCCGCGTTCGGAAAGTGATTTGATAGCCGATCAATCAATACCCTTTCCATTAGATCCCTCGAGAGTAACAATTGCTTGCCTTCACTGAGTATTTCAGCCGCCGTTAACTCCAAGTAGACGACCCGAGAATCTGAATCCACGGAATCAATGAGCGAGACGAGAAATATTTTCCGGAGGATTATGTCCTCCACTTCCGCTGGTGACCTTTGGGGTTTTTGGGTCGCCATAAAATAATGAAAAACAGTATCTATCCACCCAAGGAGAAAACTTAGGCCTTTGCGGGAAGAATTCAGTGAGAATACCGCAAGAAGACGACGTTGATCCGGAAGAAATTATTCGTCGATTGAACGTTGCGTTTTGGGTAGATCACTACGAGAACAGAAAGGAAGATTTCGAGCACTTCACCAATGACCCAAACAAAAATGAAGATAATAAGAAGGAAGAGTAAGAGGGATGAAGGTGGGAGGATTCTTTATTATTTTAATAGTTAAAATTTATTTTTATAATATAATTATTTTAATTTCTATTTTTTAATATTATTAAAATTTTTATAACAACCAATAAAGAAAAGAAAAACTTATATTTAAATGGAACATAACAAAATCTAAAATGTGTAGTGAAATTATAAAATATATTCAGTGTGTCGTATGATATCATCCATTAATAAATTATATATTTTTATTTTAAAAATATATATTGAATTTAATTGGTTATTAATATGTATGAAATTAGTTGTATATAGGATGTAGAAAAGAAGTATGAAAGTATATTGGAATTTAAAAACAAAATTGCATTAAAAGTTGTATATGGGATGTTGGAGAGTTTTTCTATTTTGTAAATATTTTAAAGTCTTATATTGAATTTGATGCATATCTAAGATTTAGATTATTATACGAATCAGCGAGTCAAGTAGAACCTTCAGTCGATTCAAAAGGAAGTGTGTCTAATTATTATAACCGTAAATCCTGATTATATACACCACAATAATTTAATAACAGGTAAGAGATATAAGAGTTTCACTTTTCGATGTATTAGAGGATGCTCAAGTTAATAATTTTTTTAGGAGAAATTAAAAAATACAGAAAGAAAAAGAAAAGGCGATGAGTGTTGAATAAAGTGAATTAAGAGGATTGTGCTCTGTAAATTTAATTATACTTGCAACAAACAATTATTTGTCAGAGTATAATGTCCCCATTTTTTGTTGGAATCTGTATTTATAGTCGAGGCACCAGTCAACACGTCCATCTGATATTAGCATCTATTGTCAAAGATGTTATATTACATTTATTGTCAACCGTTATAATAGTTGCGTAATTGCAGTTTATATTGGTTTAGTAACTGTCCAGTAATAAATATTTAACATTTATTAGGTCAAACTGTACACTTTAATGTGGCTAATTATCCCTTGATTTTATATAACCATTCGTCAAGATTAAATATCTTATTTATTATTTTATCGAGCCAATGATTGTCTCAACCTTCCATGCCTTCAGTTATCCGGCTACAGGATTGATCGGCTAAAATTTTGGCGAGAATGTCTAAGTTATTTACTTTAATTCATATCGGGTCAAAGTATCCTTATTTAAATCATACCTAACACTAAACATCAATGATCAGAGATTGAATTCAAACTCTGAGTACGTTGAAATGGAAAACCAATTGGCACTTCTACCAGGCCAACTACACATGCCTATGAACACAACCGGGTGTGCCTGTTTTGAAAGATTCTTTGCAAATGACCAATCTCATTAGTCTGGGTTTGACTTCGTCCTCTTTTTTACTGAGATTCTTTGTGTTGATTGGAACTGTTTTCTACTTGGCCTTAGCTATAAATGGAGGACTTTCTTCACATTTTCAGCCATGAATATGTCACTTTTATGAACCTGACAGTGAACCATCTAATTCTCTCCATGATTGCTATTCCCTCATCCAACAAAGTTTACATTTGCTTAGTGCTGGAGAAAAGTTCTTCTGGGTATTGTTGCTGTCTTCCAAATTCGTTTTTGAAGTTCATCTTAGTAACCCTCTTTTACTGGAAAAGACAAATTGATTTTCCTCTTTTACATTACATCCAGAATCGAAGTGAACTTCGTTCTGCACTCTTTGCTTCCACTTCCTCGGCCTCCGATAGTGCCATGTGGCAAAAGAGATGCCACTAGATTGACATGTTATGGAACGGTGACAGGCCAACAAAAGATGGATGGGTGGTTCTATTTCCATTCCATGTTGTTGATGTTTTCTTTGCTTTTGGCATATGAAGCATTTGAGTCGTCGTTTTATAATCTATTTCTTTTTTTTTTAGTTGTATTTTTTTCTATTGAGGGTTAGAAGTTGTAGAAAGCTTTGATTAATAAAACTATTTGAATAAAAAGTTTTCTTCTACTGACAAATCTTGGTATTTCAACATTCTAAATTGTAATTTGGAAAAATACAGCCTGTCTATTTCCAAAGATTAATGGATAAGTTTTACCAATCTGGTCGTCTAACAGTTGAATACTTTGACAACTCAATTATCTGGCAATATTTAATTTAGACAAATTAAAACCTGTAGTCTGGCAACTAAAAAGTAACTAAACCGACCTTTTTGAATGAGAGAAGCTTAACCGGTGATTGTCACCTTTAATAATTAAAATTAGTGACGTCAACCTCATCATTATTGTGGCCGTAGAAAAGACATTTCATGACACTTTAACAATCTGCTAGGTGGCTTGGCACTCAAAACGCAATATTTTTGGGCTAAACTTTTGCAAAATGATGCGTTATTTCAATTAACCTCAACATTTTAAATTTTGTGCATCTTTTATTTTGTTTCATTTTTAAACTTTTCTATTTTTCGTCAACCAAACTCTATGATTTGTCCATCTAGATATGCGATGGCTTCATGAAGCACCTCTGAAGGAGCAGCAGACATCTCCTGTTATCTTATAATCAACCAGGTATAGGAGATATATGAATGATATCATATCTTTGTTACCATTCCATTTTAAGTTTCCTCGCCATCTGAGAGGGCTAGCACTCCAAGGCATAGCTTCTTCACTGTTTATGAAATTCATTTGAAAGCTACGGAGTTTGTTGAGATAACGGAGGCATTGAAAATACCAATCGCTTGTCTTCATCCCAAAGCTATTAAATATACTATATCTTCATGCATCCTTTTTTGTCATCTGAAATTTAGGTTAAATGCTTGGATGATCAAAGTTGTATTAAGATTCAACTAAGAAACTAATTTGATTTATTTAACTCCTCAAACAAGATTTAAAATAAGTGAAGGAAATCTAGACGTAATAAATGATTAGAAAAATCGATTCTTTTTTATGGAGGTTCCCTTTGATTGGGCTCTTTCCAACAATTAGAGAGATATCAACCCTATCTATTTCAGTCCAGTCTTGAAAAATGAGAAGTATATGTGTAAACCTCTAACCAAACTTATAGAAAATAATGTTAACTATTCAATTTCTAAACTAAACTATTATGGTCCATATTAATGGGTGTAACCTGTTGATAACTCTACAATTAACACTCTATTAATTTTCATTAGTAACGCCTTCACATTTAACTCTACAATTAACTCTACAATTAACACTCTACCAAAGGAGTTAGTCGACCCGCAAGGTAACTCCCAGAAAATCAAAAAACACCTAAACTTATTAGAGGAAGCTCGCGACGCTACCAAACTACAGACAGCGGCCTACCAACAACGAGTCGCGCTATATTACAACAAGAAGGTAAAAGCACGGCATTTCGAAGTCAGGAACTTAGTCTTACGAAGCATCAAAATGACGGGTAAGACCACCAATCGGAATAAACTTTTTCCAAATTGTGAAGGTCCTTTTTTAGTCTCCGCTATCCTGCGGAATGGAGTATGCAAATTCAAACCCAGAACGGCAAGTTGGTTCCACAGACGTGAAACACAATCCACCTCAAACGCTACTTCCAGTAATGGCACAGGTAGGTCATCCATATGTATACTTGCATGTATTGTTTACAATCAATAAAAGAAGATATTTTTTTCTTTCTTATTTGCACTATGTCTTTTTTTCTTTCCATATGCATATGTGTTTGCTTGCAGGGTTATATGACCTTGATGGTCCCTAAATCAGACAGATTTTTACCTGCTCGTAACTAAACCCTGGTTATTCAGGTGGCCCATAAGCGGTCATAACTAAAACATGGTCATCCAGGTGGCCTATTAGCAGTTGAATTAAATCTTGATTATCCAAGTAGCACGTTCGGGGTCAAAATCTTAGAGGACTTAAACAGTACACGTGACAACCTTCTACACAAGGAGATAGCGTGATCAGTCAACAACAGTCGACAGGAGTAAAAGTACTCCTTCCAAAAGCTGGCCACCCAAGTTCACACTTGGGCAACGCCACCAAACCTCTACTCACGCACAAGTATAGAACAGGCTTGACCTGACATCAGGATTCACCTCGATGTCTTCTTTAGGACTTAAGTCTATCAGAGAGCGCCACAAATGTTTCAAGGAAGGCAGACGGCCAACTTGCATGTAACGGACCAAGTCGGCAGGCCAACACAATGACAAGTAATTCAAAAATAGTGACAAAGGCAAGAACGGAAAATATAAGTAAAATGCCCATTTTATTGATTAAATCTGTACAATTATAACAATTTCAAGAAGTAAAGAATAAAAAATCTACGGAGGAGCAAAGCTCCCAAGATTGTCCCATGAGGCTCTCGCGGCACAAGGCAGAATGGCTCGATAGGTCAAGATACTCCACTGGAAAGTTGTGGTCAACCAACAATACAATGCACCGGCAAAGGTTGACACCTTCCCATAACCGTGCCACCAGCACCATCGAGACCTCATGGCGGCATATACGAGTAGTCAACTCGTTCCCTAGTGATGTCATCTGTCCCACGAGTTGATCGATACGCCTCACCGCCTGGTCATTTTTTTCTCTCAGCAAGACGTTCTCCTTTTTCAATCTAACATTCTCCTCTTCCAGATTTGGCAACACAATCTCTATCAGTAAGACGTTCTCCTCTTTCAGTCTAGCATTCTCCACTTCCAAACTTGACAGCATAGATTGGAGAGCAGCTGTATCCTCTTAGCACTCTGCTCTCTGCAACTCCATCTCCTTCTCAAATCAAGCGATCTCCTTATCCCGATCAGAGATCACCAGGTCCATTTGGCGCAGCACCTTACTAACTGCGCCAATTACTTTCTCCTCATACAAAGACCAAACACGTCAAGTAATAACAATAGAGAGGAAAAGGAGAAGGAAAGTAGCGAAGATTTACCTTTTAGACTCGGTGCTCCGGCCTCCCTGGTCTGCTGCGAGACCTAGGCTCCGGCAATGACGGACGGGATACAGCAACCTCTTGAACAGACACAACAATGGCCTCCGCTACAGACTCCTCCATTAACTCCATCATAGAGTCCTCTGATTCAACAGGCTCTCCAGCGACTGGCTCCTCTGGCGTAGTATGTGGCTCCAAAATCAGCTCCTGCAGCTCAATCTGTAGCTCCACAACTGACGGCTCAATAGCTGGCTCCTGCAGCTCAACTGGTGACTCAATAGCTAGCTCCGGCAGCTCAGCAAATAGCTCCTCTGGCTCAGCACGCGGCTCATGAGCTAGCTCTAGCATCTCAGCCGATGGCTCAAAAGCCGGCTCCTCTGGTTCATGTTGTGGTTTCGACACCAACCCTGCCAACGCAGGTTGCACCAAAATAACGGCGCTGCTTGCCCAGGCGCGCAAAATGGCATCGTACTTCTCTAGAGCCAGCTCAGCTTTGACTCCTGAGCAACCACCCACTCCTGCAAGGCGCCCAACTGCCACGTAATCTGGCCCGAAGGAGGATGAAAAAGGCTCCACCGTTGCAGCCCTCTTTTGTTTTGGGCTGGTGGGAGCGG
The DNA here is from genome assembly GCA_033239525.1 of Nepenthes gracilis. Taxonomy (NCBI): domain Eukaryota; kingdom Viridiplantae; phylum Streptophyta; class Magnoliopsida; order Caryophyllales; family Nepenthaceae; genus Nepenthes; species Nepenthes gracilis. The sequence goes on from BSYO01000015.1 coordinate 14,833,576, forward strand.
GGTCAGGGGAAGGTGCGTCGACGTCATCAACGATCATGGCTCCGGCCTTCCTTTTCCTTTGAAAGGCCTCCAGCGGCGGAGTTCTGAACTCCTGGACTAGAGAGGGAGGTCTCTAACCTCCAGGGAGGTCTCGAGAAACCAAGTGGTCTCTCCTAAACTCATCAGAATTCTCCCTCACAAGCTCCAATAGCTTTTCCATGGCGGCGATCTTTGCCTTCTTCGGCATCCCAGTGAAAGCCTTCGAAACCTTGCCCCAATCCCAAGACAAGGGCCACGTCTCAGCAATGTGGACGAAGAAAAAGCAATTCTTCAAATTCTTCAAAGAATCGTAAATGACCTGATTGATCAGAAGGTCTCTAGGGAACAGAAAAATCCAATCCCCACTCTAAGTGAAACAAAATATCACCCTGACGGTATCAACCGTCATCATACCAGAGTAATGGCGTATGAGAATGCATCAAGAACAAAGATATTGCACGGTATTAATATGGAGCCATGCAACAAGCACCTGGAGAGCAGTAAGAATGTCAAGCAGCTCCTGAGAAACTGGGAGACAAAGCCCACTTCTTGGATGGGCCTTGTAAACAGCGATGCAACCTTTAGGAGGAAAGCAAGTGCTGTCCAGCTTGCCGGGTATCACCGGGATGATCTACTATGGAATGTTAAACTCCACATAAAACTCTCTAACCTGACCGAGTGTGAGCACATAAGCGATTTCTATTACAGAAGGAGTCATGGGAATGGAAGCGAGAAGGAAGGTGGCACAACACTTAGAATTTTTCAAGAAGGAAAGTTGAAGGAAAGCGTCAAAAGTTTGAAAACTAACGAACAAACCATATAAATGAGTGTGAATGCCGGAGAAGGTGAACCGTCTCGTAAACGTGCGCCTATCATTACTGACACATGTCGTTTTCTGAGTGGGTACAGTCGAATTAGATCCTCTGACATATTAATTGTCGAAATCATAAATTCACTACAAGCAAACACGTGACCAACTTTTCAACTGGCAAGTCGGTGGCTTGATGGCACATTATTTTAACTCCCACTTCCTTAGGAGTTCTCCGGATTTTTGGCCCAAACATCAATAAATCCAGTTAATATTTTCTTCAGTAGTTCTCCGAATTTTAGCCCAGATAGTCAATAAATCCAATCAACACTTCCTTCAGCTGTTCTCCGAATTTTGGCCTGGATGGTCAACAAATTCGGTCAACATTTTCTTAAGTTGACTCTCTGAATTTTAGCTTGGACGGTCAACGAATCTGGTCAACGCTTCGCTCAGCTAGCTCTCCGAATCTTCACCTTACGGCCAGCAGCTGTACGCAACACGATCAACAAATTAATAATCATCATCGAGCCACCTCAAGCGGGTAAGCCACCCAACCACTCGCATCCCATCTTGAACATATTAGAGGCCTGAGTCCCAGGCTACCAACATGGGAGGCTAGTGACGGGTATGCTAGTAGTGCGCTGGTCCAAGAAGGAGAGACGGCCCGAATCCACAACAGCCTATTAGCACCTGGATGGTCAATGCTTGCCATTGACCGGACGAAAGGCTAATGAGTCAGGAGAAGCCCAAGAACAGGACGGCCCGCTTGGGTCTAAGAAGATCAATGCTTCCGTTGATCAAAATTATGTAAGACGGTCAATACTTTCATTGACAGAAAGTATGACCAATTCCATCTGCAGACCAGATCTCGAGTGGGCCAAGCCCAATTTGGCCCACGCGACCGTCCTCAACCAGCAATGGTCTTCTCCCCCAATTTAGCGCCATTTATAGAATGCAATTTCAATGGAATCGGTCATCGGCAGATTCAACGCTTATCCCTAAAGGAAGGCACCAAAATCATTTCTCCGTCTACTGAAAACTCTAACGGTTATAGAACGTAGAAGAAAGACAATCAATCTGGCGACCATTACTGTCATAAAGGCTTCACGCCGAAAAAGGTAGCAATCCCAACAAAAAGCGGGAATCAAACCCTTCTATACAAGGAAAGCAACCCAAAGTAGCGCCTTTAAAAGGCCATGGAGTCCTCACTCCAAGATACGCATTCATTCGCCCACAATAAGTTCAAACGTTCTCACAAGCTTGCAAAAAGCCTTCTATTACAAAGCCCTCACACTTTCAGCATTCTAACGTTCTCTCTCTATCTCTTTGTCACTATGTTCCTAATGAACACAATACTTATAGTCAGTGCTCCTCATGAGCCAACAAAACCTGTCTCAACGAAAGCACTCACCCGTCTCAAACACTCTATGCATTTCCTTACCTTCTTTACTTTCACCTTTTCAATTCCAAGGCTATTTGCTGACTTGAGCGTTAGAATATTTTCGTTGGGACAACTTTCCACCATCACCTAACCTCTTGTTCATAGTTGTAATATGTAGGATCCAAATTCAGTAGACGGAGCAGACTCAAACAACCGACTTAACCCAAATCTGTTCGAAATTTAGATCCATAACGCATCATGTATAATATGTATTTAGCCTACCCCGGATTTTAAATAGTGATGCCCAGACTATGTGGTAAGAATTTATAGTCTAATATTCAATGTTCAACCTTTGTTGGTGAGGCTTATTATTATTCCTTGGTGTTTAACTATTCTACATTTTATATATAATTATTGAAATTTTTTCCTCCTCATTTTTTGTCATATACATTCACACACACATATATACTTTGTTGAGTTTTAAACTAACCCTTATCATATTCGTCACCTTTGAAATTACCAAGCATGGATTATTTGTAAGTTTTACACTGGGAGGAGTCTTCTGAATGATTAACTTTAAAATTTTCATTATTTCTAAATGATTATTTTTAAGTTTTATACTGTATTTCTAGATTTGTAGCATCAATATGAAAACCATTCGGAACATGTTTTATGCCAGCATGTATAATGTGGAATATTTCTTTTTATGGCTAGTGGGCCTTGAATTGTGGATTATATGATGATAATATTGGAATATAAATGATAGATGATTTTCTTTCATGTTTTGATCGATATTGAGTGGTGTGAAAAATTTAGGGCTAAATATGAAATTTTTGGTCAAATCCTAAGATGATATAACATTTATTTAGATTATTGCATGATTAATTAATGATTTGTGTAGCTTCTCGACTACTTTTTTATTAATATCTTACAATGTCAAATTTGCTTTTGTTTTGACACATAGTCATGACCAAAACGGCCAAATACTACTATAGTGGAGCTATCTAACATGGATCGTGGTTGCAAAGCATGGTGTTATATTGTGTCCAATGGGCCAGGTGATTTTGTGTATTTTATATAACTAGGTGTGCAGTAATTTTTTGAAAATTTTACAATTCTATTATATACATAACTCCATCTTTATATAAAAATAATATTTATATTCTATTGTACTTCTATTAAATATGTACATGTGTTATGTTCTTTTCGGATCGAAGGTTGGTTTCTTGCTTAGTTATTATATCTTATATCTAGTCAAAATGCTATTTATAGTTCACCACTGATAGGATTCTATTTCTTGAGAGGAGTTTACAATAGTATTACATCACCCTTTAAAGATATTGTTATCTAGATCAACCACCCAGCCTCTTCCAAGAGGCTGATAGAGGTGACCATTGGCAACGGGAAGAGTTCAAAAACTTAATTTTTTTCTTAAATTTAAGATTTTTATTTGGCTTTTATTAAAAAATAAACTACTTACTAATAAACAAAGGGTGATGAAAAATCTCTTGGATTATTAAATAGGAATCCTTTTTCTGAAAGATCCTAACTTCCGTGCTTTGGTGGGTCTTCGAGATCTTTTTGACAACTCATGTTGTGTTGAATGAATATCTATATGATATTATCGATTATGTAAAGCCCGCGGCAGCAACAAAATCGAAAAAAGTATATAAATATTTTTCTATTATATTAGTATTTTCTATTAGATTAGTTTCTTGTGGCCCTTTGAATCATATGGAAATAAAGGAACCTATTTATCTTTTATCCAAACCCATCAGAAGAGTAGTCCATAACCTGGACTATCTAACAGTTGGCGGAAGACATTAACAAAATCTATTTCACAATCTTAGCACTCACATTCAGTAAGATTGATGATGGTACACCAAGTTGGCTTCCCCCTCCAAACGACTCCAACAAATTTCAACACCGATTCTTGTATGGTGGAAAACATGCGGGTAAGTTTTGAAGGGTGCAACGGAGATTATATCGGCAGGTAAGTTACTATTTTCCATGACTTTTTAGAAATTGTGGATATCTTCATAGTTGAACTTAAGGTTGTTTTGATCCCCCCTTAGGTTGCTTGAAACATGGGTATGAAGAAGATTATCCTTGAATCTAATTTACTTATTGCAGTGCAGAAAATATGGGAGAATGCGCATAAAAATGATGTTAATCAAAGGCTCGCTATGAGAGCTCATAGCTAAAAACTAAGACATCTTAAACAACTACAATCCAAAAGAAGAAAATAAGTTGTCGATTATATGGCTAAAATTAGAACAAATATGAATACCAACTTCCACAAATGAAACAGACCTCCTACGACGGTAGTTGAATTGATTGCTATCAACTTGGTCCTCCTTACGACTATTTTTAACCCTTGCCCCAAGGGTATTGGTTAAGGATCTCAATCCACCCTCCTCATTTCCCCATCCCCTCCCCTCTAGTCCTTTTTCTCTTCCTTTTTAGCAATGTAATCAAAAAAAAAAAAAAAAATTCAACAAATTAGATTTAAATTTTAAAATATATATATATAATATTAGGTTGAATATTATTAGGTTGAAAAAAATTTTACTATTAGGTTGGATATTTAATGAATATTAATATTATTAAAAAATTTAATAAATATATTATATATATTTTTTAGAATCTCTGCCATTAAATTTTTAATCAATGAAGATTGAAAATGTATCAAATATATCTTTTTAAGGAAGTATATACCTCCTAAATCCCCAAGGAAATATACTTTTAATAGTGGTACTTCTAATTTGCATAGCTCCAAGTTATGCATGCATGATTTCGAACATTATTAGATATTTATTGTTATGAACAATCAAGCATTGTAACTACAAATTAAGGACAAATAATATCACTCAAGGCTTGAAAAAATAAAATAAGAAAATTTTACAATATTTTCATTCATTTCTTAATTATGATTCTCAGGATAAAATATAATAACAGATTACCTCGATAAAACGCATTAACAAACTCTATTTTGGATAATAGATCATAAGGTTTAATTTCCTAGACCATGCTGAAAAATTGAGATTTAAATTCTAAATACAATACATTATCATGAAATTTATCAATTCGTGTATTACCTCTTCTTCCAATATGGAGTGACAAAGAAAATTTGGAGATATTTTCGATCTAGAATCAATTATATATAGCCATATGTTCATGGAACTTTGGGGATACTCTAACTTCTATATTCTAAATTCAAATTAGGAAAATACTTAGAGGTTAAACATAGATTATTGTAGTTTATTTTTTTTATTTTAATGCAATTTAATTACTTACCAAAAATATATACGTATATATGTAGCCATATGTCGACTGGAGTATAGCCATTAAATGAGCGGCAATCAAACAGTCCGCTCACTCCTACCACAACCTTTGCTTCAAACTGGTCTTGGCAATGAAGATTCACTTTATTTGAAGAGATCACGATTCCTGTATTTTGAAACATCCTTCCGTTTTGATAAAAGTAAGACAGTCGAGTTCATTATAAACTTCTTATCTAGTAAGAATGTTCTTCACGATGAAACTAATACCCCCATTCCATTGTATAGGGGCATTTCTTAGTGGTAATGCGGGTAACCCATTTGTTTAATTTCACAATTCTTTCTATTAGGTACCTTTTAGTACTTTATTTTATACTTGCTCTTTGCTGTATTTTGAAACTAAACTATCAAGCCTCGATATATTATATGGTAGATAGTTTAACTCTTTAGATATCTTAAAGTATGATATGAAATTTTTTATTTATATATGTATAAGTAATTACTTATCAAAAAATATATGTATATATACGGGATAATATGTCCATATTTGATATTTTCATATTAGGATATACTTTAATATTGGTTGAATAAATACTGACATAAAAGAAGATATGTCACAAGACATTGACACCCTTGACATAAATTTTGGCAAGTTTTTAAATCAAAAACAATAAATTATCAAAATGAAAAACGAATACTTATTACGGCTAATTAAGAACTAATGAAAAATGTTCAAATATAAGGTCAACGGGAGATAAATTAATGACTTTAATTTTCATTCAGCAAATCAAAGAAAAAATAAGTGCTTTACCTGTTGTTACGTGCGACGTTTCATACCCATATAACTTAATAATAATAATTATTATTATTATTATTATTATTATTATTATTATTATAACAATAATTACTGTTATCATAACAGACTATCTAAACTAAAGTTATGGTATAGAGATGTAATGTTTACTTAACAAAATATGACTACCTAATGACATGCATGTACATGCCTAACTAAGTGGCCCGGCAGCACTAGCCCTATTCAATCGCATTTCTATTACAAATAATTATCATATGGAACTATACAAATGATTATAAACATTTGATTCATCAGAAATATTTCGTTGTTGGAGGAACTGCTTGAACCAAAGTGCCGAATATTTCGGATATCTCGTCAAATTATTCTTGTAATCGATAAAATGAAGGCCAAATCTATACGTGTAGCCGTCGTACCATTCAAAATCATCAAATAGCGACCAAGCAAAGTAACCTTTCACGTCGACACCTTCCCTGTCGAAAATTCCATATAATTGATTGTATTAGTAGAATATATAGTTCATTTTTGTGCCAGTCTCATATACAATAGTTTAAGCTTTGAAGATGTGTATAAATATACTCTCTTTGGCTTATAAAGCTAATAAATACTAAAGAAAAATGAATAAGATTTAAACCAAGGACAAATTTATAGAAAATAAACACCAGCTATGTTACTATTATGCTACAATATATATGCTTTAGATAGTATCAATATTGATTATTTGATTAAGCTTTTCATTCAGTATTTATAAATGGTGAGACGACATGTGGATTCAAGAATGTCCTAAATCAACATAGGTTCTATGAGTCAATATATAAGACTTTTTTGGATAAAACAGTCATAATATATGATACTCTATTTAATTTTTGAGACTTTTTGTAAAGATAAAACCTACAGAATCATATAACTATTAACTGAATACGTCTTATATCATTCTCCAGAACGGACAACACCTAGAAAAATAATGTCACCGTTCTCGAAATTCAACACATTTAATGATATATTATTGAGTTGAGTTAAAATTCCTTAGTGGGGGGAAGGGGGGGTTCTGTGTTTTGCCTTCAAATTATTCACTATGGCTTGTTTTCATAGTACCATGGTTGATATTAGCTTATACATCACACTATATTGCCACAAAATTATGTTTTCATACCTTTTAGTGAATGTTTATGCATTTTCATTTGTCACAGGTGCATCATGTTCGTATGGTACAAGATATATATCACAAGAAAAACTTATATGGTAGATGAATTAATCATTTTATCCCACTAAATCCCACCCATTTATCCAACATTTATTTATTTATTTCAAAAATATACTTATATTCATTGAATTCATAAGATTTAAGATAATATTTACCAAAGGTAAAGTTGAAAAACATATGTTTCTACCTTAAATTGAAATTATAAATTTTATGTTAAAAATTATAGTGGAAAATATTATTTTAAATGTCAAATATATGAATTTAATAAATGTAAGTTTCTTTGAGAAAGAAAACCAAAAAATTGTTGGATCAATATGTAGGATGAAATGATAAGATGTATAGCAATAATACATAAAAAAATGCCAAAAAAAGGATACTTAGAAAAATAATATCCCTCACTTGATAGCTTTAAGAAGCTCAGATAAATAGGATCGATGATATTTGATTCTCATATAATCCTGTATAGCATCTTTAAGTGACTTTGAGTCATTGTTGCTGCCACCAAGACCTACAAAAATGTGTCATATTTATCACAAAACAGAGTATATATATATAAGATTAGTCACAGAAATTATTTTACCATTCTCTGTGATAATGATCGATGGGTTATTGTATTTTCTATTTACATATCGCACAAGATCTCGAATCCCATTTGGATATATATAAAGCCAGCTAAGTTCAGTCTGCAAAATCATACATAAAATCATAATTATTAATCCATATTATCTTTATAGTTACATAAAAAATTAGTCTAATATATCTCTAAGGATTATCAAAAAATCTATGCTTATACCTGTTCTATAAAAATATTATTTTCATGGCTTGAATTAGTAATTTTTGAATCATAATAGAGAAATTTAATCAATTTAACAACACTTACAATTATATATATATCAGATAAGTAACCATTGCAAAATCACAATGGCATTATAGCCCTCTCATTAAGTTATTATTTCTTTTTTATCCTCCAATGGTAGGACTAGCCGTTGATTAAAATTGGGTTAAATTAGACTTTTAATTTTATTACTTTAGGAATAGAATAAATCCACAGATATTGTTATTTTAAGAACTTACTAATTGATCAAATCTTTCAAAATACTAACTATACTAATACAATTAGTTACTTTAATCAAATAAATAAGTTTATAGACTGATTCAAGGCACCACCCCCCTTCTTAGAATATATTGAGTGGGCCTGGGTCCAAGCTAGGGACAATGACTGAGTGATTGAAAAAATGACAAACTATAAATCTATGAAGATTTTTCTAAATAAATTTGAACCATAATAGAGTGAAAGGAGAGTATGTATGAGTACCGGTTCTCCCAGAGGAACTCCATCCTTCTCATCTGTGGCAAGAAGAAATTGTGACCATGAATAAGTTGGATAGTAATGGAGATGATAATATTTTAAAATATTATGCATAAAGTCATCTTTCTAATCCATTCTAAAATTCTCTTTCAAATGCTAAGTTATTAATAAAAATTTTAAATGTCATATTTCTAAAAATCCTAGAACGAATACTCACGTGTGACAGTAACATGACTGTCGGTTGTGTAGCTGAGATTAACCGATGAGGAAGAAGGATCGTCAGCAGCATAGCTAGTTGTGTAGTGATTGAATCCAATGAAATCATAGGAATGCTTCAACATCAAGGATTGTTCCGCCGTAAATGTAGGCAATCTACTTCCTACAATGGATCGCATCGTCGCCGGATAGGTACCAAACACGATTGGGTGAAGAATCCTGAGGCAAATCCGCTTGCATAGGTGTTAGAATCAATGAATGCATGTTCAAATTGAACTAAGATATTCTTGAATCAATTCAAACTTGGTTTGATGTGTGATTACAAATAAACAATACAGCAATCCGCAATTCAAGTAACTAGGCCAAAAATAAGTCACTTTTATCTTCTTTAAAAGTTATGAAATTTCTGTCACATATATAATAGAAATTTTATAGTTAGTTATTACAAGAAACCTCCTAATATAAAGAAGTCATTACCATAACTATGTCAATAGATGGCTATTAGCATTGTGGCATGGTTACCTCATTTATGATGAATATATTAAAGAAATCTGAATGGATCGATTCAATCTTGTCATCAATCCATGTACATTTTTTTAACAAATGGGTAACTACTAAAATAGATCTAGTATGACTTAATGACACAGTTAACATAACTGTGTCAATGGATGGCTACTCGCACTGTAGCATGATTACCACATTTATGATGGATATATTAAATAAATAAGAACAGATCGATTCAATCTTTTCATGAACCCATGTACATGTTTTTCTAACAAATGGGTGATTACTTTTAAAAGATATTGTACGAAATTAATTTCAATGATGAAAGTAGATTTATATATCCGATCTGAACTAATACGACCTAATGATAACCAAGGCAGTGGGCGCATGAGCAAGGTGAGAGAAAATATTTAAACAAGCTATAAATTTTCTCTATTTTTTAATTTTATCAATTTTTTTTAAATAAATGACTATTTAATTAAAATAAATTATTTGAAAATATTTAAATAAAATGAATGATCCATTTAAAATCAATGATTATGACTTAAAAGAGAGAGAGAGAGATAGAGAGTCGAAGTCGCTGTTCCAAATCTAAAACAGACACATACTAACCAATTTCAAAGTGGAAGATTCTAGAGTCGGCATCGAGGTTGAAACACGTGCCAGTTACTGAAAATCGAGAATCTATTTAAAAATAAAATGCAGCTTCTCAACGGAGACATACCAGCCAATTTCGAAATCGAAGATTCTAGAGGCGGCCTCGAAGCTGGAGGACGTGTGGTTGATCGGAATGAACCAGTTGCTGGAAACAGAGAGTCCAATCATCCCCTTCTGAGACGCCTGATAACGTTGCTTATACAGGTGGAATGCAGCGGCGTGGGAGAGAAGCAGGTTGTGCGTGACCTTGTACGGCTCAGTAGCAGAGTTGCCGGAGCTGCAATTCCCGATGTACTCCGAGCAACGGCCGGGCGCATCGTAGCCGTACGCGTAGCCGAACTTGCTGAAGAAGTTCGGCTCGTTCAGCGTCGCCCAGTACTTCACTCGGTCCCCGAATTCTCTGAAGCATAAATCTGCGTAGTCGAGGTAGTCGTCCCTGGAATTAGCCACGAAATTTCAATTCAATTAAATATACTGGTCCGTACTGTGCATTGTCTCGCTGTTTTTTTTATTAGATGAATATAATGCATCCATTTTATATAACACGTATATTAGCAATATAATGAGAAATTTTTAAAAAAATTAAAGAAAAAAATTAATAATAATAAAATTAAAAACTACTTTTCATAAATATTTAATATTTTAATAAATACTTATGTTTTATTAATATAAATAGTTCAATGTTTATTGATATAATAATTATAATAACAATAATAATAATTTATACTTACATTATCTTAGGGCTTAAAAATCCACCATACTCATCTTCAAGTGCTTGTGGGGTATCCCAATGAAACAAAGTTACAAAGGGCTCTATGCCTGCTATCCAAAAACATGTGTGTCACCAACTAGGAGTTACGCCATCATATATAAAACTCGTACAAAAGTAACATTATTTAATTACTTTTAATATATTATCGGTAATGTAATGTCTAATTTATCAATATATGCTAATGAATCTATGTAAAAATAAATGACTGAATCGATAGATGCCACTTCTTTTGATAGTGTTCTAAGTATGGTTAAAGGATATCGTCCAAATATTTATCTATATATAGATAAATAATATTAGAAAAATATTCTTTAGTTACCCTTAGAATAATACTCTTAATGATATGATATCTCATTCATTTATCTATATTGATAAAAAAAATTAGAATGAATATGTAAATGTCATCTGGTCACTTTAAAATTCTCTAAAAGTGGCTAAAAATTATCCCTGAAATATTTTTCTGTGAATAAAGTTACATAACCATTTCTGGGCACCATTTAGCTAACAAGTTAGATGTATATTTATCTCTTTATCTATTTTTACATGGGTCTAATAATATAAATAGATAAACTAGGTTCATAACAAATTTACTAACTGAAAAAAAAAAAAAAAAAAAAAAGAAGAAAGGCAACCATATATCATTTCTATTTTTTCAATGTATAAATGCTTGGATTAAAGTAAAAGGGAGAACAAGACAAGGTCGACCAGTGGCTAGCAGCTCATCAATGAGGTTATTATAGAACTGAACCCCCATTTCATTCACTCCTCCGGACATCTTCCCTTCTGAAGAAAGCATTTACAATAATGATTAGTATAAGATTTTCACCTATCTAATTTAATAGAAACATATAAAAAAATTATACATTTAAATCAAAAAAACTCACTTGGTAGTATGCGTGACCATGACATGGAGAATCTAAACGAATCTAGACCCATTTCTTTCATCAATTTTACATCATCCTGTATAAATTTAGGACGTTAAATAATTAATCATATTCATAGATTTGAACTTATGCATGGTATTTTAATGCAAATGATGGAACAAATATGCTTATCATGAAAGCATGTATGGTTGTCAAAAAATTATATATTGTGGGGGTGACTTGATAGTACCCTGAATCGATGGTAAAGGTCATTGGCAACATCACCATTGCTATGGTCCACTATTTTTCCTGCAACACAACATATGATTTAAATATTTTATATGAATAAATTGTGTCAAATGAGTTTTATATGAAGGAACTATAGCACTATCTTTACATTGTGTAACTTAATAATTTAATTATTATTTGAAAAGATGAAAAAACTTAAGTAAAAGTTACAAAGTATATATGTGTGTGTATGTATATATGTTTAAATTTGTGTGTTTTTGAGTTCAAAAGATTAGTATTTGGATTTTGAAAACTAGAAGTATCAATTAATATAAAGAATTTTTTACTATAATAAATGGATGATTGGGGGGTTTCACATCTCAAACAGAGAGATTTATCCTCTCTATATTTGTTATCTATTTTTAAATAATTAACTATTATTTAATTATTTTAAAGTAACTTATTTTAATCAATTTTTAATTTTTTAAATAATTAAATTATAATTATTTTTTAAAAAAATAAGTAACTAAAATATAAATGATAAGTTTTTTTATATATTTATAAAATATAAAGCTTTCTCAAAATTCAGATAACTATGGCCACGGTTCAATTAATGATATTGTTATTATTTTTCGATAAGAGCAAGAGCGCGATGTAACTATGATTTTGACTAATTATAATTATTATACTTAGATGTGATTAATGTCATCTTCTTCATTTGCTAGGCATATAAACCACCAAAAATTAAGGATCAAAGAAACTTTATACTTATTTTTAATATAAAACATTGATATTTAAATAAATAATTATAATTTAATTATTTTTTAAAATATAAAAAAATTATTAAAATTAGTTATTAAATTATAATCATTTATTTTAAAATATATAGTTGAGATTTGAAAAAAATAACCTTCATTTCTTATAGAGATGGAGCCACCCCTAACCCCCAAATACTGTGCCCGTCTCTACACTCTTCTTTAGCAGGTATGCAATTAATCGAAAATCTTAATGACCTCCATTAATATAATTCCTAACAACTAAACGCAAAGTTGGTGTAAGGTTAGGTTAAGCTGTTATTTTCCCTTGACGTAAGAAGCAAGTCATAGTTACTTGCTCTGATGGGTCATATAATTCCTAACTTGATCTTTTGCTTTATTTATAGTTTTGAAATGGCTATTAATCATTACTTCCTTTTTTTTCCAAAACTAATACTAGTATCTCTCGATCATAGCCATTAATTTAATAATAAACGGCTCAAATTTAATTATTTTAAAATAATTAATTTAATTATAATTATTTATTTTTAAATAAAAAAAAAAAACCTGATTTATATATTATGAGACAAAGGTTAAAAAGAGACCTGGATAATCGGCTGTGAATTTGTCCCATATGCTGGGCCCCTTGCCATCTTCGTCTGCAGCTCCTTCATACTGACACGAACAAACCCATGCACAATTTACATGTTATATTTTGGCATGGAACAAAGTCGTTGAAAATATGGGTACAAGTGAAAGAAATTATAGTAGAATTTTAAATTTTAATTTTACTTTTTTATTTTTAGAGGAAAATCAACACGGGTTTTAGTCTTTTTATTTTTATTTTTTTTTTGTTTATACACGAATTTCACCCATATCAGTATCACTATTGGTAGTGTTGGGAGCAGAAATTTATTTTTAAGTGCATATTTGGTTGGTTGAAATAGAAATTTTATTCTCACCTTATTTTCAATGAAATATTTATTTTATTATTTGGTTATGTTTTAATACAAAATAAATATTTCTGAAAGAATATTTGTTCCTCCAACTTAGAGTGTGGATAATTATTTTTATATTATTATTATTATTATTATTATTACAAACTCTTATCCTATTTCTCATACTATTACTACATACTAAATATTTAAATATCAATTCTTAATTTATTCTATTCTAATAACTAAATATGATAATAAAAATTTTTATCTCTATTCTTATTTTATTCTATTTTCTAAAAATTTTTATTATATTTTTATAGTATTTCATTTTAATAATTAAATGTGTTATAAGTGTAATACATTTGTGACAATAATGAACAAATAAGCCATGTTAAATTTCTTATGGATCATATTATAAGTTTCAAGTAATTTTGTAAGTACTTATTTTAACAATATTAACAAAATTTGTAATCCATAATATAGATAGAAATATAATATTTATTTTCAAGAATAATATAATCAACTCTCCAAGAACCGAGAAGATATAATAGATGAGTAAATGACATTAAAAAAATTAAAGTTTTAGTTATATGTATATAAACTTACTACATTCGTAGGCAAATGAAATTCAAAAAATTCTGATTGAATTTCATTTTTGTCTTCGACATTTGATAAAAAATTATTTTTATTCTTATTTATTTTCTATATTTGTAATAAATAAAAATTTAATTTTAATAATTTATATTGCTAAAAGTATGCTATATATCTAATATAATTTATTTAATCATTAAAATTATGATGATAGAATGCGTTGCCCCTAACGTAGCACGTTGAGGAATTTGAGTGGATTGAAAGAAAAGAGGGAGACCGAAGCTGATTGGGTAGTAGTATATGGAACCAGGGGGGCTGTGACGTGTACGGGCGTCGCAGCCTCCTGCGACGCATTTTCGGCCGTTGGATTAAAAAATTCAACGGTCGGTGATATATTTTAAAAAAAGAAAGGTTTTTTTAGTTATTTTTTTTATTTTGATATTTTTTTTATATTTGATTTTAAAAATTAATATTTTAATATTTTTTTTTTAAATTTTAAGATTTTTTTTTTAAAAAAAACGGAGCCGTCAGATATAGATCTAACGGCTCCAAAGGCGTCGCAGGGGGCTGCAACACCCTCACGGGTCGCAGCCCCCCTGATCCAGTAGTATATAACGACGTGGTTTTATTTTCTCTTTGTTTTTTTGATGGACAAAATAAATCGTGAATTATCAATCAATTAATTAATTAATTAATTAATTAATTAATTAACTGAACTACCACCGCCTAATTAAAACCAAACCACCCCCCATGAGGTCCGGTGGCCCCGCCACCACCACAACCACCATATTAAAATTAAAGGGACCCCTTCATGAAAAAAATCTACTATTTATTTAGTAGGGCTAGTTAATTACACTGAGAAGTACAAAAATAATAAAATTATAGATAAATATGCCAATAATTAATTTTATATATTTTTGATGCATTTTCACGACAGCATAGCAAGGGCCCTCTTCATCAACCATAACAACTAATTGTATAAGATTTTAGGGAATCTCTTAAATACCAATATTGCATGGCCCACGACCCAAGGTAAGATTATATTTTTATTAACTCTACTAATTTTTTTTATTGAATTTAGTATCACTTATCTATATAATATCAGTCAATTTTTTATCTGTCTTTTTTATAAAAAAAATAATGCTATTACTGTCATTCTAATATAGAGGTTCATATATTAATTCGACGATCAGGATTAGAAATTTGACATAAAGATGGTGGATATTGAATTAAACGATTCATATAATTATTCAGTCTTTATTATTTATTTATCTAATTTTTATTACGAGCTTTTCCATTAATTAGGAGGACCACGGACAGTTCTCCTAAATTCCCTTGAATGTCAAGCTCATTAATAAAGGTTGTTGCCAATGATGGTGAGGTGTTTATTGCGGTGGGTTGTGGTGGTTGTCACGGTTGTTCTACTAAAGCTTTCCTCTTTATTAGTACATACTAAAAAATAATATTTATTCTGTCTATAGTGTATGTTAAATATATTGGTATTCTTTCATCTTTATTATTGGATGAGATTTTAATGGTTAAAATTGTAAGATATAAAAAATTATGTAAGGTATTTTTATTAGATTTTTTACAATATTAATACCCACTAAATATTTATTCTAATAATAAAAAAATAAGAAAATAATCATTTATTTGGTATTTTTAAAATTTTTGATTTTATCTGTTAAAATTTACATCCAATAAATAAATATAAAAAAAGATATATTAATTACATCTCTTTAGAAAAAAGTATACCAATTCCAAATCCATTCGAAGGCTGTTAAAAGTCAAAAAACCATTTGCTGTTGTTTTTCTAATGTTTGAATAACACTCGATAACGATAAGGTCACGAAATTCCAACAAAACAAGCCCCCTAAACCTCGCAAAATCTGCCCAAGTAGTCAAAAAGCTGACGATGGTTTTATGCAGAATTTGTATGTATGAAAAACCAGATAATTTTATATCTACACTTTATGATGCATGTATAATGATGAATTATTCAACCATATTTTATTAATATATTATAATAGAAGTTTAACGGTTTTAACAAATATATATATATATAATCCGAAACATATGAAAGTTATGAGCAATTTTACAGTCGAACAGGATAATATATTAAGCAGCCTGGTATATAAAGTTTCTGTTATACGTGAAATTGAAAAAAAATCGTATCATTTTATATCAGTGATATACAGTTTTATGTTATATCACGTAAGAGACTGTTTTCGTAACTTGAACTCGTGATTACAACTATATTACTTATGGCAAAAGTGCTATTTTAAAAATACTAATACAAAAACTATGAAAAGAGATAACACGTACTTGATAAGCTGCTGAACCGGCACCGAATATAAAACCCTCAGGAAAACTCTCTCTGGTAAATGGCGAAGCCAACGATGATCCTGCCATTGCCAGAGCTACGAGATATGGGAAGAGTATCTGCGGAATTTTCATGATACTTTTATCTATATATGTATGTATATGTATGTTTGATTTAGGCCTAAGATTTGCACCCAAAGGAGAGAGGAGTTTAAGGCTTGTTGTACTCTTATGAAGCCAAGCTGATTTGGCTTCCTAGATGTGCTATTTATAGAGAAGGGCTGGGACTATGCATAATTCCTTTTTGTGGGTCGATAATGTGAGGATATTTAATGTTGAGTCTGAATTTTCTAGTCAAGAATATCTCATTCGTGATATCTTGAAATTCTTTGCCATATGGTCCTTTTTGAATTTTTTAATTGCAAGTTCCTCCGGCTTTACTGTAGTGGCAGTTGCCACCATTGACCTAATTATGTATATATATGAACATAGTCATTAAAAAAACATGCCTTCTACTACTACTTATTCATAATCAAGTACTCAATTTTTTTTTCTTTTTGCAGGAGTTTTTAAGAAAATTTTGAACCCGATTCAAATTTATTTCGACAGAGTAATATACAGACGAAAGGAGTTAATTTGATTTTGTCAACGTTCATATATAAATTTTTATACAATTATTTTATAATTTATTTAACAATGTCGTAATAGTAATTCTAAAATTCGTTATATCTAAAAGTTTCACTTTTAATTTGGCTATTGAGAATACTGGTTTAATCGTTATGTGAATCTAGAAAAATTTACAAGTATTGGTGAATACTGATAATATAAATATTTCTAGCGTGTTAGATCATCGAATAATTAAGAAATTTTAATTTATGGTAAGACCTTTTTATATATGAGTTGAAAAATTTTAAAAGAAAAAAAATAAAATATAAAAAAATTTATTTTTGCTGTCTATATATTACACGATGGTTTATAAAATGGGATAGAAAATTTGAAATAATGCTAAGAAAATTCAGCCCTGACATATAATAAAGCCCAAAATTTGAAAAAAAAAATTTAAAAATTTATATCTTAATTATATAAGTAGGTGAATGTGTAACAAAGCCCAAAACTTATATTATTTGGTGAATATATGTTATGGTATAAATTTAATTGTATACCATAACATATATTTTCTAAGGAGAATATATACGTGACATGTAATTATATATAGTGGGACCATGCATTGAAATTTATAAATATTAGAATAAAACCCAAAACTTTGGTTAAAAGTAAACTATATTGGGTTGAGGTTGAAATTCTATTTAATCAAAATATAATTGGATACATTCATAATTTTTCATGCTTTTTTCACTGTTTTTTTAATAAAATTTTTAATAGTTTTTCTATATACTGTAACTAAAAATTATATATTTTTGAAATAGTTCAAATTTATCCAACTTTATTGAGATTACCCATCAAAAGAAGGATATCTAATATAATGTTGTGACTTAGGGTTATTCTGCCATAAAAAAATCTACAAAAAATATTATATATAATTTTTTTATACATTTTTAATCGTTATAATTGTATTTCATCTAATGGTTGAAATTGAATATATACTAATTATAACATTTTTGGGAGTTGTATGGCCCCCAAATCCCTAATAAACCCCTTCCTTTGAGCACCCACATATGCTTTAAAGTTTGTTTCCTTATTCTAATTATCTATCAGGCTTACGTGTGACTGATATTTTTATGATAAAAAAGAGATATATTTTCAATTATTACATCAATCTGATCAAATTCACCTAAAATCTGTCAGATATTATCTTCAACATCTGCATATATCAAGCAAAGCTCTTAAGAAAGACTGCTCAAGAATCCATCACACAAAATTCAAGTACAAGCTCTCTGTTATTTTTTCATTCAGACGCATATCATACTGAAATCATGTATATTTTTCAGAGGTCTTCTGCTCCGGTCGAACACGGGTATAGGCCAAATCCAACATCTCGACTATGGCACCACCAAATGCTAGATACGAAACTTAGATACCGATAAAATAACACGATATACAATAAATACATTATCATAAAACCCACAAGTTTAAACCTAGCTAAGAGTGATTTTTTAAATATAATTAAGCAAATAAACTTGGAAATACTTCATCAAAACGACTACGTTTTACTGTAGTCATTGCACATATATCTTGTGGTTATGAGATAATTATCAACAAGTGACACGATCATGGGATAGAATTTACACATCATATAAATAACACGTAAGTTAATAAAAGATTAAAGTTTTTTTATAAGGTGTTGAACTGGTCAGCTGGCTAGATAAGAACGATGAGGACCTTTATATTTAATGATATATTTTAAAGGTGTATCAAAAATAAAAGAAAAAAATGAAAAATATTGTCAATTTTTTTTCTTTCTTTTTTTGGATGGTTGAGAGCTTTTATCCCTCAAATTTTATTTTTATTAACTATATTCTCAACTTCCATTTTAATATTAATTTTTTTTTTTTTTGAAAAATAAAATTAAGTAAAATTTACGTTAATTTATATATGGTGTAAAAATTCTTACAAGTATAAAAATATTTAAATAAGGTCATTTTTAGAGTTTTTACGAAGGAGTTGCGTAAACAAATTTTTACACAAAATAAAATTATAATTATAATTATAATAAAATAAAACATCAGAAAAGAAAATTAGAAAAAAAAAAAGTGATTATTTTTTGCTTAATTTTTTCCATAGAAAATCACAAATTAACTTAATCTGACAGTTTATACAGTTTATTTGTAACATAGTTTTTTTTTAATGCAAGTTTCTCTACAAAAAATATATGTTGTTAGATTTATATTTAACAATTTTAAATACAGTGTAAAACAACTATCTATTTTATTATTGATGGGTATACTATAATATGGGTTGACCCACGGTCAAAGAATACCCAAATAGCTTGTTGGACGGTCAACTCAAATGATGGTCCAACAAGAAGCGAATGCCCAAATCCTGAAAGGTCCAAAACGATCAACGCTAACGTTGACCGTCGAGAAGCCAGTAAGCGGCCAACTCGCGTACAGACGGTCAACCTGAGCGTTGACCGAAAGTACTGTAACAGTAGGCCCAAAAAGGTAATAAACCTGTTACGAGTAAGGCCCGATTTGGCAGACGAACTCGTGCACGAAAAGTAACGATCCTTTCATGATTACACGCTTTTCTAAAAGCTGATCTTCTCCAAAAAGACGGCAAACTTGCGGGCAATGAACTTGCGACCTGAGCTTTTAAGCCGAGGAAGGCGGACCCCAATTCACCTTCTTGGCCTTTACTCGAGAGACCAAGAAATCCCGTCTGAAATCAGAAATGTGGTTTTTGACTAATTTGATCAACCACTCTAAGGACGTCATTTCCATCACAGACAGCGTACCATTGTACACATCCGACACCTGACCCCAATCCTTCGCAAGGGGCCAGGTCTCTTAGATATTTTTTATTTTTACGTTGTTACTTACATATAAGAAATAGTTATTCCGACATTATTATTATTATTATTATTATTATTATTATTTTATTATTATTACTACTACTACTAGTACAATTATTATTACTATTATTACTATTATTATTATTCTCATACTATTATTATATACGAAATAGTAAAATATTAAATTTTAATTTATTTTAATCCAATAACTAAATATGAGTATATAAAATTTTTATCTCTATTCATATTTTATTTTATTTCATGAGAATAAATATTTTATTCATATTTTATTCCATTTTAATAATTAAACATACCGTTAATCCTTAAATATCTGTAATTAAAGCTAATTTGAGTATCATAACGTTTCTCATTAAAACAACAAATGGCAGAGAGTATGAAAACAATTAGACATTTTAGGCATGGGACTTAAAACTAGATCAGATTAAAATTATAGGTCACAGATTAAAATAAGATAAAAATTTATGATCATTAAATCAAATTGGATCAGCTATTATTCAATTATCTATGCCAAAAAATTTAAAACTATATCTGTCCTAAATTCAAACTAGATCGGTCTGTCCGTTTAGGAAGTTTTTTTTTTTTTAACTTTTAAGAATCTTTATTTAAATTTATATGAAAAAATTTAAAAATATAAAATATTTTAAAATTTTTAATATTTAAATGAATAATTTTTATATTAAAAATGTAATTAGATAAACATAAATATGATCGATTTAAATATATATTTTTTTAATTTTTATATTTATTTCATAATCAGAATTAGATTACACAAAATGAGTTACTTTTACCTGTGATCATACCCTATCCAAAAAATTAATAATACCTAAATTTTTTATTGTATATATCCATAATAATTATATATCATAATCAACCTCTATAAATTTAAATTAGTCAAATTGAATCATTCAAATAGCTTGATATTGATCGAATTTATTCAGAATACTCACCACAATGCATCAATAAAAGGACGTGACAGTGCTCGGCGGCTCGTTATATTTCACAATGCAACATTACTTCACTTTTATGCAATCCTTTTTTTTTTTTTTTAATTTTGTTACATGAAAGCATACTAGTCAAATAACATAACTATTGGGGTATATACAATCAATTTTTGCACTCTTGGTCATTGGTTGTTATAATTGGTTTTTTTTTTTCTTTTAATTCTCAATTGCAATTATAATAACATTACACTGAATATAGAATTTGGACATATGATTACGCTTGAAATTTCAAGTGGGTTCCTTGACAAAATTTGAACAAAAACTAAAATCATAAAAACTTTAAATTACAATAATTATAGTATTGTTCAAAGTCAATAAATAAAAAAAAATACTCAATTTATATGTCTAAAAATTAAAAAAAATACATTTTATTACTATCTTCTGAATGATTAATTCATCATAAAAATATAAAAAATTTTAAAAATAGCTGACAAGAAGCTAGAAAGCTTACCATTCTACTACAACGTGGATGAAAGTACGTCTAATCTTTTATATCAGCAACATAAAAGCCTTTCCATGTGGATCTATTAGTTATATATATATATATGTTTGAAAATTAAAACTAAATGGTCGATTTTTGCTTTATTAAAGCAGTGAAGTTTATAATGACACTTATAATATACAATTAATATTCATACACTACCTGTGTATATATTTTTATTGAAATTGTTAAAATTATTGTGAAGAGAGATAAGAGAAAAAAAATTAAAATAAAATGACATTTACACTAATTTTAATATAAATAAATATATAAATAAGTATATAAATAATATTACTCTACTTATAATATACAACTGAAAGAGTAGTTAGTAGGGTGGCTTAACTAACAAAACAAATAATAAACTAGATTCATTAAAGTCATAACTTAATATAAATTGCATGTAAGTTTAGTGGCTGTCACACACTGAGAATTTCTGGCATGTCACGATCGTGCATAGCAGTTTATAATAATTATTTACATAAACTTTTTGGTACAGCTAAAATTCCTGTCTTATATTCTAAACTATTTAACACAATCCTTTTCATCTTATTGGAATAAGTGAGATAGAGAAGAAAAATTTACAAAAATTAAATATAAATATCTAATATATTTTTAATAAAGTGACTTTTATACTATATAAAAAAAATAAAACTGTTACATTCGAGAATTTGATTATTGTACGGATAGAGAAATTCGTACGTCGGGTGCTTAAAGTTCTTGGTCCCCATAAATCTTTAATCAAACCCTATACAATCACAAATAACAGTTAAATGATTGAAAAAATTTACTTTTTAATATATCTTCTAATACTTAAATCAGCATTTCTCTAAGTATGAAGAAAGAGACAAGATGTAAAGAAGTGGAAATGTCTGAGGGGTTGTGCTCTTGACGTCTTAATTTCAAAGAGAGAGAGTGTGCGCTCAATGCGTCTTTGAATACTTTTGTTTGGAAAAACTTAAGTTTGTTCGAGTTCCGTCCTCTCTCTTGGATGAAGCGGATCAATATTTATAGATGGTGGGAGGCAGTTAACCATTAGGAAAACCAATAGACGGTTAACCGTTGTTCTTACCACAGCGGTGATTGCAACTAATATCTGATATCGTTAGTTGAGTAACCGTCGTAGGCCGTTAAACTGACCTCGGCCACAATTACTGAAATGGGCCTTAAAGGCATTATGTGTCGTGTAGGTGTTACGGGCCGTTGAGCTTGATTTTTCAGCCTGAAACTATATTGGTTTTCTTATTTGGATCATCGGGTATCATACCCATCAAAAACCGCTAAAAGTATCATTTTTTATGTATTTTGGGTACTTTTTTGCTCATTTATGGACACCAAAATCATGCCACTTGTAGGTCTTCATTTAATTTGGCATAAAAAGATAGATATTATTCAAGAAAATGATTGGTAAAAATATTATTCCTATACGTGACAAATCATTTGGTCAAAAATATTGAATATATATAATATAATATTCATTCTATAATCAAAATTAAATGTAATAATATCTATTTTTCACTTTAGTTGGGCCTAATTTTATATTTAAAATAATATTGAATAATATGTGATAGGTAATAGTACCCAAGGCCCATTGGTGAGATCCATTTTCCAATAATTGGACCCTAACAGCGTAAAGATCCGGTGGGCCTAAGAAGTCCAAGAGGTCTAGGCGTTAGACCCAGCTCAAACAGTATAATCGATTTAAAGTCCACCTGGGCACGTGGATTCGAGATGGGCTATGGACGTCACCATGCCTACAAAGGCGGCACACCATGGGATTCAGTGGCCAAACCCATCAGACTATCAGATGAATGATGGCCTGCAGCACGCGTCCGATTATTGCAGATATGACATCACAGGAGATCATCCAACATGCACGCAACATCCCTGGCACAGAAGACTAAATTGGTGGAGTTGGTGGCCGGCTTCCTACACATGCCAGCGCCACGTGGACAACCCTCAAAGGGTGGCTCAACCACTATAAATACATTAACTATGCACCTAACAAAGAATCCAATATTTTTTACTCTGGCTTAACTAATATAGTGAAAGAAAGAAGAGAGAGAAGGGCCTGAGCACACTCCGTGTCCTCTTTGTAATCTCCAACAGTATAGTAAAGTCAATTCTAGGACTAAAATTTTGTGATTTTTCCTTTTCATTTATGGGAAGATTTTTCACGTAAAAACTCTGTGTGCCTATATCCTCGTACTCTCTAACTCCCCATCACCAAACCGTGTCCTCCTCCACAAACACACATTTCATTCCTTGTGTTGCACGGGTCTTACCCGAAAATGGTTGCGTACTCAGCCAAGTTCCTGTCTATACAAGTGCAAAAGATTCAAGTACCCAATATTGGCGTCGTCTGTGGGAAACGATTAAAAGTCAACTTTTCACGTCTTCTACAGAACATTCAGGAACCTTCTGACACCTTTTCAGAAGTCCAGTATGGTGAATACCAGGGTACAAGTAAGTACACTTATCAGGAAAGCGGCCTCGTGTGATAATGGCTCCGCTCCCTGTGTCAGAATAGAGTATCATCCTAATCCAATCGTGTGAGTATTGGCTACTAGGATAGATGATATGTCCAAAACCTTCCTGACTCTTTGCTCTAAAATGGATGAGCGGATGAAAGGAGTGCCTTCTAAGGCCTCCCAGACAACAACGTCCAAAAACAGGGGCAAGGAGAAGAAACGCCAGAGCAAGCAAGCCAGCCAGTGTGAAGTCCCGAGGACTCAAGTTATCTCAAGCAACAAAGTCCCTCAGAGACTTGAAGGCTGTTTAGGTTATCAGGTGCAGGAGGATAGCCCTGAGAGACGCAACCCACGTTTCGTCCGTAGCAACCAGGAACGTGTTGTTCATGAGGTAGCTTTGAGGAACGATACACCTCTTAGGATCAGGGGAGTATCCAAGCAATAGGAAGTTCAAGAGCCTTATGAGTTCAAAAATTATCTCAACGAGAAGAAGGTGACGACTCCACCCACGTGGAGGAGAGACTGGAGAATGGCTAGAACCACGTCCTTGGCAAAAACAACGGAGGGGAGCTGATATATTTCAATCTCCATTCGTAGCGGAGATCAGGATGAGGCCGCTCCCAGCAAAGTTCAAGATGCTAAATTTTGACATTTATGACGGAAGTGTTGACTCGCTGGATCATCTAAACCACTTTTGCGAACATTTGAGCCTCCAGGGGCTAGATAATATGACCATATGTCAGTGCTTCCCACCGACACTTAAAGGAAATGCGATAGTGTGGTTCTACGGGTTGCCAGCGAATTCCATTTGCACCTTCACCAAGCTGGCAGCAGTTTTCCTTTCATAGTTCGCCTCCAGCAGAAGAATAGAGAAGCAATCCTGGCACCTCACCTAAGTAAAGCAGGGTGCCAGAGAGAGTTTGAGGGGATTTCTGACCGATTCAAAGCAGAGGCCTCGCAAATTCCAAAATTAACCGATGAGAAAAAGTTCAACGTATTCCTATCTGCCTTGGAGGGAGGCACTTTCTTCAAACGCCTCATCCATAAGGGTCCCCAAACGTTCGCAGAGGTCGAGGCCATGGCAAGAGTATACATCGCAGCCAAAGAAGCCAATGATCCGAAGCGACCAGAGAAGGACGAGAACTTTCACCCGAGAGCGGTGAAGGAAAGAGAAAAGGTGGGGACCATCCAGGTCCCCAGATGATGAAGAAGCAGCATAAGTCCGAGTGGGCCATCGGAGGGAGTCCAAACCTGTGAATCTTACTTCTCTGAACGACACTCGTACAAATGTTCTGATGCAAATTTAGGAAGAAAAGTTTTTGAAGTGGCCCAAGCCATTGAAGAACCCAGGAGGTGGTGATCAGACTAAGTACTGTCACTATCATTGCGGTGATAATCACAGTACCGATGACTGTCGGACACTGTAAAAGGAGATCGATGAACTAATAAAGAGGAGTCACTTCAACAGCTTCCTGTAAAGAACCGGACAGACTTCCGAAGCAGTAGGTGATGTTGAGGCTGACCAGATTAGGAATCGAGTTGCAGCGGGAGTTGTGAACATGATATCAACTCGCCCGGCCAGAGAAGACGCCTGGGAGATCATAGCGACTAAGAGGCCAAGGAGATGAGCAAGGGACGAGGTTATTACTTTTAGCAATGAGGATATGGCTCATGTAATTTCTCCCGACTCCGATCTTCTGGTTGTAATTGCACTCGTTTCAGATGGAGTAATTGACTACAAAATAAAACGAGTTTTTGTTGACAATAGAAATTCTAGAAATTTACTTTATCTTGATACATATTTTAAATTAGAATTTAAGAGAAGTCAAATGAGAGTGCCAGAAGGACCACTCTATGGACTGGACAATGAGCCAGCGCCCGTCTAGGGTGTCCTCCAGTTGGAGGTCACATTTAGGACGTATCCGAGGACTGCGTCTAAGAACCTCACCTTTCTGGTCGTGGGCCTCCCATCAGTCTATAACGTAATACTCAGACGTCCTTGTTTGGTCACCTTTGGCGCTGTCACTTCCATCCTATATCTGAAGGTGAAGTTTTCGACTCCATTTGGGATTGAGGAGGTCCTCGGAGACTAGACTGTCGGGCGGACGTGCTATTTGTCTCAGGTCACGCAGACGCCCTTCCACAGCCGATTGAAGACCTTGACCTATGAGACGAGGCGATCTTGGCAGCAGCACAATCCGGGGAAACAACTGTCCAAGTCCTGCTAGATCCCAAGGATCTGGAGAAATACGTCCAGATAGGGAACTCACTGTCAGAAATCGTCCAAGACCAACTTATCAGCTTCCTGCGGGAGAATTTGGACATTTTTGCAAAGGTACCAAGTGACATGCTGAGAATCTCCACTGAAATAATGGTCCACAAGTTGAGCATAGATCCTCGTCACAGACCCGTCAGGCAAAAGTATAGGAACTACTCCACAGAAAAGCTAGTGGCCATATGCGAGGAAGTGAAGAAGCTCTTAGACGCTGAATTCATCCGAGAAGCGTAGTACCCAAACTGGCTGTAAAATATGGTCATGGTAAGAAAATAATGGGAAGTGGAGGATGTGCGTGAACTTTACGGACCTGAATAAAGTGTGCCCCAAGGATAGCTTCCATTTCCATATAATTGATTAACTTGTAGACTCGATGTCCAATCATGAACTTTTAAGTTTCATGGACGCGTACTCAGATTACAACCAAATAAAGAGGAGTCCCAAAGACGAGAAACACTTATCATTCATGATGGACCAGGGGATGTATTGTTACAAAGTGATACCCTTTGGCCTCAAGAATGCGGGTGTGACTTACTAACGGCTTGTAAATAAAATATTTGAGGACCAGATAGGCCAAAATGTGGAGGTCTATGTAGATGATTTGCTTGTTAAAAGCGCAAGAGGTCCAGGCACTAGGGCCAACCCAAACGGTATAATAGATTTAAAGTCCACTTGGGCCCGTGGACTCGAGATGGGCTGTGGATGTCACCATGCCTGCGAATGCGGCACGCCATGGGATTCGGTGGCCAAACCTATCAGACTGCCAGAGGAATGATGGCCTGAAGTACACGCCCGATCACTGCAAATGTGATATCACGGGAGATCATCCAGCGTGCACACAATATCCCTGGCACAGAGGACTAGATTGGTGGAGTTGGTGGTCGGCTTCTTGCATACACCAGCGCCACGTGGATAACACTCAAAGGATAGTTCAACCACTATAAACACATTAATTGTACACCTAATAAAGGATCCAACATTTTTTACTCTTACTTAGCTAATATAGAGACAGAAAGAAGAGAGAGAAGAGTTTAAGCACACTCTGTTTCCTCTTTGTAATCTCCAACAACATAGTAAAGTCAGTTCTCAGACTAAAATCCTATGGTTTTTTCTTTTCATTAACGGGAAGATTTTTCATATAAAAACTC
The DNA here is from genome assembly GCA_033239525.1 of Nepenthes gracilis. Lineage (NCBI taxonomy): Eukaryota > Viridiplantae > Streptophyta > Magnoliopsida > Caryophyllales > Nepenthaceae > Nepenthes > Nepenthes gracilis. The sequence goes on from BSYO01000015.1 coordinate 14,861,100, forward strand.
TACGTGCTTACATCCTCGTACTCTCTAATCATCATCACCAAACCGTGTCCTCATCCACAAACACACATTTCATTCCTTATGTTGCACGGGTCTTGCTCGAAAACAGTCGCGGACTCTGCTAAGTTTGCGTCCATACAAGTGTATAAGATCCGAGAATACAACAATATGTATTTTACTTACAACATATATAGTTTCCTATACCGTATGTGTAATATATGGTTATATAATATCATTTTTGTATAATATTACAAATTTTAAATAGTAATTAATTGTTTATTTATAATTTTTTTAGTTAAAATAATGAATAATGGTTACATTATTAATTAAAAAGTAATCAATTATAAATTTGATACAACTAAGAAATAATATCTATACATTTATTTATATATTTAGTTATATTGAAATTATTAAAATTAATATAAAAAGATTAAAAATTTCAAAAAAAATAAGGCCTCTATTTATTTTAAATAATTTTAATAGAAATAAATATATAAATAATATTTTCCATTTTGATATCATACGTTACTTCGAGGAAAATTTAGTTGGGTTGGTAGGGATGGCCCCCGCTGTAACCGCTTGATATATCTAATTTGAATAAAAATATTATTTATATATCTAATTATATATTTAATAATATTAAAATTATTATTTTTAATATAAAAAATAAAATTGAAAAATAAAAATTTTTAATAAAAGAATAAAATATATTAAAAATAAAATTTAAAAATAAAAATTTTTAATAAAAGAATAAAATATATTAAAATTAAAATTAAAAAATAAAAATTTTTAATAAAAGAATAAAATTTTATCTATTTTTAGTAATTTTAATATAATTAAATATACAATTAAATATATAAATAATATTTCTTATTTATAGATATCCATGTACCATTAAAAGTTTAACAAATAATAACAAGCTATACATTAATTTATTTGTATAAAAAATTATTAAAATAAATTATAAATAAATAAAATATTTAAAATTTTAAATTTATTTAGGGTTTTGGGTCAATGATATTTTTTCAAAGGAGGTTATGAAGCAGATGCCAGCTGCTCTCTATGGTTGAACCAATATTGAATTTAAATTACTAAATAGATATTGAAGGTACGGATAACTAATGCAATTGACTAGATTTATGAAATTTATGATATAATTATTTTTTAATTGTTATAGTCTAAAAAATAGACTATATATTTTTTATTAATATATATCATAATTACTTATAAAAAAAAATAGACCGTTGGCCTTGCAATCGTAGCATATATAAATTTCTAGTTTGCCAGACAACCACATAAATATTATAGTAAATCTAAATAAAAAATAGATTTTTGATAAATATGATCTGTCTTATATATAAATTTATAAGATATGATAAAGATCTATTACTATTATCAGCGAACACATTTTAATATTTGATATTATTGTTTTTCTTAAATTGAGCACGATCATTAATATAAATGACTGATCAAGCCCAACTCAACTCAAATTCTAGGATGTGCTATGATTCTAGGAGATTTTTATCAATGAAAGGATTGCCATTTTTAAAATTGTGAAAAATTAGGGTAGACGAACGTTAAATTTGGGAAGGTGCGCAAGGGTCAATTCTGATTTAGGCCGTGTTTATTCTAGTCTGTATCGGATCTGCTTGGGATGTCTATCCGATCAACAACAGTATTGGCCGTCCCATGGATAAATGGGCTGCCACAGATTCTAGGCCACTCACCATTTTAAGCCGACCCACTATAACCGTCCCTATCAAAATAGAAAATAGATTTTTGATAGGTGTGATTTGTCTTATACAGAAATTTATAAGATACGATAAAGATCTACTATTATTATTAACAAACACATTTTAAAATTTGGTCTTATTATTTTTTGTAAATTGGGCACAATCATTAATATAAATGATTGATCAAGCCCAACTCGACTCAAATTATGATTATTTAATGACTATTTTTTAAATAAATAACTTATAAAATATTTTTACATAATTAATAAATTCTTAAGTAAATAATGTATATATTTTTTGCATAATTAGTAGTATTCATCTAAAATATTTTTATGTAATTTTTATCCAAAAATATTATAATTTTTCTTAAAATATATCGTATTTTTTATGCATTTTTATAAAATATGATATTTTAAATACTAACACTTAGAAGCTAAAATATTTTATAAACTAATCTAAACTGGCCTAAATTTAATCACCGACTAGAATATGTGTGATTTTTGGTACGGGTGGTTGGATCAAGCCAAATTCGACTTATTATTTGTAATTTATGGTCGAAATTGGATCGAAATTTAAGCAGACTAAAATGACAATTTAATTAAATTATTTTAAAATATTTACAATAATTTAATTTTTTTATATTTATTTATTTATTTATATTAATGGACTGAATAAAATAAATAAATTAACAAATAACATATTATTTAATAATATTATAATAATAGTTGAAAGATGTCTCAAAATTGGACTTTTGAAGAGTTGTTGATATTTTTCTCTGAAATCCGCGTAGAGGATTTGTGACTCATCTTGTCACGACTCTCATATCTTTCTTTAATAGTTGCCTATTAGCGATCGTTTTCATATTTTGGACAAACTAAATTTTCTTCACATTTGAGCGAAATGCATTTTTTGTAAAAATTCATCAAAATATGTTAATCATATCTTTTTCAAATGTGACTTTACAAAATAGGTTTGGAATATTAATATTGGGGTCGCAATTAAATAAAGAAAAGACATACTACCAACCATTTTTTATACTTACTTTTGTGATAACGATTTATTTCATTTAAAGAGAATACAACAAATGCTTATTTTAGACTAAGAATTATCACAATTTTAGAAATATTATATGTTTGTTCTAAAATTACTTGACATTCTAAAAGGTTCAAGCTAGAAATGTGCTCGTAATACCCGATTTTTATTTGATTTAATTTAGTGTTGTATATTATTTTGGATAAGTTTGATGTATTAAAAATAATTGTATATTATGAAATTTTAAAGAAATTCAGAGTGGATAAATTGGCGCCTAAGGTGCACCCTCCGTACACTTGAGTGTAGAAAATAGATTGGATGGCGCTCTAGGGACCGCTGAAGTAGTACTCGAGCACCGATTCCCGCGAGAGTTGCAGTTGAGGCATGCCTGAGTGGCGCTCGAGCACCGGTGGCTTATATAACCAACTGCAACACCACTGTCAACTATTCACACAGGAGAGAAGAAGGAGAGGAGGAGAAAGTGGAGACAGGAAAAAGGGAAGAGGTGGATCAGAATATCCTTTTGTTAGATCTACTTAGTTGAAGGTTGAAGTAAGTATTATTACAGCCTATATTTGATGTATTTTTATATCAGATAAATTTTACTCACGTTTGGAGGTTTAATATACATACATGTTATTTTTATTTACCCTATTTGCTTTCTTCGTAAATGCATATCCTATTTATTGGTTATTTTGGGGTATTGTTTGGATTTGCTAATATTTGAAGGTTTTGTTTATTTTATGAAAAAATTAATAATTATTTAAGATATTATATTTGTATATCAGTATATTTATATAAAAAAATCATGAAAAATTTGCATGGATTGTACATTAGTATACATGTATCGCTGCTTGGGGTTTGGGATCTCTATTTTGTTATTCGATTCGATATGTGGCTCTCTCCATTTGTAATTTAATGAGAACCATCGTAAGGTAATTAAATAAAACTAATATATTCAGATATCTTAATATATCAAACATATTTAAAAATTACACCCAACTTCGCGAGTAGTAGAATACAGTAGCTTGTTCTTTGTTTATAGGAGAACGTATATAGATGGCCCTACTCCTGGGTCTAAATAATGGTTGATATGGCTCAAGGTTATTTGGAGTATGTATAACCATTCTTCAAATTAGTCTATTAGTATTTTGTTTTCTAATTTGTGCATATTTTGAATTCTGATGTATTTTTTGTATTGATTTATATTAAGTTTCATTCGAGATTCGTAGGTTTGGCCATTATTGAGATTTGATTAGTCTCGTATATTTAGATATGTGATTTCATTCTTAAACATATTTTATTTTTATATGATTTCGTTTCAAATTATATTTTATTTAGATTATGTGATTTCGCTCCGTATTATATTTCATTCTTATGTGATTTTGTTTTAAATTATATTTTATTAAGAATATGTCTTGTTGGACTATGTTTCAATTTGGATTATATTTTGATTACGAAACTACCTTTAAACTTTTGATATCGGGCTTTTGAATTTGTATCTTTTACGTTTTGAATGTGTTTATTGACTTACATCTTAATTTCAAACATTATTATTTATTATATTATATAGATATTTGTTAAACTTTTGACTTAATCTTTTATTTTTTACCCCTTCAGATTAGTGAATTTGGATACATTGTAAGATTTTGGACATAATTTAATTATAATTCGTCTATTTTGGTGAGTTTTAGTATTTTGTTCAGATCGTGATAGCGTGGGCTGTACTATTTCGAATATTGGATAATGGTTGGATATTGACCTATGGTTATGTATGGAAGCAGTTGGGATATTGTATATATATTCGTCATGTTTATGATTAATTTGTCCCTCCCTTGCGGTATGTGTAGTAAGTCGCATTTATTTTACCCGGATAAGTCATCTGATGAGATCACGTGTGAATTATTATTATTATTATTAATTTGATTTGGTCATTGTTAATATATTTTAAATTTTTAATTTCTTATGGGCTGTAATTAATTAAATTTATTTAGACCTATTTTAGTTCAAATTTATAACAATTTTTGGTGAAACTTTTGATTTTTCCACTCCATTCGGCTTATGCATATACGTTAGTGGCACTTTCTTCACTTCTTTTCTTTTGGTCACAAGATTATGGTATATCTCTCAATTTCTCTTCAAGGATTAGGTAGTGACCGCGATAAGCAAGACCACAATATATATAAATATAATATTTATATATAATATAATTTATATATATTAAAAAAAATAATATTAACCTATTTATTTATTTCTTAAACATAAAAAATGATAAGATCAGTTTTTTTTTCTTTTGGTTAAATAGAAAATAAGTTTCTTAACTACTCTTCTTCATTTTCTCATTTAATAAATTTCTTCAATCAAAAAAATAAATCTCCTTTTTCATAAAATTTCTTAAGATTCCAATTGGAAAATATATTCCAATTATATGAGATATGAACACTGACAGTACGTTTGGTTGTTAGAATAGAATAATGTGATAATAGAATAGTTGTTCTAGGAAATAGAAAAGGATGATAATAGAGTTGGAATTATTATTCTTATATTTGATTGTTGGAATAGAATAAGATGAGAATTAGTATTACATTAATTAGTTTGTAGAATAATATGAGAAATAAGGTGGGAATAGTAATAATAATAATAACAATAATAATAATAATAAATATCATAATAATAGTAATAATATGTAATAATAATAATAATAATTATAATTATAAAATAAATAATAATAATAATAATATGTAAAAATTATTATTCTCATATGTGTGTGAATAATAATTCTCTTATAAGTGGTGAAAATAATAATTTTGATCCTACCACTAACCAAACCGAAAAATTTCTATTTTTGCGGAAGTAGAAATCACATTCCCCCTCAATTTCTGTAACCAAATAAAACGTGAATAGCGATCTAAATGTATATAATATGCAATTTTATATTTTATATTATAAAATAATATAATAATTTAACCATCTTTAAAATAATTTGTTCTCATGAAATTTTACAGGCACTATTTAAACTAAAATACTATGATGACGCCATCGAAGTTTATCCACTTCACCAAGTTATCAGAAGAGTCACCCTCCAAGACATCGTTATCACGGCGGCCTAACCAAATACGAAGCCAATGACGCTCTTAGCCGACCCAACCAACGAGGCAAGAATAATTTAAGTGATATTATTTTATTATTTTTAAAATATTTTTTTCTAATAATTTGCGGTATATATAACAGATTTTATATTATTCAAAAATATTCTAAAAATCTAAAATATTTTAAGATAATTGTTTCACAAATCGTGGAAATATTATATTATTCACCATTTAATAACATAAAATTACACATCCTTAATCAAATAAATATACAACTTCTATAATAACAAAAATAATATAAAATTATAATTTTTAATTATTTTAATAAAATATTAAACATGATTCATTATAAAGATAATCTCCAGTTACTTCTAGCTGAAGCGATCGTGATTCCAACTTGTCAGGCTGCTGGCACTAACAGCCAATTTTGAACACCCAATTTTCTATCCATTGTGTTTGTATAAAGTATGAGTCAAGCTACTTTAAAATGTTAAGATCAAGGAAAATTAAGCTCATCTGTATATTAAGATCGACTCTACCCCAGACCCACATTTACCGGCTCAGCATGGTTCGACCAGATTTCAACTCCGCCTCAATTCGATACAGGCCTGCTTGGGTAGAATCGGTTGCTTATGGGTCTAGATTGTAGTCAAATCATTTATATAACTAAAATCTTAGGTGGGTTTATATAAAATGTCCAAATGATGTTAATATAGCAGGCTAGATAAAAAAAATATAATAGTAACATTACTATTTAAATTAAATTCGCATGTGACAAAGTATTACTCACAATTAATTTCTAAATTTTCTTTTAATATTAATATCATTCATCTTGCTTTTCTTTTTCCACCCTCTTACTTGTCTTTGTTCAACTTTTGTTTTTCATGGTCAAGGGTTGAAGATGATCAACATATTTGGCGGCTCTAAAATGACCGAAGACCGATGTGTGGATAGAAACACACTCCATTTTCATACATTGGGAGAACATTATTGTAGTTATTTAATTTTGAAAACATTATAAAATCTTATATTACTATGATATTTACATACATTGCATATATCATATATTAGAAATTGATTTTGATACGATGTTAGAATTTGAATATTTCAAATCTGAAAATAATGTATTCAAGCACGTTGAAAATAAGGTGATCAATCTGAATTTGATAGGTTGAAGTCCCTGTCATGTTAGCATCTCTAATATTTGAGTTGACATTCAAACGTTATACAAATTATATAAGAAAAATCAATTTTCTTGCTGACTTTAGTATGCAATTTCAAGTGCTATGAGTGTCGATTGAGGTTGAAGAAGATATTAGAAAAGTGAAAAGAGATATGAGGGATTCTACCATTCTTTTGGGTGTCGAATCATATTTTATTTTTTATCAAATTTAGTTATATTGTTCTAATAATTGCGTAAAACATTTTCACTAGTTGTTTTGTCTAATTTGCTCTTATATCGTTTATTGTTCAGGTTGTTTAATATAAGGTATTATAACCCTAGTATTTGATAGTTTATTACAAGCAAAACTTAGACTTATAGTGTAGATATTTTTGATGTAAAATCCTATAGCCTTTTACTAAGAGGTTTTCAATATAAAAATTTGGGTGTCCTTTATTGTACGATTGATTTGTATATGCATATTATTATTTTACATCATCTTAAATCAAGACAAATGGTGTTGTAATCAAACCTTAATAGAGATTTGTTTTTAACTTTGCATGGATAAAGTTTCTATTCGAAACGATTTATCCGAACTTTGTCACATATGAAGTCAAGAACAAATGCTTATAAGAATTGAATACCGTACCTTTTGTATAATTTTTTGAGAAAATGAGATAACATCTCACATTAACTAATAAATTGTTATTAGTTATATAAAAATAAACAAGCAAATTTTTTCATGGAAACAACTTCTAGAATAATGGGTAAATATTATTGTAATATAAGGTCGGTTACAACAAATTAGCTAAACACTTTGGGATTTACCATAAAACGATAGCAAATCAAGCAATGAAAAAACTAAGAGAGAAAATAGAATGAAATCACTAGAAAAAATATTCTAAACAGAAACTAGAATGATATATCCTAGATGATGAAAATAGAAATGTTATTAAGTACCCACAAATTTACAAAAAAATCTACACATGCTCTTCTCTTTCGCTCCCTCAATTTGGTGGTCTAAGTGTTTTGAATAAAAACATCGCCTCTATCTCCATAAGACAACAAAATGAGTTAAAAGAATTCTACCATTTTTGCAATTCAAACACGAACAATTAATATATTCAAACGTCAATAGTTGTTGTTTGAATGCCACAATAAAAACCTATCTCTATGCACTCACTAAAAATGATACACTAGCACCCCATTAGGTGTGACTTAGGCATAGGTATTGCAGCAACTCACACTTGTCCTCTCATATGTGAATCGAACACCGTCTAGTCCTCTCATCGAACGACTCTTTTTGCCCAAGTTGTCTATCACCCCGAGCCTTTGTGCAGCCAACAACAACTTAAAGAAATATATATATATATATATATATATATATAATAGGCATAAGACCGAGGAGGATAAAGCCATCTTAACAAACTTCCTTTCACAATCTTAAGGAGGCCTGCAGCATCTCGGTAATGCCTTGATATATCTTAAGTTTTCCTTTTTGCACCATTTTAGTTATTATATCCAAGCCATTGTCTTCGGTTTTGGCTTTATCAAATATCGATAACTTTGCATTAAGTGCATTTATCACCTAATGATATGTCACAACTATATGCTTTGATCTGAAATGAAATAAAAAGTTCTTACAAAGATGAATGATGTATTGGTTACCACAAAACAACACCTAATGGTGTTGCTTGTAGCTAAGTTCTTGAACGAAATTCTTCATAAAAAATGTCTCATTGTAACTTCCATTACCATAATGAATTGTGCTTTAATCGTAGTGAGTGTAACATATTTTTGTAACTTTAATTGCTACGGTACAAGTCATTCTAAAAATTTGATCAAATATCTAGCAGTATAAATAAGTCGGGTTAGGCTAGCAAGACTTATTTATTAATACCGTAGCCATATAAACATACTGCGCCAATACGACATGTTTACAAGATGGATTGTGCTTGTCATGGTAAGGAACAAATAGGTCACAGCTCCACGTGGCATGTTGCTCGTGTCACGAATCCGAACTGAAGCAAGACTAACAGTTATAATTCATAAAAATTAAAAATCTCAAAATAAATATAACTAATTCCAAACCCTTGTATGATAAACAACTGAATTATAAAATTTTATCATCTAATAATAATAATGAATATCCATGCAAAATGTATACTGAACAAAATAAAATTCAAATCTAAATCACATATGAATAAACAAAGGTTGAAATGAAATCACATAAATTGAAACATGTTTCAGAACAAATTACATATCTAAATATACGAGATTGACCAAATTTCAATCATGGACAAACCTATAAATATCAAATTAAAGTCTAAATACAAATCAATACAAAAAGGCAAAGTATGTATAAAATCGGAGAACCAAATATCAATGACTAATTTTTGGAAGGGTTATACATATTCTCGATAATATTAAATTAGAGTCACGTACTATTTAGACCCTTATATAAGGCGTTATATGTATACTGTCTCTCATAGATATGAAACTTACTATGTTTTGACATCTACGATTTTAAATGCAATCTTTAAATTTAGTACAAATATTAGAACGTCTGAATATATAAATTTTTGTACAATTCACTTATAATAGTTCTCATTAAAATACAAATGAGGTATGTCATCTATAAATAAAGTCTTTTACTACAGGTGAAAAAGGGAGTTACAAATATTTTTTCATCTGGAACAAAGCTATCCTTGTTAGGAGTGGGTCACATATCACATATCACATACCAAATTGTATCACAAAGGTAAAGACCTTAATCCCTCGACAGCAATATATAAGTACTAATTCATGGCCCGTACAAATTTTTATAACTTTTTTTTATACAAATATACTGATATATAAATATATTATCTCAAATATTTATTAATTTTTTCATAAAATATTTAAAATTTTTAAATACTTACAAAACCATAATAAAATCCCCAAATGATAGGTAAAAATAGCATATACGCACGAAGAAAATAAATGAGCTAAATAAAAATAATATGTATAAATATTAAAATTTTTAAATATAAGCAAACTTTATTAAATATTAAAATATATTAAAGATAGGGTTTAAATATATTTGCCTCAACCTTATACTAAACAGTTCCGATAAAAAAATACTTTAAGCCAACGCTTCTCTTCTTCTTCTCTCCTCTTTGTCCTCCACCGCTCTCTCTCCTCTCTTCCTTCTCCCGCATGAAATAGCGAACAATTCCCCTGCAGCGCCTTAAATAGGCCTCTGACGCTTGAACACTAGTTAGCTACACCTTAAGTGCCACCCTCTCGGCAAATGGTGCTTAGGCACCACTTGGCTGCTTTGAAAATTTTTTAAAATTTTATAATATATAATTAATTTTAATATATTTAATTTATCTAAAATAATAAATAATTTTAAAGTAAATCAAATAAAAGTTGGGTATTACAGCTCACTTGTGCTGGGTTTGGCATGCCTTCGAACCATGTCATGCCAAGCTCGACCTTAACATAAAAAAAAATAAAATCTATATGAAAAAATAAAACTATATAAAATATTATAAAAAAATATATTATATTTTATTTATTTTATAGAATATTTTGAATATAATAATTTATAAAATTAAAAAAATATATATATCTAATAATAATTTATATATTTTTAAATTTTACATATTTTTGTTTTTACTATGGCCACTTCTTAAGTCATCATCTATATCAGACTTTAAAATGATTAAATTTTTTATGTAATTATTTTTTACATCTAACCAATTTTTAAAAATAATATATATTTTTATTCACTTTAATATTATCTTTCTTCTTTTTTTTTGTCAACAACTCAACCCCAATGTTGAAATTGACTCCAATAATACTATACTTACTGGTGGAACTAATAGATCATATACTGTTGATGCAAGTATAAAAAAATATGTGCTTGTTAGGCTTTTTATGACATTCCAAATCCCGTTCCCATCATTAATAATTATTATCCAATTAATATATCTAACCAATTAACCGTTCTCTTAGCCATAGACGTGAATTTCAAATCGATATATTGACCAGTCAAATAAAGTAATATTAACTATACACAAAATTTGAAAAATACCATGTCTCACGTGGCCCCAATATTAACCAAAACATGACATCAGACCACACATAAGAAGTTATATCCAATCCAAACATAATCAGACTTAGACTTAATCAATTCCATGAAACTAAATTCCACTATTGACAATTATCGATTCTGGCATTCCATGACTAACAAACCATAATTAACAAAACTACATCCATAATCTCATAGCATCTCAAATATATAATCTTTATTTGAATGACATAAAATATTAATTGCTACTATCCAAAACCTAAAATACAACATTAAATATTAATAATTCAGATTCTAAACTCTTTGTTATGTTTGTCATTCAATCTTGATCATTCTACAAGTATTCGAGCCTATCATAAAATTTATTTTTAATTTTAAGAAGTAAGGATTGAGTCAAAAACTCAATAGGGCAACTAATTTTATAATTAAATATATAAAATTTGTATTTAAAATATATCGGAAGGAATACTACATCGGATTTCAGTGTAATACTATGAAATTCCATGATAATGTATTTTCTTAGCCTTTTAGATTTACTTATTAAATTCTTATCTAATTTATGTAATCGAATTATACTAAAATTTGATTTTTTTAGGGACCAAGAATTAGTAGGGTTTCACTAACTAAATGAGTAGATAATTAAAACTCGGGTTGTATTTATTTTCACACAAGCAAAGGCTGCATGCTATTATTTAAGTCATGTAGGTAGGTTATCATACATATAATTTTATAAATGGAGCCAAATGTCACTTTTATTCGTAAATAATATATTTAAATCTCAATTAGTATAATAATATATTAAGGTATATCATAATATATTATCCGCTAAACTAATATCATGATCTGATGCATATATTTATAAAAACTTTTCTCAATTCTTTATATTTTTTAATTTTTTTTATTTTGACGAAAATATTCATAATTTTTAGTATAATGGAAAGTTTTCTCTTCAAATTTTATAAATTGTTAACATATAACACTTTAACTTTATACATAAATTTAGTTATAATAAATTTTTAAAACATGAAATGCTAAATTAGTATGGTAGTGCAAGAAAATTCAATAACTGTGTAAAAAATTTTTGCAACTTAAGTTAATTCAATAATTCTATCTCTATTACCAAACATGCAAAGAAACTAGATGAATTTTCAAAATATATAAAGCATATATTTAGTAGTTTTTAAACATGCAGGAATGTTGTATATAAAATTCAAACTTACATAATTATTATATATCAGATTTTCAGACATACAAGAAGAAAAAAGTATAAAAATTAGCTAAATTTTACAATATACATAGGTTTAGACATAAATTTTATATATTTTTACAATAAAATTAGAAAAATTTCACATAAATATTAAATATAACTATCTTAACTATGAAATTATGTCATATTTGAGTCTTTAAAATAAGATATATTTGAAGAATTGAAGAAATAATAGTAATAAATGAAGAAATCTTTTGAATGCACTTACTTTAATAAGAATTTACCCAAATTCTTTCTTGAAATCACTTGATTTAAATTTCTCTAACCTTCTCTCCTTTTTTTCTCTCTTCTTTTCTTATCATTCTTTCTCATTTCTCAAATTTTGCATTGAACTGGTCGAAATATAGCACGGTCCCTATTTATAACAGTAGTCATACTGGACACTATGGCCCACGAGCACAAGCATTCTACCTGTTCACTCTTTGAGCATCCTTTAGGTGTACCTTGAGCGTGTCTATACTAGAAAGTGCACTTAGCTGCCGATTAGGTGTCCTCCAGGCGTGGCCCCTCTGTCCATTCAACGTATGGGCGTGCGTTGGGTGCTGATCGGGTATCCATTAATTCAATGTAATTTGATCTAATTTAACTTTTGATCCAATTTTTTATTATTTAATCTTAATTTTAATTATTTTAATTTAATTAATCATAATTATAATAAAAAATTAGCCGCGAACCTTATACTTCCATTAATTCAAAATCTTGAATTTTGATCCACTATTTGTGAAATTACAACATGGTCAAACTATAAGTAGTAAAAAAATACAACAAATGTATTTTCACTAACTGATTGTATTTCACATTAAATCCACATCAAAGAAAGCAAACCTCGTGATCACCTCAATGACCACTGCTTACTTCTTCTATTGGAATAGATAATTTCGATATTGATTGTGGTACACACAAGTTATATATTATATACATATTATGATTGACACAAGTATTTATTTCTTCTATATTGTCGGCCATCTTATGTTTACATAGAATTATACAAATTAGATATATATTTTACATAAATTAATGTGGTGGTCCATAATTGTATCAAGATAAGTTAGTATTAAAAGATTTCTCTAATATTTTAATTTCTTTAAGTACAATATTAAAGAGTATGCTATTTTTAATAATTTAATATTTAAAAAAATTATTTATTTAAATTTTATATTCACCTCTGATATTATTTAATAGAAATCAAAATTGTGCAAATAAATCATTAAAGTTGCCAATAAATATTAATAATTGGCTTAATAGTAGATTTTAGATGGCATAATGTGTACCTATAATTTTGTTAATAATAAAATAAAATATTTTTTAAAAAAATTAATCAAATTGGCCATGGGGTATTTTTATTATGAAATATGGTTAAAACAGAACAAAAATATTATATGATCTTCAAATCTTATAAGCCGAGTTCTACTATATTGGACTGTCGATATATTCATTTTCCTATACATAAGTTTGTCTTGTCGGTATTACTTCTTGAACTACTATTTTTGAAATGAAAGATATTCTAATAAATAAAATAATATTCTTTATTTTTTCAGAAATGGCAAAATAAATTATAAAATAGCCTTATACTAATATGGTAATCACATTTTGTATGAAATAATTTACTATTAAAAATTAAAAATTATTATTTAAATAAAAAATAATATAATAATTATTTGAAGGATTATAAAAAATAATAGAAAATCTCATTAAATATTTTTATTTTATTTATAATAGTATTAATTACTTTTAAAATTATTAAAGTAGTGTGTGGGTTTTAAAAATATTAAAATTAATATATATTTTTTTGTAATTACTAATTTTTAAAAATCTAATGTATGGTATCACAAGTATAAATTAAGTTATTGTGCGATAATCATATATCATTAGTTAAAAAAATATTAAATTTTGCTTGCATTCATTTAAAAACTCATTCTTATTTAAATTAAAAAAATAGATAAATAATTTTGTAACGTCCCACATTTCATTTATAAATTATTACGTAAGTAAAATAATTTTGAATCAATTTAGAAGATGTTATCTAATAAAATTTGAGAAAAGTTAAAAGTTAAAGCATCGAGTTCAATGTGTGAAGCGTGCCTAAACCACGCATGAGCATATTTTAGATAAATTTCTCACGCCCAATGTGTGCTCAAGAGATGCATGAGTTTGCCAAAGGCAGAGTGTCTAGACCTAAGATGCGCTCAAGCGTCGCACGTGCTTTATTGATACAAAGTGTTTGTGCTTAATGGGTGCCTGATTGATACTTGTACACGATCGCACATGACCTAGCCATGACCTGTGCATAATGTGCCAATTTGTTATAAATAGACTTTTTTTGAAAGATTTTATGTTTTTTAATTGGTTTTGGAGAGAGGAGAGAGAGACAATGATAAGAGAGAAAAGATGATAAATAAAAAAGGAGAATGAAAAATTTAAAAAAAAAAAAATCAAGCAATCTTTGAATAAAATTAAGTCAAAATAAGTATATCAAAACCCTTCTTCTTTTGTAACTGATCTTTCTCTATTTTAGTAAGTATTATTTATTTTAAATACTCATATATATGGTATTTTTGTAACTAAAGAGTTTATACATTGTATACATATAATTCTACTCTCATCCCATAAAGCTTTTATAAAATTTATACCTTAATTTCATATATATTATACTTCTAAGCTGATTTTCTAAAGCAACACCCAAGTATATCTTTAAATTTTATTTAAATGTTATTGCATATTCTTAATTCTCTTATATATGTTCATACATGTTTTATACTTTAAAATAAAATTAAAAACATTATATTAATTGTGTTAATTTTCTATAAATCCTATATAATTTTTTTGCAAGTCTTGAACTTTTAAGAATCTAATTCTCTATACTTTAAAATTTCATCTAACTATTCCAATACATTCTTGAAATGTTCACCAATATTCCTACATATCCATATTTTTTCACATGTCATTAATTTGAAAAAATAAAGAAGAAAACTCTATAATTAGTTAAAAGGTAAGGATATTTCTAGAACCAAGGATTATGCTTTAGTGATGCCTATACCTATGAGTAAATACTTCATAGCCAACATTGTATATCTTAGCTGCGTAGTTTTGACGCATAGGTTTGAATTGCAAGTAGATTTGATACAATTAAATATATATGATTTTAATATAATTCTAGGTATTAATTATTTGACATGTTATCATGCTAGTATAGAATCTTTTTATAGGAGAATATATTCTTTTAATTTTAAGTTGTCAACCATTTTATTTTTAAGAAATAAATGAAAAGAGTTAGCTTTTATAATTTTCATATTGTATGCGTATAATTTAATAAGAGGCAAGTGTTAAGCTTATCTTGCCTATATTACTACTATTGGAAGTTATGATGTGCCAACTGAAGAGATTTTGATTGTAAGAAAATTAGAGGATATATTTTCAGAATATCTATCTGGATTACGTCTGAGTGGAGGTATTGAGTTTAAGATTAATTGCTGCTAGGATCTGTGTCAATTGCTAAGGCTTAGCATAGAATGGCTTCATTGGAGAAGAAAAATAAAAAAAAATAATAATTACAAGAACTATTTAATGAAGGATTTATTCGGCGAAATGTATCACCTTATGATGCACATTATTATTTGTAGACAAAAAGGATAAGTCTATTAGGTTGTGCATTGACTATAAAAAATTAAACAAGACAACGATGATAAATATTCCTTGCAGAGGATAGATGACTTATTTGATGAGTTTTAGTAAGTCTAAGTTTTCTCAAAGATTAATATTAGATCAGAATATCACTAATTAAAGATTAAAAAAAAAGATATAGTAAAGAAGGCCTTCTAAAAAGATTTGATCATTATGAATTTTCAGTGATGCCATTCAGATTAACTAATACCCTACAGTGTTCTTAGGCTCAATGAATTGGGTGTTTAAACCCAATTTGGATCAATTCGTCATTGTCATAATCGAAAACATTCTGATATATTCGATGAACTATTAAGAATATAAGACTTATTGGAGGATCGTGTCGTAAACACTTAAAGAAAGACAATTATATGTGAAATTGAAAAAATGTGAGTTCTAGCTTAAGAAAGTGACTTTCCTAGGCCGTGTGATTTTCAAATGACATGTTTCCAAATAAGATTAAAGCAATCACAAGTTAAGGTCGACCGACAAATATGAATGAGGAACAATGTTTTCTTAATTTGGCTTGATACTATAGGAGATTCACGGCAAAATTTTTTAGGATTGTGGAAATATTGACCAGCTTAATCTAAAAGATAATATCCTTCTTTTGGGATGAAGACTGCCACATGAGTTTCCATGAATTAAATGATCATTTGACCACCACCCTTATTTTAGCTATTTGAGAAGAATTAGGTGGTTATATGTTATATTTTGATGTCTTCAAGAGAGAATTGAGTTGTGCCTTGATGTAGCATTGGAAAGTTATTGCCTATGCATTGAGGCAAGTTAAGACTTATGGGTAGAGTTGTCCTACTTAATAACTTAAAATTGGTAACTGTCATCTTTGCCTTAAAGATTCAGAGTACTATTTGTTTAGAGAGAAGTTTACGGTAAATTCGAAATATAAGAACTTAAAGTATGTATTGTTCTAGAAGGAGTTGAACAAGAGAAAAAGACAGTAGATGGACTTAGCAAAGGATTACAACTATAAGATCCAATATTAATCGAGAAAGGCCAATATAGTGACAGATGTATTGAGTCCTAAGTTGACAAGCTTGATAGCCCATTTGATAATAGAAGAGATGGAACTTTTAGGTGGGATGGAGTGTAATATCTTACTACACTTACAATATACAGATATGATTCTCTCATATTTTTAGGTGCAACCAGAGATTTTTGAAATAATTAAGAGAATATAGATGAATGATCCATTTTTTTTATTGATGTAATAGGAGATTTGAACAAAAAATCAATGGCTGAGTTCAATATTTGCTTTTATAGAATTTTGATGTTTTAGGATTATATTTGCGTACTCAACATTGAAGAACTTCATGAAAAAATTGTTAAGGAAGCCCATCAATTAATAAATACAATTTACCCTAAAATAAGTAAGATATATCTAGACTTGTAAAAGATCTTTTGATGAAGAAATATGATAAGAGAAATTATTAATTTTGTAAGAAGATGCATAATTTGTCAACATGTAAAAGTCAAATATAAGAAGTTGCGGTATCTTTTGCAACTAATGCTTCTTCTAGTTGGAAGTGAGAGATATAATGATTGATTTTTTCCATGAGAATACCCAAGACTTCTAGGAATCATGATGTGGTAAGAGTGATTATGTATTGATTGAAGAAATCATCTCATTTTATTACAGTCAAAATGAGACTCTTGAGAGATCGTTTAGTGAGGATATACATTAAAGAGATCATAAGGCTTCATGGAGTTCCGTATTTGATTTTGTCAAATTGAGATCTTATATAATGAATATGTATGTTGTTTCTACAATCTAAGCCTCAAATGTGTTCTAAAAATATGATATTATGATCATGCATGTTCAATTTCATGGTTAACCCTCTTGCATGTTTGGAAAATATGTAATACATATTCTGGAGACCCATGAAAATACCCTGCATGCATGTTATTTGGGCTAACATTTGCAAAAAAATTTCACATGCTGAATTTTATATTTTTGATTATTGAATTTAGATTTTTCATGTCTTAAATTTGTACATAAGGCTTTGCATTTTTTAAACTATTAATCATATGTCTTATATGAACTGAAAAATTGATACAATTGAGCTTACATAATCTGAAATTTGGTACACTTGCTGATTTTATATACTACTACAAAATTCCTACACCTTATGGCAAATTTCATGCACTGTATATTAATTTAACATCTCATATGTTAAAATAATATCATAACATGATTTTCATAGGAAGTATACGTATATCAAGAAGAGAAAATATAGAATTACAAATAGAAATTCTACAATTATGTTAACTTATAATGAAAAATTTTTCAAAATGATGAAAACTAAGAATTAAGAAAAAAGGTATAGAGCTTTTCAAATAAGCATTTGACCATGGATTATGATTCACTGAGTAGTATATTATAGTATTTCTTAGTATATCGATATCCGAATCCATCATCTATAGGTAAGAAGTGACGTTTGGCCTCGTTTATAAAGTGATATATAGATGACTCACATTCGAATCTTGAATAGAAACTTATGGCCTTTGGTTGTATGAAAAAATACATAATATGTTCTTCAATTATCCTCTCTTTTAATCGGTAAGATATAATGGCCTTAGTTCTTAAAGAAAAATGAGAATTGACCATGTTTTTGATGGCTAAGATTTAGAAAAAAATATGGTAAGAATAAGATAAGAAATTTGAAAATGTATTATGTTAATTTTCTACACAAGTTCATATTTTTACATCCAATCATGTTCTATGTTCCTTCCAATAACTTTTAAGTATAAAGTATATATATTCATTGATATATTATGTGTCTTGTTGAACTCTTGTCTCACTTTCTTATTATTGTACTAACCCTCAGAGAAGATATATGAACTCTTACTTATCAAAAAAAAAAAAGATATATGAACTCTTACCGGATGAGGAGTGAAGATTGAGAGTATTCGCAAAATTTTAATTTAGAAGTTTATGAGAGTTTTATATTGGTTAATATTTTTGGACAACTTTTGATATATCTGTATGCTATGTTTTAGTTTAATTTTAATTTTGAACAATGGTTTATAATGTATTTGGCTTCCGGACAACATCTAGATATCTCATGTTGTGTTATGGCGTCCGGTATCAGTTAATATATCGGTCTAAACTGCAGCAACTTATGATTGGAGTAAATGATGCATTTAGTTGATGTTTTAAGTTTGGACAACAAGTTGTATTCAGTTAATGTATAATATCCCGTATTTTATTCGGATTAATTTAATATTAATTATAATTTTTGGTAACTTAGACGTGGCAAAAATTTATTTTATATTATGAAATTTGGAAGAATATTTGGATCGGGTGGGCTGGTACCCCAGGGTGCGCCCGAATTGTCTCCCGAATATTAATTTGAATTTTAGAATAATAAGAAATGAAAAATAGAATAAATATTTAATAACAATAATAATAATATAATAATAAAATATTATATATATATATATATATATATATAAGAGAAAAGAAAGAAAGGATAAAAAAAAGGAAAATGAGAACAAAGATCAAGTTAAGGATCGGGGAGAGAAGGAGGAGAGGAGAGAGAAGAAGAGGGGGAGGAGGGTTTTCAGCGCAACTGTCCACGGTGCGCAGTGAAGGAGAGAAGTGGCGGTGGCTGGTGACTACGTGGCAAAGGTGAGATGAGGAGGTGGGTCGTCGACGGCGGTGATGCACGGAGGAAGCCGTGCGGTGGTGGTCGACGAGAACAGCGCGCACGAAGAGGGTTTGCGCAAGAGAGAGAGAGTGGCTGCTCGAGGAGGAAGGACTGAGACGGCCGACTGCCAGCTTGAGTCTTGATGCCGGGAAGGTCGGTGAGGTGCAGTGGGGAGACGGTAGCTCGTGGTTGGCCGCGGAGGTGCTGGCGTAGCGTGCAACGGCGAGAAGTCGTGCGAGGAGGAAGACGGTGACGCAATGGTGCCGGTGCCGGCGCCGGCGTGGTGAGGCCAGAGAGGCCGGCGACAGCCACGTGAGGCGGCGTAGTGGTGGAGCAGCAAGAGAGAAACGGCAACGGCGCGCGGCAGTGGCCTGCGCGGTGAGGAGAGAGAAAGGTCGCGGCAGAGGAGAGAGAAACATCCGATCGGGTGCTTCGGAGCCTCCTTTCTTCAAATCTGTGAAGTATGGGGTCAAGACAAGTATCTGTAAACTCATTCTTTGGTCTGATTTAATATCTGAAATATTTTAGACACCGTTTAAAATTCTTATTAACATGCATGTATTTTTATCTACCCGATCTGTTTAATTTGGACATGTATGTATAGTTTATTAGCTAATTTAGATATTTTTAGATATGGGTTTTATGATTTTGGAAATTTTTTATTTTTCTGAAAGTCCGAAAAATTTATTGAACTCGGTGTATATTTATATCAGTATGTGTAACGAAAATATACACGAAACTTGTATTAGCCGTGCATTTTCACATGCACGTGTCAAGTTATGGTCACTACATTTGGATTTGGATTTGGATTATTGGACTCTAGCCAACTCCCAATGGGAAAATTTATTTAGAAATTCCTTTCCGCCGGCAGAAAAGGTTTGAAGTAGTGACTGTTTCCATTTGGATAATTTGATTTGACCTTAAAATATATTCAGACGTCCTAATATATCTGATAAGTTTGAGGAATGCATCCAAAGTGGCGGATAGTAAAATATAGTGAGCAACCTTATCTATGGATACGCAGTACATGGATTTTGGCCTAAAGTTATCGGAATTATATGTAATCCTTTATCAAGTTAATTTTTAAATAATTAGAACCCAAATTTAGTACATAATTTGTATTTTTACATTAAATGATATTAGACTTTATTTGGATATGGATTTTTGGACTTGGATTTAAAATTCGTAGATTTTGCCATCAGTTGGGTCTTGGTATGTCTCGTACAAATAATTTTAGATTATATGTTTTGATCCGAACTTTTGAAATATCTGTCGCGATACTATTTCAACTTCTGCGCACGCTATTGGATCATCCGGCTATTGGATTCTACCCCAAATCATAAGTTGATCTGTGATGGAACGGATTTTTTTTTTATTCCGTCAGTTTTGACACAATTGAAAACCCAACTCAATCGATTGTGTGCAGCACAGGATCACAGATGCCATCTAGGACCCATAAGTAAAACGGAAGTTACACTAACACTTGTGAAAGCATTCATATTCATTCCAAAATGTTCATTCCTGAGTACATCACCAAAATGTTTAACCATAAAAGTCCAACAAGTCATTACAATAATATATCTCTAAAATAAACTTTCAAGGTCTTTAATCCTGCAGACAAGGTCTAATCACTCCAGCTCGTCAGGCACAAGCTCTAAAGCTTCATCTGTGGGGGAAAAATATAAAATAGTGAGCCGAGACTCAGCAAGGTACATGCATATGGATAGTAAACGATGATGCAGAATGATCAAGTAACTATGCATAAATAAAATGGTGAACCAAAATGCAGTCCAAGAAATAGAGAAAACATACCTTGACTGTACTATATTTCAAAATCGGTAATCAGTAACAGAACGTATCGGTATCGGTACGATAAACGGTGAACAGTACATATCATATCGGTAGACGGTCTTTCATATTCGGTAATCGATACTTCATATTCGGAAGTCGGTATGGTAACATAACATATCAGTAAAACAGTAAGCATTACTTTATATCATATCGGTACAGACCCTGCCAGTATACCCTACTAGCTGAGGGGGCGAATAATCGAGGATAAATTGTGTTCACTCCACACAATCTAAGGCCAATACTGTCATATGGGTATCCCATCTCATGGGATCGGTACGGTATGCCACCCGAAGGTAGGCCGGTAACGGTGATTCCCTCTATCCATAACGCCCCGAGGGCAGGGCGGACCACAAATAACTCTATGGACAGAGTTATCCTCGATTACCACCGAAAAGTCCTAAGGCATGCCGGAGAACCTATCTGGGCTGTAGTCAGTCCCGGGTCTTAAAATAACAGGAACACTTCTTTTCTTGAAAGCCATTTTCAGCAAGCCGTAGTTCATTTTCTGTACGAAATCGGAGTTCAATTTTCAATACAAGCCGGAGTTCATTTTCACGTTAAGGACGTAGCTCTTTTCTTGTGCAAGACCGGAGTTCATTTTTCATTCAAGCCGGAGTTCATCTTTAGACAGAAACAGGAGTTCAAAAGCCGGAGTTGATTTCACGTTAAGGACGGAGCTCTTTTTCATGTTAAAAGCCAAAGTTCATTTTTCTTTAAAAACGGAACTCTTTTTCAAAAGGCGGAGCCCAAGCTGAAGTTTAATTTTCATTAAGGACGGCACTCTTTTTCATGTACAAAATCGGAGTTCAGTTAAGGACGGAGTTCTTTTCTCAAAAGCCGGAGTTACTTCTTTATTAAAGATGGAGCTCTTTTTCGTGTACGAAACCGGAGTTCATTTTACTTTTAAAAGCCGGAGTTCTTTTCTTAAAAGACGGAGTTACTTCTTTATTAAAGACGGAGCTCTTTTTCGTGTACGAAATCGGAGTTCATTTTACTTTTAAAAGCCGGAGTTCTTTTCTTAAAAGACGGAGTTACTCCTTTATTAAAGATGGAGCTCTTTTCGTATACGAAACCGGAGTTCATTTTACCTTTAAAAAGCCGGAGTTCTTTTCTTAACAAAAGCCGGAGTTCTTTTTATCAACAAAGCAAGAGTTCTTTTTATCAACAAAGCCAGAGTTCTTTTTATCTACCAAAAAGGACGAAGTTCTTTTTAATAACAAAAGGACGGAGTTCGTTTTCTTATACAAGCCGGAGCTCTTTCTCTTTATTTCGGCCGAAGTCCATTTTACATTACAAGCCGAACTTCTTTTTGGACGGAGTGCCTTTTGGACGAAGTACCTTTCTTAAGGGACGAAGCTCTTTTATCTTAAGGCGTGAGTTCACTCCACATCAAGGGACGGAGCTCATTTTCATTAACAGGACGGAGCTCATTTTCATTAACAGGATGGAGCTCTTTCTCATTAACAGGACGGAGCTCTTTTCCCTTAACAGGACGGAGTTCTTTCTCATTAACAGGACGAAGCTCTTTTCCCTTAACAGGACGGAGCTCTTTTCCCTTAACAGGACGGAGCTCTTTCTCATTAACAGGACATAGCTCTTTTTCATGTGCAGGACGGAGTTCATTAAAAGCCGGACTTCTTTTCCTTTGTAAAACCGGAGTTATTTCTTTCATAAAAGCAAGAATTCTTTTTATGGACGAAGTTCTTTTTCCAAAACGGACGGAGTACCTTTTACATTAAGGCCAAAGTTCATTTTACAGTAGGGGCCTGAGTTCGTTTTACATTACAGGAGCCGGAGCTCATTTTATATAACGGGCCGGAGTTTGTTTTACCTTATAGGGGATGGATATTTAATGCAGAAAGCAGGAACTCAGAAACAGAGTATACTTCAATATTCTCAAACATGAACTTAAAAGCAGAACAGAGTACACTTGCAATATCCTTAAATCATCAAATTAAAAGCAGCGTCTAATATAACTTGCAGTAAAGCATGAATTTAGAAACAGAGCAGAAGGCACTTGCAATATTCTCAAATCATCCATTTAAAAACGTCTGATGTAACTTGCAATGAAGCATGAATTTAGAAACCGAGCAGAATACACTTGTAATGAATTTAAAAACGGCGTCCGAGGTAACTTGCCTGAGAGTTGATTCCTAGATTTTCACCGCCTTGAAGCTTTCTCCCAATCACTCTCTCTTCCTTCTGTTTGCCTCTGCATCAACAACCAGGGCAGGGTTTATACAGAGGAGGAGTTCGGCGGAGTAAGTAGGGTAGTTTACCAACTCCCGTGCTTCTCTTCAGTGGGTAGGTGGAGTAACTACGTTGGTACACTTACTTCGTTGGGTTGCTGTCTAGTTGGATTCTAACTTGACAATAAAGTGCTCTTTTGTCATTAGTTACTATTAAATTAACTCAAACCAATTGCTCCAATTTCATGCCTGCGGCCCACTCTTTGCTGATCAACCCTTTTGGGCGGAACGCGTATTTCACTGGACGGGCCGATTTGGAGAAGGGCTAATTTTGAATCACAGCCGGCCTTGATTACAAGGCCGAAGTGACCAAGGCCGGAGCACTAGGGTCGGACTGGATTTTCGTATATGCAGGCTCAGCACGTTAACTGTTTGTTTGCATTTGGATCTCACATGATCGGGCTTTGGATTTGGATTCGAACTCAGACTCGAACTTGGACTTGGACTTAGATTGAACTTTGAAATTGGTGAATTTGCCTATTAAAATTTATTCAGATCACTTCTGTTATATATATACTTGTCCCGATGAGGATTGTTTTCTAATTTGAATATTTGTTTTGGATTTGGATATATTTTGAGTACGAGACTACCATTAAATTTTAGATTTTGAATCATGGAGTTTTCTATTGGATTTTTTTTATCGACGATTTAGATTTATTATATCATCTGAATGGATTTTCATCTATTTGACATTTTCTCTGATTTATTGGACTCATTTTGTCTAAAATATGATACTTATTGGGCATTTGGCTCATGTTTTTTATTTTGTCCCTTCAAAGTAGAAAGCTCAGACGCATTACAGGAGTTAGGTTATGACCTTCAGGAATTCGTCTGATTTGGTGAGTTTAGTTTGCTATGATTTAAATTTAGCATATGATACAATTAAATTATAAAATTGGTCGGATATATACCCATAGTGTATTTTAGGAATAGTTCATATGTTATGTTATATCTGGTTATGATTTTTTATTGGATTATTACTTTCCTTATAATATTTATAGAACAGGTTACACTTATTTTATCCGGACTGTTGTCCGAGATGAGGTCTTGTGTAGATTTTAATTGATGTCGGCTATTGTGTATTTTAGTTTGTCACACCTGAATTTTAAAACTTGGTATTATCTGTTAAATTTATTTAAAATTTTAAATTTTAAAAATTATAATTAATTATTTAATTGACCGTTTGTTTTCAGATTCGTAACAGAAGGATTGCTATGGTCTTATGTATTAATTTGGGTGTCATTTGTCTATTATTGGATAACAGTTTGGTTGAACCGATAATTGAGGTTTTATCGATCAAGTCATGAATATTTATTTCACTTTTGAAAATTATATTATATTGATATTTGTATTTGATCAGGCATCATCTCGCATATAAGGTCCGACTTTGCATTATAGGGGCCGGTGTTAAAGCCACTCATGACGTGGCTATTATTTGGGTCCTGTGATAAATATTAATTTTTCTATTTTGCAGTTGGTCCTGATAGCAACGTGGAGTTCACGTCTGGGGTTTATTTAGAGGATAATCGGATAATTAATAATAATGATTAAGAGTTATTTCAAGATTAGATCTTGGGATGTGACATAGTTAAGGTGGTATTAGAGAAGTTGTAAGTAGGTGTCTTAAAGATTGAGTCTTGTAGATTTTGGTTTAAGGATTCTAATTCAATTAAAATATTTTTGTGACAGGACTTAAAGATGGCAGGATGTGGTGGCAACCCTAGATGACACTTTCATCCGGACCACGAGGAACAGTATATGAACTTTATGGCAAGAATGATCGATGTTATGGAGACGATGGTTCAATGTAAGCCTAACTCAGAACCAATCCTGCAACCAATGCATCCATGAGCTTTAGCTTATAATCGATTCGCCAATGAAAGGGTTCTAAAATTTATAAGCAATTTAGACCAAATGAAGGAGAATACTTGGTTCTAGAGGATCGAGAAGGTGTTCACCGTGATTCGCTGCCTTGAAGAAGACAAGGTAACATTTGTCGTATATTAATTGGAAAGCAAGGTAGACCATTAGTGATCCATGAAGAAGTGAGCTATGGGTATGGAAGACCATGAGTTAACGTGAAACATGTTTGTTGATACTTTTATTGACAAGTACTTCTTGACAAGACTTTGGGAGTAGAAGGATAATGAGTTTGTATGGCTGAGATAAGGAAATCAGACAGGGACCAAGTATGATGCAAAATTTATGGAGCTGTTACGTTATATCCCACATATGGTCCATGATGAGGTTAGAAAGGCAAGAAAATTTTAGCAATGATTGAAGGATGAAATTTAGAGACAATTTGTGACCCTCAAGTTGAGGACTTATGGAGATATATTTGACCGATCCTTATTATTCAAAAAGGAGTTTGAAAATAAAAAATTCTTTGAGAAGAAGACGGCCAATCATGGAGGTCAAAGTTTTGGCCAAAATTCGGGATTAAAAGGATCCCATAAAAATAGAAAACTTATGAAGAACGGAAAGAAATGAGCTGAAAGTGAAATGGTATCGAGCTCATAATCATCAATGCTTGCATGCCCGCACTGTGGGAAATCGCATGGAGGGAGTCCCCGCTATAAAGCTTTGGGAGCTTGCTTCAATTGTGATCTACTTGGCCACTTAATTAAAGATTGCCCTCATCCGAAAAGGCTAGCGGCCAAGACATTCTGGTGGCATGCGAGTTTGAATATGTTTTTTCGAAGAACTTACTGGGATTACCACCGTGTCGGGAGATAAAATTCAAGATCGAGGTTATGCCTAGAGTGGCACATATTTCCAAAATGACGTATAAAATGACACCGGTAGAACTGAAGGAGCAAAAGCAGCAATTATAATAGTGATTGAAGAAGAAATTTATTCGGCTGAGTGTATCTCAATGGGATGCCCCGGGGTTATTTGTGAATAAGAAGAATGAGTCCATGAGGTTGTGTATTGATTATTGGGAACTGAACAATATTACCATCAAGAATAAATATCTATTGTCAATGATCGACGATTTGTTAGACTGATTGTAAGAGGCTCAAGTATTTTCAAAGATTGCTCTCAGTTTGGGATACCATTAATTGAGAATTAATAAGAAAGACGTGTCAAAGACAGCATTTCAACCGAGGTATTGGCACTATGCGTTTTTGGTAATACCTTTTAGTTTAACTAATACACCTACAGTTTTCATGGATTTGATAACTCAGGTGTTCAACCGGACAGGTTTGCCGTAATATTTATTGATGACATTTTGATTTATTTGAAGAGTTATGAGGAGTATGAAATGTATTTGAGAATTATACTCTAGATACTTCGAAAATGGAGGTTGTACGCCAAACTGAAGAAGTGTTAATTTTGGCTTGAAGAAGTAATGTTTTTGGTGCATGTTATATTGAATAAGGTATTTCAGTTGACTCAAAGAATATCGAGGCTGTGATTAATTGCAGTCACCCAGCAACAATGACTAAGGTTCAGAGCTTTTTGGATATAGCAGGCTACTATCAAAGATTTGTAGTGAATTTTTCTAGAATTTTTATGCCGTTGACCCGTTTGACGGAGGAGTGTGAGCAAAGTTTTTAGGAGTTGAAGAATCGATTAACGACCGCTTCGATTTTGACCATTGCAAAAGGATCCGGCGAATTTGTAATTTATTGTGATTCTTCAAAGACCAATTTGGGTTGTGTGTTGATACAACACGAAAAGGTGATAGTATATGGGTTGAGACAATTAAAGACTCATAAAAGGAATTACTCAACCCATGATTTTGAGTTAGCGGCAATAATCTTTGCCTTAAGGATTTTGCGACATTATTTGTACAACGAGAAGTTTTTAGTATATTTAAATTATAAAAGTTTGAAATGTCTATTTACTCAGATGGAGTTGAACATAAGGTAAAGGAGATGGATGGATTTTCTAAAAGATTACGACTACAATATTTAATATCAACCTAAGAAGGCCACTATTATGGCGGATACTTTGGGTTGCCAAGCGACCTTTGTGACTAGTTTGAAGATTAAGGAAATGGAGATACTTGAATGTATGAGGCAATGTGATATCAAAAGACATTTTCAAAGCAATCGGATGATCTTGTCGTATTTTTAAATTCAACCGGAGATATTGGAGAAGAAAAAAGTAACTCTGAAGAATAATTTATTTGTGGTAAATATTGTCAGGAATTTGAATTGGGAATCTAGAGCTAATTTTAGTATTTGTGTCGATAGAGTTTTGAGATTTTGAGATTAGATTTTTGTCCTAGACAGTGGAGAATTGAAGGAAGAGATCATAAATGAAGCCCAACGATCTAAGTATACTATTCACATGGGAATCAATAAGATATACCAAGATTTAAAGAAAATATATTTGTGGAGAAATATGAAAAGAGAAATCATAACTTATGTGGGTTGATGCTTGATTTGTCAACAGCAAAAGGTAGAGCACAAGAGCCGCCTGGCCAATGGCAACCGTTGCCTACTCTTAGTTAAAAATGGGAGGATATATCGATAGATTTTGTAATAGGATTGCCAAGAATGCCAAGAAATCATGATACTGTGTGGGTGATTGTTGGTCAGCTCATGAAATCGGTGCATTTTATAGTTGTTCAGAAGACATTTTCAAGGGATCGGTTGGATAGATTATATATTAATGAAGTGGTAAGATTATATGGTGTGCCAGCTTCTATTGTATCTGATTAAGACCCAAGGTTTGTGTCAAAGTTTTGTGAGAATCCACATCGTGAATTGGAAATGAATTTAAAGTTTAGTACAGGTATCATCGTCAAACAAATAAGTAATTAGAGTGTACAGCTCAAAATTTGAAAGATATGTTGCGGGCTTTGATTTTGGAGATAAAAGGTAATTAGGATAATTATTTGGTATTGGTAAAATTTGCTTACAATAATAGCTATTAGACAAGCATTGATATGCTTCATTTGAGGTATTGTATGGAAAAAAATGTCGATCTCCGATTCATTGGAAGGAAACTAGGGATAGAAGATTGTTGGGACCGGAAGTATTTCAGGTGACATCTAAGAAGATCCAGTTGATCCATGAGAGGTTAAAAATTGTTCAAAATCAGTAAAAGAGTTATGCTGACTGAAGAAGATCATAGCTGAATTTCGAGGCCGGTGATTATGTATTCTTGAATATATCACCATCGAAGGAAATCTCGAGATTTGGGATAAAAGAAAAATTAAAGCCGAGGTTCATTATACCGTTTGAAATCTTGGTGAAATTTGGTGTAGTGGCCTACTGTTTAGCTTTTTCGCCGAATTTGGGAGAGGTGTATAATGTTTTCCACATGTCAATCTTGCGGAAGTACGTATTTGATCCGACATACATCATTAAGTATGAGCCGTTGAGGATTAATGAAAATTTAACCTATGTTAAGGAATCGGTTCAGATTTTGAGTTAAACAGATCAAGTATTTCAGACGAAGGTCATTCCGTTAGTAAATATTTTATGGTGAAATCATTCTTTTGAAAAGGCCACATGGGAACGAGAAGATGAAATACGGGAGAAATACTTACATTTGTTTTCTCATTGAGGTATGTTTAATCTCGATAAATTTTGAGGATGAAATTTTTATAGGGGGAGGAATGTAAGGCCCAAGTTCTTGATCATAATAATTATGGGTAATTAAACTAATATAATTAAAATTGAGGTTAAAAGATATAGAAATTAGGACAAGAGTCAAAATTAAACTAATTAACTCGACATTTAAAGCAGGCCCAACCTGCGCTTGAGCCCTAGATCCAGTGGGATCGAGCTTGAGACTCCCCCGAGAGCCACTCGACTGAGTGGTTGGCAAAGAAGGCCCGCTCGATGCATGCCTGGGCCAAGCTCGAGTGCAGTTAATCCAAGGCCTTGTGCTAGATGCATGCTTGAGTAGAGTTTGAGCGCAAGCCTGTTAAATACAGTGCCTGAGTTTATTTTCAATCATTTGCAGCATTTTTCCAGAGAAGGGTTTAGAGAGTCAAGGAGAAGAGAGAGAGGAAGAAAGATAAGGCTTAAGAAGCCCTAATTCAAGTGATTCAAGGCTAGAATTTAGTGAATTTGGAGTGGAGACAGGTACACCTCCAAACCTCTTTTCTTTATTGCTGATTTTTGCTAATATCTTGGACCATTTTCTTGTCCAAATATTCATGCATGCTTTGAAGCTCGAAGTTTAATGTTATGTTAAGCTTGTATATAAATTTCTTATCTTTTGTTAGAAAAATTCTAAGAAAATTCATGCATAAGTTCATATATAATAAATATGTTTAATGTTTTTGTACTCTAAGCCACAAATGTGTTCTAAAAATCTGATAATGTGATCTTATATGTTTAATTTCATGGTTACCCCTCTTGCATGTTCAAAAAATGTATAATATATGCTCTGGAAACTAGTGAAAATACCCTACATACATGTTATTTGAGCTAATATTTGCAAAAAAAAATTTCACATGCTAAATTCTATATTTTTAATTACTAAATTTTGATTTTTTATGTATTAAATTCGTACATAAGACTTTGCAAAAAAATTTCACACGCTACATTTTGATTATTAGTTTCTCACAAGTTTTATATGAGCCGAAAAATGTATATAATTTAGCATATATATATTGAAATTCGGTATACTTGCCGATTTTGTATACTACTGTTGAATTTCTGCACGTTATTGCAAATTTCATGCACTACATGTTAATTTAGCACCTCATATGTTAAAATTACATCATAGTATAATTTTCACATGAAGTATAAATTTATCATAAAGAAAAAAATATAGAACTCTGAATAAAAACTTTACAATTATGTTAAATTATAATAAAAAAAATTTTCAGAATGGTAAAAACTAAAAATAAAGAAGAAAAGTATTGAATTTTTCTAACTTAAGTATCGGACCATGGATTATGATTTAACGGATAGTATATTATGACATACCCTAATATATTATAATGGTATATTAATATCCGAATCTATCATTTGTAAGTGAGAAGCGACTTTTGGTCCTATCTATGGAGTGGTATGTAGATAGCCCACATTCGAGTTTTGAATAGAAATTTATGGTCTTTGGTTGTGTAGAAACATATATAACCCGATCTTCGATTGCTCGATCATTTAGTCGGTAAGGCTATTGGCCCTGGTTCCTAAAAAGAACTAAGAATTGACTATGTTTTTTATGGTTAAGATTCAGAAAAAATATAGTAAAAGTAAAATAAGAAATTTGATAATGTATTATGTTAATTTTCTACACAAATTCATGTTTTTACATCCGATCAAGTTCTATGTTCCTTCCAATATATTTTAAGTATAAAGTATACATATTTATTGATATATTACTACTTTATTGACCTCCTGACTCACTCTCTTACTGTATTATTAACCTCTCTTACTGTATTATAAACCTCTCAGAGGAGATATATGAGTTCTTATTGGATGAGAAGGAGTGAAAAACGAGAGTATTCACAAAATTTTAGTTTAGAAGTTCATAAATGTTTTATGTTGGTAAATATTTTCAGACAACGTTTAATGTATCTGTATACTGTATTTTAGTTTAATTTTAGTTTCAGACAATGGTTTATGATATGTTTGGCTTTCGGATAGCGTCTAAATGTCTCAAGTATTGTGTTATAGCATCCGGTATCAATTAATGTATCAGTCTAAACTAAAGTAGCTTATGATTGGATTAGATGATGCATTTAGTTGATATTTTAAGTTTGAACAGCATGTTGTATTCAGTTAAGGATTGCTATGGTCTTATGTATTAATTTGGATATCATTTGTCTATTATTGGATAACAGTTTGGTTGAGTTGATAATTGAGGTTTTATCAATCAAGTTATGAATATTTATTTTACTTCCGCAGATTATATTATATTGATATTTGTATTTGATCAGACATCATCTTGTACATAAGGTTCGACTTTGCGTTGTTGGGGTCAGTGTTAGAGCCACTCATGATCTGGCAATTGATTGGGTCTTGTGATAAATATTAATTTTTCTATTTTACCGTCGATTATAATAGCGACGTAAAGTTTACGTCTAGGGAATTATTTAAAGAATAATCAGATAATTAATAATAATGAGTAAAAGTGAATTTGAGATTAGGTATTGGTATGTGATAATAATTAAGTACAAAGGGCACTCATATTAAGGCCCTATTTAGTTTGAGTTTGAGCTGTTTTTTTTTTTTTTTGTTACTATTATTTATTTAATTCATTTTTTATTTATCTTTTTTCCTCTTATTTACTCAAATTCTTGCTACCCCTTTAATTTCCCCATAATTAGTTATCCATCAATCAAACAAGCCTTGAAGTAGATAATTTAATACTTACACTATCTTAAGCCAATACTATTTTATTAGATGTTCATATTTTTTATTTGTCGATCTTCCTTAGGTCATTTTTTTATAATGCCGAAAAAATTAGCAGTTAGCTGTTCTTTTCTCTCAAATAATTTGACTCGATTTGTCTTCAATTTGACAGCTTTCTGCCCTTCAGCCTCCCGTCGGCCAAAGATTCTTTAGGCATGGAGGTTTGGGTGAGTTGAATCGACTTTTTACGTGATATTTATTTAAAAATGTTACTGATAAAGTAAAAATCATTCACAAATTAAACTGTTTATTTTATCGGGATAATTAGGCTCTTATGGTATCTTTTTTTTATACAATTTAAAATTATTAATATTATATATCTTATTTCTTATATAATATTCTTAATTACTTGCAGAAAAATTTTAATACCGTCAAATATCATTACAAATAATTAATTTGAATATTGGATAGAAGATTTGAGATAAAATAAAAATCTTATTAAGTCTCCACTCTTACAATTAATTCTCATTAGCATTTGTTTTATGTTTGAAACAAAAGGTTATTTATTTATTCATTTTTACACAAGTGCTTTTTTAAAAGATTTATATTTTATAATTTTTATCAAAGGTATTTTTTATATTATTTTTTTCTAAAAAAATTTTTATTTATTTATTTATTTGTTTATTTTATTTATTTATTTGTGTGTGTATATGTTTAGATTTATGAGAATTCTATCGCTTATAATGATGGAGAATTTACTCTCTAAATCTCGATTATATATTTTAAAATTAATAATTAATTATGTATTTTAAAATTAATAATTATAATTTAATTATATTTAAAAATTTTAATTATTTTAAAATAATTAAATTATAATTATTTATTTATAAATAAGTAATTAAAATAAAGAGAATAAAAACCTTTATCTCTTTAATAATTGGGGTGCCCCCTCAATCCTTAGGTACCTAGGTTATATGTAATATAATAATATATCGCCCTTTATTTTTGCGATCAAAGCAGGTAGAATTCTGCCATGGACTCTAACGACCGGAGAGATCTGCCGCCGCCGCCGCAGCCGCAGCCATCGGTGCGACCAATCCCTTATCCTATAGCAGCACCACTAGTCCGACGCCCAACCTACTCTTACTCTGTACTTTATTCCCAAAACCCTACGCTATACCCTAATCCAAACCACCCTTCTCTTATCAGTCCTATTGAATCCGTGTCCTCCCTATCTTATCCACATTTCGGCGGCAGTGCCTCCGTTGGAAGGTCGGAGGTCTCACCATTCGCTCATGTGAGCCCTTATGGACTCTGTACTGATGCTCAGAAGTACTGTGTGTACGGTCACCCGGCGGTTGCGTCGTCGATTATGCCCGCCTATTATAACGATCCGAATCGGCCTGATCTGGAGGCTGTAAGGATCCATGGAGCAAACCCTCCAGTTGTCTACGCAGCTGTAAGTTTTCGGAATGGACTTCTTCGCTTAATTCGGTGTTTATGCATTTCCTTTTTCGAGTTTTCGCCTTTTTCTGGGAGTAGTTTTCTCGATTGTGGAGAATAATGCTATTGGAAGACTTGAATTGGAATAATATCCTGATATGATTAGTTTCTAGCCATGATTATAAGAAAATATGATGTTGGATTGAACATAAATTAAGTACTATGGCATTTAAATGGAGTTCATAGCATCTATTCTGAGGCCGCCTGGAAATCTTTCATATGTAAATATGCATTGCAATGTAGTTACAGAAACGGATGTAATGGAATCGAGATTATTGTTTGAAATTTCATGTAATTTGAGCTTCTGAGCATCAAAACTTCATTCAATTTGATTCGTCCTGGAGTAAAGATTGGACCTGGCGGCCTTCATCCGGGGCATAGTCTGCCTTGGGCACTCGAACCTAAACCATGCACACCACAATAGAAACAAGAGGTTAGAGACCTCAAGAATTGCTCACGTGGGACCCTTCTAATACTGAAGTCAATACTATATACCAGTCAATCTAAAAGGCATTGACAAACTTTGCTGGAGGTGTTGACACAGGCATGCCCTGGAAGGCAGACACATATCCTACTAGGATGTCGTATAGGAGGAGGGACCTCCCTGGGTGTGTTGGTGAAGACGGTGTTTGGAGCCACAAAAGCGGGTTCAATGGCCTGGTGGTCCTGCTCTGGGTGAGGCATCATGCTGACAGATGGGCCTCTAGTCCTTGTGATTGCGACAGGGGGGCCAATGCAGCCTTGGGCTTACTCGTTAGGAAGGCTAGTGCAATACCCCACTACCCCAATAAGGAGGCCCGAGTTGCAAAGCTTGGTACTAATAGGAATTCTACAAATATAAGATCCATTTCAGTGATGAGAATATGAAGAACTGACAGGGTAAGGAAAATTTCCATCTACATTGATCTTAGCGAAAATTTAAGCCAAAAATTACGTGAAAATGCATTTTCTTTCAAGCTAAAAATTAAGCCAAAATACCATTTCAAACAAAAATCAAGCTAACATCTAGCAAAAATATCAAGTGACTTACAAAAGTAAAAATGACCTTCAAATACGTTTCAGGAGCATACCCAAAGCTAACAATTACTTCAAATTTCAACCAAACAAGTTAGCCTTAATATCAAATGCAAATTATACCCATGTTTAGATGCAAATTACCAAAAGTTAAGGTTCGGGCATTACACTTACTGTTAGGGATCCTCTAACTCCTGATTTGAGCTATAGTGTGAGGATTATCAAGTGATCAACAACATCATCCGAATCTTAGCTTTGAGCACTTTTTTTTGATAATGACCCGTCAGGCCATGTGCTATTGTTAGGATTGGGCCTCTTGGGTCATATCCTTTAGCGCTGGTGCCTGCATTCGTAGGTCTCCCTGGAGCCTTCTTTAGCCCCCTTCTTTGTTATTTGCGAGGGGACTGATTGTGAAATGGACAGAGCCAGGGAACAATTTCTAGCCATTCCTCTGGAATTCTGGGGTGTTGATGGTTGGGTTCTTTCCTTTCTTCGGGTTTCAGCCCCCTGGCTAAGCAATCTGGCTTAGGCAGTAAGTGTTGGACATACTTTGTCCATTCCCATTCATGGGCATTGTAGCTTCTCACCATGCTTTTTGGGAGATAGCAATTAGAGCTTTTGCATGCTATTTGATCCGAGCGCGCCTCCCCTCCCCAACTCAGCCATCTGGCTTGAGTAACTTAGGTGCTGCTTATCTGACCATGTCTGTATATTTGAGTTGGCTAGGGCTTGTGGCTGACACTGTATCCTACCACTGCAGTTTTTTATCTTTTTGACCTGGAGCCCCCCTGCTTAGCCATCCGGCTTGAGTAGTTGGAATGCAGCTTGTTTGACCTAGCTTGAATGGTTAAGTTGGCTAGGCCTTGTGGCTGGCATTGTAGCCAACCACCACATTTTTGCACGCCTTTTTGATCCAGAGCCACCTAGCATAGCCATCCAGCATGAATAGCTGGGGTGTGCTTATCTGACCATTCTTGTATGGTTTGAGTTGGCTAGGCCTTCTAGTGTGCACTGCAGCCTAATGTTGCATTTTTTGCGCATCTTTTTCCCTTGGGTTTTGTGATGATGGGAGCTTCCCAATGACATGATCCTTCTCATCTGTGTAGACCTTTTGGGATGACCGGAGCCGAGGTTTGTGGGTTGTGGTGGATCTGCCAGCTTTGTAATGACTTTTTGGGTGGACTGGAGCTGTTAGTCTGAGGATTGCTTTTTGTCATGCATAGCTGGAGCGGTGACTCTATTGTCCAGTATTTGAATATACACTGGACTATGGCCTAAATGGGCTGGGTCTGTGTACTGGTCAGAACGAGTTCACCCAAATGCCAAGTCACTGTCAACTAGGTGGTAGTTTGGACCTACAATCATACATCATATGCAGAAAATATATGTTAGGTTGTGACGCAGACACCCCCTAACGGTCATGCACCCTTGGAGGGTGTTGTCACCCTATGTCGTATTTCCCTGAGGTTTCACAATGTTGGGGTTTTCCCAACTGCTGATTTGTCCCATCTGGGTGGACTATTGGTGCTGACTAGAGCCTTGGGACTGCCAAGGGGACTGATGAGACCTGTCCCCTATGGAGTCCATAATTGGTCAAAATGCTTAAAGGAGCCCTTGGTTGGGAGATGGGGACATCTCGGGCTCAAACCCTGTCTTGTGGGCTTAACCATCGAGCAGCCAGGAGAGATTTTCATGTGTTTTAGCAGATCAATGGAAAAGTGTGGGCTTTCTCCATCTTATGGCCCATAAGAGCATTGCATGCTCTCTTCTTGTTATGCATCTTCGTGTGGAATGTTTGCACTACTTCTTTGCCTGAGCTATGCCGGTGGCTTCATTAGAGCTCTTGGGCAGGAAAAAGCATTAACGAGAAGAGTAGAGAGTGGCTGGGCTACCTCAAGAGTCTTGTGATGAATGGCCTAATCAAGTGTTTTGACCAGCCTATCTGATTGTGCCACCTGTCCCATGGTTGTTTCTCTATCTCGAGGTGAAGAGAAACATTTCTGCAATCCTGGTGCCTTTTTTTAAAGACTGGTACCCATGATAGTTCATGCTCTGTTTCATTACATGCCATGCTTCTGAAAGGTATCTAATATGATTGGATTATGTTGCCTCCCTTTGTGGTTGATGATGAATTCTATTATCAATAGTCAAAACGAGGAGAAAGAAAGTTCAACCATTTTTTTGTGCAGCTATTCGAGACCTATTTTAGAGTCCTTTGGAACTTCCAATAATAAAGGTTTTATACTAGTAACTTATAGATTATAAGATTGATTCAACACATTTTAATATGTTTTATTTCTAGTTATCCAAGTTATTGAGTTAAAATTTCTACTGTTAGATTTTTTAGGGATGACAAAAATATTAAATGCCTCTAACAAGATTTGCATTTTTTTTTTTTTTTTTGCTTGAGACGAGATTTTATCATTAATCTTCTCATATTCATTCTTTAGGGCATAGCTTCCTTACCAAATGGCATCCAACAACCCGTTGCTGTAAATTCAAACCCCACAATTCAGGCTCCACGGCATCACAATCGGCAACAAGCCCAAACAGAAAGAGGCAAGCCCGTACAGCCTGCTCGGTGTGAAGTGTGCAAGATAGTCTGCGACACCCAGGATGTCCTTCAGCAACATAGATTGGGAAAGAAGCACAAGAAGAATTTGGAAAAGCTAAAAGCAGTGGTTGCTGGCGTGCCTGCTGCCTCAGCCTTGCCAACAGAAAACGGCAAATCTGTTGAAGGGCAACCCGAGAAGAAGAAGGCAGCCGAGCATGTTGAGGATTTGGAGGCCAAAAGGCGGAAGGTCGAGGAAGGTGGGGCAGCAGCAGATGCCATAAAGACCTGTGAATTGTGTAATGTGGTTTGCAATAGTGAAACAGTTCATAATTATCATCTTCTTGGCAAGAAGCATGCTGCCATGGTTAGGAAACATGCAGCCGGAACACAATCGGCTGCAGCCACTTAAAGATAGATTCTCGTCCAAGTGATAACGGAGGAGCTGAATTCAGACCCCGTCTTGTAAATTTAAAAAAATAAAAAAAGGATTTGAATGTAGAAGGGGAATAAAACAATCAAATGTGACATCTCAGTGGAGATGTAGCTGCTGTTTGGCTGAGGAAATGTGTTCAGTTGGTTTCAAAATGCAAGACAATATCCTAAAATGGAATATTTTTAGTTACTTTTGACATACTTTTGAGTTATTTGATTGTATATATTAATCCATTTTTATATGATCCCCTTATTATGTGCTGTGTAAGGTACGAATTTGTTCAGTATATATGCACCATTCTTATAGTATAAAGACATGATGAATGATTAATGAATCCTCAGCACTACTCTCTTCTGTTGTCCAACTCCCTCATTCCCCTCCAATTCCTCTAATTCTCATCTTATTCACCTTCTCTGGCATCCAGGTCGCCTCTTGATTTTTCTTAGTTCCCTGAATTCATGGTGAATAACCTTAGTTCTTCATAATATATTTAAATAAATAAGATATTATACCATTAAAAGTGCTCAAAAGATGACTAAATATTATTTTTTTTGATACTATTTTTTAATTAAACCATGCTAGGGAATATTCAATATACACCTTTTAGATGCATTTGAGTGACATGTTTTATTCATTTATTGATTCTTGTGTAAGTTAATTAATATTGATTTATAAATATTCTGATTTAAAGTATTATTTACTTTCAAAGAAGGCATGGGATATCTTGCTGTTAGTCCCCTGTCACATGGATTATTCTTAAAAGACATCTCAAAGGTAGAAGGGAAAAGACACATTTTCACTAAACCAATGTATGACAATACAACCCCAAAACATAGCACCCAATAAAGAGGTAATCAAGTAGCTATACTAGATGCACCGATATGGATTTTCACAGAAGTATTATTACTGAGTTTTGAGGTTGAACCCATTCATGTTCAAAGTATTATCCTCTTTGTGGAAATGTATGAGAATCCATACTGATACCTCTAATATAATAGTATGATCACCTCTTTATTAAGAAACTATATTATGAGTTAAACTATTCCACATTAGTTGAATATAGAAATAAGATATTAATGCCTTACTTCAGATTTGACAAGAATAGAATGTCTATCTCTAAATATAAGTAATAAGAAAGGAAATAAAAAAAGATTAAGATTGAGTCTTCTCCAAATAAAGTGAGTAAAACGAGAATAAAAGTTATAAATTTAGAGGCGGCATGAGAAGAAAGATGGAAAAAGCAAATCATATATCCACTGGTACGAGCTAAACTAGCTAAACATGAGGAGAAAAGTAACTTAAGCAAAGGTCTAAGTTATCTCCCAGTCATAACTGGAAGGATTTATTCTTCCTTTGAAACACATTGTAAGGGATAAAATCGGACAAGATGAAACAGGATAAGTGATTAAATGTGTCCCACGTATTTTTTCATAATAGACAATATCTTAAATAAAAATAGATTTAATACAGAAGACTTCCCTTCCAACAACCAACATAGTTCAAACATGTTTGTCTATCTGCTGTGGTGGAACCGTCTGACTTTAACCAATAAAGTTAAATTAGCTTTATTTATATTGAAAAAAAAATTCAAAAAAATGAACTTTTTGATAAGACAAGTAATACCCAATAAAATATAGGTAGAATTAACTTAAACTTTTTTGTGTAGCATTAGTTTTATTTTGGATTTTAAATTTGCATATTTCAGACAAAGTAATTTAATTTATATTTGAGTTAATTCTTAGATGAAAATTCATACCCAGTTGTTATTTGGCCTATTGTTTAAGGTAATGGCCATATTCATGAGGAGTTGGTGCAATCAATTGACCCGATGAGTTCAGTGTACCAAGTTTTTATATGATAATTTTTAAAAAAAAAATTAGATATGTATAATTATATTTTTTTGTTATTTAAAAGATATGTTTCTGAAATTCAAATTTGCAACCTCCATGTCACAAAAAAGGGCTTTACCATTGTGCAAAGGAAGGTCACCCATCTATAGGAATGATACAAGTCCAATTAACAGCTAAATTTTTTCTTTATCTTCTATTATAGATGGCTAAGATTTATTTCTTATAATATTTTTATAAATATTCCTAATTAAGAATATTTCAATACTACTTTCATACTTTTTTCATAAGAATATTCTAGAACATAATAGAAGTATCATTTTTCTAATATTTATAATTTTTAGGGCATATAGATCTTTTTAGAATTATCTAGATAATTTCCTCTCCCATATGTTTGTCTTTGTAGAACTAAGTTTTATATGGTTCTCAATCCATATGATATGCCTATGTGGTTCATAACCTCACACAAGAAGCATAAACCCCATCTTTATCTTTGTCATTTTTTTACAAAACTTTGTATTTTCTCATATTTTTTGATCTCCACTCAATCTAAACTCATCTAGGTAATCAAAGATCTTAGGAGGGCTTATACCATAATGCTCCTCAATCGTGTTTTCCTCATCTTTTGGCCTAGCCACTCTAACAGTTCTATTTAACAAGCTTAAAAGTTCATCAATGACTCTACAATAGTCATGGCATTACTCATCTTCTTATCGCACACATCTTGATCTCTATTCTTGTCTATGGTTGTAGGCCAATTGCGAAAGTGAAAAAAATATTAATCCTCGATCGTGCTAGACACTCCAGCATAATGAGGCAGACTTACTCACACAGTTCTTAACCTTACTCGCATGCTTCATTTTTCTCATAATTATACGAGGTTGGTACATGGTACTCCTCAAATAGAACCGCTTCTTAATTTCTTTCTTAAAATTATTGCATAACCATTGTGACATTTGTTATGCCAGCATTACATGAGATTATCTGTAAAGTAAATCATTATGTTACCCAATGTTCGATCACTCGCATGATCACTCGCATAGTTTTGAAGTACTGCTACATTTGCCATAGAAAATTATCTTACCATTTGGCATCCTATACACTGCAAATGACTATGGTTCGGATGCCTCCACTTTAGGTGCACCCATCATTGTCCTATATGGCCAATCTTTCTTCCTAATTGCTACGTCGACGGTTATGACTACACCATAACCTCCGACATGCACATCGTCTCTATCAACATCTCTTTGAATGTCGCCTAGCCATTGTTTCGTTCCGCCATTATGTATTCCCTATATCCACCAACGTATCTTTAGAGTCTTGACATTCATTCTTGAGGCTACCAAAGTCGCCTCAGGAACCCCTCTACAGAAGAAGTTTCAAAGAACTTTTTCCCCCTTTTTTCTTCTTTTCTTTTTCTTTTTATTACAAATTTAGAATATTTTTGGTACTAAATATTTTAAAGTACTAAAAATTAGATCGGTATTGAGCTAAAATCATTTATAATAATAATCTTAATACTCTAATTTTCTTACATGGAGATACTCCAGTCATTGGATTCATCAAATGTGAAAGGAAAAAGAGTGAAGAAAATACTAAATTTAATGGATGAGCTAAAATCTTTTAGTTTACTTGTCCAAATATTCTAACATTTTTATATGTAAAAACACAAATTATTGAATTCACGAAATTGAGAACAAGTCATGCATAAGCATAAATATGGGCAAAAAAATTACCAAAAAATATCCTAAATCCCCACAAAAAAAAAAAAAAAAAAAAAAAAAAAAGGAAAAGAAAATTTGAAGCAGCCCCTGTTCCAGAGGAAGAACGAACAGAGCACCTTAAAGGATTTGCAAACAGCAGAACCAACTATGAATGACTAGAAACAACGTTTCAGAATAGTAAAATCACAGACCAATCATTACCACTCAAGCCTCGATCCTGTAAGAGCTTCTTCTTTTCGATGGTGAGCACAGCCTGCACCGGTTAAGCATAAGTTTCCGAAGCAAAATGTAAAGAAAACGAGTTAGAAACCCGAATGCCATCCTCTCAAGCCTCCGAAGTGGCACCGGGCTTTGCTTCTTTTCTTATGATGTATATTGGTACTACTACATTAGGATTGATTCATAATACATAACGTATGGATTTGTTCAACACTAGAATCAACAATTCAAACATTTGAGGCAGCATGCTGCCTCAATCGGGTATACACGATAAAAGGAAATTCATGATAAAATCATAGAGAATTACAAGAAAGTATTTAAATAATGAGCAACAAGACATCATACACAGACCATGTTGTAAACCGGGCGAGTTGTTATAGCTCTCTTAGTGGGGAAGTTTTCAAATCTACCCAACGGTCAATAATGGATGTTAGATGCACGAGTAAGGAAGATTGAAAAGATATTTAAATCACTCGATACAATCTCTACCATTCATCAAATTAACTTTTAATTCTGACCACTTGATCGGTATAGAAACCTCCCCACTGGGAAAGCCATAAAAGCACTCGTAAACTGAACCTGTTTAACGGGAGAAGAGCTCAAACCAAATCATGAGTGGGATTAGCCTCAGGTAAGATCAGATTAATTCATCCACTGCAGTCATGCACGGACAACGAAGGCAAAATAGACACTTGAGGACATAAACGAACTACCATTGTCATATGCTGCACTAACTGGAGCTTTTCAAATTCAAGAACACAACTACAATGCCACATGCATCTCTAAAATTTATACTAACCGATGAAATCAACAAAAATGCAGAACGTTTTTAGATAACCGGGCCGAGATTAGTTTATGCCAGCTTATCTGTTCTCGATCTTTTTCAGGCATTCCAAAATAATCCTTTGCCATTCTGCACTGTACGGATCACGATTCTCCAGCACATACTCTAGACATTTCAAGAACCCTGATAAAGGAAGATATGTAAGATAGTTGCAGAAAAGAAGAACGTAAGAAGTTGCAATAACAACAGGGTTGAGATCTCCGCAAAAAAAGGAGAGAAAAGGGGCAAAAGGACAGTAAAAGTCGTGGATTATTGCAAACGCATAAGCCAGTAATTCTAGCTGCCATTGAAGATCTAAGACGAATGGTCACCGACACAAGATATGGAAACTATATGTGGGGAAACAACTAAAACTCATATTTTATTTAGATATATAGAAATATAATTGCTCAACAATACTATTTTATATTAAATTAGTAATAAAATACGTATTTGTTATTTTCTCATCTAAAACAGAATAACATGAGAAGCAATATGCAATTGAATCAACATAAAGAAGTGCTATGACATATCTCACAGAAATGGGAAAAAGAAAAAAAGGAAGATAGCACAGGTTAGGTTTTAATTATTTTTAGATTACAAAATGACTAATTTTTTTCAATTTAGGTTAAGAGCCTCGTTTTTCTAAAAATAAAAAAATAGCCCAGCTAACAGAACATTTCAGAGTCAAAAAATAAAATAAAATATTTCGACATGTGTCAAAGAGTGTTAACTACGCATTAGTGTCAGACACATGTTAACCACAGACAGGCTAGTCTATAAGAAGTGTTAGCACTTCATAGGTGGTAATTACAATTACCTTTAAATTCGAGCAAAAGAGAGATGCATGTTCAGTCTAATCTATTATGTGGTGGACTACAACCCAGTCCTCGTGTCATTGGATAGTTAATCTCGGCACAATCCCTCTGAACTATTTACAAGAAATTATTTTCAGCACTAATTTTCCCTTAAAAAATGAGCTACAATCCACCAATCAAAATACACTAACATATGCCTCTCACTTTTCAAATTATACTTCAAAAGTTTTGCACCAGAACAAGAATCATGCTTTATACATCAGTGGATTTAAGACTTTCAACCAATGATAAAAATATCGATATCAATATCAGATACAGCAGTATTAGTGTGAGGCATATTGGACACTACCTTTCAATATCGAATATATCGAAAGAAAAAAATTTCTAAAAATTGTAATGATGCAAACATCACAAAGATTCCAAATTAGAATAGATTTATTTTTATTTCATTTGATTTTCAAGATTTTAATTTTATTTGATTTGCATGATTTTATTGTGATTGAGATTTTATTATGTTGAGATTTTCTTATTATGTTGAGATTTTCTTTTTATTTTAGGAACTTATATTATACTTAATTAGGAAGTTATATTTATTTTCACATTATTTTAGGCTTAGGGTTTCTTTATATAATGATCCTAAATTCTATTGTTTGAGAAAAATTGATAAATCGAATACAATTTGATTGATTGTGATATTTCTTCTCTCTCTTGGCCTCTACTTTCTCTTCTCTCCCCTGGTTTTCCTTTTGTTTCTTTCCCTCCCCTGATTTCTCTTTCCCTTCCCCTACTCTACCCCTTCTTTCCCCCTACCCTACATCAAATTTGGTATTAGAGACTAAATCCCTATCCTGCAACCAGCAACTTCACTAAGTCCACCAGCACCACGGCCCATCTCCATGCTACAGCAAACAGCCATCAACTCCATTAGTGTCATTGCCAACTCCTCTAGTCCACAGCATTGCACCCCGTCACCACCTCCAGCAACAGTCTTGTCCCCGTGACTCCCACCGCCACACCAGTGCAAACAGTTTAGCCCTCTTCCAGCAAGTAAAGTCTCGACAGTTTTGCCTCATATTGTAAAAAAAAAGGTGTGATTTGTAAGAGCCCGTCTTTGTGAACCAACAAAAAAAAAAGAGAGCAAAGCAGCCAAAAAGCACAAAGTGGCCGCTGCAATCAAACGGAGCAGCCGCCGCTAGAGGTCAGAGAACCAAACCCACCACGCCGCCACTGACCGCCACCACTCTAGTCGCCGCCAAATCAAAACACACATAAACAACCATCCAAACCTTCCGAGACCTACATCACCCACTCATCCTAAACCCTAATCAACCACCAGCCCGCACCCTAAAACCCTAATCAACC
Organism: Nepenthes gracilis; assembly: GCA_033239525.1. Taxonomy (NCBI): domain Eukaryota; kingdom Viridiplantae; phylum Streptophyta; class Magnoliopsida; order Caryophyllales; family Nepenthaceae; genus Nepenthes; species Nepenthes gracilis. The sequence continues at coordinate 14,905,456 of BSYO01000015.1, forward strand.
ACCACCTAGCGACCAAGCTCCACCGCCATCACCGAAACAAACCCTACCCACACGCTCGAGCTGAGACCGACCCAAACCCTAGCTGCCACATCACCCCTTCTTTAGAGAGAGAAAACACACAAAAAAAAAAAACACCCTTCCTTTCACATCCGCTTACCTTTATAGTGTTGTAATGCTTTATTATTTACTTTTGACAGTTGCTTAGACTATCGAGTTTTCACTCAATGGGTCCAAGAATATAGATCGTTTCTTTGAATGGTATGGCATGTCAGAAAACAGGAAAATTCAGTTTGCTAGCCTCAAGTTAACTGAAAATGCTCAATTATTTTGGGAAAGTATTGAAAACCTCCTTGTTAGGCATCAATCAGCCCTAGTAAGGAGTTGAGCCAAAATGAAACAACACCTTTAAGATAAATACTTACCCCGCTCATATAGTAGTAACTTGCTAGACCAATGGAATGCCCTTCGACAGGGTAATCAATCCGTAACCAAATATGTGGCTCAATTCAATGATTTTTAGATGAGATGCCACATCATTGAGGACAAAGTCATGACATTAAGTAGGTTCTGACAAGGACTACATGAGAATCTTAGGAGAGAACTTGTCTTCTATGGAGTTACCACTTTGGACCATGCGTATAATTTAGTCCGAGATTTTGAATTGGTTACTAAGACACCGTATCGTCAATTAATATATCATACTCCTATTGCGAATGCTAAGTCTGTCCTAGGACCCCCTCCGTCCATTTCCCCTGCAAGGAAAGAGTATCGAAATCCCGCACAGAAATTAACAAGCAGCCCTTTAAAGAACAAATATATGAACCCAAGTTAGAGGAGTTTAATAACTTAGATGGTAATAATATTGACACATTTGTAACTCCTCTAGCCAAGACACCCAATCGTTCATCCCTAATAAGTCATTTCTAAGTGTTATACGATACACCTTGACACAATTTAAAGAGGCTGATAATTGGTATCATCACGCTATTTTTCACACTTATATTAAAGTAAATGAGACAGCTTGCAAGATTATCGTGGATAGTGGTAGTTGTATCAATGCGGTCTGTACTAACACTCTCGTTTGGGGTTAAAAGCTACCCCACATCTTCATCCACACAGCGTCTTGTGGATTTACAAATCTTTTATACTCGTTAAAGAATGTTATCTTATACCCATTCAATTCTTAGAGTACAAAAATCGCATTTTGTGAGATGTTATACCAATGGACATTGGTCATGTCATTCTCTGGCGCCCTTGGCTATATGACTTGGATGTCATAATCAAAGGTCTTTCTAATTCCTATTCTTACATTTACAAAGGCAAGAAAATTTACATCCATCCTTTACCCCCAAAACTGATGACTCTCAATGGAAAAAAAGTTGTCATAGAGATAAAAGGATTACATATCATTAGTTATACAACATTTGAACATGTAGTTATCATCAAGTCTATTGTGTTTGCTAATATTGTTCTTAGAGCCTTTCCGAAACCATTAGGCCTTATCCCGATATCCCCATATGTTCGTGCATCTATGACAGCCGAAGCTTTTGCACCACATCCTCATGACTTACACAATGAGATCAATCAACATTTAGAAACAATTCATACCGCATATCAATTTTAAACTGATGTGCATAAAGGATATGTTGCATTTCATGTTGAGGTTCTGTTATGGTTTGGATCAGGCTAGAGCAACGCCTATATAGGCCCGTTTCTATATTATATACTTATAGTGCTAATCCATTAAAGATTTTACAACAGATTTGGTCAAATGCATATATTATTGATATTTTATCTCCTTTTGGTTTTTATACTACTTTCTATGTTGACCAATTCCTCAGTTTTAATCCACCACTTGATCCCTTTGACGTGCTCTCTGATGCACCACATATTACATATCCACCCATTTCTACACACCTCTCCACCCTCCAAGCACACAAAAATAAACTTGATACTATTCTAGATGAACAGCTTATCTTTCCCAATGATGGAATAGTTCAACACTTCCTTATCATTTGGATTAGCCGGCCCAAGTCCGCGACTGTTTGGCTTTCTCGAGAGACACACCAACAATTCGACCCTGGTATTTTGGCATTCTATCCGAGTCAGCAGGCTTTCCCATCTCCCGGCCCAAGACATTTTCCTTCCAAAGGCATTGGTGGATTAGTCCGATTTTAGCCCCATTCACCCATGCCTGCCACCATCGGTGGAGGATCGCACAGCCACTCAGCTTGTGGTTGGCAATTGACTACCGAAGTTTCACTCGACAGGGTTAAGTCCCAGCCACCCAGAGAGAATTGATGCGAACATCACAAAGATTCCAAATTGGAAGAGATTTACTTTTATTTCATTTGATTTGAAAGATTTTGATTTTATTTGATTTACATGATTTTATTGTGATTGAGATTTTATTATGTTAAGATTTTTTTTTTATTTTAGGAACTTATATTATATTTATTTAGGAATTTATATTTGTTTCTACATTATTTTAAGTTAAGGATTTCTCTATATTAGGACCCTAAACTCTATTATTTAAGTAACATTGATGAATTGAATACAATTTGATTGATTGTGATATTTATTCTCTCTCTCAGTCTCTACTTTCTCTTCTATCTCCGAGTTTTTCCTTCTCCTTCCCCTGGTTCTCCTTCTGTTTCTTCCCCTCCCCTAATTTCTCTTTCCTTTCCCTTACTCTGCCCCTTCCCCTTACCCTACATCACGTAAGCTAGCAAAGCCACATCGATTAATATATCATAATATATCATTAATACGGTAACATATTGTAATATTATCATAGTATCAGAAAATATCGGTATCAAGAACCTAATATTGATGCATATCGGGTGATATTTACATTAGAGTTTCAAAAGTTTCCTCAGTACTTTGGCCAATTATTCTCAAGACAACTTGATTATTTATGAAAAAGCCAACTATGAACTTGCCAACCCACACCGCAACAGATTGGGTTGCACAACAAAAGCATTGTCATCAAAAGAGTTATTTGTGCCATGATCCTCCTACTAGGAGGATTCTGTGTCTCAAGGAATGTCACATTTTTAGCATTAGTATCTTTTCATGTCTTACATTGAGCCTACATATTTACCTCCCATGAAAAATTTACCTGAATTTTCAACTAACTCTAGATCAATTGATACGCCTCCAACAGAAGGATTAAACCCGGTTTTGTATGAAAGGCGAATTCATCATGATGCCCCACAGCAAGATCCTTCTCCATGAGCTGAATCTACACCCACTCCTCTTCCTCTTCAAAAGTCAAGTCATTCCTTCATACTGCAGAAATGTATGGGTACCGAGCTACATCTTTAGCTGCAACTTTGTCAACTATTTCTATTCTATCTTGTAAAAGCAAGGCTATGAAACATGAGTGACGACAGAAAGCAATGCACGAGGAATTGAATGCTCCAAAATTGAATAATACAAGGGAGAAAGTCTAATGTGCATTTTCTGTCAAGCCTGGGTTTATTCAGTTAAACTAATGTCAGATGGAACTTTGGACAAATATGGCCAGGTTTTTTTTTTGCCTTGGAAACTGTCAGGAATATGGTATAGATTATATCAACACGTTTGCTCCACTGACCACAATGGTACAATTGTTGCTATAGCAACCTCAAAGTCATGGCCTCTTCCTTAATTGGAGGTGAAAAATGCATTTCTTTTAATAGGGACCTTGAAGAAGAAATTCGTGTCTTCTTTCTAGTGTAAGCCATTTTAAATCTCGACTACGAGGAGTAGCACATGGGCTTGAGCCTTGCACCTTGTTGGTCACTTGGACTCGAGTATGACCGGAAGAATGCTCAACAAAGGCGGGATTCAGACAAGGTGGATGAGGGGAGTTTAGTATTGCATGGTTCGACACGAGGGAGCTCCGCTCTAAGAATCTCATTCCAGGGGAGCTTGGTTCTGGGAAGCTTGGACCAGGGAAGCTCAAAACAAGGAGGCTCAATATTGGGAGGCTTGGCCAAGGGGAACTTGGCTCTGGGAAGGGCAGTACTAGAGGTTCAGCCAGGAATCGAAACAGGTATTTGAAGTACACAACTGGGTGACATGGCAATGGACCAATGCTAACACCTAAAGCAGTGAATGGGGTTGTTCAAGGCAGAAGACTAGTGTCAGCCTCAACGATTCATATAAGGTACTCGAGGTAATGTGGGGAGTTCCCACAGACGGTTCCAAATGAGTCAGTGGAAGCAGTTCCTTGACTAAGTTAACAATGATGGTAGCAACTCCCCGGAGGAAGTAGCCAAGACCATGGATAATAATATTGATATCGGTATCAATATTGATTGTAACCGTATTAGTATCAGAGATATTGGTCAATACGTATTGCTATTAGATATATCAAAATAAAAAAAATTAAAAATCGTAAGTTGATGGGACCAAGACCATGAATGAAAATATCAGTATTGATATATATATTGTCTATAAACGATACGAGATGATTCCCTAGCTCCGGGGAGAGACTTTACAGTTGCGAGAAGATCCCCTAGTGCTGGGGAGAGACAAGGGGAAATTACTCATGCATAAGGTTTGTTCTATTGTTAAATATTAATAAAAAGACTGGGCTTTGTTCTTAATAACTATGTATCCCTTTATCTGAGTGACTTACAAAAACAGAGAAATTGGAGTAGGCTGAGCTAAGGGTACGTAGTTAGTGGTTGTGATTGTGTCGTGATCGTGTAACTTGGAGACTAACCCCTACGACATCCCATATGGTCATAACTTCTACTTGTGTGCCACTTGAAACTACCTCGTTGTGGTTTGAAGCAAGCTACAAGGGCTTAGTTTGGGAAGTTCCAATAAATTCTTAGTTTGAGAAGTTCCGACAAATTCTTCTTGCCCTTTCATTTGTCCCGTCATTATGACCTTTACATTGTTTTTGCACAATACTTCTACAGGTACTGTTGTCCTTGTCTATGTTGATGATCTTAGGGGCACTAATTCGTCATTCATTGTGAAGCTTCAAGATTCTCTTTATGCTCGTTTTCACATGAAAGATGTTGGAAAGCTAACATATTTTCTAGGCTTGCAGGTGCATACTTCTGCAAAAAGGTATTTTCTTCAACCACTTTAAGTAGACCAAGGACTTGATTTCTTTGTCTGGTTTGACAAATTCTTCTCCTGTGAATACTCCTCTGGTGGTTTATGTTAAGCCTCAGAAAGAAGAAACCATTCTTTCAGATCCCATATTATATTGTAAAATTGTTGATATCCTTGTCTTTTCAACACCTGGATATTTATACTACAGTTTATCAGGTTAAACCAGCTTAACAAATGTCAAGCTTCAAAAAGATGGTGACATTCTCTTCCTCAACATCTTCACCAGGTTGTTGTTCAATAATAAGATATCTTTTGGGTTCCCCAAAACGTGGAATATTATTTCCTTTTGGAACTGATCTTACACTGGCTGGACACAGTGATGACAACTTGGTAGGGTGCCTTGATACATGTCAATCTACAACAGGTTGGTGCATATATCATGGTAATGCATTAATTCCATGGAAGTACAAGAAATATGACCAGGTTTTCCGAATAAACAATTGAAGCAAAACTTCACGCCATGTCTCCCGCTTGCTCAAAAATTGGTTGGCTGTGTGGGTTGCTTTCTAAACTGTGTTTGGCTCAAGTTTTTACATCTCCTTTGCATGCAAATAACACTAGTTCCATTCAAATTATTGCAAATTCATATTGTCATGAGTGAACAAAGCATATTGAAATTTACTGCCACTCAATCTGTAAAATTTTGGATAGTAAGTCAGGCCATTGACACATCTCAAGTGGTCTACAGATGCAGATACATTAACCAAGTCATTGCCTAAACCAACATCAATTTGAGGGGATATAAAAGCATGATTTTGAATATGGATTTGAATTCAATTATCCTTTCCATAGTTAGACTGTTGTTGGTGCAAATCTTATTTGGATTATTCTTTCAATACCTAGGTTGCATAGTAGTTATTAGGTGCCTAAATCAAGGAGCCTAGATTAATTGTTATTATTCTACGTATTTTACATAAAGCAAACAGACTCAAGAAAATAGACACAATCTTTCCCAGCAATATCTAGTGTGTTGTGTCAATTAAGCCTCAATAATCGATAGATTTAAACAAATGAGAACAAACCACAATCATTTGGATTGAGAAGTGACAAAAAGAGACAGAGTCACACAACAAAGCATCATGTATACAACCACCACCACAACATCAACAAAGTCTTAAAACCCACCAAGTAGAATTGGCTATATAAATCTACTTTTATTATTCCACTCATTTCAGTATAATATCTTTTAGTAGTCAAAGCAATTTTAAATCATTTTTATCAAAAGTTTTCTCATTTTACCTATTCCTTTGATTTCTCCAACAACAACTAGCTCAATCTTTTAAGCATTGGAACCGTCTTAGACATTATTTTTCCATCCTATCTTTCATAGATGCAAATTCTAAATAATTGAAATTTCAAGCAGTCCAGAGCCTGATCAACTACCCAAGAAACTAATAACACTAACTATATTCATATCACAGCATCCAACTTTTAATTCACTACAGAATCTCTCAGGAACTTCCCCAGGCACCTCCTGACCTGTTCTTTTTCACCTCAACTCATACCAGTGCTAACACAATTTAGATTAATTTCTTTAAACACATAAGACAATAACGTTGACTAACTTTCTGTAGTTCATAATTAGCCAAAAAAGAAACTGATCTGGTCCCAATTAAAAACATACACCTTTATTGTCTCTTTCCTCTTTCTGGAGTCATAATTGATCTATTTCAAAATTTCAACTAACAAAACAATATAATAAGCCTAAGCATGCACATACCTTTAACATTTAATTATACCCAATGAAAAGGCATCAGTTTGCATCCTCGAGCCCTTGAGTTACTGTGAGGGGGAACTCTTGAACGATATTGATGGCGCATAGTTGAGCTGGTAATTAACCAGTGTTCGTCCAAATATGTTGAATGTCGCGGCACTACTGTAAGCAACCTCTGCATCTGAACACCTCTTAAACACCACTCTGGCACGACTGGTCTCCCGATCAATTTCTGTTTCAGACTCCCTCAAAGGCCCAAACCGCCTAAACATCTTATTCAGATTCAACTCAGAAGGAAAAGAATCGACTTCAGTGAAGTTCAGTATGAGTTCCGTTGGCAACTGCTCCGGCTTTCTCTCATCCCAAGATGGTTCCACAGCAATTGATTCATGATAATATCGTCTCCTGGAATTCATCCTAGGACTTGATTGAATGGTTTGAAGGGGCTTTTCCAAATCATCAGCTACAAGCTTTTGGTCTTTTCTTTTACGACCACGGCGTCTATTTTTATCTTCAGAACTATGCTCAACAACCATGTCTGTCCAATAGGAGTCATTCACATCATCAAATTCAAATGGTTTTGGAGACTCTACAATAGACCGAGAAGATTTTCCTTTCCTACCAGGACCATCTCTCCCCTTGGAAGAATACTCCTTCCCACAAATTCGAGTGGAAACAACTGAATTTCTGAATTCCAAGAAAAAACTGAGGATGGCATTCGAAAAACTATACCCCTTCAAGGGATCTTGAGCTGCTAAGTGAAGTTCTGCAAGCAATTCATCCAAAGACAAGTCTTCTACTGGAACAATCATTTTTTCACTTGGGGAGTCCAACTCGTCAAAATCATCCTCAAAACGTTTGTTGTAGCTTCCATCACCATTTCCTTTCAGAATGATGGGAGATCCTGCCAGTTGGCTTGCAGCCCTACGAATGCATTCACCAACTTTAAAGGTTTGCTTAGATTCTGCTACATGGCGGTGCAAAACTTTGGCCAAGGAAATAGTTCTTGTATTTTCTTGAACCATGGAATCATCAGTAAGAGAACCCAAGGCCTTCCTTTTCCTGCCAGAAGTTTGTGAAATCAGCATGCTACTATCTTTCCCATCAGACTCGTATTCACTATCTAGATAAGTCATTGTCTCACCCATCAACTCAGACAAGCTTTTTTCTTTTCTCTTGTGATAGAAAATATCTTTCAACTTGTGCTTGCGTCGGTGAGGGCCTTTCATGTCTTTATCAGACGAAATAACTTTATTATCCGTCATGATAGACTCTACATGCTCAATGCCACTAGACAAACTTAGATCCTGAGGGAGAGAACTATCAATATCACTTTCCAACAATGCTCCATGCAACTGGAGCTCGGGTAGTGCATAATAACCTTTCAAACGATAGAAAGCCAAGAGCTGAGCCTTTGTTATCACGACATCAAGCCGGTTGAACCCAGCAGTTGGAGATTCTGCCAGTGCTCTTATATACTCAATGAGCTCATAAGGTTGAAAAGAATCCACACTAGCATATCCATCCGCCCCTTCCCTTTTGCTTGATTCTTGTCGGATTCCTGTATTTTCAATTATCTGAAATTTGATCTCGTCATAGACTTCTTCTGGTATACATGAACAGGCCAGTCCAACCTCCACCCTCCTGGAAACCTCCTTCAAAGCACAGCTAACAGCATTTTGGAATGCTTCAGAATTGCTCTGTTTCTCTTCCTGTGAGAAATATTTTCTGAAGGGCTTTAGTAGAGATGTGTCATTCCATGCAAATGTTCGATCTCCAAAATATGCAACCAAATAGCAATCCTTCCTAAAATATTTAATGGCTTTCTCTGAGGAATCTGATGGATTAAATATCTGTCCAGGCCACCAAGGATGGCTCTTTACTTTTCCCCATACTAAATCAGACACAGAAAAATCACTTTCATTTTCGAGTGGCAGATGATAAGTAGCTTGATAGTCTTTTACCGAATTTCCTGACCATGAAGCTACAGGTTTTGCATTTTTCTCCTCCTTGCTCAGAGACTTTCCTTCAGAAGAAACTTGCTCTTCATCAACATTCTGCCCTTCATGATCAGCAACCCGTTCAGAAATCTCAGCATGTTCTTGCACCTCGACAGCATCCCCTATTAAGAGCAAAATTAGGAATCAGATTGTTAAACAAGCTTCCTAAGCATTCTTTAAGGCCATAAGTCCAATGTCCAACATATCTGGGCAATGCAGGGACCATAAGCCAACTTACATATAGATCATAACCAAAAAGAAAACAATAGCGAACTAGGCTTCGGCACTAGTTAATCATGCTAGCCTGGAACTTCACGTCGCATTTAACTTAGTCAACTATCAGCTGAAGAACTGGGATTTTTACTTCAAAAAGCAATTATATCTCAGTTTATCCTATTCCTAGAAAGTTTAAGCTTTCCATAGTCTATTTCCCAAGTAGAAATACTGGATAAATTGTCCCCTGCACCGAGGAGGGAGGCAAATATGATGGGGAAGAGGCTTGTGGGAATCGAACTCTGGGCATTGGCTTGGACAAGTGAGAAGAAATTAATATAGAATAAACTACAAATATATATATATGTGGGAATATAATGCCCACCACCCTATCTTGAGATTCCCAATTGAAGTTTTATGACTCCCAAGATTTTCGGATTCGACCCATGCAATAGTCAACCCAGGTTTGCACAAACCACAAACCCCTGAATCCTAAACCTGCGCAACACAAAGAGAACCGAAGCATTAGTAGGACCCCTAGGGATTTTCAGTGAGGTTTCTCCTCCGGCACCCAAGTAGTGGGGGTCCAAGTATAATGAAAGCAGGTAATAGTAAAGATAAAGCAGAAACGCTAGATACAACAACTATGGGGCATATTGTCCATTGGGTAAAAAGTTGATAACGGCCTGTCAACCCTAGGGTTAGATGAGCAGGAAGGAAGGCCAAGGGAGTTGGCATACGGCCTGTCAACCGGGTTTTGGAGATCAAAAGGACATTTGCTCAGACTTCCTAGGGTCTTTGAGTTTGTTCTGGGGGTTAATGGAAACACAGCAGTGGGCATGAATCCTTGGTGAGAGGATGAAATGGGCCACAAGGATGTCCTGTGTCCATAGATAAAAATATTGATATCGGTATATGTATCAATATCAGTCACGGTCATATTATTATTGGATATATCCAAGAATATATATTGGTATCGGATATATCAGATAGAAAAAAGTTACTAAACTTTGTAAGCTAATAAGGCCACATCGGCCAATTTATCAACTGTATTAGCCAATATGAAAACATATCGTGATATTATCACAATATTGAAAAATATTAGTATTAGGACCTCCAGGTACCGATATACATCGCTCGATATGTACCTCATCAAACGACATTTTCATCCATACCTAGGTCTTACATACAAGGAGATAAATATCTCAATGCATAAAGAATAAATGTTAAAATGAGTGCAATGCTCCTTGATGGAGAAGGAGCCAAGCTTTGGGAGCTTTTAATGAAGTCTTATGCTTGTAAGGAGGGTGGAGATAATGTATTTTCTTTTTTGAAATGAATGAATGCTCAGCGCCCATACGAGTGGAAGTATTCTGAAGAGACATTCAATGGGTGGATCGACTCTTTTTTCGTTGGCAAATCAATCATTTTTCCATTTGATGAGGTCCTTTTTATAGCATTAAATAGGTGTTCCTAACATGCTCGAAATTTGTTTCTTGGGACTAGAAAGCTGCCAACTGTGCCCAATGGATAACGAGATGCAGGCTGCTGGCCGTGCTCTGCATATGGTTATTTTACCCAATAAGCAAGCTTCAAATTGGTCCACTATTTTTTTTTTTTGGGGGAAGGTTATTAGCTTATTTGCCTGCACAATTTCTGGCAGCCGTCTTGTTAAAAGCATCAGGCATGCCTTTTTTTGAAATATGACTTGTCCCTTCCCTTTTACCATGCTAGCCTTTATAGAACTTTGTGATCCCTTCCAAGTATAAGGCTGCTAGGTAGCCCCAATTCGACCACTTTGACTGGTTAGGCAAAGAAACATGGTCATGTCAATTGGCTGTGTGTGTAAGCTTTCACACACCAAGAGCTCGATTGGTCTCCTAAACTTCTTTAATAGGTCTATTCTTTTTATTCGGAGGGCAGCCAAGTTTGCCTGAAGTCCATCCATACTTAACTAAGGCTCAGGCCGTCTGATTTGAAGATTCACTGATGTGTTCTAAGGATCGGTCAGTCTCAGCAACACTTGCTGGTATCTTGAATCGACTCCAAAACCCTTGCGGGCATCCAGTTGCCTGATCTGAATTGTCTTGGACAGGTTTTCAGTGTACATTACATTTTGACCCAATTACTAGCCCCTAGCTTTGAAGATGAAGCTCAGATTTAAAAGCCTGTAGTGTTGAGGCATTTTGAACATCCTATGTTCTAGGCTTATTTGATATTCTATAAGTCCCCCATTTTAATATATCTTCATTCAAGTTGAGCGACCATGTCATTTAGGTGATTGTATTCCTTTTCAGATGTCATTTGGACTGTTAAGTAACTGAGCGATTTGAAGTTAAAGGACCATCTCAAATTATCCGGACAAAGTTCATTCTTCTTCAAAATGCTTTGCACCTTTCCAAAGATATATTCTTTCTATCGTCACATTTGACCATTGATGGCCTCTCTAGTCCTGACATTCCAAGGGAGACCTCAACGACTTCCCTATACACAAATTTTTGAAGGTCAGTGCCTTTTCCCAATTCCTTCCATTTCCCCCTATAGATAGGGTTATGGTAAGGTGCCTTTTGTTTCACCTTTCCAAAGTGCTCCTTCCAATCTACACCATATCCTGAGATTTGTGCTTTCAGCAAAGAGCTTTCTCTTGCCATCTTTGGCCCAACTTCTCTTTTATCATGGTACTAGGGTTGCCATCTTTGGTCATTGAGTGAGCCGGTCCCTAAGCCATGGATAACAGTATATCCAACCTTGTCATTTCTAAGAGAATTGGATGCATGCTCCCTGTATTTAACATGAGACCTCTTGCAAGCCACAATCAGATGCTAGAACCAGTGTCTTTTGCTGGCATTTAGTTCCCCTTCATAGAGAGAGGCTACTCGCCTAAGATGTCTGGCCTCACAACATGATAAGTCGATCAGTTCTTAGTTTGATATTTACTGTCACAAATTTTATGACAATGCATTTATCCTGAATCTTGTCCACCTATTGTGCTATGGAATGTCTCACGCAAGGTTCATTCTACGGTTGATTTTAGCGGAAGTTGACCAAAGTGTTTCACCTGATATTTGTTAAAGGTTTGGCTTGCGCGAAATTCATCTAGAATGTTTTGCGCAGAGTTCGCTCAATGTTTGGATCCAGCAAAATATCAGCAGGGGCATATGTTTGAAGAAGTTTGCTCGAGTTTTTGGATGAGTGAATTTAGTCCAAGAGATTTTGTTAGAGGTTCACACGATATTTGGCTCTAGCAAAAATGGTCCAGATGCTTCGCTCGATGTTCGTTGTGGTTTTGGCTGGCATGAAATGGCTTGAGCATGTTTCCCTCAAGGCTTGCAAGATGTGTCTGCTATGGCCAATCTTACTACTTCAGAATTTCAAGTACCAACTTAGACACTCTGTGGACTTGTCTTCTAATGACAAGGGAGCCTCTGACTTGAGCCCATCTTAGAACCGCACTAAGTCCAAATGTCATGGTAGTAAATACAGAGAGGCTTCCAGGTCCAAATTGGGATGCATGCAATAGAGTTTGGGGCCTTCACAATGCTTAGGATTTTGCCCACTCAGCTAGAGCACGGGCGCAGGTGTAATTTGGTCAGAAGGCTTTCCCTGTGACCAAGTTTAGGGCCCTTATAGCTCATGGGGATTTTTTTCGCTTGGCCAAGGCACAGGCACGCCAGTACCTTTTTAAGTCAATAAGGTTTAACAGACCATATTTGGAACCTCATAGAGCATGGAACTCTGTTCGCTTAGCCAAAGCATAGGCACATTAATTCTTCTACTAGTACCACCGTGGGTCAAGGATGCTTTGCCTATGACCAAATTTGGGAACCCAATAAAGCTTGAGACTTTGTCCGTTTAACCAGAACACGTGCGCTATGACAACTTTTCTGGTACCTTAGTGGGTTAAGGAGGTATCAGATGGTCTAATTCTGCTCTAGATAGTCCTAATTTCTTGTTCACATCAAAGTAAAAAAAAAAAAAATCTCTAGAACTTCAATTGTCAGTAAAGACTCTCCTTAGGTGTACTCATTACTTCCCATTGAGATGGAAGTTGATAAAATTAGAGGGTCGGAGCAGGAGAGATTACATGAGATAGATCCCCATCCCTGAATTGAATGGTGTTTTGCTCTACCCTCTTTGAGGGTGATCTTGGCTATAGGCATCTAGGCCCTCATGAAGGTCGAGTGGAGATCGTGTTGTCTACTCTTGTCACTACCAGATTGTCTCCAATTAAGTCTCCTACCAACTCTAACCTCTGAGGAACCGATTGTCTCCCAAACATTGAAAAAAATTTTCAAACTGCAAAAACCAAGCCAAACCAAATCGCCAACAACAGTTTGGCATATTACTCGGTTTGGTGTGAAACAATTTTTTATCCAAGCCTAATTTTTGGTCGGTTGCAATTTAAGAACTTAAGCCGAACTAAACCAAACCAAACTGCACACACACATATACATGTATGTATATACATATATAACAAATTGAACTTTCTATTGTAACTAAAGATGCATTATTCTTTTGGATTTACTTTCAATACAAGTGTTCAATTCTTGATTCTTTCAATAGTCTATTATCAACTAAATTATTAGATATTATTAGCTGTTGTCAACAGTGACAATGTTTCATGCATATTCCCATGATATAAGAGAATCGTGGGAAGATGTTGGAAATTATAAAGAAATTACATCATATATTATTTATTTTCCTAAATATTAAATTATTATGTTAATATTATTTCCTGATTAAATAGTAAGTCAAATATCTTTTTCTCGTCAAAATATGGCTGACCAAGTTTAAATTTAACATTGCAGTATTTCATAATCAACGTTAATTTCTACCAAATAATGTTATGTATTTATTTTTCTATTATATATTTCTACTATATTTGTTAAGTTATTTTCGAACATATTTGCGATATTGTTATTATTACATTGCTATTATTGCATGTTTATACAAATAATTTTTGGACAAATAAGATACAGTATTTAAAATCACATAAACTGTCTGAACCAAACCAACCCGTACATTGACAGTTTAGACAATTTCACTCAATTGACAGTTTGGCTTGGTTTCATAAATTTCCAAACTGCAATATGCAGTTTGATTGTAAATTATCCTCCAATCCGCACTAAATTGATCAATGTTATGAGGAATTCAGTAGCCCTCTCCAAGCTAATGTGTTCCTCTGTGTTGTGGCCCTGACCCTGGTGGAATTGATAGAACTTGCTTTTGTCTTAGGCCTGAGGGTTCTTCATTGGACTCAACCATATTAGTTGATTGTTTCTTATTAGCATCTGTTTGTTTGCCCAGCTATCAATCAATAGGCTAAAATTCAGTTGTTGTGGATACAGCCCAAGCGCAAACTGCTGTTGTCGCATGTGCGACTGTTAAATAAATTGCTTGTGTCGCAAGGACATCCTTGATGCTCAAGCTTCCTACCACAGTTAGGATTCTGGAGGTTGCTCGGCCCTACTGTCAATGAATAATAAAAATATCCGCTAATATCTTAACATATTGGCTGATATGTATAAATATTGCGCCTCTCTAACACGGATATTTCCCAATACAACAGTAAAATTGAGATATATTGTCATATCAACAATTTACCATAGATTTGACTAATATATCAGTCGATATTTTTCTATCATTTTAAAATTTGCAGTATTTTTTATTGAGATATATCTAATATCATTTTAAAATGCCAATATATCAGCATTGGAGCCCTCGATACCGATATTTTTCGATACTGTGACAATATTGCGATATATTTTCATATCGGTCGATACAACCGATATATCAGCCGATACAATCCTGTCAATTAAAGATTCTCAGAATTGTTTTATACGATACATCCGATACTGGTACGTATTGTTTGATACTGATATAACTATGACCAATACTAATATTGATATTTTCATCTTTGTCAAATACCGATACGCATTCCCCAATATATCCAATACTAATATGATTTCGACTGATAAAGTTACTGATACTAACACCAATATCAATACTTCCACCCAAGCTCTCGGCCACTTTCCTCTTCTTATCAACCCTTACATTTGCAGGATCTCCTCTCTCATTCTGCTGGATGTTGATGCTTTGACGGCAGCATTGTATGCAGCAGCTCACTCTTATCAATCACCAATGTTTGAGCTCTAACATTATCCTAAAGAAAAGTTCAGGCATTGGAGCCCCCATGCAAGTAATTAGTTCAAGTTGGTATTCCCCGTGCCCAAGTTATAAAGCATATTAAGAATTTTTTAAAACTTTCATCAAACAACTGAAAAATATGGGAAAAGTGATGTTTTTAAAGCTTTTAGCTATACTTGAACTGCACCAAGAATTTAAAGATACTTACCAAAAAAACCAAGAATTTAAAGAGCTCCTTGAAGGAGTCAAGGGAATTCGGTTTCATGCTATAGAACTATGTCCTTGTGTCTCTCTTCAGGGTCATACAAAAGCTCTGGCACATAGCCAAATTGGGAAAGTCGTGGAAGCGAGAAGGGTCCAGACTACATAGATGAATGACATGATCAACAGGATCAGACGCTCTGTCATATGGTTTGACGTCCAGATGTTTGGAAACTTAAGAATTTCCAGGGAGCAGCTTCCCCTAGGTAAGGAGCACTTGACCTATCTATGTCGAGCATCACATCATAATTTCTTCCATGAAGACGCTTTTTTTTCCAACCACCAGATCTTCTTTCCTAAATGGGGCTGGTGGTCTTTGAATTTATGGTGGGCTTAGCTTCAGCATATGTAGCTGCAAACACCTAGCTCTTCGCAGTCACATGGGGTGTGCAGTCGACGAATCCTCCGTATAGAATAGAGGGTTGTCCTCCATCTGCCTAGATTGCAGGAGGAGTCTTCCGCAGTCAAATCCCACCTTAAGAACCACCAGTTCTCTATCAAAGGTAGGACCATGTCTGACCAAGGTCATTCAGACATAATAATGCGAGTGGGAAGCCAATTCGAAGGCCATAGTTTTGGTTGGTCAAAACAGTAAGCTTCTGCCTTCCAAGATGTTCCAGCTCGCAACCTTCCTCAGTAACTGGAGGCTCAAGACAACGGAGGAGGGTATCAACTCTCATTGGTTGCTTTCCATTCCTCTCACATTATATCTTGATTCAGTTGTCCATTTCTCTGACCTGTGCTGTCAGGATGTTAAAAGCAGCCATGATTAGTAAAGGATCAGGGATCCCCTGGTCGTCGCTCTTCTGGGGAGCATTTTGTGCTGAGTTGCCAATAGAAGGTAGGCTAGAGGAGTCAAGAGCATGGTTTATAGGCATCATGTCCTCTTATGCGACTAAACTGGGAGGATAAATGTAAGTTACAGAGAGAAAGTGTGGGCTAGGTTATGATAAAAAAGCTGCTCAGTAGATGTGTTGAGAAGGCTTTTAGTTAGCATCTCCCACAAACAACACCAATGATGCATCTCCAGATTTCTAGATTTGATATGTGCAAGTCTTCATGTGTCTAGGCAAACCACAGACCCTGGAATCCAAGACTTGCGCATTACAGATAGAATCGAAGTGTTAGCATGACCCTCAAGATTTCCCCTCCAATGTTCAAGTAAGTTCGGGGCATGAATATAATGCAGAGGAGAAATAGTAAGGATAAAGTAGAAATGCTGCGAAGAAATGCGGTTCATATTGTCCACTGGACAAAAGGCCGATGGCAGCTTGTTGATCGTGGGGTTGGGGTTAGATGAGCTGGACGGAAGGCATATGGAGCAGGCATCCCGCTTGTTATAATCAGGTTTTAGAGGTCAGAAGAATAACTACATGGGCTACATAATAGGTCTTTAAGCATGTTCCAAAGGTTAATGGTAATGCAATAGTGGGTACAGATCCTTGGTGAGAGTAGGGAACGGGCTCATAAGGATCATGGTGAGAGTAGAGAATGGGCACATGAGGATATCCCTGGCCTTAGATGCAGGGAAGATAAATAACTAAATGCGCAAAGAATAGCTATTAAAATGATTGCAATGCTCCTTGACAAAGGAGGAGCAAGCTCTAGGAGCTTTTAGGCATCTTACGCTTGCAAGGAGCACATACAGATTGTATATTCTTCTTCTAAGAGAATGATTGCATGAGTGCAAGTGTTATAAGGAGATTGGACTGCCTTGAGACATATTCGAAGGGTGGATCGATCTTTTTTCCATTGGCTGAGGGCCTCTTTTATAGCATTACAGGTGCTAATGGCATGTTTGGTTGGAGTAAATAAAAATTTCATTCCCACTTTATTACTAGTCGAATAATTATTCCTATATTTGGTTACTTTATTAGAAAGAATAAATATTCCCAAATGAATAGATATTCCACCAAAACAGAGAATAAAAAAACTAAATTTTCTTTAGTATTATTTATTCCTTGTATTTAAGGAATATCAATTCCTAAATTTATCACCATTTTACCCCTTTTAACATTACTTCCCCTCTAAACTGCTGCCCATTTTCTATAATCCGTACCCATTTTCTACCCCTCTCATCTGTCTTCTCTTTTATTCAGTTCTTCATCACTCATGGAGAAATCTCTCCTCCGTCACCCGCATCAATGCCTTAGACATGCTGCCACTTCCTTCTTCACATTCGAAACCCTAGTCACCATCTCTGTCTCTCCTTCTTTACATATGCCACTGCACATAAATGGTAAAGACATTTCCTCTTTCCTCTCTCACGAAATCACCGCCTTGCTTTTTCAACTCATTTCTATCATCCTTCTCTTCTCTTCCTTCGATTTTTTCATCAATTTGTTTGGAATTGACTTCTTTTAAAATTATTTTAAATATTATGTGCTTTTATTGTGTTATTGTTGAATTTTTCTTTATATATTCTTCTCCTTCTTGTGTTTCCCCTTCAATTCAACCATCTCGCTCTTCAAGTGATTTGTTGATATATGCTAATTAATTGAATCATGTTTGGAATGCTAATAGAATTGATGGTTCTTATCTAAGCCTTTTTTTTATATTGAGGTCTTTGCTTTGAAAAAAAGGGTTGGGGCAAATGTGGTTTCTGTCAAAAAATTTGCTTTGGAAGTCTTTTTGGCTGTAGCTGTGCCTCTTCAAATTTCTTATGGTTATTGAGAAGTTCAAACCGAACTTTGATGATGATGAAGCACTTTCTTAAGGTGTGAAATGAGTCTCTTTTCATTACAATTTTAAATTGTCCTCAAAAGGTGTTACACAAGCAGCATTTCTTCATAAGATTCACCATGGCCAAACAGCAATGCAATGAAAACTTCCTGTCTGGCACTCGGACAGATCAACGAAGTATAATGAAGCTGTTCAGATGTTACTTTTTTTTTTTTTTCAATCTCAATTCCTTCGTAGTGGTCACAATGTCACATTATTGACTGACAGATAGAATGAGTTGAAAGAGATATTAGTCTTTGACATGAATTTTGCAATACCATTGTTTGATGATGTCAGTTCATTCAAATGGGTCCTCAACATCACAGGAGCTGCATGATCAAATATGAATTGTCTTCTGCATGATCAAATATCAAAGTCTCTCCGCACAGTAAATAGATCAATAAACAGATCAGCACAATTACCTGAAGCTCTCCTTTATCCAAAATCTGATCAATAAATAGATCAGCAGAATTATACCACACAGTAATCAAATTTAAATCCACATAATCACTTTTAAAGTAACTTGTAAAGCTACCAGAACATGAAGAAGGTAAAGGAATATTTGTCCACCTCCAAACAGATTGTTGTCTAATTATCAGTGCCAAAGGCAGCTACCAAGTCCTTAGACTTTGACAAGATTCCCTTGGGCACATTAGAATACACGATATGTGATTGCCATGAACTATAGTTGATTGGAAAATGTGATTTCTTTTTTGATGATCTGTGCCATATTTGAAAAACTTGGACTAACTTTTTATTCTTATATTTGCATATGTTGTGATTTGTCATTACATTTCATGGATCAATTACGTTCCAAGTTGTCCAATGAGAAGAAAAAGAAGATAACAATCATGCAAATTGAATGGACTAACAATTTGTCATACTATTCGGTGGTTTCATGTGGCTTAAGTGCAATTTCAAGCATTGAACAGCATAGGCATACAATCACTTAGTCTTCCAGAATTGATTTTTATTTAAAGAGAGAGAGAGAGAGAATACATTAATAGAATCATACATGGTAGTAATATCACTTATATTAATATGTTCAAAATGAGCAGCCCCATATTCTTCAAGTTGTATGAGATGTTAAAAAATATTAGGGGACTTCATCCATCAAAGCACATGATTGTTGATGAGCAAGTAGTAATATTCTAGCATATTCTTGCACATCATGTCAAAAACAGAGTAATTGCACATAATTTTAAGAGGTCAACTGAAATGGGAAGTAGAACATTAAATAATGTCTTAATTGCAATAATACGGCTACAAGTACACTTGTTTAAATGACCAAAACCCATCACCAAAAACTCTACAGACAAACAATGGAAATGGTTCCGATATGACAATAACTTTATATATTCAATGCTATATCTATATAATAAATGTACTAGATAACTCACTCAATTTTATATGTACTTATATAATTGTATAGGCACTTTAGATGGGACATAAAAATTAAAATACCTACTGCTAACAAATCTAGATATAGAACTCATAAGGGAGATATATCCACAAACGTGTCAAGGATATGTACCCATGACATGCAATTTGTATAAGTGCTTCCTAGTTGGAAAGGATCTGCGACAAATTCTTAAATTTTACAAGATGCGCAAAGTAGAAGGCGTAGATTGAAAGTTCCCGATTGTTCAATTTCAAATTATCAAAAGAAGTAAAATGTTTTGCCGGGGATGTTTTCTTGTGGAATGATATAGAATTTTTATATATAGATACTTATTACTTAGTTGATGCAGGATAAATAAATTTCAATAGATTCATTGCACCGTTTAAGAGCCAGAGATACCAGTTAAATGAATGATATCAAGGCCACCAACCATGAATGGCCAAGGAATTCTTCAATATGAAACATACTGCTACTCATAATGTTGTTGAGAGGTGTTTTAGTTTGCTAAAAATGAAATAGCTGATCCTTAGAAATTCATAATTTTACCCAATCAGAACACACAATCGAATTATTATTACTTGTTGTTTGCTCCATAATTTTATTAGAAATGAAATCACTTATCCTATTAAGGATGAATATAATGACATGCATTGTGAGGACTTGGTTGACAAAGATACGGACGTGATAACACAACTTGATCACTCTAATGGTTGGAATAAATTGAGGAATAATTTAGCAAATACAATGTTCAACCAAAGGGGATATCATTGAATACTAAATTTTAAGCATTCAATTTGAGTAGTGCCATTTATTAGTATCATTTATGTATCCTCATTTAATATATTTTTGTGAGCCTATTTTGAATGAAATTTGATTAAATACAATTTTGAGTACAATTCTTGTTGACAATGTGTAGTCATTTATACTGTTGATTTTATATAATTACAACATGTCACTTGCAATTCTTGTTTAATGCAATGTTTTGATAGACAGTTGTGTACATGCATCATATAAAGGAGGTAAGTATGACACAAGCTGATAAGGATACTAAAAGAACATGGAAGTTTCATGAAAATGATACTCTTGTTGGTAGCATAGTTGAGTTGTATAGCATCGGTATGCACAACGCCGATAATAGATTTAAATTAGGATATTTACATGAACCACAGGAGATTTTAAGACAAAAATTACCTACTTCACGCCTTCACACATTGCACCTAGAATAAATACATTAAAAAGGAATTGGAGTATCATGTCTGATATTATAAGGGGCACGAACACTTCCAGGTTTGAGTGGGATGATGCATGAAAGATGGTTACAGAAGAAATACCTACATATTGGTAAGTTTTATACTTCATCTATCGTTATTGGTATTTACACTTCGTCTATAACACAACCTAATACCTACTTTGTTTTAATATAGAGCCACAAGAGAGTTGCCATTTAGCGAAAGAAAGCATTTCTATATTTTGAAGATTTGCCAATAATTTATACCAAAGGTCGTTTGATATGAGTGGATGCACAAGCCCCTGAGGATATCATTCAGGAGTTTCAACAAGATGAACCACAAAACGACCAATTTAGCGTGAAAAATGTTCTAAAATGGAGAATGTAGACTTACATGACAATGATGAATCGCTTACTTAACGTGAACCACCTGTTACAACTCCAGTTTATAAGGAGTTTGTCCGGGGGGAAAAATGGAAGGCTAGTGCAAAAGTGAAATGTTGTCCGAGTGTATTCTTCAAGCTACCAATGTATTGAACACAAACATGAATAAGGTTAGTGACATGTTGAACAAGGGCTTAAGGACTAACTCAATAGTTCAGCAAAGGACAGAACAACTATATGCTTTGTTGACCGAGATTCAGGAATTATACACAAGTGAAAGGAACGCGACTTATACCAAACGCATACTTGATCCAAGACTTACTATGGGCTTGTTCAATCTTTCACCCAACCAACAATTAGATTGGATCAAAAATATTTACTATAAATTACACTGTACACAATCATAATTATGTTGGTTAGAAAAACAATAATTTTTTTAGATGCATGAAGTTTGTTTAATATCGAAGTTGTCGATATGATTATCAAGCAATATTTTTTGATTAAAGATTTACCTTTTTATTATAATTGTGAGTGTAATATATTTTTGCATCAATTGTGTAGTGAATAAATAGTATAATATTATTTCATGTAGTGTACAACATTATTCCATTTATAATTATTTCGTAACATTGAATATTTTAGATGCATGACTTTGATGATAAATAAATATTATTTAAATAATTTATAATTTAGCAACTTAAATTATCCTGAACCGGATCGTGAATCTTGTTCCATGTAGCACGTAGTAGCACTTAACAAAAAACAGTTTGTGAAGATACTGTAAAATAATGGTAGAATATCTTGTTATTTGAATAAGGGTTAAAAAATCATTATTATAAATTTCTATCTTATTTCTCTTACTATTACTATATACCAAACTAATGTGTCCTTAAATCCAGGTTACTATTAGGGCTGGAAATCCACTTGATCTTCCTTGTCAAATCGAATTGAAGTGGGTCTGGGACGATAGCTCCGGACCTAGATACTACACACTACAACTAAAAACAAGAGGTCAGAGGACAGTGAAAATTGTTCCTACCATATATCCTCCGACACTCAAGTCATGAATTTTTCCTAAAAAATAGAAAGATATTAGAAGGATGCCAGGAATGCATAGATGCATGTAGTGGTGGATTAAACGTTTAGATGTGCTAGCTGAGGGGCGGCTTACAGGAGCGCCCGGCTAGGGGGCATCTTGGAGGTGCACCCTAGAGGGGCGGTTTAAAGGTGCACCTGCAGAAAGGCGGCTTAGAAGTGCACCCACTGAGGGGCGTCTTAAAGGCAACCGACTAAACTACTCTAATGGGCTAGCATCCAGGTCACCTGAGCAGAGGGTTGGCTCTGAGACAGAGAACTCATGGCCCTGGGATAAAATGCTCCTGTCTCCGAGATGGAAGGCTGACTCTTAGCTTTGAGATGGGGGCTAACTCTTGACTTCGAGACGGAGGGCTCTTGGTTGTGGGACAAATGACTCCTAAATGATGGGCAGGCCTCCTGGAAAGAGGGCAGCTCTTAGCTCCAGGACAGAGGACTCGTGGCTGCGGGACAGAAGGCTGCTACCTCCAGGACGGAGGGCTCCTCGATGGAGGATAGGCCTTCTAAAATGAAGGCAGCTCCTGGCTCCCGAACAGAGGACTCGTGACTCTAGGAGGGCTCCTAGATGGCGGGTAGTCCTCCTGGAATGACGACAACTCCTAGCTCCGGGATGGAGGACTCGTGGCTCCAAAATGAAGGGCTCCTGACTCTCGAATGGAGGGATCTTGGCTCCAAGATGGAGGGCTCTTGGATAGAGGATAGGCCTCCTAGCAGCTCCTGGATCTGGGACGGAGGACTCGTAGCTCCAGGACGGAGGGCTCCTGGATAACGAGTAGGCCTCCTGGAAGGAAGGAAGCTCCCGGCTCCGAGACGGAGGACTCGTAGCTCCAAGACGGAGGGCTCCTGAATAACGAGTAGGCCTCCTGGAAGGAAGGAAGCTCCTGGCTCCGAGGCGGAGAACTCCTGACTCCCAAACAAAGGGCTCTTAGATGGGGGATAGGCCTCTTGGAAGGAGGGCAGACCTAGCTCAAAGATGGAGGACTCGTGACTCCAAGACGGAGTGTTCCTGGCTCCCAAACGGAGGGCTTCTGGCTGCCGGATGGAGGGCCCTTGGCTCCAGGACAGAATGCTCCTAATGGAGGGTAGGCCTCCTTCCTGGGAATGCCAAGCCATCTGGAGCTTGTCTTCCCAAGCTTGAGGGTGCATGGATTTATAGTGTGAATGGCAAATGCGCTCCTCTCACTTGGGCAATGTGGGACATTTCACTTTGAAAAACTTTTGTTGGGTTGGAGTTGAGTTGTAAGCCTACTGTGGGGCCTAGCCCGTTAGGCCCATGGCCGTTGAACCCATCACAAACTATAAAAAATTAATTCTCAACTTAATTATAATTATTACAAATGACAAGCCAAATATGAAAATAATAATTCTTAACTCTATTCCTATCTTATTCAATTCCCTAAGAATAGTTATTTTATTTATATATTATTACATTCCAACAACTAAACATGTCGTAATAGTCCATTTCTTGGTGTTAACGAACTCCCATTTGTGCCCAATTGGCGATGAGATGCTTGCAGGCTGTTAGTTGTACCCCGTGGGTGGATGTTTTACACAGCTGGCAAGTTTCCGATCCCTGCCTTTTCTAAAATGTTATTAGTATTTTTTACTTATACATTTTTTGGAAGTTGTCATGTCAGAAGTGTCAGGCACATATTGTTGGGATTTAATGTGCCTTTCCTTATTGTCATGCTAGCCTTTATAGGACTTTGTGATCCTTTCCAATGATGACTGCTTGGCTACTAGAATTCGAGTAGGAGATTAGAAATTTGACAAACAAGGGTTATGCCGTATATATGAAAGAGTTTACAATAAGAATGTATTTGGCAAATCAAATACCCTGGCCTAAAAACAATCCTATGCACAATTAGATGTATTTTTTAACAAATTCCTAGATAACAAGCCAACTTATGACTGATTGGACGAATAGACTTGGCCGTTTCTGCGTAAGCTTCCAGTACTTGGGAGCTCGCCTAGACTCAAAAACTTCTCTAATAGTTTATTGCTTTTGTCCGGAGGTCAACCGAGTTGTCCTAAACAGTTATGCTTAAGGCTCGAGATATCCAGAGGGGATCATCCAACTCAACCGATTCGTTTTGATGATCAGTTGGTCTCGATAATGCTTGCCAATTGAATTGATCCCAAGACCCATGTTGGCGTCTAGTTGTCTCAATCGACTTGTGTTGAGGCATGTTTTCAACGTGCCTGTTTATTTGGGACCCATCAAAGTTGAACTTTGGTGCTTACTGAAGGGCATCTCACTCTACAATTTACATTGTTGGGCAATTTATGGATTGAGTAAAATATATAACGCTTGAAATATTCTCGTTTCTTCCCTACAACCCCTATCTTTCTCTTTCCCTTCACTTTCCCCTCCCTTCCCCTCCCATTGTAATCAAGTGAATGATTCAGGATCATGACCAATGTCTTTCAAGTTTTAAGGAATTTATGAGTTAGAACATTCAAGAGTTTATTTGACAATTTAACTCAATTTGTTTATTGCTAAGGAAACTTACACAGTCCAAGTAAAGTTAAACATTGGTCCTTATGGAAGAGCGGAAACTTGACCACTTAAAGTAGCTTCTTGGGGCTACTTTAACTTTATCCTATTTGGCCATTCATATATGCTATTTCCCTGTCTAAACTACATAAGATTGAATGAGTTACAAACTTCCTTTTTCATACCATTCAGTACAATGCATATTCTCAAACCACATTAGGGTCATCACTAACAAATAGAACTCAGCTAACAAGCTAACAGAAACTTTGATTTTGCTACATGTAATTGGAATATTGAAATTCCTCGTGTGCTCCCTCCCCCTCCTTCCTCTTTAACTTTATTTTTTTTTCTTTCGCATCAAGTGGTCTCAGATATTAACGTTCTTTTCTTCGCCTTGCATGCTCCTCAAAACAATAAATCCAGACACTCACCACCCAACAATCACCATCAACCACCTTCATGATTAAGTCTAGGCCATTCATCACCATCACCACAAAACATAGCCTTAACCCAAGACATCGCTGCTCTCAAACCGGACGGCACCTTGTTTGTCCACCCCTTTCCATCACAGCATTATACTTATGAGGGAAAAAATGACAAAAAAAGGTTTAAAAGAACAGAAAGAAAGAGTGTGTAAGAGAGGAAAATGGCAGCTAAAGGTCACAAGTCAAACCCAAATATCAAAAAAAGATAGCCCTAATTTCCTGGGCACAATACGAAACAGAAATTAAGCTGAACGTCATAAATCAACCTTAAGTAACCAAAAATTTTAAAAAAGGAGAAAAAAACATCAAATGAAAGTCCATCCCTAATTTCATGGTCCCAGTATAATAAAGAGAGCAATAGAAAGTGCAGTAGGCAGAGAGCGCCAGAAAGACAAAATCGAAAGCATGACTGAGTTCGAGATAGAATAAAAGCGAGTGGGAACGTGAGAGACAGAGAAACCAATAAGCTGCCTACCAGTATCGTTAAAACCCCGGGGCATCTCTGGTAAACCATTCGTCCTCGACTCTACTCCTCCTCCGAAACACATCCTCGCTTCATCCATCGTCACGTCTCCTCCCCCGGTTGCCGGCTCTGGCCGATCGTCAATCGCCGGCGATGGACTCTGGCTCTCCCCCATCGCGACAGCCTTCCATTTTTTCCGCTTCGCATTCTAGAACGAGTAAGAAGGCCTTCGATCGAGTGCGGGAATTGTATCACACAGCCCAATATCCGTTAACGGCAGCCGATTCATTCAAACGGTTCTGATTTCAGCGTGGGCTCAATTTGAGCCCATCTACAAATCACTGGCCCGTTTATTTTTCATTGGACAGGCCCAATTCAACCTCGGCCTCACAGAAGCCCAGTTAGAGATGACAATTCTTCCGGTTCGGCCGGCTTCAGTTTGCATGTCTCTCGGAGCACGACCCCATAATTCGAATTAAAGGTTAAAAAAAAAGAGCAATTTTTTTTAATTTAGTATAAATATTTTATTTTTATTATTTATAGAAATATTCTAATTGATAAATAATGATAATGTTATTGATATTGATAATTAATTTGGTGGATGAGAATTCGTAAGGCATATGGAATTAAGAAATATGGCAGTCGTATTAAACTTATATTGTCTATGGTTAATTACTAAATTATTATTCAATGTTAGAACTTATATATTTATACTTACCAAAAAAAAAAAAAAAGAACTTATATATTCATATATAATGTGGGTATTTTAAAATTATAGATTATATATATTGTTTTTTTTATACTATTAGTAAAAATATTATACCAATTAACTAGTATAACTGAACCAATTAAGTGACTAATCATTTGACCGGTTACCATTCAAATTAATTCATTTACGGTTTTAGTTGTTGCCAAAATAGCATGTTTCTATATACTAGTAGTAATACATAAAATGATTAATATTTATCTGTAACAAATTTATGAACATACATAATTATCACTTATATTTAAGTCAGATATACAATGGTCCAATTTTTTAAATATGTTATCATTATAGATTAGGTCTAACAATAAGATAATAAGATTCAGACTCAATAAAAAAAAAATCTAAACATAGGAATCTACCTCAATTATCCTCAAAAATTAATATATTTTGCCTGTGCGATTAAATTAACCGTAATTAGAAATCAATAAAACGACTAATAATTTGCAGTCTACCCTTTGAGCGACGACCATTAGCATGAAGGCCATGACCGTTAAATCTCACCATAATATGCTGTCTTAATCGTTTGGAAGATAGCCTTAATGACTATAAAAATTTGGGGTCCCATGGCAAAGCTCAATAAATAAAAAACGAGCCCATATTGATTTGCTAAGTATTTCTCGCACTATCTAAAAGGAAATCTAAGGCTAAAACATTCTTATCTTCTCATCATCTTCTTTTCTTCTCCTTAAAAAAATTTGAACAACCTCAACTTTGAAATATTTCGATTGAAATGATATTATGTTTCCTTTAAGAATGTATTCGAGAACCACTTTTCTATGTTGTTTTTCGGTGACCCTTCTAGGCAGGGAACATGTCCTCCATAGGGCCATGTACTTTTCTCCTCATTTAAATCTTGTCTTAATTAATAAAAAAGTAGCCATTCCTTAACCTCTCATAACTTGATTGTGGAAGAGTATTTTGAAGAGTTATCTTGACCCTAAGAACTCATGTTTGCATTTTGGGTGCAAATTATTCGGATCTTCTAATTCAAATGCTTGATCCAAGAGCTCATAAGATTGAACCCATTATATAAGTTCTTTTTCTAGAATTTTATATCTATTTCTAGAATTTTATTTTTTAAAAAATATATCACAAAGTATTTTACCAAAAATTTAAATCATATCTTTTAAAATATTTGAAAGTAAACATCACTAAATAGCATCTAAAATCTCAATAGGATTCATTTTGTTACATCCTCGAATCTTGCGTACTCATACGGATAAGGATCTACCTAAGTTCGCGGACCATTCTAGGTACTCGTGCAAGACCCGTGCAACACAAACGATGAATGAAGTGAGAAAGAAAATACAATGATTAAGGCACACAGAGTTTATTAACGACTTGAGTTTGAATCTCCGAACCCAATCCAGACCGTCGCGGTAAAAATCTCAAATCATCCAAAATCATCAATTACACGTCATTAAACAATTTAAATGAACTCAATAATATCATTTAAGACACCATCAATAATCATTATAAGTGTATCATAAAATAAATATCTAAAATAGTAATAGATAATTTCAAGAAATGATATTGATATTCAAAAATATCAATTCTCATAAAAAAAATCTAATAAAAATCAAACAATAATTGAATCACAAAAGTTTTAAGTTTCTATCTTGGAAGCCTCAATATCTGAGATCACCTTGACTTGGAGTCTACACACGGGATCTTTTATATCCTGATGTCAGCTTATCTACTCTAAAACCAATAAAACACAAGAGTGAATCGAATACCCAACAAGTAAAAATAAATCCATGGACGAGATAAATCCCGAAAATCAGGGAGTACAAGATGTAAAATTGATACTTGAAATATCTATTAGACAAATTTCTAACTTTCCTATTCATCATTAAACCCAAGAGGTCAGCCAATCTCTCACAAAGCCGTGACTCTACGTTAAGTTATCCACATTTGCAACTCCCGATTTTTCACCGATTGTTTCCCAAATCCGAACATGAAATAAGAGGTTCAATAGTAATAAGCATTAAGGAAGAATTTATTTTCCAATGAGGAAGTTTTACTTGCCTCAATTTCCTCTTTACTTTTCGATGGCGATGGCGATAACTACAGAGCAAATCTTCGGTTCATCCTTCCCTTCCCTAACCCTAATACCGCCTTAAATAATGAGAAGGCCGGTTAGGGTTTCGCCCAAGGTTTCCATATAAGGCCAATTCTAACCTCTATGGCCGGTGTCCCACCACATGCCTCTTTCCTTCCTTTTCTCTCTCTCCTCTTTTCCTTTTCTTTCGCTTTCCTTCGCCCAATTACCATTATTATTATTATTATTATTATTATTATTATTATTATTATTATTATTATTATTATTATTATTATTATTATTATTATTAATTTATTAATTAATCTAAATTTAATTCTGTGGCTCAAACATTTATTCCTAAATTACTTGATCCAAATATTCTAACTTATTGGCCCCACGTATTAGTCTAATTATACAAATTTCAAGCCCAATGATAATTAAAAGTATTAAATAATTATCAAAATTAATTTTATAATATTCTAAATATTCATGGCGTTACAATTTACATGGAAAGCCTTCTCTTAAATGGAAAGAAAAAATCAGAAGATTTTGGTCCGAGAACTTGTTTCACTATAACGTGCTTGGCTATAAAGAGATTACAGAATATGCTCAAGTCTTTCTTTTTCTTCTCTCTCTATAACGGCTAAGCCAGTATATATAAATGTTGGATTATTTATTTGGTAAACAGTTAATTATTTATAGTAGTGAGCTTTCCCCTGAGAGAAGTGCACGTGGAGTTGACGTGTGTAGGAAATCTTGCCACCAACTCTGCAAATCCATTTTGCTATATCAAGAACGTTGCGTACACACGGGTTTGATGTAATATCACTTCTATAGGAGTGTGTGTTCTGCTGGCCATCATTCCTCTTACAACTTGACAGGGTCAATCATCCAATATCTGGCACGTCGATTTTGCAGACGGGATGACGTTCGAGGTTCATCTTAAGTCCATGATCCCAAGTGGATTTCGAGTATATTGTGTTACACAGGTTGGCTCTGACGTTTGGGCCTTTTGGCCCTATTAGGTCTCAATGGTATCAGGGCCCAACTCTAAGGAAACAGATCTTAATATTTGGCATTGGGTATCAGTACCCATCACATTTGATGGTATTTTATTCATAATCCATGTTTTTGTACACAGCATGGCCATCATTTTGCTCGTCTCCTTTCTTAAATGATGACATTATGAAGACATTTTCAAATATCTTTATGACATTTACAGATAATATAATATTTTATCTATTTATTTATATCAAAAGACCAATATAAGAAAACATTAAAAGACCAATATATTACTACTATATACTATGATAAATTGATATTTACATAGATAATTATTAAATTTAATTTGCTTTATTTGGAAGAATATTATATGCATTTATAAGTAATTATTAATAATTAATTTAAGAATAATTGAAAGTTATTTATAAATAAAAATATACTTTAGACAGTCAACTGAGATTTAATATTTTTGTCTGCTATTATTTATCAATAAACCAAACAATAACACATATTTTAGTGTTCTGAAATAATACTCGGTTCAATCCAAGGACTTGGGAGTGGTTTGTCTCTTAGGAAGATGTATCAAATACATATCGATCTCATCCGTTAAAAATTTCAACGGATAGGATTTATAATTAAAAAATCATCGAAATAATTTTTTTTTTCATTTTTTACTATTATGTTACTATTATGCCAATATTATAAATTTAGTTTAAATTACTGTTAGAGGTAACACTAGCTCTAACTCAAGCTACCAGTGCTTTTTTTTTTTTTTTTTTAAAAAAAATAAGTAATTATGAAAAAAGCTAATAATTTGTGATTTATGTGGAAAGTATTTTAAAATAATATTAGAATTTTAAGCAAATACTTATAAAAAAAGAATGCAGAATAAATTTTAGACCACTTTGATTTGCAAATTTGGAACTCTTTAAAATAAAATTTTTTGACATTTATATTTCAGTAATTAGTCTATATTAATGGGGTAGCTTTTTTTTTTTTTGGTAAGTAAGTAAAATAAAATTAAAATAACAAAATCGTACATAAGCAAAGTTCTAACTCAAAGTATTTTACTGACCTTAAAGTAAAACAGAGCCGTAGATGTATACATCGAGTACAAATATAAGAAACATATGTGAAAGCAAAGAAAACCTTCAAAGAAGGAAACCTAATGCCGACTAAAGAGCCGGCTACCAAATCGGCCGCGCGCTTGTCACGTAATCGGAAGGGCATATCAGCGCAATTGGATTACTGGACAACAACAGTATGAGACCAAATCAATAAACGTATCGAACCACTGAGAATGATACAGGGGAAGCCAAAAAAACGAACATAGAGAGCATCCAATCCGGACAAATGGATACTGAACCATATCGACAAGATATCGAGCAAACCTCTCAACGGACCACTGCGCTGTGAAGCAGGAGAAGCCATGAAATACTGGCTAGGAAAAAGCCGATAGCCGCGATATCGGGTGGCTAATTACATAGGGCAGCTTTCTTGGCTAATTATATAACAATCTATCTGTTTTTCTACCATCTACCTTTTAACAAACTGTTTATTTTAGTATAATAAGTTTTTTTATTGGTTACCTGACAATTTCATGTGTTTTGACAAAGTGGTTAGAGTTCAATTTTATTGATATAGATTTCCTAGCAACTCGTACATTCTGATAATTTGTTTATTGATATTTAAAATTGAACAAATTTGCTTTATTTTTTTATATATTTTGAAAATAAAATATAAAATCTCAAAATGGATAAGATATGATTAAAGATTTTTAAAGTTTCATTCTATTTTTTTAATAGTTATTTTTACCAATTAATTATTGGAGTTTTTTTTTTTATAGATTTATTTATTTATTTATATTTCTTCCTAATAATTTAAGAAAAAGTAGAAAAATAAGAAGAGAATTCGGAACTGTTATTAGCTCCCATGGCCCGTTTTTCGCAGGATTGAGGGGGCGTCCTTCTCCCCTATGGAGAAGGACCGTCATTCTCCTCATTTGAACCATCGGATGTAAAATCCGACGGTCACGTGTTTTGGATGATTAAATTTAAAATCGAACGGTCTACGTTATATTATCCATTTAAAACGTGTGGGCCAATCCGACGGTTCAAATGAGGAGAAGGACGGTCATTCCCCATGGGGGAGAAGGACGCCCCCCGGATCCTTTTCCGCATCCCCAACCGTTTTATTGGTTTAAAATTTACGAAAAAAAATAATAGAAAAATAAAATCATATATTATTTATAGAAATTAGTTATGAAAATTTATTGAATATACCATTCATGATATAAAACTCTAATATTTTATTAATTTATTCCTCGGTAGATATTTTTATAAGTTCAATAATTCTTCATGTATCCTGAAAAAAAATAGTGAAATACAAATTAAATAAGATATAATTGAAGCTCTTTTTTTAAAATAATTTTTAGTATTTTATTTTTATCAATAAAATTCAAATTTAAATATTTTATATATTTCTACCCAATATTTACATAAATGGAGAAAAAAAATTATCAATTAAATATAGTATATTTTAAGATTTAGATTTAAATTTAAATTTAAATCTTTTATATACTTCTACTCAACATTTACGTAAATCGAGAGAGGGATCCGGGGAGGGCGTCCTTCTCCTCATCTGAACCATCGGATGTAAAATTTGACGGCCCACACGTTTTGAATGGATAATATAATATGGGCCGTTCGATTTTAAATTTAATTATCTAAAATATGTAACCGTCAGATTTTACATTCGACAACCCAGATTAAGAGAAGGACGATCATTCTCAACAGGGGAGAAAGACGGATCTGGGGGGCATCCTTCTCCCTTGTGGAGAAGGACCGCCATTCTCATCATCTGAATCGTCGGATGTAAAATCTGACGGCCCATAAGTTTTGAATGGATAATATAACGTAGACCGTTCGATTTTAAATTTAATTATCTAAAACACCTAACCGAATTTTATATTCGACGATTCAGATTAAGAGAAGACGATTCTTCTCTAATTGGGAGAAGGATGCCCCTCAATCCAACGGGGAATCAGCCAAACCATTATCAGCTGTCAAGCTGTGTTCTCCGTTAATCTCTCTCTCTCTCTCTCTCTCTGATGGCAAATGCGGCATTCAGCGTATTGACTTTTTGTTAGCGCATTTCCGCCCTTTGAATAGGTTGATTTGCTCTTCATTGACGAAATGAAGCCAACAAAATTTGCAATTTCTGGCTGTTCATCTCCATCTGCTCTCCCTTTTCTTCGCTGTCGGTTTCTGCGCGTCCGATCCACGGAGGATTAGTCGTGTGTTCCATTAGAATTAAGTCACCGAAACGTGAGAAATTCTGTATCAGATGCGATAAAAGAAAGGACGGGGAAAGAATATATTGGAAAACAGCCGAATCGAGAAGGAGAAATTTGAAAAACGTCGATCTCGAGAGTTGTTGCTATATATATCTGTTTGTTGTTGTTCACATTGCCGCTGATTCAATTTGGGCTGAAGTTTAGGGAATTCAGTTGTGGGGAGGGTGTTGGGCATTAGGGAAGAAGAAGGGGATGCAATAATAACGGGGAAAAATCGCTAGACGGAGAGAGTTGTTGTTGTTATTCTCTTCTATGGGGATTGATTTTTGGAGGTGGTAACGTTAAGAGTTTATTGGAGTTCTGCTAGTTTGTGTTTTTTTTTTTTTTTGGTAGTGTTGTGATTGTCAAGGAGGAGAGAAAGGAGGAGGATGCAGCTACATTTGTCTCCGAGCATGAGAAGCATAACGATATCGAGCACACACAATAATGGATTCGTTGACTTAATGAAGATCAAGATCGCAGCTCGTCACATCTCCTATCGAACTCTCTTCCACACCGTCCTTATCCTCGCTTTCTTGTTGCCCTTTGTCTTCATTCTCACTGCTCTTGTTACCCTTGAAGGTGTTAACAAGTGCTCATCACTGGGTACTCCTTTTCATTTTAATTTTCTTCTATGCACTTGATTTTGTATTTTTCAAACCTTTATATGGATTGCACTTTCCCCTCATGATGTTATTTTATCCTCTCTCTATTCCTGATTTGGACACTGTATTTTTTGATCTTGGATTGATTTTGTTACATTGAAATGCTATGGTTATTCAAGGAGGATTGATTTTATTGAAATTGGCATGGGTTTATCGGGATTCAGTCTATGTGAGTTCCCTTCTTTGTTTTTCAATTAGGACTTTGGTTTTAATGTTTGGTTTGATGGATATTCAATCCCAATGTCTTCTTGGGATTGGATGGATGTGAGCTCCTTTTGTTCTTTTACCAATTCTTTCAACGTATGGGCATTTCTTCTGCTACTCTCTTGTTTTTCATGTTGTCGTATCTGAGATCTGGTATTTGGATTACATTAGACTGGATTAAATATGTTGCCTTTAGGGTATAAGTTAGTGGTGGTTGTGTTATCCATCAAAAATTTAGTTGTGGTTGAGTTGATCAGATTTGAGATGTGTGTTTCTTTATCTGGAGGGTGTGAGCACTTCAATTGTTTTCACAATTTGTGGAGCATTGGAATCCATCATCACCGCAGCTTTAGTTGTTTAGATAGGATGCTAGTATGAACTGTCCCGTTATTGATAGATGTGGCAGAACTCTTGTAATGCAATTAACTAACCTGTTATTGATTAATGTGATGGTATCTGATGTACCTTCTTGGGATGATATAATTAAAATGGAAAGAGATTTGATGGACGAGACTCCTTTTGATTGATACTTTGATATGTTGTGTAACATGTTCATGCCAAACTTACCATTTTGTTTTCTAATACAACCAGCCAAATAGTTTTGAGATGTTGAAATAGGGGCATCCTAATTGGATGGATGTGAGCCAGTTTCATTCTTCTGAATACAAAACTATTGAATTGTTAGGATGTTTTTAATTTTACTTAATAGGCATTTTGTTTAGGGGTACCTTTGAATTTTGGTGGAGATGAATGTGAATAAGTAAGATTTATTGTGTTCATCAAAATTAATTTCTTGGAGAAACTTACTACTCTAGACGCTCAAAATATCTAGCCTTATCCTTTGTGCTTCTACTGAAATTAGCTTGTAGTCTTTGTCATGGTATCATCTATCCTTTTGTTGTGATTTCCCTTGCAAGCTGTTTTTCTTAGGCAAATAAGCTAAGCTCATCCTCCTGATCATTATGCATAACATAGAACCACAACCAAATGGTTTGTGGGATGTACAAGCTAAGCATACAGTATCTCTGAAAGTTACAAACCACTATAGTTTTTAGATCTGTCATTATTGTTGTTGGTATGGCTAGATCCATCATTTACTGTCAACATGATTGTGAAATCCCAACTAATTTGTTATCTAATAATCTTGCAGATGATGTTTTGTTTGCTTTGTGGGGAGTGTTTAAGATTGCCAACCACTGCAATTTTCAAATTGGGTTCATGCATGATTTATTTATTTATGCAGTAGATGTTATGTTTTTCACGCCTTTTCCTTTCCTGGTTCAGATTGTTTAGGTAGGCGGTTTGGATCAAGGCTCCTTGGTAGGGATGATTCTGGGGTAAATCTTTTATTTGTTCTGTGCTACATAATTATGTAATGTGTTTGACAACTTTCTAAATGGTATCTTATTTGGTATCCTTGTGGGTTATGGCAGAAGCTGGTAAAAGATTTTCACCATATTATCAATCAAGTCAGCACTGAGGAAGTACCACATGGCCTAAAGCTTCCAGAATCTTTCAATCAACTTGTTTCTGATATGAAGAGTAATCAGTATGATGCAAAAACCTTTGCTTTTACATTAAAAGCCATGGTATGTACTGCTTAATTAAAGTTCAGACTCTTTTTGCCTGTCTTTCCCTTTTTTTGCTTTTGGTTCCCTTGATTTAGATGTCATATGGTGTAGATCGGGGTTGATGTTGCTGTGCTATGTGAATAGTATATTGTTTCAGAGTAATGCTTATGTGTCATACACTTTATGCCAATTGTGTGGACATTCAGAGAATCACCTAGCAATGGTTTTGGAATATTTACATTTTCCTGAAATATTTTGAGTCCATTTACCTCATCGAGAGAAGCTTTCTGAGTCCATTTGGCTTGTCTAAGGATTATTCTGGCTGTTGGCATTCAATGAGCACAGATGATAGTGTTTCTTGAATACATTATCCACACTATGATGTTTGAAGCATAGCATGTTTTGTTCGGTGAAAAATTATAGGGCTGATCTTGATATCTTTAAATATATAGGGTGATCTTTCATGTGTTTCTCTAGTATTTCCTCACACTTCTCTTTTCGTATTATGGGCCATGTAATAGATGAATTTGCAATTTGCTGATATTAAAGAAGAGGGACAGAGTTTGTCAATGGACCTATCATTTGAAGATTTTCCTTATTTGTAATGATAAATAAGAGTTCTGTTGCTGTGGCAATATATATTTCTTATGCCCTTGGCGGCAGGGGATGTATAATTCAGTTACAAAATTATCCTTGGAGAATCAGGCGCCCAATTCAACAAAAGATCATACTAATCAAACAAGAAGAAAACACATTTGCTGTACAGACTAATGCTATAGCTCATCTCCAAGGCGTTAATCGCATTTCATGTAGATTTGGTACGAAACATTATCAACAATATCTGAACCTCTTGACTCATGTTTCTGAAGATTCTGCTGTTCGTTTTCCAGATAGCATAAGCCAGAGTTGGCAGTACTGCTTCCCTGATAAGCCCTTTCTTGACTTGCCTCATACAACTTCACTGAACCAAACTAAGAAATTAGATCATTGCTTTGTTGTTTCCCTCTTTTTATTTTTGTCCAATTGCTGCAGAATATGAGCACGAGGCTTAGCACAATAATAAGGTTGTTCTATTATAAATTGGAGCTCATGAGAGTTCAAACCACAAAACAATCTCTTTGTAGTGTAAAGTTAAAACTGGGTACATCTGACCTTCTATAGCCCCTACTATGCTTGAGTCTTGTGCTTTGGATTAATCACATACTTCCAATTGAAAAGTGACTTGGAAAGCCATTAAGTCATGGTGCTTATCTCTTAAACTTGCCAAGAGTTTCTATGATCTTCTCCTAGGAGAAGCCCAAGTCAAGCCAAAACTGCTCCTCATCATTCAGTTGTTCAAATAGCAGTCCATCTCAAAATGGCCTGCATATAGCCGGTACTAAAATAGTCACACATAAAAAGCAGAAATCTTTGTATCAATAGCCACCTCATGTCAAATAAATAGTTCGCCCCTTAAAGTGGGCCTTTTTAACATGATGATTAATAATTGTTGGTTATTTTTCTTTTTGAGCTTGATAAGTCTCTTAACATTTGATGTGGTAATTGGAATTCAATTATATTTGACTACTAAAAGCTATTTCCTTCATTAAGAGCATTGTTAAGTTGAATTTTTATTGGCCTTCTCTTGGATAGACGTGAATCTGTTGCTTTATTTGGCATATCTCCTTTGATTTAGGTGATTGGTGAGGTTTTCTTTGACATCATTGCTGGACTACCCAACTAGTTTACCTTTACGGAATTGCCTGGATGGGGGCTTAGGTGGGCTATACAGTAGCTTCACTTGCTAGCATCATCTAGTAGCCCTATGTGTTTTCCATCTTGAATTATTTTGTGAAGTATTCATTATTCTAGCTACACTCTTCTTTTGAGTACCCTGATTAGGCAAATCAAATCTGGTATATTTTTAAAGGTTATCTTGGGTGAGATCAGAAATCCCTGACTCTATATTGTCTGTTTCTTCATTAATCTTTTGTTCCATTGCTGTTATGCATGTGTCACGAGTGTCTTAATGTTGTACCTCCCTGATCATGGATGGAGTTGGTGCGACTTGGAGGATAATCTGCATCTAAACTGCAATATGCAGTTTGCATATGCACCAAAAACAAGTTAACCGTTCAGGTTGAGACAAACAATGTAAATCGTTGGTGCTGGGTTGATTTGGTTTGTGAGTTTTGTGCTGTCAAACCTATCTGCCCAAGAGTCATATGTTCAATTAAAGACACCATATACAAGCACACCACCAGTAAGCAACAAAAACAGTAACACAATACTGATGATAAATTTCCGCTATACTTTTTCCAAAAAATGAAAAATAGAAAATGTAATGAAAATTCCTAATAATGAAATGCAAAATAGGATTCTAAGTGAAAATATAAAATATTCAATCCTCTATCAAGGAAATTCCTATTTTAAAAGTTGAAGTTGGTCCAAAATACTCCAAGGAAAGAAAAGATGTATTAGATATTGTTTAACCAAGAAAATTACTTGAAGGTAAATTATTTTATAGCTTTAAAGAAAGGAAACGTATGCAATTTCTTCAAACTTCTTAACATCATCCAAAGCCTTTGTAATATTCATTTGAATTCTCTTGGAACGTAGCCAACTTTGCAAAAGAAAATGACGCCATTTTTATATTTGTACCTGGACCAAAACAATGTTGTTTTGGCATATGTAAGTCAGTTCAATTTGAACGGTTTTCCTTTCATTCTGGAATTAAACCGAAAATATAGATCAAAAAAAAAAAAAAAGCTTCACATATATCAAACTGGTATTTTCAGTTTGGATTGTACAGTTTGACAGATTTGTTTTACAGTCCTAAGTGTAAACCATTTATTTTGATTGACCTTCACCAATACATTTAATATGCTCCTGAGTGAAGGTCTTGCTAGAACCCTTAGAAAGTTATTTATCAGATCTTTATTGTCATTTATTGCAGAATTGATAGTGCTGCATAGTTAATTATGATTTTTTGTTCTAACAAAAATAGTGGCCGTCTATTTTTTCTGATATATTCCTAGATTTCTCACTCAGAAATCAGTGTCTCCATTTGGGAGACTGATATTAAACATTTCTTTCTTTATGGCCCATGCTTTTTAATAACCAAGAGTTTATTGTGGTGCAGATGGAGAAACTTGAAAGAGAGATCAGGGAAGCAAAGTTTGCTGAGCTGATGAATAAACACTTTGCCGCAACCTCAATTCCAAAAGGCATCCATTGCCTCTCTTTGCGATTGACTGATGAATATTCTTCTAATGCACAAGCACGCAAGCAGTTGCCTCCTCCAGAGTTGCTGCCTTTGCTTTCTGACAACTCTTATCACCACTTTGTCTTGCCGACTGATAACATCTTAGCTGCATCTGTTGTGGTTTCTTCTACAGTTCACTCATCCTTAAAACCTGAGAAGATAGTCTTTCATATCATAACTGACAAGAAAACTTGTGCGGGCATGCATTCATGGTTTGCATTAAACCCTGTCTCTCCTGCTATTGTTGAAGTAAAAGGTGTTCACCAGTTTGACTGGTTAACAAGAGAAAATGTTCCAGTGCTAGAAGCTATAGAAAGCCAAAATGGAATACGGAGTTACTACCATGGGAATCATATTGCGGGAACCAATCTCACTGAGACTACTCCACGAACTTTTGCTTCAAAACTACAAACTAGAAGTCCAAAGTACATCTCGTTGCTCAATCATCTCCGTATATATTTACCGGAGGTACTAATCTGCCATATGAGACATACTTATCTAAAGTTACTTTTATTAGGCATAGGATGTGGGAAGGACCTATGATTTTGATTTATTATTGGATGCTGTATATGAACCTTATTTTGTTGTTTGCAAATGAGGCTTAGATTTCGACTAGAAGTTTCAAGATAGAAAGAGATAAAGAGACTTTAGTAGTTCTGATTACACTTGTTGGCTACTGGTTTAAGGGTAATGCACTCGTGCTTGTTGCTGGAAAATGTATTCTTTCACCTGTCTTGCAGCGCTTTTATTCCTGTCCCATCCTCAGGCTTAATGATGTCTTTCTATTTGTTTTTCCCTTTTTGATCTTCTGGTTCTCCACCTTCCTCAAAAGTCACATGATATTTTTAGAGTGTATTTTCCTGAACCTGTGTGTTCTAATGCTCCTTATGCTTATGTTGAGTTGTATTGACCATGTTTTTTGTGACCTTCTCTACCTTGGTCTCATCTCCTCTATTCTCCCCCTTTTGTTTTTCCGCCCTACTTTCTTGTCTGTTTGCATGTGTTTGCTAGAGTGTATGCTTGCACTTCTTTTGTTCACTGTTTTACATCTTTGATTTTCTAAGGCCTATAGTAAATATACATTTTATTGGACCAGGGCAAGTAAGGGTCATTCTTCTACTTAACACTTGTACTTAACAATCTATTCTAGACACTTTACACTGGGTCCCTGCAAAAGGGTTTTCTTTGTCTGAAAGATTCTAGAAAATCTTAGTAAGGAAGGAAATGTTTTTGTCTTTAATTTAATTGATTGCAGGCTCCAAAAATTGTCAGTCTTTGAAACAGTGGAAATAGGTAGATAATGTGTACACGATTTTATTGTTCAATTGTTGGATAAATAAGAGTTCGAACAACCTTATTTAATTGGGCACTGCAGATGTTATTTGCTTCAAGTAGAGGCAAACCATGTTAAGTTTTTGTGAAATTACTGAATTTGCTCCTCCAATATTAGTCCAAGGAATTTCAGAATTTCTTTTTGGTAGGTAATGATCAAGCAATGTGTTTGGATTACTTCCAATCTCATGTTGCATGTATCATGATTTAATGATGATTACCCTAGCGGTGTGCATATAAAGGATTTTGGAATGTGTTAGACAACTTAAACATGTAGGGTTTATAATCAAATTTATGCCAAAAAATAGATTCCTACACTCTTCCCTATTTCTGATTTACGTACTTAGCTGTGAAGTGGATGCTCTCATCCTTCTTTCATAGTAAATGCTTCCTTTATATTGACATCTTTACAAGGAGTATTAACTCTGTTCGTTGAACAGCTATTTCCAAACCTTGATAAGGTGGTTTTCTTGGATGATGATGTGGTAGTTCAACGGGATCTGTCCCCTCTTTGGGAGATTGATATGGAGGGGAAGGTAAATGGTGCAGTAGAAACCTGTAGAGGTGAAGATGAGTGGGTGATGTCCAAGCGATTTAGAAACTATTTCAATTTCTCTCATCCTCTAATTGAACAGAACTTGAATCCTGACATGTGTGCATGGGCTTATGGGATGAATATCTTTGATCTACGTGCATGGAGAAAGACAAATATAAGAGATAGTTATCATTCCTGGGTAAAGGAGGTAATGTTCTTACTTTGCCTTTATTGTGTTTCACTAATTATGATACTGTCTTTTTGCCCTCTCTACCTGCTTCCACTTGTAATATAGAGGATTTATCAGATAAATATTCGGAGAAAGTCTCTTCTCGATGGGAGGAACAATGAAATAATGTTATTCCTTGTTTTTTCTTTTTTGTGATCATAATGTATGATCTTGCTTATTTAGAACCAGTGGGGGAAATTTCTCAATGACAAAGCTAAATGGTGGCAAATAATTCATGTAGATCCCCACTCACTGCGAAAATCTTAGTTTGGTTTGGTTTTTGTATTCCTTTTGCATTTTATCCTATAGTCCAAAACGATGCAACATTTGGAAAAAACAAGTTTTTATTGACTAGCATTACAGGACCTTTTCTTCATTCCACTAAAAGGAAAGTTCTATGATATTCTGTGATAGGATTCAGATTTTTCCTTGGTAACATAGGGTATTTGTACTTTGTAAAGGTAAATACGACAACCATCGTGGGATAGAAAAGTTTGCATGAGCATATCCTTCTTTGGATGGAGGATAGTACGTGTTGATTCTTTGTTGTTTAGCTGTGGGGAAAAGGGAGGAGTAGGACATATGGGAAGGGTGATGTGGCATACTGGAGTACCCTAGAACGTATCTTTTGCCCCTACTCTGCCATGAAATTGAAATACTACCAGCACACGAAGAGAAAATTCTAGTATGGTTATTACAAGTACAATGACCTTAAAGTTTGTTACCTAAATGTAGAGACCGTGACATAGCAGCCAAGATAGAAATAGAAATTAAATGCCAAGAATCTTCGTTTTCTGTCATTTCCAATACAATTAAAAATACAGTAAATTTTCCATCCTACATTAATGATATCCACAAAGAAGAACCCAATTCTGAATTTGCAATTGAAGGATGGAAACCTCGTTCTTTCCAGGATTCATTGCCAATATTATAAGAACCATTTCAATTTGATTAACTTGGTGGACTGATATCATTTGCAAGCAAGAGACAGACAATAAGATGGTGAGGTATGGGAGTGAGTCCAAGCTTCATTTCCTTTGGTTAGGATTGTAATTCCTAATGCTTCCAATAAGAATCAGAATGGATGATCCCATGTTACCAAAAAAAGGTGATCCCTGTTCTTTGAGAAAGGACCAAAATTATCCTTAACTTTTTACCCTTTTTTTTTTTAATTCTATTACCCACTTCTATTTTTTTCATTTCTATTTTCAACATTTATTTTAGTACCAATTCTATTCTATGTAAAAACTTTTGAGTCAAATTTTACCACATTTTGAGTGGTATGATAATGCACACATGATTGTGAAAAATTTAAACTTATAAAAGGTCTAAATATGATGTTAAATTTTAGAATTTTTTTTTACATGATGATTTGGCATAAAGTTTTTGCATAAAATCAATTTGTACTAAATTAAGGTTGAGAATAGAATTGAGATGTTAAAATTTGAGAATAGAATTGGAAAAATAGCAAAAAAGTTGAATACTTTTGATTCTTTTCCCTCTGTTTTCAATTCCAATAAATTTGAAACATGGAATTGGAATTCCAATTCTAAATAACACTAACAAAAGAATTGCAATTTGTTGGCTCAATTCCATTTCCAAGCCTAAATTGCTCATTCATTTCCATGTCCCCAATTCTACCTAGAATTTGTTCTGTTTTGTTATTGAGTTTCTTTGTGCCAGAAAATGGTGCTGGCAGGCACATTGCCAAGTCCAAGGCTTGCAATGTGTCTAATTATAGCAGAGATGAGTTGCTGGAGGAACATTGGAGATGTGTTTTGTGCAAATACTGGTGATGGTTTAAGCTCGTAGTTGATGAGGGTGAGAGAGGGAGAGTATTTACATGGGTTCTTATCTTGGATGAAAATATTGTTATTGATATTGGTTATGATTATATTAGTATTGGACATATTGAAAAATGCATATTGATATTAGATATATAGGACAAAAAAAAATTTCTGAAAATCATAAGTTAACAGGTTGTATTAGCCAGTACAGAATTATATTGTAATATTATGAAATATTAACATCGGGGGGTCTTGATATCAATATATATCGTTAGATATGTATTATTAGTTAATATTTGCATCAATGGTTCTTATTGTTGGATGTTTATGTTTGTGGTGTTGAAATGGATGAAGCAAGTGAGACATTTGGTTGAAGCCGGTAAGACATTCTGCAGTGCCTAGGGAAATAAATGGGACTTAAGAGGTAGAAGGGATTTAGAAAATCTAGTCAACAAAAGAAGGGACTTTGATAACATATTTCATTATTTGGAAAATTTAGGTATCTTGATTCCCACTTTTGAAAGATGTTCGATGTTCTTGAAATAGCCGATTATATGATGAAGGAGCTTGCATGGTTGCATCTATTGTGAAACATTTAGTACCTTCTTCTAGTGAAACCACCAAAAATCAAAACTAAGTCATGTAGATTAAAGCAGCACTACCCTGCTGAAAAAAGGGGTCAAATCAGCACTCTTATTACACTTTTGGGGCTATGTCATGTGTGTGAGCGAATATTGCCTGAAGAAACTCGATGTTTGAGGGCCATCAGAGCTGTTTAATTTGATTAAATATCGTTTTTGTGTGCTATTTTACTTGTGATGTGCTTCAATTTATTGATCAAATATAGTGTTTATAGATGCCCTGTTTAATTTGAAATTAAAGGCTGTCAAATATAGCATGAACCTTGGGTGATAGGAGCTATGTTTTTCAGAGGGTATTTAACATTGAGATAACAAAAACAACACAGCCTTTAGTCCATCAACATGATTACTATATGAATTCTCTTTTGTGGTTCTACTTGTTTAGACTTAAATGTCCTCCAGAAGTTAATAGGTAAATCCTTAGCTTTTATCCACTTGGGGCCCACTCGGCCACGTTGGTGGTAGTCTTCCCCCATCCCATAATTCCTCAACCACATTGCAACAAACAAATTTAGACATTTCAATTAAATTTTTAAGCTCGAACTGTTAGGCGTCCGTGGGTTGGGGGGGTGCCAAGCCGTTTGTGTGACCTCATTCATCATCTGATCTATGTTAGTAAATTTTCTTAATACATCTTTTTAAAATCTTCTATAGGTAGGTGCTACTTTTTAGTTCTTTTTCTTTTCATTTGTATATATCTTGGTGCTACTTCTAACTTGCTACGCATGTGTTCATCTCTTTTTTGCCTTTACAAAGTTAAAGCTTTTCCTTTGTAAAAGGATGACTGAGTACAAGAGTATCCTACATCGTGTAGTCTAGGAATGGTCAGATGTTTTCGATACTAATCCTGCGTTGCAGGGAAGCTATTTCCACGATCTGAATCTATGACCTGGAAATCAAAATGGAACAGCCTTTTCTCTTGTACCACAAATATCTTAGATTTAAACCACATAATTATTTTTTTGCTATATTGCCCTTTAATATATGTTTATTCTATTTTCACACTTGCATTGCTGATAGAACAATTTTTTTGTTTGAAGTTTAGAGAAGCATTATGATCTCATACCAGCCGAAATGCTTTTCCTCTATTTTAACCAGCTTGCCATATCCCTGCGGGTTATATCATTTTCAATCTTTTCATTTTCTCGAATTATATAAAAGTATACAATATTAGTAAGTTTTGGACAATTTAATCATGCTAGTGGGGAAAAAAAAAGTGACAGGCATGGCTGCTAGCATATGCTCATTGCATCATGATGGTGAACCCACTGTCAAACTTGTTACCCGTCTATTTATGCACGTTGAAGTCAAGGCCTTTGTTCCTTGGCTCCTGTGTTTATACTGCCAATCATCCAGCATTCCATTTCTTTCCCATA
Source organism: Nepenthes gracilis (assembly GCA_033239525.1). NCBI lineage: Eukaryota > Viridiplantae > Streptophyta > Magnoliopsida > Caryophyllales > Nepenthaceae > Nepenthes > Nepenthes gracilis. Next base: position 14,949,911 of record BSYO01000015.1, read on the forward strand.
GAGCTAATTGTGTTTCCAGATAGGAAAATGTTATTTGTCCGACCCATCTACAAGTGATCTACAGCTCCTCTCTTTATGTGGGGCCTATTGACGTTGAAAAATAAAAATAAAATAAAATGGCCCCCCACCTATATGGAGGAAGTTGTAAGTGGTTTGTAAGATGGTTGGATGTGTAGCAATGCTCTTTCATATTACTTAATTATCATGCTTCATGAGTGAATCCATATAATTTCTAAGATGATATGATATCTGTGCTTTGAATTTAGTGTCATAAGATCATTCTGCTTATATGCAGTTTTTTAGTTGGTGGGTGCATATATCTTCATAATCACTGCTTATTTAGAATTAATGTTATATTCCTGATGCAGAATTTGAAATCAAATCTGATGTTGTGGAAGCTCGGAACTCTTCCGCCTGCTTTGATTGCATTTAAAGGCCATGTTCACCCGATCGATCCATCTTGGCACATGCTTGGTTTGGGCTACCAGAATAAAACTAATATCGAGCGGGTAAAAACAGCTGCTGTTATTCATTACAACGGCCAGGGAAAGCCGTGGCTGCCAATTGGCTTTGATCATCTCCGGCCTTTCTGGACCAAGCATGTTAATTCTTCAAACGATTTTATAAGAAATTGCCATATCTTGGACTCATAGCCTGCTGATTATATAAGCTCTAAGATAAAGCAGGAGATGGTAAACGACACCCCATCCTCGATTTTTTTTCTCTCTGCTGAAGTGACAATTTTGTTAATATAGAAGGCCAATGACATTTGGAATCAGCCAGATGGGCGAGCAACATCCAAGGACAGACACACTGCTGGCCTCTCCCTGGTTGCATCAGTCGGATGGGCACAAAAATTCATTCTTTCAATGGTTGAATAACGGCCTCGGTTAATTCTTTTGATAGATACAGGAAGTTTACTTTTTTTTTTTTATCTCTACGGAGTTCATTTCATAATGCATGGAATAAAAAAATAAAATAACGGGGGAGTTCAGACTTCTGTATAATTCATGATCGATTGTAGATCATATATCAGTATTTTCTTTTTCTTTTTTGTTGTATTTTTTTTTTTTTTTTGATATGTACAGCCTGAGGAACATTTAAATGTGCAGAAAATTCTTTCTCATGGGAATGCCATGGTCAACAATCCCAGCCCGTTGCTTATGAGCTCTAGATTGGTGCCTGAATGCTTGTAAGCTATTCAGTGTGCCCTTCTTCGAATTTCATCTGTTTTGAGTATCACTGTGTGGGAGTCATCATTGTTGGTCTTCAATTGTGTATTTGTTGAAATTTGAGGGTCGACTCATTCATGTTTGAGTTGTCATCCGTTTTGGGTAGGCGTGAGATACACTGGTCTCTAATCCCATTTTATACGATTTTGTCTTTTAAAAGTGCCTTAAAGAAAGACTTAAAGAAAGAAGATTTTCTTACTTATAAGTAGAAAGTTATTTCTTAACCATGTGAGATAATTTATCATCATAATGTAATTATATCATTAGTGGGTTGATGAGCTTTGAGATTTTTCTGGGTAGAACAAGGAACTTTAGCCAAAAATTCAACATTCTCTTTGTTTTTGTAGTACTTTCATTGTCCTATGAGTAAAGGTGTTAAGCTCAAAATATAAGCCATTCTTTACATAGGTATGCATTCTTAAATAAATGAAGTAGTGACACCAAAGTAAAATGTGAATAATTCAAGAACCATACATTATACTCGATTTGCTTAAGGATTGTGTAAATACAACTTTTTTGTTACGTGATTTGTTAGGCCTGTAGTGATTCTCTGTATTCTGAGACATACTACGATTTTCATTGATCAAGATTTTTAAAATCCATATAGATGATGAGGAATATTTATATTATAATGATGAGTGATAACAACTGATCTTATTATGTATCATTATTAAAGTATTAATATGAAAATATTTTTGAATTTATTAATTGTTATATTCTTAATTCAGTATTTGTAAATACAAAAATTGAATTAGGTCATCGTAGATAATGATGAGTATTTATATATACATGATAAGTGGTATTGATTTATCTTATTATGCAAATAATTATATATATGTATTATTGAGACAATGATATAAAAATATTTTCAAACCTGAATGGGTTACAGAGGTAGCTTAAGATGACTGTATTGAAAGCTTATATTGAAAATGCATAAGATAGAATTCCAGTTAAAATCAATTTGGATAATTTTATAGCCTACCAAGCATTCATATTTTTTATTTGAATTATTTTGAGTCAACGTATATGTTATTAAATGATAAAATTATAAATCATTTTAAAATCTAAAAAAATAATTACAAGAACATACATCAAAATATGTGAAAAAAAAATAAATTTTAGATAGATCACTGACTTTTTTAATAAAAATAAATATTGGTTGGAGTATAATTATAAATAAAAAAATACTCACTTTTTACAATTCAAGTGTAAATAATATGAAAGAATTTCATGGATTTTCTCCCTCTTCTTCTTATTTATTTTTTCTTTTTTTTTCTTATTTTTCTAATGATGGAAGCCATGCATGGAAGTTATCATAAATTTAAATGTTAGACTCTCTTTTCAAGAACTTAAATCGCATGCGATAAGAACATTGGCTATTAATTATTGCCTGTCATTAGATAAAACAGTAAAGTAATTTAAATTTATGAGCAACTCATAAGATTATGAAACATGAAATTATATTTTTATGTCTGCCATGAGATTTTGATAAATTTTGTTTCAATTTTTTGAAATGCTTTGAAAGTTTTATTTTTTTGAAATTATTTTCAGAACCAGGCTTCAAAAGGTAGCAATCACCAACGTTGCTTCCCGATGAGAAATTCTCACCGACGTTAACGAAGTCAGCGGAGAGAGAGGGAGACTTGGACAGCGATACAGCGAAAGGGGAGAAAATTCAATCGTCCATTTGGCCGCACGTAGGAGAGAGGGGAAGGTATCAGGACAGAGAACAGGGATTAAAAGCGAAGTGACCGGGACATAGGGAACTGAAATTTAAGCATTAGAGATGGGTAAATGGGCCACAGATTTAGAGTTTGAAAGTCGCATCTCTGGGGATCTTATTGAATCTCTGTCTTTTTGTTTGTTTAAGTTGCCATTGCTTCAATTATTTGCTCATTTGCATTGAATTGAATTTAATAAGACGAATCCGCTTCTTTTCATTTTGTCGTTGTGAACCACAAACAGGTGTGCCAGAAAGAAGTGGGCAAATCATACATCGAATTTAAGGGCCAGCCAGGTTATTGATAGAATTATTTATCAGAGGTTGTAAATTGTTTCCTCTACTTGTTTTAGAATCTGTTTTCGAATTTTTTGTTTCATTTTGCCAAGACCCAGCTGAAGTGTTTTGGTTTTAGGGAGACTTTATCCGCTGATTTGATAATTGATGATAAATCTTGCTGTTCTCAATTCAATTTCTGCAGTCTGTATCTATTCGGATGTGTTTTTAAGGCCGTTCTTATCGATTTTCCATTTGTATTTCTTTCTTTTTCCGATATCTCACTTAATTTAAACTTCAGCAATTGAAATCTTGCAACTTGTGGATTCTATTTTAAGATAAATGGAAGTATTAATTGCTAGTTGTTTCATACTTGCCTTTTCAGAAACCGGTTTTTAAGCAGTCTTAATAATTCTTTCCCTTCTTTATGATATTTCCTTTCTTAAATAAAACCCAAAGAAATGTTCCCTCTCTCTGATTTTCTATTAATATCTGCAGGTACTCAATTGGGGAATTTGATGAATTTTTTTTTTTTTTTTTGCATTGAAATCTTATGATTGTTGTTAAAATTTGAGAGCAAAATCATATAGATCTAGTGTTTTGGAGGTGACCAAGTGAAGATCTGGGGTGTTTGCATTGTATTATTATAAGTTATTTACATAAAGATCTGAGTTATGACTGGGCAGCAAGATCAGTTAGAGATCAAGTTTCGGTTGATAGATGGGACTGATATCGGTCCAAGAAGCTATCCAGCTGCGACAAGTATTGCTACGTTGAAGGAAAACATCCTTTCCCAGTGGCCTAAAGGTAATTGCCAATACAGTTTGGGTGTTTTTGGTTTCCATTTTTATACTTTCGTCACTCTATGCATTATAGGGTTGAATATATATATATATTTGACCCTCGCGAAACCTATAACGCAGAAAGCAAAACCACCGTTTATTTATTTATACCTTGATTGTTGAAAATAGACTTTTTCACATGGTGAGAAACTGAGTTGCTTTAGTTGAGGGTGTTGAGATTGTGTTAGGGTCTTTTCCTTGGTTTACACTCAGGGGGACTAGCACCTAGTAACAGCAACCTCTTTGAGGATGAGAAATTTGTTATAAAATCATGAAATCGGAAGAGATGATTTTATAATTTGTATGGAGAACACCTAAACCAGAATTATAGAGCTTTTCCTCGTACTTCCTTTTGTCCTCCCTCTAAATATGTTATCCATTATCTTGTTGATGCTACCTTAGGAATATGAACACTTGTTTTTCTTTAACCTCTCCCCTATTTTTCTCTAGGGGAGGGGGTGAGGTTTGTTGGCTGTGGAAGATTAATGATTAATGATTAATGAAACCAGAGAATTTATCTAAGCAGAATTTCTTTTGATTCTTGCCAGGATTGAAAAAGAGAGAAACAAATTCTTTATCGTGTACATGATCAAATGCTGTTAGTTAAAATGGAGAAATATATATGTGTTACTATGCAATGAACAAAAAATCTGTTGTAGTGAAAACCAGATAGGTTATTGTAAAAAAAAAAAAAAAGATATGAGAGAAATTATGTATGAATCACCATGTTTCTGGAATTTAAATGAGACCTTATGCAGAAAGAAAGTTGAGCAACAATGGCAATCTTATCATAGACAAATATGTATCATAACTTGAGGATGTAAAATGAACAATGAGCACCAACTTAGTAAGCTAGAAGTAGCATCTATAAAGGACGATAAAATAGATGGAAATTTAAAGAGGGTTCAAGAACTTGTAAGGTAGATAGGATTCTTCACAAGTGAAAAGATGTCAAATAAGGTTTTAGAAAGCAATGGTGTAACCTCTAACTCTTAGACCTTGTTTTCATAACTTCCTCTATGATTTTTCTTTTGATGTTACTGATCTGGCAAATGAGAGTTTGGTTGGTTGATTGTGGAGCATTTTGTGCTTATTGCTTCTTGGTAGTTATATCATTTTGGTTCTAATTTCATTAGTTTCTTCTGTTCATGAGTTTCTTTTTGTTTAATATTGCATGCAAACTTGTTTGCTTAGACAAGGAGATAGTTAGAAGTAGCATTTATAAAAGATGATGTAGTAGATGGATCGTTAAAGAGGGGTCAAGAACTTGCAAGGTAGATGAGATTGTTCACAAGTGAAAAGATGTCGAATGAGGTTTTAGAAAGCGATGTTGTAACCCTTAAACTCCTAAAGACTTTGATGTCATGACTTCATCTATGACTTTTCTTATGATGTTAATGACATGGGAAATGATAATTTGGTTGGTTGTTTGTGGGGCGTTTTGTGTTTATTGCTGCTTGGTGGATATATCATTTTTAGTTCTAATTTCGTCAGTTCCTCCTGTTCATGAACTTCTTTTTGTTTAATATTGCATCCAAACTGGTTTGCTTAGAAAAGGAGATAGTATTAATAAGTAGCATTTATAAAAGATGACATAACAGTTGGAGATGTAAGGAGGGTTCAAGAACTTGCAAGGTAGATGGGATTGTTCATGATGCGGACATCGTAGCTGAAGAGGTTTGATTTTATTTTCAATTAAAAGAGATTTGATTTTATTTTTTAATTGATTTTATTTTTAAATTAGAAGAGATTTCATTTTATTTTCTATTTGATTTTATTTTTAAATTAGTAGAGTTTGATTTTATTTGATTAGTAAATATTTTATTTAATTTTATTATTATTTTTATTTTATGAAATTATGGCATATTTAGTTAGAAAATTATATTTATTTTTAAATTATCTTAGGATTAGGATTTCTCTATATAATGACACTAAACTCTTATTTAAGGTATGATTGATAAATTGAATGAAATTTGAGTAATTGTGATTTCCTTTGTCTCCTCCACTTTCCTCTTCCCCCCTTCCCTTTCATCTGGTTCGTCTCCCTCCCTTGTGGTCTTTCCTTCTTCTTCTCTTTCCCTTGCTTTCCCCCTTCCCTGCATTAAATTTGGTATCAGAGTAGGTTTCCCTTTCCTGCATTAAATTGTGATTGTTTTACTTCTCTCTTATTACTTCTACTTCGTACCTCACTTTGTTTCCTTTTCATTCACCATCTTTCTCCTTCTCTCCTGCCTTCCACTTGCCACCCTTTTCCTGCATTACAAAGAATATAGAATCAATCATTAGTTGGAGCTACTACTGCGAGCAGAATGATCATGTCTACATCACATACTGTCACCTTGCGTGCTCGCTTCATTAGACAGGGGTACAAATAGGTGTGTGGATTGGCAGATATATGGGGTGATGGAGTTGTACAAGAAGTGTCAGCCCATCTGGAGGATTGCGTAGTCACTCATCTTGTGGTTGGGGAATTAACTTTAGAAGTTTTACTCGACATGGTTAAGTCCCAACCACTTGGGAAGAATTGATGCGGATATTATGGATGAAGAAATTTAATTTTATTTCCAAAGTTAGATTTGATTTTATTTCTAATTAAAAAAAATTTGATTTTATTTCCTATTTAATTTTATTTCCAAATTAGAAGAGATTTGATTTTATTTCTCATTTGATTTTATTTTCAAATTAGTAGAGTTTGATTTTATTTGATTAATAAAGATTTTATTTGATTTTTTTATTTTAGAAACTTATATTATATTTAGTTAGGAAATTATATTTATTTTTAAATTATCTAAGAATTAAGGTTTCTCTATATAAATACTCTAAACTCTATTATTTGAGGTATAATTGATGAATTGAATGAAATTTGAGTTATTGTGATTTCATTCTCCTCCCCTACTTTCATCTTCCCCCCCTTCCCTCTCGTCTAGCTCTTCTCCCTCTCCTGTGGTCTTTCTTTCTTTTTCTCCTTTTCTCCTCTTACTTTCCCCCTTCCCTACATCAGTTCACAAGTGAAAAGATATTGAATGAGATTTTAGAAAGTAATGGTGTAACCTTTAACTCATAGACTTTGGTGTTATAACTTCATCTATGATTTTTCTTTTGATGTTAATAATATTGGATTGAGAGTTTGGTTAGTTAATTGTGAGGCGTTTTTTGTTTATTGCTTCTTGGTGGCTATATTGTTTTGGTTCTAATTTCATCAGTTCCTCCTATTCATAAGCTTCCTTTTATTTAATATTGCACGCAAACTTGTTTGCTTAGACAAGGAGATAGCAAGTTAGAAATAGTATTTAAAGAAGACAATATAATAGATGGACATGAAAAGAGGGTTCAAGAAACTGCAAGGTAGATGAGATTGTTCACAAGCAAAAAGTTGACGAATGAGGTTTTAGAAAGCAATGTTATAACCCTTCAACTCTTAGACTGTGGTGTCATAACTTCATCTATGACTTTTCTTTTGGTGTTAATGATATGGGAAATAATAGTTTTGTTGGGTGATTGTGGGGTGTTTTTTGTTTTGGCTTCTTGGTGGCTTTGTCATTTTTAATATTGCATGAAAACTTGGTTGCTTAGACAAGGAGATCGTAAGTTAGAAGTGGCATTAATGAAAGACGATGTAATATAGATGGACATTTGAAGAGGGTTCAAGTACTTGTGAGGTAGATGAGATTGTTCACAAGTTTAAAGATATTGAATGAGGTTTTAGAAAGCAATGGTATAAGTATAACCCTCAACTCTTACACTTTGGTATCATTACTTCATCGATGATTTTTCTTTTTATGTTAATGATTTGGGAAATGAGAGTTTGGTTGATTGTGGGGTGTTTTGTATTTATTGCTTCTTGGTGGCTTTATCATTTTGGTTCTAATTTCATTAGTTCCTCCTGTTCTTGAGCCTTTTTGGTTTAATATTATTGCATGCAAACTTGTTTGCTTAGACAAGCAGGACGCTCCAAAGACGGTCAAAGATGTGAAATTAATAAGTGCTGGGATGATATTGGATAACAGCAGAACAGTGGGAGATTGCAGGAGCCCACTTTGTGATGTTCCTGGCGGAGTAACAACCATGCATGTTGTTGTTCAGCCACCGCCTATAGAAAATGGTATGCCCAACTATATTTGGACGTTTTAGAAACTAACCCAGCTGAGCATATTGTTTGTTTGTTTATCCCTTTTATTTAGGATCTCCTTGGGATTTTATAAGAGAGGAGCATTGGTGTAACAATAGAGTTGTTGATGTGTAATCTAATAATCATTAGTTCAAATCGTGAAAATGACAAATTGCATAATGCAAGGTAAAACCGCACATAATGGGAGTTTTGTACAACAAACTGCCCCATTTCTTCTTAAGACTTTATAATGACAACAAGAACAATAATAGAGCCTCAAGCCACAAGCTATTTGGTTGTATGAATCCTCTTTTACTGTTCTATTAAATTTAATAGGACGTCTTCAGATTATAAAAGCATAATCATAGTCCTTTATTCTTATCTTCTTTTGAGTTTTTCTAGACCTGCTTCTCTCCTTATTCTGACTAATGCACTTTTCCTAATTGGTGCATTGTTTGGTATAAATTTAACTGTTTAATCGTCTAAACAATGTTTTCTCATCTTTCTTCTATAGATACTACCTTTACCTTACTTCAAAATTGTGCTTCTGGGACATTATGAAGGTGGAAGTTATTCTCATTTGTGTTGGGCATTTTCTAGACTTGTTTCCTTTTGTTTCTAACGATATACCACTTCAACCTTTAACTCCATATCCGTGCTAAATAGGAGAATCCACTTCCGATTCCATGAATCTACCCACCTAGCTACCTACTCAAAGCTTCTTCTTTTTCTCGGTTTATAAGGTTAATAACTACCAAAGGAGAAGGGCTGAGACTCGAATCTACATCAAACATGAAATTCGTATGAATTAAGTGCCAACTACGCAACTCTTATGCCTCATTGAGAGTTTCTTTTCTTAATCTTGTGCGATTGCCTTTGCTGTTCTATCTATCTTTTATAGAAGTTGGTGCTTGTGTCTGTTTTCATGATCCAGAAAAGAAGCAAGCCAACCAACTGAAGCAGAACAAATGTGTTTGTGTTATATTATGATTCCTGGTCCACAGAATGGGGAGAGGGAGCAGAATTTACAGGTGTGCTTGGACATTTTTTTCTCTCTTTTTTTTCGTATCTTATTTTTTTTGGCATTTTAGAATTTGTTTAATTTTAAGAAAGTTTAAAAGAAAATTTAAAAAAATACTTCCTCATGATTGGATTTTATAGAAAAATCACCAAGAAAAGAATATAATAAAAATGTGTATTAACATATTGGTATTTGAGAAAAATAATTTTTACTTTTAATTTTTTTTTCTCATTGGTTTCTTTACTTTAAAATTTTCTATAGCCAAACAGACCTTTAGGGTATGTTTGGATTAAAAAAAATAAAGAAAATGAAAATTGTAGGGAAAAAATAAAAAAGAAAAAATATTTTCTTTCTTTTATTTGGATGCTAAGAAAATTCAAATTAGAAAGAAAATAAATTTGAAATGCATCTTTGTTGTTTGGTTATCACAAAAAAAAAAAAAAAACATGCCTTTCATATAGAATGTTGATTTTTTTTTCTTCCTTTTTTTTTTTTTTGATTTTTCACTTAATGATTTTCAATTAAATACCAATATTTTTACCCATATTTTCCATGTTATTTTTTTCCTAAAATTTTTCATCCAATCAAAACACCAAAATACATTTTCTTTCAATTTGTTTTCTTTCATTTGTATTTTCTTTAATCCAAACATATTCGTAAAGATTTCTTCGTCCCTGATCGTGTGTTCATTCATTTCTCTCTGGTATTTATTGCAGGTAAGAGAATTTTGAAGCTGGCATCTATGGAAGATGGTAAACTGCAAAAAAAATAAGAGTTGTTATTTTTCCACCATTGTTAAAATAGGTCTTCTTCTTGAGCAGGTCCATGCTTCCTTCACAGTGCTTTCTGCTTCAATCCCTTTGACAGTAGCTCATTACATTGCCATGCTTACTGCACTATATTCTATACTCAATTCTTATTATTTTACAATTGATCCCTTAAAATCTGTCACACTTTGGTGGAGCTTGATTTAGCATTCCTTCTCTCTCACTCTGTTATACGCTTACTGTTTTATATGTCACCTCGAGGTACGAATTTATGTATATATTTACACTAGCAATTAGGTTATGGCCACGTTAGGATTTATACGAATCTATATTTGAAGTTGATGGGTTGTCTAAGTATTGAGGTTTTGGCCAGATCATAGATGGTTCGGACACCCCGATATTGAGATCTCAACTTCAAATTTTCCCAATAAATGGTTGCGGAAGTCTTGAACGAGACTGTCAAGGTTCCATGGACCTGGGCCCTGGGAGAAGCTAGTCATACAGGATGGGACAATCAAGGTTCCAGAATGGCAGTGGTCTTTGTAGGACTATTGAATCACTGCAGAATAACGGAGTAATTGAGAATGATGAAGTTCCAAATGAGATGACCGAAAGGAATTCAGGACCGTGTGAGACTGAGGGCTTACGATGTCGTGAGCCTCGGCACCCCTAGTGAAATGCCAAACTCCTAATAACTCAGATGAGGTTGGGCTAGATGGTTGAGGCATTAATTAACTGGGTCGTAGACATTGAAAAGGCACAGGCATTGAAAAAACGCAACCCAATTGTCTCTTCAAATTAGGACCATGATATCTGGCAAAAAGGCAAAGTTGTGGAAGCCACAGTGATAAAAATGCCAGGTTGACCTAGCCAACACAGGCCATACCACATAGAATAAGACAATTCAGCAGTCAAATGAAGACAATCATCCAGCCTTTTTCCTGAACAAAAGGGCACTCACTAAGGAGCCCGATCCTCCTGTAGAGGAGGGTCCCTTAGCATGCAAACAAGATGCAGTATAAAACCTGGCTTGTTGATCCTTCGGCTTTTCTGGCGATACGAACATATTTAAGTAATTGTCGTTGCAAATGTGCCATTGAGCTTCTTCTTGAGAGAACTTTCTTGCCTCTATGGGGAAAAGCTCTTCTAAATCTTCTTTTATCTTTACTCAACTAACAACTACAAACTCGAGTGTCACTCGATTTAGTTGATACAAATTGTCCCAAGGGACCATCCTAACCTAAGAGTTGAACCTCCTATCAACACCCACTTGCTTCCTCTAACGAGGGAATATTATGTTGATTTACGACTCTATCTACCTCCACTTACATGGGGTAAATTGTCCTCTCATGAGACTCATCTTATTTTATCCGCTGTCATTTTAGTCAGCTAATATATAATAATTTGTCTCCTATAAAGACTTGCGTACACCAATATTATTATCTTTTCTGATTTAGTTGATGTATTATACCAAGTTGAATGTTGGAAGATTCAATTAGGAAAATGGCTTTAATACCTTTGACCTCTTGTCTTTTTATGGTGTGTAGGATTTATATTTAAGATTCGAAGCTTACTCCACCGGGCGTGGAATTTTTCTTAGACTTCCACAGGAATTTCGCCTACCGCCCTTGAGTTTGTCAAATCTACTACTGTCTGACTTATATACGGAACAGAAATAGATCATTATTTACAAAAAGGTAGAAGCGGAACCAGAATCGAAAATTTTATTGGAATCCAATGAAATTCCACTTCCCTAGTTTTTTATGTATTTCAGGGAAAAAAAAGATAAATGAGTGTGAAATTTTAAGTCTTAAAAGTTGTGCAATTCAAAGTTTAGACTCCAAACCTAAATATTTTATGCCTCATGTACTAGATGCATCATTCCAATACCAATGCTTCATGTCTTTATGTTTATAAATTCTAAATTTTTAGCATAAAATTAATATTTACTATATACCTTTTGAAGGAATAGTTCACTATTGTATTTTAATTGTTCATATTTATTGTTATTTAATTAGTTTAATATACATTTATTAATTGAACAAAATTTATTTAAATTAATAAGTTGATTAATTGTGCCAATTCGATCATATGGATGAAATAAAAATTGATGCATTCTAGGATTCGAATTATCGTACGGATTACGGAATTACTTGATTTTTTATGGCCGGTTGAATTAAAATGGGTCTGGTTTTCTTTACTTCGAATTTGAATCCTGTGTAACATAATGAACAAATAAGATGTTAGAGGATTAACGAGACTCGCTTCCTGATATATTTTGTGACGCTTAAGCTAAAAATTTTTTTCAACGGATAAAAAGATGTGAAGATATAAGAAAAATATGTAGATGCATGTTATGGGGAATTTAGTATTAGAGTGCGCTCGACTAGGGAGCGGCTCGGACATGGCTCTCGACAGGGAGCAGCTTTGAGGGATGGAGGATTAGATTCTGATGAGTGTGCCCGACCAGGGGACGATTTCGAGAGAGATGACTAAGTTTTGCTGAGTGTATCTGGCCAGGGGGCGGCTTTGAGATATGGTTACGCTCGGTAGGGAGCAGCTTTGAGGGATGGAGGATTAGGCTTTAGTGAGTGCGCTTGACTAGGGACCGACTTATAGATGGAGGATTGAATTCTGTTAAGTGCGCTCGACTAAGGGCGATTTTGAGAGATGGTTGCGCTTGGTAGGGAGCGGCTGTGAGGGATTGATTAGGCTCTGATGAGTGCATGCGACCAAGGATCAATTTCGAGGTAGAGGATTGAGATCCATTGAGTGTGCACAACCAAGAGACGGCTTTGAGATATGGTTACGCTCGATAGGGAGTGACTTTGAAGGATAGAGGATTAGGTTTTGATGAGTGCGTTTGGTCAGGAAGCGTTTTTGAGATGAAAGATTGAGTTCCGCTGAGTGCGCCCAACCAGGGGCAGCTTTGAGAGATGGTTGCACTTGTGGGAGAGTGGTTTTCTAGAGGAGGAACTCTTGGCAATTATAATGGAAAGATGAATGCCCGCTGAACTCCTCTCCGGCTACCAACGAGAGGGGTTTCTAACGCCTTGCTACATGAATCATCGTTGTCGCCCTGATGGCCTGAGAGTTCTGAGCAGGTATGGCGCCTACATAGTCATGAGCCTTGATTGGAGAGTTGCTTCAAAATTCGGGGGTGCTCCTACTCTGCAAGCGGTAGCTTTGTCGACTCTATTTTCCTCTGTTAAGCTTTCTCCTCTCTTCTAGGGTTTTATCCTTTGGAGTCTTATCTTTCCTCCCTCTCCTTCTCCATTTTTGCAAGTTTGGAGAGAGTTCTCTTTCTGTGATTTTTTTCTCTTTCTCTTTTCCCCTCTTTCCTGCGGGGGGAAAGGAGGTATTTGTAGAGGGAAGTATAGGATGGGAGCCAACTTGCCTTTCCTTCTTGAGGAGCACCATGATTGGTGCATTTTTTTCTGGTGAGCTCGACATGACATGTTGTGGCCACATAGGCATGTCTATTGAAATGGAGCCAATGATTTGGTGATGTTGGGACATGAGCTTATGGGACGCATTTAGCGGGCAGCTCTACTAGCCCTTGTCTTGATGGGCGATCTTGGGCTGCACGATCTTGAACCTTAGGTTGCAGGGGCCTTTTTCCAGGGTTGCAATTTTTAAACCGTTCTTCCCTTGTGGGCTTAGATCCCGGGCGGCTTATAGGTAATAGACCCATCAAAGCTACTAATTTTACCATTTAAGTACAATATCTTAGTCAATATGTGTATATATTAGATCTCTATGAGATGCCTTCATTATGCCAATAACTAGCATTATTTAAATACTTTTATATTAATTAAAAGTGAAATTTTGTTCTCTGCTTTCATTAATTTTAGTTTTGTCATATATAGAATCTGCACCTGTATGAAAGTTGGATCATAACTATTTTGAGGTTCGTCAAAAGTCGACTCTATGATCGAAATTACAGACTACCTAATCGGAACTTCCATCAGCTACCCCTATTTAACAATAAGCATTCCCCAAAGAATGTCCATGCTAACAAGATCAGTGCTATCTGCCCTTCTCACCCTTGGCCCGAAACACCGGCCACAAATCAACACACAATGGCTATCACACCAGCTCAAAGCCGATCCAACCATGTCTAGTAGGACAACTAAATTGCACAGCCCTGCTAGAGGACCAAGGGATTCTCAATCCTATGTGCGTGAACACAGCACTCATCACCACTCCTACCTAGATGGGGAATTGATCAAATGGCACGATTGTTGCGCGAGAAGGACGGGAAACACACTAGAAGGCGACTTGCCTCGCCCCCCTTGGTTGCAAGCCTTAGGAGAATCACGCTGTCGCACTTAGAGGACCCGGGTTTTAGAAGAGGCAGATGTAATCCTACACAAAGTTTAGAGACGTTGAAACAAGATATTTGACTCCCGAGCGTTATAACCCGTGATCTTGTTGAAAGGGGAAAGTCCCTTAAAATGGTGACAAGGGTTTCTCTAGTGGCATGCCCTGGCCAGCAACCAAGAGTTAGAGGCGCTCGCAAAATACAAAAAGTTGCCAGACTTCACCGAGGTTGTAATTGTCGCTCATGTAGACATAATTGTTGCCGTGCCCCTTGGTTGCAAGCCTCAGGAGCATTATGCTATTGCACTTAGAGGCCCCTTGAGAACTAGTGTTAATTGGTCCTAGTTTTAGAGGACCCGGGTTTTAGAAGAGGCAGATGTAACCCTACAAAAGGTTTAGAGACATTGAAACAAGATATTTGACTCCTGAGCGTTATAACCTGTGATCTTATTGAAAGGAAAAAATTTCTTAAAATGGTGACGAAGGGTTCCTCTAGTGGCATGCCCTGACTAGCAACCAAGAGTTAGAGGCGCTCGTCAAACCACAAAAAGTTGTAGACTTCATTGAGATCGTAATTGTCGCTCATGTAGACATCACCCGCAAGATCGAGCAATATGTCGTTAATGGTTAAAAGCTTGCAAAATCCTCCACGCAAGTGGGGCAATACTCCCTTGGAAGCGGCAAATGCTTTGTTTTTCTAGTAATCTAAGTTGTTGATTCTATAGATTTAGCATGCATAATTTTTGGATCATACGAGTGTAAAAATTGAAGAAGTTATAACGACTTATGAGTTAATATTTGACAATAACACAGTAATATAGGCTTTTTGGTTGCGACTGTGCCCCAAAATAAACAAGAAGTATTCTTTTTCATACCTATTAATAAATACAGTATTATTCGTGGATATTGATGATGCACGTGACGTTATTATATTAGCACTGAACCAAATATAATAATACTAATTTTTAACCTTTTTTTTACATTATTATATTTATTAAAATATTTATTATGACCTCGATATCAAATACAAATATAATGACATAAATAAAACAAATTATAAACCAAAAAATCAAAATTAAAATTGGATTGTATACTATAAATTAAAACTCAATCTTTATAATTACCTCATTATATCACGGTAAAATGTCACAGGATTGGCCAAACTTCTTGTTTAGCCATATCGTCAAATATTTATCAAAATGTAAGAGACATTGCTACTGATATTGATCTAATAATGCCGTCATAAAAAATATAAAACAATTTACAAAATGGAGCCCACCGACCTAAGTATAAAAATGTAATAATATATGGTTTTCAAAATGTCAATCCCAAATGTCTACAAACTCTACTATAAATCCTAAATACAAAATTAAATAACTTGATCCGATTATTTAAATAGTTTCTTCTGATTCAGAAATTCATCATGAGATTTAAACCCGTTAATTTAAAATGTTATAAAAATATAATAAAAATAAATATAATATTTAGCAAGGTATATATATGTATGTGTGTGTATAGATAAGCTTGATAAAAAAATGAAAAGAACAACAATAATCATATGGGAAATGTAGAAATAAGCATGATAAAAGATAAGAAGAATATAAGAATCAAATGCCAGTGATAATTAATAAATACTAAATTTTTATATTTTTATTTCAATTTGTTAATTATTATTTCTAGCAAATTTTATTTAAATTATATAATTAAATTATATATTTTAATTATGTAGGTTTTAGCCCTCATAGAAGAATTTTGGAATAAAAGTAAGCAAATGAATGATACGGAGTATTTATTTTGTCAACTCATTCGGTCGATTTAAGAAAAACAAAAAAGAAGAGTAAAGTAAATATTTTTTGAAAAGTTGAAATATATATATATATATATGAAAATTTTATGACTTATTTAATTGGTGAAAATAAAAATTTTATTTCTATATTATTTTTAATGAAATATTTATTCATATTTTTTGTTATTTTATTATATAAGATAATTATTTTTGAAGGAATAAATATTTCTCAAAATTAAAAAATAAAAAAATAAAAATTTATTTAATATTATGTATTCTTTATATCTAAGGAATAATCATTCCTATTAACATTTCATTTTAGTTCTAATATTTTCAATGTTCATCCAAATTATTCGTATGTTCATCCTTTATCCATTGTTTGAAACCCTTGCTTGCTTCCTCCTTCATCTTTTCTCTCATTCGATCGTCCCCATTCGATCGTCCCTCTTCGTTTTCTCTCTGGCTCATGTCATCTTCTATCGTTGCCATATTCATCTTCTATCACTTCCATCACTCTACGAAGTCCTATTCATTTTCATCCATATTTGTCTTCTCTTGTTTCTATCTTCTTCGAAACTTTCATTTGAAAATCAGTAGCTCTCTCCTCCTGCATAAAAACGTTCAAAAATTTTGATTTCTCTCTTACATCTCTGTCTCTTCATATTATAAAGCTGCTACACAAGAATAGTAAAAAAATTCTTTATTCCCCTGTTTTTTATGGCTGTTGTTTCATATATGATTTTACATTGTTCAGATTTTAGGATATCAAATATTTTTATTTTTGTTATAAAAGTGCTTTGATTTATCAGAAATTTTACTCAATTAGAGTGAAATTAGAAATATGATTTTTTTAATTAGAATATCATTGTTTATTTCTGTAATTGTATTTGTTGTTGATCAAAATTTGATAGCGATGAAGTTGAAATTTGATGATTATAATAACAATGAAATGGGTTGTATTTATAATTATAGATGTTTCATAATTATAGAAGATTGTAAAATAATGACAGAACATCTTTTTTATTTAATAAGAATAAAAAATTTATCTGTATAAATTTTATCTTATTCCTCTTACTATTACTACATATCAAATATTAAAAAATTAATTTTTAATTTATTTATAATTATTCTAAATGAATTAATTGAAAATAATTATTTTATTTCTATATTATTTTATTTCAATAACCAAATGTATCATTAAAATATTTATTTTTTCTTTAAATAGTTAATATTTTTAGTACAGTAAGTTTTGTTTTAGATCTGTCAGTTTGCACCTTTAAATTTTAGTTTAATATTAAATTTATTTCTAGATCAGTTAATCTCTATCAGCTTCGTACTGTATGCCTTTTATTATTATTGGTTTGTTTAATTTTGGATTAATATATGAGCATTATAATTTTATATTGCATTATATTATAAAAATCAATATGTTATGACTATCATCAATGTTTTTTAGTGACTTTATATTTCTTTTATTTAATTTTTTATTTTTTTTTATTTTTTTAATTTTAGATTATTGAACTACTACTATTTTTACAAAATTATATTTTTGTCATTTAGTTTTTATACTTTATTTATTATCTTTTTATTTTTGAGTCTTAAATTATTGAGCTTCCTCCACTCTTTTAATTTTATATTTCTATATTTTTATTTTTATACTTTAATTCCTATTATTATCGAACAATATAATTGTTGTAATTATTTTAATCTTTAGTAATTTAAAATTTCATCATTTTAATTTTTTTGCATTTGTTAACTAAATCCATGGCCATAGTTGTTACAGCCACTTCAATTATCATCAATTTAACGTTTTAATTTTTTTTTTGATATTTTTAAAATATAAAATAGTTACAAAATTAATTTTAAATATAAAATTATTTTCCTATGGATACGATATCTAATTTGGCAAAAAATTATAATTAACGATCGAGCACTTATGAGGTTAAAAAAATATATTTATTAATATTCGGTCAATAATATCACGAACTAAGGGACTGTTGCGTCCGGGAACTCTGGCCGCGCGAGAGATTGAATGCGAACGGATCTCTAGGCACGCGGACTGAAGAGTTGGAGCAACACAAAGTAAATGGGAGTCTAGCGAGTAGAAAAGTATGGGAGCGGGGATGAACACTTCGATTTACGTGGAAAACCCCTCAATATGGTGAAGGGTGAAAAACCACGGTGGAGGACGTATCGTCCAAGAAATCTCACTATGAGGAAGAGGAAATACAGTAATGGAAGCCTGGGAAACTTAGCGTCCTCAGGGTGATTACAACTTAGGGAATATTACTTCTCTATTGTCTCTCTTCTCTGGGAATTTTTGCTAGAGTCTGGTTACGGAGTTCTGGGAGCCAAAGGTCCTTCTTCAGCTGCTTGAGTTGGGTATTTATAGGGAATGTGATGCCGTAGGGAAGGCGACACGTGGCGTTGGCACGTCAGGATTGTCTGCCACCATCGCCACCATCAGAAAGGGCCGCGGACAGGACACTGGTCACGGCTGCAGATACGGCGCTCAGAGGCGCATGGCCTGCAGGTACGGCATGTTAGGAGCCGTTGCATGCGCTGGGCTGGCATCTGGGTTATTTTGGTCTTTCTGATGGTCCCCGTCGTAAAGGAGTCTCGTTGTCTGTCCGGGCGGCCAAGCAAGTTGGAAAGGAGCCAGTTGTTCGAATCTGGCCGGGTTCATGGGCCTTTTGGGCCGGCCTTCTTATGCGGTCTTTTGGGCCTGCGTTTGTGATTCTGGGCCCAGGTTCCAGGACCCATCACGAGCCCCCCATGTCAAGCGGTTCGAGGATTCAGCCGTTTGACATGCCTTGCAAGTGTCTTTTCGCCATCATAGGCCGCGGTCTTCGTCTTCTGCGGCGTGAAAGGCGTCCGGGGTCCTCTTGTAAATCGCGGAACCTATCTTTCGCCGCAGTTTCCCCTCCCCATGGAGCATTGAATGCGATGGTCGATTGATGTGACATGCGATCAGGCGTCTTGGGAAGGAACGACTGCCAGACTTCTGAGGCGAATGGCCTGTCGACGCGTGGCAAGGGTAATGAGTACATTTTTCCGTACTCTAGGGTTTATTTAAACCCTTCGTTGCTCTTGGTCCTTTCATCTTCGCGCCTGCTTTCCGTTTTCTTCTTCGTTCAAGCTTCGTTTACTCCTTCTTTCTTTGGCTTTCATGGCGCCTGGAGTTAGAAACATTGCATCCACGGTGACGCTTGAGAAGCTCAAGGAGACCCTGACTCGTACTGCATTCCCGAGTCCATGGCTATGGTGATCCCGAGCCGCGTGATAGAGCGCCTCAGTATCCTCCGGATGGCTTCATTATCAGCATGAGGCCCACCTTAAAGGTGGGCTACGGTTTTCCATTCCGCTGACCTCTATGACATCAGCGAGGGCGCTTGCGTGCCTCTCGCCAAAGCCACCGAATGCGATGAGGTATCTGGTGTCCTTGTGTGTCTTCTTCCGATGTCATGAGAAGACCTTGACCCCTCTTACGGTCAAGGTGCTGTTTCGCTTTACGCAGAACCCCGACTGGATCGTGATGACTCCCCGTCCGGAATTCTCTTCGCTATGCGGTGGCAATCCTGACTCCACGAGGGGGTGGAAGGACAAGTTCTTCTTCCTTGGCGTTTACGAGCACTGGGCCATTCGCAATACGTGGGAGAATGTGGCCAGCCAGTACTGTTCTGACCCCTCCAAGGAGGAGCGGAAGGAAGAGAAGGCGCGCACGGACTTGGTGGCCGGCTAATCTGGGTCTTTCCACTAACAACCGCAACATCTGGCTGGGCGCTGACAAGCTCAGGGAAGCCAAGTGGGAACCGCGGGACGAGGCTCCCGGCCCAGTTCCTTCAAGAGCTGGGGGACCCACTGCGGAGCGTTCCTCGAGTGATGACGAGGATTTTGATATCGAGGATATGAGTGATGATGACGTGGCCGCTTCTCTGCCTACAAGGTCGGGAGCTGGCTCTTTTTCTGAGTCCTCGAGACCTGGGGGTCTCGCCTTCACTTCCACTGCTAATATTCCGGCTGGGCCTTCAAGAGCTGCTGAGCGGAACAGAAAGCTTCCTGAGTCCCAGACTTCTGGTGATGATGATGACGATGACGTTCCTCTGATTAAGAGGATGAGGACTGGAGCCTCTCTCCCGGGGCCCTCCTGGATCCGCGCCCGCCTTCACCGTCACCAAGACCGTCACTACACCCGCAGAGGTTCTCCCTCAGAGTGTGCGGTCCTCGGACATTCAGCCCCCCGGTGATGACTTCGTTCCCGGCGCTCCCGTTACTTTGCCTGGTGACGTCTCGGGCAGGATTGATCATCCTCACGAGGACATAGGAGGCGGGAGTGCTGTAAGGGATTCTGAGAGGGGAGTGTCGGCTGCAATGATCCGGGAGATGGTGGAGGTCGTGGATTTGAGTGTTGACGAGCCCGCGGCTCCTGGCCCTTCTGAGTGGCCTGTAACTGCGGAGGCCGAGCGGTCGCCTGAGGCCTTTAGGGGCGCTGTCGTTGAGGCGGACCTTCAGATGGCTTTGTTGGCTGATGAGTCTGTGACTGAGGCGGCGCCCGCGGGGCTTAGGAGCAGCCCGCAGGAATCCGAGTCCCAAGTGGAGTACGGCCCAGGGGATGACCCCCTGGTTTCTGAGGTAGCCGGTCGTTTCTTTCCTTTCCTTGCCTTCCTTTATTCACGCCTTGATGAATTTTTCTGTGACAGCTCCAGAGTTTGATAGCCGGCCTCAACGGGCTAGTGGGAGTGATTGCTCAGTCCCGCCAGGAAGTGAGATCTTCGAATGCTGCTCGTGAAGCTGCACAGCGGGCGGAGGCGGAGCTAGCTGGAGCAAAGGAGAAGATCGCTTCCCTCGAGGCTAACAACAAGGACCTGCGGCTTAGACAGAGCCTCCTTCAGGAACGGATTCTCTCCCTGGAGGAGAGGTTGAGGACGTCCGTGCAGATTGCGGAGATGGCTCCTGTGCTGGACGGCAAATTCCGGGACGGTGTTCGCATGTGCCGCCGAGTGGCGCAGTTGATCCGTCCGCGGTTTCCCGTGGCCGTCCTCGATCCCAGGAATGCTGGCGCCTTGAGCATGGAGGACTTGTACGGCGTTGATGGCAAGCCTTTCCCTGGCCCTCCTTTGGCGGGGCTCAGCAGTGAACCTCTTACGCCTGAGGAGGTGATTCCGGCAGAGCAGACGGGATCCTCGGGAGCTCATGAGGCTCAGGGAGGAAAGGGCCGAGCGGCACTCCCTTGACATGCTGCTCCCTTGTACTTCACTTTGTTTTCTTCGGTTTTGCCATACTTGTACAGAAAATCTCTTTTTGTGAATAAGACTTAGTCCTTTTCGCTTTAAAGCTTTGGACGTTCCCTTTGTGTCTTATTTGTACGCACGTTTTTTTTTTTTGCGGCGCGTTGTCTAGCGCCTGACTTTTCGTTTCAAGCCGGGCGACCCCTTTTCAAACGTTTGACCCTTTTCCACACGTTTGACCCCTTTTTCCTTTTTGGACTGGGGTGTTCAGCCTTTTCAGGGACTTCTGGCTCTTAGCCTTCTGGGCGCACTTTTGTCGCCCGGTCTTTAGGATTGCTGAGCCGTGGTTGAGCTTTTGAATTATGGCCTCAAGGGCCCGGCCTCTAGGACCGCTCGGTCGCGGCCGAGTTTTTGATGACCTCAAGGGCCCGGCCTCTGGGACCGCTCGGTCCCAGCCGAGTTTTTGATGACCTCAAGGGCCCGACCTCTGGGACCGCTCGGTCACAGCCAAGTTTTTGATGACCTCAAGGGCCCGGCCTCTGGGACCGCTCGATCACAGCCAAGTTTTTGATGACCTCAAGGGCCCGGCCTCTGGGATCGCTCGGTCACAGCCGAGTTTTTGTTTGTCGAATGCCGTGAGTTGCCGGGCCGCTCACGCTCCGGCCGAGCCCGGTCTTCGCAGAAGCTACCGAGGAGAGAGTATGAAACACTTCGTTGTAAGGGTAAAAAATACACGTTTTATTAATGCATATTTTTCTTACATTGAGTGGCCTCAACGTCTTTGTCATTTCTTCTTTTCTCTCTCTCTTTTTTTTCTTAGTCCACGCCCCTGATGGCCTTACCCCTCGAGCGGCGTGATCACCGCTTTCCCTCATTGCCCGGGCCGCGCCCGGGTCTTCGCAGAAATGGTCAAGGTATCCTTCTGCCCCGCCGAGTTCCGCCCGGAGCTTCTTGCAGCTCCTGTGTCGTGCGCGGCCGCCATGGTAATGGCAAAGATTCCCATCGGTCACCTCCCTCCGGTGTTTCAGCCTTGGGCCATCTTAGAACCTTTCGCTCCTCGATCCGCCTCAGATGTTGGTGGCGAGTCGAAGGCCAATGGGTCTAGGTGCTTTTCTTCCCCAAGGACCATCCGCTCGGTATGTCGTGCCCGGACGGCCGCTGGGTCTTCGTGGGCGCGCCTTCGCTTCCTTCCCCGTCCTCGGGGCAGGGGGGTCTTCTCGGTGCGGCCACTGAGTTACTTCGCCGGCCTGGGTCCAAAGACAGCCTTTTCGTAGCCCTTTGAGCCCTCTTCTTGAAGGGGCCGACTCATGGACTTCTTTTTGTTGAGGTAGTCCCTCAACTCGCCAGGAACCCCCGCCGACTGCTGTCGTCTGAGCGCCGTGGGGCGCGGGCTTTCGGAGCGTGGGCTCCTAGAGTGTTCGCCCGTCTTCTGCTGGAGACTACGGACGGCCCTTGTGAGGCTGTCCACCTTCTGCGCCAGTTTGCGCACGCTGGTGTCGGGGTCGCCGCTCGTTCTGCCGCCCGACGGGAGGCACTCGTCGTGGCGGTCTTCTCCTCGGGTGGACGTGCTGCCTTGTCTGCTGAACATCCTTGGGGCGTTGCTTGTTGTTGGGGGGATGGGAAGCCGCTTAGTTTTTTGTTCTTCCTTTTATTCCCACAAACGGCGCCAATGTTGTGTCCGGGAACTCTGGCCGCGCGAGAGATTGAATGCGAACGGATCTCTAGGCACGCGGACTGAAGAGTTGGAGCAACACAAAGTAAATGGGAGTCTAGCGAGTAGAAAAGTATGGGAGCGGGGATGAACACTTCGATTTACGTGGAAAACCCCTCAATATGGTGAAGGGTGAAAAACCACGGTGGAGGACGTATCGTCCAAGAAATCTCACTATGAGGAAGAGGAAATACAGTAATGGAAGCCTGGGAAACTTAGCGTCCTCAGGGTGATTACAACTTAGGGAATATTACTTCTCTATTGTCTCTCTTCTCTGGGAATTTTTGCTAGAGTCTGGTTACGGAGTTCTGGGAGCCAAAGGTCCTTCTTCACCGCTGAATGTTGGGTATTTATAGGAATGTGATGCCGTATGGAAGGCGACACGCCAGCGCTGGCACGTCAGATTGTCTCACCATCGCCACCATCAGGGTGCAGGCACATGTGGGACACTGTCACACGGCAGATACTGCGCCAGAAGGCGCATGGCCCGCAGTGCATATCATGTCGTGAGCCGTTGCATCCGCTGGGCTGGCATCTGGGTTATTTTGGTCTTTCTGATGGTCCCCGTCGTAAAGGAGTCTCGTTGTCTGTCCGGGCGGCCAAGCAAGTTGGAAAGGAGCCAGTTGTTCGAATCTGGCCGGGTTCATGGGCCTTTTGGGCCGGCCTTCTTATGCGGTCTTTTGGGCATGCGTTTGTGATTCTGGGCCCAGGTTCCAGGACCCATCAGGGACAAATATCGAAAATCAAATTATGAATTTTTCCATAGCCGTGGATATATGATATTATTTAGGATTCGTGAGCTTGCTGATTATATGTTATTTCTTATGGATGGGGTTAAATGTTACTTTTTAAACCCGTAAATATTATATAATGACATTTATTTACACAAAATGAAAAACTATATAATAAATAGTAAATATATAAATTATTATTAAGAAAAATAAATAATCTTTTTAAATTTTAAAGTAAAATTCTTATCAAATTTTACCAAGGAAATGACATGGAAAATCAAGTATATGAAGATTTTAAAATTTTTTAATAAATTTTATAAAGTTAGGCACAAATTTTTAAATCTTAAAATTTTAAGATAATTTGAATATACATGTAAGATAAAATAAAAAATAATAATAAATAATCAGATGCATGTATATTTAAATAAGAAGAAAATATTATAAAAATCTCAATAATAAATAAAAAAAATAAAAAGTTAAGTATAAACAATGAAGTACCTAACAAGGTACCTTCACAAATTAAGAACTATGAAACTAATTCAAGAGATGAGACTCAATAATTTAAAAAATAAAAAAATATGATAATAATTTTATTTGTTGATTAATTTTTAATGATATAAATACTTTCAAACTTTAATATTTTTAAAAAAATATAAAAAAACTTGTTTTATACAATTAAAAAATTTATAAAATTAATTTTTTAAATAGTAGAATATTAAAATGATAATCTTAGAAAAATATGATAAAATATAACTATTATAATATTTTTATTTTTAAAAGAACTTTTCATTTCTTCTCAAGGTAAGTTTTATTTGAATTAAAGGAGTTTTATTTTTTAAAGAGATAAATATTATTTTTTTAAAAATTTATGTTATTTATTTTTAAATAAATAATTATAATTTAATTATTTTTTAAAATAAAATAATTAATAAAAATTAGTTAATAAATTATAATTATTTATTTAAAAATAAATAATTTAAATAAAAAAAAAAGAGATCGGACTGGTTGCCACGTGTATGAACGCGGTGGCCTGGACTTTCCCACCTTCGTGAACAATCTACTCCCCTCTCGAGCTGCTGGAGCCTTCCAAACTTCAGCCGCGGAACGCCTCTTCTCTTTATGAACTTCCCACGCAAAGCCTATCCCTTCATTCTCTGGTAAGCTATTTCCTCCGTCGCTGCGTCAACTGTATCTCTCTGCTCTCTACTTCTCCGGCCCCCGCTCAATCGCTCTGTACAGCATCGGTTGATGGCAACGACGTCGTTGTCGGGAGTCCAGCTTCGCGTTCCTCCGAGGAGTGGTCACGGAAGCTCACTCTTCTTTCCCGTTCTGTCTCTTACATTCGCTTCGGGCCCTAGTTCTTTTATATCAGTAAAATCATTGAAATTGAGTAATGTTAAGAATGTCTCTCTCTCTACAAGTTATGGGAGATCCGGCCGGAGTTCGAAGCGGTGGAGGCCCTTTGTTTTCCGATGTGAAGCTTCTGCTGGGAAGGTTAATTTTGTTTTTCCCCATTTGAACCTCTCAATTATCCATTCTTCTAATTTCTAGATTTTGTTTGTTTTGGAATTGTTAGTTTTAGTTTTTTGATCGAGTTGAGTCTAAGCATTTGCTTTTCTGTTCTTGACTGTATGTGTTGAGCTTCTCCATCAAGTGAGGATTCTTCATTTATACAATTAATCTGTTGCAGTATAGTTGTGTGAATAAGACTCAGTTTGGTTACGCAGAATTTGGTACAGTGTCAATGCTGCCTAACAACTTTATCAGATTTACCCTTTTGTGGATTGTCAGATGTTATTTTGTAATTCTATGATACGAAATTAAATATCAACAATGGATCCGAATTGATATATAATGTTCTTTTCTCCAAGAATTTGAAATTGGGTTCTCACCTTTTACCCTTATTTTTCTTCTTTAATGAGAGTTTATAAAATTTGTGTGGAATTAGATAACATTTTTATTTGGAGATTTTTTTTAATTTTAAATTCAAGAGTAAATGGAAGTTTTAAAACCTTTTATAAATTTAAATATGAAAAACAGTCCTATTATTATCCTGGGAAAAACCGCTTGTAATTATCCTCAAAATATTGGTTAACTCTATTATTTATAGGAAGGTAGATAACTGATCTACTAATTTTATAAATATCCTTTTTATCAAATATTGAGCCTACTTAAGGAAATAACTTATTTAATAAAATATAAAAGAATTGTAATATATAATTATTTTAATAAATTATTAAATATAAGCCATATCATGTGGGACAAAGCTAATATGTTTTAGTTATAGGAATCAGAAATGGTGGTTTGATGTTGGATTTTTACATGTGAGTGGTGAGGCGGGTGAGAGGAGTATAAACAATATCCCTTGGCTTCTTGTCTGGACATGAATTCTTTTGTGAAGCAATGGTTTCAATGTTGGATAATATGAAGTTATTTCAAAGTGCAAGAAGTCAGCATGGTATTACATTTTCTAGGCTCCATGGATTTCTGTAGGTTGTAGCTTGGGATGAATAATGAATCAAATAAACTTATCAACAATTATATTTGGTTGTATGATATGTTTCTGATCAATAAAAATTAGCCTGCAGTTAATTTGCTTAGGATCTCAACTGTCATCGTTACCAGAATCTATTATAATGACTGAGTTAGAGCCTCCCTTGGGTTTACATTATATGCTTTGTGTGTGTCCATAACCATGTAAGTTAATTGAAGTTAAATGAAGAACAAAACATGTAAAGTCATTTAAAAAAAAAAAAACTAAAATTGGCACAATGAGTTTATCGATTTCAATAATGTTGCAATTATATTACCCATTTGTTTCACGTAGTTCTGTGCTTCATATCATTTATATAGGGTCCTTGATCTTTGGATTCATGCTGATTTTTTGTTTTATTTACTCTGATTGTGCTATGTTTGGAGACACATTCAATATATTTAAGTATTATTATTGTGTGACAGTAGATCTCTCAGCAAGAATTTACAGAAATGGCATGGCAAGCGATTGTTTCTTCTCCAGAAGTGGCAAAAGAGAATAAGCATCAGATAGTGGAGACTGAGCATTTAATGAAGTCCCTATTAGAGCAAAAGAATGGGCTTGCCCGACGTATTTTCTCCAAGGCTGGAGTTGACAACACTCGTCTCTTGGAAGCAACTGATAAATTCATACAACGACAGCCAAAGGTAAAAGTTGATATACTTGGTACTTGATGAGATATTGTAGTTCATAATAAGGTCCTATGAGCTGCCAGTGGCCCAATGCTTTCAGGAGCACAAACTAGATGAGTCTATGTATGCTTATGTACATTGAATTTGGAACTGTATACTGCATGATGTGGATATTTTGTTATTGATAATGATCTGGTTGGAACTCGGAAGCCATGAATGTTCTACAGCGCTTGAGGATCATAGACTGTAGTAAGGTTTTTAGGCAAGCACTTGCAGGCTGACTGTAATCTGCTTTTGATCCAGTATAAACGGATTGACTATATTTTAAACAGTCATCTATAATGATCTTGGCACATTGTCACATGGGGCTGAAGGATATTCCGATGTTCATTTGATCATGAATCATTATGTCTGGCTAAGTAAATAGGCTACAATGAATTGCTAGTTTTTATGTTCTGTGTCATTATGCTGGATAACTTATTTGTTCTTATAACTCTGGTACCTGGGGTTAGGTTCTTGGTGAATCTGCTGGTTCAATGTTGGGACGAGATTTGGAAGCGCTGATTCAACGCGCTAGGGAATTCAAGAAAGAGTTTGGGGACTCATTTGTATCTGTGGATCATTTGGTGCTTGCTTTTACACAAGATAAAAGATTTGGGAAGCAATTGTTCAAGGATTTCCAAATCTCTGAGAAGACGTTACGATCTGCAATACAGGCCATAAGGGGACGTCAATCAGTAATTGACCAAGGTAGTAGTTGAGAAGGCTTAGATTCCATAGAGTTCAGCCTAATTGGACTTTAGTTAAGCTTACATCTATTTTTGAATGGAATTTTTTACGTAGATGAACTGCTGTATTTATTTATTTTTACAATTCAATTGTTTGATGGAGTTATGGGAATTATCTGGAATGACTTTTATCTAACAAAGGGAGAGGTTGGGCTGGCAGAGGATGTGGGTAGACTTACCATGGTGCACAATTGGAAAAGATAGACGGACTAGGCTGAGTTTCCCCTCCTTTTTCACATCGCTTGTCTGTGGATGCTTGCTCTTTATTTATTTTGTGTGGCACGAGAGTGGAAGTGCTAGCTAAGATTCTGTTGGAGCTGGTTTCTTCTTAACCTATTTTGCATATTGTCTATCGAAAATATTTTAGTAAAAAAGTTTTAGACTAAGGTTGAAAACAGGAACCAAGGGGGAGGACAAAAAAGGCAAAAAAATGAAAAAAATAAAAAGGGATTTAATCTTTCCTTGTCAGGCGAGGAAATTCATAGAGAATTATCCCAATTTTTTTTTTTCTGGTTTAAAGTTTGAAAACGTTATTTAGTTAGTAAATGTTCTGCACTTTAGACTTATGTATTTTTTATTTTGGTGTTGTCCTATATTGTGTACTATGCAATCCGTTGCTTTATTCTTGTTGTAGATGCTGAAGCAAAATATGAAGCATTAGAAAAATATGGGAAAGATTTGACAGCTATGGCAAGAGATGGAAAACTTGATCCAGTGATAGGAAGAGATGATGAGATACGGAGATGCATCCAGATTCTTTCTAGACGAACCAAGAATAATCCTGTTCTAATTGGGGAGCCAGGGGTCGGTAAAACTGCAATTGCTGAAGGGTAAGCTGACAGACTGATCTGTCCCTATTATGATGTATGATATTATTCTTACTGTGCTGACATAACTGTATTTTATCACTCAAATTTCAATGTCATTATTGTTATGTGTTGCTTATTGTGTAAGCATAGGGAAAAATATATAAGTTGAAGGATAAAAATGTGGTCCATTGCACAAGCTCCCACATTACATGGGTTTTTGAAGGTCAAGTTATACGTAGCCTTTGCATTTCAAAGAGGCTACTTTCGTGGTTCAAATTTCAAACCTATCACCTTCATGTTGTAATGAAGCAACTTTTCCATTGCATTAAGACTCACTGACCAACAGTTGTCGCCTTGCATGCTTCCTCCTTTTATACTTGCTAAAGACAAGGGTTGGGGTCAGTTCAGGTTGGGTCATTTTAACTTTCTGTCAATATTGCATGAGAGTACTTTCTTTGCTTTCTATTTTGAGGTTTATCAGGCTGGATTTCCCTATATTATCTTTGCTAGGTGCTTCTGATTGGCCATGTCATGTCTTCAACAGGCTTGCTCAAAGAATTGTTGAAGGAGATGTTCCTCAAGCTTTGATGGACCGAAAGGTATTATCAAGTTCTTATTTTCTTCCTTGTCCATACATGTGTGCGTATTGTTTTGCAAGTCCTTATGTGTGCATGAATGCCTGCCTATGCATTCCTGTTTTCCAGACAAGCATCAGGTGAAGGGAGATTAAGTTTCCAGAGCTGTGATAGATTTTCTGACTTAGTCACACAACCTGAGCGCCATGTTAATTTTGCTTTTATTTCCAGTTGTTCTCCCTTGACATGGGTGCCCTCATTGCTGGAGCAAAATATCGAGGAGAATTTGAGGATAGGCTAAAGGCCGTACTGAAGGAAGTCACAGAAGCAGAGGGTCAAACTATCCTCTTTATTGATGAGATCCACATGGTCGTGGGAGCAGGTGATTTGCTTGTTTCCATCTGCACTCTTGGTCTATTATTTTTAGTAAGCAAGTTGGGTCACGTTAATCAAATAATGAAGCGTTATTATCTGTTACCCAAGAATGTAGACTGATTCGAAAAGTTCAGTTATAGATATTCAATTATACTTTTGGTATCACATGGGAACCAGTTGCTTTGATTCTAAGGTGTCAGTGACTTGTTCTTATTTGGTAGATAGAACTGTATCTAGTTTATTTTGTTAATTCAAGGTTGAGGTTTGGCACAGTAATTAGATTGCTTCATTTTGTTTTGGAGAGCATTGCTGAATTTTGCATTGGTCTTTCTGCAGTGCAGAGACAAAGGCTGGACAACTTTACTCAACTTTCTGTTGGATAATCTTTCCTTTGCTACTTTGTTATTCATGTATCTCAGCATAGAAACCTCATAACCAGTTTTAATAAAGGAATAACAATATATTTATTATTTAGGTGCTACAAATGGTGCAATGGATGCTGGAAATCTTCTGAAGCCTATGCTAGGCCGTGGAGAGCTGCGATGTATTGGTGCAACAACACTTGATGAATATCGGAAATATATTGAGAAAGATCCGGCCTTGGAGCGGCGTTTCCAGCAAGTGTATGTTGACCAACCCAGTGTTGAAAATACGATCTCCATTTTGCGTGGGCTGAGGGAGAGATATGAGTTACATCATGGAGTTCGGATTTCTGACAGTGCACTTGTGGAAGCTGCTATTCTCTCAGATCGTTATGTTAGTGGACGATTTTTACCTGACAAAGGTAACCTAAACTTTCTTGCCAGAGATCAGAAAACAGAATTTCTATAAGAACCCACACTGGTTTTGGTTTTTTATGATCCTTTTTGTCCGAAAACTCCTTTTACAAATGACTTACCGACCAATTTTGTTGTATCTTTAATTTACACTGAAAAAGTAAAAGTTAAAGTTTTTATGATAAATAGAAAATTTCCCTAATGATTGTCATGTCAAATCGGTATTTGTTTATGAATTATTTAATTTGTGAGAATAGAAGAATTGATTAGGTCTAAACAATATGTTTTGTGAAATGGATCAAAACCACGAGTTCTAACAAAAGTTGACTAGGATGATGAGTATGATATGAGTCAAAAAAAAAAAAAAAAAAGGTCAGAGTGCCTAACTTTTTCACTGAAAATATTGTCATTTTTTGCTTAAAAGGCCATGTTTTTGTACCACTACTAACAAAGACTAACGGCATCATGGCATATGAGTGCAAAGTAGAACAAGAACAACCGGGGGCTACAGTGTTGACATCGATAAAATGCAATGCACCACTCTGGAGTGAGTCCTCAGGGTTCAAGCATGAAATTCACGAAAAAATATGGTGTTCTTGCTAACTAATAAATATCCAGTCAAGTATTAAGGGTTTCATCTTCCATGATCATGAAATGAACATGACTTGCTTATGGGTTATGCATGAAGACACTGTATATCTCATGTCAAGTGAAGTACATGGTTGAATAGGAGTATGCCTCATGTTTTATTTTCTCATGCCATGTCAAATTTGCATCAAATGAAAAAGGAAAAAAAAAAAAAGAAATCTTAATTATATGAGAGTTTTTATGCTGTGGTTAACAAACAAAGTGTTTAGACAAAATTATATTTACAGAGCTTTTTGACATTTAGTGATTTATGCATCTTATTGTAAATTTTGGACAGCGAGAATAATGGTTAGTTCTCATCTAATATAAAGATCAAGCAGTCAGAAGTCAGTAAACGAGCAATTGTCTTTAGGATTAGTTATTGTGATGTCATAATTGTTTGGTCAATTTATGTGTTTGCACATTGATGCCAGCTGCCAACTTTGGCATGGCTGGATGAGCATATAGCTTATATGAAATGTCACACGCGGCAATTACCTGTGTCATATATGCTATCTAGATGAAAAATGTCTTATTTGATTAGGAAAAAACACAGATGAAAGAGAATGAGGTAGAGGGCCTTGCAGATGGGGTAATTTATTTGGGGTTTATTCCTCCTTCCTTGTATCAGAAAAGGGGAAGGGGAGGTTCGTCCCACCCTTCCTTCCCCCCCCAAAAAAAAAAAAAAAAAGAAGTGAAAAATATAAGGGGGGAAAAAGTGAGATCTGTTGACCGATTGCTTCATTTGCTTTTTTTTCTTGATACTTAGACAAATTTCAAAAATAGTATACTAGGGAAAACCTAGATTATCCAAAGCTGGCTTCTGATGCTTTATGCCCTTGTCAAAGAAATAAGGATGACATTGAAGAGCAGAGGCTTATTTATATGATTTATTCTGAGATGAGTATAACAGTTCTGAGCTTTTTTTTCCCCTTCTCAGTGTTCAAATAAATTTTTTTTGGACTTAGCCTTATTTTGATATATTTTTGACTTGTTGTAGCTAGCCTTCTGTGATATTGTTAGTTGAGGCATTCTTTTCCCTGCAGCTATCGACTTAGTTGATGAAGCAGCTGCTAAATTAAAG
Source organism: Nepenthes gracilis (assembly GCA_033239525.1). Classification (NCBI taxonomy): domain Eukaryota; kingdom Viridiplantae; phylum Streptophyta; class Magnoliopsida; order Caryophyllales; family Nepenthaceae; genus Nepenthes; species Nepenthes gracilis. The sequence continues at coordinate 14,981,855 of BSYO01000015.1, forward strand.
ATGGAGATCACTTCAAAGCCAACTGCTCTTGATGAGATCAATCGATCAGTATTGAAACTTGAGATGGAGAGGCTCTCTCTTATGAATGATACTGACAAAGCATCAAAAGACAGGTTGAACCGCCTTGAGGCTGAATTGTCTCTTTTAAAAAGAAAACAAGCTGAATTGACTGAGCAATGGGAGCATGAAAAATCTGTCATGATGCGCATACAGTCAATTAAAGAAGAGGTATGTGGTTCTGTTTATCACAAACCTAATCGATGATATATCTCATTGCAGTTCATCCTTTCACTGTGGATCTATTTTTTTTCCCCGGGAGGATGATCTGCAATCATGTAGGGTAATTTGAACACGAGCTGACTGCATAGAATTCCAGAATTTCATTGCACCGGATAAATTCCTTGAAAGAAGAATATTGAGTATTGCTGCTTTGTATTTTTTTTAAATTTCTGCAGATAGACAGGGTGAATATTGAGATCCAGCAGGCTGAGCGAGAGTATGATCTTAATCGAGCTGCTGAGCTCAAGTACGGGAGTTTGAACTCTCTGCAGCGTCAACTTGAAAGTGCAGAAAAAGAGCTGGACGAGTACATGAAAACGGGAAAGTCCATGTTACGGGAAGAAGTTACAGGTAATGATATTGCAGAAATTGTTAGCAAATGGACTGGCATCCCTGTTTCCAAGCTGCAACAATCAGAGAGAGAAAAGTTGTTACATCTTGAAGAAGAGCTACATAAACGTGTTGTCGGCCAAGATCCTGCAGTAAAAGCCGTAGCTGAAGCTATTCAGCGTTCTAGAGCTGGTCTCTCAGATCCTCACCGTCCGATTGCTAGTTTCATGTTCATGGGTCCTACCGGCGTGGGAAAGACAGAACTAGCCAAGACCCTAGCTTCATATTTGTTCAACACTGAAGAAGCTCTTGTGCGAATTGATATGAGTGAATATATGGAAAAACATGCTGTTTCAAGGTTGATAGGTGCTCCGCCTGGATATGTTGGCTATGAGGAGGGAGGGCAGTTGACAGAAACAGTTCGCAGGAGGCCGTATGCAGTAATCTTGTTTGATGAGATTGAGAAAGCCCATTCTGATGTTTTCAATGTACTCCTTCAAATTCTCGATGACGGAAGAGTAACTGACTCTCAAGGACGCACAGTGAGCTTCACAAATACTGTCATCATCATGACTTCAAATGTAGGATCACAATATTTACTGAATGCGGATGATGAGACCCTTCCAAAGGAGGTTGCATATGAAACTATCAAGCAAAGGGTGATGGATGCTGCAAGATCAATATTTCGTCCAGAATTCATGAATCGGATAGATGAATACATAGTTTTCCAGCCTCTTGATCGGGATCAAATCAGCAGCATTGTCAGATTACAGGTATGTTTTCTATTCTCATCCTTCGGAAGTGGATTTTATAGATTTTATTTTAATTCATGGCTGATCCATCCCACCTCCCCCCAAACATGTTTTTTTTTTTCCTTCTCAATATTGGAACCTTATGTTTCGCTCATGGGGTGGAATCCAGTGGCGATGGGATTAGCTATTTAAAGGAAGAGAATAGGTTAAGAATATGGTATAATTGAATTGGTGATTGAAATCTTGTCCTTCTCTTGGCAACAAAAAGACTTAAATATGTGATCAATTCTTATCCCTTCCCATGCATGGAGCTCTGTGTAGTAGGCTGCTCTTTCTATACAATATGATCAATGTAACAGGTATTCCTTACTGAAGAACTGGGATACCGCTGTTAATGAAATAAAAATCAAACCGAAGAAAAAGCCAGAAAGAGAACAGAATAGAAAATGAGTAGATGAAGAGGAATTTGTTGTTTCACTCATCCATTAGCTTCGCTGAATTACAAGTTGATGGTTGATTTAGTCCAACTAATGAATGGTTGTAGTCACTGATGAAAATATTGGCCGATGCGCATTGATATCGAGCCCACTATTAACGATATTTTTCGATACTGTAACAATATAGCAATATGTCACCGATAAATTGATCAATATTCCAAATATTAGCTGACATATCATATTTGTGGTCGATATATCCTTGTCATCTTAGATTTATTGAGATTTTTTTTTTCTTTTGATATATTTGATATTGATACGTATTGTTTGATATGTTTGAAACAAATATAGCTACAATTAATATTGATATTGATATCATTCATGGTTGTAGTACATCCTATGAAGAGCTGTCATCATAAATCCACCAATTTGTTACTTGACAAGCTACCTCCTACATTGAGGAAAGGCTTATTGTTGACACCTAGGCACCTAGAGGTGGGAAAGGATGTAGTAAGCAACGAAATTGCTTCGGGAGTTGAAAATAAGCACAGTTATGGGGATTTCCAAACATCAGATATACATTACCAAAAAGGATGAGTATCTTCCTACACATAGATATTACACAAAATGTAAATGAAAGCAAAGAGTGCCATTGGAAAATCTCACATTCTCGTAGTTAGCTTCTTTAATGACTTTGGACAATTTGCCATGAAGTTCACTTGATCATGCGCTAACCTATCTTGATCTGTTCTTCAACATATAATATAGCATGGAGCCATAGAGAGTGCTGGGATGTGCGGGCCCCTAGTTTTGTGTGGTGGGGGGTTGAATGCTCCTGTATTTCTTTGTGTAATTCTAATTGTGTCACGGACATATTTTAAATAGCCACAATGGTGTCATCATTCTTTCTAATACCAATACATATAAGCCAAAACGGTCAACCATCGTTGACATTTTCTTCTATGTGATTTTGCGAATTTGGGTATCTAGGTTTTGTACTAAAGCCAGGATTGTTAAACTCCTAATATTGAAACCAATTTGCTTACTGCATTAGTTGTGATTGATCTCACTTTGTTTTTCAATCCAGTTGGAACGAGTACAGCTGCGGATTGCCGATCGCAAGATGAAAATTCAGGTTACAGAGGCTGCTGTTATGCACCTTGGAAGGCTTGGATATGACCCGAATTATGGTGCTAGGCCAGTGAAGCGTGTAATACAGCAGCATGTGGAGAATGAACTTGCCAGGGGCATCTTGAGAGGAGAATTCAAGGACGAGGACACCATTCTCATAGACACAGAGGTTACAGCATTCTCGAATGGGCAGGTTCCCGAGCAAAAGTTGGTCTTCAGAAAACTGAATTCTGATTCGGGCACGACAGCTGCAGAGTCTCAGGAAGCCGTTTCACCATTGTGATTCAATTCCTGCTCGGCTTACTTATTTGATGGTGATGTGGTAAATGCACTTGATCGATATATCGTGTAAGTAGATGCTTGTCTTTTTTGTTACTTTTCTTGGCAATATACAAAGTGGTCTGAGGAAGATGGATACTCAGTAAATCTAGTGGAATGAGAAGAAGAAAAGACAAATGGATTGCAAAATTGAACAGCTAAATCCGTTTGGTGCATAAAATTTACATAATGTACGGTGCAGATCGTCTTTAGGTGGCATATTTCATGATACATTGATTTCTAGCTTTCAAATCAATGAAGAGAAATGAGCCGCTGGTATTGAGTAGGAGGGATGGCTCATGTCACCGAAAGTGTTTCAATTCCATATTGATGTTGTTAGTCTGATGTGAGATGGCCACTCAAGCCATTGGATATGAGATTTAAATACTAAGATTTATGAAATAATATTGAATTAAATTCAATTGATAAATTATTAAGGTTAATTGAGAGTTTTGGTTAGAAATTAATTGCTGGACCATAGTAGCGCAGGAATGAGTGGTGCTTGATGTATGTCTGAGCTATGCATGAGCGTGTTTGATGTAGTATCTCTGTGTTTGATGAGTATATAAATGTGCTTCTTCTAATATATTTGTGCCTAATGGGTGTTTGTGTGCAAACATGATTTAGGTATTCACGTTTGATGTGTGCTTGATGAATGGATAAATGACAGCATTCTATATAAGGTATTTTTTTTCATTTTTTAGATTATTTTTTGAGTTCTGAGATAGAAGAGAGAGAATAAGAAGGGGATAAGGAGAAATGAAGAAAAGAAAAGGGATTTTGGAACTTACATTTCAATGATTATTTGTTTGCAAGTTAAAGCAAGTGAATTCAAGTTTATTTCTTTATTTTTTTTTACTAAAATTTATGAGTTTCTTTCTCATATTTTGCTTAAAATTTGATGTTTTATATTTTATAGTTATATGTGAGTATTCATTTATGTCTTCTTTGATGTTTGGCATGTATGTAGGCATCTTTTTTTATAAGTGTTCTTAAATTTTAAAGTATATTATTTATGTTTATAAAAAATATTAAAATTTTGTGATAAACTTTAACATTTTTGAAGTTTAAAGATAAATATCTTCTTTTATCTCATTATTTTGATTAGCATTTTGACTTTAAAATTATGAAAATATTCATATTTCTTATAAATTTTTTTATATTATATTTGAAATAAATCATCATAAGAAATTAATAAAAAATATATATTATAACATGCTATAATATATAAAGATGAGGTCGTATTAATTATGACTTACCCATGAGTCAAGAATAGTTGGCGAGGCTCGGTTTATGCAGTATTTTATAGATTATTCGTCCATGAGTCTAATTAGTGGAGTGTGGCCCTAGTTGACAAAATTTGAACGTAAACAGATATTAAAGGGTTATACTTTGTTGGAAGAATATCTCAGTCTTTAATTTATTTATTTGTTATTTATCATATACTCATGATTACTGATATTTATTATATTTATATCTATTGTATCATCTTTTATTTACCTACTAAGTATTTAGTTCACATTGTATTATCACCCTTTTCAAATTAGCATGCTCAATTTTTGAAATTATTGGACTTGTGGATGTTCTTTGAATATGAAAGACGAGTTAGAATATTTTTTATTGTATTTTTTATTTGGGGTTGAAGGAAAATGATTTGAGTTTTAAATATATATTTTAAATATGTACAATTACTATAGTATAGCCAAAGGCTAGTATATTACTTTAGCTTTATGTACCATAGTTATAATGTCATATTATAAGTTATGTATGTATGATAAGCAATACAACTTTAAAGGTTAAGTTGGAGTATATTTGGCCAATTTTTTAGAACAAATTATATTTACTTTTGTAAATGATTCGCTACTAATGTTTTTTTTATAGCGTCTCAACCTCGATTATTAGTTTTTATATGCTATATTATTATAGTGTTTCAACCAAGGTTGTGATGAAGTTAGAATCAAAGCACATTATTAAGAAATTTCATATGTGTTTAAAAGAAAAATTAAATTTTGTGTTTTGTGGTATAATAGGGGCAAAATATCATAAGTACAAGTTGATGGTGGATCAAATTGGGAAAATGAATATCTTGTAGCCATGACAAGAATGGTTAAAATCATAGATTGATTGATTCAATTATCATCCCCAATCTAAGGCTAGTTGGAGTTGGAGGCTACCTCAATGGGGAAATGATGGCATATGATCAATTTACTAACCAAGTGTTTTTTGTTTCTTGGGTGATCTAGACCTTACTATAGTGGAGATATCGATATGGCTGATCGAAAAGTGATTGGATGTTTGAACAACGAGAATGTAAGATTGGTTATCTTCAAGTTTGCCTGGGAGGTCGATCATTGGTGGATGATGACAAAAAGGGTTTTGGGAAAAGAAAATGACAAAATTCTATAGGAAGTATTACCGGAGGTTTTTAATAACAAATTCTTCTCGAAGAGTTTTAGAAAATTGAAGGAGGATGAATTTTTATGGCTGAGCCAAGAAAGTAGCTTTGCGGTGAATTACGATGTGAAATTTCAAAATTCACTCAATTCGTGTCATATGTGGTGCTCCATGAGACGAAGAGAACACAAAAGTTTCTTCAAGGACAAAATGTTGGGATAAGTTGACAATCGATGCTTTTTGGGTTTTAGACGTGAAAAAGTTTTGGATAGGGCATTGCTCAGAGTAATAGATTGAGGGGGCAAAGTTTTCTGAGAAGAATGCTAGAAGATGTAGCTAGAGTTTGGGGTCATGAGGATGTACAAAAGATCCGAGTTCACTGATAGAGGGATTGGCAAAGCCGTTGAGGTTTATGGGACCACTGGACGATAGCACGCAAAGGTGACTTCTACAATTTTTAGATGTTTCTATATTAGGTGGCCTTACTATAAGCAAATCAGAGCATGTTTAACTGTAATAACTCGGCTATATGATTAAGGAGTACCCGCACTTGATAAGAAAAATAATTAGGAAGTTGAGTACTTTAAGGAATGCTTATGTAGTGATGACCAATGATGTGGATACGTCACCTTAGTTGTTGAAGGCACTCTCAATTTTCAAAACTTCTATATTTGTTTTATTGGATCAGGGTCTAAGTATTTGTTTATGTCCCCTAAGTTTGTATGTTATTTATATTCACCACCTATACTTTAGTGGTGTCTATAATTATTAGTAAGTGTTTAATAGCTGAGATTGAATATCCGATGTGTTGTATATGTGCATGAGTTTGAGTTTCTGGTAGACTTAATATTGTTAAACATACATGATTTCAATATAATATTAGGAATAAATTAATTAGCATACTATCATGTCATTTTGGATTATTTCTATAAGAGGGTGCAATTTTTGATTTCAAGTTGTGAACATTTTTACTTTTAAGGGAATAATCGAAAAGAATCCACCTATGTAATTCCCGCTCTACATGCATGTTATTTATTGAAAGGTGGGTATTAAGCATTTCTTATTTATGTTACTACTATCAGAAGTCATAGTGCGCCAATTGAGAATATTCTTATTGTAATAGAGTTTGAAGATGAGTTTCCAGATGACCTACCTAGGTTGCCATCAAGTAAGGAGATTGAGCTTGAGATTTAATTGATGCCAAGATCTATACCGATTTCTAGGGTTTCGTATAGGATATCTCTTATGAAATTAAAAGAGTTTAAGAAGTAACTATAAGAGTTATTAGAAAAGAGCTTCATATGACTTAATGCATTGTGGTGCACCAGTTTCATTTACAAAAAATAAGGATGAATTTACGAGATTGTGCATAGACTATTGGGGATTGACCAAGTTAACTATTCAGAACAAGTACCGCTTGCTAAGGATAGACATTTTATTAGATTAGTTACAAGAAGTTCAATTGTTCACGGAGAATGATTTTTGATCGAGATATCACTAATTGAGAATTAAGAATGAAGACATAGTAAAAATGGCTTTCTGAATGAGGTATAGGCATTATAACTAGCTAGTAATGCCCTTTGGATTAATTAATACCTCTGCAACATTTATAACCCAATAAATTGGATGTTTTAGTTCTATCTAGATTAATTTATAGTGGTCTTCTTTAATGTCATATTAACATATTCGATGTAATCTCAAAAGGAAGTGTTTTCATTGCTTCAAAAAGAATTAAAGCGGTTACAAGTGAGGGCCAACCAACAAGTATAATAGAAGTATAAAGTTTATCAATGATTGTGATGTTGTTAACCAACTGAATGCAAAAGAAGGTGATATTTAGTTGGGATGAGGACTGTGAAAGACATTATTAGGATTAAAGGATCGTTTAATGATAGCCCTAATTTTAGTTATTTTGGAAGGATCTGAAGGTTATATAGTTTATTATGATACATCCAATGAATCGTTGGGTTGTGTGTTAATGCAACATAAAAAATTAGTTGCCCACAGATTGAGACAACTCAAAGCTTATTAAAAGAATTATTCAATTTACGATTTAGAGTTGGTAGCCATCGTGTCATGTCCATTGTATGAGTAGGCATTATTAATAAATAAATCTAAATAATAATAATTTATTAATAACTAGAATTCCACTAAAGTAAAGTCGGATCGGATAAACTAAACCTAAATATCATAAAGTGAAATAACCACAAATCATAGCAGACAGAATCTAACTAAACTAATCCTATTCGTTCTTCAAATAATCATAATAACAACCTGCTTAACATCTATAAGAAAAAGTATTTAACAAATATTCAAACTATCACAATATAAATAAACTATCACAATATAAATATATTAAAATTGATCCACTATCAAGTTTTCCAAATTATACAAATTGTAATAATCTGAAATATATAATAGTCCAAAACATGAGTCTTAAAATAAATTAAATATACATTTGAATACAAATAAACATAAGCCTAATATTTAAGTCTCATTTGTCTGAATCTTATAAATATCCATAACCTACTAATTTGAATGGTTAGAAAACATACATAAAATATAAGACTAAAACTCAATAAGTATATATATAATAACAAATATATATTTATAAAATAGGTTGAAGAACAAAAAAGAGTAAAATACATTCGAAATAAAATATTTGTATCAAATTTTTTAATATGTTGAAAGCCCAAAGATGTAGTACAAATCATGATTTTGTAAGTTAAAATTCATATAATATATATATATATATATATATATGAATAACAAATAATTTGAATTGTACAAAATTGATCAAAATCCAAATTATATGTTTTTCAAAGGCTTAAGAAGTTTAAAGTTCAATAGTTTCCAATATCATATCAAAGCATACAAATTTCAAAGTCAAACATTTTAAAAGTCTCAAATATAATGTAGGCTAAAATCTTAAATTTTAAATTATTCTAAAATCTGATAACTAGGGATCAAAAGACCAACGTTGACAAGGGTGATACGTACTTTTAATAATCTTATGTTAAAATAGTATTATTTATATTCATAGACGAGCCATTTATAATTTTTTTCATATAAATGGAGTTAAATGTCACTTTTTTTTACCATTTATAGATAATAAGTATAGTTTTTAAGTGTGTATAATATATTAGGATATCTGTATATAATTATTTTGTTCAATTTTTTTTAATGGTTCTTAACAAAATACCAAACAATAAAATCTATAACAAATATTTAAAACTTTTTTATTATGTGAAAAAATATAAATATTTAAAACTTTTTTTACTCTAAGAAAAGTATAAAAATCTAATAATTTTCATGTTATAAAAAGTACAAATATCAAATTAAATATCAAAATAGAGTTTAGTTTGAATCATTCACTTTGAATATCAATATGCAAGACTAAATGTATATTTTCATGACTTTTCTTTTCAAATATTTATATATATGAATATAATATTTTAAAATATTTAATTATTCAGAGAAAACAAATATACATTCAAACTTTTGGTAAAAATATAATAAAATTTTAAAATATTCAAAAAACATAATATGTATGTAACAATATTCAAGGTAGGGATGTAAAAAGTAGCATGTATATATAATAAAACAAGTATCATAAATAAAAATTGAAGGGTTCACGTAATGAATCAACGAACGGATTTAGGAATATTTGCCTTAAATATCAATTCAAATAGATTTGATTTAGAAAAACTTTAAAAGCTTATTTTTCCTCTTTCTCCCTCCTCTTCTTCTCTTTCTCTATCTTCTCTCCTTTTTACCGCAAAATGACTAACATAATGCATATGAAGTTTTTAAATACCGAAATTAATGCATGAACGTCAAATAGGTACACATCAGGCGCCACTCAAAACCTTTAAAATTTCAATTATGTACGAGCACCGTATTAGGCGTAGCATATTCTTCCAATTTTCCACTTAAATGCCAATATGAAATGTCATTTATTTTATCCAAAATATACATGAGCGCTCCATAGGCATGCGTTAGACGCATCATTATTGTCCAAAATGTGCATGAGTATAAGACAGGTGCCATTTATGTGCTGAGTTTGATTTCAAAAAATCTAATTTTTTTCTTAAATTTTTATTATATAATTATTTTCCTAAATTAACCAAATGTATATGGATATATTAATGGTGCCATAAATCATAAGCAAAAAAATTTCAAGTGTTACACGTCATCTTTGCATTCAAGATTTAGTGGCATTATTTGTATAGAGAAAATTTTATAGCGTACATGAACCACAAGAATTTGTAGTATCTATTTTTTCAAAAAGAATTAATAAAGACGGTAGATAGATTTATTAAAGGACTATGATTACCGAGATTAAATATCAAATGGGGAAAACTAATATTGTAGCGGATGCATTGAGTCATAAGTTGGTGAATTTGATGGCTTATTTGTTGATGGAGGAGATAGAGATGTTAGATGAAATGGAGTGTAACATTCGGTTACATTCTCAAAGTACGTTGTGATATTTTCGTATTTTTAAGTGTAATTGAAATTATTAAAAGGATTAAGAGAATACAAATAGATGACTAATTTTCAATGAATATAGTCAAAATTTTGAAAAGAAAATCAATGGTTGACTTTAATATTTGAGCTGAGAAAGTTTTGATGTTTTTTGAATTATATTTGTGTGCTTGATTTCAAAGAGTTGAAAGAAGAAATCTTTATCAAAACACATCGATCCAAATACATGATCCATCTGGAAATGAATAAAATATATTAAGATTTGTAAAAAATATATTGATGGAGATATATAATGAATAAAATTGCACCTTTTATAGGAAGATATATGATTTATAAATAAGTGAAGATCAAATATAATAAGTCATCAAATCTTTTATGATCTAAGCTAACTAGTTGGAAATTAGAATACATAAAGATAGATTTTGTGATAGGTTTATTGAGAATATTAAGGAATCATGATGCGGTATGGATGCTTATTGATTGGTTAACAAAATTAGCTCATTCTATTACTATTAGGATAACTATTTTAATAGACTATTTAGTAAGATTGTATATAAATGACGTGGTTAGACTTTATAGGTTTTCAACTTCAATTGTGTTGAATTGAGGTCGTAGATTTGTATCCAACTTTTGAAGAAGTTTGTATCCAGAGTTGGGTATCAAGTTGAAATTTAACACAGCATATTATCCATAAACAAATGAGTAGACAATTTAGATTTTAAAGGATATGTTGAAAGTATCAATTTTAGAAATGAAAAGAAAGTATGACAATTACTTGCCACTAGCCTAATTTACCTACAATGACAGTTATCAGACTAGAATTGGTATGAAACCTTTTGTAATGTTGTATGGAAGCAATTGCCATTTCCTAATTAATTATGAAGAAAATAAAGATTGAAGGCTTTTGGACTAGAGGTAATCCATGAGATATCGGATAAAATCCATTGAATTTAAGATTGACTTCATGTTGCTCGAAACCGACAAAAGAATTGTGCATACTGTAGGAAGACCGAATTGAGTTTTGAAGTTAGAGCTCACATATTTTTAAAGATATCTCCATTTAAGGGAGTCTTGGGTTTGAGTTAAATGAAAAGTTAAAATCGATATTTATTAGATTGTTTTAGATTTTGGAAAGAATTAGAGAGGTGGCTTATAAATTTGCCTTACCACTTCATTTGGTAGACTTTCATAATTTTTTCATATATTGATGCTTAACAAGTATGTCATTGATTTCTCTGACATTATCGAATATGAATTATTGAGGATTAATGATGATCTGATATACATTGAAGAATCGAGTTAAATTTTAGGATGATGAAATCAAATGATTCATATTAAAGTTATTTCCTTGGTTAGGGTATTATGGATAAACTATTCTTATGAGAAAGCCATGTAGAAATGGAAAGACAAAATTAGAGAAAAAAAATCCCGTTTTTTTTATTGAGATATGTAAAATTTATAGATAGAATTTTTATAAAGAGAAAAAAAATGTAAAATCCAAATATCAAGATTTATATAATAATAATGATTTAAAATTAATTAGTAAACTATTAAGTTTAATTGTGAATTTGAATTAAAAATTAAGTGTTAGATTGTAATAGTGTAAGTATAAGTGGCGCTCGATGTATACCTAAGCATGCTCAACATGTAATATATGCTTGATAAGTATACAGGTGTGTTTGTTCCAATATATTTGTGTTTGATGGGAGCCTGTACACAAGTATGATTTGGGCATCACTCCTAATATGCACTTGATGAACAAAAGAGCACCTTTTTGTTATATGAGGCATTTCTTTTACTTTTTAGCTCATCTTTTCAAGTTTCTAGAGAGAGAATGGAAAAACAAGAAGGTGAGAGAAGAGAGAAATAAAATAAAGAGGATTCTAGAGCTCAAACTTTAAGGATAGTTTGAGTTTAATTAAGACAAGTGAATTTTAAATCCTTTTTTTGCTAAAATTTTTGTGTTTTCTCAATTTTATTTAAAATCTAAGATTTTGTACTTTCTAATTACATATGAGTACTAATTTATGTTCCCTTTAATGTTTGCCTTACATGCATGTATCTTTTATATAATTTTTTTCAAATTTTAAAATATATTATCCATACTCATAAAAAATATTAAATTTATTTGATAAATCTTAAAATCTCTAACGTTTAAAAATAAATATCTTCTTATAGGTCATTATTTTTTATTAGAACCTTAAAGAATCTTTTTATATCTCTAAGCTTCTTAAGGTGCCATGTTAAATATTTGAAATAAGTTAATATATGCCTTTGACTTCAACTTTCTAAAAATGTTCATACTTTGTATAAATTTTTCCATATTATAATTAAATCGAATCATAATAGAAAATTAATACAAAAAATATATGTTATGACATGTTATAATATATTAAGATGATATCGTACTGATTATGGTCCACTCATGGGCCAAGAATAGTGGACGAGGCCTAATTTATAAGGTGTTTAATAGATTATCCATCCGTGAATTTATATAGTGGAGTATGGCTATAGTCGACGAGATTAGAGTGTAAATTGATATTGAAGGATTATATTTTGTAAAGAAGATATGTCGTTCTTTGGTTTACTCATTTGTTCACTTTTTATTTATCATTGTCTTCTGATTTCTAATTGATATTTATCATGCCCATATTTCTTATATCGTCTTTTATTTATTTACTGAATATTTAACTAAAATTATATTGTCACTATTTCAAATTAATAGGCTTAGCCTTCTCAAAGGTATCAAACTGGTAGGTGTTCTTTGGGATGAACGAGTAATTAGAATGTTTTATGATGTATTTCATTTGTTAGGATTGTTGCGAAGGAAAACAATTTATATTTTTAATACATATTTTGGATATATATAATCGTTAAAGTATAACCAAAGGCTTGTATATTACTTTAGAATTATGTACTATAGTTATTATGACATATTATGGATTATGTATATATAATGACTATAGTTACAATTTTAGAGGTCAAGTTAAAATGGACTTGACGGATTTTCGAGGAAGAATTATATTTATTTATATAGATAATTTACCAATAAAGTTTTATGCAGTGTCCTGATCTCGGTTATAAATTTTTATACATCGCATTATTTCTGGTATTTGAACCGAGATTGTGACAATTTATTCCACTATGAAAATTGATTTAATTACTGTTGCTTTTGAATGTAGCATTTATTTATTTATTTATTAATACTTTGGTACCTAATGTTGGATTTTAGGAAAATATTTTTATTAGTCTCTATGTAATAGTAATAGCAAGGTTATCATAATGTGTCATGGAAGGAATTGATTTGAGTTATAAAAGCATATTCTTGAAATAAAATATTTTGGGATATTTTTTATCTACTCTTGGACATCATCGGTTGATGTGGTACTCAAATATACAGTTATTTTTGTGTAAAATTATCAGTATAATTGGATAATATGAATATCATATTATCAGTAAGATTTCACTTTAGGAAATGATAAAAATTTGTCAGCTTTACTTTTATTAAATATGGTACGTTTAATTTACTTTCTCAAAATATTTTGAAGATAAATACTAATCGCAAGGTCCGAGACGACCCAAAAAGCACTTGATCATAATCCACGTGCTTTGTAAACCTACTTGGGCATTGAGTATCGACTTGTGCCAGTCGAGACTCAAAACGGAGCATTGTAGTCCACGGACTTTAAAAGCATTTTTTAAAAGAGTTTGAAAGACTGTACTATACTTTGCCAAAAACAAGACTTTGTAAACAATACTCGTTCTATACTTGGCTAATCAGTTCATGTAATAGCTTCACACCCGAGTTTTAAATGTTAGTTAGATTTCTAATATCTGATATAAATATGATTTAATTATGGTCGGGATAATATTTATATTCTTTTAGTATTTTAAATTTTTAAAAAAAGAGAAAAAAAAAACCCGAAATAAAACTCAATGAATCACTTTATCAGCATCTTAGCAAAATAATATGGCTGAAATTAGCTAATTGTTTTGTTGAGGGATTAAGAGAGAAAGAAAAATGGTCGATGATCATTTGCATTACTTTTATTAGTTAAAAAATACGGTCAAAAATAAATATTTTTATTTAAAATGATATAGTATATAAGTATTGGATTATTATTGATTTAATGATTGGCATTTAGTTTTTAAAATAATATAGTATATAAATATTTTAATTAATTTTTTAATAAAATATCAAAATATTTATATAATAAAAAAATAAAAATATACCATTTTTAAAAAGTTTAAATTTTTTTTAGAATAATTTTTATCCATAGAATTTTAATCTGATAAAAGTAGGCCGTAACCTTAAAGTAGACCTATTATTTGATATATTTAATAATGTAAATTATAATATAATTATCTATATAATAAATTAATATAATAAATAAATAAATAAATAAATAAATGTGATATTAATTGGAAATATTTTGAGGATGAATTAAAATTGTGTTATCGAAATATTTATCGTTAAATTATTATGCGATCGAAGGAAATACGGTGTTCAGTCCAGTTCGGAGGCTGGTGGTCGGTAGTATCTTATCTGCCCTGCCGCCACTTTGGAAGCCTGTGTAGCGTCTCCCTCGCGTGCACGGTGACTCTTCCTTCCCATCTCCGGCGGTTGTTCCATTGCTGCAGGTACTTCTTTCTCTTTCCATCCTCTCCTACCTGGGAAGAAAATTGATTTTATGGGAATAAATAACATCAAAAGATGTAATTGGTGGCGAAATGGCTATCTGCTGAATTATTCAGAATATTGTCTTGGTTGTCTAATTAGTTACAGTTACGAGCAAGATGGATCTAATTAAAAGCAAAGCGACACGAAGTTCGAACTCTTTTTTAGTATAGGGATGGAGAAGTTGAGTTAAATTTGTTTTTTGTTTACGAATGAAAGACTGAAGCCAGACCCTGAAAATGGTGTGAACAATAGCATTAGAAAAGCTTGTTAGAATTTGCAGTAGCGATTATGAATGCGTGAAGCAAAACCCTCGTCACCATGTTTTCCTTGGGGAACGGAATTTGTGCCTAAAGAGCGGGAAATTGGAAATTGAAGTGAAGAAATTGGCTAATTTGATGGTTGAATTGCCATTCCTCCGAAATATTCACGGATATATTAAACCCTAAACGCACTGAAGAGACAAACGGACGCGTAGATATTTTGAGGAAAGGAAATAGAGAGTAAAAGAAGAAGAGATCAACTATCGAGTTAGTTGTGGCCTCATTGTCAATGTTGTGCTATAGGACTAGGAAGCATAGACACTTTTTTGGATTCAAAGTGTTGGTGTCCGACACGTCTTGGACACGTGTTGAACGTGTTCTGATATGTGTTAATTTATTTTTCTTGTCCGATGCGTTCTGGACACGTTCCGACATGTTTTGGATTGGACATTGTGAGTAATTTTATAATTCTTTAAAAATTATGGGTCATTTTATAAATTTTTAAAAATATTGGCTGTTTATAATTTTAAAAACTTAAATTAGTATATCTCTTTTATTTCTGTCAATAGTTTACACTTTCTAAGAATATTAGTCAAGAGAAACTTCTTCTTTTGTGGTAGGGGATGCTTCTTTTCACCAAATTCTCATAGAATATAAAGTTAAGACTCGAGAAAAAATGAAACGAATACGGAGATGAAACAAATAAAGACGATAACACAATTGATCTTTAGTAGAATAAGTATTTAATTTTTCATCACAAATGAAGGTGATAACCCACAAATTAAGTTTAAAACAGTAGTTTTTATCAATTAAAAATTAAAAATTATAATTTAATTTATATTTTCCTAACATATCATATTCTTGATTTTTATAAAATAGCGTGTCAGTGTGTTAGTGTCGTGTTCGTGTTCCGTGTCGATGTCTGTGCTTCATAGCTATAAGAAATCTGTTTTTGAGAATTTATTTTGTAAATGTGTTTGATATATAGGTTGCAAATTATCAACTCATTTTGTAAAAGTTGTTGCAAGATAATCATCTAATTCTGTTATCTTTTTGATATTTCATGAAATGAATTAGTTTTTTTTCCTTGATTACTGTAACAGGTTCTACAGAGTAAATGGTTTATTCTTTGAGGTGGATATCACGGTGCTGCTGACCAATCATATGCAGGTAATCAAGGCATTGAGTAAGTGTGGTTGTTCATTTTGGATTATGAACTGTTGCTTATGCATTTGGAGTTCATGTTCAATCATGTTTAGGAAAGTTACTAAACCATCTACTAATCAAAATGTTTGTGATGAATCCCAAATTATCAATGAGCATGATGCTAGCTAGCATCATCTTTATGTTGAATGATAATTTACTCCTCTATCTCCTAGCCGCTTATCTGTGATGTATTTGATCTAGTTGAAAATAGCATTTGAAAAAAAAAAAAAAAACATTAGACAGGTTTTGTGGTAGTGCGGGCAATAATTTCCAACACAAGTTTCTTGGCTTTGCATTTGATCTATTCTATAAATGGGATGAAAATTTTGAATTTCAGGCAGCCATCTGTATCTTTCCTTGTGAAGGGGGCTGTGAGGGTTAATTTATCATCCGTTATCGTGTCTTACATGGTCATCTTTGCTGCCTTTTCAGAGTTCTCATGTGGCATTTCCAACTAGGCCTTTATTATGGAACAGAAAAATATAGCTGAAGCACCACATGACAATGCTTCAGACAGATAGAAGAATGATAGATGTATCACATTAGAGCATGCTTTTTCTTTAAGGTGAAATTTGTGTGTTATAGTTTGTTTTCATTGAAGTGTGATTTACTATATGCCCAATATTGTCAGCAGTGATGGTTAGAGGTCCAGTTATTGTGTTTTGAATTTTTATGGTCAAATCTTTATAGGTTGATAGTTGCAGGAAAGAAACTAATGCTTCAAAGAGCCTTATATAGATAGTATCTGAAAAACTGGGGTTCGTGCAGAGCCAATGAAGCAGGTGTTTTTTAGAGCAACACAACACGGAAGCTCAAGACATTACACATGGTACAAATAAACAATGCAGTTGCACGAGGTCAGTCTAAATGGTCAAGGCAATCAATCGAATCAACAGCAAAACCATAAAGCAATAAAATGAGACAAAACACATAATTTTGGTATCAAGGAAAAACTCCAACGGGTAAAAAACCTTTGAGCTAGAGTAGAGCCACCTAAAGGGATTTTCACTATGGACAAGAAATCAGCTTACAAATGGCGATAATGACGCGCTTGCATCTCTAGCCAACTTATCGTTGGGATTTATCGAGAACAAAAATCCGAACACAATTGGCACAGTGAAAACAAACTCTCAAATCTCTTGTCAATTGTCGGCCACCAAAGATCATGAGAGCACAAAGAATAACAACCACACAATTAAGCATACAAAGTGTACGATAATATTTAATGCAGAAAATATTTTTCTACCAAGAAAAAAAAACTGCCCGTTAAATTCTAAAGAAATCTAATATAAAAGTGTTTCATTATAAATATAACCTCTTCGATTTTTCTCTATAATAATTCATGTAAATAACTGGTTGAATATAATCTTAGCACTTTTAAAAACCCACTAGAGAAAAATACACCGAGAGAACAAGCAGCCAAATAATAGTATGCCCTAGAAAACAGGACCAGTGTAATGATAAACATTGATAATTTTATTTTTATTTCTACTTATTTATTGTTATTTTTAAATAATTTTATTTAATTTATGTAATTAAATTACATATTGTTATTTTGCAGGGTTTAACCATTAAAGAAAGATTTTTGGAATAAAAGCATTTAAATGAACTGAAGGAAATCTTCATTTTGTCAGTCCAATCAGCGGACGAAGAAACTCAAAAAAGAAAGAGCAAAGCCAATTCTTCCAGAAATTAAGAATGACAGAGGATTAAAAATATATTCATATGCAAATATTATTTAAGAAAAATTCTATTGAAAAAAAAAAAAAAAAAGAAAAGTGGGGAGACTCCCCGCTGCTTACTCTCCTCTATAAATACAGGAGACAGTGCAAATTGGAAAGGGGAGTTGCCCTCTGCCGAAGGTAGAGAGAGAGAGAGAGAGAGAGAGGAGGGAGCAGGTGAGTGCACAGAGAGAGAGAGAGAGAGAGAAGGACAAAAAGGAAAGAGAGAGAGAAAAAAAAGGAGAGAAAAAAAGTTCAGGTGGTAGTTTAGGTTAACTTTTATTGTAAAAAATATTTGTTAAAGGTTCTATTTCAAGTTCTTTATTTTGTATGTTCGAATTTCAATTTAATATCAAGGAGTATTGCAGATCAATAGGACTATTTCAATTCTTGTTCCATTCACTTTTTATTTTTGCAGGCTAGTTTAGGTTTGTATTGATATCGAAGTATTACAATTTTACGTTGTATTATATTCTGAGAATCAATACATTATAGCTAGCCTTTATAGTCCTCCAACAATTTTATATTTTTGTATTTTTATTTCTCATATTTTATTTATTATTCTTTTATTTTTTCAACTTTAGATGACTGAGTTATTGTCACTCTTGCAATTTTAAATTTATTTCATTTAGTTTTTCATATTTTATTTACTATTATTTTATTTTTTGAGTCTTAAATGGCTGTGCCACCGCTATTGTTATAGCTTTAAATTTATGTTATTTAATTTCTCACACTTTATAATCTATCATTTTATTTTTAGAGCTTTGACTAGTTGAGCCAATGCTATTTTTATAGCTTTAAACCTCATTCATTTAACTTCCGGCACTTCATTTTCTGTCACCGTTAGACGGTGGAGTTGTCACAAGTATTTTTGTAATGCCCGGATATTTTTATAAAGGAAATTGAAATTTAATTGGGTGAAATTGGATTTATTACATATATTAGAAGAAAATAATATATATATATATATATATAAGTTTTATGTATAAATAATAATAATAATCATAATAATAATAAAAACTAATATATATATTAGTTAACAAATTCTTGCCACCTCACCTCCTTCTCGAACCTCCTCTGCCATTCCCGTCCCCGCTTCCCCTCATCTCCCTCGTTTCCCTGTTTTCTCTCTCGCAACGGCCTCCAGCGTGGCCGTTCTGTTCGAATCTGCCACCTTGGCCTAACGCCCGATTCCCCTTGTTCCCTCACCGTTGCGTCTCCATGGGTTATAAAACCCAAGTGTTGGTGCGTATTTGGGGATGAATTGAAAGGCAAAGAGGAGGTGCTGCGAGGGTGAGCTAGGAGCAATTAGTGCTTCGAGACTCCATTTCTGAGGCGTCTTCTTTCATCGCCGTTGCCAATTTCGTCGTTGTTATGCCTTGTTCCACTGAAGCTGACTTGCCAAATCTGAATCCGAAACCAGAGCCGTGGTGAAGCTGAACCCCAAATCGTGTTCTGGAACTGTGAAATTAGGCAAGTGAAATCTCTCCTCTGTCATTTCTCTTCAATTCGCAAGTGAAGATCCCCTTCTGTCATTTCACCCTGAAATTTGCAAGTAAATTCCGTTTCATGTTCTGTTCCTTTGTGGCAAATGATTTCCTTCGTGGCGTCAATTCTCTGTTTGCTTCGCTAATAAACGTTGATCTGCTCCTTCTTAAATTTTCACCGATGCTGTGAGATTGCGTTATGAATGAAGGATGAGGAAAGGAATCAGAAATGGGAAAAAAAAAAAAAAAATCAGAGCATTGCGTTCTGTTTTGGCTGAAGGGTTGTGAAGGAGAGATTTATAAATTTTGGTGATTAAATTATTGTACGGTTATTGTGTGTATATATATTTATTCATTTATTGTGTAGTCGTGTGTGTGGATTGTGTGGGTGTGTTGGCAGTGAAGGTGTGTGAATTGCTGTGTGTGTGTGTACTCTGTGTGGTGGGGATGAATGGCTGGTATGTGGTCGTGTGTGCTGTATGTTCGGTTATGGAAAAGCAGCAGGTACTGTGTGTGCGTGCGTTGGGTGCAGGTATGTTGGTGGTGGGTGTGACTGGCTTAGGTTGAGTGAGAAACAGAGCTTCGTGTTCGGTTCTGGCTGTGCTTGTAGGTGAGTGTGTATGTGTGTGGGAAGCAGTGTGTGTTGTGTTTTGTGTGCTTGCGTTTGAGCAGCAGAGCTGCCGTGTGTGTGTGTGCGTATGGAAGGGAGAAGCAGTAAGCTATTGCTGTGTGTGCGTACTGGTGTGTGGCGTCGTATGTGTGTGTTGGTGTGAGGGAAGCAGCAGTAGAAGCTGCTGAGTGCGTGTGAAGCTCTGCCCGAGCTCTGTGTGTGTGTGGAGTGCAGCAGAAGCAGCTATGTGGAAGCTGTGTGCGTGAGGTTTGGCGTGGCCGTGTGTGGTGTTGGGCCGTGGGCTGGGCCGGTTGGTGAGGGTAGGTGTGTGGAGTGTTGGTATATGTCTGTGTATATGTGTGGATTATGTGTATATATATATATATATGGAGATATATGTATGTATATATATATGTAGTGATGTATTTGGTTATATATATATATATGTTAATGAGTGGTGATATGTGTATGTATGAGAATAAAGAGGGTAAAGAGTATAGAGGATATTTACAGTTTGTAAATGTTGTTGACCGGTGTTTGGAGTGATATTAATTGTATGAAGAAATAAATATTTCTAATTAATTTGTTGGAACCTTGTAAAATTAATTGGGGATGGAAATTGAAATAAAAATATTGTTGGCCTTAGTCGTAGGCACCGCTCCGGAATAAAATGGAAAAAAATAGTGAAGTATCTTGAGCTGATCATATCTTGATCCATGTATTCCCTTTGGATGTTCTGAGATATGTTCCTTTGTGTTGGATTTGATTGTGTGAGTACGGTCTGGTCAGCACCGAATGACATTCTGTTATTGATGTTGCAAAGCTTTCTTTACGTTATACTCGGTGTGTATGTGTATTTGTTGGCTTCTTACGGTCAAGGTTGAGGAGGGTGTGTGAAAACATTGAAGTATCTGATCAAATTAGAGGCTTTGGTACTTTAATGTGGTCTACGCTTATCCGATACTGATTTCCGTATCCTGGTGGTGTTGAGGTATATTGCCTAGTTTGGCGGGATGCTTATGGCCATGTGAATATCGTAAATCATGATATCGAGGATATCATGGCGGGGATGCTGGGTTTGACGTGTGAGTTGTCTTCCGTACCTGGTAGAGTCGGAAGAGGAGCATGTAGATGAGGTCATCTGTCCTGGTTGAGTCAGATGATGAGCATGTTCGGGAGACGTCTGTACTTTGTGGGGCAGAGTCTCTGTGGACCATGAATTTGGTCGGAGGTCAAACTTGCGAGCATTAGGTAGCCCGTGCAAGTACCCAGCTGTCGGGGGATATACACAGCCTTTGGTTCACAGTGGCGGAATAAGATCCGGGTGATTCCTTGAGATATTCTATAATTGTGAGTACCTCATTTGTTGTGGTGGCAGTATCGTTGTGTGGATTCTGTGATACTCGGATTTAGTGGAATCCATGTTGTATTGTTATCGCGAGTATGCTGGTTGTTCTCGCTGACATATGGACCGGAAAAATCCCCAATCATCGTTGATGTCGGATTCCAGGGGATTACCACTGTTTATTGGCACTCTTGTTGTTTTTGGATGTGCGGATCTTGTGGGACCTATTTGCCTAGAGTTGTATTTATGACGTGTTGCAATCTGTCTCGGATATAGTAGGTTTTCAGAGTATGTTGAGACATTGGTAGATGGTATCCGAGATCGTTATTATTGTTAGCCTTTTTTATTATATCACTTGCTGGGCTTTGGCTCACCTTTGTATTTTCTTGGCTCCAGATTGAATTGACAGCGTTAGCTTGGAGGAAAATGCATGAGAAGATGGTCCTGGTAGCCGGATGATGAGATTAAGTTGTTATTGAGACTTATGTATTTTTATTGAGTTTATCATGATGTAGAAATGCAAGTGAATGAAATAGTTGGAATGTGGAATTTATGGTATTTGGTTTTAAATTTTTAATCCACGTGAGCGGCTCGAACCACGTGTTTGAGTATTTAGGCTTGTGTCGTCATAATTTTAATTTTCAACAATTTAGAATTTTATAATTTAATTTTCTATATCTTTTAAATAATTTTTTGGCCATACCACAATTGTTATGATCACTTCTATCATCACAAATTTAACGTTTTAATTTTTCTTTTTTACATTTCTAGATAATAAATAGTTACATCACCAATTTTATGGCTCATAGATTTCTCTTAGACCTTCCACGGACAATTTCATTGAAGTGAATCATGTGTGAACATTGCACAAACATGCTTTATAGTTCCAGAAGTGAAAATAACACTTCTAATGAATCTAAGTCTTACAAAAGAGTGATTAAAACCCGATAAATTTTCTCTCACGACTTTGTAGGAGAACCTCACCTTTCCAACAAGCCACTGTTACCTTTTGCCCACTAGTAACTATTCCACCTTGAGGGTCTTGGCATCGGCCTCCACAAGCTTGAACGATATCTTCTTTTGCTCCACTTAAAGAGTGTTGCCGGTCCTCTTTGGAATCTTCACCACGATAGCGATGCTCCCCCTTGTACTTCTTATCAGCCTCCTTTTGCCACCTTGATTGAATATGTTATTGGTTACCTTAACATTATCCTTAGCAATCAAAACTTTCATCAAGTACTGACTTCATCGTTGGCTTTTTCTTACCATAATCGAGGTGCTTTTAGTGAGCTTTCATTAGCCTTTTCTGTACGCCATGCAAAAGCTTTTCTCATTAAACTTGTTAGTTTAAGTTAAATTCAATCTCACGTTTAGAGCTTGTTGCACGTCCATTAACATGAGCTTTATTCCATTACTTATTTACAAGCTAACGTCCTCAATGACCACCACCCTAGACGTGCCATCATTATTCATCTTTAATACCTGATAGTCTTCGGGCATATAGGAGATGAAGATGGATTTCCTCGATGTTGTATGATGTGAGGTTCCACTGTCCTAAGAAGCACGAATACTAATATGAGACACGACAAGACATTGATATGCTATTTTTCAAAAATTAAGGACGTGACATATTGGAGACATATAAGCAAAAATTGTGATTTATAATTTTTTAATTGATAAACGCTATTATATCATACTAAATTTGAAATAAAAAAGATATATATCCCGAATCTCACACCAAAAAAACATAGGAAGAAGCGGTATGTATTTATATAAGAATACTAATATTGATATAACTATTGTAAAAGGGTAAATATCAAATATCAGTGGCAATCAATTATAAAAAGTATGTCACCTTCAAGTTTCTACTGCTATATTTTCTTCATTGTCTCTATTTTCATCACCATCGTTGGTAAAAACAACGTACTTTAATTCCAACTCATCTAATGAGAGGTGTGTATTTCTAACTATCCAATATCAACGAGTGAGTTAAATACATTTTCACAAATATACTACATCTTACTCTGTTCCTACGAGTATTGTAGACTTCTCAATTAAAGTAGGTGAAAATTGTTATGAATAAAAATTAAATCTTTAGTGTGTTTTGTAGTCATTTTATTTCTTCTTAATGAATAGACAAGGATTAAGTACTCAAATTTATCTCAAAATATAATAATGAAGCCGATTACACAAGAAGCTTTAAAGTTAAATATTGAAATAAAGGCACACTTAAATTATAGACAACACACCAACTTTTTGGATCCATATTAGAGTGATACCTAATAGAATCGATATCCACAAATTGATTTGCCATTGATAAAAAATTAGCAAACTCCAAGTTGGCCTTAGCTTAATCTTTTTGGATTAGGGTATTACATTTTTATATATTTCATCATTCATTGGGAAATTTCCAAGTTTTTGCGTGGAGAAACTTTATTTAGCCATTCACTAAGACATTGATTGATATAGTATCTTATAAATTTAATAAATAATGTTAAAGTGTTAGATTTAAATTTAATTTTGTTTAATGAATGTGTAATTAAATAATACAAAAGTGATAAATTATAATACTTTAATTATCTTAGATCTAGATAATAGGCCATGCATTGAAGTGGGGTGTTATTTTTGCTCCATCGGTCAATAAGAATGTTGTGCATTACTTCATAGAATGTAGATGATACTTCCATCCACTTTTTTCATGCATATATATTGTAATCTTCACTTTTTCAATGATGGTATCTTGCATGTCATACATTAAGTGAAGATAAAGTTTTTCTGTGTTATATGCCCTAAGCATATCACATATAGGAACGGTGAAGGAAAATAAATAATTAATCTTGTCCCACCAAATATCATCTAAGAGTAGCTCCTTCACATATTTAGCTTTCCCTACATAATCTTCTCTATATGTTTCCCATTCTTTACTAATAATCAAAATTTAAGTGCCGCCTTAATGAGTTTAAATCTCTTAAATATAACAATAATTGAGGCTGAGCGAATAGTTGCCACTAAAAGCAATTTCAAAAGATTATAGTCATTAAATGTTGACAATTGTCTGGAGCGATTCATAATAAAGTTTTTGATAAAGAAACAATCATCGAAAATTTGTATGATTCACATGGAGTCCAAAACTTGTATGGAGTCGCTTGATTGTTTTCCACGTTCTTTACGGTACAAATATTTTAAAAGGCAAGATTAAGTGTATAGACTACATATGGGGCATAAAAAATGTGATAATAAAAATAGGCAATCAATGCCTCAGCACATACACAATTCTTTGCATTGTCGGTTATCATTTGAACTATATTATCGAGACCTACCTCCTTAATAATTTCCTTTATCAAATTAAAGATAAAATATTTATCTTTACTTTTCTTCAAACAATCAACTACCTTGAGAAATATGGGACCACCTTCTATTATAGCCATAAAGTAAATCAATAACCTTCTTTGAGAGTCACTCCGGCTATTACTCACAATACTTACACTTTTCTCCCTCCATGTTTCTTTAACAGGCTATAACAACCTTTTAATGTTAGCTTTCTCTTACTGGAGCAATGTAGCCCTCAATAAAATTATATTCGGATGAAAAATAGCTGGCAAGTAAATTATTGACCGTAAATGTATAAGAACTCATATAATATGGGTTCCTTGCTAAATGAAATGATAAGCTGGCGAAGTAAAATATTCTAGCAATTTAGTATACAATTAAAGGCATGTTGTATTGTTAATAACTTTTGAAATGGGATTAGGAGATATATTTCCACTTGTATTTGTCTTCTTCTTCTTTAGGTCGTATACTCCTAGTACAAAGCTCCCTATTATAGGTAAGGTTTCCGGAGATCACACAATGTCCAATGATGCTTGGTTGGGCAAAGAGACTCTTTTGTGGTATATTTTTTTGCACTCTTTCCTTTGCATCGTCATCCATTGTTTATATTTTTGCCATATCATTTGATGCCACTTTATTGTAAGGACCAATCTTCTAACTAGATATTTTAAATAGATGAGTACAAATCCTTGTGTAGTAACTTTTTTTCGTTTGATGGCAAAAATTGTATTGCCCAGATAAGTTTCCACCTCTTTCATCAAGCTTGTGAGATCTTATAACATATATCCTTAAGGGCTTATTATTGTCTCCTTCGTTAGAAGGTAAAGGCAAATTAGTGCTGTTCTCGGAAGATGACATTTTAACATTCTATTGAAATAACAAGAAAATAATTAATACAATATTACTTTAAAAAACTAAGAACAAAATGAAAACTAATTGTTTGTCTTATTGTATAATATGACATCAATCAAATCTATTGAATCTATCTGCTACAGTATTATAGTATGTTACAATAAAAATATTTATCACCTAACTTGTCTTTTGGCCTGTAAAGCTCCATGTCTTCCTCATGTCAACGATTAAAATGTCTTTATAAATAACGATAGAGGCCCGATCATTGCCGTTATGATCCCTCCTCTCTTGTTGCTCGCTACCACCCTCCTCCTGCTTCTCTTGAAACGATCTCGATTTATGTGACCCATCTTGACACAAGGTTGTATCAGTCGATGTATTATAATATACTATCAATAAAATAACATATTACGATATTTTCGTAATATTGAGAATTATGGTATTAGAGGGCCCGATATCGATAAAATATCAATATCGACCAATATCACCCATACCCCGTCCCTCCCCCCCCCTCCCCGTGTTTGTTGTATGCTGTCCGTAGCTCTCTGTTGAAAAGGTGTTCTATGAGAAACCCTGTTAACAATCTTATGAGTGAAATTTGTTGCTTCACATGCATGTGGAACATTGATAATCTATTTCTTTTGCTCTCCCATATCTTCAGCAGATAGAATTGAGTTACATGCTGATGCAGAATAGGTTCTCTTTTTCTTGAAGCTAGAGGACAACCTTTGAAGATCTCTTCATTCAAAAGAAGGTGTGGATGGTTCAAACCATTCTGAGTTTCCAAAAAATCGTTCGGGAACTTCTTATGTGCCATGATGGTGATGAACTTTAGTGGACTCTTCAAAGGTGCAGGATGTTGCAATTTCTTCTGCTGCAACCACAGCAAACATGGCTGGATGCAGATCTCATGCTTTAGATTGACTATTCACAAAATGTTTGAGTCTTTGGCACACACCATTCCCTGGTCAAGTTATCGATGGGTTCATTGAAGGTTCACGTCGAAGGGAATCTTTGCAAGTTGAAGTAGAACTCATGCTGGGAAAAGAGGTGAGACTTTAAAGGTGGTTTTGTGCTACTTTCTGCGACTGGATTCAACAATAAAGATTCCCTTGCTGATATTGTAAGTATAATGGTTTATTTATAATTGTGCTCTCTTAACCCAAATTTCCTAAACCTTCTATGCTTTCTATGTGCTTTTGTTTGCCTCCCACATTGATGAATTAAAAAACAGCTCAATCCCACAATTTTGTGTATTTTTGACTGCTAACAGCTTTTGGTTTTCTTGATTATGAGATGGAAATTAGTGAAAGACAGAAGATATGACTGGCAGCTATAAATTCAATGTCTTACTAAGTAGAGTTGGATATATAAATCCGTTTTTGTGATTCCACTCGATTCATGGTAATATCCTTTGAGAGCATAAGTACGTTTAAATAATTTTTTATCACATCACTTAATGTTTTTCTAAGTCTATCTCTTTTTTATATTCTAACCAAAATTGACTGACATTTTTTTACATGTGCTTCATTTGGCCTATATTTTAGTACTTGAACCACTTTAAATGTTCTTTTTTCATCTTATTTTCTGTAGGTGTTATTTAAACGTTTGCCAATGTCAATATTCATTATCATAGCTTTTGATGTGATTCCGCTCATCCATCTTAGTATTTTTATTTATATAATGCTTAATTTTTGAACATGTTGTTTAATTGCCCAACATTCTACCACATAGAGTCTATCGGGTTTTTGAATAATGACAAATACGACTCACCTTATCTAATAAGATCTAATTTCTTTATTTATCTAGATAGATGACATAATTGGGTTTTGTTTATTGTCCTCGTCAGAATTTGTGACCTGATTGGCTATCTGATTCTATTTTAAGAATGAGCTGTCTTTCCTAGTTCTTGAATCGGATCGTATCCAACTATAGGTTGGAAGTTGATTTTGTATACCTTCCTCAGGTTTTCTAAGCTTATTACTTTGATACTGGTTGCTTTGGTGCATGTTCGAAGGAACTGACTATTCAATTCTAACCATAGATAAAAATATTGGCCAATGTATATTGGTCTCGAGCCATTTGATACTGCAAAAACATCGGTATATGCTATCATATTGATAACATATCAGCTAATATGACCGATATATCAACTAATATTTGAATGTTAATTTACAATTCTCAAACTATATTTTCCTTAAGATAGATTTGATGCTGTATATATTATTCAAGACCATTGCAGTCGTAATTAATATCAATATAGATATCGATATTTTCGTCCATAATGTTGAATAAAACTTAATTAAAGCCCATAAAAGATTTGAGTTTTGATTGCCATGCATGGCCCCAACCCTGCATTACCTGATTTAATCTGTTTGTCATTCTAAATTTTTGATTCATCACCATCTTCATCGACAATCAATCTATGGTAAGATTGATTAAATGAATATTTGTATGTTTATATGCTTGGAGTTGCTATATCTGTACATCTTACAATTTTTGCTTCTTGTTTTTATGAATTTTTTTGCAGCATCCCTTTGAATCTATCAGTGAATGTGGTATGCGGGGCTGAAGTTTCAATTGAAATGACTCCTTGGGGATTATTGGCCCTTTGATTGTCAGATGACTCTCAGATTGAGCTCAGTAGCCCAATTCAGTTTCAGTAAGTTAAGGGTCGGACTAATAGGCTGGTTTGCTAGATGTGACAATAGGGGTTTAAGGCTTAAGCTCTTCTTTATACCCAGAGAAATGAATTAAAGGCTTAGGTATTCAGTTGATTACTCTTTTTTCTACTGACCAAGGGAGAACGAATGCTGCCATTAAATCTATTGAGTTTGGTTAGAAATTACATAATAGAATAAACTTTGATTTTTTTGAATCTTCCTGTCCTGCCCACTCATTACTCATGTTTTTACGTAAACAAGTGGGAATATGGAAAGCTGCCTCTGTATTAAAATGCTCTGTGGGGTTCTTTCACTCTATGCTTTTTGCTTCAAGCAGGCCAATGCTATTCAAGAACCTACAAACCTCCTATATATTAGGCTATAAGAAACTCAAACACGACATTCAAGCTCGATTTTTGCCACCAATGTCAGACATTCGGAACATATACTACAAAGAGCTGTCGGTAAAGAAGTGGAAGAAGTCTGAAGAACAGATGATTGAGAAATACCTCGAGTTTGTGGAGTCGATATGGCTCTATTATCACGGGATAATGAGTTTTCTAGAGAGAGCTAACTTAATTCAGATTTGGCATTTTTGACAGTTGAAGGCGGATTTTTCAAGACAATTGAAATTGTATTAATCGAAGTTGTATGGTGTTGCCCTAATTTGGCCTTGGGAGCATGCCAATGACCTATTGAAATATTTTTGCCAAAGGCATAGGGTTTGTATTAATATTTGTGGATTTGTGGTTGATATGAATTTTGAGTTTTTTTGGCTAATTATTTACTTTGTAAATTAAAAAAAAATGTTGAGCTCTTATTTCTTTTTGGTTCCTTAAATACTATGGAGCTTGATTCATTTGTATTTCTATGTTTTGAATGAGTAGTGATGCGTCCTTTGATCCGAATTTCGAACAGATTCGAGCTGATCCGCTTGTCCTGGTTCCTGCTCCGTTCATTGAGTTTGGATCCTACACACCACTAAAAAGAATAGGAGGTTAGTGTGTCGGCAGAAAGTCCCACCGAAAACACTCTGACGTTCAAGTCAGTAAACAGCCTTCGAAATATGAGAAGGTAACTGAAACTGAGAATTGAGAGAGAGAGAGAGCAAGAATGTGTGTGTATCTGTAGATGAAAGAGAGATAAAGCCGTCTTCTTGAATCTGGATGGTGGGAAGGTAATAAACGGCTGTCAGAGGCGCATTTGTATGCCTTGGTTTTTTTTGAGCGGCAGCAGAGAGTAGGGAGTTGAAAGTATGTCTCTGTTGTCGTTGTGGGTGTTATGCGAGTAAGAGCTTGCGTGTGTAAAAGTTTGCGTGAGTAACAGATAGCCTGGGTAAAAGTTTGCGTGCCTAGAATGAGAATTCTAGGGCTTATTTATGGTTGACAGGGTAATCTCCATCCTTTGGAAGGAGTAATTCCCTGCGTGATTCTTGGTTGGCCTGCCTTTCAGAGCTGATGCCAATTGCCAAATGAACCAAGATAGTTTTCTTCCAAGGCGGTTAGCGGCTTTCCAAATTGCTTACCTTCATTCTGTATTTTTTATCGTTGGAGCGCCCTAGTTGGCAGGAGATTTGATAAATCTGGTGCCTTACTTATGAGAAAGGCGCCGATTTTGTCAATGTCCATTTTGGGAGCCAGTTGGGATCGTGGAAGATGCTGGGAGAGCCGTTGCTGACCGTCTGATGGATCGTGGGCCCAAGTGGGCCAGGCCCATAAAAAGCCTTTTATTTTTGGCTTGTTGTTACAGTGATTTCGGTCAACGCTAGAGTTGACCGTTTACTGACGTGAGTTAATGCCAGCTCTTTTGCAGAGGCAGTGTGTCAGCGCCGTTGACCCTCTTAGGCCTTTCTGAAGCTTTGGGCGCCCGTGTTATTTGTTGAGCCGTTTTAAGTTGACCATCCGGTATCTGTTTTTGGCTCTGTTGACCAGGTCAATTCATATTCAATGTATCCATCAAGTAGTTTGGCTATGGCGGTTTGGATCCTTAGACGAGATGTTTGGTGTACCCTATGCCGAATATGGCGGGCTGTATCTTTTATAGAAAATTAATTTTTAATATTTTAATACAATATCTATTTAAAAATAGACGGTTATAATTTAATTGTCTTTAAATAATTTATTTTAGTTACCTTAATTTTTATAAATAATTAAATAATAATAGTGTATTTTTAAGTGAATGGTTTAGATGTATTGATAAATTTATCTTTTAAAAGTAATTAATTAAATTAATTTTTAAAATTGTTTAAAATAATTAAATTATAATTTTTTATTTTTAATTTGACGTTTGTTTGAAATTTATTTATTTATTTTAGAGATAGTTATTTATTTATTTTGGTTAAACTTTAAAATATTATATTAAGGAAGGTGAATAAATGATTTATCTCATTATTTTAAAAAATAATTTTAGAAAATTTATAATTTTTTTTTATTTCTGTTGAAATTATTTTTGTGATATATTTTGAAATTTTTTTTAACATAAAATTTGTTAAAAAGTGAGGAAATTTTTTAAAAAATATTCAAAAGCAATGGTAAATATTCATGAATTTTTAATTTTTATATTACTGATGTTTCCCTATTTTTTTTTAATTTTAATTATTTATTTTTAATTAAATAGTTGTGTTTTATATATTTTTAAATAAATTCAAAATTTTAAAATTAATCATTTAAAATAACTAAATTTATAATTATTATTTAACGGAGGACTAAAATGAGAGAGAAGCGTAACGGTCGGCAGTCAGATAACCATCAATTCGTTAAGCTAGCCGGATCGCCTAATCCAACGGTCAACATTTAAAGCAATAACAATTCAAATTTGATACTTGCAACACCCGATAAACAGGGGAAATCTAGCCGTTACAAAGAGCGTACAGAGCCCAACGTTCCCTTTCCTAATTTGTTCTTCTTTCCTCGTATCTCTCACATTCAATAGCGAAATCGCGTGAACAAAGATCAAAGCATCACTCTCTCCATCTCTAAGCTTCTATTGCTTGATAGATATCTGCGACTCTGTATTGCATCAGTCATTGCTTGGAGTACCATGAGCACGACAATGGCGACTCCAACAAAAGGCCCACCTTCCGTTCCGTCAAAGGCCTCGGACAATTCGAAGAATATTGAAAATTCTAATCCCAATCTTTCCAGCCCTGGGCCAAAATCCTCCAGTTTACCGTCGATTAAATCTGCAAAGTCCCAGAAATCAGCAGTCAGAAACCCTAAACCAGTATTCCGTAACAAGAATAAAGAGAGAAAGTTCGTGATAGCAAAAAAGAAAAACCCAAAGAGCGTATCGTCAATATCCAATTGTAAGTGCAAAGATAAGATTGGGGGGAAGTGCTATTGCGTTGCTTATGAAAACCTTAGGGCTTCTCAAGAAGAGTTCTTCAAAAACAAGAATGCTGCAGTAGAGGAGAATCGTCGTATCGAGGGGATTTGCGGAGAAACGGCTGATGGTAAAGTAGAAATCGAAAAAGAGAGCGAATCCAATATTCAAAATCTTGAAAATGCAAATGAGTATGAAAGCGATGCTGAAGAAAATTATTGTTTAGAGGGGAATGAGATGGGAAACTGTCAGCCAGAGCAGGCTGAATCTCCTAAAGGAATTGGTTGTTCAACTATTAAGAGGAGGAGAGATAAATTGTTGGAAGAAGCCAGAGAGAGTATTCCAGAGCCCGGGTCTGGGAGGGTTATGCATTTGGTCAAGGCATTTGAGAAGCTTCTAACAATGCCTAAGCCTAAGGATTCAGGGAAGGGAGATGAGACAGAATTAGAGGAGACAAAGAAGGGAATGAAATGGGCATTGCCTGGTTTGCAGGATCGACCTAGGGCTCCTGAGACTCAGGACTTTTCTTTTTGTCCTGATAAGCTGTTCTTAACTGCAGAAAGTTTGGGACTCGAATCGCGTGTTTCATCTTCATTGGATAGTAGCCATGGAAGGTCAGTTATATAATTTTTTTTCCTCCTGTGCTGGTTGTAGCATTGATTGCATTTGACTTTAGCTACTTTTTAAATTAACTTCTGATGGGGGTTTCTGTTTTCCTTCCTCCTTTTCGCTTTCCTAAAGCATTTCAAGCAGAGTTTCTGCAGGAAGCCATCGGAGCAGAAGAAGTGTAAGAATTTGAAATTGGCTTTATGAATTTGAGTAGAAAAACAGAAATTTATTGGAGTAATTATAAATTTATTTGGGTCCTCATATCCTGCTTATCTTATTTCAATTGCAGAGTTCTGTGTCATCGGGTACTGTTGGTAGTAGAAAGTGGAAGAAGAAGCAACTTAAAGTTACATCACTTCAGCCATTCAAGCTTAGAACTGAGGTAAACTATTCTTATTCGCTATATTGTCAAGTTACTTGCCTTTTTTTTTTTCTAATTTTACTCCCAACTTTCATTTATATCCGTTTCTCTTCTCTACTTTGTTTAAGTGCTAATCATGTTCTAGGTGAAATTTCAATCCAAATCGGCTACAGTCCAAATTATATTATAGTATATAAGTGGTAATGAAAAACTCCAAATAGTATAAACAACTTGAAGTGCATTTGTACAGTTTTTTGCTCACATGCATGTCATGTGATACCACAATTTATTGAGTTTTGCAAAATTGTATCCCGTAGTACAAAATGGATACTGAAAGAGATGTGAAAAATAGAAGAAAAAAATTTGAAAAGGAGAAAAGTTGAGAATATTTTGAGTAATTTTTCCATGTTAAATGTGTATAGTTGCGGCTTGTTTTATAA
This sequence comes from Nepenthes gracilis, assembly GCA_033239525.1. Taxonomy (NCBI): domain Eukaryota; kingdom Viridiplantae; phylum Streptophyta; class Magnoliopsida; order Caryophyllales; family Nepenthaceae; genus Nepenthes; species Nepenthes gracilis. Next base: position 15,014,867 of record BSYO01000015.1, read on the forward strand.
TATAGACATATCCTAGTCTTTGGTTATCTTTGATTTCAATTAAGTCGTTGAAGAACATGTGAAACATATTTTGGGAGCCCATTTTTTTACGAGTTGACTGCATGTTCTGAAAATTGCTGGCTTTGCATTAGATCAAATGAAGAGCTGCCAGATAGATAGTGTTAAACAAGAATAGAAAAGCCACTGTAGAAATTTGCAGAATCAGATGCGGCATCTTTTTATATGGCTGAAGAATATCGACTTGAATGATGACTGTACCTTGAAATGGAAGAAGCTCTTCCATGTAAATCATCTCTACAAGATAATGAAATTCAGCTAAACATGTAAATCATCTAGCTATGAAGTTCAGATTAGAGAATACCCTAGGAGATTAATAGGGCTCGATAAAGGTTTGTGCTTGAGAAAATTGTCGTTCTTTATGGACAATTTGTGATGATATTTCTTCTTAAAGGAAATGCACTTCAAGTTGGAGAAAACTCCTTTCTTCTCAAAGGACCCCCCCTCATGTAGAGGAGAGCATCTTCTTTTTTTTTTTTTTTTTTTAAGAAAGTCTCATCTCAAATAGTAATCAGAAATAATCTAGCTGAGCATTGACTTGGTCCCTCACGTAGAGGAGAGCATCTTCTTTTTTTTTTTTTAAGAAAGTCTCATCTCAAATAGTAATCAGAAATAATCTAGCTGAGCATTGACTTGGTCCCATTTCTAATCTGGATCATCATATGATGTGTAAATGTTAAGTCAGCAAAAGGACCTAGTACAGTTGGTGTATCAGAAGTACTATTTTTGGCAGGAAAAGGGTTGGACGAATCATCCTATCTAACCATTTTATTGTCAAGAAAAGGTTCCATGTGGTAAGGTCCATGCTGATTAGGTCAACCTGATATGAAGTTTTATATTTTGTCTGGAAGGGTGCCCCTTTGGCAGGAAAAGGGTTGGACGAATCATCCTATCTGATTATTTGGTTGTCAGGAAAAAGTTCTATATGGTAGGGTCAATGTTGTCTAGGTCAATCTAATATGAAGTTTTACATTTTATCTATCAGGGCAACCAGGTTTGACATGATGACTATGAGTCATTACAAATCTTGCACTCCTTTGGCACCCGTGGAACTATTTGCTTTTTACCGAATAACTTTTTAGTTACTTTGTAAAATAGTAGTCCTAACATCTGCTAGTCAATAGGTATTGGGAGCTTGACACCTCTCTAAGGCTGTCGAGGCTCACGACCTAAGCAAACCCTTGGTCTTGCAACGCGTCGTACCTGTTCGTTCCTGGATTTTTGCCCTCTCACAAAGGTCTTTAAAACTACTGTTGTCCCTCTTATGGATTAGGGCGCTCCGACCTGTTTGTGATTTGCACAGCACCTTAATGTTTTCAGAACTACAAAAAATAAATTCTATATTTTGGGATTCTTCAGTAACTTGAAAGAGTAGCAGATTTGGAAGAACACTAATGCATCCCTCCTGTGAGATCTGATCATCGACAAAGAGTATCGGTTGTTGGGTTATGACTATAAAGTGCACATGCAAGAGAAAAGCAGAACTTGTTGAAAATTAAACATCACATGACTTCTAATTTATAATTGGTATTTACAAATGTTTTCTGCTTCTTCTGGCTATAGCAAAGAGGAAGAGTGAAGGAGGAGGAATTCTTCAAGAAGTTGCAAGAAATGATGATTGAAGAAGAGAGGCAACGGATACCAATTGCGCAAGGTCTTCCCTGGACAACAGATGAACCACAGGTGAGACTAATTTAAAGAAATCTAAATTTATGGAACAGATGAAAATATTCACTTTTTTGATGGCCAAATATTCATTTCTGAGTAATAGGATATAGTTCAATTTTCGTCTAAACTTGGCCTTGGGTTAGTGGGTTACTGTGGACATGTCCTATTTGATAATTACTATAGTTCTTCCAGCAGTGAGTCTTCCATGTGTGTTAAATAGCTATGATTAAAAATTGGGTATACAGACGGTGGAGATTTAATAGTCATTTATATAATTTTCACCATTTAATTCTAGTCATTGGATAGACATTGCAGTATCCTCCCATCAGGTGGACCATAACAACACTCATTATATTTATGCTTATGCTAGCTACATAGTGAGAATAGTGAACATTCTTGCAATGATAAAATTATCATATTATGATCTCCAGGTCATGGGAAACTATCAAAACAATTTATTGTTATACATTTATAAGGCATTGTGACCCACTTTAGACCCTCCCACTATAGATGTAAATATCGATTGATGCATATCGGTATTAGGTTCTTTAATATTGATATTTTTTGATACCATAATAATATCACAATATATTATTATATTGTCGATATATCAGTTGATATTCAAAATATTGCTAATATAACTTGTATGTGGCCTATATATTGGCCGCTACTGCTCTATCAGCTTACCAATTTCAAAAATATATTTCCTTTCAATATATCCGATACCGATATATATTGTTTATTATATCTAATACTAATATGACTGTAATCGATACTAATATCGATATTTTTATTCATGTCCCTCACAATATGAGAGCTTCATGTATCGGATGTTGGTACTAAATGTGCACTCTTATTGTGTTTGTATGACAGTGTCTGATAAAACCTCTAGTTAAAGAGAGCACGAAGCCGATTGATCTGAAGCTGCACACAGATATCAGGGCTGTGGAGCGTGCTGAGTTTGACAATCAGGTATGTTCTCAAAAATCTTTGTTCCTAATCTTGACAGTAATGCATGCTATTCCCTACGATTTTGAGGAACCCAACTTAAATTTTAAACTACATAATCTGAAATCTTTAAAATTAAGGGTGTGCCGTTGTCACTGCTTATATAGGATAGATATCATAAAGAAAGACGATAATAATTGTTGTGAAAATCGAAGTGAATAAAAGAGAAATTTAAAGTGTTAGATTAGATTAGATAGCCTTGGTTATATAAGTGAGTATCTAGGGAATCACTCGCCCAACAAAGGGAATTATTCTTGGATAGTTTGCTTAGTAATTCACTTACTTAAATGATGGGACCTACTCATTAATAAAGGCCATTACCTCTGATATTCTTCTTAAAGAATGGTTGAGTGTTCTTGGAAAAATCTCAGTGAGACTGCAGGTGGATTTCTTCACCTACAGCTGTCTATAATTTGCTAATGAACTTTACCATGCTTAAATTTGATTGATCTTATGGTTTTTAATAATCATCAATTCTATCTCATCAAAAAAACTAAGTTTTACATGACTTACTGCCTATTTAGAAGCATAATTGGTCACTTGCATGTGTTAATAAATTCAAGCAGACACACTAATCTATATAGTTTGAGTTCATTGATCCGAACTCTTGATATAAGAAACATTGATACTCTTCCGGGACTAAAGTGTCGATGCCCAACATATATCAGGTATCAACACTCTCCCGACACGTGTCCATTTTTTTAAAAAAATTTAAACTGTTGACATGCTTTTGATACTTGTGGACACATTTGAGACACCTTTTGAGTACAATTGGGACATGTTTTTTCTCAAAATTTTTAAACTAAGTGTAAAGTAGTAAATTTAAAATATGCCTATTTGTTAATTCATATTTTTCTAAAAATATTTTTGACTGAAGAAATAAAAAAAATATACATATTTATTACTAATTTATTATATAATAGTATCATTATCAACTAAAAAATAATAAATCATGATTTTAATTAATACATTCCTAATATATCGTGCCCTCATGTCTTAAAAAATTAGGCATCCATATGTCTGGTGTCATATCCATGTTCTGTGTTAGTATCTATGCTTCTTAACTCTTGATATACACTTAGTATTGGCAAATTATCTCACTTCCCATCATCCTTGCGAACACACAAATTAATGTTTTGCTTCTTTTGGAAAACCACAAAATTCTCAGGTGGCTGAAAAAATGATCCTGATTGAGCAGTACAAAATGGAAAGAGAAAGACAGCAGAAGGTAAAACATTACCTAAATAAATCATAGAATACATTATTTCAAGTCAGTTTTTCTTTTTTCCCTTTTTGTTTTTTTCATATTTTGACTTGTATTCTGTCTTCATAACTTTAGTTGGAAGAAGAGGAAGAAGTAAAGAGGTTGAGGAAAGAGCTGATCCCAAAAGCTCAACCTATGCCTTATTTTGACAGGCCTTTCATCCCCAGAAAGTAAGGGATCATCTTCTTATTATTTAAATTTGCTGCCTGCCCTTAGTTAAGATGGGATTGTGTTATTAGCGCATCTAAAATATTAATTGATATATATTAAACATCTTGACGATATAAAAATAATATCACAATATGTTGATATTTGACCGATATCTATGGTATTATGCCCACGATATCACCCCACGATATGCAACAATATCATAATATGTTATTGTATCGACAGCATATCATAGCATGTCAATCAATATTCATAATTATTGGCCGATATGCTCGATATTTGGTTGATATATCAATCGGTATGTATTTTATTAAGCTCCAAGATATTGCGATAATATCACGACATATTACCTTGTCAGCGATATAACATGGTATATCATTTGATATTCAAAATAAATTGGGCAATACAGTCTATATCTTTCCAATATAAAGGTTGGTATGTATCTATGTTAGGCCCCTGATATTATAACAATATCGTAATATGTTATATTAATAGCGATATATCATAACATATTAATCGATATTTAAAATATTGGCTAATATACCAATTATTCTATCGATATAGCCCATACATCAGCCGATACAGCCTGATTAGAAATATTTTTTTTAATACATTAATTATTGATATATATTGTTTGATATATCTGAATTGTATGACAACAATTGATATCGATATTCATCCATGGCCTAAAGCATTCCCCTTCTTGTTATTTCAGGTTGATGAAGCAACCAACAATACCGAAAGAGCCGAAGTTTCACTTTCCTCAGCGTAAGAAGATAAAGTGTTGCTTGTCGTGGAATAACCCGAACGTGGGCGCGAGCACACAATACCAGTGACCGGATATTGATACGATTGTAAGAAGCGATCATCATCCGAGCTTTTTTGCATGTTGTCGAACATCCATTAATATTCATTTCTTTCGGGTAATAAGAATGATATATTTGAAAATGCGTTGGCTTTTTGTGAATATGAATTGGAGGGAGTATGAGTTTTTGAATGATAAACGGGCTCATTCTCTGAGTTGTTTTGTAATGCTGAATGATTGGAAGCAGTTCTAACAGCGTTGAGACATCATGCCACAAGGCAAATGTTTAACGAATTCACTCCATGTTGAGATTATTTGAGTTATTTGGGGTTATAATTTTAGTGTCATTTTGGTCTAATTGCTTGTGCTTATTTAAAATAATATCTGATATTTTTTATATGTAATTTTTATTTATAAGAAGTTATCTTTGATATTTTTTTAAAAAAAATTAAGATATCGTTATGTGTTATGAATTTTGAATTCGACCGATGAGGCATTTGACCAGCTTAGGGCAAATGGTGAACCCTAAAATTCATAAATTCTAAAATTTGAGGAGCATGAGGGCATTAGTGGGACCCCACCCATGAGGAACTAGGGTTGGATGAGGAAAACTGAAATAGTGATTTGGGATGGAATATTGGATTGGATTGGATTGCTGAGCGATTTGAGATAGAATAAGATAAGATAAAATAATAATTATTAAAAAATAAAATAATATAAAAATAGAGTTAAAAATTATTAGTTCTTTATCTAAAGAAAAAAATACATTTCAACGAACAATAAAAGGTTTTGAGGTAAATCTGATTAAAGTTGAGTTGTTTAATCAGCTAAGTCAATATATATTAATATTATGGATAGGTGCAATAAAAAATTATGTTCGATTTTGTAATTTGGGATGACACAATCATGAATTAGTGTAATCGGTTCGGATTAACTTGATTTGGATTATGAATTATTTTATATATTTATTTTTTTATTTTAAATAAATATTAAAAAACTATTTAAATATATTATAATTTTAACATTATCTGTAAATTATTTGTAAAGAATCATTTTAAAAATGTATACTTAGATAATAATTTAATTTAAATATTATAATTTTTAAAATATTTTTATATTTTTGTATTTTTTTTATGTAAATATGAATTTTTTTAAAAAATATATATACTTAGAAAAATACCTATAACTTTTCCTAAAATATACTTATGAGTTATAAATTTTTATCTAAATTTAATTTTTTTATTTTAATTTAATTTTAATCAAATCTAATTAAAGTAAATGGAGGAACAGTCTTGAAATGATCATTCATGGATAACCAAGAGTAATAACTAGAAAGGATTAGTTACTTTTCTTCCATGTTTTGAAATAACAATAATTTATTTTAAATAATAAATAAATTAATTTTACTAATTATTTTTTTTAAATTAATTAAAATAATTAAATAATAAAATTGTAATTTTACTAAAAATAAGGTTGTTGGGTCCCATGTCCTGGCCCATAAGACAGGCCCAGGCCCTCGAAGCAGGTCGCGGCCCATGAGAGGATCAGAAGTCCTCGAGAGGCACTTAGCCCAACCCAAGGGGTGAATGGCGCAAGCCCACAACGGAAGGAGGCAACGGTAACCTGCGGCGTATTAAATGCGTCGCCGGGAACAGGACAAAAAGGCGGAAATGCTAGCCAATAGAGGCGTGGCTGGCGCAACGCCAACGCTACCCGCTGCCATCTGCAGACGGCCAACCAATCCCCGCTCAGGGAAAATCGGGCGTGGTCAACAACGCTCAAGAACGTGCCAAGCACTAAGAATGGCGGCCCAGCGTGGACCGGCGGTCCATGACATGGTGATGACGGCGCAATGGCCCAAGCAACGGGCGTTTTGGCGCCCAAGAGTCCAACGGGATAATGTGTATAAAAACCCTCACACCCCACAGAGAAAAGGAACCTTTTTTCAACTTTTGAACTTTCGGGATCTTCTTCGACTTTACGATCAACCTTGAGACCTTGAACTCCTCGATCGAACTACGATCCTCAGGGGATATCGCTTTAAGTGTCCTTGATCATCTTCCTTCCTCTTCTCTAAAACACAAGAGTGACGAGTCAAAGCCGAGCATTACCTCATCTAGCTGACTCGCTCACCCCCCAGCATCCTCTGAGATCACAGGAGAGTTAGCCACCCACTGCGGTGCACTACGGAAGCCAGGCCTTCCATCACCTGCTCATTTCATTTCCCCACATCATCACATAAGCACTTCTACGCTTTCACAGCATTTCTCCGCGCACCACCTTAGCATGCGCATTTTCGTTTCTTGCGGGAATTTGCTGACTTTAGCGTCGGAGCAGCCTCGGTGGGAGAAATCATGCCAGACCCTTCACCTCTTGTTTGTCGTTTGTGTTGTGCAGGTCCAGGTTCATAGAGACGGAGACCGGACCCTTCTTCCGGAGCGGCCGCACGCTTAGGAATCCGAAGGCTCCCTAATCCGTACAACAACCTTGGGCTCGGGACGCAACATTGGCGCCGTATGTGGGAAATCGGACAATAAGCCAAGTGTCTCTTTCCCATCCAACAGCTGAACAACAGAAGATGGTGAACACCCGAACACAAACTAGTGCTCCCGCGGTGGAAGTCACCGTCCAAGGAGAAGTTTCCCCCGCAGGGAACCAAACAAACAACCAACCGGAGCCTGAAGTCCGCCGCCTAGCAGTGGACATAGATCTTTTGAAGGAAGTCCTCCTCGCCGTGTGCGCGAACACTGGGACTGCCTGGCCCGGGACTGTTCCCCCAGCAGCCCAAGCTTCCACCTCCAAGAGAGAAAGGCGTCGAGAGGCCGCTCGCAGGAGGCGAGCAAACCGTCTCGACCGCGCGGCAGCCCAAGCCGCACCAAGTGAGGATGGCCAGAACAAGGCGGAAAGCCATCCTGCCGACGACGACAGGGAGGACAGCCCTGAAGGCCGCAACCCCCGCAACTCGCGTGGCAACAGGAGGCCACCCGCCGCAGGCTCCAACGGCGAACGCGCCTCCCGGGCGGAAAGTCGCCACCCACGACGAGCCCAGACGCACCTCCAGGGCAACACGGAGCTCCGTGACGTCCTTAATGCGCGAAGAAGCTCTACGGATCCTTCGATGGAGGAGAAGGTCAAGGTGTTGTGGGATACCCTGCGCAAGGAGAAACCCGAGGGTGTGGAGATCGTATACTCCGTTACCCTGGCCTTCCCGGCCACGAACAACGTTGTGGAGTACGAGGCCCTCCTTGCGGGCCTACGACTGGCGAGGGAGTGTTCCGCGCGGTCGTTGGTCGTGCGTAGTGACTCTGAACTCGTGGTCAATCAGGTGAAGGGGGACTTCGAAGCCTCGAACCCACAACTTGTGAGGTATCTGGCGAGAGTAAGGGCCCTGATCCCTGAGTTTGGTCGATTCGAGATCGAGCATATCCCGAGAACGGATAACGAACGCGCTGACCGACCGGGGCCGGACGCGAAGCGTAGAGCAAGACGCAAGGGAACCCAGGGAAGTCCAGTGCGTACCCAGCATCGACGCCGAAGACAATGAAGTCCTTCAGATCAACACGAGGGACAACTGGATGACTCCATACATAAAGTTCCTGAATGAAGAAGCTTTGCCGGAAGACGCCAACGAAGCCAAGCGGATCAAGAAGACAGCAGGATGGTACACTGTCCTGAATGGGAAATTATACAGGCGAGGATATTCCACCCCTCTCCTGAAATGCCTCACTCCAGAGGAAGCCGATTAAGCGTTGGCAGAAGTGCATTTGGGGCTGTGCGGATCTCACATTGGCGGGAAGAACCTAGCGTTCAGCGTCATGCGGCAAGGGTACTACTGGCCCACCATGAAACGAGACGCTATGGAATTCGTCCGTAAGTGTGAGAGTTGCCAGGTCCATGGCAACATGACGCACCAGCCGCACACCGAGCTGCACTATCTGCAATCCCCATGGCCGTTCGCACAATGGGGGCTCGACATACTCGGACCCCTACCGATGGCAGCCGGACAAAGAAAATTCTTGATCGTTGGCATCGACTACTTTACAAAATGGGTGGAAGCCGTTCCACTCGCAAAGATCACAGAGCAAAACGCGACGGAGTTCCTCCGTCAGGGCATTGTTTGCCGCTTTGGGATTCCTGAAGTCGTAGTGACCGATAACGGAACCCAATTCACCGGCAAGTGCTTCACGAAGTACTGCCGCGACCTCTGCATTAAACTGGTGCACACGTCCGTAGCACACCCACAAGCTAACGGACAGGTCGAAGTCACCAACCGCACCCTGTTGCACGGGTTAAAAACTAGGTTGGAAGACGCTGGGGGCTCCTGGACAGAGGAGCTACCGTCAGTGCTATGGTCATATCGAATGACGGCGAGAGAACCAACAAGGGAGGCGCCCTTCAACCTTTGCTTTAGGGCTGAGGCTGTGGTACCCGTGGAAATGGGGATGCCAAGCCTGCGGATCAAATGCTTCGACCCAGCCACCAATGAACGAAGGCTGCGGGAAAGTCTGGACTTGCTCTCGGAGGTTCGGGAGGCCGCACGACTCAGAACTGCGGCATACTAACAGCGAGTCGCACGGTACTACAACAAGTGAGTGAAGGCGCGCCCACTGGAAGTTGGAGATCTGATCCTCCGGAGCATAGAGGCGGCGGGAAGGACCGCAAAATAGGAACAAACTCTCCCGGGTGGGAGGGACCGTTCTTCGTCTCCTGAATCCTCCGAGAGCGGAGGCGTCTGAGCTCTGCGCCCAGACCAGCAAACCGGGTCCCTTGGACACAGGAATGCCACCAACTTGAGAAAATATTACCAATGATACAACTCAGACTCAGGTAAGTCGCACACGCATGCATCATGATGAATGCTTGAACATGAGTTTATCTTTGATTATCATAATTGCTATATCACGCTGCATACTCATTTGTGTGAATTAATGCCATGCATTGCATTCTTAAATCAAACGACCTAGACTGCTCCTAAGTTGGGAGGACAAGCGTCCGTCCGTAAAACCAGTCCTTGGCTCAATGCCTGACGATCCAAAGCAGACCGTCTCAGGACTCCGTCCTCACGCCAGATGGACTGGGGACGGCTTCACTCACCATGGCTCCGCGCCAAAAGGCCCCAGCGGCCACACAGAGACTAAGCCCCGTGCTAGTCAGCCTGGAGGCGTCCAGCCGTAGGCTTGGACAAAGTATCCAGGCGATCCATTCCAAAAGGCTATACGCCAACGACCCGTGCAGTCAAAACGTTAGGCCTGGGGGCTCCCCAAGTCCCCACAATACGGCCAATAAAACCTTAGGGGGCAAAGAATCGCAGGCGTGCGGCGACCTTCTTCAAACAGAAGAGAGCACCCTCAGTCTACAATGGTCGTGGGCTAGGACCTCAACTTGGTGATTATAACTCTTTGAGTAGGAGCGACACACCTCCCGCAATCATACGCGACCGAGTCCTAGACCCGGGAGTTTGGTTACCGCGGCCTGACCGCTGCGCTGACCCTCGTTGAGGCTCCAGGGGCTTGGCGACGACATCCGCTTCACCGGATCGAGCCCCCAAACGTGTGAGCTGTGATGACATCCTCTTACGAAGGACGAGCACCACGCAAGAAGGCGCCTGTATAGGGCCTTAACAGCAATGGCTCCAAAGAGCCCAATGCTCAAACACGAAGCATGATCCAACAAAGGGAAACAAAGCAAAAAGCAAGCAACACTTTACGATAAGAGAAGCATGGACACGAAGTGTAAACAGAAGCTTCTCCTTTATGCAAAAGACAGATATGATACAAAGACGAAAACTGGTCTCAAAACTCAACGGCAGCAAAAGCTAATCGGGAAGGCTCGATGGACCCGCTTCCTCCGGGAAAGTCTTCAGGCGCGACGCCTCGTCTACCCGGCGTTCTCTGGATGGAGGACACCAAGCCCGGGGCGTGAGGAGCCGCGGAGAGACAATCTGCGGCCTGCGGATACCATCCCAATAACGAGTGTCCATCACCTGCTGCCACTCTGATGGAGTATGTCGACCAACCATCTCTCCAACCAATCTGGTGACACGGCTCTCTGAAGCGGCGAGTAAAGCTTCCAGCCGCGCCACTCTCTGTCGCAGCTGCCCGTTCTCCTCCGTCAGAGATGTGATTCGGGCCAGACTGTCGTGGACGAGATGGTGCCCGCTGATGATAGTTCGCTCCAGGTCCCCTCGAAAAGAGTCAGCTCGCACCTCGAGGGGGACCGCATCATCAGGAGCCTGCACGGAAAGAAAAGTCAGAAGCATTACCGAAATAGACAACAAAGGAAGAAGTCCAGAAGGAAGCAACCGTACCAGACGATGGGCGACGCACAGGAAGCGTGCGAAATTGCCCGGAAGAGCCTCTCCTTGGGGCTCAACTTCCTTGACTGCTCGGGGAGGGCTGGCTGGAAGGCTGGCTGCCGTAGGAACGCTCGGGGGCTCTTGCCGAGAGGACGTCCCGGCTGCCCCTTCACCAGCCTGTACCGCGTCAGCAGCAGGAGCGGCGCAAACCTCTGCACATGTGACCCGCGCGAGCTCATCCAAAAGAGCCTCTCCCTGGGGCTCAGCTTCCTCAACCACTTGGGGAGGGCTGGATGGAAGGCTGGCTGCCGTGGGAGCACCCGCGGGCTCTTCCGCAGGGACACCCCGGCTGCCCCTTCGCCAGCCTGAACCGCTTCGACAGCAGGAGCGGTGTCGATTTCTGAACAAGCGGCCCGCGCAAACTCAACTAAAGGAACCTCTCCCTGGGGCTCTGCTTCTTCAGCTGCTTGAGAAGGCCTGACTGGAAGGCTGGCAGCCGCAGGAACGCTCGGGGGCTCTTGCCACGAGGACGTCCTGGCTTCCCCTTCGTCAGCCTGAGCCAGATCAGCAGCAGGAACGACGCCAACTTCCGAAAATACAGCCAGGTCTTCGGCAGGACTACGCGAAGAAATGGGCTCTACAAAAAACGCCGGCAACTCCACAACATCCAGGGCCTCCGGCGCTGGCTCAGACGCAGTAGTAAATGGCCCCTTTGGGCTCTCCAACATGACGACGTCGTCCATCGCCTCTGCAGCACCGCCAGTGGATGGATCCCCAGCAGGTAGAGACTCGACCCCGTATACTTCGCGAGCGGCTAGCTCCGCAGTCGAAGTCAACGGGGGTGCGGCAGTTTCCCTCTGGCGACCCGCTCTGGCAGGTCTCTTTGGGGCCGGACACCTCGCCGTGGAAGGACCAGCGACTCGTCTCCGGGATCTCCTCAAAGAAGTCCTTGCGGCTTCCCTTAACCGCTCAAGGGCAGCCGCGTCCACATCATCGCTCAACGACAGCGATGAGCAGCTTTCCTCCTCGATTCTCACGGGCGAAACGGAAGCGGCAGTTTCTTCAGGAAAATCCTTACCAGGGCCGGCTATCGTCCAACCAGCGGGAGGTCCCCACCTGCCCATCTCGAACGTGACAGACGTAAGGAAGTAACCCTGAATCCTGAACTTTTCTTCCTCCGCCTTAATGGTGGGCAGCAGCTTCGAGGACTCCACGAGGTCTTCGTTGGTGGGCTTGTCCCGGAAGAACTCTGAGATCGGGCCCCACGCCTTCGGGAGCTCATATTCAGAAGGCTCCTGCAGAAAGAAAAAACGTTCCTTCCAACCCTTCACAGAATCTAGATTGGTGCCGCGAAGACTGTACCCCGCCTTGGGAGAAAGCGAAATCCAGTCCTCCGACTCCGTGGCCCGAAAAATGATCCTAGCCGCCTTCGCATCGAAGGCGCACTGGTGCATCAGGGCGAAGACGCAGAGAGATACGAGATAGCGCAAGGCATTGGGATGAAGCCTTGCCAGTGGGACTCCCAGCGCTTCGACCACCGCATGCAATGTACAGTTCACAGAAAAACGAAGCCCCCCCTCAAATGATGTTCGTACACCGTGATAAATCCCTCCGGGGGGGCATGAGCTCTATCCTGAGCACCGGGAACACGGAAACTCAGGTCAGCAGGAATCACATAATCTACCCTAAGAGAGGCTATGTACGCCTCAGTCAAAATCGACTTGGTATTGCGAACACCATGACGCACAAATCTGGGAACATGAGAAGAAGAAGAACTCTCTCCTTTCGCAGCCATTTGTCTCTCGAAAATCACAGGAATAAGGAGAGAAGAAATCAGCGGAAGGAAGAAGATGATCGCCGTTTGGTTTAAATAGACAACGCCAAGCCAAGAGGCGGGAAACCGAAACGCCACCGCCTCCGGAGATTGAGACGCGTGGTGGCATCGAAGCGCACCGCAGAACCTCAAATCAACTGCAATGATGGCTAGGCGCCAGGCTAATGGGCGCGACCCTTCAGCTGCCTGGCTAGGGTCCACACTGGCGCCGCCGCGTTAAATGAAGGCTTACGATAGCAGAACTCCGAAAAGCGCGCACAATAAGCACGAAGCAAAAATAAAAAAAAAGGGAGAAACCACCACGAAACGAGAAGATGCAGCAGACGAGACGATATGAAAGACAAATTCTCATTACGGCAAAACAATTCTGTTACAACGACTAGCTAAGAAATGAAAAGAATACAACGGTAGCAAAACGGTCAACGATCCCGGTGGCCGGAGGAGGTACCTTGAACGGGATCATCCACTAACTGATCACGGGTCTTTGCGGACGAGTTACGAGGATCTAGGACGCCCACGCGGAAGCCTGGATCCTCCAGTAAAGCAAGCCTTCGGCAAAGCCTCATGGCGTCAAAATATCTCCGATCCAAGTCCGATCTCATTTCCTCTGGCCGAAGCATCGACCTCATCTCCGTCCGCAACGCAGAAACTTTGGCCTTGTTACGCCGCCTAAGTTGCTCCATCTCTTCCTCAAGTGCCAATATGCGACCCTGCGCCCTCACGTTGGCATCCGCCAGCCGTATGGCTCTGGCCTCCGACTCGGCCAGAGCATTCTCCAGGTGTGCAACGCGGGCTCTCAGCCACTCTATTTCGATCGCTGCAGTCTCGCGACGCGGTGGGACCCCCTCGAAACCCGGAGGAACCCCCCGACTCCGAGAAGGGCCGGCAGCCGTGGCTTCAGAGCGAGCCCCCCTGAGGTGTAGGCCCCCGAAGACGCGGGAGCGTTAGAGCCGAACTCGGACTCGTGAGTGGAGGGCTCCGTGTCACTAGAGGAGTCACCCATCGATTTCGCAACAAAAAGATACGCAGAGGAAGATCGAACTGCCAGTGGGTGAACAGGTACGAAGGCGCACCAGGTTTCAGGAGAAAGTGGCGCATTTAAATAGGCAAATCTTCTGAAAAAGTGGCAAACCCAAAGGGCGGAAAGTATTTAAGGGAAGGCCAATGAGGTTCCACCACGTGGGAGGCCCCTGGAAACTCACGCGTTTCCAAGACTGAACGACGTCTCCAGGCCGCGTAGAAATTAAGTGCGCTGGCAGCCCAGGGGACGTGACGGTTGATAGGGACTCCTCAGGCTCCCAGGGGATGACGCGTGGATCCTCAGGGCAAAACGCCCGGCAACAGAAAAGCATTTACGGAAAAAAGACAAAAAGTGGAGATAAAAGAGGCTACTTCTTTTATTAATCGATGCTTCCTTACAAAGTATAGGATCTACAACCATGAAGCTGCGAGAAAGACGAGAGAAGACTGTAGTGCGAAGCCTGGTATGCTCCTGTACCTCGTCCAAGGAGAGCCCGGCGAACGATGGCGGCAGAAGCAGCCGGAATTGCACCAGGCGAACTGGGCTGGAAGCAGGGAGCATCCCTCGGTGGGAGTCTCAAGCATTCAATCCACCGGGGTCCGGGAAGCATGAGGTCAAGCACTCCGGGCAAGTCCGGTGTCAAACCCAGCTTCCACGGAGGGTTACTGACCCCGCACCCCTTCCGCGGTTAGCGCCCTAGCAAGGCTCGCGGAGTAGACACCTGCGAAAACCTTCACCTAACAGGCGAAGGCAGCCGCGGGGAAGTCAAAGAATCCGCTCAGCCCAGCTACGGACACAACCCGGAAGGAAGCGCATGACGACGGCAGAATGGCCAAGCCACTCTCGTTAGCAAAGGAAGCAAGCCACGAGGCTTGGACTACAGCGGTCTCTGCCACGGATCTCAGGCATGCAAGTGATCCATCCAACTCCTTCTCGAGTGCCCGCCAGGGGCGGGAAAAGCAAGAATCTCCTCATTGCCTCTTCGATTCGCTGATAAGGGATGAACTCAACCCGCTCAAGTGCCCTCCTATTTATGGGCAAGACGCAGGCCATCCCTTCACCCAGCGCGACACGGCATCCAGCAAACGTCTTTCGGGCAACAGCAGCGGCCACTAGTCAGACGCAACCCAAGGCGCGCGAATCTCGCCGGGCAAGGTGATGGGTCGCCACAGCGCCTGAAAAAGCCTGCCCTGGCCCTGGGAAAGGCCCAAACTGGGGAAACGACAAAAATGACGCGGCGCGAGGAAGGGTACGAGGCCATGGAAATGGGCCCAGTGGACATGCCAGGCCCGACCACTGGTCGGGCCAGGACATGGGACCCAACACTAGCCCCCCTTTTTGAGGATCAAAAGGGGGGCTAGTGTTGGGTCCCATGTCCTGGCCCATAAGACAGGCCCAGGCCTACGAAGCAGGTCGCGGCCCATGAGAGGATCAGAAGTCCACGAGAGGCACTTAGCCCAACCCAAGGGGTGAATGGCGCAAGCCCACAACGGAAGGAGGCAACGGTAACCTGCGTCGCATTAAATGCATCGCCGGGAACAGGACAAAAAGGCGAAAATGCTAGCCAATTGAGGCGTGGCTGGCGCAGCGCCAATGCCACCCGCTGCCATCTGCAGACAGCCAACCAATCCCCGCTCAGGGAAAATCGGGCGTGGTCAACAACGCTCAGCAACGTGCCAAGCACGGCAACAGGGCAGCCGGCGTGACCGGCGGTCCATGACAGCTACCAGCGGCGCAATGGCCCAAGCAACGGGCGTTTTGGCGCCCAAGAGTCCAACGGGGTAAGGTGTATAAAAACCCTCACACCCCACAGAGAAAAGGAACCTTTTTTCAACTTTTGAACTTTCGGGATCTTCTTCGACTTTACGATCAACCTTGAGACCTTGTACTCCTCGATCGAACTACGATCCTCAGGGGATATCGCTTCAAGCGTCCTTGATCATCTTCCTTCCTCTTCTCTAAAACACAAGAGCGACGAGTCAAAGCCGAGCATTGCCTCATCTAGCTGACTCGCTCACCCCCCAGCATCCTCTGAGATCACGGGAGAGTTAGCCACCCACTGCGGTGCACTACGGAAGCCAGGCCTTCCATCACCTGCTCATTTCATTTCCCCACATCATCACATAAGTACTTCTACGCTTTCACAGCATTTCTCCGCGCACCACCTTAGCGTGCGCATTTTCGTTTATTGCGGGAATTTGCTGACTTGAGCGTCAGAGCAGCCTCGGTGGGAGAAATCCTGCCGACCCCTTCACCTCTTGTTTGTCGTTTGTGTTGTGCAGGTCTAGGTTCATAGAGACGGAGACCGGACCCTTCTTCCGGAGCGGCCGCACGCTTAGGAATCCGAAGGCTCCCTAATCCGTACGACAACCTTGGGCTCGGGACGCAACAAAGGTAGTAATATAATTTTTATTTTATCTTACTAAATATGGTGTAAAAAATGATAATTAGAATTTTAAAAAAAAATCAATCAATTAATTTTTTAAAGTTTTAAATCTTATCAATTTATTTTTTTCTATCCAAATAATTAAAAAATAATATAGTCAATTTTTAGTTGGGTATAAAATGGAAGGAAATATTTATAAAATATATTTTAATTATTTTTAATATATTTTTGAATAATGTGACTACAAACTTTTTAGTATAAATAGATAAATAAAATATTATATCATTGATAATATTTTAAAAATAGTTACACAGTACCTTTTTGATAATATTTTGAAATTAAAGGTTAGGATTTAGTGACTTAATTCAAGTTAACGATAATAATCAATTTTTTAAGTAAAGTTAAAATGGGCAAATTTTCCACTAATTTCTTATTGAGTTTTGTTTGAAATTAGATTTAAAAATTTAGGACTAAATTGAGTAATTTAATCATAATTTAATGCATATATATTGATGGGTTCGGTGGTATCCTGAGCCGGCACGGTCCAAGCCCAATCATCAACACGATAAGGGGCTCAACAAGCGGCAGGTCCAATATCAACGAGGAGATTCATCTGACCCAACCCAAGGGTCATAGCGGCAATCAGAGCGAGGTCCATTGAACGATGGGTCCAAGGAAACCATTTTACCTTGGCTTCGACATATGCCACAATCTCGTGGCTTCGATAACATATCAAAGTATTTTACCTTGTTAGACCCAAATTAGGAAGATGCCTGCAAATGCCTTCAAACCTGTGAAAACATTTCATATTCCAATATATATACTAGGTTCAACCAAAACGGTGCGTCGACTTCCCTAATTACAAAATAATACATAAATCTAACCCTTCAACTGAAAAATGATAACTATTGTATCCAAAAATACAAAAGATAATGTCTAAATAAATCACAGAAACATCCAAAAGACCTAAAACTAAGTACCGATTCCTTCACTCTTGCTTGTCGGTATAAACTCGTGCGGATCATCTAAAGGGTTGGCAAAAATAGTAAGGAAGTGAGCCAAATATTCAATAAGGTATATATATATTAAAGAGTATGTATACTTTATACTTGAAATATAATAGTATATATTAGAAGGAATAAGGACGAATGGATAATTATAAAACATGATTAGAAAATACTTTCATAATACATTCCAAATTACTTTTCTTATTCTTTTATTTCTTACTCGTCAATTCATGCTGAAAGCTTTTTTTTTTTCAGGGATCAGGTTCAGTAGGTTTTACTAATTAAATGAATGGTTGATCAAAACCTAAATTATATTTGCTTCTACACAATCAAAAACCTTCTCCTCTATTTAAGACCCAGAGGTGGGTCGTCTACACTTAACCCTACGGACGGGGCCTTAACTGCAAAGCGGTCCTTAATAGATAACGATCTTTCACTATATTATATTAAGGTATGTCGAAATATCCCATATGTCGAACATTCCTTAGTTTGGTTTATTAATTTCTTAACTTTTTAGAAAATTTTATACTTAATTTCATACATTCTTGGTTCTCACTCTTTTAGAGAACAGTTTATAAGTCCTTAATATAATTACATAATATCCCTCCATAATTCTTTTTCATAGAACTTATACCTTTTTACAATGGCAATTTCTTAGTCATGAAAATTTCTCAATGATGCAGATAAAACAAAATATCCAAATGGTAAGAAACATGCTATATAAAATTAAATATACAGTATATTTTGAGTATGCATAAATAACATAAAATAATTTAAAAATAAAAAACGTGAAGCACAACTATGTGGAAATATAATTTCAGACTTCTAAACATGGAGAGAAAATTTTCATAATATGCATATTTGAGATACAAGCAGCTAAATGGTAGTTTTCAACAAATCTTGCTATAAAACTATGGTAAGGTAACAAATATGCGCATTTTTCATGTTCTTACTTTAAAATCCCAATTAGGAAGAGTATTAGAAAATAATACTCAAATGAACGAAAATAAACAACAACAACTGAAAAAGAAAATTTAGAATGTATTTGCCTTAACCCGATCTACCAGTTTTTCTTACTCGATCGTTTGGATTCAAGCTTTTAGAGCCTCTCGTTCACCTTCTATTTATTTTCTTCCCTTCCCCTTCGCCTCTCTCTCTCTCTCTCTCTCTCTCTCTCTCATCTCTACAAAAGTTGTGCAAAAATGACGGAAAGAGGAAGCAGGTGTGAGTTTTAACTACCCCGTTGCTCGAGCGCCGATTGAACGCTCCACAAATACATAGGAAATCGTGCTCAAGCCGGCCTCGAGTGCTCATCGGGCGCGATGGTTCTAAAAAATCCGTTCAAGCATGCGTCGGGTGCTCATCAGGCGGGGTGGTTTTGGAAATCGCACTTCAGGCACGGATTAGGCACTGGTCGGCCACACGGGGTTTCGGAAATTGTGCCTAGGTTGCGCCTCAGATGCTCCACTAGCCTGCACTAGGCCGAGTTGCCCAGAAAATTTTTCGAACAATCTAACCCAATTCTCACATCCTTAATCTTTAATATCAATCATATATGCCTAGTAAATCACGATATTATGGAATCTGAAACTCGAACGTTACAAATCCTATGGTTGGTGTTGCTCTTTTGTCAATTCTAAGCAGCTATAAAACAATCTTAAATTAATTTAATATCATCTAATATCTCTTGGATTATGTTGGGCTTCAAAAGCTTATGATTATCAATTTCTTTCTAATTGATAGGAATTGATATTTTCTTCCATATAAAATTTCAAATGGATCTATCCTAATATTGGTCTGTTGGCTATTATTTTATATAAATTCAACTATGACAAACAATTATCTTAATTTTTTTTATATCTAAAAATAGAGGCTTTTAGTATATCCTGTGAAATATGTATTGTTCTCTCTAATTATCCATAAATTTGAGAGTGAAATGATATATTGAACTTTAGATTTGTACTAAATTCTTTATGAAAGCTTTCCTAAAATTTTGATACAAACATCAGATTTCTATTGGAAACTATTAAAGTTGGAATCCCATACAACCTCATAATTTTATTAATATGCTGTTGTGTCAAATTGCCTCTTGAAAATGTAGCTTATATGAAAAAAAATGTGCTGATTTTGTCAATTGGTCCACGATCACCTAAATAAAGTCATAATTCCTCACCATCTTAGACAATTCCAACATAAAGTCCATTATAATATGTTCTAATTTTCAATTAGAGATAGGTAAAAGTTGCAAAAACCCTAGAAATTTCCGATGCTTGGCATTAATCTGTTAACACACGATATATCTTCCCATAAAAATAGATATTATTTACTTCATATTTCTTCATTATAAGAGCTTTATCATATCTTAATACATTTAGTTGATTCTAGGACAAATGGTGCAGTTGAGTATGAATATCATGCAAAATTTCTTCCTTCAAATCTCCAATATTGGGCATATATGTGCGATCCTAAAACCTAAGAACTCTATTTGCTTAGATACTAAAATTCACTCATGATTCATTGTTCAAATCTCCAATAATTTTCGTTAAATATGAATCGCCCATTTGGGACTCTTTAGTCTTTCCCATAATTATCAGTTGCACATCAAAGTACAATAGTATCTTCCTCAAGCCTTAGGAATGCAAGCAAATATTACAATTTTTCATTTCATTAAGCATCTCATATTCCTTAATCATCATATGAGCTATCATGCCCAACAAGTTCTGACTCAATGCATCAGTGACCATATTTGTCTTTCTTGATTGATATTGAATTTCACAATTGTAGTTCTTCAATAAATCATCTAACACCGTTGCCTCATATTCAATTCTTTTTTAAAAAATAAATATTTTAAACTCTTATGGTCAAATATATCATAAATTTCTCTTCATATAAATAATAGTATCATAATTTCAAAGCAAAGACAATTACAACCAAGTGCAAATCTTAAATAGGATAGCTTTACTCATAAAATTTGAGCTGTCTTGATCAATAGGTAATAACCCTATCATACTCTACAAAAATGTAACACAATTTTTTCTTTAAAGTATCACAATAGACTATAAGACCTTCAATTCCCTTAGAAATTGCTAAAATCGGTGTAGAAATCAATTGATTATTTAATTCTTGGAAGTTTCTCTCACATTCATTATCTAAATAAAATGCTAATTTTTCCTAAGCTAGACGCGGTCAAAAGCACTGAAATTAAAAAAAAAATCAATGAAATGCCTATAATATCTGGTTAATCCAAAAAACTACGAAACATAGAAATGTTTGTCGATTGTTCTCAATTAACAACCATTTTAATTTTCTTCAGATTCATCACCACTCTTATTTTAGAAATAATCTATTCAAGAAAGGATGTATCTTTAACTAAAAATTTGCATTTCTTCAATTTTATAAATAGTTGCTTGTCTTTCAAAACTTGCAAGGTGATCTTAAATGGACTACATGATTTTTATAACTCATCAAGTAAATTAAAATATTATCGATAAAAACCATCACACTATGATCTAGTTATGGCTTAAAAACACAATTCATCAAGACATGAATGCAGCTTGTATATTAGTCAAACCAAAAGATACCACAAAAAAATCACACTAGCCGTACTTTATTCTAAATGTCATCATTGGTATGTCCTCTCATTTAATTCTCAACTAATGACACTATAAATATAAATTAATTTTGGAGACAACTTGAGCTTCCTACAATAGTTGAAGCGATCATCAATCATTGGCAAAGAGTACTAATTATTGATTATGATTTTGTTCAACTCACAATTGTCAATCATAATCTATCAATCCATTTTTCTTTTTTATAAATAGCATTGGAGCTCACGATGATATGCTTGGTTAAATGAATCATTTCTCTAATAATTCTTACAACTACTACTTCAGTGTTTTCAATTTGGATGGACTCATCTATATGGAGCTTTCGATATAGGTGTAAATCTTGGCACCAGTTCATTTGTAAAGAATGAGTTTTAAATTTTAAAATTTAATTATGATTAATTAAGTTGAAGTCAATGAAAAAAATGGGGTTAAAATTAACTTTAAATTAGGTCACATCAAGCTAAAAGACGCTTGACCGGCGCCTAACGCTTATAAATGTGTGTGTTGGGCAGAAAAGTCATGCCTAATAGATATTTGACTGGAGTTTGAACGTATTTTTCAGTGTGTTTATACTGGATATACTCCTGATGAATGATCGAGCATACTATGGCAGAATGTTAGTGTTTAATGTGCATCTAATGTGACGCTTGTGTGCCACTGGGTTTAGCTATGATATTTAATGTACGCCTGACGAGCACATGTGTGCCAGTCTATTATATAAGTCTTGTTTAACTAAATTTCGATCATTTTTTACCAGGTTTTAAGCGAGCAGAAACAAGGAAAAGAGGAGAAGCCTAATTGCTCAGCCGGTCAACTTCTTGTTGACCGTCTCCTTCTGCTATCCGGTCAACCTTTCTTGTTGACCGTCTTCAGCTGCTACCAAAGAACTTGACCGTTCTCCATAGCCATCCGGTCAACCTTTCTTGTTGACCGTCTTCTGCTGCTATCCGGTTAACTACCTCGTTGACCGTCTTATACTGTCATCCGGTCAACTTTCCCGTTGACCGTCTCCAGTTGCCCGTCCGCCATTCAGCAGTGTTCCTACAGCCCACAGACGGTCAACCTCCTGTTGACCGGATTCAATTGGCCGTCCTTATGATTCATATCATATTCAAGTACTTTTTGGTCTAATTTTTTATCCTTTCTCGATCTATGCTATGGAGTCAATCTCCATTGACCGTCCATTGTTCTCCTCCGGTCAACGTCCCGTTGACTAGAAACAGTTCTCCGAATTTATTCTCCACAAATTCTTCGATGACAAACCAATTTGTTGGGTTACCTACAAGGGAGTGACCAAACCCAACAAATCATGTGCAAGTTTCTGTAGAAAAATAAAAGTATTCCATTATAAGAAATTGACAAATCTGAAGAAAAACGCTATAATTTGTCAAAAAATTAAGATTATTTTCTTCGATATAAGAAAATATAATGATCATTTATAATTATATAGAGTTTTTATTTATTTATATATCGAATCATTATAAGAAATTCAATAGTAGTATATTATAGTATGCCTTAATATATTATAAAGATAATTAAGTTTTGAACCTATCATACATGAATGAAAGTGGCATTCGATTCAGTTTATAGGGTGACATATATGATGACCCACCTACAGGTTTTAAATAGTAGCATAATGTCTTTAATTTGTAAAGCCTTACTTGCTTTTGATCCATAAGAACTTCATAATTTTGCATAGTGTGTTTTAATTTGGAACCGAAAAGGAAAATTTTGAAAGTTGTGCGCATTCATTAAGAAAATTTACGGCATTGCATCTGAATTGGACCCATTATTTCTTCCAACACGTTTTATAAATTGTATGTTTAATTATGTAAATTATATGTTTTACTGAGTTTTAGTTTACTTTTACTTTTGTTTTTTTGTTAACCCCTTTAGATTAACAAGTTTGGACACATACAGGTGAGAATTATGGTCAATGAGTTGATTCAAAGAAATTTAGACAAAGATTTTAATGGAATAAGTAGCTGTATTTTTTTCAAAATAATAGTTTTAGAATATTTACTTTTACTTTGATAAGTAGGTTTTGTATTAATTTAGTTATTACGATATTATAATTAGCGGTGTAGTAGGATGTTGGATTATTCAATGACAGTAAATTGTGGTTGTTATTTGCTTTGATTTTATTTAAAAATATCTCCTTACATATGATTTGATACATCTCATAATCAAAATGCGGAGCCATCTTTGAATGTGTCAATTTCGGATCCTATGTTTTAGCTAATTATCATATAATTGGGCTAGGTGTCATTATCGACTTGTGGTTTACATCCAAGGTCATTTGAGATTATGAATTGATCTACTAATATGCGTAATTGAGATAAGATGTATTAATTCTGTTAATTAATGTTGAAATTGAATTTTGGGACGTGACATTAATAGCAAATCCAATCTCCCAATATGGAAGCAAACTTACCAATTTATTCAAAAAACTATATTCATATTCATATATCATGAGAACTCTTTGATATGCACATTATAACTCCCCGCATAAGTGACTTAAGTAAAATAAATTTGACACCTATCTCACATTAAATGACTTGCATGTAAACAAATATCAAACATGTCAACTCCATCATGACATTTTCTTGAAACTCAAAAAGTTCATAACTCGGAATGCAAAATATAGTTTTTCTATTGAAACAATTAACACATATGTATGATAACACGTTAATCAATCCTTGTTAAAATAACGTCAAACATTTGTATCTCCAATAAGAATAGATCTACATATAATTCAAACCCATTAGCCAATCCACCATTAAAGATTTGCCCACCATACCAATGCATAGTCTAAAAATTTAGGAGATGAGTGTAAATCGCAAATAAATTGAGAGATCATAAAAGAATTCGTAAACTCAACGTTAAACAAAACATACACCATATATTTAAATATTAATGTATTATCTTCCACCATCGAAGAATTGGCTTGGGTATACTTTACTATCACTACAAAAGTCTTCCCCAAAACAATAACCTTCTCATCCGCATGCCTCGACTAAAATGGGTACTCCATCACATGGCCAATTTGCATATTTTCTCTCAAAATTTTTGCTTTGTCTTGCTCTTGCTTAGTGAGTAAGGCTCAATTGAGCTTCTTTGTATGTCCTCAGGCATACGGCACCAACTGCCTTCAAATCAAATCTTGTAGGCCTTGGAGAAGTTTCCTTGCCCTTCTAATTTCGTTCACTACTATATGTAGGATAAAATGAGCCAATTTAGTAAACTGGAGTCGTATGCTGCTAGCAAACGATTCTCTTATTTCAAGCGAGTAAACTCATCATCTTCTACTCATGGACGCTTACTAAGAAATATTTCTTCATAAAAACCTTCAAAAATACATTTCACAAAATCTTTTCGTTCTTTGAGCCCAAAATTCATCTTTGCATAGCCCATCAATTGTCTACCTTTCCATATAACTTATAAATCACGAACTTGATTTTCTCCTCCTCAAGGAAATTGATCACCGTAAAACATCATCTCCACTCGATGAATCCATATTTCTACCTTGATCAGATTTTAGTCACTCAAAAATTTGGAAACTCATTCATTTATGAAATGATCAAAAGTCACTATGCCATGCCTTAGGTTTCCTCCTCCTTGCCACACCATAAGCTCCACATCTTATTGCTAGACCATATAATCCATAATATTCATCATCCTATCCATCATAGCCAAATAGTCCTACTCGTAGCTAGAACTAACTCCTATACTCATGACATTTTAGTATCTATCATAAGGTCGATATGCACAGCGCCTAGTATCTATCGTTTACGGCTAGGGTTACTGGGGTATCTAATCGCATTCGCTCCCCTAAACATTTAATTCATCAAATTATTAAAAATAATTTTCTTATAACTTTTTCTGATACTATTCATTGTCAAGATTTAATATGAGCGAGTAATAATATCCATTATCCGGTCCATTATAGCCAAATAGTCCTCCTCGTAGCTAGAACTAGCTCCAATAATATTGACATTTTAGTACCTATTATAAAATAAATTTTAGCATTTGGTTTCTCAAATTATTAAAGATACTTTTCTTACAACTTTCTCTGATACTATTCATTATCATGTCTTAATATAAGCAGATAATAATAATAAGCACATTCATAATAATTCTCCATAAAGAAATACAATTTAGTAACTGAAATCGGGTCAAAATTTCATACAGATACAAAAAATAACATTATTGAATATAAATTTATAAATGACATAGGAATTGGCCAAACTAATCTCTCCGGCCTCAAAATAATATAAGTACATGTTCAAACCTAAAATCTCTACAAGAAAAAGTATATGACCAATTACTTAATATATCACAAAATAAAGATGTACATAATGTCTATTTAACGCGTCATCTTAAAATAATAAATTGTGAACAACTCAAAATAAACATAAACCCAATACATAAAATTCAAAATATTACTCAAAATTACAAAAATAACAAAATAAAAATATGATCAATTCCCTATCAATATCGTACAAATATCCATAGCCTACTAATTCGAAATGGTTAAAAAATAATCACAGCTAGTGAGTCTAACATTTAGTAAGTATATGTATATATACATATAATAGATAAATACATATTTGAAAAACAAATAAAAAGACAAAAAAATTACAAATATTATGGGAAATCTGATATATCAAACTTTTGTTAAATATATTTGAAATTATGATTTCGTACAAACAATTAGTACAAAATATAAATACAAAAATTATGCTAATCATGCAAAATAGTTATAATATTAAAACATATAGTGCATTCATAAAAAAAAAAATAAAGAACCGTATAAAAACCTATAAAACTCAAAATGCCAAACATCTTAAAACATATAATATATGGTAGTTTATATCCTTAGGACCAAGGAGCGTTGACTAATATATAAGAGTCCAAACTTTAAAGAACGAATTACTTATATTTTTTATAGTTGTAGTACGACACACTACTGTTAATGATCTATAGGTGAGCCATCTACAAAATATTTTTTATAGACGGAATCAAACATCACTTTTTTTTACTCACGCATGATAGATGCTATTGGGTCTGACTCGGAGGAGGCCCAATAGTAGCGAAACCCAATCCAAGGAATGCCAGCCCAAGTGAGCAGTGAAGCCCAAATTTTGGGACGGCCCAAAGGTTCTTGGAGAACAGCCTACGTGACGGCCCAGAAGCAACGGCCAATTAGTGCCCTCTGCTGCCTATTAATGCGGTTGCAGATGGTAGGTGCCAGCCCAGAAAAAACTAGCCAATGAATAGTCAACGCTGCCAGTCGTGGTGCACGCTATCTTCCCAAGCTGCCCAACCAATCCTCACGCGAGTAGTAGACCAACCGTGGTCAACGCCCCATGACGCTCTCTTCCCCACCGCAATGTGACAACTAACACCGCTGACTACTACCAACTGTTAGCGATCGGTGAATCCCTACTTGTCACATGTCGAAGGTTCTTGCGCCCAAGGTCCTCCACCATGGAGCCTATGAATATTCATTTCTTCAACAGAAAAAAAGATCTTCTTCTTCTCCTAAGTTCTTAATCTTGAATCTGAATCCCAGATCAATTGATCGAACTCTCAAAGCCTCTCTCGAGCACCTTTAGTGAGCCATTTCTTACAATGCAATCCGTGAAGCTTAACCTCCTACAACCGCTCATCGAGTCTTCCATTCTAGCATTCTCACACTTTTCACTGCATTTTACATTCATTCCTGCACCTCTAAGCATGCACTTCTCTCCATTTATTATGAAAGATATCTAATTTAAAAGTCAAAGTATTTTCGATGGGAGAATATCCTATCGATCTCTAATATCTTATTTGTAGTTTATATTGTGCAGGTTTCAGATTATTAGCGACGGAGAATGAACCCGTTTTGAGATCTAATCCAGATGGTGAAATTCGAATCTCTATAATCCATACAACAACCGAAAATCCAAGACGCAACATATGCATTATTCAAGTGTAACTAGTATATTAGAATATGTCCAAATTTAAGCTGTTAGTTTCTTACAGTGGTTTTTATTTATCAAATATTTATATCAAATATATAAAATTTATTTACTCTCTATAGAAAGTATAAACTCAGATCATATAGTAAAATAGAGTCCTTAATAAATGCTTATATGTAAGTTACATTTAAGGTCAAAAGTATAAATATTTTATAACTTTTATTTATAATATTTTAATATAAGGACCTAGTCCTTCAAAATATCTATTCATTTGGTGAAAACATATGAAAAATTTTAATATTTGATAAAATCAAATAAAATTATAAAATATTTGGTAAAATATACATATATATAATAATATTTAAAAAATAAGTGCAATCATAATATGCATATACATGTAAATAAATATCTAAAATAAAATTGAAAGATTTGAAAAATAGACCAAATAATAAATTTAAACATATTTACTTTAATATTTTGATTTAGCAGATCTAATGTGAAAAACTCTAAAAATTTTTCCTTCTTTTCCTTTTCGTCTTTTTCCTTTTTCTCCATTTTCTTTCTCTCATTCATTTTCTTTTTCCCACCAAAATTATAAAAAATCGGGTGTAGGACCCCTATCTACTCAATTAACATATAAGTATCAGACAAGCATGCATCAAGTACTACTTGCTTACACAAGCGCATACAAGCATTATATCAGGTGTACCTTAGTCACCAACTTTCTAACTCATCTGCATATGAGATTTCACATGTGCTCCTAAGACACGATATTTTTACCTAAAATATACATAAGCATGGAAATAGGCCCCTTTCAAGCATTGAATTTGATTTCCTCAATTTTGTTTTTTTTTTTTTTAATTTTTATTATATAATTATTCATCTTATTAACCTAATATATATTAATTATGACATCATGAGCATGAATGAAAAGTGGAACATTATAATATTAGTCAATTCCACCATCTGAATATTTTCTCATTTCTTGAATGATGAGTTGTATTCGGTTATAATCTTGAGAACCTTTGCCTTCATATTGAAGACCACAAGTGATAGCTATTTGAACAATGTTTATATCTAGTCAAATCCATACACTTTGTTTGTGAATACTGCACTGATTGCCATTTTTGTCCTAAACTTTTGTTAACATGCATCGAATATTTTGACCAAATGATAAAATGTATGTTCTACAAATACATGAAGTAGCAAAATTAGGTATCCCACTTCGTACTAAATTTTGACCAAATGATAAAATGTTATGTAGGTAGGTTAAAAATTATTGGACTTGTTGACTTAACATTACATTCAACGATATTGTTACAGTATATATATCTACCAAATCAATACAATGTATATCTACCAAGTCAATATGGCCATCATTATTGTCTTTTAAGTCATCATCGTCGCGCATGAGGGCCAATTTATCATCTGTCAATAATACTCTATCATTATTTGTGGGTATATCATCGGCTATGGCCATTATAAAATCAAATATGATGAAAGTTAGAATTATATGACTTGGTTCAACTTAAGACATGTTTTTCTTAGTGAATAAGTACCATGTCATATTCAATTCAAATCAAAAAAAGAAAAAGATGATAAACTATTGGTGGCATACCCATATTATGTGAATATAAAAGATATTATAACCTTAAAGTAGAAAAAAGAAAAACTATTTAAATTATTTAAAAAATAAAAATTTAAATATTTATTTAGATGAAAAGAAAGAAAAATAAGTATAAGGTATTAAAAAATTTAAATGTTGGATAGTAATTGCAATATTAAATTATTAATAATAATAAGTGAAAAGTCGAATAATTTAACAAATTAATCTATAATAATACTTATTTAGTAATAGATTATGCATACTCCACATGATACGACATCGTCTCAACAAAGCGACGCCGTTTAACTCGGTCAATCTACTTCTTCCTCCCTCCACCTCCTTTAGGGTTTCGGGAGAGGGGTGGCTTTTGCTCAACACCCCTAACTAGTCGGTGTTTGTTTCTGATAGTTCTTCAAGTTCCCTCAAACCCCGAATCATGGCGCTGAAGCACTTTCTCTCACTCACACGCCGCGCCCCCAGCCGTTCATCGTCTCTACTCCGCCAACAACATCATCGCACGGCCGCAACGTCCACAGCCGTTGACGTACATTCAACATCTCCATCGCCCGCTCCACCTCCTCCCACCGCCATGGTATACGACCGATTGGCCGAAGCCGTCAAATCGAAGCTTCATCGACTAGAAAATCCTGATCATCGCTTCCTCAAATACAATTCCCCCCACCCTACCTTGGCGGACCATACCTCCATCCTCTCAGCTCCGGCCACCAGAATCACCACGCTTCCTAACGGCCTCCGAGTCGCTACCGAGTCCAACCTTGCAGCACGGACTGCCACCGTCGGCGTCTGGATCGACGCGGGGTCGAGGTTCGAGAGTGAAGAGACGAATGGAACGGCACATTTCCTCGAGCATATGATATTCAAGGGGACGGAGAAGCGGTCAGCAAGGATGCTGGAGGAGGAGATTGAGAATATGGGAGGACATTTGAATGCGTACACTTCTAGAGAGCAGACGACGTACTTCGCTAAGGTTATGGATAATGATGTGAATAAGGCGCTAGATATTTTGGCTGATATTTTGCAGAATTCGACCTTTGATGAGAAGCGAATCAATAGGGAGCGCGATGTCATCTTGCGTGAAATGGAGGAGGTACTACACCCCCCCCCCCTCCTATCGTCAACCTGCTTGCTGATCATCAGTTTTAAGTGATCTCTGTTTTTAATTGGCTCTGTTTTGCCTGTTTTGGTGGTTGGATGATGTCAAGTTCTTAGTGCTACTATGCCGGCTTTATTTGGCGTCCTTTTAAAAATGTGATCATTTTGTAGTTTTTGGATGAATTTTATTTTGTAGTTCTTGAATGAAGCTTTAAGAATGTGATCTAAAGAAGAAATCCATAAATAAGGACTCAAATTTGTGATCTGATTTATTTTCCACTCTTTCAAATTTCAATTCAAACGATGAACAGAAGTGTAAGTAAATGAAATGTACTGGCAACAAAAGTATTTGTTTTCTTCTTTGTAAGTTCTTTATTTTTTTTCCTTTGTCCTTTGTCATCTTCAAAGTTCTTAGAAATCCTTAAAGAAGAAAACTGTTTGAAGAGCTACAGATGAATAGAATTGGCAAATTTGATTCTTTGAGGTGAGTAGTTGTCGTATGCTATAGATTGACTAATTATTCTGGTTGAAGTACCTTGCTGTGACTACATGAATTTGATCGTATCAGTGAACGATTATCTCCTTTGTGGCTTGTATTAGCACTTAAAGTGGACAACGTAACTTCAAATTGTATCCAAGTCTCTCTGCAACAAGTTTAAACTAGCCTGTAGCAGAAAATTGGTGGGGTGATCAATATTTAATATTAAACATGCAATCACATATCTTAGGTAGTTGGTCCTGCACTTGCAATATGAGACTCGATGTGCTGCTGATCAATAGGAACGAGTCTTGATTCTCTTCTTTCCTTTGAGGAAGTAGTTTATCTCTGTTTTGTATATTGCTTAGGATTTGGGTCCATCTCTTTGGCTGAGAATAAATAGTAGTTCTGTTGTGCTGAACACATTTATTTTATCTGACTTATCTTTGGTTAAGGTTTATCATTCATTTTTAATATTCATGTATTTTATTTAATCCGTGCCTTTGATCATAATCTCTTGTAGGTTGAAGGGCAAACTGAGGAAGTTATTTTTGACCATCTGCATGCAACTGCGTTCCAGTATACTCCTTTGGGTAGAACTATTCTTGGACCTGCCCAGAATATTAGGACAATCACTAAAGCTCATCTTCAGAATTACATATCAACACACTATACCGCTCCCAGAATGGTATGTCCATCAACATAACCTTGCTTAGGATTTTTACTTTTTTGGCAATCTCTTTGTTCATAGGATTTTGTTCATAGGATATTGATATAAGGAAAGCTGCTTTTAGAAGTCTGTTGATAGCATTTGAGCTGGATGGGATTTTAGGTAATTGCTGCTTCTGGAGCTGTTAAGCATGAGGAGATTGTTGAGCAAGTGAAGAAATTGTTTACAAAGCTGTCCACAGACCCAACCACTGCTTCCCAGTTGGTTTCAATGGAACCTGCTATATTTACTGGTTCTGAGGTGTGGATATATTATTGTGGAACTTATTTTTTATCATCTTTTGAAAGCTTTGAGTTGCATTATCACAGTTTTTTTTTTTTTTTATTTCTTGTTAAATGATAAGGTCAGGTCAGAATGATTGATGATGATATTCCGTTGGCCCAATTTGCGGTTGCTTTCAGTGGAGCATCATGGACAGATCCAGATTCCATTGCCCTGATGGTCATGCAGTCAATGTTGGGTTCATGGAACAAAAATGCTGGGGGTGGAAAGCATATGGGGTGATTTTTTAGGATTGTTTCATCTCTGTCTGTATTCATATATAAAGTTGATACAAAACAATATGAACTGATCATCCGTGGCATATTATAAACAGTTCTGAGCTTGTACAGAGGGTTGGCATAAATGAAATAGCTGAAAGCATGATGACTTTCAATACCAACTACAAAGACACTGGTTTATTTGGTGTTTATGCTGTTGCTAAGGTACAGGCCATAATTCAATTCTATTTGCTTTCGTGAAATAATGAAATATTTTCTACTATACATCATGTGTTACTATTTCTTCTGCGTTATATCCTTGTCGGTCTGCTCATCTTATATCTATCTGTTCACTGAGTTGGAAGAGTTCCATCTATGGCGTATAGAAATGAAGCTGAGAAGTAATCTGTTAAATACTTTTTCTGGGGAAAAGAAAACCTTAATATCTATGGGATAGTTATGCTTTATCTCATTTTGATCACCTCCAGCAACGGGAGCTCATGCTAACAGAATGAACTGGATATTCTAAAGCTTTTTTCTGTTTGATAAACCATTTCAGATGACACTTTGATTCCTTTTTCGTTTTTTTTTTGTCATCTTTTGCCAAAAACTGGATTGAATGGAATGTTTTTCTTTAGACACCAGAATTATTTGTATGAATCTGATGCAATTTTCTTTGCATTTGATCAGAAAACTGTTCTATTTAATTTTTTAGTATATCTTCAATTTATTGAAGATATAGTCCTTTTATTTGTTATAGTACATCAATACATATTTTATGCTTTTTGATCTAATAAACTGTATAAGCACAACAGTAAGGTTGTTCGTTGTGATGTTGAGGTCACTGAGATCAAAGAAACAACCTCTCTTGCGAAGATAAAGTTGTTTAGATCCTACTTAGAGCTTGTAGTGTGTGTGTTGTACATTTATGACCCCTTTTTTCAAACATAAGTAGAAATAAATTGCATGCTTCAATAAGAACAATACGGGCATATATTTACAGCAAGTTTGACAGAGAATTGCATGTTATACTTTCTATGGTTGAATCAATTTCTAAATATCAAACTAACTGATTGTTTATTGATTCAATCGAACTTAATTGCATGTTACAGTTTGTTCCCCTTTGGTTTGCAATTTAGACTACTTGTTGTTCACTCTACTGGAAAGTTGTTGTTACAATTAGAACAGATGTACCACATTTTGGGATCAGTTTTCAGTAGCTTATGGAAAACCTGGGTTTAGTCCATGCAACATGAATCATGTGTTTTGATCTACTTTGCTTAGAGTGCAATGCCTTTCTATTTTTTCCTTATTTTGTTTTTTCTGTTCAAAATTCTCTGTTGCATCTGTTTTATCGCAAGTTTACTTCATCTGAAGCAGTTTTATGGTGCTTCCCATGAAGATGCCTCCCTGTCTTTTAGTGTAGATGAATCTCTTTTATTATCGGAAAACCAATAATTTGGTCTGTAACTTGATTTAATGAGGCATCTCCCTGTTTGGATACCACCCACATATCACTTTAGTTTCATCAATTCCACTTTGAGCTTTTCTGTTAGTGTATTGGAATCCTTATGATGTGAAGTGACAATTGAAACACACAAAGGCCAGAGATAGTTAATAGAAAATTGCTGTTTGGGAGCATGTTTTGAGACTCATTTATCAGTTTTATGGCTGGTTGGGTAATGAAGAATCGAAGGTCACAATCCCCACACTTGCATAGACGCAGACACTATAGAAGAGAAAGGAGAGATGGTTCAAAGAGCAGAAAGAAATTTTCTGAATAAAGTTGGAGCTGGGGGAGTGGGCAGAGAGAGTGATATCAAATTGTATATATGTAAATTTTACCCTGAAATTTCTCTTTCTTTGTGTACCTGGGATGTTTTTTCAGAGCATTGGTCTTCTCATTTATATTTAATTAATTTCCTCTAGTCCAACATGATCTGTATAGTCATTTCTATATTTGATATTTTCAATTTGACGTTTCAGTTTCCTTTATTTTTGGGACTGGATTTCTTTGTCGTACCATTTCTCATTCTGTGCTACATAGTCAATGCATTAGTGTGTTGATCAAGATGTGGCTGGATCTTAAGTCTAATCTTTTGTGTATTGTATCCTCTGATGAATTTCAAAATGTTGTACAAGGAACAGTAAGTTTTTAAAGTGAACGTGTGAAGAAGTTACTAGTTCCTATTTAAAATATGTCACATATATTAAGGTGTTTCTTCGTGAACTTCATCTGATTGCATCCAGTAGATATATAAAATCTGTTTATCCTTCCTTACATTTGTTTTGAAATCGGATTATTCTTCATGAAAGTGTCCTGTGAAATTAAGGATTTACTTTTTGATTATAATTGTTGATCATATGTTGCAGCCTGATTGCTTGGATGATTTAGCCTGGGCAATTATGCATGAGGTCAGCAAATTATGTTATCGTGCTTCTGAAGCCGATGTTATTCGCGCTCGTAATCAGGTATTTCTAGTCTCATACTGTTTTGGGTATCCCAATTACTTGTAGGTTCTTGATTTTTGAGGGTTTGCAGTCTATTTTGTCTTTCAATCTCTTTTTTTCTCAACACTGAAAATCAACTGAGATAAACTACATCAAATTATGTTTGTAGATGGACTTGGTGATGATCACGAAATGTGTTTCACATTATGATGACTATCTGAAATTGCGTTTACCTTTGCAATTTATTGTTCATATTTGTCCATAATTCTGCCATGAATTACACTGCTGTTTGCAGGCCGGTCAAAAATTATCATCGTCCATCATGTGTTCTTTAGTTTATTTTCCTAAGATGATCATGGTTTGCAAAACCACTAGTCTTTTGTAAATGATGACCAACTCTGTATCAGGATTGCAATGTTCAATTCAATTTGTAGAAGACCTAATTGAAGAACATGCTTGATTAATGATGTTGCTGATGTTAACTACTAAAATAGGTTATTGTAATCGTTTTTTGTTTGCTATTGTATGAAGTATGTATGGCCTACAGTCACTCCGTTTTTTAAATTGTCTATGATTTCCTGTTGGATGTAACTTTATTGATCTCTTGCTATACGCCATACCAACCGCCAGCTACACCTAGCACATGCTCTGCACAAACATCTCTGTTCTATAGGGATGTATGTATAATTGTGCTACAGATGCCAACAAAAAAACCACCAACAAGCACACACATTAGGTACAATTACGATTTACAGACATCCTTGCAGATGCAAAAATATATTTCACACTTTTTCATTATGAGTTAGGGCCATATATGATGCTTGTTTGACGAAAATACTTCCTGACTTTTTCTGCAGTTGAAGTCCTCTCTGCTGCTTCACATTGATGGAACAAGCCCTGTTGCTGAAGATATAGGCCGTCAGGTTTGATATCTTTTGCAAAACCTATCTTGTATTGCCATAATTTAGGAATCACGGACATTCTTTCAGGCTCAAAGTGCGGTGTCCAACACACCCTAGACACGTTTGGACACGTGTCGAACACCCTCCAACACCTGTGAATTTATTTTGTTTTTTTCCGACACATTTCGGACAAGCTCTAGACATGTCCCGCACGTTTTGGACATGTTGAGTAATTTTATAATTTTTTAAAAATTATGGGTTATTTTGTAAATTTTAAAAAATATGGGCTGTTTTATAGTTTTAAAAATTTAAAGTTGTATCTTTTTCTTTTGTTTCTGTCAATAGTCCTTGCTCCTCAGGATTATGTCACAGTCAAGAGAGACTCCTTTCGTAGTAGGCGACACTTTTTTTTCACCAAATTTTTTATAAAATTCCAAGTCATAACTTAACAAAGAAAAGATGAATAAAGAGGTAAAACAAACGAAGGTGATAAAACAGTTGATCTTTTGTGGAGCAATAATTTAATGGTAGCAAAAGCAAAGTTCTCTCAGTGACAAGCTTTGCCGAAGGAGAGAAAGTGTCTTGGTAATCAATACCTGCTTCTTGTTGTTGTTGGATGAAACATGTAGCCTCTGATCGAGCCTTGAACCTCTCAACTGTACCATTGGATCTCAGCTTTCTTTTGAAGACCCAGTTGTTGGCTACTGCAGTTTTCCCTTAGGGAAGGGGATGACAGTTCCAAGTGTTGTTGTCAACTAGTGCATTCATCTCTGACTGCAGGGCATCACACCATTCCAAGTGTTGAATAGCTTCATGGTATGCCTTCGGCTCAGTTTGAGAGGAGAGTGCAAGCAAAAGACCAGAGTGGTGAAAATTTTTCATAGCCAAGAATAGTGGTTAGGTGATGAGGATTTCCTGGGTGTCTAGCTGCAACAGATATGTCAGATTGTAGCGGGGAATCACCAATAGCCACATTTTAGTGACAATCACTGAGGTAAGCAAGATCTCTTCTTGATCTGGATGATTTTCTGGTCAAGTTCTTTTGAGAAGGCACATGAGGGGGTGTTTTAGGCTCTGAGTCTGTGGGTGCATGTCTAACCGAGACATCAGGATAAGAGTTACTACTGGAGTCAGTACTACGTGTGGTAGTATTGGGAAGACTATCCGGCAAGAGATTGGGAATGACCCCATGATTTTGGGGTGAATCGGTGGGTGAACAGGGGTGTTGAAAAGGGTATATCAACTCAGAAAATAACATCTCTGGATATTAAAACTATCTGAGTAGAGGCCAATTGCGGCAAGGTGCTTAAATGGTCAATTAGTAGAGGCCAAACTATGCCAAGCTACAGTGGTCAAACTACAACCTACTGAGGCCGAACTACTCCTTGGTCTTTGTTGAACTATGGGGATACAGATTTCTCACATTGATGAACTTCGAAGTGCCCATTTATGATGTGGCTATCTATGATGTGCCAAACTACCGAGCTTTTCACAATCCGGGCGCTGAACTACCTTGATACTTATGAGTCTCACGAATGTTGGGCGATGGGTTAGTGATGTAGTTATTTTAATTAAGTGCGCTGTTGCAATTATGTGTGTTAGTGTTATTAGGGTTGTGGTTGGCTATATAAGCTTGGCTAAAGCCAAATCATGGGGCATTCCATTATTTTGAGAATTGTGCGAACACGTGGTGGCTGAAAAGCTTGGGACTCATTATGTGTAACTCTTCAACTCTTCCAGAATTTGTTTTGAGTCTGCTTCAACTGGATTCGGATTATTCAGCTTCTTGCTTAGAAGTATGGTTGCCGCTGCTGGTTGTTGCCTCTGTTTGGAGACTAATTCTAGATGTGAGAAGCTTGTTGAAGCAAGGACCTACATAAGGTTTTAGCTGGAAAATGTCTGCTGTCCAACTCAACAGTGCCATAGATCTTCCATCTCTTTCATTCTTCATTTTTTTTGTACATTTCAAATTATTTTTTAGATGCTATTGTCTGGCTATTCGATCAGCCTATCTTTGCTCTTTCCTTTTCGTTCGAAGGGTGTGGACCTGTGGTTGAAAATTCAAACTAACTACTGTTTCAATCTCTATACTTATACAAGGGGAATTGCTTTGGTTTATATTTTGCTGACAAACTACGACAATGCGGGCCTCTGATTTGAAGGGTTATTGGGTCTCTTTTGTCTTCTCATCCTTGTGCGGTCGGGCCTATCTTTACTAGCACTGTTGTTTGTGATTAACCAACACATAAGCGGGTGTGATAAGTTTTCTGTTATGAAGTTTTCTATTATGAAGCTTGTAAAAGCAAACAATGGGAAAATCTGTTTTCATGGTTTTCTTTGAAACTGATCTTGCTTGTCTTACGGTTGCAGCTACTTACTTATGGCCGAAGGATCCCGTTTGCTGAGTTGTTTGCAAGGATTGATGCTGTTGATGCAAGCACTGTCAAACGTGTCGCTAATCGCTTCATACATGATAGAGTAAGATTTTTCTGGCTTTCACTAGATCGCAGGTTTAACTTACATTTGGCTCTACCTAAAGAAGAACCTAGCTATCCATCCAAAGAGTAGTTTTTTAAGTAGGAAAAACAAACTTTATAATTTCTTTTGGTGATCTAGAATGTGGGGTTTACCATGGAGTGAATTATGGATTGATATTCGATATATTAGCCGATATCTTTTGGTATCAAAGCCCCGACACCGATATTTAAAATATCGGCCATTATTTTCCTATCAGATTGAAATTAGTTGAAACTCTTGCTTTAATACCGAAGCAAATTTGAAATATCCGATATCGATACGGCCACAACCAATCCTTATACTAATATTTTCATCCGTTGGGTTACTATTCTGGTCTTCAACTTCTAATGTCCTAAAAAATCATGCATAATTTTGAACTAAGATACCATCTGTGGGAAACTTATCATTAACCAAGTTTTGGCAATTGTCGCAGGATATTGCAATAGCTGCGACGGGACCCATCCAAGGCTTGCCCGATTACAACTGGTTCCGGCGCAGG
The DNA here is from genome assembly GCA_033239525.1 of Nepenthes gracilis. Lineage (NCBI taxonomy): Eukaryota > Viridiplantae > Streptophyta > Magnoliopsida > Caryophyllales > Nepenthaceae > Nepenthes > Nepenthes gracilis. The sequence goes on from BSYO01000015.1 coordinate 15,052,726, forward strand.
ACCTACTGGAACCGCTACTGAGTTAATGTTTCTCCCTTCTCTGCTCTCCTCATAATTACTTCATTTTGTCAGCGGCGGTTCTCTCTCATTCTCTTTCCCTCTGCAACAAATAAAATGTCTTGTTTCCCTCCGCATGACATGTCCTCCTGAAGTTCAAATTTACCACCGTAACATTAGTCATTAATGTTATTCATTGATGCGGAATATTATGTGCAATCGACCTTTCCGAGCTGCACGCTTTTCTTGCTCATTTTTAGAAGATCCTTCTCCTGCAGGTTCGAAATTTTACTTTAATAACAACGATTCGATGATGGCAATATGGCCTTGCCGATGTAGAAGTAGCTTTTTCTTTCTAATTTCTTAATGTTGTCATCACATAACATCCAAGTGTGTGCCTTTTTATTTTGTCATTTTAACAAATTATTTAAAGATTCACATAGTTTTTCATCCATTCAACCAATCAAATGCAGCATGTATTCTATGGGAGTACAACATCATAATTGTTGTTAGGGTTTTTGTGGACATGGAAAGAGGACAATTGGTCATTCCTTTTCGCTTTTATTCATTTATGGAGTAATAAAGTTGGTGCAATAAGAAAGGAGATAATAACGTATCAATACAATAAGTAGTTAATAACGTATTAATCTTTCCATGATACATGTTTATCATATTCTTGACTATACCACTAATTTCTTTAACACTTCAACTGATGCTGATGTATAAATGTTGTTTAAACCAACTTGAAACAAATGAAGAATTTGCAAACATATCGGTGAGTTGATCTCTAAACTTTACAAATGATGTATACGTATTATTATTCACAATTTCATCCCAAATGAAATAACAATCGATTTTGAAGTGCATGGTAGTCTTATGAAATGCCATATTTGATGGGATATGTAGCACAGTTTAATTATCACAAAATAATGGGATAAAAGGAATATAAAAATTGATTTCTAAAATAAAATGTTGCAACCATGTTAATGCACTGGTGGTGTGGATCATTGCCCAATATTCTGCTTCTTCACTTAATTTTACTACCACCGTTTGCCTTTTACTTTTCTATGAAATAAGGTTAGCACCATGAACTGCACCCCAAAGTAGATCAACTATTGGAAGGAGATCTTGTCCAGTCTATATCTACAAATTCTTTTACCCAAAGATGTCCATTTGATCTATGTAATATTTTAAGTCTAGGAGCCTTATTTAGATATTTAATAATATATAATAGTTTCTAGATGGGTTACTTGATGAGTTTTTAGAAATTAATTCACTATACTGACTGTATATGAAGTATCAAACTTGATGATGATAAGATAATTCATTTTTTTCAACTAGCCCACAATACTAACTTAAGATTTTCAAACAACTATCCTTCATTTAAGAGCTATAGATTAGAATCCATGTGTCTATCGGATAAATTCCAAGAAGGCTAATATTATTCAAATATCAAGTACATACTTTTGTAGAGATAGATTTATACCTTCCAAGATCTAGCAACTTTTGTTCTTAAGAGGTAGCAACGTTTGCCTAAATCATTTGTTTGGGACTGTTGTTGTACAAACTATTTTAGAAACAGAATCCCATCTACATCGTTCCTAATCACAAAAAAATCACCAACATAAATTACAATAATAGTAGAGCTTGTATTCTCATGTAAATGAAAGACTGAATAGTACTTTAGACATTGTCATTGATTGAACTCAAGGATAACATTTGAAAATTTCAAAAACCATGCTCCAGGTGACTACCCTAGTCCATTCACCGCCTCCTTCAATCTACAAACACAATTCTGGTACTCCCTCTAAGCATCAAACCACAAAGGTTTCTTCCTATAAACTCTTCAAGCAAGTTACCATTAAGAAATGCATTCTTAGTATCCAATTGAAATAGAAGACAATTGAGTTTAGTAGCAGTGGAAATAAGAACCCAAATAAATGACATTTTTGTAGGTGAGAATATTTCATCTAAATCAATAAGTTACCATTAAGGACCTATAGTAACCTAATAAAAACTTTTAGATGGTCAATAAACAATCTGGATTAAATTAGGTACAAAAATCTATCTAAATCAACAAGCAATCTCAATGCCATGTAACCTAAGGGACACAAATCCCACTTTTTTTGGTAATAAAAATCAATTGTTAAAATTAGGAGTGCAAAATCTAAGGGATTTCGCTAATCCTGAACAAGCAATCTGGGACAATCGTAAGGGATGATTACAAGCCCAAAGATTTCATTGAATTTGAAGGATTCTAATTCAATAGCATTCCTCCATGTAGGACAAGATAACGCATCTGGGACAATCGTAGGAATGATTACAACCAAAAGATGAGAAGTGAAAGATTTGAAGGATGGCAACAAAGAATTAACAAAAACATATTGGGTAATAGGATGGCACTCTACGTTTACCTTTGGGAGGAGCAATGGATTAGAGACTCAAGATTTGCATCAAACCACAAAGGTTTCTTCCTATAAACTCTTCAAGCAGGATCTTAAAGATTCTTAGATAAAAAATATTGGCAAAATAAGAACATAAATGACATGGGGATGTCATTAAATCAATACTATGTGTTTATATGTAACCTTTAGTAACTAATCAAACTTTTAGATGGTCAATAAACAATCTGGATTAAATTAGGTACAAAAATCTACTTACAACAAGCAATCTCAATGCCATGTGGTAAGGGACACAAGTTTTCATTGTAGGATTCTAATTCAATAGCATTCCTCCATGTGGATAACGCATCTACAATCGGATGATACAACCAAAAAGATGAGTCTTTGAAGGATGGCAACAAAGAATTAGAATAGATGGACACTTTTTTACCTTTGGTTTAGGAGGATACACTTGCAATAAAGACGAAAAAAGATTTAACATGGGGATGTCATTGAATATAAGCCTGCAGATGATGAGACTGATCATGGTGGTCTAGCAGGATAGGTGGATCATTAGGATGATACGAGTCAATGGTAAATAGACGGACTTTTAGGTTGGAGGATACACCGGTACGAAAATATAAATATGAAGCAGTGGAACGTTTCATCGTAATCAATACTTTATATTTGTGTACCCTTTAATAACTAATTAGACTTTTAAACGGTCAAGGAGCAAAATGGATAAAATTAGGCACAAAAATCTACTTACAACAAGGAATCTCAATGCCATGCGGCAAGGGACACATCCTCAACTTTTCATTGTCCCATAAGCTTTCCATTTATAATTCAATAGCGTTCCTCCATGTAGGACAACAAAACACATCTTGTACAATCATAGGGATGACTACAGAAAAATGAAAGATTTAAGGGATGGCAACAAAGAATTAATAAAAACATATTAGGTAATAAGATGGTACTTGACACTTATACATTTACCTTTGGGCGGAACAATGGGATGGAGGCTCAAGATTTGTATGTGTAGGATCTAAAGACGATACAAAAATTGGCAGAAGTATAACAATGGGATGTCAGAGTATAAACTTATAAATGATAAAACTGATCATGGCAGTCTAATAGGATAGGTGGATCATTAGGATGCTATAGGTCAGTGGCAGATAGACGGACTTCTGGGTTGGAGGACACACCAATACAAAAAAATAGATATAAAATAACGAAATGTCTCATCGTAATCAACATTATATATTTGTACATAACCTTAAGCAACTAATCAAACTTTTAGACAGTCAATGTATGGACTAAATTAGGTACAAAATCTACTTACAACAATCAATCTCAATGCCATGCCATGAGGGTCACAAGCCCCACTTTACATTGTCACGTGGGCTTTTCATTTATAATTCAATAGCATTCCTCCTTGTAGGACAAGATAACACATCTTGCAAAATTATAGGGATGACTACAGCCGAAAGATGAGAAGTGAAAGATTTGAAGGATGGCAACAAATAATTAATAAAAACATATTGGGTAATAGGATGGTACTTGACACTGGTACGTTTATTTTGGGGAGAAACAATGTGTTAAAAACTCAAGATTTATATGTGTAAGATCTAAAGACAATGAAAAGATTGGTGGGAGCATAACAATGGGATGTATAAACTTGTAGAGGATGAAACTGATCCAACAGCCTAACGGGATAGGTGGATCAATAGGATGGTAAGGGCCAATGGTGGATAGATGGACTTCTAAATTGGAGGACACACCAATACGAAAATATAAATTACATATCGGAATATGGGGTTCCATTCAAGGCATTGACGAGAAAAGAGTTGTGGATTCGTCAAAGGTAATATTCCCACTTACAAAGTAGCGATTGGGAGTAGAATTGTATGATTTATACCTTTTTGTGTATTAGAGTAAAAAAAAAATACACTAAATACACCGGGGGCCTAGTTTTTAGAACTAGGCCCAAGAATGTGAATATAACGAATACATCTAAAAACCTGACAAGGCCGCCACAAGAAGTATGTCGAGGATGGAAAAGGAGAGACTCAATTACGTAGGATGGTTTTGCGATTTATGGACTAACATGTGTTAAAAACAGCATCATTCCAAAATTGTTTGGAACGTCCATATGACTCATATAGGCTCTAGAAACTTCCAATAAATAATAATTTTTTCATACAACGATCCCATTTTATTAAGGAGGACATATATACAAAGTTTGATGAAATATTTCTTTAGAAGAGTCATAAGAGGTGAAATTGGACTCATATTATTCGGAATTATCAATGTAAGATCTGAATTTCAGTTTTGATTTAGATCCAAAATAGTTAAAACATAGAAAGTAAATCAATGAGTTTCTCATCAAAAATATTCAAATCATACAAAAAAAAAAAGTAATCAAAAAGTAAAAAAACTAAAATTTATTGGAAATATGAATTGGTCTAATACAATGGAGTAAGCTAACTCAAATGATTTAATAACATGATTAACACATTTGGAAGGAAATGACACGCGGTCATATTTGCTAAATTGACCAATTTCATATGAAAAACACAACACATAATTAAGACCCTCAATTTGACTCTCTAAAATAGACAAGGATAGGTGACCAAGATAACAATGCCACCGAATAGGAGATGTAGACAAGAGAGCTTGAGGAGGAGAGATAGATGAGATGTCAGGGTAGTTAGACAACTCACATCATGCCTCGTACCAATTATCATGTTTGTCTTGAGATTCTAGAATACACACAAAAGGACAAAAATTAACACAACAGTGTTGAGTTTTTACGATTGAATAATAGATAATAAACTAAATGAAAATTTTGAGACACAGAACATCAAATAAATAAATAAATATTAGGGCTCAGATGAATGTTTCCTAAGTCTGCAACTTTAATATGAGAACCATTAGCAAAAGGTAATGCATTTACTAAAATCATGATGGTTAAGAAAGGAAGTAGACAAAACAGCCATATGTTCATTGGCTCCAGGATCAATAATCTATGGACTGTGAGTGGAGAATGAAGGACTGTGGGATGTGATACATAACTATGCAAGATTATCTATGGAAACAGTCTTTCTATGAGTTAAAACTCAGCATACTCTTCTCATGGTATTGGTAGAAAATCAAGCTATAAAGCAGGCACAACGTTAGAAGAGGAGATAGATTTCCATTGAATATACTTGGTGAACAGAACTAACCGGTTTGCTGTATAAATTTCAACAATAATCGATAGATTGACCAATGTTACCACAATAATTAAATTTTTGAGATTCACATCTACCTGAGCGATCATTGCTTCTAGAGTCACAACCACCCCAAAAGGAACTAGAATCACCACAAGCTACAAACATAGAGCAATCTCCACTATGGAAATTATTTGAAAGTGGAATATTGAATCCAAGAGAACACCTTGGCAAGGAATGGAAGCTCTTACTTGCCTAATATCAGATGGAAGACCAAGAAGGAAGTTTACAACATCAATATTCTCTTGCAGTTTTGCTAAAGCTTTGAGATCTATAGAAGTGGCTAGTGCAAGTTCCGTTCTTCGTAAATGGCTAAGAATGGGTTAATGTATTCAACTACACTTTGAGATACATTTTCCAAGCCAAAATACACGCACCTCATAAATAAGGATTACATTACTGGACGAGAGTACATATGCTTGAGGTAATCCCAAATGGATTGGACATTTTTGAGAAAAAAAGTGATGATAACCCAATATGAGACTCTATGTTAGCTAGCATCAACCCAAAATTTGCATTATCTTTCTGATCCCATCGATCATTGGGATAAGTAGTGGACTCACTTTCATCAATAAACTTGGCCGGTAGAGTGGGTGTCCATGATATCAAATGATGAATTAGGCTTTTGTTACAACGAAACGATTCAACAAATCTCATCTAATACATACAATTTTTTTCATTTAATTTCTCCAAGACCATGGACCAACAATGTTAAACATTTCAAATTTGGATGACATGATGTATATTAAAAAATGAATAATATCCTAAATGAGGCCAAACGATGCATACCCTTAGTAAAGGCCCTCTTTTTTCTAAAAGAAGAGGGGGCTCAGCCAAATGCCCTCACCCATACTTGTAAACGAAAGACATAGATTAGGGCAATTAAGGGCAAAGTGAACATGTGATATATGAGGAGGTCCACACAAAGAACTTCAACAAAACCACAAGAAGAATTTTAACAAAGTGAACTTAAGACAAGGATACGACCAACACTAATGAACTGACGAAGAGAATCACAACATACAGATCACAAAAAGCTTTAATGGCTAGAGCAACATAGAAACGCCAAGAACAGGTAGAATCTGAAGGACAACAAAAAATAAAGTATCAACAAATCTAGAAAACACGAAATGGCTATGGCAAAAAAGAAGTTACCAAACAAATTCCTTATTGTGTTTTTTGTGCTCTTCTCATCTGGCTCTATCTCTCTCCCTCTCTCGTCACCTTTTCTTCTTCTTTTGTAATTGTTGCCGAGAAAAATTAGAGAGTAATGAGAAACCCTTAGCATTCTGATAACATGCTGTTGCCAAGGTTTCTGTGAATGTGGGATGAGGGCAATTGCTCATTCCTTTCCTTTGATTCATTTTATAGAATAATAAAATCAGTGCAATAAAGATAAAATAATATATCAATATAATAAGGAAGGAGTCAATATAGTATCAAAGTAGCCCTCATTTATTTTAATTATATCCTTCGCTAATCTACTAATTTCTTTGACAATAGTAAATATCCTTTCACACTTTGAGAGGTGCAAAATATGATGACAATTTTCCAAATATATTGTGCAATATTATACCATCACTGAAATAATATTCAACGTTCAACAAATTTATGCATGTGTAGTTTCAATTTACTAATTGTAGCCATTATAGTTCTCATGTCCACCAGCCCACTCCCTAAAAGAAAAGGCAATCTAGCATTTTCTCTGCCAGGGAAGAACCCAAGTAGATGTACCAATTACACATGATAATATGCGGGTTCCACTTTGAAGCTTGAAACAACCAATGCCAAAGTACCCTTTCGACAATTCATTTTCAAACTGGTTCACTTACTGACGCTTGTAGGATACAAATAAAACATTTATCTGAGCCCAGGGAATTAACCTCTATAGGATAAATGTGCAAGTTAGATGTTTCATTTCACCATTACAGAAGCATTTAATAAGCCCATGCTCATAATAACACTGCAAAATATATTACAAAATCAAACTTACATTTAGAGAAGTATAAAGACAGGTCTCAATTTCCACAAGCAGGTCTCCGCTGTACAACCAAATCATCAGCGGAGTAGTAATCTGCAATGAGCCGGTACATATATGATGGGTTATGCCCTCCGCTGCAAAAATGAAACAGCCATCAATGTCAGCAGTTGCAAGATATCATGATGCCAAAAAAATGAAAAAAATTAGTGAGCGAGAACACAGGTTTAAATGCAAGGCATTGAGCTGGAGAAACTTTTACATTCACAAATATCACTGCACTTACATGTAGCAATAGCTTTAAAAGGCAGAGTTTCAGAAAACACACACGGCAAACAAAATATTCCTCACCTTCAAGATGCATTTGTTATAGCGGAAAAGTAGTGTGACAAGATTCTTTTATTTGGGGATTTGAATACTCAGTAATATATAGAAGTTTAACAGCTCAGGTGTTCAGTTCAACATTTTCCAGAAACGTGAAGTACCATAAGCACATGAGCTTAACATTCCACATCATAAGAAAGAAGTTAAGAAAGCAGAACTCACGTGTCTGTAATGAAGAGAGCAACAAGCTTTGGTGGCACATAATCAAATATGGGATTGACAACGTGAAGAAGAGGGACACCAGTAGCACTTCGCAAATCCATACAATCTGAGAATTCTCCAAAATCCAGCAAATCAGATGGGGATTTTAGCTCATTTAGCAAGACCTCTGGATTATGTGGATACAACGGACACAACTGTATGCAGACAGATAAGGCGTTTAGTGCTTCCCTGTGACAATAATAAAGTACAGAGAAGCAATAACCATGTTGCATCAAACGATCACTCTTGTAATACACAAATTAAGAAGAAAAAAGAAAAACAATGAAGCAAATGGCATGTTGGCCCAGCCAGAAAAAGCACGTTTCTTAAATATATGGTTGTTTCTTGAGAGGTTAGTATGTGCAGACACCAGCCCAGTGAGCCTGGAACCTTTGGATAGATAGATCACCCAAGCTATTTAATCTTCTGTAAACCTATTACATAAATGTATGCCAGCATACAAGATCTGAATGGTCAGCTGGGTCAAAGAGAGAAAGATAACCAGCCTTTTGAAATGCAGCTTTTGTTTGCAGCCGCTTTGGGCTACAATAGGTTTTGCTAAAAGTCAAGAAGTCGGGCAAGTTGCTTCCTGGAAGCAACTTTGTGCACAAGCTGACGTGGGATTTTAAAAAACCCTATAATAGTACCCTAAGATATCAACAGAAATAACAATCAAGCTCCTTCACAACTTATCCAATCATTTCTAAATTAGTAAATTTTAAACTACACATTACAACCACATCATAGTTCATCAAACACTACTATTACTCAAAGCAAAACCATGCTATAGTTACCAAACACTATATTGGTAATGGGTATAGTAGTCACCGGCCCAAGAGGAAGGTCCGTCCAGGATTCAACCCATGATTGAGTAATGGCCCATTTGGCCGATAAAGCCCAGAGCGGACAGATGAATCCGTCGGTCCAGTCAAGACAGCCCACTTCCAATGCAGGCACTAATTTTAACCAATCGGAACAGCCAACTTCCTTCTCTTATACGAATGGCTCAATGCAATCGGTTGTCAGTTAGGAACCGTTGGCCGAACAGCATACTCTTATCCCTCCTCTTATCCATGGGCAGTTGACAAAAAGATCAACTGTCCTATAACTCTATAGTCGGATGATATACGGGGGAGTGAGTCCGCCAATCCTTTGACCATTTATTTATTGTGTTGCATAGGACCCAAATTCAAGCCATAAGGAGACCGGACCCATTACAAATCGAACAAATCAGGCAAACCAGTTTTTGGCTCCCTAATCCGTATAGTAATTCGGAACCGAGGACGCATCAACTGCGCTTCTCAGCACACATGATTCCCAGCACACCTAAGGCTTGCAATTGCACCACATTTAGACAGTAATTATGATTTATCTCCGCTCACGGTCCAAGCTCAATTTTAGACACACAACAGCAATGAAAAAATCACTGCAATTTTCCTTTGGATTTGGCCAAAAAAATAAAAGGTGAACATTGGTGCCATGGTAAGGTTGCTCCAGAGTATCTGCAATATAAAAATAAGGTTGCGTACATTTGATCCTCTTCAAAACCCATGATATGGGAGCCCTGTGTATTAATTGCTGCCTATTTCATCCGGTGAAAAAATTGAATTTCCCATCCCAAATCACTGTTGTTCCATAATTTGCATCGTATATAAGAATGTTAGTGAATCTTACATATTTGGTCAAAACATAAAAGAGAGAGAATCTTGATATGATGGTAAGGCTACCCCTTTCTAACTAGCAGGTCATGGGCTCAAAATGTGAAAACCACCTTTTGTGATGTAAGGATAAGACTATATTTGTCACATCATTCCCAGACTCCACAATGTGGGAGCCTTAGTACTTGGTCATACTTCATATTTGGTTAGAACATTCAATTTATCATTCCAAATCAGTAGTGTTCCATAATTGGCAAGAAATAGATCCAATTTGCAATTAGCTGAGGGAAGATAGAACTGTGGTAACTTTGGTGTCTCCCATGGCCATTCTCTCTCCAAAAGCTAGGATTACCTTTGCATCCATCTTGCCTGTTTCCACTTTTGGCTTTGTTCCAATAGGCCTAAATATAATCTTTCAGCCTCTTGCAATTTCTTTGAATTTAAGAGTTAAATTCTCATTGGATATTTAGGATTCCTTTTACAGTGTGAAATTATTTAGTAATTAAAATGATGATCTGATGATACTCAAAATTTGCTTCAAAAAGAATTGTTCTTGCAGCAGGGTCGAATGGCTTTTTATACTATCATGGGTTGGGAGAATGAAGATTTTGTAGCTGTTTATATGCTTGAGGATTTGAATATTACTTATTTTTCTTTGCTATTACTTGAAGACCAACCAGGATGACAAGAATAAATCATGAGAAAATAAAGGTCAAAACAACCACAATGAAACTCCATAGAATAGAGAAACACACATGTTGGAACAAGACATTAACCTTATAGTGGTTGTTATTTCTTTGATAATATTTCACTTACACACTGTATATGACGTTCTCATTACAATTCTTCCATGTCACAAAGTGATCTACATTTTGGTCACATAATATTTTTATATATTCAGAAAGAAAGAGCAAAAAAATCGTATTTCATTTGAATATTGTAAATCATAGATAAAAATATCGATATCAGTCACAAACATATCAGTATCAAACATATTGGACAATATTTATCGGAATAAAAAAATTCTAAAAATTTTAAGTTGACAAGATCACCCTAGCCGATACACAGGCCAATAATTTGAATATCGGCATATGCTACAACATGTTGCCGATATAACAATATAACACAATATTATCACAATATTAAAAAATATCAGTATTTGGGGGCCAATATCAATACATATTGGCCAAATTTATAATATCAGACGAACATTTATATTTATGCCATAAATATATCTTACCCATCGCAATTAAGAAGAGCACAAAACTAGTCGACAACTCAATGTATCTATGGAATCAAACCGCAGCTAAGAATGAACAAGGATATTGGCTGTTGAAAAATGGATATAAGTTGTTGAACCACAAATATGAAGATTTTAATCATTCCTCAGCATTGTTAACGCCTCTATATTTCTTTCCTTTCACATAGTCTGAATCACATCCAAGGGAATGATTCTCTGGTAGTTTTCTTCTATAATCGGATTGTGACATTTTTCTTTACCCATCTGCTTCTATATTGCAAGCAGTGGTGTTCCCTTTCCCACCAGAGTGTATAGGGTCTAGGAAGTGGCATATTTTTTTTACGTATTGATGGTGTCACAAGATTCGGAATGAGATTCCAGTTAGTACTTTTGGCTGTACAAAAATATGGATCCACAATCAAGGATGCAGAATTTAAGGCAGGCAAATGCTGCAGGTGCATTGAGCAGTGGAGGGGTGGCAACAATTGAATTCAGTAAACATATAGCAGATGGGTCCTTCTTTCCCAAACAGCAAAATGGGGTTCTTGCCAGAGTTACCAGTGGTCCGGTCAGATCATAACAAGTGTTGAATCAAGAAGAGTCGGCAAACAAGGTTGGATTATCAAAGTCAGGTTATTTTGGGCCTCTTGTCATCCTATGTAAAAGGTCAGGTTGAATTCCAGTCGCTTTTGATTTTCAGTGAAAAAGTTGGGCCTTGGTATAACAGTAAGATATAGGTTCAAATCAAGGAACTGCACTCTGAAATGAAAGAGTATGATTGCACACTTCTAACCCTCACCATAACTCACAATATGGGAGCTTTGCGCACTAAGCTGCACTTTTTTATGTAAGGTGAATTTAGGTCATGGCAATTTGGATCAAGGTTGCATCAGTTCAGGTTATATGAATTGGGCACAAGTTTATTGGATTTCTCCTACTGAGTTAGGAATCAAGTAAATCTATCCATCTAAAGTCACTTTCTATTCCAGCCATTTAGCAATTATTTGGGTCCCAAGCATATAAAATCAGGTCAGGTAGATTACAGTCTCAATGCATTCAGATCATGGATCATTGTGAAGTGGGATGAGTTGCACCAATTATTTTAATATATTTTCAGGTCAGGAAGGGTCAGGTTTTGGCAGGTTCTGTTGAAAGTTGGGGTCAGGTCAGATTTTTTCCATGGGTAAAACATTGGAAAAGATACTCATGTTTAACACTATTCCAATTATGTGCATTTTAATTATGTCATATTCTAGGATGTTATATCATAATGAACATTTCCACAGTGAGAAACCATGCAGCTTATGTGCACAGATAGCAGACAACTCATAGTGAATGATTGCATTATACTTTCAGGATATCAACCACAAAAGTGACAGCCCAACTCAAGGAGGAAACCTATTTTTTGTTGCCCTATAGGATCACGAGGAAAGTCCATTGAACATAAGAGTTCATGGTAGCCATAACAGAACTCTTCATGTTAAAACTCTTACATGTACAAACATTCCATAATAGACATCAGCAAGAATAACACCAACATAGGAGAAACTGAAGCTGACAGATAATTAATCATTAATACACAAGAAAAGAGAACGTCTCACCCCTAGCTGACAAAAACCATCCATATACTCTAGCAAGAGGGATTAATGAAGAACATGAATGAGTAGAAGTTATCTTGAGAGAGAAGGGGGGGCTCACTTTCTCCACTTATTCTTAATGGAGGAAAATGATGGTTTCTCAATTGAATGGAGCTGCTCCCACATAGAAATATCATGTCTATTATAATATAGCAGGAATAGAGCAAGAAACATAAGAAGATCATGATACATAACAGAAGATAAACGCCTATTTTTTAACTTTTGACAACAGCATATAAGAAGTATGAAGCTACCAACCTTGTGGCTGCCAGCAACAACAACAAAAGGAACTGCATGCCTTTGAGCAGCAAGTGCAACCATATTCAACCCAACAGGGGCTATTAATCCACCATTGGCCATGATGGCATGAGCTCCAACTATCACCTGTATATCAAAAGCATCTCATCAAACATGGAAACACTAAAAGAAAGTCATCTCAAACAGCAAAAACGTAAGATGGACACTTACCATGTTAACTCGAGATATCATGGCAAAAACAGCAGAATCAGTAATTACTGTTGTCTGCAAGCCTCTTGCAACTAATTCTTTGGCAAGAACATGACCTTGATACCTGATTGTTGAAAAATTGGCCAAGGATTTAAGGTTAAAAGAGGATGCATTAAAATCACAACTCAAGACAAAACAAATAGCCTTCTACTTCACCATCTTTCTATTTTGGTGAAAAGATGTCTGCTCTAGTTTTGTTGTTTTTTGATGTTGAAATAGGTTTTCTTTATTCATGGGAGATGAGTTTCGATGTATTGGATAAAGATGGGCACGGGGACAACACTAGATGGCATGAACACTAGTTAAACCAATTAAAACATATAATTATGACAATTTGAATAAGAAAAATATATACAAACTCCTAAGTTGTTGAAAATACAATACTATTAAGAAGATTTCAAATTCCTCGTCATTATTTCATTCACAAAAATAAAATTGCCTCTAAAAGGTTTAATTTTTAATGTTTTAATTAGCATATAAGCATATTCTTTGTATTAATATTTCAAAGAATAAAGATATTTTTAATCGAAAAGAAATAAATACCAAATTTCACTTCAAAAGCAACAGCTTGGACCATCAAGGTTTCTGAAGTTTCTACAGCTCTTTGGACAAGCTGAAAATTATCCAACAGAGCTTTTAAAATAATCTACAAATTGTTGCTCCTAGAAAATAGCTTTTCAGTCTCGAAGAAAAAGAAGTTAGGCAAAAGGACCCTAAGAGTCACCTTAATGACATTAAAAAAGTGACTAGACAATAAAACATTGTGCCAAAACAAAGGAAATACTGAAATTTTTATTCAGCCCATGATATTTTTCCATGTGCATGTTTGAATTTAAAAAAATTACTATTTTATTTCTCACACATCTGAAAAACATATGCTGATGTTCAGACACTAGACTTGTCGGACACGTAACTGAGGTGTATTGCAGGCATGCCATGTCCTATATGTCAAACATTGACATGGGTCCTTGGAAACCAGCTAAGAAAACCTTGATTACAGTTCCTCACTTTTTCTAACAGGAAAACATATAACAGTAAGTTTTTCAAGGTTATTTGAACAACTATACATGTTCTCAAGGATAGGTTGATGAAACTCTCTATATTAGAAGAACAAAGTCCTCTGCTAAATTTGATCAATCCTATAGATTTTGATGACAGCCAATTCTTCTGATAGGTGTTCTTTTATTTCATGAACAGGAGAGGGTGATGGTCTTAGCCTACAGGTTGACAATTTCCTTTCGTTCCTAAACAAGTCCACCTTGAGCCGTTGCATTCAAAAGCAAGCAAAGAAACAATTACACACCTTGGAGCACCTTCTGCGACAAAAACCCGAAATGATCTTTTCTTTTCCTTTGCAGCACAAAGAAATTCCATCACTGTTCTTGAACGACCCAAGGTTAATATTACCTCACTGACATCAAATATTTTTAAGGTCAATAAGCACATAGGCATCACACCATATGCAAATATGAATTGTTTGAACATTAAACATTTGCATGCAAGGGCAGCAAGTTGGATACGCACGTATGTAAGTATGAAACCAAATATTCATGTGAACATGTTGCTTGCTTGCATATACACAAATTTGGCAAAATAAAGCATGATGGGGAAGATATCACCAAAAAGGCGATTATAATCACAATGCAACAATGGAAAAAAAAATCAAATGTTCATCGTGTAAATCATCATGCACTGTCTTTACAAGGCAATACACATGCCCTATATTCCAAAAAAGTAATCTAAGCGTGGACCATATCATGTTTCCATAGAATACATTAGAACAACACAAAATATTACACAAAATCTGTTCAACCTGTTGCACCACATTCCCCATATTAGGAGTTAAAACCACACAAGATTAGAACACCAGATGCATTTATATTGCAGAAAAAGAATGATAGTTGGATAAGAATTAAAAAAAATGTGATGTCAGGAAGGAGAGAGAAGAAGAGAGAAGGGGAGAAGAAGAAGAAGCGGGAAAGACAACAAGGGTAGGAGAAAAGGCATACAAGAGGGGAGGGGGAAGAAGAAGCAAGTGGGAAAAAATAGTGATAATTAGATAACAACCATACTCATTATATCATTTATCTATAATTACTAAAATAATAAAATTATGATCCTTATGAAAAGACACTACTTCTAGGTTAATTAGGAATCAAAAATAATTTTCTAATTAACGACGACCTAAAAATAAAGAAATAATACAAATAAAGTATAATATAATTATTAATATCCTATCACTACCAAAATGATAAAATTTTAGGAAAAACCAAGATATGACTAAACACGGAAACCAATAATATCAAATAAAATCAAATCCAAATATGTCTATATCAGCTATTCTGGGGTAGCAATATCTCAACCCATTAACATTCTTAAAGCTCATGTGATCAATATCTTCCTTGTGGTACTCTCAAGTTGTTCCCAACAATGTGATTGCGCTTTGGATTGCGGAAAAAAGGCTGTGTCATTGGCGGTAATTGTCATTGCCGACACATTGTAGGGGATGACAATGATGGGGAAGTAATGAGGAGAATGTACTTTTGTCATTCCCAACAAATAAAGCTTATTTCTAGGTTCACAATTTTGCATTCAGGAAGTAATGAGAATGTACTTTTGGTGAATGTGCTCAACTGCTTGCTCAGCAATCTGCTCATGGCAAGTTGAAATATCCTGAATAAGTTCATTAACCGCTTCAATCACATCATGCTTTAGTTTCCGGCTCCTAGAGCTTTTATCAGCCGCTGCAAGGACATCAGATCATATATTACAGAAGAGTATAACCTACTCCAAGTTAGCAATACAAGTGCTCTGTCCAGTCAATTTAAAATTCATCTTTCCAATATTTTCTGTTGTGAACCATGCAGGCATCATTAGTCATTAACAGTACAGTTAATCTAGCTAGTAGGACGAGATATATAGCTGTCATTCAAATTGATTGTCCTCCTAACTATATTCCTAGGACAGTAATATTCATCCACTTCAAAAATTTAAGATTGGAACTGCTCTAATCAGAACATATCACGATGACAATTAATGATACATGGACACTTTCCTAAGGCTAGAGTGTCAATGTCCAATGCATTGGGCATTGATACTCACCCAGCACTCCCCAACATGTGTTAGAACACATCCAATTTTATTAAATTTTTTTAAAAAATTCTGACAGATTAAAAAAAGGCTTGGGACACATTCAGACACATACTGGACAGGCTTGGGACACGTTTTTATTCTGAAATTTTGCTTATATTTTGTATATTTTGACAATTATAAAATATAAAGTAGTAAAATAAAAAATATAAAAGTTAATTGATACATAAAATAATTGCAATATTAAGATCTGTCTTAGTTTGTTAAATTATATTATTATTATTATTCTATAACATGTTTTCAAGAATAATTCATTTATGTGCGTTCAATTGCATACTTCCCTTTAAAAATCCTTTTGAGTGAAGAAACAAGAAAATGCATATCTGTCACCAATTTAATACAAAATACCTTTGTTTATTAATTAGAAAATTAATAAACCATAGGTTTATTAATTTTCCCAAAAGTGTCATGTCTCGTTTATAGAAAAATAGCGTGTTGGTTCCCTATTGTGTCCAGTGTCGGAGTCTATGTTTTTTAGGTGACAATCAACTCTTATATGTCAAACTACCAATCATGAGCAATTCCCAGCTATTTTCCACCACAATGATACTCAGAAAATTTTAATGTGGGGTGATAATAGTATGTAACACCACAAACTATACCTAAAAATGTTACATATTATTTCTATGACATAAAATCAATCATAAGAAAAAGCTTTTCTGCAAGAACTCACATTTGCTTTTCCCTTCAGAATCACCTCCAGAAGAAGAAGTATGATGAATAGCAGCAGCATCAGGCACACCCTCAAGAAGGGTCTGCAAGGAGGGTGGTCGCAACGTGCTTCTTGAAGCAGCAGCTAGGACAGCAGCAGAGAGAACAGGGAGATCCTCTCTCTTATCCTCATCATTGTCATCATCACTTACAGCTGATAAACTCAAACCATCAATAGCAGCTGTTGTAATCGATAGATCCTCCTCCCTTATGATATGCAGCACTCGCCTTACAATATTACCAACAGCAAGCTCTGCAGAGACACAGAAAATTGCAGAGCATGCACACTGAGAAGAAGAGCAAAGAGAAACAATCCAGAATAATGCATCAAGTTCATGACAACCATATGCACCTTTTAAGGAAGTTCCTTGCCTTTTTTTCTTTTGCAGGTTAACTTTTTAACAATAGCCGACTTCTCAACAGGTTAATTAGTCTCCATTCAAGCTCCACCCCTAAGTGTTCTCTCATTCATCAAAGATCATTTCGACAGTATCAGTGGCTCTCAATTATTAGAAATTTACCATCTCCCACCCACCCCCAAAATAATAATAATAATAAAAAGTGAGGGAAAAAAGCAATAAAACATGGCGGGACATACAATCTCCCATGCTCCTCGTCCATCTGAAATGACTTCAACAATGCAAATTGCTAACTTTTTATCAAACAATTGCAACTTCTTTATCCTATTGTATACATGAATTTTTCTACTTGTTAAGGCAATATTTTAGAAAAGTGAATGTACAACTAATGTGAACAACTTCCTTGTGACTTGTGATTAGCAAAAAAAATAGTTCCAGAAAGAATTACATGAGTTTTTATATTAATTGTACCTTAACAAGAGCCTTAGGGCCACTCATATGACCTTATATGATTGCTTTATTATATTATCATCCATGTTAACCTTTTCATCATACTTTCACGCACTAGCACAACAACCTGAGTCCATACTAGGATTTTCAGCATTCACCCCTTTCCTGAGGAAAAAAACCCAGCAATATTTTTATCTTAATTTGATGAGTAAAAATTTCCTTGTTTATAAAAACTCAGTCCCTCCCTTCAAGTCTTTTTCCCAGTAATTAGCCTCTCTTCAAGTCACCTGAGGAAATGCATTACCAAATAACTCGTGCTTTAAATTGCAAATCCAACACATTGAAAATGGTAGTTTTAGGTAGCTCCCAGTCATCACCAACAACATATGACAAACAATCACTTTAATATCAAACTTCTTCATTATTTATATTTCATTGGTTAGCGTAAAATAAGAATTTATTAGTGTCACCAACACGATTCTACTCTCTCTCATAGCATGAAAGTACCTATTGGATTTGCAGCAATCAGTTTCTCTCCAACAGCCTTGATGGCATCAATGAGAGCTCCCGCCTGATTTGTATAGGGCACTCTCTGCTGTGATATCACTGATCGAAGCAGTTCTGCTGTCTGCCTTGCTGTTGCTTGTGAGCCTTCTATTTTACTAACACATCAAGAAAGGAGATGTGAACACAATCTCAAACAGCATGGTGATTTCAAACAGACCAACGAGTTTTTTCCTCCTTTACTGGCCAGCTAATGGGATCAGTGAGTGGACAAAAAGAATTTACCGTTTCCTAAGCTTGTTAACAAAGTCATTTACAAGAACTTGCACGTCTGGCATGTTCTTCTATCACCAATGTTCAACTGAAAATCATTATCAATAAACAATGTCAAATACACTATTTTGCAAATCAATCAAACACTGGAAGAATCAAATAATTCGTAGTTTAGGGTAGATATCCTCTAGATACCCAAAAGCATTTAAAGGTCACACAGCAGCGCCCCAATGTTCAATTGCTATCATACCAAACCTCAACATTGAAATTTTTGTCATCCTTTCTGAAAGGTTTTCCGTCTGGTTCTGTTAGTAAATAATATGGAATATATACATATCGATAAATTATTCTTGCAAAATCACAGACGAACCATGATTTTCAAAAACCAAAAGAGAAAATAACTGCACTAAAATCAAAAACAAATAGTCATCCTCTTACTTTGTCATCCTTCAATACTGCCATAATAATGCCACGATCATTGGCATCATGCAGCCCTTGCAACTGCACAGACACCTTGTCAGGGTTCACAAGTGGAGGTGTCGACAAACCACAACATTGGTGGAGTTACATGCGGCATGAGTCACTTGACAAGCACTAGGTGGTGTGCTTTTTGACTTGGTGAATGCTGCTTTTAAGAGGCATTGGCATGTGCGGCAATGTTGTTGGCTGTGCTAATGGATTTTGGCATATCCGCATGTGTGTCGACGCAGTTAGTGTGGGTAATGACATTGTCTACATATGTTTTTCTTTTTTTTTTTACACTTTACACAAGGATTAAGCAAGGGTATATCATTGTATATAGCTTTCTTTCATTCCTAGGTAGAAAAAAATAATCGAAACAAAGTCAGGTCTAACGGCTTGATTGATTCATAGTGATATACCACAGCCACAGAGGGTTTCAACATCCACACCAAAGAATCACATAAAAGCCTACAACCCCTATAGGGGGACCATGGTGTTAAACTCTCCATCACTATGGGATTTCATATTGTGTGGGCACTAGATCTCACAGACGTGAGCTACCCTTTAATGGGGAACGAGCTTAAAGGAATGATGAAATGACTGCCTAAGGCCTCTGAGAGGCCACAGTAAAGTGGACACTATACAGCAATGGCAAATGGGCTTAATAATGCAGATAGTCATTGGGCTAGAGGCTAAGATCCTTGGAACACATTCAGAACAGGCAAACATTTATTATAGGCGAGAGTATAGTCCACTGAGGAGACAGGCAAGCTAGATACCTCAAGTCGACCGAATGCTCATGACCCAAAAATGGGATTGAGATCAAGGTTTCCAAGTATGTTACTTACTGAGACAAGAGAGTTTAAACAAGTTATTATGCTTGGGTGATCAAGATTCATTATAGGGAGAGTTGCTTTTACAAATGTCAAGAGCACAACTAAATCAAGGACTAGAGATTTTGGGTTTTTGTAGCCATGTTTATAGACAGGAAGTGTCTGTTAGAGCAAAGTTCTTGTGTGTCGAGGTGCTATATAATGAGCCCATGTATGCAAACACCGAATAAAACAAGCAAACCTATAGATGAGGAGAGTGCTACCTCGTTGGTGAGTAGACGCGTATGCTAGTCAATATGCTGGTAGTTGCTCCACGAATAGGTGTAGAAGCCTCAAAGTTAAGGCAAATGATGCGTTTGATTTGCCATCCTAATGTGATTAAATATCCATACGGGACCTTTGGATCCTTGAGTTGGGTAAGGCTGGCCTTGACTTAGAGAAAATTTCCTGTTGTACAATCAATTACAATGTATAAAATTTTAATTACGACGCACCACCACCCACCCACTCATCTAAAATGGCACTAACAACTACAACCACAGTACAACTAACCAAAACCAACTCATACAACCACTACCATGCACCTCATTGCACTGCCGATGTCCACCACCCATACTATCCCATTCGACAGGCCATTTGCATCATCATGCATCTAATTACACAGTCTAGCCACCACTATCACCACTCAAGCAGTCATCTCAAAGATCAATAACCACCAAAATCACCCAAACAAAAGAGAGAACGCAACGAAAAATGAATTATCAAAGAGAACACAAATTAATCGATGGGTACCGAAACTAAATTGACAAGAATTAAAATAATCACAACCTTTCAACTTCTTTTCAATCTTATCAATTATATACCCAACCTTAGGAATTTTTCAACTATAGCATAATGTTTTAGTTTTACCAATTATATTCCTACCCTTTAACTTTTCCTCACTTTATCCAGAACGTTTCTATTGGAAGAATTCGAAGAAAATGGTATTTACCTCGCTATTGTAAGATGCTATTTGCGTCTTACTCTTGCAAATACACGAGCTACACCTATCATGTCAAATGGGTGCACAGGGATATTGGGGACCTCCTCCTATTCACTACTCACACTCATTAAAAAATATATCCAATTCGTCATTTTCCAGTTTGTTTCTCATATTCTTCCATTTTTTTTTGTTTCATTGATAAAAAAGCCAAAGAGCTAGGAATACAATTCATCATACTCAAACTTGCTATAAATGATAAAAAGTCAGTAATATACAATCAACAAAACCGAAAACAAGAGATAAATAGTGAAAAAACAAAGAAAGATTGAAAAATTTCCAACAACTAAGCCTAACAGAAAATTGCTCCGACCTAATCAAACCCTAGACGCTGCAGAACACTTTCACGGACTGTGCGAAAGAGAGAGAGAGAGGGAGTGAAAGAAGGCAAGTTCTGCGCATGACAAATCTCCTTAGTTAATCCAGCAGAGACAACGCGATGCGAAAACAACGAAAATTTTGCACCTGAATTACCCAATTCCTAAAACCTGTCAAGCTTACAGTCTCGAAGAGTTCAAATTCGCCAACGAGCAGAAGAATTTTCGGAAACAAGCGGCCGAGGGGAGAAACTACGGAGACCGGAGTGACAATTCTTTGTGGGCTGAAAAATAGAGACGTTACAATTAAGGCCTCGTTGGGTGCAATGAATAAAAATTTGGGCAGCTTATCAGTTTAATTTTTGCATTTTAAGTTGAATTAATTTTATTCTTGAATTTAATTGAATTATAACAACAGTAAGATTGGCTAAATTTAAACAATAGAAAGCCTTTGGCAAATACTTAATAAAAGTAAGGGGATTATTTCAAGTTATCACCGATGTGATGTTAGTTATAAGAGTTTGGCCGTAAAATAGAACTCTTTAGTAATCTAAGTCAATGGCTAATAATCCTGCTTACTAAAGTCCGATTGAATTGAGGCAAGTAATTTGCAAATTATAATAGATTATTCGTCGACATAATGGAAAGAATTAGGAGAGGACGAACCCACGCAAGTAATTCCCGTACCTGATGGCTTGGTCAGAGGGTATAAAAGCCAGGAATGTAATACACGCAAACAGATTTGAAATGTTCAAAGGCATCTCTCATTTTAACCTCTGACTCAAATTAATTCTTTTTCCTAAAAAGTTCGAAAAATTGAATAATCAAGCGTACAGACAGCTTAAACTCCTCTTTTGTTTACAGTGATGAAGGGAAAAAGAACACAATCTTCAAGAGGTTCACATCTAAAAATATGGAATGCAGCAGTCAAAGTCGGTAGCCCATGTATTTGCCAAGTTAAACAATATTTGCTCCGCCCCACCGAACAGTATGGTAGCCTCATACACAAGCCGCTCTTTTTAATAATCAAACAGTCTGTGGCCTACATGGGTCGAGCTCTGTGCCGTTTCGCATGACAAGGCAAAACAACAATCCATCCTCCATCGAGGCCAGAGTTCTCAGAGGCGGTGATTTCAGTAGCAGCAGCAACCATTATCCTTTCCAATGTCCGTTTCATAATGTCCGGGTTTATAATACGAGTTTATAAGATGCAGCCTACGTGGTAGCTTTAGATATCTCGTAAGAAAGAAAAGAAATGCGGAGATAACCAACTAAATATATCTTCCATACCCAAATCATATCAAAACATAAGAGTAGTTGTTGGCTCACTTGATTGCTAAACTTGCTTACCATAATTTAATATATTTCTATTGGATCTCGCTCATAATGAAACTATGACTCAATAAAAGGAAAAAAAAAATAGTTGATCACGTTATATAACCTTTTAATAAGTCGATAATCCGCAATGTCAGTGGCTATATGCATATTTTTGTCCTAAATTCTATTGGGTATCTTTAGATATAGAAAATTTTAAGGTAAAAAAATTAATTAAAGAAATCAAAAAAAAAAAAAATGAATGAAAATGAAGGGAAATTCTAATAGACATTTTTCATTAATTTTTTGTTTCATTGTGATTTTTCATGCAATCTAAAAATGAAGAAGTAGTTTCCTCCAAAATTTCTTAGATCAAAACAAACTCTTTGAGAATGGGGTTCAATTTCATTAATAACTGCTTGAAAATTTATTTTATGTATCCATTGAGAGAGTTTGTGATTGGCCATGAGGAATGTTCGGAGAAGAGATAACGACAAATAATATTTTACGTCGATTGAAGCATTAGAAAGATGACCATTATCTCTCGGCGAAATATCAATCAATTCCAATCAAATACATTTAACAATAATGTATTGCATTTCAATTTTACTTATTTTTTTGTCCTAAATTCTATTGGGTATCTTTAGATATAGAAAATTTTAAGGTAAAAAAATTAATTAAAGAAATCAAAAAAAAAAAAAAAATGAATGAAAATGATTTTTAATTAATTTTTTGTTTCATTGATTTTTTCATGCAATCTAAAAATGAAGAAGTAGTTTCTTTCTTAGATCAAAACAAACTCTTTGAGAATGGTTCTATTTCATTAATAACTGCTTGAAAATTTATTTTATGTATCCATTGAGCTATATGCATATTTTTGTCCTAAATTAGAAAGATGACCATATTGGGTATCTTTAGATATAGAAAATTTTAAGGTAAAAATTAATTAAAGAAAATCAAAAAAAAAAAATGAATGAAAATGAAGGGAAATTCTAATAGACATTTTTCATTAATTTTTTGTTTCATTGTGATTTTTCATGCAATCTAAAAATGAAGAAGTAGTTTCCTCCAAAATTTCTTAGATCAAAACAAACTCTTTGAGAATGGGGTTCTATTTCATTAATAACTGCTTGAAAATTTATTTTATGTATCCATTGAGAGAGTCTGAGGAATGTTCAGAAGAGATTAATATTTTACGATATTTTCAATTCCAATCAAATACATTTAACAATAATGTAATTTCAATTTTACTTATTTTTAGCAGTTTTTAATAAGTCGATAATCCGCATGAGGAATGTTTTAAGGTAAAAAATTAATTAAAGAAATCAAAAAAAAAAAAATGAATGAAAATGAAGGGAAATTCTAATAGACATTTTTCAATTTTGTTTCAATTTTTCATTTTTAGTTTCCTCAAAATTTCTTAGATCAAAACAAACTGATTGAAGCATTAGAAAGATGACCATTATCTCTGGCGAAATATCAATCAATTCCAATCAAATACATTTAACAATAATGTATTGCATTTCAATTTTACTTATTTTTAGCAAGATTTTTAATAAGTCGATGATAATTTCATGCAATCTAAAAAATGAATAGTTTCCTCCAAAATTTCTTAGATCAAAACAAACTCTTTGAGAATGGGGTTCTATTTCATTAATAACAAAATTTATTTTATGTATCCATTGAGAGAGTTTGTGATTGGCCATTTCAATTTTTACTTTGATTAGAAAGATGACCATTATCTCTGGTATCAATTTCCAATCAAATACATTTAACAATAATGTATTGCATTTCAATTTTACTTATTTTTAGCAGTATTTTTAAAATTTATTATTATCAGTGATAATTATTAGCACGTAATCATGTATATAACACAGACAATTTAATGTTTCGGAACCGCCTTTTTTTACCCAAAATATCATTGAGTAAAATAGTACATGATTCTTATATAAAGAAACTTGCTGAGAAGCATTGTAAAACATTCAGAATCATCTCAGTCCAAAATTTTAGAGAAGGTTAAGACTAATCAAAAAGTGAAATTTAACAATTTTGCATCTCATTCAACACAGTTTTTAGACCCCAACACAATGAAGGCCACTTAGTTCCGCTAAGCATTTCCAGAGTTCAATTACTTATCTTAGCACTCCAGATCAAAGTTTAATTGAAGCAAGAGAATGGGAACTGAAGTGATAAATTAGCAGAGTGCTGGCACTGTTCCACTATGAAGAAGGATTACCCTAACTATATTTTTTTAAAGGTTCTTTCTATTCCCTTCATCCATAACTAGGGCCTTGTCAAATCATCACCAATACTATCTCTCGTACTGTAAAGCTTCCCAAAGAATTTGCCTCCCCCTCTCTATTTCTTCCTAATGGGCAAAATCCATGCAAAGAACTGAATTTACAGGCATGATAATCTTACTAGGATCTCTTCTTTGATTCTCTAAGATCTGAATGCCTCTTTCTTACTGTATCTAGATAGACAAGGTATTGTGTTCATTGTAATAATTTCTATGACAAAACTGTAGTCCTAATCGAGTTGTATTCGAGTCTTTTTTTTACTGGTTGTGTTCAAATGGGATTCAAGACAAACTCTCCCAAAATGAAACAAGCATAATGTTGCAAAGCAAATTCCAGCAGATATTCGCATGATAGAGACTCAAGCTGCTGATCTCAGAAGGATTCAAGAGGCGAGTTGTGAGTCACGTGATAACTGCTAAACCTACAGGTCTCTCAGGAATTCTAGTGGTGAGTCAAAGGTGAGCTACATAATAGCCACTCAAGCAGTCAGCATACCTTTTTGCCCCCTCAGTGTTTTAAACCCTAATTGAGAGTGAGTTCATTAAGGGAGAAACCCACATTTCATTGTCAGATTGAAAAGCTAAGGTTTTCCCATTCTCAAAACATCTAAAACTCTTTAAGCACTCATTCCACCCAGTAAGCCTTCAGAATCCTACATATGGCATGGACACTGGAGTTCCAATAATCCTAGAGATTCGCTATACAGTCAAAAAAAGCCTGCGAGAAGACCAAAAAATGCCCAATTCTGTTGCGGGGAGCAAATTTGAGAAGGTTTTTTTTGATAAAAATCACTAGTCATGACTAAGTCGACTAGGAGTTAACGCATTCACACCACTTAAATTGTAATTTGACTTATATTCATGGATTTACTTTAACTAACTTGAGAAGTCCAAATATTTTTTTCTCAAAATTGGTTGCTTGTTGAACTTTTCTTTCGTTACCAATATTATGTTAATTTATTTTATGAATTTATTTTATTATTGATATTGGCTACATTTATTTGTGAGATTACAGAATTATTGCTTGCAGCATCTAGAGCAAAAATGACAAACATGCATTGAATATTTGAGTATTTTGTTCTTTTGCCTTATCTTAGAGTCTAAACAGCAGTAGATTAGGGGGTATATATTACTTCCACAAGGCCAAAATAAAAAGCTCCCACAAAAGGATACTGACTCTTCCCACCAATATTTCGACACTGCTAAAACCAATTTGGCACAGGTTTCTGGTGTCCCACACAATTTCATCATAGGCAAGGCAAGCTCAGGGACTATTCTGCAGAACACATAAAAGAAGAAGAGATGGTCACCGTGTTCAGATTACAGACCCTAGAAGACACAGGAATCATCAAACCATAACTTCTTTTTTAGCAAATGATTCTGAACAAGGAGCCTATCCTGTGCCACCAGCCAAAATATAAGGCAGAGTATGGTCAAATTTTCTTTCCGCCATAGCATCTTATATACCAGGTAGCAGGGTCAGCATGTCCAACCAGAAAGTCAAATGCATTACCAATGGGAATTGATCAAGGAAAATGGGAATGGAAGTGTTAAATTAACAGAGCTTTTGCAGCTGTTCCAGCATAATACTCTCCTTGTCCCAAACAAATCTATGAAGATCCATTACTGTTATAAATTTTTTAAGGGTTTGTTTGGAACTAAAAAAAATTAAAGAAAAGAAAATTAATAAGAATAAAAAATAAAAAATTAACAAATCACTTTTATCAGATATGAATATTCTAATTCATATTTTTTATCAGATTTTTTCCTTCTGATTTTCCAAAGCAATCCAAATATAGAAAAATATTTTTCTTAAATTTTCTTCTGTTTACTCTCAAACTCTTCTAAATCTAAACAAATCCTGAATATATATTTCTCTTAAAGAAAATTAGAAGTAAAGGAAAAATGTCGAAAGAAAAGGTTCAACTTGTATATTGAGCTCTTAACTTCAAGAAAAGGCTCTTTGTATTTCATTTGCCAAATCATCACCAATATTCTCTCTCATCCTGAACAGCTTCTTAAGAAATTTACCTCCCACCCTCTATTTCATCCTAGCAGGCAAAAGCAATGGCAACGAACTGAATTTACTACTCATTTTATGTACTACTGGAATGATAACTAGGATCTCTTCTTTGATTCTGTAAGATCAAAAGACAGCTTTTTCACCATATATCAACAAACAAGCCGAAATGAAAAGCTCTCAAAATAGGCGACCAACTCTTCCCAACACTAATACAAGTACAGCCAAACATTGCAAATATTGGCCAATATATATTAGTATTAGGCCCCTCCGATACCAATATTTTCAGAGACACTGCGACAATCTTACAACTATCTATATTCAAAATATTTGGCTGATATATCAGTCGATAGAACCTTGTCAACTTAAGATATTCTAAAATGTTTTTTCTTCCTCTATTTCCAATACCAATATAGATTGCCCGATATATCCAACACCGATATAATCGTAACTGATACTGATACCTACATAGATTTTTTTTTCCACACTTCCTAATAACAGCTCGAAATGGCTCAAATCGATCTGCAAAGGAAACATTGTAATCATCAACCAAACCACTCCTTTTAGCAAACGATTCTTAGTGAGGAGCAGATCTTGTGCCAACAGCAATAAGGTAAGGCGTGTATGGGTAAATTTCCTTTCTACCATAGCATCCTATATCAAGCAACAGGGACAGCATGTTCATTTATAAACTCAAACACATTACTCATAAAGAGTTTACCTCCATCCTATTCCATTCAAAACAAAAACTATATGAATACACAGTTTTTTTCATATATCCTCTGGCATTAAGTATATTTTGCAGACCCACGAATGTGTTATGCTTCTCTGAGATTGACCCAATACCAGCATTTCTTAAACAGCATTCACGGCAAGGCCTCCCTCATTCATTGGCCAAAACAATCAAGCCAATGTACTAGGAATTGTTCCCTGTTAAGAATAGGGCCAGATCAAATAAATGCTCTACATAAACCTTCAATCTCATAAGTTACATTCATACAGCCTTCTCATCCGTTGCAGGTTTGGTGGGCTGAAATTAACTTGGCTTTGCCAGCCTCGCAAGGCATCCCTCTCACAGTGGCAATAAGAAGATTTGGCCCCAACATAGGAACAAGCTGACAGGATGGATTTAGCCAGCTGTAATGCATCCTTCGCACATAGGGTAACAGTTTAAACTTCATCAGTTAAATATAAAAACACCTCAAAATCAACAGTTGGAAATGCTGCTCGGTGAGTCTAGTTGATGTAAAAGGAAATCCCAACCCAAGTAACAGGGAGTTTGCTGTCGATGCCACAAAGAGGCTTCAATTATGCTACCAATTTTTTCGCTATCTATCCCTACAAAACGTGAATTTTCTTATCGTAATGATAATTCATTATTGTGCTGAAGTAGTTGTGTTGTCTCATTAAAATCGCAAGCACTTGTGTTGTCTCATTAAAATCGCACATTTGTGTTGTAGAATAAAATATTCACCTAAGTCCCC
The DNA here is from genome assembly GCA_033239525.1 of Nepenthes gracilis. Classification (NCBI taxonomy): domain Eukaryota; kingdom Viridiplantae; phylum Streptophyta; class Magnoliopsida; order Caryophyllales; family Nepenthaceae; genus Nepenthes; species Nepenthes gracilis. The sequence goes on from BSYO01000015.1 coordinate 15,081,196, forward strand.
TGCATTATTAATTAGGCTGTGAATGTTTGTGACACTTTCTAACATGATGCAAAATAGTACTTGAGTATTCAATTACTTTGTCAAACCATTCGTTTCTCCGTATGTAGGGTTCTCGGTCTTAGCATTGAGGAGAGCTATGGGGATGCCCTCTAGTTATTCTCAGGACATCCTTGAAGACGTAGAGTCTCATCCATCCAACCACACTAATAAACCTAAACGAAAAGATGGATATATGGACAATACCTCACCAAAAGATATTCCAAAGATGGTTAAAGGATGTCACCCATATATTCTCTCTCATATGACATTATAATCGAGAATTATTCCTACAATTGGAGATCAAGAAGGATTAAATGATTATTTGCTGCTAAACATGTTAGAAATCTGAAAGATTGGCATGACACCCACAGTTAATTCCAGAATCAGGCGGGAAAAACAAAAGATGTCAACTCCCTAAATGGATGAGGGTATGGTTACTCCTTGAATCCCTAAACAGATGAGTGAACAACAAAGCACCGAGAAATTAGACAAAGGGAGGGAGACTATTGTTGATGTCACCACACATGGGGAGAGGATCTCAATGGGCACTTAGAGAACAAAACACAGAGAAATTAGACTAAGAGAAGCAGGCCACTGTCAATGTCACCGCAAAGACGAGAGAATGAGATAAGCTGGTAGAGCCTCAAGGGACACATCTCTAAAGGTCGTAAAAAGGCAGTGCTGCTTGCAGGTCAGCACATGCCAACACAATATTGACTGTGCCAAGCACAACACCGTTTGAATAATAATGGCCTAATATTCTGGACCAAGCCAAGGAGGCCTTTTAGGCCAGCGTGCTATATTGCCCCATGGCCTATGATGTGTTGCACCAGCACGACATGACAATATAAGTTTTTTTTTACTTTGAATGCAATGATTTTCCAACCGTCGCATAAACCCCTTATAAATATACATATATATATATATAATGATGGGAATATTGACCGATACGATATGTTTCCGATGATATATATCAGTATTAGGCCCCCAAATATTAATATTTTCCAATGCTGCGATAATATTGCAATATGTTTCCGTATCGGCCGATACAGTCGATATATCGGCCGATACGATCCTGCTAGCTTAAAATTGTCTGAATTTTTTTCCTATTTGATATATCCAATACCGATATTTATTATCTGATGTGTCCAATACTGATATGACTACAACTGATATCGATATTTTAATTCATGATATAAATACATCTTTCCTCAATGAACAATAAATAACGCTCCCCCTCACACTTTCGTCACTGAATTTTCTCTACTCACTCATTCTCAATTTTTGAAGTGATCTTTTATATTTTACTTATCATTGTTTGGTTATTCTAAATTTACAATTTTTTCATTTGGATAAATTATTTACATATAATTCAATTATGGCTCATAAATTTCTTCCTTTTGGTGGCAAAGGAGATTGGATAACTATTCTTTTTTCGACACGATTAAAGCTCCTACCCCGAGCCCGAGTCACCCAACTCGACCGGAAACGACCACACAAAAACCCAGAATTATAAATAACCTCATAAATACATCACTAAATAATACATATTAATTTTAAGTCTCATCATAAATTTTCTAAAGATAATAAATGTCTATAAAATCATAGCTCTAGGTACATAGTCCTGACAAAACAATCAACTAAAATATCGACCAATCGAACTAACTTTAGAGCTTCCTATCACGAGTTTCTAACCCCAAGATCATCTCTATCCAGAAATTTCTCTACAACAGCCTGATTTCTTTTAAACTGTCATAGCTACTACTCTGGAGCCAACAAAACGAAAGGGTGAGCCTCAGTCCCAGCAAGTAAATAAACAATAAAATAACAGAATGTAATAAAACGTCTCGGATAATAGCATCATAATTATATAAGATAAATCCATAATTATCCGAGATTTAACAACCTGTCGTATTTAAAACTCAAAGGCCACATGACAACAAAACTCAGGGATGCAAATTGGATTCCATCGAATTCAAATTTCAATCATGACATAAGTTCCATCAAATCCTTCACAAATGAGGTGCCAATCTACACACCCGACCCACGGCAGAGTAACCATCGAGGTTCAGGTGCTCGAAAATTTGACAAACGACCCTATGGTCTCATGATACTTGCCAGCCATAGTGTACAAATACCGCATCCAATCCACACACACAAACTTTCTCATTACCCCATTGGATAACCCGCACGTATTCCGTGATCCTCTAATCCACGCTCCTTTGGGAATAGAATACTCATATCAATTCAAACCCAGCACCATCTCTGTACAATATCCGCCGATATCTCATCAATCGGTTCATAGGATTATAAGCATCCATCTAAATGACCTCAACCTCCGGAATATAGATTCAGTATCGAAAAAGTATAGACTATACTAAGATTTCGTAGCCTCCCATTCGACTCAATATCTTAGTGTTTTCATACGCCATCATCAACTTATTCATAGAGTGCCAATAAATATACGCACACTAACAAAGTTAACACGAGGAATAATTTACTAGAATTCATCAAAGAGATACAAGAATAATCACTTAACCAATTATTATTATTTCAAGTATACCAAACTCACGTGCATAGATTAATATAAACACATTCTGCCATAAATATAAATATCCCAACGTGTCGCGCTTGCGTGTGTCAGACACCACACACACACTGCCCTGCCTGCACCTACACAGCCACACATCCTCCGCGCACAGTACACATAGCCACACATATATTTACACACACACACACATATACCCCCCCCTCCACACACAACGAATCCAAGCGCAACCAATACACACAACTATTCTGTGTGTAAATACACACATCCACATATAGGTATATATACACCGTATTCACACAAGTTCATATACACACACCCACGCACCGTGCACCGTACACACACGCACCCACCATTTTAGCGGACCACGAAAACAGAGCAAGAGGCCCTGCTCTCTCATCCATTTCCCAAATCAGTTTTCATAACTTATACGTAACTTATAATTTCAAATGTGGAACAAAGATTTGCAAGAGGAATAGGAAAGTTACTTGCCTGATTTGGACAGAAGCGGCTAGGGTTTGCGACGGCGAGGGTTTAACGGCGGCGAGGGTTTGCTGCGACGACGGCACAAACTGACGACGGCAACGGCTACGGCAACGACAACTAACGGCGAACGCCGGCGACACACCTCCGGACTTAGAATGGCGACGGCTTCGACCGTAGCAATCGGCTAGGGTTTGCGATGGTGGCTCCGGCACCGATTGACGACGGCAACACTTCCTCGGCTCAAGCTTGCAACGGCCATCAGCACTTCCCGCACTCCTCTATTGATAAACCCACCATCATAACCGCCCGATTAATTGAGCGAAAACGGACCGCTTGACAGCCGAAGGGGTTAAACAACGGAGAAAATTAAGAGGGAGAGAGAGATGCGAAACGGAAGAGAAAGAGAGAGAGAGACGCAGAGAGCGAGAGAGAAACTGAAGAGGGAGAGACGGGTGAGAGAGAAGAGAAATGGAAGGAGATGAAACGCAGAAGTGGGGAGAAGAATCGAGAAGAAGGGGTGAGGTGGCAGGTATTATTATTATTATATTAATTAATTATTTAAACGTTTTACTAAATTTATTATTTATCATTTATTATTATTTAATAATAATAATATTATTATTATTATTATTTATTATTAACTACTAATTATTAATAATATTTATTAAAATATAATATTATTTATTATTAAATTAATTCGATAATCCAACTCAAAACACCAAGATATTACAATCCTCCCTTTTAAAGAATTTCGTCACCAAAATACGAAGCTTATTTCTCAATAAATATTTTTAATATCTTAATTATTATTATTATTTTTAATCATCTATAATTAATTATCTTAACTTTTCATAATCATAAAATTTATAAATATTTTCTACTTAATATACAATAAATATTTAATCTGCAATGACGCCATTTATATATCCTGCCTTTCTACTCCTTTGAGATCAAACAAATGATAATTACCAATTTGACATCTTTGACTAAATTGCTGATCATCCTACATTTGAAGCAACAATAATTACAAATGAAGAAAAATTCTAATAGACATTTTTCATTAATATTTTTTGCTTCATTGTGATTTTTGATGCCTCTGACATTGTATTCCTACCGGTTAACTTTTTTCACTTTAAGTAGAACGTTTCAATTGGAAGAAAATGATATTTACCTCGCTATTGTAAGATACTATTTGCTTCTTACTCTTGCAAATACTCGGGCTACGCCTATCATGTAAAATGGGGATGAATGATGTTAGGTTAACCGAAAGATGGTTATCAGTTCAATGACGCAAGGTGACCATACTTTTTAAAGATAATAAGGGATAGAGAAAACGCCTCTAGCCAATATTCGAGTACTAGGCGCTACGGCATTGAAATAACCCACGGCAATACTCTCAGGAAAAACTCAAACGGCATTGAACAAATGAGTACCTGTATCCAAAACTGACACAGGTGGGTAAAGAATACATAGAGGCGCAAAACAACTCTCGCTAAGAAACTCGACAAAATAGCCTCGTAATTTCGGAAAAATGTGTGCCTCCTCACAAAGGGATCGAAGTGACCAAGCCCGGACGACTATTTATCAAAAACACAGGGATACTGGAAACCTCCTCCTATTTACCTCTCACTCTCATTAAAAAAATATATATATATATCCAATTCGTCATTTTCCAATTTGTTTCTCATATTCTTCAATTTTTTTTGTTTCATTGATTAAAAAAGCCAAAGGGCTAGGAATACAATTCATCATACTCAAACTTGTTGTTCTAAATGATAAAAAGTGAGTAACATACAATCAACAAAACCGAAAATAAATAGTGAAAAAACAACGAAAGATTGAAAATTTTCCGACAACTAACCCTAACAGAAAATTGCTCCGACCTAATCAAACCCTAGAAGCTGCAGAACACTTTCACGGTCCGTGCGAAGGAGAGAGAGGGAGTGAGAGAAGGAAGGTAAGTTCTGCGCATGACAGATCTCCTTAGTTAAGCCAGCAGAGACATGGCGATGCAAAAACAACGAAAAATTTGTACTTCAATTACCCAAATCCTAAACGCCGTCAAGCTTGCAGTCTCGAAGAGTTCAAATTCACCAACAAGCTGTAGAATTTTCGGAAACGAGGAAGGGGCCGAGGGGAGTGACATTTTTCTGTGGGCTGAAAAATTGAGGCTAATAATCGATGGCTAATAATCCCTCTTACTAAAGTCCGATTGTATTGAGGCAAGCAACCCACGCTTTACCGTACCTGATGGCTTGCTTAAATGGTATAAAAGCCAGGAATGTAAAACCCTCAAACAGATTTAAAATGATCAATGGCATCTCTCATTTTAAGCTCTGACTGGTAAAATATGTCAAATTAGTTCTTGTTCTTAAGAAGCTCCGAAAATTGCAAAGATAGCTTAAGTTCTTCTCTTTTGTTTACAGTGATAAAGGGAAAAGGAACACCAGTTTCAGGAGGTTCACATCTAACTATTTGGAATGCAGCATTCAAAGTAATTGTCCACACAAATTAACAAGATTTGGCAAGACTAACGATATTTGGTCTGCCCCATGGTATGGTTGCCTCATACACGAGCCGCTCTTTTTAATAATCAAACAATCGGTAGCCCGTGCCCGTTGTCAGGGCTGAAAAAATGCCAACAAGACTCATGAAAAGCATTGAAATAGTAGTCTGAAACTGTTTGAATTCGGAATTCAACTCCGAAACTCTGAGCAGCGGCTAAGATATACTTCCTTGAATCAGCAACCGCTGGGTCCTTGACCAATGAAAGGTGCTGCTCATATGAGCCGAAGCTGTTTCCGAACAAAGCCAAATTTCTCAGGCGGTCCACCCTCCAGTTTGCCTCTAACAGGTTGTTGTACAACACAGCCTCACAATGAGGCATGAAGAACAATGTCGGTTTAACAGCCGGCCTCCTAGCTTCCTCATTAACAGTCAGAACCGAACAGCCCAGAGCCTCCAGAACCCGACACTCGGTTGCAGAAAGAAGAGGGTCGAACACTTTTATGTCCCCAATCCAGTCAAATTTTCCCTTCATTAAGATGGCTAGGCAGAGTTGCAACCGAGGCGATTCAAAGCATTCAATGCTGCCTATACCATATATCACCATCTCCATTTTGGGCTCGCTGTGGAGAACCCTCACAAAATGATCAAGGACTGTGTGATCGTGGATCTGTGCGAGGAAAAGTTCAAAAAACCGAGAACTTTCAAGCTGCTTCATACAGATCTGAATTTTCTGCATCAACTTTGATTCTCTGCCAACATCAATTTGAAGGTCATTCGGAGCCCATGACTGGTTCTTTTGCTTGGGGAACAAAAGTTTGGGACGAGCTCTGTGGCGTTTCGCATGACGAGGCAAAACAACAGTCCATCCTCCATCGAGGCCAGAGTTCTCAGAGGCAATGATTTCAGTAGCAGCAGAAACCATTATCCTTTCCAATGTCCGTTTTATAATGTCCGGGTTTATAGTCCGAGTTCATAACATGCAGCCTACGTGGTAGCTTTAGATATCTAGTAAGAAAGAAAAGAAATGTGGAGATAACCGACTAAATATATCTTCCATACTCAAATCATATCAAAATATAAGAGTAGTTGTTGGCTCACTTGATTGCTAAACTTGCTTACCATAATTTAATATATTTCTATTGGATCTCGCTTATAATGAAACTATGACTCATTAAAAGAAAAAAAAAAGTTGATCACGTTATATAACCCCACAAAGCTTTTAATAAGTCCATAATCCGCAATGTCAGTGCCTATATGCATATTTTTGTCCTAAATTCTTTTGGATATCTTTAGATATAGTAAATTTTAAAGTAAAAAAATTAATGGAAAAAACTCCAAAAAAAATGAATGAAAATGAAGGGAAATTCTAATAGACATTTTTCATTAATTTTTTTGTTTCATTGTGATTTTTCATGCAATCTAAAAATGAAGAAGTAGTTACCTCCAAATTTTCTTAGATCAAAACAAACTCTTTGAGACTGGGGTTCTATTTCATTAATAACTGCTTGGAAATTTATTTTATGTATCCACTGAGAGAGTTTGTGATTGGCCATGAGGAATGTTCGGAGAAGAGATAATGAGAAATAATATTTTACGTTGATTGAAGCATTAGAAAGATGACCATTATCTCTGGTGAAATATCAATCAATTCCAATCAAATACATTTAACAATAATGTATTGCATTTCAATTTTACTTATTTTTAGCAGTATTTTTAAAATTTATTATTATAATTGATAATTATTAGCTAGCAATCATGTATATAACACAGACAATTAAATGTTTCGGAACTGCCTTTTTTTACCCAAAATATCATTGAGTAAAATAGTACATGATTCTTATATAAAGAAACTTGTTGAGAAGCATTGTAAAACATTCAGAATCATATCAGTCCAAAATTTTTAGAGAAGGTTAAGACTAATCAAAAAGTGAAATTTAACAATTTTGCATCTCATTCAATACAGTTTTTAGACTCCAACACAATGAAGGCCACTTAGTTCCGCTAAGCATTTCCAGAGTTCAATTACTTATCTTAGCACTCCAGATCAAAGTTTAATTGACGCAAGAGAATGGGAACTGAAGTGATAAATTAGCAGAGTGCTGGCACTGTTCCACTATATACCTCTCCCCGTCCCAAACAAAACTATGAAGAAGGATTACCCTAACTATATTTTTTTAAAGGTTCTTTCTATTCCCTTCATCCATAACTAGGGCCTTGTCAAATCATCACCAATACTATCTCTCGTACTGTAAAGCTTCCCAAAGAATTTGCCTCCCCCTCTCCATTTAATCCTGATGGGCAAAATCCATGCAAAGAACTGAATTTACAGGCATGATAATCTTACTAGGATCTCTTCTTTGATTCTCTAAGATCTGAATGCCTCTTTCTTACTGTATCTAGATAGACAAGATATTGTGTTTATTGTAATAATTTCTATGACAAAACTGTAGTCCTAATCGAGTTGTATTCGAGTGTTTTTTTTACTGGTTGTGTTCAAATGGGATTCAAGACAAACTCTCCCAAAATGAAACAAACATAACGTTGCAAAGCAAATTCCAGCAGATATTCGCATGATAGAGACTCAAGCTGCTGATCTCAGAAGGATTCAAGAGGCGAGTTGTGAGTCACGTGATAACTGCTAAACCTACAGGTCTCTCAAGAATTCTAGTGGTGAGTCAAAGGTGAGCTGCATAATAGCCACTCAAGCAGTCAGCATACATTTTTGCCCCCTCAGTGTTTTAAACCCTAATTAAGAGTTTCATTAAGGGAGAAACCCCACATTTCATTGTCAGATTGAAAAGCTAAGGTTTTCCCATTCTCAAAACATCTAAAACTCTTTAAGCACTCATTCCACCCTGTAAGCCTTCAGTATCCTACATATGGCATGGACACTGGAGTTCCAATAATCCTAGAGATTTGTTATACAGTCAAGAAAAGCCTGCGAGAAGACCAAAAAATGCCCAATTCTGTTGCGGGGAGCAAATTTGAGAAGTTTTTTTTTTTTTAAAAATCACTAGTCATGACTAAGTCGACTAGGAGTTAACCCATCCACACCACTTAAACTGTAATTTGACCCATATTAGTGGATTTAGTTTAACTACCTTCAGAAGTCTAAATATTTTTTCTCAAAATTGGCTGGTTGTTGAACTTTTTTTTAATTTATTTTATTATTGATATTGGCTACATTTATTTGTGAGATTACTGAATTATTGCTTGCAGCATCTAGAGCAAAAATGATAAACATGCATTAAATGTTTGAGTATTTTGTTCTTTTCCTTATATTAGAGTCTAAACAGCAGTAAATTAGGGGGTATATATTACTTCCACAAGGCCAAAATAAAAAGCTCCCACAAAAGGATACTGACTCTTCACACCAATAGTTCGACATTGCTAAAACCAGTTTGTCACAGGTTTCTGGTGCCCCACACAATTTCATCATAGGCAAGGCAAGCTCAGGGACTATTCTGCAGAACACATTAAAGAAGAAGAGATGGTCACTGTGTTCAGATTACAGACCCTAGAAGACACAGGAAGCATCAAACCATAACTTCTTTTTTAGCAAATGATTCCGAACAAGGAGCCTATCCTGTGCCACCAGCCAAAATATTAGGCAGAGTATGGTTGAATTTTCTTTCCGCCATAGCATCTTATATACCAGGTAGCAGGGTCAGCATGTCCAATCAGAAAGTCAAATGCGTTACTAATGGGAGTTGATCCAGGAAAATGGGAATTGAAGTGTTAGATTAACAGCGCTTTTGCAGCTGTTCCGCTATAACACTCTCCCTGTCCCAAACAAATCTATGAAGATGCATTACCGTTATAAATTTTTTAAGGGTTTGTTTGGAACTAAAAAAAATTAAAGAAAACAAAATTAATAAGAATAAAAAATAAAAAATCAAAAAATCACTTTTAACAAATATGAATATTCTAATTAATATTTTTCATCAGATTTTTTCATTCTGATTTTCCAAAGCAATCCAAATATAGAAAAATATTTTTCTTAAATTTTCTTCTGTTTACCCTCAAACTCTTCTAAATCTAAACAAATCCTGAATACATATTTCGCTTAAAAAAAAATGAGGAGTACGGGAAAAATGTCGAAAGAAGAGGTTCAACTTGTCTATTGAGCTCTTAACTTCAAGAAAAGGTTCTTTGCATTTCATTTGCCAAATCATCACCAATATTCTCTCTCATCCTCAACAGCTTCCTAAGAAATTTGCCTCCCACCCTCTATTTCATCCTAGCAGGCAAAAGCAATGGCAACCAACTGAATTTACTACTCATTTAATGTACCACTGGCATGATAACTAGGATCTCTTCTTTGATTCTGTAAGATCAATAGACCGCTTTTTCACCATATATCAACAAACAAGCCGAAATGAAAAGCTCTCAAAATAGGCTACTGACTCTTCTTAACACTAATACAAGTACTGCCTAACATCGCAAATATTGGCCAATATATATCAATATCAGGGCCCTCCAATACAGATATTTTCAGAGACAATGTGACAATATTACAACTATCTATATTCAAAATATTTGGCTGATATATCAGTCGATAGAACTTTGTCAACTTAAGATATTTTGAAATGTTTTTCCTTCCTCTATATCCGATACCAATATAGATTATCCAATATATCCAACACCGATATAACCATAACTGATACTGATACCTATATAGATTTTTTTTTTTTCCACGCTTCCTACTAACAGCTCAAAATTGCTCAAATCGATCTGCGAAGGAAACATTGTAATCATCAACCATAACCGCTTCATTTTAGCAAACGATTCTTAGTAAGGAGCGGATATTGTGCCAACAGCCATAAGGAAAGGCGTGTATGGGTAAATTTCCCTTCTACCATAGCATCTTATATCAGGCAACAGGGACAGCATGTTCATTTATAAACTCGAACACATTACTCATAAAGTGTTTACCTCCATCCTATTCCATTCAAAATAAAAACTATATGAATACACAGTTTTTTTCATATATCCTCTGGCATTAAGTATATTTCGCAGACCCACCAATGTGTTATGCTTCTCTGAGATTGACCCAATACCAGCATTTCTTAAACAGTATTCACTGCAAGGCCTCCCTCATTCATTGGCCAAAAAAATCAAGCCATCGTACTAGGAATTGTTCCCTGTTAAGAGTAGGGCCAGATCAAATAAATGCTCTACATAAACCTTCAATCTCATAAGTTACATTCATAGGGCCTTCTCATCCGTTGCAAGGTTGGTGGCCTGAAATTGACTTGGCTTTGCCAACCTCGCGAGGCATCCCTTTCACAGTGGCAATAAGAAGATTTGGCCCCAATATAGGAACAAGCTGACAGGATGGATTTAGCCAGCTGTAATGCATCCTTCACACATAGGGTAACAGTTTAAACTTCATCAGTTAAATATGAAAACACCTCAAAATCAACAGTTGGAAATGCGGCTCGGTGAGTCTAGTTGATGTAAAAGGAAATCCCAACCCAAGTAACAGGTAGTTTGCTGTCGATGCCTCAAAGAGCCTTCAATTATGCTGCACTACTCATTCTCCTAAATCCCGAGAACACAAAATGGCTTATAGTAAAATTTGCAGGCAGCCCAGAACTTCATTTTTAAGTAGAAGACACTCTATCATAGAGACAGCAGAAGTAAAGATTACTTCTCGTAGCAGGTAGTTCAACAGCAAAAATCAAATTAGTCATCTAGAGTTTCACATTTATGCCGATTTCCCAAAAAATTACTCAGATTTTCAAAAATGTTGACAGATATGAGAAAATCCAGACAGGATCATGACTTCTAAGACTGTTGAAGCAGCTTTTGTGGAGTCAACAATATCTAATCCTCAACCACTTGACCCAAAACCTTCTGTGAGGACCATGCATGAGGAAATAAACACCCTTCGGATTCCGTAATATGCTCACTCTACATGAGAATTTTTTAACGTAGTAAAACTGCCCAAGATATTTTGGGGGCACTAAATTGTACTGGCTTATACAGAAAAGCCTTGAAGCAAAGACCTGCAGCTCTTCACCAAGACTCACTTTTGTGTTATTTCTCAGAGATAAAAGATGCTAGCCAAGCTGATATTTAGATGCAAAGGCAGATAGCAGATAGTTCTAATTAGGAAAAGATTAACAAAGAAACAACTCTCTTAAACGAGCTTCAACAACTAATGATGGCAGAGGTGACCTTCTTCAGGCAAAAAGCAAAGGCCAGTTAGATACAACTTGGTGGTAACAAGTAAAGGCTAGCAAAAATTTGCTGATAATGATGGTATATGTGCTGAAACCATTCACTATTGCACCGAATTTCTGGAACCGCTGCTGTTACCTTTATTGATGACTATTATCAATGATGTTAGATATTGTCTCTGAATAGGATGCTTAATTTCTAAATGGACCTATCATCCGTGATGAGATAACGAATGTTTTATTTGAGATACCTGATGACAAAGCTCTGGCCAATATGGTTTTCATTCTTTTTTTCCAATAATCTTGCCGCATAATTCACAATTATGTTACAAATGCAATGCTACGGAGAGAACTAAATGCAACTATTATTCATCTTGTTCCCAAAGTTAGAAAACGAGACCTATTACAGGCCTATAGCCTGCTGCTCTGTCATATGCAAAGCTATATCTAAGATAAACACTGAAAGACTTAAATTCATGATTAGACCATGATGGAGGCCGCAAAATCTGCATTTTTCAATGAAGATTAATACTGGACATTATTCTTGAGTCATGACCTAGCAAAAGGTTATTAAAGAGACTATACATCTGCAACTTAACAGTTGATATGTGGAATGCAATGAAGAATTTCATTTGAAGATAAATAGGCTGCTCTGACCTAGATGTCTGCGCAGAATGACTCCAAAAAACTCTGAGTTTTGGAAATTTATAGCTGATTTATATGAAATCTATGGGATTCAAGTAACACTTCAAAAGACTAGTAACTGTTCATCATACTTCCTCCATGTTCTCAGTTATTATGAATGCTGCACACATGGTTACTTTGAAAGTGGGAAAGAGCTCAGTCAAGGGGATCTTATTTCCTTAGTGATGGAGTATTTGGCCAAAACTCTCAGTGTTCTGACTCATGACAGATCTTTTGTGCTTCACCCACAATGCAGAAAGCTTCATATCTCTCATCTAGCCTACACAGATGACTTACTTGGTCATGCAAGGGCAATTTGCTTGTTATCAATTATTTTCAGCTACTATTTGCCAGGAAATCAACCCATCCAATGGTGCAGAACTCTTGTGTGGAGTTTCAAGGGAAGAAAGAGAGAATTCTGCAATTCCGCCGACTTGAAGGTTGTTCTCCATTAGATGCCTGGGATTCCACTTGTCAGATCCAAACTATCTAGTAACAATTGAAAAGACCTTGCCTCTAAAATGATGACCACAGTCTAGCCTTGGACAGCCAAGTACCTCAGTTATTCTGGGGAAGTTCAGCTCATCCAATCAGTCCTGTTCAGTACTCTGTTCAGTTGTATTGATCATAGATATTCTTGCTCCCCAAATAAGTAACTAAAGAACTGGAAGCTATTTCCAGAGCATTTTTGTGGTCTGGATCAGAAATGAAGAAACATAAAGCTGGCTTGGAAAGAAGTGTGTTCCCTCAAACATGGACGGAAGGAATTTTGAGAACACAATCTATGGAATGTGACTTTCTTTACTAAGAAATTTTCTAATATAGCAAACAGAGCCGATTCCTTTGAGTTAGATGGCTCAACACCTATGATCTTAAAGGGTAGCACCTTTAAGAGTACAAAAGGAAGAAAGGAAGCTCTCAGTTCTTCAACAAAGTCATATATATCAGAGAAGTCTTCAGCCAACATTTTAGAAGAGAATGACAATCTATCAAGTGATTGTTTAGTCAATTTTCTATTGCAACTACCTGTGTTTTCTTAGTCTTAACGAAGATTTCAGCCACCAAACTGTGGTACAATCTGATATGGCACCGAGGAATCTTCCGAGAACCACCTGCATTGCATAGTTAATGGTTCTTTGTAGCCTGTATACCAGAGAATCTGCAACAGTGGGGAATTACATCTGATGAAACCCATATCTTCTCCAGGAAGCACTAAAGAGCAAGGGCCATCCATTTTTTGAATGAGACTGTCCCAACACAACCTGTCTGCTATTTTTATCAAAGCTAAACTTGATGTAGAAGCTACAGCCATATTATAAGAATGATTGGGCTATGAAAGCAACAAAAGGTAAATCCACGCTATAATGACGCAGGCCCCAATGTCTCTGCTTGGTAATACAAAGGGCGTGGCACTCGCTGGAACAAGGACCGAGGTAGACAGGGACCATAGTTTGTTTTCTTTGTCAAAGGATGGAGCAGACGCAGCTTAGAGACGGGATTGCCTAAAAACGCCTCAGTTTTTGCCTTTCACCCCTTTATCTGAACGGGTTCTCCTTCTCCAGAGAGATTGGAGGTTCCAGTCTTCAGATCAATTCTTCAGGTCTGGTGGTAAAGTAGTGTCTTTGGAGTTGCTGAAGGCAGCGCTTTGCCTGGGGACCCACCCTACATAGTCTGTTGCCGAGTAAGTCTGTAGCTGGGAGGGCTCTTTATCACGAGATAAAAGTATACTTGGCTTATTTGGAAGCACTGTGTGTTTGATCTATGTGTTCCAGTCCTGTTCAGTACTCAGTTCAGTTGTATTGATCATAGATATTCTTGCTCCCCAAATAAGTAATTTAAGAACTGGAAGCTATTTCCAGAATGGGCCATATTTGGGCCGCACTCAAGAGCGAGACTGGGTATAAAAGCGCACGCGGGTTAAGTTTAGTCATTTCGCGTACAGCTGGGCAGAAAAAGAGAGAAAGAGGATTCACAAAAAATACATATTGCTTATTTTTCTCCCAACCCATGATAGTATATATATATATATATTGTCATATATTTTCTCTTGAAATGAGAAAGAAAATATAACCCCTTGAAATGATTTTTTCAAACTTGATATATGTTTAAAATAAAATTAAATATATTCACAAAAAACTTCATAATTCAGACCAAGTCTGCAAAACTAGACACATTCCCCGGTGATCTCACCTGACCGAAAAAATTAAGTTTAATTTTTTGACCATGTTCGTATACCTTGGTCAAACCCTATACATCTTTTGGTTGGTATAACCACTCCGATTCGGGGACCTGATTTTGATCAAGTTTATCCCAAACCTTCAGATCAATTCTTTAGGTCTGGTGGTAAAGTAGTATCTTTGGAGTTGCTGAAGGCAGCGCTTGGCCTGGGGACCCACCCTACATTGTTTGTTGCCGAGTAAGCCTGAAGCTGGGAGGGCTCTTAATCACGAGATAAAAGTATATTTGGCTTCTTTGCAAGCACTGTGTGTTTGATCTATCTGTTGACCGAAATTTCCATTTCCCTGCAGGGCCTTCCTTTAACGAGGGTCCTGGCCATCACCTGGCAACAGCAGAGCATGTCTGCAAAGCCCTTTGGAGGGAGTCAGATGAGATGAAGGCTTAGGAGCAAAAGAAGCACTCTGTGTTTGATCTATGTGTTGACCCAAATTTCCATTTCCCTCCAGGGCATTTGTAATACCCAGATCCCCGTTTGCAATATTTTGGATGAATTTAATATTTTGTATTTATTGAATATGCTGGATTAATGGTATCTTGTGAAATTTTGAAGGGTTTCAGTTCGGCATTCGATGCTCGAGGCGTGCTGCTGGCACTAGAGAGGTGTGAATAGCAGAATGTGTGCACCCAAGGAACGCTCAAGGCTCGCTCGAGTGCAATTTCCAGAACGGGCCATATTTGGGCCGCACTCGAGCACGAGACTAGGTATAGAAGCGCACGCGGGTTAAGTTTAGTCATTTTGAGTACAGCCAAGCCGGAGAGAGAAAGAGGATTGACAAAAATTACATATTGCTTATTTTTTTCCCAACCCATGATAGTAAATATATATATATATACATATTTCTTATATATATATATATATATATATATCTTGTCATATATTTTCTCTTGAAATGAGAACAAAAATATAACCTCTTGAAATGATTTTTTCAAACTTGATATATATTTAAAATAAAAATAAATATATTCTTAAAAAACTACATAATCGGGACCAAGTCTGTCAAACTAGACACTTTCACCAGTGATCTTACCTGACCCAAAAAATTAATCAAGTTTTATTTTTAGACTATGTTCATATACCTTGGCCAAACCCTATACATCTTTTGGTTGGTATGACCACTCCGATTGGGCGACTTGATTTTGATCGAGTTTATCCCAAACCTTTTAATATGTATTGGAATATTAATTCATTAGGTAAAAATTTAAAAAGTCAGTTTATACGAATTCATTGGTTATTCTTTTTATCATTGCTGTATACCAAATGTTAGAAATTTCTAATTCAATTTTACCTATTCCAAATGATAAACTAAATAAGAGAATATTAATTCACAACTTTATTCCCACCTTATTTCAAATTCTATGAATAATTATTTATTCCTACTTTATTCCATTCCAACAATCATAAATAACGTAAAAGATATAAAATTGTTGGGTCCAACTTTGAGGCGGGCCAGGAGCAGCGAGGCCCAGACGAAGGAACGCCAGCCCAGTCGAGTGGCAAGGCCCAAAGCTCCGCTGAGAAGCCCAGGGGATCCAAGCGCACAGCCCACGCGGCATCTCGGAGCAATGGCCAATCAGCACGCTAATGCTGCCTGCTGAGGCAGCTGCAGACGGCAAAAGTCTGCCAAGAGAATGCTAGCTAATAAAGAGAAGGCCAACACTACAGGCCGCGACACACGCCGTCCTCCCAAACCACTCAGCCAATCCGCGCGGAAGCACCAGACCAAGCGTGGTCGACAACCGACAACAGTGTCCGTGCCACCGCAAGGCAACAACTGACACGACTGGCAGCCGCCAGCGGCCAGCGACCGACGAATCTCGACTTGCCAAATGTCGGAGGCTCCAGCGCCAAGGTCCTCTGCCATGGAACCTATAAGTACCACTTTCTTCAACAAGGAGAGGGATCCTAGATCCCCGAATCCCAAATCCTCAAGCAAAAGAGAAGGCGGTTGACCCTAAAAAGCATCAATCAAGCAATCCTAATGAGCCACTCTCCGCAGTGCAAACCAAAGGAGCCTAGCCTTCAGCAACCGCTCACGATCACTGCATCCTCACATTTCCTCATTCCCCACCGCATCTTTACTTCCACTCTTGCATCTTTTCGTTATTGGGAAAAGACTTCTGACACGAGCGTCGAAGTGTTTTTAGTGAAAGAGCATCCCGCCGACCTCTGACCTCTTATTTGTAGTTTGTGTTGTACAGGGCGCAAGTTGAGAAGTGCGGAGATAGGACCCCATTGAGATCCAACCAGAACGCAGAATCCAAAGGCTTCCTTATCCGCCAGAGAACACAGATTCAGGGACACAACAAAAGCCTTTTGCAATCATGAAGAAAAAATGAGGGCAAAAAAGTTAAGGACGATAAAAGAGAAGGGAAGAAATCAATAGCATAAAAAATTTGAATTATGAAAAATAAAATTTTGCTACCAATTTTTTCACTATCTATCCCTATGTAACGAGAATTTTCTTATCGTAATGATAATTCATTATTGTACTGAAGCAGTTGTGTTGTCTCATTAAAATCGCAAGCACTTGTGTTGTCTCATTAAAATCGAACATTTGTGTTGTAGAATAAAATATTCACCTAAGTTCCCTGTATTATTAATTAGGCTGTGAATGTTTGTGACACTTTCTAACATGATATAAAATAGTATTTGAGTATTCAATTACTTTGTCAAACCATTCGTTTCTCCGTATGTAGGGTTCTCGGTCTTAGCATTGAGGAGAGCTATGGGGATGCCCTCTAGTTATTCTCGGGACATCCTTAAAGACGTAGAGTGTCATGTATCCAACCAAACTAACAAACCTAAACAAAAAGATGGATATATGGACAATACCTCACCAAAAAATATTCCAAAGATGGTTAAAGGATGTCACCCAAATATGCTCTCTCATATGACATTATAATCGAGAATTATTCCTACAATTGGAGATCAGGAAGGATTAAATGATTATTTGCTGCTAAACATGTTAGAAATCTGAAAGATTGGCATGAAACCCACAGTTAGTTCCAGAATCAGGCGGGAAAAACAAAAGATGTCAACTCCCTAAATGGATGAATGTAGGTTACTCCTTGAATCCCTAAACCGATGAGTGAACAACAAAGCACCGAGAAATTAGACAAAGGGAGGGAGACTATTGTCGATGTCACCACACATGGGGAGAGGATCTCATTGGGCACTTAGAGAACAAAACACAGAGAAATTAGACTAAGGGAAGTAGGCCACTGTCAATGTCACCACAAAGACATGAGAATGAGATAAGCTGGTAGAGCCTCAAGGGACACATCTCTAAAAGTCGTAAACAGGCAGTGCTGCTTGCAGGTCAGCACAGCCCAACACAACATTGACTGTGCCAAGCACAACACTGTCTGAAAAATAATGGCCTAATATTCTGGACCAAGCCAAGGAGGCCTTTTAGGCCAGCGTGCTATATTGCCCCATGGCTTATGAAGTGTTGCACCAGCACGACATGACAATATAAGTTTGTTTTTACTTTGAATGCAATGATTTTCCGACTGTTGTATACACCCCTTATAAATATGCATATATATATATATATATATATATATAATGATGGGAATATTGACCGATACGATATGTTTCCGATGATATATATCAGTATTAGACCCCCAAATATTAATATTTTCCAATACTGCGATAATAACACAATATGTTTCCGTATCGGCCGATACAGTGAATATATCGGCCGATACGATCCTGCTAGCTTAAAATTGTCTAAATTTTTTCCTATTTGATATATCTGATACCGATATATATTATTTGATGTGTTCAATACTAATATGACTATAACTAATATTGATATTTTAATTCATGATATAAATACATATTTCCTCAATAAACAATAAATAACGCTCCCCCTCACACTTTCGTCACTAAACTTTCTCTACTCTCTCATTCTCAATTTTTGAAGTGATCGTTTATATTTTACTTATTGTTGTTTGGTTATTCTAAATTTACAATTTTTTCATTTGGATAAATTATTTACATATAATTCAATTATGGCTCATAAATTTCTTCCTTTTGGTGGCAAAGGAGATTGGATAACTATTCTTTTTTCGTCACGATTGAGGCTCCTACCCTGAGCCCGAGTCACCCAACTCGACCCGAAACGACCACGCAGAAACCCAGAATTATAAATAACCTCACAAATACATCACTAAATAATACATATTAATTTTAAGTTTCATAATAAGTTTTCTAAAGACAATAAATGTCTATAAAATCATAGCTCTAGGAACGCAATCCTGATAAAACAATTAACTAAAACCTCGACCAATCAAACTAACTTTAGAGCTTCTTGTCACGAGTTTCTAACCCCAAGATCATCTCTATCTCGAAATTTCTCAACAACTGCTTGATTTCTTTTAAACTGTCATAGCTACTACTCTGGAGCCAACAAAACGAAAGGACGAGCCTAAGTCCCAGCAAGTAAATAAACACTAAAATAACAGAATGCAATAAAACGTCTCGGATAATAGCATCATAATTATATAAGATAAATCCATAATTATCCGAGACTTAACAACCTGTCGTATTCAAAACTCAAAGGCCACATGACAACAAAACTCAAGGATGCAAATTGGATTCCACCGAATCCGAATTTCAATCACGACATAGGTTCCATCGAATCCTTCACAAATGAGGTCCCAATCTACACACCCGCCCCACGGCTGAGTAACCCTCGAGGTTCAGGTGCTCACAAGTTTGACAAGCAACCCTATGGTCTCATGATACTTGCCAGCCAAAGTGTACAAGTACCGCATCCAATCCACATACACAAACTTTCTCGTTACCCCATTGGGTAACCCGCATGTATTCCGTGATTCTCTGATCCACGCCCCTTTGGAAACAGAATGCTCATATCAAGTCAAATCCAGCACCACCTCTGTACAATATCCACCGATATCTTATCAATCATTTCATAGGATTATAAGCATCCATCCAAATGATCTCAACCTTCGGAATATAGATTCAGAGTGCCAATAAATATACGTACGCCAACAAAGTTAACGCGAAGAATAATTTACCAGAATACATCAAAGAGATACAGGAATAATCACTTAACCGATTATTATTATTTCAAGTATACAAACTCACATGCGTAGATTAATATAAACACATTCTGCCATAAATATAAATATACCAACGTGTGTGCACACGCGCGTGTCAGACAACACACACACTGCTGTGCCGGCACCTACCCAGCCACACATCCTTCGCGCACAGTACACATAGCCACACGTATATTTACATACACACACACATATATATATATACCCCCCCCCACACACACACAACGAATCCACGCGCACCCAATACACACAACTATTCTGTGTATAAATGCACACATCCACATATAGGTATATATACACCGTATTCACTCAAGTCCACATACACACACCCACGCACCGTGCACTGTACACACACGCACCCACCATTTTAGCGGACCACGAAAACAGAGCAAGAGGCCCTGCTCTCTCATCCATTTCCCAAATCAGTTTTCATAACTTATACGTAAGTTATAATTTCAAATGTGGAACAAAGACTTGCAAGAGGAATAGGAAAGTTACTTGCCTGATTTGGACAGAAGCGGCTTGGGTTTGCGACGGCAAGGGTTTAACGGTGGCGAGGGTTTGCTGCGACAACGACACAAACTGACGACGGCAACGGCTACAGCAACGACAACTAACGGCGAACGCCGGTGACACACCTCCGGACTTAGAATGGCGACGGCTTCGACCGTAGCAATCGGCTAGGGTTTGCGATGGTGGCTCCGGCACCGATTGACGACGGCAACACTTCCTCGGCTCAAGCTTGCAACGGCCATCAGCACTTCCCGCACTCCTCTATTTATAAACCCACCATCATGACCGCCCGATTAATTAAGCGAAAACGGACCGCTTGACAGCCGAAGGGGTGAAACGACAGAGGAAATTAAGAGGGAGAGAGAGATGCGAAACGGAAGAGAGAGAGAGAGAGACGGAGAGAGCGAGAGAGGAACTAAGAGGGAGAGACGGGTGAGAGAGAAGAGAAATGGAAGGAGATGAAACGCAGAAGTGGGGAGAAGAATCGAGAAGAAGGGGTGAGGTGGCAGGTATTATTATTATATTAATTAATTATTTAAACGTTTTACTAATAATTACAAATGAAGGGAAATTCTAATAGACATTCTTCATTAATATTTTTTGTTTCATTGTGATTTTTTATCCCTCGGACATTGTATTCCTACTTGTTAACTTTTCCTCACTTTAAACAAAACGTTTTAATTGGAAAAATTTGAAGAAAATGGTATTTACCTCGCTATTATAAGATGCTATTTGCTTCCTACTCTTGCAAATACTCGGGCTATACTTATCATGTAAAATGGGGATGAATGAGGCTAGGCTAACCGAAAAATAATTATCAGTTCAATGACGCAATGTGACTCTACTTTTTCAAGATAATAAGGGGTAGAAAAAATACCTTTAGCCAATATTCGAATATCAAGCACTGAAATAACCCATGCCAATACTCCTAGCAAAAATTCAAACGGCCTTTAACAAATGGGTACCTGAATCGAAACCGACACAGATGGGTAGAGAATACATAGGGGTGCGAGACAACTCTCTTTAAGAAATGAAGCCGGCTTGGAAACATAAATTTTCTGGACCAGAAATGAAGAAACATAAAGTTGGCTTGGAAAGAAGTGTGCTCCCTCAAACATGGACGGTAGGAATTTTGAGAACACAATCTATGGAATGTATCTTTCTTTACTAAGAAATCTTCTAACATAGCAAACAGAGCCGATTCCTTTGAGTTAGATGGCTCAACACCTATAATCTTAAAGGGTAGCACCTTTAAGATTACAAAAGGAATAAAGGAAGCTCTCAGTTCTTCAACTAAGTTATATATATCAGAGAAATCTTCAGCCAACATTTTAGAAGAGAATGACAATCTATCAAGTGATTGTTTAGTCAATTTTCTATTGCGACTGCCTGTGTTTTCTTATTCTTAAGGAAGATTTCAGCCACCAAACTGGTAAAATCTGATATGGCACTGAGGAATCTTCCGAGAACCACCTGCATTGCATGGTTAATGGTTCTTTGTAGCCTGTATACCAGAGAATCTGCAACAGTAGGGAATTACATCTGATGAAACCCATATCTTCTCCAGGAAGCAGTAAAGAGCAAGGGCTATCCATTTTTTGAATAAGACTGTCCCAACACAACCTGTCTGCTATTTTTATCAAAGCTAAACTTGATGTAGAAGCTACAGCCATATTATAAGAATGATTTGGCTATGAAAGCTACAATAGGTAAATCCAGGCTATAATGATGCAGGCCCCAATGTCTGTGCTTGGTACTACAAAGGGCGTGGCGCTTGCCGGAACAAGGACTGAGGTAGACAGGGACTATAGTTTGTTTTCTTTGTCAAAGGACGGAGCAGACGCAGCTTAAAGACGGGATTGCCTAAATAAGCCTCAGTTTTTGCCTTTCACCCCTTTATCTGAACGGGTTCTCCTTCTCCAGCGAGATTGGAGGTTCCAGACTTCAGATCAATTCGTCAGGTCTGGTGGTAAAGTAGTGTCTTTGGAGTTGCTGAAGGCAGCGCTTTGCCTGGGGACCCACCCTACATTGTCTGTTGCCGAGTAAGTATGTAGCTGGGAGGGCTCTTTATCACGAGATAAAAGTATACTTGGCTTCTTTGGAAGCATTGTGTGTTTGATCTATGTGTTCCAGTCCTGTTCAGTACTCAGTTCAGTTGTATTGATCATAGATATTCTTGCTCCCCAAATAAGTAATTTAAGAACTGGAAGCTATTTCCAGAATGGGCCACATTTGGGCCGCACTCAAGCACGAGACTGGGTATAAAAGCGCACGCGGGATAAGTTTAGTTATTTCGTGTACAGCTGGGCAGAAGGAGAGAGAAAGAGGATTCACACAAAATACATATTGCTTATTTTTCTCCCAACCCACGATAGTATATATATATATTGTCATATATTTTCTCTTGAAATGAGAAAGAAAATATAACCTCTTGAAATAACTTTTTCAAATTTGATATATATTTAAAATAAAAATAAATATATTCACAAAAAAGTTCATAATCCGGATCAAGTCTGTAAAACTAGACACTTTCACCGGTGATCTCACCTGACCTAAAAAATTAATTAAGTTTAATTTTTTGACCATATACCTTGGCCAAACCTATACATCTATTGGTTGGTATAACCACTCGATTGGGGGGACCTGATTTTGATCGAGTTTATCCCAAACCTTCAGATCAATTCTTCAGGTCTGGTGGTAAAGTAGTATCTTTGGAGTTGATGAAGGCAGCGCTTTGCCTGGGGACCCACCCTGCATTGTCTGTTGCCGAGTAAGTCTGCAGCTGGGAGGGCTCTTTATCACGAGATAAAAGTATATTTGGCTTCTTTGCAAGCACTGTGTGTTTGATCTATCTGTTGACCGAAATTTCCATTTCCTTGCAGGGCATTTGCTTTAACGAGGGTCCTGGCCATCACCTGGCAACAGCAGAGCACTTCTGCAAAGTCCTTTGGAGGGAGTCAGAAGAGATGAAGGCCGAGTTAGGGGCAAAAGAAGCACTCTGTGTTTGATCTATCTGTTGACCCAAATTTCCATTACCGTGCGGGGCATTTGTAATCTCCGGATCCCCATTTGCATTATTTCGGATGTATTTAATATTTTGAGTTTTTTTAATGTGCCGAATTAATGGTATTTTGTAAAATTTTGAAGAGTTTCGGTTCGGCATGCCACGCTTGAGGTGCACAACTGGCACTAGAGAGTTGTGAAAACCAGAATGTGAGAGCCCGAGGAACACTTGAGGCTCACTTGAGCGCAATTTCCAGAATGGGCCGTATTTGGGCCGCATTCGAGCGCGAGATTGGGTATAAAAGCACATGCGGGTTAAGTGTAGTCATTTTGCGTGCAGCCAGGCAGAAGAGAGAAAGAGGATTCACAAAAAATGCTTATTGCTTATTTTTCTCCCAACCCATGTCACAAAAAATGCTTATTGCTTATTTTTCTCCCAACCCATGATAGTTAATATATATATATTGTCATATATTTTCTCTTGAAATGAGAACGAAAATATAATCTCTTGAAATGATTTTTTCAAACTTGATATATATTTAAAATAAAAACAAATATATTCACAAAAAAGTTCATAATCCGGACTAGGTTTGCCAAACTAGACACTTCCATCGGTGATTTCACCGGACCCAAAAAATTAATCAAGTTTAATTTTTTTACCATGTTCCTATACCTTGGCCAAACCCTGTGCATCTTTTGGTTGGTATAACCACTCCGATTGGGCGACTTGATTTTGATCGGGTTTATCCCAAACCTTCTAATATGTGTTGGAATATTATTTCTTTAGGTAAAAATAAAAAAAAAGTTAGTTTATACGTATTAATTGGTTATTCTTTTTATTATTGTTGTATACCAAATACTAGAATTTTCTAATTCAATTTTCCTATTTCAAATGATTAACTAAATAAGAGAATATTAATTCATAACTTTATTTCCACCTTATTTCAAATTATGTGAATAATTATTTATTCATACTTTATTCAATTTCAATAATCAAATATAACATAAAAGATATAAAACCTTTTGCAATCATGAAGAAAAAATGAGGGGAAAAAGTTAAGGCTGATAAAAGAAAAGGGAAGAAATCAATAACATAGAAAATTTGAATTATGAAAAATAAAATTCTGCAACCGATATTTTCGCTATCTATCCCTATGTGAATTTTCTTATCGTAATGATAATTTATTATCGTACTGAAGCAGTTGTGTTGTCTCATTAAAATCGCACATTTGTGCTGTAGAATAAAATATTCACCTAAGTTCCCTATATTATTCATTCGGCTGTGCATGTTTGTGACACTCTCTAACATGATGTAAAATAGTATTGGAGTATTCAATTACTTTGTCAAACCATTGGTTTCTCCGTATGTTGGGTTCTCGGTCGTAGCATTGAGGAGAGCTATGGGGATGCTCTCTAGTTATCCTTGGGACATCCTTGAAGACATAGAGTCTCATCCATCCAACCATACTAATAAACCTAAACGAAAAGATGGATACATGGACAATACCTCACCTAAAAATATTCCAAAGATGGTTAAAGGATGTCACCCATATTTTCTCTCTCATATGGTATTATAATCGAGAATTATTCCTGCAATTGGAGATTAAGAAGGATTTAATGATTATTGCTGCTAAACGTGTTAGAAATCTGAAAGATTGGCATGACACCCACAGTTGATTTCAGAATCAGGTGGGAAAAACAAAAGATGTCAAATCCCTAAATGGATAAGTGTATGGCTGTTCCTTGAATCCCTAAACGGACGAGTGAACAACAAAACACCGAGAAATTAGACTAAGGGAGGGACGCTATTGTTGATGTCGCCACGCATGGGGAGAGGATCTCATTGGGCGCTTAGGGAACAAAACACGGAGAAATTAGACAAAGGGAGGGAGGCCACTGTCAATGTCACTGCAGAGACGAGAGAATGAGATAAGCTGGGAGAGCCTCAAGGGAGACATCTCTAAAGGTCGTAAAGAGGCAGTGCTGCTTGCAGGTCAGCACAGGCCAACACAATATTGACTGTGTCAAGCACAACATCGTTTGAATGGTAATGTCCTAATATTCCGGACCAAGCCAAGGAGGCCTTTTAGGCCTGCGTGCTATATTGCCCCATGGCCTATGATGTGTTGCACCAGGACGACATGACAATATAATTTTTTTTTTACTTTGAATGCAATGATTTTCCAACCGCCTGCTTACGCCCTTATATATATTGATAAGAATATCGACCGATATGATATGTTTCTGATGATATATATCAGCATTGAGCCCCCAAATATCGCGATATGTTTCTGTATCGGCCGATATAGCCGATATATTGACCGATACAATTCTGTCAACTTAAAATTGTTAAAATTTTTTTCCTATTTGATATATCCGATACCAATATATATTATCCGTGTGTCCAATACTGATACGACTATAATTGATACCAATATTTTCATTTATGATACAAATACATCTTTCCTCAATAAACAATAAATATTGCTCCCCCTCACACACTTCCTTCACTGAATTTTCTCTACTCTCTCATTCTCAATATTTGAAGTGATCTAAATATTTTACTTATTGTTGTTTTGTTATTCTAAATTTACAATTTTTTCATTTGTATAAATTATTTACATATAATTCAATTATGGCTCATAAATTTCTTCATTTTGGTGGCAAAGGAGATTGGATAATTATTCTTTTTTTGACACGATTGAAGCTCCTATATCAGTCACATCGTATGCTAATAATTATCTTAATGGTTCTGAAAAACCAAAATCACAACTTACCTTATTGGTAGTGCAATCCCCTGTACCTTAGGTCGCTCCTAGAAAAGTTCTAGTGATATGTTGCAACTGTTTGATATTAGATTAGATAGCGGTCAGGAAAGAACAATGTATAAAAATGTATAGAGATTATACTTGTGATAGTTCTAAAAGTATTGAACACCTAAAATGACATATAGAGAAACATAAAAGACAGCATATACCCAACAACTCAATGCAAATATACATTTACAGGTGGTGTAGGGCTATGAGTATTCTAATACGTTCCAAAAATAAAAAATAGGAAGGACTTGCATGATATATTGATCACTCAGAAAGCCCATTCCTTGGGGCAGAAGATTCGAAATTCAACAGTATGTGCAAAGGTGCTTACAATCTAAGTTTGTGAAAATAACTCGTCATACTCATAAGATGATGCTGCTTGTATTTTTTATAGTTTAACCAAAAATTAGTTTCTCAATTAATAAAGATAAGTTGGTAAAAGAGTAACGGGCATATGTTCCTTGTGCTCTCAAAACTACAGAACTTAGTATATAGTCTCTGGCGCTCACAATGTACAGTTAGCAAGCTACTTGAAAAACTAAAGATATAACACAAACTTAACATCTTTACCCTCTAGCAAGGGAAAAATGTTTGCATCTCCTCCCATTCAAAAAAAAAAAAAAAAATGTAAAGGCAAGTCTTGTGAAGAAACAGGAAAACAAGAGTAGCGCTTGGCCAGTTAAGAAGTAGCAGGGATTAAAATAGAGTAGCGATTCTTACTGTGATCAATTGAGATTGCACGAAATTATACAGCAGCGACTAATGAGTTACAACAACCATAGTGTGAAACACTCCAAGCTGAATTGATTAAAGATTAGTAGATTATCTTCAATTTTCCTTAAGTACGGAAGATCACCTATCGGACATCGAATCAATTACCGAGAGACCAATATATTATTCAGGAAACCACCTACATTGCACAATCCCACAAACACACAACCAAAAATTCTAGGGTTTGTCATTTTCGAGATTTTTGCTCACATAATCGCATATTAAGAGAGAAAGAAAATAGTGCACAGACTTGCCTAAAAAGCTGCAAACGTTCCGCAAATTTTGCTTCCGATTCTCGATTCCTTGCTACCTCAACAGGTACGAAGGTGCACACCTAGTGAGAAGCAACAAACTCAACGAGGCAGAAGCGGGCAGAAAGAAGAGGGCACAGACAGGTCGGATGACAGAAATACATGTCAAATTTTAAAAATAAAAAATATTAAAAATAATTATTTTAAAACTTTTTCATAAAATCAATATCTATTAAATATCAATTTTAATATTAAAAAATTAATAAAAATAATTATTTAAAATATATTATTTAATATTTAAATTTTAATCATTAACTGTCTCCAAAAAAAAAAAAGATTGAGGGGGTCGTTAAAGTGGACCGCCGTCATTCATCAAATGCAAGCAAAATCGAATGTAAAATCAAGCGGTTACGTGTTTTGGATGATTAAATTTAAAATCGAATGACTCATATTATATTATCCATTCAAAACGTGTGGGTCGTCGAATTTTACATCCGACGGTTCAAATGAGAAGAAGGACGATCCTTCTCCACAAGGGAGAAGGACGCTCCCCGGATCCCAAAAATAAGTGATCTAATTCTTCTTTAAAAAAAATAAAATCCTCAAATTCATCTCTAAAGTGTTTTTAATTTGTCTCATTCTAAAATTATTTGATATGATTTCATCTTCTAAAGAAAAAATTATTTTAATTTCAAATTTTCACATTGTACTTGAATCATTTGATTTATAACCCAATGATTTATACATTATTTCTATTCATCTCACTCTAATATAATCCAATAATTTAATTTTTATTTTTAAATTTGACAGATCTCATATTAAAAAAATTATAAATAAATTATAAGAGTAAGACAACAGCATTTTTTTTATAAAAAATATAATAAAAATAAAATAAATAATACTTGATAATATGAACAGGTGTTAATTGAGTTTTAAATATATAATCTCTTTTTGATTAGTAGAAATGAATAAATATTATTACTTTATTTATTTTATTTGGCTTAAATAAATAAAAATGGAAATAAGTAGGGAATACATGTAAACAAACCTTTTCCCTCACTTGTAAATTACTTATATATTTTATTTTTTATTATGATATGATATATATGTATATATGTTAAATTTGGGAGCATTTTTTATTTTAATTCAAAATGTATGTATGTATTTTTTCTATTTGAATTATGATATTGTAATATACATATTTTTCATTTGTATGTGTCTAAATATATGAATTATTTTCTAGGATAATATATACATGTCAACCACTAAATTTTCAATATGCTAAAAATTAAACTTTATTCATGATAAATCAGATAAATAAATCTATTTTTTAAAATAACAGATCATAAGATGGCGATAATTACCTAAAACACTCGTGCAAATTTGACCCATGAACTATAAAATTCATAAATATCTCGGGAGCCTCACATTAGGAGGAGAGAACTCAAAAGGTCTCGGGGATTCTTTCAAATTGACCTAAAATCCCTCGTCCCTAAGAATAGAACTCAATTGGATTTAGTCGATGAAACCGAGTCATTTTGGTTGTGATCCATGGAGCATCCAAATAGAAGTACAAATTGTAGTTTATGTTGCAATGTCAACTCCATACCTTATGCAAAACTATACTGAATTATATGAGCCTTTCAAAGAAAGAAGATGAATAAGACTAAAACTTGACTCAATTCTTGAGGCCTTTGTTCCTTTCCTTATTAGAAATGGTAAATCTACTTTTATTTGGTTTGACAACTGTCCCTTAGAAGGTTTGCCTGATGTTTCCTTTCTCGGTCATAACTCCTCGGGATTTGGCTTCTCTTGGTACTAGAAAGATTTGCTTCTTATTTGTAAAAGATAATGGTACCATCCCAATATCACCGGTATTACTCCCATCTTTTATTCGTGATTGGTGCCAATTACTGTCTAATCAAGATCATAATTACTCTTTTACATGGACCTTGGAGCCTCATGGTGTCTTCTCAATTAGGTTGACTTGACACGTATTTAAATCGGCTTCCCCAGAAATCCCATGGGCTTCCCTTTACTAGGAGGAATGATGCTTCCCGTTCCATGCATTGATTCTCTAGTTTGCTATTAGATAAAAGCTCTCTATATTTAATAGGATTTCTGTTTACTACGTATATTCTTTATTCTTTTATAAGTCGACCCTTGAGACGTAAACTCATCTTTTTTTCGGTACAATATCACAAGTGTTATTTGATGATATATCTATAATATATTGGGGTGCTCATGTCTTAGTCTTAATTGAGAGATCGCTTACCATTCAGTATCCACCTTTTGCATGAAAGCTGTGGAAATAAAACTTTGAAATCTTCTCCGGTGTAACAAAAACTTTGGAAATGGACAAAATTTTCAAAACAAAACATTTTCTTTGAGACTTAGAAGCCTCGGGCATCGTCTGATTTTTTACTATTTTCATTCCTAAATTTGATTTTCGGTCAAACCATTTTTCCAAAGAAAAAAGAACACGAAACACTGGCTATATGGACAAGGGCTTGGGAGAAGAATTCAATCAAAGTGACTTGTCTCATTTCTACAAATAAAATCTGAAGCGCTCTATCTCTTTCAATACAAATTGCTTTAAAATGAGTTGTTATTTGTCCGTCAAGATAAATTTTTTTATTCTTCTTGTTTATTGTATTTACATATTTTTTAGGATTGTTAACAAAGCGATAGAGTATTAAAGTGAAAAAAATCAAAACCCAGAAGGCAAACAACATAAAAATATGAGAAAAGCTTTCAAAAATGCTAAAATTTTCAAAATTAAGTCTCAAGATCCTACTTCTTCTAAAAACATGGCCTCCTTTTAAAAATAAAAAATATTAAATATAATTATAATTTTATTTTTTTATAATATTAACTTCTATTAAATATTAAATCTAATATTTTAAGTCTGGTGATGCGGTTTTAAAAAAAAAAAAAATTAATTTGACCGAAGAAATTATAATTTGGTTCAAATGCCTGAGGGAGTTGCTTTTGGCTTATGGTTTCTGTTCATTGCCAAGTTTCCGTGATTCTCGGTGGCTAGTTTGGATTCCTTTGTTGGTATTTTTATTTTTGTGGCTTGTTTTCTCTTGATTAGCTTCATGTACCCAAAAAAAATTGGGTATGCTTCTCGGTTCAGACCGACGGCATGACCTCTTTTTGTTTTAGGTTTCTATTCTTAGAGGGAGTGGCCGTTGGCCGTTGGTCTCACCGAGCACATTTTGAGAGTGAGGAAAAAAATGTCCGAGGTTCAGTAGTGCCTTTGACTCAGGACGTTTTATTAGCTGCTAATGTCCGTGGACTTCGACTGGCTAAGGAAGCAATGATTTTTTAGGGCCGAGGTTATTGATTATTGTAGTTTGCTCTTTTGTCCGAAGGCGTTGCAGAGGAGATATTGTCAGGCGGGTGAAGTCCGAGGTGGCAATGTCCGGTTTGGTTTAAATTCAAATACGGGTCTAGAAGAACACAATTTGGCCGGGTTGGATTGATGTAAATGTATAACTGCATGTTGGCCGGTTCGGTTGCAGGCAATTGGCCGATTTGGATGATTGCATTTTGGCCGATTGTCTCCTTTTCTATTTTTACCTTGATTTTATGATATATTTCATGATACTCGGGGTATACCCTAACGTTTATATTCTCACTCGTCCTTATAAAAAAAAAGTTTATATTCTCACTCCAAGTTGGCAAACACTTGGAGATAGAATATATGTTTTTATAATTCTTTTTTTTTAATACAATTTTACTTACAAAAAAAAAATCTAATATTTTAAAAATTAATAAAAATAACTATTTAAATGATATTATTTAATATTGTTGGGTCCAAATCGAAAGCGGGCCAAGGGCAGTGAGGCCCGATCAAAGGAATGCTATCCCAATCAAGCAATAAGGCCCAAAACCCTACTGTGAAACCCAATGGACCAAAGCATACAGCACATGCAGCATCTCAGAGTAATGGCTAATCAGCCTACTGTTGCAACCTGCTGAGTCACCTATAGGCGGTAGGAGCCTACCCAGAGGATGCTGGCCAATAAGGAGAAGGTTAACGCTGCAGGCCGTCGTGCACGCCGTCTTCCCAAGTTTCTCAGTCAATCTACGCACGAGCACCAGACCAAACATGGTCAACACTTTCGGCAACTTGATCTCAGCGCCACCACATGGCGACAAGCGCACCACTGGCCTCGTTGGCGGTCAGCCCGTGAATCTCAACCTGCCACATGTCGGAAGTTCCCGCGCCCAAGGTTCTTTACTATGGAGCCTATAAATATCCTTTCCTTCAATAGGAAAAAGATCCTGATTCCTGATCCTCGAATCGAATTCCTAATCACAGAGAGAATCAAAGGTCACCGACCCCCTAAAGCCTCTATCGAGCAATATTAGTGAGCCACACCCGCAGTGCATCCAACGAAGCCTAGCCTCTCGAAACAGCTCAACAAGTCTTGCACTCTTGCATCCTCACATTCACAACCGCATCCTACATTCACTCCTGCATCTTTTCATTTATTGCTGGAGATACCTGATTTGAATATCGGAATATTTTCGGTGGAAGAACATTTCGCCGACCTCTAACCTCCTGTTTGTAGTTTGTACTAGACAAGGCCCAAGTTTAGGAGCGCAAAGACCGGACCGTTTTGAAATCCAACCCAGGCGAAGAATCCGAAGGTTCCCAATCCATCAGTGAACCCGGACTCAGGGACGCAACATTGACGTCGTCTGTGAACAACGAGATAAAAAGTCTAACTTTCGACCTAACTATTCACCCTCTTACACAAAAATAATCAACACCACGGTGCAAGCAAAACGCCACGCCCGAAGACACCGCCGCCCGCGGTGACAACCTCAGATGGGTAGCCATGCGGCCAGGCACCCGAGAGCTGGACAGCGTGCAAAAGTTGGCTGCCAGGCCAGCGACACGAGGAAAATGCTCCAATCGCTATGCACCCGGACGGCAACGCAGTGGGCTGGAGCTCCCCCTCCGAGGCTCCTGGCATCGACCTCCTGGGGAAAAGATGAGGAGCAAGGGCCGCCAAGGCAAGGACAAATGGGCCTGACCGTGCCGAGGCCCAAGCGACCTCAAGCAATAGAGCTCAGACAACAGCTAGAAGCCTTCCTAGCCGGGAGAGCAGGTAGAAAGCCTAGAAAGGCGAAATCCCCGCAACTCCCGCAGCGACAGAAGCCCCACCATTGGACGAGAGGGTTCGTGTAGTATGCGGTCACCCCGTGTGGGTGGCCACCTCGTCCAGCGCGACCCGTAGGACAACTCGGAGCTCCGTGACTTTATTAACGCGAAGAGGAGTGGGTCCACCCCCCGGATAGAGGAAAAGGTGGAGAAGATATGGAACCACCTGTTCAAGGGTGCGTCCGGACGATCCACGCTTGACCTGCAAGGGTCACCATTCGCTATGGGCATCCGAACTCGGCCGCTCCCCCTCAAGCTCAAGATGTCAACATTGGACAGGTATAACGGACGTGCGAATCCGATAGACCATCTAAACTACTTCTGTACCCACCTGTCCCTCCACAGGGCAAGGGAGGCCGTCATGTGCCAGTGTTTCCCCTTACTCTCAAAGGGGAGGCCCTACTCTAGTTCAACGGTCTCCAGTCTAACTCCATTTGATCCTTCGACAAGCTCGTTGATTACTTCTTGAACTAGTTCGCCTTGAGTTGGAGGAAGGAGAAGCAACCCCAGCACCTTGTCCACCTCCGCCAGAGGCCAAAGGAAAGTTTCAAGCAGTTCCTAACCTGCTTCATCACTGAAGCCCGACGGATCCCCCAACTCTCCGACAAGATGAAGCTCAGCGCCTTCATCGCCACGTTGGTAGCAGCGAAATTCTTCAATCACCTGGCGCACTAACACCGCCAATCCTTTCGGGAGGCTGAGGCAATCGCTCGGGCCTATATCTCGGCCAAGGATGCCAACGAAGCAAAGCATCCCAAACATGCGGATCGCCCATCGGAGGGGCCGGTCATTGGGAGAAAGAGAAATGGAAATAACGGCTACTTCCAGAAGCGTCGCAAGCAACCACGACCAGAACTGAGCGCCAAGAGGGAATACAAGCCAGTGACCCTGACTCCCCTGAACGACACCCACTACAACATCCTGATACAATTCAGGGATGAAAAGTTCTTGAAGTGGTGCAAGGTGCTGAAGGAACCGTGGGTTGGAGACCAAATGAAGTACTTCCAGTTTCCACGGTCTCTGGGGCACACTATAGAAGACTGTCGGACCCCACAGAAAGAGATAGAGGACCTGATCTGTCGCGGACACCTCACACGGTTCCTGAAAGGCTCAGGGCAGTCCCCCGGGGCCATCGAAGGCAAAGCAAGCGAGCCGCCAAGGAACCATACTACCGTCAAGTGATCAGTACGATTTCAAGCGAGCCATCCAAGAACAGCAGGTAAGGACAACTCGAGCGCGCTTCCAGCAGCAACAGAGCGAGAGTAGAGGCTACGAGTGATGTCATTAGTTTTAACAGTGATGGTATGATGCATGTAGCCTCTCTTCATTCCAACCCTCTTGTTGTATCAGCCATTGTTTCGAATGGTACGGTTGATACCAATTGAAATAAGTCTTTGTTGATAATGAAAACATTAGAAATTTACTATATCTTGGTACCTTTTTTTTTAAATTTGGGTTGAAAAAGAACCAGATGAGAACGGCCGAATGCCCTCTAGACGGCTTGGACAACGAACCCGTACCCGTACAAGGAGAGATCTAGTTAGAAGTCATGATAGAAACTTACCCGCGTATTGCTATGCGAGAATTGACATTCTTCATCGTTGACCTACCGTCCATCTACTATGCCACTCTAGGCAGACCATTCCTTACCACCTTTGGGGTCATAACATCGACCCCTCACCTAAATATAAAATTTCCAACCCCGTACGGAGTGGGGAAGGTGCTCGGCATCAAGTGGTAGGACGGACATGTTATTTGTCCCAAGTCGCCCCTACAGTGCTAGACCGACTAGCCAGGGACTTGGATTTCCATGATGAAAATACACTACAGAAAGCCCAATCGGGTGAAATGACCGAGATGGTCCCTTTCGCTGAACCTGAGAAATATGTGCACATCGGCGGTTCCCTGACCATAGCGATCTGCGACCAACTCATAAACTTCCTCGGAAGAACTCCGACATTTTTCGCATAGGTTCCCACCAACATGCCTGGAATACTGGCCGGAGTAATAGTCCATAAATTAGGCCTCGATCCTAACCACAAGCCCGTCAGGAAAAAGTACAGGAATTACTGTGTCGAGAAGCTAATAGCCATTAGAGATGATGTGAAGAGGTGCTAGACGCTTGGATTCGTAAGGAAGGTCCAATACCTAGACTGGCTGTCGAATATCGTGCTTGTGAAGAAGAGTAACGGCAAGTGGCGAATGTGCGTCGACTTCACCAACATGAACAAGGCATACCCGAAGGACAGCTTTCCACTCCTCGGATCAATCAAGCTGGTGGTCTCCACGTCCAGGCACAAACACCTGAGTTTTATGGATGTCGACTTAGGCTACATCTAGATCAGGATGGATCCTGATGATAAAGAGCATACCTCCTTCATGACCGACCAGAAAACGTATTGCTATAAAGTCATACCCTTCAACCTTAAGAATACCGGAGCAACGTATCAGTGGCTGATGAATAAAATGTTTGAAACCTAGATCGGAAGAAACGTAGATGTATATGTGGACGATATGCTCATCAAAAACAAGGTAGCCAATGACCACGTTTGTGATCTAGAGGAGACCTTTGAGGTGCTCCGGGCTCATAGGATGAAGCTCAACCAGGCCAAGTGCACGTTTGGGGTAACTTCTAGAAAATTCTTGGACCTCATAATGTGCTAACACGGTATTGAAGAGACTTCTAGAAAATTTTTGGGGTAACCTCAACATGAGCCCACCAAGGACTGTGAATGAAGTGCAGAAGCTCACAGGATGGCTCGCGACCCTATCGCGGTTCCAAGCTAAGTCCCCAAAGAAGTACCTACCATTCTTCAAGGCACTCCGAGGAACAAAGGCTTCCGAGTTTCGATGGACGGACGAGTGTGAGGCAGCGTTCCAAGAACTGAAAATGTACCTCGTTAGTCGACCTCTTCTGAGTTCACCTTCAGAGGGTGAGGATCTGTCCCTCTACTTAGCAGTGTCGGGCATAGCTCTAAGGTCGGTGCTCATTGGGAAGCACGAAGGCGTGTAGTGACCCGTGTACTACGTAAGCAAGGTATTGACAGACGTGAAGTCTCGCTACCCTCACGCAAAGAGAATTGCCTTGACCCTCATTTATTCCACGTGAAAGTTGAGGCCTACTTCCAGGCACATCGGATCGCTGTGCTTACCGATCAGCCCTTGAAGACAATCTTTCAGAAGCCTGAGACATCCGGATGACTCGTCAAGTGGGCTATAGAGTTGGGTATTTTTGGCATGGAATTCAAACCACGTCTAGCCCTCAAAGGCCGGGCCCTGGCGGAATTCGTCATCGAGGTGGTGACCCCAGTTCTAGACTCCCAGGGCCATCCTGAAATCTTAGACGTGCTGGACGCTCCTGCGTGGATCCTGAATGTTGATGGTTCATCTACGCAGATAGACAATAGGGCCGGAGTCATTCTCAGAACTTTAGACCGATCAGAGATAAAATACTCCATCATGCTCGCCTTCCTGGCCATCAACAACGTGGCGGAATATGAAACTTTTCTCACAGGGCTCCAACTGGCTAGGGAATGTTATGGAAAAGCGTTAGTTGTGAACAACAACTCAGAGTAGGTGGTCAATCAAATCCAATGAGCCATCGAGGCATCGAACCTGCAACTCGCTAAGTACCTGACAAAGGCAAAGGCCCAAATCCAGGCATTTGAAAGCTTTGAGATCGAACACATCCTGAGGGTCGAGAACTAAAAAGCCGATCAATTGGACAGGGATACGGCACGGGATCCCTGGAGCAGTACGCCAGGAGCATGTGGAAAATCGAAGCCACCCGAAGCGTAGACTGTCCGGATCAGAAAATACTGCGAGTAAGTGAAGGCGGCAATTGGATGACCCTATACTACAAATACCTGACGGACGGAATATTACTGAGAAACGCTGAAAAGGCCAAGCGGATAAGCTAGTATACGATCATCGACGGTAGGTTATGCCAGCAAGGGCATTCAACTTCCTACATGAAATGCCTAACTCTGGAAGAAGCTGAGTACGTACTGAGTGAGGTCTACCTCGGCATATGCAGCTCGCACATCGGAGGAAAAAACCTCACATTCAACATTATGCAACAATATCCATTCTGGCCCACGATGAAGCGAGATGCTATGGAATTTGTTAGAAAGTGTGAAAGCTGCAAGGTCCATGGGACCTTAACCCATCGGCCGCATACAGCGCTGTACAGCCTACAATCCCTATGACTGTTCGCGCAATGGGGGTTTGACATCCTTGGACCAATACCCTTAGCCTCCAGGTAGAGAAAGTTCCTTATTGTCGGCATAGATTACTTTACCAAGTGGGTTGAAGAGACTCCCCTGGCCTGGATAATCAAGTAGAACGTAACGGAGTTCATCCGACAAAGTATCGTTTGCCGGTTTCGGATTCCCGAGATCATAGTGATTGACAATGAAACCCAATTTACTGACAAGCAATTTACTAAGTACTGTGCGAGTTTGCACATCAGCCTAGTTTACACGGCCGTAGTGTACCCTCAAGCTAGTGGCCAGGTCAAAGTCACCAATTGGATGCTAATACACAAACTAAAGACCAAGTTTGAAGACGCAGGGGGCTCCTGGGCTAACAACTATGCTCTGGTTGTACCGCACGACCCCGTGGGAACTCATGAAGGAAACACCCTTCAGCCTCTGCTATGGGGCCAAGGCGGTCATCCCCATCGAAGTGGGACTTCCTAGCTTACAAGTCGAATGCTTCAACCCCACCACTAACTTTAGAAAGCTCAAGGAATGCCTAGACCTACTTTCGGAGGTCCGTGATGCGGCCTGCCTGGGGAAGGCGGCCTACCAGTAACGTGTCGCTCGATACTACAACAAGCGATTAAAGGCTCACCCGCTCGAGATTGGAAATATGGTCCTTCGGAGTATAGAGGCGGCGCGAAAGTTTGCAACATGGACAAAACTCTCCCCAGGTTGGGAGGGTTTGTTCCTTGTCTCGACGATCCTCCGGCACGAAGTGTACAATCTATGCCTCCAGGACGGCGAGCTGGTCCCTCGAACATGGAATGCCACGCACCTCAAGAAATACTACCAATGATCCGGCCCAAAGGTCAAGTAAGTTATGCATACACAATAAGGAGTGCTTGTACATGTATTGCATTTTTTATTAATAAAATTGTTGCTTTTATAACTTTGTGTGATTAATCATATAAATGAGTGTATGCTTTTTGTTCTCAGAATGAAACGACCCAGAATGCTCCTAAGTCGGGAGGACCTTTGTTCGCCCATAAATTAAAACCCTAGCCCCGTGGCAGGCGTGCGACGACCTTCTCAAGAGAAGAAAGCACTATCAACAAACGACGGTCGTGGGCTAGGACCATGCACACGGGAGAGACGACGCCTTGAGCGGGGCTGAGTGGCAAAAATAGTGTCATGCAATCGCCTCAGACCTGGAGCCTGACTGCTATGGCCTGAAAATCCAGCTGGCCCTTGTGTGGCTCCACCGGGCGTGCGATGACGTCCAATCCACTAGACCGAACATCCCACTCTGCGTGAGATGTGACGATATCCTCAGTCGAAGGACGAAAATGATGAAGAAGGCTGCGGATTCGAGTATTGGCGACGATAGCTAAAAAGCTTAGCTATTAGTGGACAAATTGCGAAGCCAAAGAAGATAACATATGAATGGAAGTTCCCTGAGGCGGAAGAAAAATCGCATTTCATTAATTATACATGCCAAGGGCTACAAGATCGTGATCAAATGATAAAGGAAAAAACTATACAAGAGCTCCAACTGCCTTAGGGGTCAAAAGGTCCAGCCTCTCCAAATAAGTCAGTCAAATGGGAGCCCTCTGAAGCCCCGTCATTCCTCGAGTCGAGGATCCCCACAGGAGCACCTGGGTATGCGACGGACACTATGCAACGACACAAGCAAGTGCCGTCCCAAAATCTGGCTTCCAACACTTGGGACATCTCCTTTGGGGAAAACTGAACCCTGAGGTCCGCTAAGGCACGAGAGCTCAGACCCTCCAAGTTGGAGACCTGGGCCTTCGTAGCCTAAAGCTTGCACATCAGCTGATCGACCTCCTGCTTTAGTACTCCGTACTCACCCTCCAGTCTCTCGACCTCCTGCTTTAGTGCTCCGGACTCGTCCTCCAATCGCTCAACCTCTTGCCTTAGCATCGCGGTCTCAACCTCCACAAGCTGGGTCGTCTTCAGTTCAGTTTCCTCCGAGGCTCGGTTGATGAACACGTCCCGGGGGAGAACGCCGCATAAAGGGAGTGCATCAGTCCTGAAACCTGCAATGGAAGGAAAGAGGAAAATGATGGACCAGAAAGCCTCAACACACCTAGCAACAAGGGGGCATAGAGCTTGCAGAAATCATACCTAAACGAAGGACGTGCCCGCGCTACTGCAAGCAACTCCAAGTGCAGGTGTGCTTGGGGGCTCAGATCGCCCGACTGCCTCCCCCATGCACGGGGGCTCAGATCGCCCGACTGCCTCCTCCCTGAGTTTGGACAAATCTGGCGCCACTAAGGGTGGACGGACACTAGCGGGCTCCGGCGGCTGCGCCGTCTCCGCCAGGCTGCCCTCCTGAAACACTTCGACAACGGGAACGTTGAAAACTTGCTAAGACACTCAACCTCCTCGACGGCGTCGAAACCTTGAGTAAGTGGCTCAGGCGACGCCTTCTCTGATGCACCCGCAACCGCCGAAATCCCTGTGGGTCCCAGCGCTTGCTCCAGGCAGTCCACCACCAGAATCCTCGAGGGCTCCGGGACATCAGTCACTACTTCCTCAACAATCCCAGTGATCG
The DNA here is from genome assembly GCA_033239525.1 of Nepenthes gracilis. NCBI lineage: Eukaryota > Viridiplantae > Streptophyta > Magnoliopsida > Caryophyllales > Nepenthaceae > Nepenthes > Nepenthes gracilis. Next base: position 15,120,285 of record BSYO01000015.1, read on the forward strand.
CTCCTTGTGGCTTAAGGTTAAAAGAGCTTGATGGGGACTCCCGTGAAAGGGATCTCGATCAAAGGAACCGGACTCCGCCATGGCAACAAGGGGGATTTGGGAGGTCTCGTGAGCCCCTCCGGTGGATGCGAGCCCACCTCCCCGGCCAGGGGCGTAAGCCGGTGTGCACGGCCGGGTGGGCCCCGCCAATCTCTGTGATCTTCGAGTTGAAGTGCCTCACGCGATCCTCATCCTCTTCAAGGAGCCTCCCCCTCTTGAGTCACGGAAGACTCCGAGAGGCGTGACGAGCTGCTCTCCCGGGGGGACTCCTCGATGGTTCCCGGAGGCGATAGCTCTGCTTTCGTCTTATCAACTGCGGCTGCAGCCCCACCGCACGGTGCCTCTAGTTGGCAGCGACAAAAGCAACGGAAGTCAGGTAAAATCCCTACTTCGTGAACGTCACCATATTTGCTCGAATACAATCAAGCACTGTCTTCTCCTTCTCCACCTTGCCCGCGCTCAGTTCTCCTCGGAAGAAATCGCTCACTAAACTCCGCTTTGTTAGGGATATCCAAATCTGACGGTTCCCTCAAGACGAAGAAGCGATTCTTCCAATTTTTCACCAAATCAGGGTTCGTTCTCCAAAAGTGAAAACCAGCGCGCGACAACATCAAGACCTAGTCCTCCGACTCAATGAAGTGAAAGATCACCTTCACCAAACTCGACCCGAATGGAAGTTCATGAAGGCGCGTGAAGACGCACATGGTAACCAAGTATCGAAGGGCGTTAGGGTGAAGTGGAGCGACGGGAACCCCCAGCGTATCTATAGTCCAATACAAGTCGACCATCATAGGAAAGCGGAGCCCACCTCTCAAATGATGCTCATAAATGGTGATGAAACCCTTCGGGGGCATGTTCGCTCTTCCAGTCTGGTCAGGGGGAAAATAGGCCCATTCACCAGGAATGCCATAATCTACCATCAAGGTGGCAACAACACTCGCCGTCAAGATGGACTAGATATCGTCGACTCCTTGGCAAATCACGTAAGAAGAAGAGGGAGAGCTTTTCTTCTTTGCCATAACTTCCTCAAACGTAAGAAAATGCAAGGTGAGGGAAGCCAGATGAAACACTGCTTAAATAAGTAACGACTAGAAGATGAAGTGGCATCACATGAGAAAACGTAGTGGACACCCTAAATGATGGCCGTGACACGCGCCCGTTCAGCGAAGCACCACAAGTCCCTCATAGCAGCCCATTATAGCGCTTGACAAACTGTCACCCCACTAACGTCGCAGTCGTCTGCCAAAATCCCAACAGTCACGCCGACATTTAATGCGGCGATTCTGGCAATAAAAGGTGGCAGTAGAAGCCCTTTCAGGGCACAAGGCCATGGAGAAAAATGTGTCATTCACATGCAATAAATGAAAATAAACCCATTGCTCAGATAAGTAACGAAATTTTATTAAGCATTTTTACTAATAAAGTATCTTTATAGAGAGGGGCATCCAACGGCTACTAGATACAACTATTCATCCCCTTTAGGCCACGAAGGATCGGGAGTGTCGAACTCATGCATTCGCGCATCCACAGGCGCCGAGTTCCGTGAGTCTAAAAGGACGACGGAAGCTTTGGGTACCGCCAACGAAACTATCCTCGCTAAGCCAGCCAGAATACCTTTCTAGAATCTCCTTCCAACAAAGGAGCCAACTCTTCCAACCTTGATTCTTGACCTCAGCTCCACCTCTTGCTGCGCTCGGATGTCATATGCCACCCTAAGCTGCGCCCGGTGCAGCTTAAGCTCCACCAGAAGAGCAATGATTCGGTTTCGAGCCCCGAAGTTGGCACCAACCAACTATGACACCCTAGCCTCAAACTCCAACGAAGCTTGCTCGAAATGCGCCGCTTGTGCCCGAGTCTGCTCGATTTCTCTGACAACTACATGCAGTCGGGCTTCCATATGCTCCACAGCTCGAAGAAAGTGACTAAGGGACAGGCGGGCACCTCTAGGCCTTTGTTATCACGAGGAGGAGGACGCCCCGTCTAATTTGAAACCTGGTGGTGCCCTCAGGAACCTCATCAGCCCAATGATGGAATGCCCCAAATGACAACCCTCCGCTACCGCCGTGAAGGGACAAGAGCCAGCGCATCTCGATGAAGGCCACGCAGGTAGCTAGCTAGACCCATGATGGACATGCCAGGCTGTGGTATTGGGACGTCCCCTGGCATGTGTGGCTAGTATTGGGTCCAACTCGGAGGAGGGCTAAGGGCAATGAGGCCCAATCAAAGGAATGCCAGCCCAATCAAGCAGTAAGGCCCAAAACCTGCTGTGAAGCGCAACGGACCCAAGCGCACAATCCACGACGCATTTCAGAGTAACAACCAATTAACGTGCCACTGCAACCTGCTGAGGTAGTTGCAAGCAGTAGGAGCCCGCCCAAAGGATGTTGACCAATGAGGAGAAGGTCAACGCTGCAAATCGTGGTGCACGCCATCCTCCCAAGCTACTCAGCCAATCCGCACAAGAGTACCAAACTAAGCGTGGTCAACACTCGACAACGTTTCCGTGCCACCGCAAGGCAACAATTGACACCGCTTACTATTGCCAGCAACCAACGAATCCCGACTTGCTACATGTCAGAGGTTCATGCGCCCAAGGTTCTCCACCATGGAGCCAATAAATAACCTTTCCTTCAACTGGAAAAAAATCTCGATTCCTAATCCTCAAATCGAATTCCTGATCACAGAGAGAATCAAACGTCACTGACCATAACTCCTCTATCGAGTATTTTTAGTGAGTCACTCCCTGCAGTGCGTCCAGTGGAGCCTAGCCTCCCGAAATTGCTCAACAAATTTTGCACTCTTGCATCCTCACATTCCCCACCGCATCCTACATTCATTCCTGCATTGCTCCGTTTGTTGCAGAAGATACTTGACTTTAGCGTCGGAGTCTTTCCGATGGGAGAACATCTCGCCAACCTCTAACCTTTTATTTGTAGTTTGTACTGTGTAGGGTCCAGGTTGATGAGAGCGGAGATCGAACCCGTTCGAGATCCGACCCAGGCATGGAATTCAAAGGCTCCGTAATCCACCAAAGAACTCGGACCCTGGGCCACAAGAAATATTTAGATTTTAAATAAGACAAACTGATTTATATTTCTCCACATGAGAACTAAGATCCTAAGTCTCTTCTAGATTATGGAAGGAAAAAAACCATAAGGAAGCCAAAGCTAAAATAACATAAATATACAAACTAAAAATTGTAAATATGCAGAATCCAAGTGATTAGGAAACTAAAAAATATTTTTATTAAAACCCTCCAGAATATACAAAAGAATTACATATCATATCTGTAGGAACCAATAGATTACTTATCCCTATTTTCACAATGATCAGAGATTCTCACCCTGATACTCAAAATATTCAAAAGGGACGGCTAGGAAACCTGACATTACAAATATAAAATTAAAATTTGAAATTAAATTTTGAAATATCAAAAGAAACTTTGAATATTGGCTTGAGTTTTGAATATATTTTTTTGAGTTTTATGGGATTCGATACACAAAAATCATTAATTTCAGTATATTTTAGGGTGGGTTTCGAGACAATTTCAAGATATTGTATAGTAGGTGGCTTCGGGTCTGTTTTTGAGATTGAGTGAGTCGATATTGAAATTATCCTATATCTAAAAAATTTAATTTTGATTTTATTTTAAAAATCATTTCAAAATCGATCAAATAAATTTTTTAAATATTGGCCGAGTTGGGACAATTTGATGCACCATTGACGAGCCAAAAAAATAATGAATAAGTTCTGAGGGCAAAAGTGAAAAATTGATCAAAGTTTTTATATCAATTAATTGACGATATATGTTTTACAATGGTAACATGTATTCTGTATTTATTTATTAGACTAATTTATTATAATTTTATCATCTATAAATCTTTTCGATATTAAATATAATATACCTGAACTAAAATGTAATAATTATAAAATTTGAAACAAGAAAATTCTTCTTCATTTAGGATATTTAGATATTGATCATGTTATAATGAAAGATCAACTACTTGCTCTTACCGAAATTAGCATTCCAATTGATATTCATCTTTATAAACGATGGAAGTAATCTAATCGTTTTAGTTTGATATTCATAAATATTTAAATTTTTATTGGTATTTATAATTTTATCGATCAATATGATAATATTGGGGATTTATAAAAGGTTATTGATGAATAATTTGATATTTCAAATAAAATACTAACCGATACTCTAATTATGAAGTCTTTATCTTTGATACTCACCAGTGTTAAAGGCATGAGTGTACATATCATACAAATGAGGACTGTAGTGGCTCAATTAAAGAATCTTGATGTGGATATATTTGAATTTTATTTGTGTACTATATTCTGAATATATTTTTACTACAATATAAATCCTTTAAAATCTTCTACAATACATATAATGATAAATAATCGATAAATAAATATATGATCATGTGTGTTCAAGAAAAAAGAAGGTTTTTGACGGAATTAGATAAAAGTACATTTATGATTAACTAAAGAAAAAATAAGGTTCAAACTAAGTAAAATAAAAAAGGTAAAATGCCTCCTCAATTTAATATTAAGAAGGAATTCAAGTACTTTTTCTATAAAAAAAAAGTGACATGTTAAGAAAAATTGTGTCCATTATCAAAATTAGTTTGAGAAAAAAGGTAATCAATCCTCATTTGTTTGTTATGAATTTAATATGGTTAATATTTCTTATAATATATAGTGGATTGATTTTGATTGTACAATTTAAATTATAAATTCCTTGTAGGTCTTCCAAAAGTTAAGGAAATGGGTGAAAAGTGAACAATATATTTTCTCTAAAATCAAGATGCATTTACATGTTGAGGCAATCGAGACATACAATTTAATTTTAAATAGTGGTTTTATTTTAAATTTATAAAAGATCTTTTATATTCTAAATTTCTCTGAAAATTTGATATCGATTTCAAAACTTATTCAATTTGAATATTTTATTATATTTTTAAACTTATCTTTTTACTTATTTTATAAGTCTGATATTATTAGAAATGATACATTATCTGATAATCTATAATATATAAACTTATAAAATAATATTTCTTACAATACTGTACATATTGATGTTGATATTAAACAATATGTTGTGAATCAATATTTCTTTATATTGAAGCATTGGAGATTATGATATATCTCTATTAAAAATATTAAAAGATTAATAAATAATAGAGTACTTAGTATTATAAATTTACTAATTTTAAGACTTATATAGACTGTATAAAAGGAAAGCAAACCAACGAAAGTAATAAAGATACCAAGAGAAGTTTGGATATATTAATAATCATAAATGCGGATATTTATAATCTAGACATTGACTCATATTGTCTAAAATATTTTATTACCTTCATTGATGATTATTCACGATATATGTATCTCTACTTACTTTATAATAAAAGTAAAGTATTATATATTTTTAAAATATTTAATGGTAAAATAAATAAATAATGTAAAAAATAAATTAAAATTATGAGATTAGATAAATATGAAGAATATTATCATAAATACATTAAAAATGGGCAAATACTTTGTCTACTTACAAATGTTTTTCAAGAATACGGGATAGTTACCGAATATATTATACCTAATTATCCAGATTAAAATAGTGTAACAAAAAGAAGAAACTAAACATTATTAAACATGGTGTGGAGTCTATTTAGCAACTTCAATCTTTTAAAATTATTGTGAATTAAAACTCTTAAGACAGTAGTTATATATTAAATTGTGTTCCAATGAAAATTGTTTTAAAAATTCCTTTTGAGTTATAAAAAGTAAGAAATCGAGTTTGTGACATATATACATTTGGGGATGTTCGTTTAAAGTAAAAATTTAAAATCTCTAAGAAAAGAAGCTTAATCCAAGGATCACAAGTAAGTATTTTATTAGATATACTGAACGATTTAAAAGATATAGGTTTTACTATTCATCACATGAAATTATGATTGTAAAATTCAGAAATATAAAATTTCTTAAGAATGACTTATTGAGTATGAGTAATTGATCTAAAAATATAATTTTTTATAATGATTATTCAAATTCTTAACCATTCACTTTATATGATAGATTGATTATTATTCATAATAACCCTCAAGTATAAATTAATGTTGAACAACTAATCAATATGGTTTCACAAGTTGCTAATATCCATTCAGTAAATCATGATGTTTAAGATTTGCTTGAAATAGTTGAACAATATATTCCTATTAAAAATATTAATACAATATTAAGAAAATCTATTAGAATAGGAAAATCAACAATTCCTAATAATTATATAATATATTTACAAGAGTCAAACTATAATATTAGAGTAAAAAATAATCATGAAACGTTTTAATAAGTTATAAGTTGTAATGAATTAGATTTATAGTACAATGCCATGATAGAGATGAATCCCATAAGATGTAACGAACTTTAGAATTTTGTTGCGTAGTCTAAAGGGTGAAAGTCATAGGGTGTAAATAAATTTTTAAGATAAAAAATAACTTATTATACAATATCAGAAAATAGAAAATAAAACTCATTATTAAAAAATTTATTCAAAAGGAAGAAATTGGTTACAAAGTGACTTTTTTTTCTATGTCTAAGAAAATTTTTCTTCATATTATTTTGACATTAATTGCCTATTTTAATATAAAATTGTAATAAATAGATGTAAAAATAACTTTTCTAAAAAGTGACATCAATGAGAATGTTTATATAAAACAGTCGGCAAGATTCTCCTCTAATAATGATAAAAATTGGTATGTAAGCTTAAAAAGTCTATATATAGATTAAAATAAGTCTCCGGTTAATGATATTTAAAATTTAACGATATTATCTCTTTATTTGATTTGAAGAGAATATTTTTGAATAATGTATATATTAGAAGGTCCGTGATAGTAATTTTTTTTTTTGTTTTATATGTAGACGATATTCTACGTGTATTTAACGATTAGGGTTTACTACATAAAATAAAATAAATTCTTTCTAATAAATTTAAAATAAAAGATATAGATAATACATCTTATGTCATTAGGATTAATATTTATCGAGATTGACTATGAAATATTTTTGGTTTATATAAGTAGATCAATATCAATAAAGTTTTATAAAAATTTTGGTTGAAAAATTATTCACTAAGTATAGCATCCATTATGAAAGTTGATAGGTTCAATTTGAACCAATGTACAAAAAATAATTTTGAATGGGAACAAATAAAAAATATTTTATATGCTTCCACCGTTAAAAATTTAATGTACACTCAGGTATGTACAAGACCTGATATCAATTTTACGGTGAAAATGTTGAGAAAGTTTTAGAATAATTTAGATATGAATCACTGGAGAGCTGTTAAGAAAGTGATAAGATATTTTCAAAGTATCAAAAACTACATACTTATATATAAACGGACTAACAATTTAAAAGTATTACGTTTCTCCGATTTAGACTTCTTTGGATATGTTAATTCCTGTAAATTGACATTTGGATATATATTTATATTTGTCAATGGAGTTGTATCTTGTAAGAGTACAAAGCAAGCCCTAATTACTACTTTCACTATGGTAGTCGAGTTTGTTTCTGTTTTGAAATTATAAAATATGGTGTATGGATGAGAAATTTTATATCTAAGTTTAGAGTAGTGGGCTCTATATTGAAGCCATTGAAGATATATTATAATAATTTATCTGTTATTTTATTAGTTAAAAATAATAAAAATAACAGTCTAAATGAATATATTGATATTGAATTTTTAATCATAAAGGAATGAATTAAAGGAAAGACAATTTCCATTAAGTACATTAGTATTAAATTGATTATCGTTGATCTTTTGACGAAATGCATGCTATCATTGAAATTCAAATATCATATAAGGACAGATCGGTGTTGATCAGATGGAGCATCCCTCTTAACATTGAGCGTTGATTGATTTTTTGGGTCGTCAGGAGCGATTGGTTCACCAATGGGTATTTGTTGGACTGCTTGAGTTGCTGGTTGGCCAGGTTTCATCTCTTTATCCCTAGTTGCTTCCCGTTAGGGGCTGACCATTAGGTCTTTCTGTTCCATGAGCTGTTGGCCTATTGGGTGATTGGGCGCGCTGTTGATCTACTACCGGCGAGAGGGAAAAAAAGTGCTGGGGTCTGTTTATAAGGCCGAGTTCATTTTCATTGAGCTTTGGAGGCCAGTTTTGATGGTTATCATGCATTGGGGCCGGTTTTGATATCATGCTTGAGGGCGGGTTTGGTAGGCCGATTTAGATTAGGAGAAAAGAAAAAAAAATCGGGGTCTGTTTTTTAAGGCCGGTTTCATTTTCATTGTGCATAGGGGGCCGATTTTGATGTTTATCATGCAAGGGGCCACTTTCATTTTCTTACAAGCGGACTCGATTGGTAGGCCATTTAGAATCTTGCTTAAGGCTGATTTAGTCTCTCGATTCAGAGTCGGCCGAGTTCTTGCCTAAGGCGATTTCGATGTTTGACAAGCAGTGGGGCTGATTTCAATTTCATACAAGAGGGCCGATTTGGAAGGCCAATTTAGTTTTTGTTTATGGCCGATTTAGACTCTTGCCTCGAGTCGGCCGTTTACATGCTTATTGCCGAGTTAGCCTCTTGCTTCAAGGAAGGCCGATGTTCATGCTTAAGGCCGATTTTGCATCTTGCTTCAAGGTAGGCCGATTTTGTGATTTTGGCCAATTTATAAATCATATTATCAAGCCGAATTTAATTCAAAGGCCGATTTCATAATCAAGGTCCGTTTGGCTTTTTCACATAAAAAAAAAAAATCTGTCGTTGGCAGTTAAAAAAAAATTTGGAGTTTTGTTTGTCATGCCGGTTTCAATTTCATGTTGCTAAGGGGGCCGGTTCCGACAGTTATCATGCATAGGGGCCAGTTTCGATATCATGCAGGAGGGCTTGTTGCGGGGATGAACGATTTGGATCCTTGCTGTTGGCCGATTTTGACCCATGCTTCTAGGAAGGGAAGGTTGTTTTCATGCTTAAGGCCGTTTTAAAACTCATATTATGAAGCCGTTTTCAAAATCCATGGTCGATTACAAAATCAAGGTCGGTTTGGATTTTCACCTCACATGGCAGGTTTTGTTTCATCTTCACAATGGCCGGTTTAGATTTCACCATTCTACGCCGGTTGGGATTTATCTTCACAATGGCCGGTTTGGATTCCATCACTTAAAGCCGGATTGGAGTGGGCTGCTAGGTGATAGAGCTCTGATGCTTTTGCTGTTTTTTTCATACCTTCAGCTTGGTCTGGTTCTTTTTTATAAGTGTGAATGTATTTTGGCTGGATTCATACGGCGTTTTAGATGATACTCATCTAGATGTTGGCACTGCTTTTTATTTCTTTTTCCACTTGATTTCAAGGTTTTGTCCATGGTGTTGCTCGGGGAATACCCTAACTCGTTGTTCTACTTCTAAGTCGGCAAAACACTTGGAACTTGAACAGCACTTTGTAATTACGATTATTTTAAATTTTATTTACTTACTTATCAAAAAAAATATATCATATAGTTAGAATGGAATTAAAATCCATTATGTGATCGTATGGATAATAATTTGTTAATAAAATTTTTATTTATTTGTGATATTTTTTAAAAATTTTATACATATATTAGTTGATTATTTTGAGAAAACCATTAATTATTTGACTTAAAATAAATATAAGGTTTATTCATTAAGTAATATTATAATATTTAGATAGTGCCTTGAGAAATATAATATATTATAATATATAAAAGATACTACTCATTTATAGATGAGTTATCATCATGATTCATGTATTTGTTTCTTAAGATTAAGAATTGATGGGTTTTGATTATCATATTAAATAAAATATTGACCAAGTAAAAGAATGCTAATTATTTATTTTTTAAAATAATAATTAAACCAACAATTATGGCCGATATTTATCATGTATTACCATTGCCCAACTTGTTCAGCTGGTAACCACCATAGACAGTTTGATAAAAATTATTTATATATAATAATACTCTTATTGTACACCATCATTGAGGGATATTAAAGCCTGAAAGATTCTAATAAGTAAAAGATATTGTAGAAATTCGAATAAGTTGCAATGAATTCAATTGTGTAAGGTTAGTTTCGATCATTAATTTAATTTTTATATTTAATTTTCATATACTTTGAATGTAAAATATCAATTTTTATCTAACAGTAATATCATGTCAATAAAAATATATTACTACTAAATAAAAGGTATTCTTATAACACTAGCTGGGATAATAATACAATCTCAAGACATGTCAATTTTCTTCCTCACAAACCACTTAGCGACCAGCACATAGATAACAACATCCAAAGCACACAAACCAGCCAAAACCCAGTAAAAATAATCAAGATGGGCGCGGTTAAGGTTATTCACCAGCCACTCATCACCCCATCTCGCGCTAACACCCTGCACGGCGGATATAACAGCGCTGCTGATGAAGCTCCCAACTCCGGTCGCCCCGTTCGTTAGTGCCGATCCCATGCTCCTCATATCCTCCGGCATTTGATCGTAAAACAACTCCTGCATCCCGACATAAGCGAACAAGTCGCTGAGCCCCATCACTATGAACTGAGGCGCCAGCCACCAAAAAGTCATTGGGACGACAGATTTCGGTGCATCAAGAAGTCCATTATGGCTTGCGACTCGGAGCCTTTCGACCTCGACAAGAGCGGCGATGACTATAGTGAGAGTGGACAGTGCTAAGCCGATGCCTATTCTTTGGACTGGGGTTATACCGGAAGGGACTCCGGTGATTTTTCTGGCGGCCGGGACAAAGACTTTGTCGTAGATGGGGACCGAGATGAGGATGGTGATGCCGGGGATGGCTTGGAGATAAGCGGCTGGGAATTGGAACTTTCGGCCCAGGCGGCGGTTCATGGTGGTGGCTTGCTTGATAAAGAAAGTGTGTGCCTGTGCTACGATGATTGCGTATCCCAAGCAGCAAAGCCAAATGGGCAGCAGGCGGAAAAGGAGCTTTACTTGTTCGACTTCATTGATGGAGCAAAGCCTCCATGGATTTCTTGCTTCCCTTGAAGCATCATTGTCGTCGATGATCGCTGCTTTGTCTAGACATCTGCAAATAGTAATCAAGTATTCAGATGATGGCCAGAGGGCCACATTTTAGGAGGCAAGGAGCCCTGTGCCACAATCACCATCGTTGGGTCTAAATTCAATGGTCAGACAATTTTTTATTTTTATCTTTCAAATAAAAAAGAAAAAAATAGGATCTACAAATCGCTACGATTTGTCTGTGATTATCCAATTTTGGACAAACAATCGTAATTTGCAGGGCAAGCGCTGTGTCATGGCACAGGGCCCTGAGCTCCGCCTTTTAGATACTTGCCATATAGGTAACTGAAGTGTAAACCTTTTTATTTATCCGAATTGTTTGGGACTGTAATTGAACTGATTGGCTGGTTAAATGGTTAATTGATTAACTGATTTAACGATTTTAAGCATTATAATATTTTTACTAAAATTATAAAAATATAGCATGACAATTCCATCATATTAAAACATTCATATAATATATTAATGTATAAGTTATAATTTTGAATAATAATTTAGCAATCAAGTGTCAACAAAATTAATTTCATATTAACTGTAAACACTCATTTTCTCCATTTCAAGAAACTTGTGAATCTTTGACCACTTAATTAATCATTAATATCAATATGGTTCTACTTATTCAACAAGCAAAATATTTTTATAAATAATAAAATAAGACATTTATACAAAATTTTAAAAAAAATTACTTGTTGGATATGTATATATATATATATATAGTTGGTTTGGATAATCAATAATTAGAAATTCGGTAATAGGAAACCAAACTAAAATTTGAATAAAAATTTATTTCAACTTCAAATAAGAACTGAGCAGTTCAATTATCCTAAATTTTGTTTCAGTTTTGATGGTTTCAATTCAAGTAATTCGGTCATTTATTTTTTTAAACACCCCAACTTTTATCCACATTCAATCAAGGCCGGAGATCCTACTTCACATATGGAAAAAAGCAGGATCCGGCTTCATAGATTTGGGCGATCAATTTGTACGGTTGGATGAAACCGACCGCCCAAATTTATGAAGTAAGATCTTGCTTTCCCCATACGCAAAGCAGGGTCCCCATGAGGGTTTGCAATCATCCAATCTTTTGTGACATTCCATCCATTCATGTATATTATTGAGCCCACATAAAATAAATAAATAAATTATATCACATCATTCAATTGTATTCTAATTAGCATATCCACATAAAATAGATAGACAAACATACTTTTTTTTATATATTTATTTGAGTGTTACTAAACTTTTATTTAAACAAGAAATTTTTAGGCATCGATATTAAGATTTTTACTTAGAAAACGTCTTCTATATAAAAAGAAATAAATTACAAAGCTGAAGTCCACATAACTTTCACTAATACCAACCACAGTTGATATATAGCATGGGTTCTTCTCTATGTGATGCTGGCAATTAAGCATGCTAAAAATAACCCATCAATGTGATAACCAATCAAGGATCCATAGTGAAATTTAAATTAATTTAGGATAACAAGGAGATGAGAAATAATTAATTTTTGGATCAAAGTTAAATATTGTGACTTTATCCATTCTTTACAAATAATTAATTTTGTAATTCAAATTTATAATCTAATCATTGCAATTCAAATTAGTCTGCTTCCATAACAAGAAAGGGCCATCTAGTATCATAATATACTAACATTACGATTATCCATTACCAACAAAATAATGATCAATCCACCCAATATTTTCTTATATTTGTTCGATTGATTGGTCTATTTTTTTATCTCGGGTCCCAATTCACAAAAAAAAAAAAAAAAAAGTTATGGCCAATGTGTTGGATACTGACGTATATTGCTATTGACATTACACATTATCTATAAGAAATTGGTTGATATAGTTGGTATTTTTAAATATTTATCTGACATATTGATCAACATCCCAATATTAGGTTTCTATTCACATAAAGAATTATAGCAGATATTTCTAATACTTATATATATCTGTTGATATAGTCAACATTATTGTGACTACGATTGAACGATATTAAAGATATTAGTAGACATACCTAAGACTTTGTGATATTTTGCCAATATTTCAATTGATATCTCCATGTCGGTTTTGGACTTACAAAAAAGTTATCGTTAATGTGTCTAATATCAATACATGTCTCATCATATGACCAATACTGATATGAACGCGATTAATATTAATAATAATATGTTCATCCACGGTTAGTACAGTTTGGGAGGTAGATTTGGGATTAAAGGATTAAGTTTATAGTTATGAGTTTGATTCATATTGATATAAGTCTAAATTCATCAGAGATATAATACGAATATTATTCATAGTTTGCTCCAAAATTCTTATATGAGAGAAGGGTTGGCAGCCGAATTTCAATTATCTAAAATAAGAGAGGAAAAGGAGGTGATTTATTATTTATTTTTTGGGAATTGAAATCAAATTTTAAGAGAAACGCCCATCATGGAATCCCACAATCAAAATCAGGGCAACGTCGGGTGCTCCATTCTGTTTTTTTGTCAATTGCATGTCCATTGCACGATGAACCTTTGCATCTTAATCTAAGGGGTCCAAAATTCATATTTAGAAAAATATGCAAATGGTTATAATTTTTTATTTTTTTATTTTTTAGAATATGATAAATTTGATGTTTCAACATTATAAAAACATAAAATCACTATCTATAATTTTTTAATTGTTTTCTAATGTAAAACTTAGACCCTTAGCTTTTATCTCAATATAAAAGGCCATCATTCCATACCATATTTGAAGGATAGTCACTAAATTAAACCAAATTTATCAGTCTAACACTCGAATGCATTGCTTGGTTTATTTTGAATCAAATGCACTAAAATTAGAGTAATTTCTTTATAAGGCCTCCCACGTATCAAACTTAGACGGGGGACAGGTACACGGGCTCCTAAAAAACCCCACTCGGAGCAAGTTGGGCTAGGCGGTTGTTGGGGTCACTCCCTTTATGGGAATGTGGCCGTGGACTTATGCGCGGATATGATCCACGAACTTATACGCTTATATTGTCCACGGACTTATGAACAAGTCGTCTGTAAATTTTGAAAATGGATGCGGATATTATGTATTGTCCGAGAACTTTTACTGTTAGAGTTTGACGTCCATAGGCAATGCCTGGAAGCATTTTTTGAGGCTCGAGGGCTTGAAGACAGAAAGCACACATTGATATATTTGTGGATTGAAATCCCGTGATTTTTTGCCTTATTTGGAAATATTTTTCACGTAAAAATCCTGTTGTGTTTCTCTTTTCTGTCTTTATTTTCATTTGCTGCCATTTGATTAGCTGTGTGTGTGTGGTTAGTGTCTTACTATTCGTCCGATCACCACCTTTCCCTTTGGCATCAACAACAGTGAAGCTCATAACACGGCCGCCTAAGTTCTAAGCAAGGAAAAGATGGACAAGCTCCAAAGGGATCAATTGAGTTCCTTGTCGGCCGAGTCCTAGATAGGTCGACCGAGCAGCAAACAATAAAAGAATATCAAGATCTGCCGAACTCCTAGTCATTCAAGAATCAAGACCAAGATTGGTCGAAAACTGGATTGGTTGGCCTCCAACACGGTCAACAAAGCTCCACGATAAGAATTTTGGGATCCAAATCAATTCTTCTATCCTCTCCGCCATCCTAATCGACCCTGGGACAACTAGCCAAAGACCCCAACAAAAACAACCGAATTTCTAGAAAAATTTCATGCTGATTTCGATGACAATCAAATAATCTTCAAAAAATGGAATACTTTCCTAGGAAGAAAAGGCATTCTATTGTCAGGAAGCAGACAGGTGCAATGATAACTAAAATAATAATAAGACAGATATTAATATGCTGATTTCGATTAAGGTAAAAACCAAAGTCACGTCAATAAAAGGTGAACTATATAATCTCTAAATTATAATAAAGGGATACTTGCTTTCGAAATTGAACTACATAACCTTTAAATCATAATCAATTAACATCGCCATCAATTCAGCCGGTGCTATGAAAATACCATCTCACCAAAATAATGGGATTCTGAAGATATGACTCCCTCGTATTTTGAACGGATGAGATTTCATTAGCAACATCAATGGTTGGGAAGGGCCAACAGGCATGATCATGAAAGTAACCCTTGTCACATGGCCTCATTTAGTTGAAAATAACTCTTACATCTGGTTGAGAGTGACATTTTTAAAAGTTCAATCGTGTTTTACACGATTAAGTGATCAAGGAAGTGTTACTAACTTGTCGAGTCCAACGTAGAAAATGATATTTTATTCCTATGTATTTTTTTCAAATGTCTTAAAAAAAACCTCATAACTAAAACAAGTTTAGAATTAAATAGACTTGGTCAAAAATCGAGTTTAGATTGAATATGGACCAAATTAAAGTAAAAATTTATGACCGACTAATCAAACAAAACAAGACCCGATCATATAATAATGGTCGATTTCTCATTCATATTTATGTCGTAATTTTTGTGTATTGGGTAAATATAAAAATAATTATATATTAAAAATTTTACAAAAAAATTATTTGATGAAATTAAATACAACATCTGATAGGAGCTTACGTCCGCTCTCATACGTATTTTAGATAAAAGCAGCGCCTAAGAGGGACCTATGGAGCTCTCATGTGCAGATGAGGTAGAATATTGGCATTCAATGCATGCCTAATGTGACACTCATACACGTCTATCCTATATGTGGCACATACTATATGCATGTTTGATACTCGTGTGTTAATTAAGTATATAAAAGCCCTTTGCCAATTTTCAGCGAGAGAGAAAGAGAACAGATGAAGAAGAAGAAAAGAGAGAGAATGAAAAGGAAAGAGGTTTTGGAGCCATTTCATGTAAGATCTACAAATCTAATCTTTTAAGGTAAGTTTTTCTAAGTCAAATTTTTTGCTATTATTTTAATTTTTTGATTTTACTTACAATTCTTGTTTGACTATATATTCATGTTACCATTTATATCCATTTTTTTAAACATTGTTGTATGCATATATGCTTTACCAAATATTTTGTATTTTTCTAAATTTTTTTTGAAAACTTGAAGATCTCATTTATTTTCACCAAATAAATTAATATTTTAAAAGATTATATTTATATATTAAAATATTTTTAAGAAAAGTCATAAAATATTTATACATTTGACTTTATATATGCCTTCCGTGAAAATATTTGATGATGACTCTATTTTATTATCCGACCTGAGTTATTTTTTTAGTTGATGAAAAAAATTTGTATGTTTGCTGTAGAATAATTCGTTTGTTATTTGAGAAGTATTGTAAGGAATTGACATCCTAGTATTCTAAGGAATAATTTGTATGTCGCCGGTTTGCATGCACCGCCGTTTGCCACCATCCAGTCGCTAGGTCATTGCCATTGTGGTTGTCACCGTCATCCATGCCAGAGATGCCACCGGCGAAAGAGAAATGTGAAGAGAGAGAGAGATAGAGGTGAAGTAACCAAAGAGAGAGAAAGGGGCGCACGTGAAATAGGAGAGAGAGAGACCGATTCAGATATCTCAGAGCATCCTTTTGAAAAATAATCTCGGAATAAAGTCAAGGTAAGTATTTGTAACCAATTTTCTTGGTCTGGTTTAATATCTGATTCATTTTGAATATTGTTTAAAATTTTTATTAACATATATGTATTTTTTTATACCCGATTTGTTTATTTTGGACATGTATGTATGGCTTTTTGGTTGATTTGGGGGTTTTTGATACGGATTTTATGAGTTTGGAGGGTTTAGAATTTTTCTAAATGTCAGAATAATTTATCAAACGCTATAAAATTTTATATCAGTATGTGTATACGAAAATGTATATAAAACTTAAATGAACCATATATTTTTACATGCATATATCAGGTTGTGTTCACTACATTTAGATTTGAATATTGAATATATTAGTCAGTTTTCGACGGAGAGATGTTTGTTATTTAAAAATTCATTTTTGCCAGCAGAATAATCTTAGAGTAGTGACCCTTCTCATTTGATTGATTTGATTTGACTTTATAATATATTCTGACGTTAATATATCTAATAAATTTTAAAATTATACCTAAAGTCACGGGTGGTAAAACATAGTGAACAACATCACCCATTGAAGACAAGTACATAGATGCCTAAGTATGCTGGCCTAATTTACATTTGATATCGTTTAAGGTTACCGAAAATATGTGTAACTTTCTTTAAGTAGGTCTTTAAATAATTAAAATTTAAATTTGATACATGATTTTTATCACTGTATTGATTTGTATTGGACTTTAATTTGAATTTTGATTTAAAATTCACTGATTTTGCCTACAGTGGGGTCTTGGTATGTTTCGTACAAATGAGTTTGACCATATCTTTTCATTTGGACCTTTGGATTATCTGTTGCAATAGTGTTTCGACTTTTTCATACGCTATTGGATCATCTGGTATCGGATTCTACCCCAAATCACGAGTAATTGAGTTTTGGTTTTGAACTTGGACTTGGATTTAGATTTGGATTGAATTTTAAAATTGACTATTTACCTATTGGAATCGGTTTGGATTAATTCTATTTTCTTTATATATATATGCATATACGTCCCAATGAAGACTTTTTTCTGATTTGGACGTTTATTTTTGTATTTAGATATTTTATTTGAATATGAAACTACAATTGGATTTTTGATCTTGGATCTCTATTGGATTTATTATAGCGATGATTTGAATTTATTTTGTCATTTGATTGGATATTTATCCATTGACCCTCTCTCTGATTTATTAAATTCACTTTGTATAAATTTGATACTTGTTGGGTTTTAGGCTCATGCTTTATTTTTACCTCTTCAGAATTAAAGGTTCGGATATATTGTAGGAGTAAAGATGTGATCTGTCAGCTAATCCCCGATTTGGTGAGTTTTAATTTTGTTATGATTTAAATTAATATTTGATATAATTGAATTATGAATTTAACCGGGTATAGGCCCATGGTTATATTTTAAAAATAATTAAGATAATATATTATATTTGATTATAATTTTTGGTTGAATTATTACCTTTCTTACAATCATTGTAAGGTATGTCATATTTATTTTATTTGAACGGTTATCTGATTAAGTCTTGTATAAATTTTTAATTTATTGGATCCTATATATCTAGTTTGTCACGTCCGAATTTCAAAACTTCATATTATTTATTGAATTTATTTAAAAATTTTAATTTTTAAAATTATAAGTAATTTTTAATTGACCTATTTGATTAGAGTTCGTGACATGTGAGTTTGGAATAATAGTATATTAGCCTAATATTACCAAAATTGCAATTAACCCATTCTTTAAGGTTTGAATTTTTGATTAGTCAGAATGTGAGTTATTAATCCTTAATTCTCATTATTTTACCGGTATTATATTTTATATTTTAAAATATTTTGACCTTATGAGTTTTTGCATATTTTGATATAATTTTTTAAACTTCCTATTTTTACAAATACATTATACATTCTGATATTCTAATGATTTCATACAATTTACTTGATTTGAATATTGATGGGTACGCCCATAGTGGGCTAGCACAAGAAAGAGGAAAGATCCAGATCCACAAGGGCCCATATGCGCGTCGGGATAGTCAACGCAAGCTGTTGACCGGGCGAAAGGCCAAGTTGGGTGGATAACAAGCTCCCATAGACGGTTAATATTTTTGTTGACCGGAAGCGTCACAATAGGCCGACCTAAGAGAAAACCTCATGTGGTCCAGGCGCAATTAGGCCCACACCTTTGTATACGACTAGTAACGGCTCTCTTCCTTGATTTTGCGCCCTCCTAGAAGGCAATCTACACCGTAACGGTGACCAGCAGATTCAGCACACGTCCCATAAAGAAAGCGCCGATTCTCGCTTCCCTGTTTGCAACAAACCCTAATGGTAACAAAACGTAGAAGGAATGCGATTAATCCCTAGGGCAGTTACCGCCATTAGAGCTCCATGTCAGGAAAGGAAGCAATCCCAACAAAATGTAGGAATCAAGCCTTCCTGCCCCATGAAGGCTGCCCAGTATTTTATCTATAAAAACCCATGGAGTCTTCACTCCATGGCATGTTCACTTTTCTGCTAGAAGATGCTCTTATAAGCTCACGCAACACTCTAATAATACTAAAAGCTTCTACGCTTGCAAAACACCAACTCTCTCTCTCATTACATTCCTTATCAATACAGTATTGAGAGACAGTGCTCCTCACGAGTCGCAGAAAACCTCTCACGACGAGTGCAAGGCCCCCATCACAAACACTCTTCACCTTCTCATTGCTTTCATTTCCTTTACCTTTTTAAAGTTCAAAGGCTTATTACTCACTTGAGTATCAGAGTGTTTACGGTGGGATAACATTCCACCAACACCTAACCTCTCATTTGTTATAGTGGTGTGTAAGATCCAAACTCGGTGAATGAAGCTGAATTCAGACGATCAAGTTGACCCAAATTTGTTCGAACCTTGGATCCAGAGATGCATCATTGGTGTCGTCTGTGGGAACGCTTACAAAAATCTAACCACTTTTCCCTGATCCCTCTCTTAGCTTCACCTTCTTAGCCAAAATCATCAACTAAAATGGTGAACACGAGAGTACAAGGTGGCGAGCCGGCTAGGGACGTGATCTTGCCCAACCAGGACCACGCTACTAGTGCCATGGTCAATGGGGTGCCTGCACCCTTCTTTCAAAATCTAGTGGAGTATATGCAGAATACGAACAAGACATTCCAGATGCTTTGCTCCCACTAGGAGCACTCATAGCAGAGGGCTCCATCAATGGTAGTCCCTACACCATTCTCCAAGAGAGGGGGTTAGAGGAAAAAGAAACCGGCCAAAAAATCCAAAAGGCCAGCCAACATTCAGACACCAAAGTCTTCACGCGCCTAAAGCCGGCCAAGGCTTGAGAAATAATGGGGCAGCATGACTCCGAAAGAAAGTTTCTAGCGAAGGAACCCCCGATACTCTCGGGTGGAGAGTAGGACCCGGGCCTAGGAGGGAGCATCCCGGGTCGTCAGATCTACTAGTGGCACTAATCGACCGACTACTAGTCACACCAGAGAAAGAACGGAGTTGAGGACTTATCTCAACTCCAAAAGATTAGTCAATTCTGCTCGGGATGATTCGAGATTGGAGAAGATTTGGAATAGCGTGTTCAAAGATGATGAGCACGCTATAAATCTGGACAGATCACTGTTCACCACCGAAATCTTGAACCGTTCAATGCCGGGTAGCCTTTGATGAGTTGAAACGGTATCTGGCCAGTCCACCGTTGCTAACGTCAACTAGGAACGGACAGGAGCTATACCTCTACCTAGAGATGTCAGATGTGGCCCTCAGCTCTGTCCCGTACTCCAAGACTCCGACACTCAACGGCCGGTCTACTACGTGAGCAAGACGTTGATGAGCCTAGAGACGCGCTACCTACACGCGGAAAAGTTAGTTTTGGCACTTGTTTTCTTCATCCGAAAACTGAGACCCTACTTCCAAGCTCACTGCGTGATTGTTCTGACCGACTAACCTCGGAAGAGCATTTTTCAGAAACCCGACGTTTCAAGACGGCTGGTAAAGTGGGCTATCAAATTGAGAGAGTTTGACATCGAATTCAGGCCCAAACCCGCCATTAAGGGGCTAGCGCTGGCTCACTTTATCGTCAAGATCGCGACCCCAATTCTCAAAGAATAGCCCACTGATAATGTAGAACAGCACGAGGGAGTGCCGAAATGGGCCCTCCATGTAGACGGATCGTCTACGGACTCAGGCAGCGGTCCCGAGGTGGTCCTCAGGACCCTTGATGGGTTTGGGGGTGAAGTATTCCCTTAGACTCGACTTCCCAAATACCAACAATATTATCGAATATGAAACCCTGTTAGCCGAATTAATGCTAGCCCAGGAGTGCTCTGTCATACAACTGACTATCTACAGTGACTTTGAGCTAGTCGTCAACCAAGTTAACGGGAGTTTTGAGGTGAGCAACTCACACTTGGCCAAAGTAAAGGAGTCCAGCTGGAGATTTGACAGGCTAACCTTGGTCCACGTTCTCAGAACTGAGAACTGGAAGGCCGACCAACTAGTCAGGGCAGCGGCGGCCAAAAACCCAGAGTAGTACTCGAGGGACTTATGGGAGGTTTTGAGCGTTCCCGGCACAGAGGAGAGGGAAGTAATGCAGATCTCTGGGGCAGAAAATTGTATGACATCATACCAGAGGTACCTTGCGGACAGAACACTCTCAGAAGAAGTGGATGAAGCCAAGCGGATCAAGAAGACGGCTAGTTGGTACACTATTGTTGACAGACGGCTATATCATCATGGCTACTCGATTCCATACCTTCAGTTGCTCGCCCA
This sequence comes from Nepenthes gracilis, assembly GCA_033239525.1. Taxonomy (NCBI): domain Eukaryota; kingdom Viridiplantae; phylum Streptophyta; class Magnoliopsida; order Caryophyllales; family Nepenthaceae; genus Nepenthes; species Nepenthes gracilis. The sequence goes on from BSYO01000015.1 coordinate 15,141,731, forward strand.
TGAGGAGGCCGACTACGCCTTGGGCGAAATCGACCTTAGGATATGCGGATCACACGTCGGTGGTAAAAATTTAGCATTCAAGATCATGCGGCAGGGTTACTACTGGCCGTCAATGAAGAAGGATGCACTCGAGTTCGTGAAAAGGTGTGAGAGCCGCCAACTTCTTGACAATCTTCATCACCAGCCGTCCGCTGAGTTAAAGTTCTCCAAGCTCCTGGGCTTTTTACGCAATGGGGGCTCAACATTCTGGACCTATTTTCCATTGCAACGAGGTAAATAAAGTTCATTGTCGCTGGTATTGACTACTTCACCAAGTGAGTCAAAGCTATCCTGCTGGCCCAGATTATAGAGCACAACAATCTTGAATTCGTCTGCCATAACATAATCAACGTAGATTTGGTATTCCAAAGATCCTAATGACTGACAATGGAACCCAATTTTCCAAAAAATGCTTCATTAAGTATTGCACCAACTTAGATATTAGGCTGGTGTATACTTCAGTAGCATACCCTCAAGCGAATGGACAGGTAGATATCATGAACCGCACGCTACTCTATGGTCTTAATACCAAGCTGGAGGACACAGGGGGCTCCTGGATAGACGGCCTACCCTCCGTCCTCTAATCTTACCAGACTATTCCAAAGGAATCAACTCGTGAGACACCCTTCAGTCTCTACTACGGGGCTGAAGTGGTAAACCTGATTAAGATAGGGCATGTAAGTTTTAGGGTCGAATCCTTCGACCCGTAAAGTAACTCTCAGAAAATTCGGGAGCACCTAGAATTGCTAAAGGAGGCCTGCAACACTGCTAGGATGCAAACTACGGCCTACAAATAGTGAGTTGCCTGCTATCACAATAAGAAGTTAAAAGCGCGGCCGTTCGACGTTGGAGGCCTGGTCTTGCGGAGCATCGAGGCTACAGGCAGGATTGCCAATCGGAATAAGTTTTTTCCAAATTAGGAAGAGCCTTTCCTAGTCTCCGCCATCCATCAGAATGAAGCATACAAGCTCCGAAATAAGGACGGCAAGTTGGTTCCGCAGATGTGGAACGCGATCCACATCAAACGCTACTTCCAGTAGGGGTCCAAATAGGTCATTCACACGTCTGCATGTCAATGTATGCACTTAATTTTCAATTAATAAAACAAGTATCCTCTTCTTTATACTGCGTTTTGTTTTTTCTCTTTTGCACATGTTTGTATGTTTGTGTGCCTTTTTTATTGGTTAGGGGCCAAGCGACCTAGACTGCCCCTAACCCTGGTCATCCAGGCGGCCCATGTGTAATCGTATTTAAACACCGGTCTTTCAGGCGACTCAGGAGCAGTTGTATTAAACCCTAGACACCCGTGCGGCCCATAAGTGGTCATACTCAAACCTTGGTGATCCAAGCGGCCGAGTGGTCATATTTAAACCCTAGTCATCCAGGTGGTCTATAAGCGGTCGTATCTAAACCATAATTATCCAAGTGGCCCGTTCGCGGTTAAAATCTTAAGGGGCCCAAGTAGCACGTGTGATGACCTCCTTTACAAGGGGATAGCATGATCAATCAACGATGATCGACAGGAGTAGGGCACTCCTCCCAAAAGCAGGCTGCCTAAGTCAACACTTGGGCAACCCCACCAAGCCATTTACTCATGCGCGAGTATCAAGCAAGCTTGGCATGATATCCAAATCCGCCTTGGTGCTCTCATAAGGAGTCAAGTCCTCCAAAATGTACTGGCAACGCCTCAAGCAAGGCGGACTACCAACACGCGAGTAATTCACCAAGTTGGCTGGTTAACACAGCAAACAAACTCAAAAAAGGAAACAGCAATGAAAGCGTAACACTCCACGACAATAAAGCAATTGTTTGTTTTATTATTTGCAATGTATTTACGTCAATACACAAAAGGAAGGCAAAAGTACAAAATGCTAAGGAGGAGCGGAGCTCCCGGAAGGAGACGGTGCTGGCCCTTGACCACTCCGGGATCCCCCACGAGGCTCTTACGACGTTGGGCAGAACAGTTCTCTGGGATGAGATACTCGACTGAAAAATTGCGGTCAATCAGCTGTGCGATGTGCCGGCTAATGCTGACCCCCTCCCAAAACCGTGCCAACGGCATACTGGAGACCTTGTGAGGACTAATGCGAGTGCTCAACTCATTCTCCGATGTGGTCATCTGCCTCATGAGCTGGTCAGTGCGCCTCGTAGCCCATTCAACCTCTTCTTTCAAGTTGGCGTTCTCCTCTTTTAGCTTGTCGTTCTCCTCCACCAGGCTGGCCACCACAACTTCCCTCAAGCTAGTGTTTTCTTCTCTTAGTCTGGCATTCTTCGCCTCTAGGTCAGCCAGTACAGACTCTAGGGTGACAATGTCCTCCCGGTGCTCCCCTTTCAGTGCCTCTAACACCTCATCGAGCCAAGCGATCTCCTTATCCCTATCGAGATCACCATGTCTCGCTGGCCAAGCGTCTTAATAACTGTGCCCGAAACTTTGTCTATTTACGAAAGCGATAAGTGTCAGCAATGGCGAAGTTAAAGAAAAAGCAAGTTGCATGAGTTTACCCGCCAAATCCTACACACCAGCCATTCTATCCTGACGCGGGACCTTGGCACTGGCGGCGGTGGACTAGAAATGGAACCCTCCGTGGCAGGCCTAGCAATAGCCTCCGCCGTAGTTCCTCCGGCAACTCCGTGGCGAGGTCCACCGTCTCAAAGACTATCCAGTGGGCTGACTCCTATGGAACAATACGTGGCCCCAAAATCACCTCCTGCAACTCCACAGCTAGAGGCTCAATAGCTTGTTCCAGAGCCCAGCAGACGGCTCAGCAAATTTCTCCCGTGGCTCACCAGCTAGCTCCAACGTCTTAGCAGACGGCTCGAGAGCCAGCTCTTCTAGCCAAGGTTACGGCTCCGACGCCAACTCCACCCACGCATGTTGCGCTAGGACAACGACGCTGCTCGCCCTCGCACTCAGTATGGCGTCGTAGGCCTCTAAAGCCAGCTTAGCTTCAATCCCTAAGCCACCACCGACTCCTGCGAGGTGCCCAACGGTCACGTAATCTGGCCCAGAAGATGACAATGAAGGTGCCACCGTGGCAGCCCTTTTTTGCTTTGGACTAGTGGGAGTAGTACCAAGGGGTGGAGCACCTATAAGCATGGCTCTGGTTCTTCTCTTCCTCCACGAGGCCTCCGGCAGAGGAGCCCCGAACTTCTAGATTGGAGATGGAGGTCCCCAATGTGCTCTCCTGGTTTCCTCTTGAGAAACCAAATAGTCCCTCCTAAAGTCCTCAGGGTTCTCCCTCACCAGCACCAACAGATCGGCCATGGCGGCAATTTTTGCCTTCTTCAGCGNCCCCAGTGAAGGCCTGGGGAACCTTACCCCAATCTCGAGACAAGGGCCATGACTTCGCGATGCGAACGAAGAAGAAGCAACCCTTCTAATTTTTCAATGAGTCATAGATAGCGTGAGTTATCGGAAGGTCTCGAGGGGTTAGAGAAATCCAGTCCATGCTCTGAGTGAATCGGAACATCACTCTGATGGCATCCACCGTCATCATGCGAGAGTGATGATGCATGAAGATGTAAAAGGAACATGGATATCGCACGGCATTGGCATGAAGTCGTGCAATAGGCACCTAGAGGTCGGTGAGGATGTCCAGCAACTCCTTTGGGGTTGGAAGACGAAGCCCACACCTCATATGAGCCTCGTAAATGATGATGCAACCCTCAGGAGGGAAGCAAGCCCTGCCCAACTCACCGAGCATCGCTGGGACAATCCTCTGAGGAATATTGAACTCCACACACAGCTCGTTAACCTCACCAACTATGAACACATAAGCAATCTCCATTACAGAAGGGGCCATGGAGGTGGAAACAAGAAAGAGAATGGCACAACACTTTGAAAATTTTTAGGAAAAATGAAGGAAAGTGTTGAAAATTCAAAAGCGAAACGAACAAACAATTTAAAGGGCTGTGTGAACGCCAGATGAGGTAACCATCTCGAGAATGTGCGCCTATCATGGCTGACACGTCTCCTTTCCTGAACAGGTATAGTTGAATCAGATCCTCTAGTGCATTATTATCAGGATCTTAAATTCACCGCGTGCGGATACATCGCCACCTATTCGACTAACAAGCCGGAAGAGGGCGGTCGTTCCAACTCCCATGGGTTCTCCGAATTTTGGCTTGGATGATCAACAAGTTCGGTCAACAGATCTTTCAGCAGGTTTTCGGATTTTGGCTTGGACAGTCAACAAATTTGGTCAACAGTTCCTTCAACAATTTTCCAGATTTTGGCATAGATGGCCAGCAAATCCAGTTGACAGTTCCTTCAATAGTTCACCGGGCTTTGGCCTAGATGGTCAACGAATCCGGTCAACGCTTCGTCCAAAGTACTCCAAGCTTTGTCCTAAACGGTTAACAACTCTGTTCAATGCTTTCACTACCAATCCAGTAGACCTTGACGGATACCAACCAGACACATCCCATCATTAACATGTTGAATGTCAGAATTCAAACCACCAACATGGGGGTAGTGATGGTATGTCCATAGTTGGGTTGGCCTAAGAAAGATGAACGACCCAAATCTACAATGCCCATATGCGCGCCTGCATGGTCAACGCAAACTGTTGACCGGACGAAATGCCAAGTTTGGCGGATAACAGGCTCTCAGAGACGGTCAACATTTCTGTTGACCGAAAGCGTCACAGTAGGCCGGTCTAAGAGCAAGCCTCATGTAGGCCAGGCCCAGTTGGACCCACACCTTCGTACACAACTAACAATGGCTCTCTTCCCTGATTTTGCACCCTCCTAGAAGGCAATTTTTACCGTAACGGTCACCAACAGATTCAGCACACGTCCCATGAAAAAAGCGCCAAATTCTCTCTTCTTGTCTGCAACAAACCCTAACGGTAACACAACGCAGAATGAAGGCGATTAATCCCTGAGCCGTTACCGCCATTAGAGTTCCATGCCAAGAAAAGAAACAATCCCAAAAGAATACATGAATCAAGTTTTCCTGCCTAAGGAAGGCCGCCCAATATTTCATCTATAAAAGCCCATTGAGTATTAATTCTAGGGCACGTTGACTTCTCTACTAGAAGACGCTCTCATAAGCTCACGCAGCACTCTAATAATTCTAAAAACTTCTACGCTTACAGAACATCAACTCTCTCTCTCTCATTACGTTCCTTATAAATATAGTGCTGAGAGACAGTATTCCTCACAAGTTGCAGAAAACCTCTCACGACGAGAGCAAAGCCCCCATCACAAATACTCTTTACCTTCTTATTACTTTCATTCCCTTTACTTTCTTAAAGTTCGAAGGCCAATTACTAACTTGAGCGTCGAAGTGTTTACAGTGGGACAATCTCTAGCCGACACCTAACCTCTCGTTTGTTGTAGTGGTGTGCAGGATTTAGACTCGGTAAACAGAGTCGAATTCAAAAGATCAAATTGATCAGAATTTGTTCAAAATTTGGATCTAATAACGCATCAAATATTTATATTTGTATAGAACTGTTTGCACAAAATTATAATTTAGAACGTATTTAACGAAAAGTTTGACGTTTTGAATTTAGCATATATTTTACAATTATGGATATGTTTAGTTTATTATGTGAACATATACACTTGTTGAACGTTAAACTTATAATTTAAAAATATTTTCTAACATTTTCATATTAGTAGGCTGTAGATACTTGTAGGTTGTGGACGAAAAATTCATAATGATTCTTATTTAATTGAGTTTGTAATTTTGAAAAATATTTAAGATTTTATATATTAGATTTATGTATTTTGAATTATTATCTACGTACTTATACCAGGGTCGTGACACATTCGGGTCAAAAACCATAGTCGTAACTGTCCATAGTCTAAAACAGGGTCAACTTAGACCAATTCATACATTTTTTTAATTACGGTATTTTTATTAAAGATTTTATATTACATAAAATACCTAAAAATATGATATAATTTAAAAGTTATAATATTTAGATTAAAATACTAATAAGTATATATTTAAATAAATAACCTTTAAAATATGAATTATACAAAAATATAATCTTCTAAATATTTTTATTTAAAATTTGGTATTTATCTTCAGATGGAAAATTGAGATTGAAAAAATTAAAAATCAAATTACATCCACTCCCAAATAATCAAATCCTACAAGTTAGATAGAATTTAAACCGACGGATAAAATTTAAAAATCTGAAAAATTATTTAAATAATTATTTTTTAAAAAAAATTATTATTAAATTGAATGTCTAGTAAATTTTTTAACAATAAAAATAATATAAAAAATAATATATTTAATTTTTTTTATATTAAAATCTCCGTCTTTGAATTTAAATTTGCCGGATAATAGGTTGCGTGTGCATGAAATTATGAAATTCACGTGACTTCAGAAGCGAGTCCGTACAATGGACAATAACAATACACAAATATTTAGACACCTTTTATTATTTTTAGGTTATATTTAGTCTAATTATTTATATATTTTAATATAATTATTAGTATAAATTAATAGTCAAAATATTATAATATTAAAAATATTATAAAATTAATAATTAAAATATTATTAAAATTAATAAGTGATATTTTAATAACACAATTATTTATGTATTTAAAATTCAACTTTTAGCAAAAGATTTTATATACTATAAAATTAACGTTAAAATAAAAATTAAGAAAAAAAAATTAAAATATTTAACATATTCTTAATAATTTGACCTTTATGATCCCAGCCGTGATCATATCTGAATAAAATCAAATTTTTTGATCAATTAGTCTAATTGGTGTAAATTTTTATAAAATATGATCAATATATATTAATATTATAGATAAATATAATAAAAAATTAAATTAATATTAATTTTTTCAAGACAGAAACAACTACAAATAAAAGTGACAAATTCAACTGGATCTAATTATGAATTTTTGTAAATGTATTTATTTATTTTAAGTTTTAATGAACTATTTAATAGATTATTTTTGTATACAATTAATAAATTTTTTTGTTAAATTTTTTATTTAATTATTTAATATTTTAATAAAAATATTATTTTTATTATAGTTTATATTTTTAAATATTTTCATCTAAATATAGTTTTTTTTAATATTAAAAATAAAAAAATTATTTATTGATCGAATTCAATTTAAATTATAAACATATATAGTTATAACTTTTAATTTAAATGATTGGACTATGTCCGGTCCATTATTACTTAATGATTGTAAATTTATACTTAAATTTAATTTATTTATAATTAAATTTGATTTTAATTAGTTATTATTGAGTGGCAGCTATCACAGCCACTCAAATTGAATGCTTTGTTAGGTTGGATTTATTATTAAATTATTAGTGTTAATAACTTTTCACTTCTCTTGAAAAAACTATTAATTTCATTTATAATGAAGTTGATGGGTAGAGTCCACCTACCATCGACTCAACCCGATTGAAAAATGAGATTTAGACATTAATAACTCAAATATGGACACCAAAAAGTAAGTTAATTGACCGAACAACTGAGTGGTAAAGAATATATAAAATTAAAATTGTTAATTATTTAATAAAATAATAAATAAAGTGTTAAATTTTAACAAATAATTATAATTAATTAAGATATAATAAGCCTATGTGAACCAGTTATAATAGCCTAATATTAAGATAACCTAATAAAGACATGACATTAATAACTAGACGATTACTAAACTAATATAAGTAATAGTTATATAATTATGGTAATGACTGATATTTAATATAGCATAACGCTTTTCATTATAGGCAGTAATTTTAGACAAATATACTAAGTAGAATCTAAGGTATAAGTATAGACCTCTAACTAGGAGTTGGGACAAATGATATTCTGCTATACAAGTGCCTGTAGCAAATGCAATCTAAACGGAGTCCAGCCTTTCGCACTTATAAAATTCTACATGTATCTCTTTTCTTCTCACTTTTCTTTTATATCTTTTTATTTTTTAGATAAAGATTACTAACTTGAATACCAAATATATACTGGATAGAAAGTCTTGTACACTATTAATTTCTTATTTAAATTATTTTGGTATGCAGAATAAGGATTTCCTATTATAGAGACTAAATTTGCTCTCTCACTAAGATTGACCGAAAATCTTACCCCGATTCTCTAATTTGTATAACAATTTATATTCAAGGAACACATCAAAAGTATTAATAATGGATTGAGGGGAGTTTATTTTTTTAAAAAAATAGAATCGATTATTTTTTATTTTAATTATTTTTTAAAAATAAATTATTTTAAAATAATATTTTTTAAATTTTTAAATTAATTAAATTATAATTATTTATTTTAAAATAAATAATAAAATTGACAATTTCTTTTATAAAAGAGGAAATTCAACGTTTGACTGCTGTGATATGTCACGTACCTGAACTGGTTCGTGGTACCGACATTCCTTTGCTTCAGCTCAGGACCACAACCCTTCGGATCCTCCTCGTAAAACGCGGCCTGATCTCTCCGCGTTTCCTTCAAGCGCCGCTTCCGCACGGCCGCCACAAGCACCTGGGCCACCCTAGTAAACGGGCTCCCCACAGGCCGCTGCCGCCTGTACGTCCGACTCCCTAGTAGGAAAACAGCTAGCGCCATCGCCTCCACGACGGTCAAAATCGCAAACCCCGTCGTCCATCCCACATTCTCCTCTATATATATCACGACGAGCACCGCCGTCGTCGCGCCGATTACTACCCCGAGATACCACCAGTTGAAGAAAGAGCTTTTAGCCTTCTTCTCTTCCTCCATCTCCTCGTCGAACTGATCGACAGCGAAGGTTTGCACGCATGGCCTGTGCCCACCGTCGCCGACGGCGACGACGTACAGTGCCATGAAGAAGATTGTTTTGCGGAGATGGTGGGGGACTACTGATGATGTTGAGATTGTCAACAATATCAGCCCCTGCGTATAACAACAAGAAAAGACGAAATAAAATGCTACTCAAAAGACAAAAACAAAAAAGCATTTCTCTTTTATTTTATTTATTTATTTATTTCAATATTTAAAAACTCTATTTTTAAAAATATTACTTGTCAAATATATAAAATTTTAAATCTTAAATTATTACGATTTTTGAAATATTCACATATTGACTTGATTAAAGAGGTCCCTTTTGACACTTACGAGCTCATCTTTTAAAGTGGTGAAAGTCATTTTTTTTTTAATTTAAATCCTTTACTTTTAAATAAATAAATTTAATAAATAATTTTTAATTTTTTTAAAAAATAACTAAATAAAAATTATCTATTTAAAATTAAATAACCCAGAAAAACCAACTAAACCCCAATATCCTTTTGGCGTCCCTTTTGACACCACTGAGCACTCTTTACCCTCTTAGACTAAAATTATACAAAAAAAAAAAAAACTTTTAATCATTACAAATTTGAAGAAAAATTAAAAAAAACATTCAATAATTAAAATGACGATGATTTTCAAATAATTTTTCAAAAAATATTTAGAGTTGGCAAGGGGAATTGAATATTAAATAAAACCAAACAACATGATAATAATAAAGCGTGAAATATGAAAAGTGGGGCAAAAAGGATAACCAGAAACACCCACCATGAGGAAGATTGTGGTGGAGATGACTGTAGTCTTGAAACGGCCAAAATAAGAGTCGGCAAGGAAGGCTCCGATCACGAGGGCTACAGAAAGCACCCCGTTCCAGTTGTTCACGTTCTTCGCCGCGGTAGCAACCGCCTCTCCGACAACCGTCATCAGGTACACGGTCAGATTCCCGGCTATCCCATAATACGCAAACCTCTCTGCCACTTCCATAACTGCACCACCCACATCAAGGAAATTCAGAAAACATAAAACTTGAAGGTGGAACTTAAAGAAAAAAGGCTCAAGAATCGTATTACATATGATGAAAATAGCCGAGCGCCATCCTCCCTTGGAGACGACGGGTTGTGCGGCGGCTGAGAGGTGGAAGTGCTGGCGGTTATCGCTACCGGTGACGCTCATGACGGAGCAAGGTAGCTGCTCACCTACCTAAACAAAGCAAAGACGAAGAAGAAGGTAGCTGATGGTTTATTTGCTGGTGGGTTGTCAGCCTTCCATCTTGTGAAGAAAGAGATGAATTTCTGAAGGCTTTTTAGGGAGGAAGTGATCTCTGAGGAGGAGTAAAGAGGGGTCCGACTATGTTTCTTGTTTCGATTGGATTCTAAAAAGAGATTTTTTTTTTTTTTTGGGAAAATTTGAGTATTTTTCTAATTATATTTGAGCTAATAATTTTAAATTAAGAGGGACAAATTATATTTTAAAATTTAGGTGCAAAAGCCACCCTTATGATCCTTTTATTTATTTATTTTGTTATTTCAATGATTAAAATTGTGTAATGTGAAATTAAGAATTTTGGTTTAGATTTTATTTTAATAATGCATCTTAATTTTTATTACATTAAATAAGATTTTTTATTTTTTTAATAATGTATTTTAATTTTTGTTATGTTAAATAATTATTTTTAAATAATTTTAATAGTTTTTAGTGAATGGATAGTGAGATTTTTGGACTCTTTAGTCCAAACGAAACGTCGTCGCTCACGAGGAAGGAGTGGGAGTTGGCATTTAATTAAGGGGAAATTACTTAGTAGTTGGTGAGGAGAAAAATATATTTAAAATATAAAAAATATACCAAAATTATTTTTTTTTCCAAATTATTCTCAGGTTTTTTTTGTCCGACTCCCCTAGACCGTTGGATTGGAGAGATCAAATGATCCATATTTTAAAATAACAACAAATATAAAAAGGCATATAGTTTTTTTTATAATTTTAAATATTAAAACACTCATATTTTTTAAAAAAATTAAAATTTTCACCGTTGAATCAACCATTCAAAGTTGGAGGGGCTCCGATGCCTTCCACCATGGAGTGAAGGACCAATCCCTTCTCGATTGATTGGCAATTAAATAGCTTAATTTAATATTTGAAGATGACAATGAGTATTACCATAGAATATTGATTAATTATTGTCATAGCTTAGTTTAAATAGCTTAGAATATAGATTGATTATTATCATAGAGTACTGCAAATAACCTATAAGATTATTGAGATTTTTAGATGATTCAATTAGCCAAAGTATTTTACAGTTGATATATGTTAGAGCTTTATATTCTGCTTCAATCGATTGTTTAAAAACTTTAGTTTGCTTCTTTTAATTTCTAACTAATCAAAGAATCTTTAATAAAAATACAGAATTAATCTCCCTTGTCTTTTAAACATGCAACTTGATGTAAGTCACCATATACTTTGAGTTGTGAACTAGAATTAGAAGGGAAGAATATACCTTGACCAATAGATCACTTAAAATACCTGAGAATCCTTTGAGTAGCATGATGATGGGACTGAGTTGACTTGTCAATGAATTGGCTAAGATGTCAAATGCTAAAGTGATGCCCGGCTAGAAATTAGTTAAGTAGATCAAATTTTCAACTAGCTTTTTACATCGTGTGATACCATTTAACAAGTCCTCTTAAATGTGCAAGTTTGTGATTTCGTTAAAATGTAGTTTTGGTATATTTGCAATCAAATATTCTAAATTCTACAAGTATTTCTAAGGTGTATTTTCTTTGACATAAAAATGTTAAGTGGGCTGGGCCGTTCATACCATGGCACCGCCAGCTCACCATGGGCCATGCCAAGTATGACCTGTGGTGAACTATATTGAGTCATGTATAATATAGTCTAACACTTCGAATCATACTAGATTGTGTAGTAGATGGCCTCTCAAGCTATGCCGACCCATAGTACAATTAGGCCATGCCTCGACACAAAATGGGCCATGCCAAGTAGGGCTTGCTTATGGTGGGATCTCAGAGAGAGGGGAAATATTAGAAGAAGATGAACAAAAATAATTTTATTTTTAATATATATTTTTTATTTTTTAATATATTTGTCGTACCGGCCCATGGCATAGCACAATTTATAGGGACGATCAGCCCAACATATCGTGGGTTGTGTGTCATGTTGAGCCGAGGCTTTGAAGTCTTTGGCCGTATCTGTTAGGGATTACTCCCGTGAAGAAATTCTTGTGATTGAAGAACTCAATCAGAACTCCAGTCAACATCATTGACCGGATGGACGGTCAACAACCGGTCAATATGGTTGACCGGCTGAAAGTCTAAGTTGGCCGGTTTAGCTGAGGGTTCTCAGAATAACAATGAAGACGGTCAATAGGGTGTTAACCCGTCTAAATGGAAAAACTTTCAACAAGGTTGACCGGCTTATTATGGTAACAATACGTAAGACCCGCTACGCCTTTGAAAGGAGTTAGTTGACACTCGCCATTTAGGTAAATAATGAAATTTCAAGACAAAGCGAGATTGTTTCATTACTACGCAGCATGCACCGCCTACTACTGCACAGGGTAAACGTATACATGCTTCTTGAAAACTGTGCACCAACCATGTAATAGGGCGTGGTGATCCTGCTGCTGCTGATCTTATGTATATTCTTATATATATGTGTGTGTGTATGTAAGAAGATATGAGACGAGAGAGAGAAAGAAGAAAAACAGAGGAGAGAAAGAAAAGAAATTAAGTGCAGTAAGGGCAACTGTGTGTTCTGTTTCTGCCTTCTGTTTTGTAATTACTCATCTCATACATAGTGCAATTTGTGAACTTAATATCCCGTGGTTTTTCTCTTGGTTCATAAAGGTTTTTTACATAAATATTGTGTGTCCATTTTTTTACTTTCATTCATTCTCTTCAATTCTATTGTGTCTGTGTCGGTCAGCCGCCCCACTTTTGACCAACAGTATCAGCTCAATATAACTGATTTAACACCTTTACTTTAAGATACTTGAATGCTTACAAAAGGTCTAGCCACATTTAATCTAAGGAGATATTCAAAATTTGAAAGTCTTTGATTCTAAATTGAGTTTGGAGATAATATTAGACTCATTCCTAATATCTATTATAATATCATCAACACAAACAAATAAGAGCTATGAAAATATTTTTATCACTTTTGGCAGTTAAAAAAATAACACTTAATCTCGTGTATAATAAATAATATGTAATCAATTTATTTATTAATCTTAAATAGTAGTATATGACTTAAAATTATAAAAAAATATTTATAACCCGATTTTTAATATTTAACATTTGTTGATGAGTTTTTTTTTTTTTTTTTTTGATAATTGGTTCTTGTATTTTTCATATACTTTTGTCAATATATTATCATTTTTGACTCATTGTCTTTGTTTATTAATATTGTTCCTCATGCTTTACTCCTATATATCTATATATATAAATTATATATTTTTTGTTAAATATTAAACTTACTCTTCTAATATTTTATAACTTTTCAGATTAGCAGATTTAGATAATATCATAAGATTCTTAGACAGAAGGCATTCTTCTAGTTATTTTAAAACATTTCTTTTAATTAACATCGAAATTATAATAGAATTAGCTACGCTTCAATCAATTAATTGACTTTTTGGATTGTATGGATTTATGGATAATGGCCTTTTAATTATAAGTTATTAAGTTGATAGGATTGGTATTTTGATTAGATGATACATTTTCTTATTTATTTGGATTATTTTTTTAAAAGATGAATCAATTTAATGAGAACTCGTTCAATTTATTCCTAAATTTTGTCAAATAATTGAATTTATCTAGTAATTTTATTACAAAAATATATCCCGATATTTGATTAAGTTTTATTTTTATTATTTTTTAATATTTTGGGATTGAGAACAGAAACTTTATAAAGTCTATGCAAGTTGATATCTTATATTTAATTCAAGACATTTTCCATGCAAGAGAATCAAGGAATATAAACAATTAATTCTCCAATAATTACAATTAAAGTCAGTTGACCTTTAATATTATATTAATTAAAAATTCTTATATTACCAAATTTTTAATCTAGTGAAAAAATAATTACTTAAACATAATATAGTTCATTTCTTATATTACCAAATTTTTAATCTAGTGACCAAATTTTTATAATATAAATATTATTTTTTTTAAAAAATACCCATTTCTTTTTTTTAAAAAATTTATATTTTATTAAGTAAAATTAGCTATATAAATTTATTTTATTACTCTCAATTTAATATTATATTTTTTGACAATTAAAATAATCATAAATTATTTTTATAACGTTATTTTAATTATATTTATATTTTCTTGCAAATTATTTATACATAAATTTGTTTAGAGGAAGGGGGTGGTTCTTCCCCATTGCTGTCTTTTCCACACTGCAGCTCACATGGTGAGAGCCCCAATACTTCTGTCCGTGCCTAAAGCATACTGATTCATGCTGTCACATTATGCTCCCATTTTCCAGCATTCATTGCACATATTAAAACCTCCCTCTTTTAAAAAAAATAAATACTATTTTTTTTAAAATTTAAATTATTTATTTTTAAATAATTAATTATAATTTTTTAAAAAATAATTAAATTATAATTATTTATTTAAAAATAAATAACCTAAATAAAAATAAAAATAGCCTATATCTTTTAAGAAACGAAACCTATTGGCATCAATTATCAGTTGCATCACTGACGGATTGAATTTTTAGTCTATTATTAAGGTCTCTGTTAGAAGTTTAAATTTTAAGGTGGTTGCAACTCTTAGAAAAAATAAAATTAATTTTATTTACTTGTTAGAATTGGTGTGCCCTATAAACTAATATCTGACTTATTTAATTATTATTAAAACTCATATATATTTAACGTGATTAATCTTGTTATTCATTCACATGATTAAATCCATAGATTTGAACAATATAACTACTAAATCATAATGATATTATATTTTTAAATTCTAATTACTTGAAAATTCAAGTATTAAATATTTTTAATTATAGGACCATTAAGATTAGATATTAATGGTCCGATTAAATTGATTGTCAATCCATTGAAGGAGATGACCAAGCTCATATACTTGTGCAGATAACACTATGATGAATTTGTAGGTGGTCATTAAAGAGTAAAATTACTGAATTGACTCAAAATAATGATTCTTATATGAAAATTTTATTGCATGTCAATTAAAAATACTTATATAAACATATAGGCACCTTAATATTTTATGTGCCTATGATTATACTTTAATATTACTATTATATGCTTAATAAATGGATAAATTGAGATATTTATTTGATGTTATAGGACGTAGTTAGAAATAGAAAGCGATTAATAAAGGATTTATAACTCCTAGCAAAAGGGAAGATATCTAATGTGATAAATTGAACTAATGATTTATAAATCTTTGGCCAATATGAACTAAAAATTAGAAAAGGGTTTTTAATTTTATTAGTTAAATTATTTATTAGATATCATTAATATAAGATAAATAAATTAAATAGGGGTTGATATTTTTTCATCTTCTAAAATATTTTGAAATATATGATGATGAAAAGATTCAATCTGTATTGTTACTTTTTTTGAAAGCCTCAAAAAGACAGTTATTTATTAACTTTATATTGACAGTCATGATATATTGTCTGGTATCACTCATAATTGATGAAATCTTATAATTAATTACTATGAATAATTAATACAAAAGAAATTTGAAGTGCTTAATTCGTCTTAATTGAAAGGATACTTTAGTTAGTCAAATGATATTTATACTTTTTAAGTACAAATTTGATATCAAACATAAAATGTCATATATATATTTTGTACCACATTTGTAATGGCTCAGATCCTAAAGCGTAGAAAGTCTCCGACATTGAGTCAATATAATCAAAGAGTCGAGAGAAATTGAGGGCTATCCGGTCAACGCCAGTTGACCAAAAAATGTGATAAGAATGGAAATCCGGTCAACAAGTGTTGACCGAAAAACGTAAAGAAAGACGTAATCCGGTCAATGTATGTTGACCGAAAAACGAAAAGGAAGGCTTATCCGATCAAGCTAGTTGACCGGAAGGAAGGAAATAGAAAAGTAATCCGGTCAATACCAGTTTAACCGAAAAAATGTTGAAGGTAACATAATCCGGTCAACGTTCGTTGATCGGAATGTGTAATCAGGAGCAACAAAATTCGGTCAACACCAGTTGACCGAAAGCGCCTAAATTCGGTCAACAATAGTTGACCGAAAATAAAGGATGAACATTTAAAAAGCGAATCAAGGTAAGACAAAAGTCAAAAGTGTTGAGACAATAGAAAGTTCTTACGAAAAGTAAAGTCAGACTAACCATGCTAGCAATACTAGTTAACCGAAATAGTAAGGAAGTCCTTACGAAAAGTAAAGTCAGAATAACCATGACTGCAACGCCAGTTAATCGAAACTATAAGGAAGCCCTTACGAAAAGTAAAGTCAGAATGACCATGCTTGAATAGGTAACCTACTCCTAACCATCCTGATGACTTTATAGAAAAAAAGTACAAGCAGTTGACCTGCCCTACGTACCACTACAAACCCAAACGCCTATAAGTAATAACCCTCCCTATAAGTTAGGAGAGGAAGCTAGGCAAACGACGAGGTGAAGGTGTTAAGAATTTCGAGCCAGAACCAAGTGAAAGGTTGATAGATCCAATCCAGACAAGAGTACTCACCGTTTTGAGTTCATGTTTTTTAATACAAGTTTGTCATGTCTGTTAATGTTCAGTTATTTCATGATATTCGAATGCATAAAGTTTGATTATTGCATGATTGTAGATGATGACTAGTTATTTGTTTATGAAAAAGTACCGGTTATTCCATGATATTTGGACGTTTTATTTAAATGCATGAAATCTGTCCATGTTTTAAGTTGTTCGGTTATTGCACGAGTAAAAAGAACTTCGGTTTTTGTTGGAAAAGAACTCCAGCTTTTGAACTTTGGCTTTTGTTGAAAAAGAATTTCGACTTTTGTTGAAAAGGCCACCGGCTTTTATTAAAAAGATCTTCAGTTTAAGGTGTTAAATGAAAGACTATACGGATTTCAATTGTTTGAAATTAAGAACAAATGCTATAAGAATAAGGAAAAAAATGTATGTAATCCGGACAGCAAGTGAAACTCTACGACTTCCGATTTTTGAACTATGATGGATGGCCATTAAAAGATATAAACTAAAGAACCGAGTTTCCATTAAACTCGCTGTCAAAGATGGATGAAGGATATTTGAGTGATACTCGATGACTGCCCTTGGGCCA
Source organism: Nepenthes gracilis (assembly GCA_033239525.1). Lineage (NCBI taxonomy): Eukaryota > Viridiplantae > Streptophyta > Magnoliopsida > Caryophyllales > Nepenthaceae > Nepenthes > Nepenthes gracilis. Next base: position 15,158,843 of record BSYO01000015.1, read on the forward strand.
CGGGGAAATTTCTGGTGGCACAATGCTTATGGACTACGGCCCCGTATACTGGGTTAAAGGCATTACCTCCCGCATCGGGAAGTATAATGAGAGGATACGGCTCTAGGTTGTAGGGTAGCACATAACCCTTTCTCGATATTGTCCGCTCCCGTCCGGTCCCTAAAGATGATAAGTATTTCATTCAGCTTTTATGAATTTCCTAAAGACAAGATAATAAGAATAAAAACAAGGAACTCTAAACTTAAGAAGAAACAAAATGGTGATTTTCATATGCCAAGTTATGTTATGAAACATTTACTTTGATCCGATGATATGTATGTTAATGTTTTCTACATGTGGGTACCTTGCTGGGTCTTGTAGCTCACTCTTACTATTTTTCAGATGATGAAAAGCTTATGAAGGATGAAATTAAGTAGAGTCGTATGAAGTGACTAGACGGCACAGTAGGTTGGAGTTGATTAGTGATGAAATGATGTATTACTTTTGATGATTTGAGAAGGATTTATAAAACAGTTCCGCTGTGAAAGAAATTATGGATATTAGCATGTTTCCGTAATTATAATATGAATGAACGAAGTCGATATTTCTAGTAACATCTCATGTCATGTCAAGTTTTTATAGTCGACCAACCTGAGTGTTGGCCGGCTAGGTGTGAGACTTAGCACTATGATGGCCAACTCAAGGAGTTCGGTCTCAAGCGATCATGTGTACGAATGGTATATATGGAAGAAAAGAAAAATTTTCATGTTCATCAGGTTAACATTATACTGTATATATGTAAATGTTAGGTTTGACGGCGGTCGTATGAGATGGAAATGTGACCGGTCCGTCACAGCATTTATTGTTTTAAAAAACTTTATTAACTAAATGTTAACAATACTAGAGATGTAATTCATACGTATAAATTCTTTTAGTAGCTCCTTTTAATATCTCATTTTTTGGTGTTTATGGGGGAAGTTTAAAATGAAGCTTAATAGCTCCTTTTAGTCACACTTAAAATTTCTAAAGTGTTAGAATAAAAGTTATAATATTCTAATAGTAGAATAATATTTCAAATAAGTGTTAGCTCAAATAATTTAAAGATTATATTTGATCTTATTATTTGCTTTTAAAAAAACTAATAATTTCTTGCCTGTCTTATAGATATTAACTATACTATATATATATATATATTACAATAATTTGACATTATATTATTTACTGTAAAGGTTGAATCTTTGTATTAATATATCATTTTAGCAGATTGAAAAATAACCCTGACATTAAAAATTAAAATTTTTAAAATTTTACTACCATTTCGATGTTGATTTTCTTACATAAATTTCATTTTATATCATACTTTTTTTTAATTTTGTTGAAAAAAAATTCCTACATTGAAATGGCAAGTCTCCTCTTGGCTCCTTATATATTAAAGAATTTGTTTTCCTTTTTTATATGTTTATTGTTAGTAGTATTAAACGACAAGCATAAAAATACTTCTCCAACTTGAAATTCAGGTTGGATTAGTTGAATCTTAGTGCGAATGGATTTAGGGGGCTAATTATCTCAACCCCAGCACCTCGAATCCAAAGATCAAAATTAATATTCTTTTAATCCATAATTATCTTAATTTAATTTTAAATTAAAATCTAAAATAACAATTATTTATTCAACCAATCGAATCCCAAACCAACACCAAGAGTTAAACATATATCAAATATCATTAAACAGTCTTAAAAAGAATATAATAATCATCCAGTCTTATAATTTAAAAATCTTAGTAGAAAGTGGCTCCGAATGTTAATAACTAAATTGACATCAAATTATAAGTCAGAAAAAAAAATATTTTATATAAAATTAGAAAATCAAACTAAACTTTTAAAATTTGAAATCAAACTTAAACTTTTCTGTCATTATCGGCTGATAGTTGGATAGAACATAACCGAAAATATCAAAATCTAACAATTGAAAGTTACCATTCTGAACCAAAAATGTATATTAAAACATTAAATTATTTTAGCACCCAAAAAACTAATTAAATAAACAAATTTTTCTCAATCCCAAACTCCTATAAATTAATTCAAACCCTATAATTTAAAAAGTTACCAAAAATAAAAGTAAAAATAAATTTAATGCTCAATAAGATATATATATATATGTAAATTTATTTTCACATGTGGATATATATTAAATGAAATATTGTAAGGATAATATCATAATTGAAATTTAGAATGTCGTTAAAACTAATTTTTGAATAAATATGTGAATACATATAATCGAAATCAAATATACCACAAACTGTGCAAAAATTAAAATAATGCTAAAATTATACTAATATATGAAAGACCAATGATCGGTGATGTCCTCACCAACAAAGAACTAATGTCAAAAATTGGATTATGATTATTTTTACATAACCAAAGGTTATACACCACTATTCACGACTCGTGGCAAGCTGACTATATATTATTGCCTATAATTAAAGTCAAACGCTACTTTTCTGACCCGTGAATATTAGATTTAATCTTTAATTTACTAATAATATATTAAGACATAGCTGAATATTTTTCATTAATTTTTTATAAAAGTGTTTACATGGGCTAATTCAAAATTACTATTCAAATATAAATGTATTTTTATTTTTTTCATACCGAAAAAAATATTTTATTGCATCAAAGTTAATGTAGAGTTATCAGAAAATCCATTACAGTAGAAGCTATCTCAATCTGTTTGTCTATTGTTTTCCTGCAATATCAATGGCCCATTCTATTTCAAGCAGGGCTGCTACAGCCTAGTTGCAGATTTTCAATTGGAACCGGCCCAATTTACTACCAGCATCTTTTTTTTTTTTTTTTGTTATTGTAAACATTTTGTAACTGCTTTTATTCTATTTGTAGGACAAATGTCAAATTTTTGTAGGTTTGTTGGGATTTTTTTTTCATTTAGGAATATTTTAGTTAGTATTTTTTGAAAGAGAAATTATATTATTTAAGGTCATTAGGCACTGTTTTTCGAAGTTTACATTATATATATTACAGCTGATTGACCCTTCACCATGTTTTTCATTCATTACTTGTACTTCTCTTTCCGGTCTTCAATTTTCCTACTTCTTCATCTTTCTACCTCATTGTGTTTCTTTGCATGGTATCAAAGACAGGTTGAGATGGAGCCATAAAACTTTCCAAAAAACTCCTCAAATGCTAACTACCAAAACCATTCCTCAATGCAAGAACTCTTGTGCTTTCAAAATATTGTAGATCCTACAAATCCTTTTCGGCTGAAAGTCAGTAATAATCTAGTGATTACCTTAGTCACCGACTTACTGGTGACAACTATTCAACTTGGTCAACAGCTATGCGTTGCGCTTTGGGGGCTAAAAATTAGTTTCAGTTCATTGAAGGCATCGTTCTCAAAACCATTGACTCCAATGATCCCTATTTTGAAGCATAGGGATGATGTAATGACCTGGTGGTTTCCTGAATCCAAAATTCTATCAGCAACTCCACCAAATCTGGTGTCGCCTTTGTTGATGATGTTTCTGAGCTTTGGATAGAGTTATGTGACCGTTTTACTTAGCACAATGAGCTGCGGATTTTCCAGCTTAAAAAATCCTTAGCCGGTATTCTACAAGAACAAGATCCAGTGAGCTTATATTATGGTAAACTAAAAACTCTTTGGGATGAACTCTTAATTTTTAATCCTCTTCCTAACTATGATTGTGGTAAAATAAAAGTTCTTATTAATAGATATCAAAGAAACTGTGTTATACAATTTCTGATGTGTTTGAATTACTCTTATACCAATATTAAAGACCAAATTATGTTGATGGACAGTCCTTCGCCTATTAATAAAGTTTCTCCATTATTCAACAATAGGAAAGATAGCATCAAATGCTGTTTATTATTCATTCTTCAGACACCATGGCTTTGACAACCAAACGGGTTTTCAATAACCCAAAAGCTTCCTTGAAACTTATAAATCTCCAAAAGAAAGATAGACCTTTTTGTATTCTTTGCCGTATTCCATGACATACTCTACAATATTGTTTTAAAGTTGGAAATGCTGAAATGCCTGTATGTTTATATTGCAACAAACCTAGGCACATTATCAAGAAATGTTATAAACTTAATGGTTTTCCGCCAAACCACAAGTTGTATGGCAAGTATGGAAACTCGGCTCCTTATACTAATCAATCAAGCTTCACAACTAATTTTGACCTAGGGGTAAATGATGATGATAATGTTGCATTGACTAAAGTTTAGTTCAAACAACTTATGAATCTAATTCAACCAAAAGATCCTTCAATTTCTTCTCACACAGCTAAATAGACTCAGTCCCTCTTCGACCCTATTATTGAACAACCAAAAGCATCCAACATGATGGGTATTTTTTCTTCTCTCTCTTCTTATTCTCATCAATGTTCAAATATTTAAAAGGGTATTTGAATTTTGGACACAGGTGCTACAGATCATATGATCTACAACTTATCTTTATATACGAATGAAAATACTCAAATATCCTGTTTTGTAAAACTCTCTGATGGAATTAAAGCTTCAGTCACTCGTATTGGAGCTATCAAACTCGCTGATTTCTGTAAAAAGGCTTACTGACATGCTTAGTTATTGTTTATTTTTCTTCTCTAATCTCTATTTGATTCATGATCTTGACTCTTGGACAACGATTGGGATGGATGAAGAGAGAAATGGCTTATACTACCTGATAAAAAATGAAGTACCTTTAAATACTTTGGATGCTTTTCTTATCAAGTTTTCTCTTCAGAACTTGAACCCTTCTATTCATTCAGTTTTATCTCATTTAAAAATTTGGTATTATTGTTTAGGACACATATCACATTTTCGCTTAAAATTGATTGATGATTCTCTTGTAAAAGGAACATTACATTACAAAAATGATAATCCTTATTCTATTTATTACATAGCTAAGTAACATTGCCTTCCTTTTCCTTCTAATACCTATAGATTATGTGCTTTATTTGATATGGTTCATTGTGATCTATGGGGACCATTCTTTGAAATGTCCTATGATGGATGTAAGTATTTTTTGACCATTGTTACTTATTATTCTAGGAGTACGTGGATTTATCTCTTTAAATAAAAATTTGACACTAAACTTTATTTGGAAGCCTTCTATAATCTTGTTGAAACTCAATTTAATGTCAAGATTAAAATTATAAGAAGTGACAATGGATCTGAATTTAATATAAGAGATTTTTACAGCAAAAAAGGGATCATTCATCAATGAAATTGTATGAAAACATCACAACAAAATGATATTGTGGAACATAAACATTAGCATTTGTTAAATGTTGTCAGGGCCATTAGATTTCAATTAGAGTTGCCTCTGAAGTTTTGGAGTAATTGTATTTTGACTGCCGCATATATTATAAACAGAATCCCGACTCTATTACTAAAAAATAAAATTCCATATGAATTTTTCTTTAAAGTTAAACCAAAATATGAGAACTTGAGTATATTTGGATGTTTGTGTTTTGCTTCTACTATATCTCATGCACGGAAGAAATTTGATTTTAAAAGTAGGAAATGTATTTTTTTGGGGGCTATCCTTTTAAAATTAAAAGTTATAAACTTTTGATTTGCATATCCATGTCTCCTTTTATTCTAAAAATGTTATTTTTTATGAGAATATTTTTTCTTTTTGAAAGATCAGCACCAACCTTGTTCCATATGAATAGCCATCTCTTGTTTCTAACAATGAGCAGCTATCTTCTGATGTGAGTAATCAAAATATGGATCCATTGATAGAATCCACATCAACAGATTCCTCGAATACAAATCCAAAAAAGCAACTCAGTGATGAACTTGTAAACCAAATCATGCATCAGGATATGCCCAGAGAAGCTCAATCCGGTGATTCCACAACCAATACACGGTCTACCACTATTGATGATATATTTGTTTGTCGATCCACAAGAATCAGAAGAGCTCCTCAATATTTAAGAGATTTTCATTGTCATCAGGTGGCTCACACTTCACCTAACCATTAGGTGGACCAGATTATTCCAGGTAAGCCTTATCCTCTCATAAACTTTATATTATATGAAAAATTCTCTTGTTTTTTTTTTTTTTTTTGTAATTTTTAATCTTCCATCACCTCTCATACCAAACCAAATCATATGCCAAGGCCATACATGACCCCAATTGGCACAAAGTCATAGAAAATGAACTAAAAGCTTTAGAATTCAATAAAACTTGGGTCATCACAGATTCATCTCTTGAAAAGAAAGCAATTGGATATCGATATGTTTACAAATTGAAATTTAATAGTGATGAAAGTATCGAGGTGTATAAATCTAAGTTGGTGGCTAAAGGGTACACGCAACAAGAAGGCACAGGTTATTATGAAATTTTTTCTCCTATTGCTAAACTTTTCACTATTTGATATCTATTAACTATATCTGCTATGAAAAGATGACATTTATATTATTTTGATGTCAATAATGTATTCTTACATGGAAATCTATATGAGAAAATTTATATGCAAAAACGTTCCAGTTACACCAAAGGGAAGCCCCATTAGGTATGCAAGTTGATGAAAAGCATTAATGGTCTCAAAAAAAAAAAAAAAAAAACTTCTAGATTGTGATATTCTAAGCTTTATATCTCTATTGTTTTCTTTAGATTCATTCAATCAAGGCTGACTGTAGCTTGTTTACTAAATAAGACAATAAGTCGTTCACAGTTCTTCTTGTATTTATGGATGATATTATTGTGGCAAGTAGTTGCTTGGAATCAGTTACATCTATCAAATCATTCCTCAATCAGAATTTCAATATGACGGATCTTGGTGTTTTAAGGTATTTTCTTGGTATAGAAGTAACACGATCTTCAAAGGGCATACACATTTGTCAAAAAAAATATACTCTTGATATTTTGGCCGATTCTGACACTCTTGGATCCAAGCCTCTTAAATTTTCAATGGATCAAAATTTAAAATTAAGCAAAGAAACCGAAACTATTTTACAAGATCCATGTAAGTATAGAAGATTAGTTGGAAGACTCCTTTAACTAACCGTGACAAGGTCAGATATATATTATGTAGTATAAATTTTGAGTTAATTTATGAATTAGCTAACTTCTTGCCATATGCAAGCAGCTCATTAGATATTATGGTATTTAAAATTAAATCCAGGACAAGGAATATTACTTTCCTTTACATCTGAAATACAGCTTAAAGCTTGCTGTGATGTTGATTGGGCTTTATGCCCATATACTTGAAGATCTATTATAGGCTATTGTATTTTTTTTAGGAGGCTCTCTTATTTCCTAGAAATGCAAGAAACAGTCTATTATTTCACGTTCTTTAGCGGATGCAGAATACTGTTTCTTGGCCACAACTTGTTGTGAATTATCTTGGTTACGATATATTTTGAATGACTTACAAATCTCATATTCTGGTATAGCATTTCTGTATTGTGACAACCAAGCTGCCATTCACATTGTAGCAAATCCCATTTTTTAGGAGCGCACCAAATATATTGAATTAGTTTATCATTTAATCAGGGACAAGATTCAAGAAGGAAGTATTCACACATATCATGTCATCACTTATTTTCAATTGGCAGATATTTTTACAAAATTATACTGTCACATATTCTAAAATCACATTTATCCAAGATGGGTATTATTAATCTATATGCTTCATCTTGCGAGGGATATCAGAAAATCCATCGCAGTAGAAGCTGGCACAATCTGTTTCTCTATTGTTTTCCTGCAACATTAGTGGCCGGTTCCATTTCTAGCAGAGCTTTTATAGCCCAGTTGCAAATCTTCGATTGGAACGGGTCCATTTTACTACCAGCATCTGTTTTTTTTATTTTGTTATTGTAAATATTTTGTAACCATTTTTATTCTGTTGATAGGACTGCTGTCCAATTTTTGTAGGTTTGTTAGGATTTTTTTATTTAGGAATATTTTATTTTGTATTTTTTGAAAAAGAAATTGTATTATTTAGGAATGTTGGATGCTGTTTTTAGAAGTGTGCATTATATACATTAAAACTGAAAAATTGTATTATTCAAGGACCTTGGGCGCTGTTTTTCAAAGTGTTCATAATATACATTACAGCTGGTTGACCCTTCACTGTGTTTTTCTTTCATTACCTGTCCTTCTCTTTTTAGTCTTCAGTTTTCCTTCTTCTTCATTCTTTTGCCTCCTCGCGTTTCTTAGCAAGAGTTTTAATCAAGTTTTTGTCAAATATATGATATGCAAAAATAATAAAGTAAAAATTATAGACATGTAAAAACTATTATATATTACTTGAAAATTATTGTATTACTTAAAAATATGTAAAAATTATTATGTAAAAATTAAAGAAAATCAACATAGTTTATAAACTTTTTATCATTTTCTTATAAATAAAAAACATACAGAGATATTTATGAAGAAATTAAAAATATGCAACAATATATATATGAAATTCAAAGACATATACAAATATTTATTAAAAGAATTTAGAATTTAAGTATAATTTGTATGAATTTAAGATAAGTAAATAATAAAATATTATAAAATGAGAAAAGAAGTACATGCATGTAAAGTGTAAAATAATTTAAGTATAAAAATAACACATACATGTGCATTTAAAATAAAAAAAATAAAAAATTATAAAAAAAAATCAATAATAAAAAAAGAATATGTATGAATGCACTTATATTCACTTACTTTTACTATAAAATTCTTGAAATCTCCTAAATTTAACCTTTTCCTTCTTTCTTTTTCTTCTCCTCTATTTTTTTTCTCTCCTCTTTCTCTTTATTCTCTTGAAATTTCAACAAAAATAAGCCAAAGCCAATGAAGAAGTCTATTTATAAAAAAAATTAACATATGTGTGATGGTTAGTGGGTATTAAATGTTGAGGCGAAATATGCACAATGAAAGAGCTCCAATTAGGTGACAATATTTTGATTGAAACATGAATGTGTGTCATTTGGTGTGTATCATGCATGAATATTTTTGTTAAAACACACTCTTACGTGGTTTAGGCACACTTCTAGAGTCATTTGACCTAACTTATTTCGATTTAAGATTTAATTTTTGATTAAAAATATCAATTAATCATGAAAATCTATCTCTTTCAAGTGAAAACCCCTAATACAAATGATGAAATTAGAGAACCTTGTATTTATACAAAATTTAGTAGGATTATGGGTATGGTAATACAAATATAAAATACTTCCTTTGGTTTCATCGTAATGTCAGTAAAGCAAATAAAATACAAAAAAGAGAAGAAAACTAAAAGACAAAACTGGTAAAAATTTTCAAGAAAAATAATTTGAACAATATAAAAAAAAGATAGTAAAAGTTTAAATAAGATTCAAAATTCAAAAAATTGGTGAGAATCTTCTTCTTCTTCTTTTTGGCTACCAAATGATGTCTTAAACACTTATAATGAATGCCCTAAAAATTACTTAAATTTTTATATCAAGAGCTAACATTTAAACGCTAAATCAACTACCAGCTGGTATTGAAAAGCTAGCTTTAGATTTGAAACACCAGAGAAAAATTTTACCAATATGTACCTTTTGCAATCAACGCACGAGCGCCCACATCAGACAATCCTCATATACATTTGCTATTGCTACTTGCACATACACACCTTCTAGAGCGCCCCTAACGTGCGAGTGTTACTACTACTAAAGCACAAGCGTTCCAACATATACAGATCAAGCTTCATCTAATCCTCTCATTAAAGAATCTTCTTTACTCGAGTATGGATCATCTGAACTTTCTGCAAAGCTTAATATGGTCAGCCAATAAATTAGAGAATGTTTATATATGATTAGTATAAGATTTATAAGATAGTGACTCAACTGATCAAATAGGCTATATAAATTATTTTTTATTATCTTACTTAATTTAGTGTAATATATTCTAAAAATGCAAGTAATGTTTACACTTGTTCATTCATTTAACCAAATCTAGCTGAAAATTTTCTGACAAGTCTTTCTTTAACCAACAATTTAATTGTTCTAACCATTTAAAATGTCATTCATAATCTTATCATTTATAGTAATAACTCTAAAATATTTATTGTTATCATTATTTCTTAATTTCTAAACATTAATGAATAATAGTAATTTTAATTTTTACACTTTTTATTTTACTTTTTCAGCCTATAAATTATATATAGATCCTTCATTCTTTTAACGAGATTTCTGAATTATTTTATTGACTAAACATTTACTAAACATTCAATTAGCCCAAGAGGGTTTTCTGTGAAAATTTCTAATTAGAATAGAAGATAAAACAAAATTTATTGATTACATATATTGTATCTGATAATATTGACATCTTTTATCATATTATTTATTAATTAAATTATGGTATATATCATATTTTGAATTATCGATATCTTTATACTATAAAAAGTGTTCAAATAGATTATTTTGGGTGCAAAATTTGTGAGCTAGTTCAATACATTATCAGTGGAAATGGGATCCTATTTTCTTAAGGAAAAGTAGGACTCTAATTCTTCTAATGAGATTATTTCAACAAAATTCAATAGCTAAAACATATTAAAAATATTTATGTTTTTTAAAATTTTTTATAATATTAATATCTATTATATATTGAATCTAATGTTAAAAAAATTAAAGTTAGTCTAACCCATCAGTCTGACTTATTAATATATAGAGAGGCCTCAAATTAATGGTGGCCTAATGAATCAACACCCAAAAAATAGATTTACAATTAAAGGCTGTCGATATTTGAAGAACTCAAAATAGCTGATCAGATTATACTTGACCAATAGATCACTTAAAATACCTGAGAATCCTTTGAGTAGCATGATGATGGGGCTGAGTCGACTTGTCAATGAATTGGCTAAGATATCAAATGCTAAAGTGATGCCCGGCTAGAAATTAGTTAAGTAGACCAAATTTTCAACTCGCTTTTTACATCATGTGATATCAGTTAACAAGTCCTCTTAAATGTGCAAGTTTGTGATTTGGTTCAAATGGAGTTTTGGTATATTTGCAATCAAATAATCTAAATTCCACAAGTATTTCTAAGGTGTATTTCCTTTGACATAGAAACATTAAGTGGGCCGGTCCGTTCATACTATGGCACTGCCAACCCACCATGGGTCGTGCCAAGTATGACCTGTGGTGAACTATATTGAGCCATGTATAATATTGTCCAACACTTCAAATCATGCTAGATTGTGTAGTAGATGGCCTCTCAAGCTATGCCTGTTAGGATTTATATTGGCCTAAACAATCATAAAAGACCAAAAACGGAATAAAACGAAAGATCACCAACCTCCCGCCATTAGACAGCTCTGTTTTCGACTCCTCTATTTTCACGGTTCTGTACTTCCAAATCCTGTATCTCAATGTCGATGGTGTGTTTTTCAGAGAAGATGACTTGGGGACAAAATCAAATTGTCTCTATTTAACAGATAACTCCATCAGTTAACTGATTAGGCGTTGCCGGTGCAAATTGATGGAGAATAAATCAGAGTAATGGCAGAGAGTTATCAGCAATAAATATGGGCTACCAATGCTTAAGTTTCAAAATTGGATGAAATTGAATCATTAACATTCTCCCACTTGATCCATATTTTATTTGATGTGATAACCAAACCAATCAATTCTCAAACTTAAGAAATAAATATATAAATATGGCGATAAATCCTCTAATAATAGGTAATATCATTCATGTATAATAATATATTATATTTATCAAGACATATTGTATACGGTAACGTTACTTTATGAATAAATCTTATGTTATTCTTTGTCCAACAATTAATGACATTCTCAAAATAATCAACTAATGTGTATACAAAATTTTAAAAAATATCACAAACAATTAGAAATTTTATTAAATATCATTGTCTATACAATGAAAATCATAAAATAAAATTTAATCCCATTCTTGTTACAAGATTCTTGAATCTCAATGGTGGCATGCCTTTTATCAAAGGATCAGCGATTATTAATTCAGCACTAATATACTCAATAGCAATTTTTTTTCCTTTAATGCACTCCTTTATGTTTAAAAATTAAATATTGATATGTTTACTTTGACTGTTACTTTTATTATTTTTAGCCAGAAAAATAGCAGCTAAATTATCGCAATATATATTCAATGGCCTTGAGATAGAATCGACATCTCTGAGCTCAAATATAAAATTTTTCATCCATACACCATACTTTGTAGCCTCAAAATAAGCAATGAACTCAGCTTCCATAGTAGAAGTAGTAATTAGTGTCTACTTTGCACTCCGCCGATACAACTTTATCGGCAAATATAAATATGTAATCAGATGTTAATTTACGTGAATCAATATATCCAACGAAATCTGAATCGGAGTACCCCAATATTTCTAAAATATAGGTCCGTCTATATGAAAGCATGTAATTCTTGTACCTTAAAGATACCTCATCACCTTCTTAGCAGCTTTTCAGTGATACATACCTGGATTACTCTAAAATCTTTCCAACATTCTAACTATAAATGCGATGTTAGGTCTTATACATACCAGAGTATACATCAAACTTCTAACATCGGAAGCATATAGAATGTTTTTCATTTGTTCTCGTTTAAAATTATTTTTCGGGTATTGGTTCAAATTGAACCTATCACCCTTTACAATGGATACCACACTTGGTGAACAATTTTTTATCCGAAATCTCTACAAAACTTTATTGATATAGGTCTCCTGAGACAAATCTAAAATATCTCGTAATCTGTCTCGACGTATCTTAATGTCAATGACATAAGATGCATCGCCCATATCTTTCATTTCAAATTTATCAGAGAAAAATTATTTCACATCATATAATAAACCATTATCATTGGATGCAAGTAAAATATCATCCACATATAAAATAAGAAAATAAATCTTACTCTCACTGATATTCTGGTATATACATTGATCCAAAATATTTTCTTCAAAACCAAATAAAGAGATGATATTATCAAATTTTAAATACCATTGACGAGAGGCTTGTTTCAAACCATATATGGACTTCTTGAGCTTGCATACTAATTGCTCACCATCACTAGAGGAAAAACCTTCCAATTGTTTTATATAAACCTCTTCCTCTAGGTTAACATTTAGAAATATTATTTTCACATCAATTTGTTATAATTCCATATCAAAATGAGCAACCAATACCAAAATGATTCGAAAAGAATCTTTTTTACATATAGGAGAAAAAGCCTCCATGTAATCAATTCATTCCTTTTGAGTATATCCTTTAATAACGAGTCTTACTTTATATCTTTTTATATTATCTAATGAGTATTTCTTTGTCTTAAAGATCCATTTACAACTTATAACTTTTACCATTTAGATAACTCAATAAGATTTCAGACTCCATTATAACTTATAAAATTCATCTCTTCCATCATGGTATTGTACTATAATTCAGATTCATTACAACTCATAGCTTATAAAAACGTTTCGAAATTATTTTTGGATTTAATATTGTAGTCAGACTCCTGTAGAAATACAATATAATCATTAGAGATTACTAATTTTCTCATTTTAATAGTCCTTCTGAATATTGTATCATTATTCTCAAGAGGAGTATGTTGTATAATTATTTCAGCTAAATCTTGAATATCATGGTCAACTGAAATAGTATCAGTATTTTATGAAATGATATTAATTAGTTGTTCAACACCAATTTGATTTTGAGGAGTATTGTATACAACAATCAACCAATCATATGAAGTAAAAAGTTGAGAATTCAAATGATCATTATCAGAAATTATATTTTCGGATCGCTTGCTCCCACTCATTAACTCATTCTCAAAAAAATTTATATTTCTTGATTCCACAATCTTAAAGCTGTGAGATGGACAGTAAAATTTGTATCTTTTGGACCGTTCAGTATATCCAATAAAATACCCACTAATGGTCTTTGGATCTAACTTTTTCTTATGTAGATTATAAATTTTTACTTTAGACGGGCATCCCCAAATGCGTACATATCGCAGACTCGAGTTTTAACCTTTTCATAACTCAAAAGGAGTTTTTAGAACAGCTTTTGTTGGAACCCAATTCAATATATATACTGTTGTTTTAAGAGCTCCATTGCACAAGGATTTTGAAAGATCGGAGTTGCTAAGCATACTCTGCACCATATCCAATAACATTCAATTTTTTCTTGCGACTACACCATTTTGGTCTGGAGAATCAGGCATAGTGTATTAGGCAATAATCCCAAATTCTTAAAGAAACTTCATAAATGAACCAGACATTTATCAATTTTTAATATATCTTTCCCAAGATTTTTCACTTCTATCTGATCTCACAATTTTTATTTATTTTCTACATTATTTCTCCACTTCTACTTTAAATAATAAAGTATCCAAAGTTTTATTCTTATTATCAAGTAAGTAGAGATACATATATCGTAAAAATTTATCAATAAATATGATGAAATATTTTGGGCCGTATATGTTAATATCAAGACTACAAATATCTGTATGTATGATTTCTAATATTTTTGAACTCCTCTTGGCATTTTTCTTAATCTTGTTAGTTTATTTTTCTTTTATGCAATCCACAAAAATCTCAAGATTAATAAAATTTAGAGTACTAAGTACTCCATCAATTACTAATCTTTTAATTCTTTCAATGGAGATATGATCTAATCTCCTATACCACAACATAGAGAAATATTCATTCACAAGACATCATTTAATGTCAATATCAATATGTATAGTATTGTAAGAGGTATTATTTTATAAATTTAAGTAATAAAGACCATCAGACAATATAAAATTTTTAACAATATCAAACTTATAATATAAATTAAAAAATGAGTCTGAAAAGGTAATAGAATATCTAAAAGGTACAAGTCTTAATACTGATATCAAATTTCTAGAGAAATTTAGAATATAAAAGGTCTTTTTCAAATTCAAAATAAATTCACTACTCAAAATTAAATTGCATATTCCAATGACTTTCACATGTGATCGTATCTTGTTTCCAGAGAAGATATTTTATTCACTACCTACTGACTTCCTTAGGTTTTACAAACCCTATAAGAAATTTAAAATATGAATTATAAAATCAGAATTAATCCACCATGTGTCATGAGAAATATTGACCATATTAGATTCATAACATACAAAAGATGATGGATTGTCTTTCTTGTCAAGCCAATTTTGGTATTTGAGATAATATTTTTTCACATGTTCCTTCTTTTTGTAGAAAAAGCACTTGGATTTTTTCTTGATATCAAGTTGAGGGGGTATTTTATCTTTTCCTTTCTTTTTAGCTTGAGCCTTAATCTTTTCTTCTTTAAATATAAATATACTTTCACTTTGTTCATCATAAGCATTCCTTCCTCTTGAACGTACATGGTCATAATTTTATTGATTGATCATTTATCCTTATGTGTGTTATAAGAGATTTTGAAATATCTATATTGTGGTGGAAGCGTATTCAAGATATAATACACAATAAAAGATCCAGACATATCCATCTCTAATTTTTTTAATTGAGCCGCTATATCCCTCATTTGTATAATGTGCTTACGCACACCATTAATATTGGTGAACCTTAAAGATGAAAACTTTATAATTAGGGTGCTGGCAAGTACTTTATCTGAAATTTTAAATTGTTAATCTACAATTTTCAGTAAATCCCGGACTTTATTATACTAATCGACAGAACAACGAATACCAGTAGAAATTTTAGTCTTTATGAATATTAAAGTAAGGCGATTGGATCGATCCCATCGTTCATAAAGAGCTATATCAATCGGAGTGCTGGTTGCAATAAGATCGGATGGTTCGTCTTTCCTTGTAACATAATCTATATCCATTCACCCTAAATAAAGAAGAATTATCTCCCTTCATACTTTATAATTATCACCTTTCAGTTCAAAAATTTCACATCTAATATCGAAAAGATTAACGATTGTATAAACTGTATAAAAATAAAAATACACACTTAACAAATAATAAATGAGGCTAACTAATAAATGCAGAATTATGTTTTACCAATGTAAAGTATACATCAGGAATCAATTGACATAAAAATTACCTATGGGGTAAATTTTTAATTCAAGTAGATTCGTATCCAAATTTTATGATAAAACTATTAAATCATATCTGAATTCTTAATCCATATGGGCAAATTAAGAAAAATAATTTGACATTTTATCATGATTAATCGATTTAATATAATAAAATTTTCTGTGAGATGAATTTTATTATATTAAAAAAGAATTAGTCATAATTAATGTTCTTATAGTATATGTGATAACAAAATATAATTTTATTAATTAAAGACGCTGTGGCCAATCCATAATTAATTAAATTATATTAATCATTGGATATTATATAATTATATTTTTTAAACATTATATAATAAACTTTATATATAATAACAAATATAATTATATATATATATATATTCATATACGTATACATATAAATATAAATATACATATATACATATATATATATATGCATATTATTAAAACTAATAATATGTGTAGACTAGCTTAAATAAATTAAAGGCCGCTGCCGTATAATAAAAGCGTACGATGGTGCAGTGGCCGCCGCTCCTCTCGCACATGCCGGAGGTCACAAGATCAAATCTTGCTGCGCACGCATATAATCCCTCATTTTTATATTAGTGGGCCCCACGAAACGGGCCATATGAAGTGCAGGCCGCCTATGGCCCAAGCGAGGGCGGCAGTGCTTGAAATGGGCTGCGCGTGTCCGATTTTTATTTTTTTATATATTACTATAGCAATGACTCAAAACGACGTCGTTTTGAGTCGTCTTTTACCTCCAACTGGACACGCACAGACCCATTTTATCCGAATTCCGACCTGATAAAAATTTCTTCAATTTTTACACCAAAATTGATGAAAAATATATGAAAATATTAGAAATCAAATTTCTCAATGATTTCTGACATTCGTTTTTACCAATTCATCAAAAAAATTGAAACTTAAATAATTTTTAAAAATCAAAAAAAATGAAAAAATTGTTGAACAGTTCAAGGCAGAGGCATCTAATCCCTCATTTTAATATGAGTGGGCCCCACGAAACGGGCCATACGAAGTGCAGGCCGCCTATGGCCCAAGCGAGGGAGGTAGTGCCCGAAATGGGCTGCGCGTGTCCGATTTTTATTTTTTTATATATTACTATAGCAATGACT